>OX333075.1:24583730-25922063 GCA_946863875.1 Alloplasta piceator
TGTAGACCCTTATTGGTCCAAATTTGGAACCAGGGGGGAGATGTTTAGGGAACGGTTAACAAACGGACCAAACCCCGGAAGGACACGAACGACCCACCGTTAGCTTCCACGTAAGTAAAAATCACTTTCAAGTTTTTTCATGTAAAATACGTTCATTTAATTTTAAAAAGTGTATCTACATTGTCGCGGATTTTTTTTTACAAAATGGCGATACGAAACCCCAGCCAAGTAATGTATGCGCTTCAGCGTCGGAGAAATGTCGAATATTTCGGCGAAAATAATAATATGACAATTATTGAATTCATAAAATATTTATAAAAGTATCAAAATTAGTGCACCCGCAATTGGAGCAGCGAATGGCTAATTCAAAACTAGCGCGACATTTACGCGTATCCTTGTCCGTAATATTAGTTCACTCAGAAAATGTGCCTCAGGGGAGGACTAAACTACCAAAACGAAAAAGGTGTAATTTTTGTTTGTTTTCCAAAATAAAAGTAAACATAGTTTTGTTGTATAGGGTGCGAAAAACCCATACACTGTAAAAAAAATCATTGAATGTGCAAAATGCATTTTATCGTCTCAAAATTTTGTTGTTTCAACAGTTGCACAGATATGCTGAATAAGCTACAGTTCACACCACTAAAACTATCAGTTAGATTTACAAAACGTGTTTTACGAAATGATTTTGTTCGATAAGCTACTAGAGTTTTGGTTTATTTCGTAGATATTTATTTGCCATAACAATATTTCAGGTTGAATTGAAGAATCGACTCAAGCGAATCGTTTTGTCGCACTGAAAGAATATTTCATGTATTTGAACTAAAAGATTCGCTCCGATTTGGAAGAAAGCTTTGTTAGTACAAACAAGTGTAATTAGTTATTTTATTTCTTGGAGACAACAAAAACTTTTGTATAATTATTTTTTCATTTCGTTCCACCAACCATATATTAATCATATGCAAATAAATCGTTCATTTATGTTGAAATTAATTTCTCAGTCCATTAACAATAATTTTGTTTACGTGAAATAAAATCCTCCTTTGAAACCAAACAAAACATATTTTTCAATAAAAGTTGAATTTAGTATTGTATGGCGATGTTATTTTAACAAAATTAAAGTGTTTAATGAAAAAATTGACTTGTTTAATTGTATTTTACTCAATTTGCATTTCTTTTGACAAAATCTTTTGCAGAAATTTGTTGGTTCATATTATTATTATTCACTTAGTTTATTGAACAATAATTTTGTTCACGTGACATCTCATTTTTCTCTACAAATATATCATATTGTTGATATCAAAGTTCTGTTTAGTATTCAACGGTGGTGTTATTCTAACGAAACTGAAGTGTTGGATGAAAATATTGACTTGTTTAATTTTTACTGAATTTGCATTTCCCTTGACAAAATATTTTGCAGAAATTTGTTGGTTCATATTATTATTATTCACTCAGTTCGTTCAACAATAATTTTGTTTACATGACATCTCATTTTTCTCTACAACTAACTATATCAAATTGTTGAATTAAAGTTCTGTTTAGTATTTAAAGGCGGTGTTATTTGAACGAAACTGAAGTGTTGGATGAAAACATTGACTTGTTTAATTCTTATTTACTGAATTCGCATTCCCCTTGACAAAATATTTTGTAGAAGATTGTTGAAAAAATATATTCATAAAATACACTGAGAAAAGTATAAATAGTCAAATGAAATAAATAAATTCAGTTGACTCCGAATTGGTTGACTCAACCCTGAAATAGTCTGAGTAACGGAATATTTATTAGAGTTGACAAAATAAATGATTTGGTATACTCATATAAACAGTTGACTTCATATAGTTGATTTAAATTTTTATCCAGTTCCGACAATGTGTGACGTATTGCCGGAAATGGATGGAAATGGTGACCTGACTGGTTTATTGTTGAAACAACTAAACTTCATAAGTTGTGATGACTGAATGACATTTTTTGTTACAATCCAATTCTGCATCGCTCCAATCCATGTAAATAGTTCACAAAACCGAATAATCTATTGGATAGCCTAGACAACGGGTTCGTTTTTCCAAAGTTGTTTCAAGTGAACCATTGTTAGATGAACAATAAATGTGCTTGAACCTAATACTCATATTTAGTTCGTCAAATCATTGGTTACATTCAAGTTTTTAAATAATCGTAACAAATCCATGCCCACTATCCTATGAGGATAGTGGGCACGACTACGCTGCTTCATGACAACGCTAGACCCAACAAAGCCTACGTAGTTCAGGAGTTAATCGAAGACAGGAGTTGGATTGAGTTGCTTCATCCACTATATTCACCTGATATGAATCCGTGCGATTTCAACTGTTTTGGACATCTGAAGCGTCAGTTGTCTGTGCATCGATATAGCAACAAATAAGAATTGGATTCCGCCATTAACACCGCAATTACTAGCCTTAATGAAAATGGAACATTTTCTGGGGTCAATGACCTCCTATCAGTCTGGCACCGTGTCATTGATAGAGGAGTGGACTACTAATTATTACACAAGAATATCATACATTATCGATTAAAAAATCAAAGATTTTTTGAAACATAAAAGTATTCACCGAATTATGATAGGACCATAAGCACAAGAGTAAAAGAGAAAGTAGTTACAGATGCATTAAAAAAACGATAGTTATTGACATGGAAGTTAAGCATATTGCACCAATGAAATGATTGACAGCCATCGCAATTTTTTAAACTGATTGCATTTCTGTAGCAAACCGATAACAAAAAATTTGTGGCTACAACTGACTTTTGCTAGTTGATATATTTTTTCACAAATCCTTTGAAGATGAGAGACGGTTATGAAATTATTCCGGTCATATTCTACGTGCGGAAAAATGTTTATGGCCGATAATCCGTCGCAACGAGAATTCAAATTCCGTAAGCCCTTTATCGGAATCTGGCACGCTAAAATAAATTTTCTTCATGTTCTTTGATATGAGAAAATTCTAGAATGTTTGCTTCTGTTTTATATGCGAAGAATCTTTGGTAGTTCATAAAGCGATGTGACGATATTTGTGTGTTAGTTTAGTGTAGCATTCGGTTGGTAAAAATGGAGAACGGTTAATTATTTCATCGGTGCAGTGCAGCGTTGCTAATTTCCACGCCATAATCGCGAGAAAAACCAAAACAAGTATGCCATCTGCGGGAATAAACAATTTTCTTACAATATTATACAGTGTCCCATTTTTATCTTATATTTGATTTTTCTCGAAAAATACTACGCCGATCGAAAATTGAGTACAATCAAACTTTTACGGTTCAAAGGGAAACGAAACAAAAAATGTTTTTCGGTCCAAAATCTTGAATAGCGGCGTTAAGATGGCCGACATATTTTTGTAAACTGGAAACATGATCTTTTTCAATAAATTATTTGTCAGGTCAAAACTAACAACTTTTGTAGGAACATTTTTTTGATATAGTCCATAATACAGGGTTTCCCATTTTAATCTTACTGTTACGTACCGGGAGGAACGTTGCAAGGATAAATATAATTGTTATGAATCGAAATGCATTTTTGAATATCAAAATTAAGCACTTAATTAGTAGATTTGGGCGCCTCTACACCGTCCCATATGGGCCCGGCCACTGCTGAAAAAGGTGAGGGTCTCTTCAATGATAACCAGGGTTGCAAGTAATGCATTACTTTTTGTAATGCATTTGCATTTTCATTAACCATTAACATTTAATGGAAATTATTTTCATTAACCATTAAATTTTTATTTATTTATTTATTCATTTATTTATTTATTTATTTTTTTGGCACTTTCAAGAATAAAAGAAAATAAATAAATAAATAAAAATTTAATGGTTAATGGTTAATGGAAATATTTTCCATTAATCATTAAAATTGAATGGTTAATAGAAATAATTTTCATTAACCATTTAATTTTCATTAGTCATTAAAAAAGTAATGGTTAATGCATTACTTTTTCATTAAAAATTTTGCAACCCTGATGATAACGCAGTCTAGTGAGAATACATTATATAATACGGAATTTATTATACCGTGTCACCACGGGTGATACGATATCCCAAAGTATGCAAAAAGGGCGAGCGGAGATCCGCCTACGCTGTGATCGAGAATGAGAGAGAGAGACGGCGCTTATAATACGCGCGACGTCTCTTGGATACAAAAAGCTGACTTACGTTTTATACGGCCGGAGCTCCGGGCTACCGCGCGCTACGGTGTGTATGTATGTGTATGTGTGTGTCCCATACAGGCCGAGCATGGATCTTGAGCCGCACTCTGGACGCCGATCTTACCAATACACTTAGGAGTCTATAATCACACTAAGGTCCCTACGTAGTGAGGGCGGATATTTAATAATGACTTTTCTTAGTTCTTGGTTTTGTATTTTAGCTGTTATATTATTTAAACAATTAATTGTTTATGACGAAATGTTAATATCCCAAATGTCTTTGAACCACTTATTTTTACTATGACCTTAGAGTCATAGGCACGAACTTTTAGGACGGACGAACACTTATATCGACTCGAGATTTACGCGTCTACGCGAGCACCCCTGTGTAACGCACCAAGATTCATTAACCACCGACCGTAATAATCTTATCTGGCTGCGGGGGAATTAAGTCGCAGCGACTGGCTGAGAGCCGGAGTATTATTCATTGATTCACCTGACGGTGGGTAGCAAAGTACTAACTCGACTTGACAACGTTCCTCAGCATTTCTGCAATTTAGCTTTTTAAAAACGGTGCGTGCATGCCCTTGGTGGCCATGCACGAACTCGCTCAAGGTGACCGAAAGGTGCCATCGACCGAAAAGTTGCTGATTGTGATTTGCGACACATGGGGTGATCGCGACGCATGAGTCTCTGGAATCCGCTGACGAGAGCATTTTAGCGTAGGACCGTGTGTCCACATCCATTCTCGCGCGAAATAATAGTACTAATAAATTGTATAAATTTATAAATTTTAAGCGAAACGCGGGACGTGGAACCCACACCCCTACGGATTCGATGACGCCCTCGTCATCGGTTATAATTAAAAACACAAAATAAATTATACAATTACATCAAAGCACGGTTACGCTAAGATTATAGATCACGGAAAATTGGTCTGATTCCTTGTTTCCTGGCTACGGAGAGGATGGAGATTCCCATACTTCCTTCTTCCTTAGTTCGTGTGATTATATCACCATGGGCTGCTGTCGAGAAAGGGATCTCGGAGCAGTGGACATATGTACTTTTGCACCCGTGATCGGGGGCGTTGTATTTCCCGCTCCCCGAGCTCAAGAGTTCAGCTTGGGTACCGAGTATATTATCTCGGATTTTACAGTTTCAATAACCTCCGTCGGGCCAGTTGCACGGCATTCTCTCTTACTACAGGACAATACTCTGCTTATGAAAGAGAGTGCAGAGGCTATTTAGGTGCGGACGAGATAGTAAACTATGCCAGTAAATATGATCCCCTGACTTACGAAGCCCCCGAGAGTGAGAAGGCGTTGTTCGTCTCTTTCTCGTTTATGCGATCCGATGGCACGCACTCTCCGTTCAATCTCGTACAGAGACTCCCCTGCGGTGGTCGAGGCCCAGTTCGAGTGTACCAGAGGGGTCATATCACCCTCGTGTGTGAATAGTCTTCTTATGCCTTCTCGAGTGACGAAGTCATCAAATACTGGGGCGATTATCGAGACATTTAACGTGATGCCCAGTTGGTATTGGAACGTCGTGCGGCTACTGTATGCCCGAAAGCTGGTTAGCGTCATGCTATGGGCCGTCCCCATGCAGTTGGGAGCCAAATACAGGATGCCAACCCCTTGCAACCGTAGTTCGGAATTTTCTCCGTTAGGACATGAGATGCGCATAATCTCGAGGTGGGGAAGAGAATACATCCAGCCTCCTTGAGTAGCGAGATGGGTCCAATGCACTTCGTGCTGGAGACGTATCCTTACGTCGCAGCGTCGTAGCGTCTCCTCAGCCGGCCTGGTAAGCATTAAGAGCTCGCACGATTCTGTCGAGGCGACATCAAAGATGAGGGTCGCAGCGGTGCAGACGAATCGGTTCTCGGAAAATTTGCATGAGTCGTGGTATGCCTCGTCTGCCGGAAAAAAGAATCAGTGATCCGCTGCTAGTGCGAGGTATCGTGCGGCCGGCACTATGAAAGCGGTGCCGGTGCCGTTATGGAATTGTTGGGGTACCGGCTAAGAATGCACTCGGTAAAAATCATAAGATCCATGCTGCAGTGGGGGAATGTGGATCACGATGACCACCTTTTCCCCATGATAGGCCAGATCGGTGTGCACGAGAGAGGCGAGTCTCTGGCCACAGGTCCAGGGGGAGGGGAACTCGAAACTAGTGGCCTGAAGCTGTGCTTCCTTGGCTACGACTAACAGTTGTTTTGTTTTTATAGCCGCGGGTTCGAGTCAACCTTCCCTTGTGGCGATGATAATGCGCATATATATACGGCATGTTTCCATGTATTTTTCCACCTTCATCGCCACTTGTTGTGAGTACGCCATTAGTGTGGAATTGTATTGGGCAAGCGTTATGCGTTCGCTCGTATTTTCCAAGTTCGCATGCAGTTCCTCCATATATCTCCGTAGATCTTTTACTCGTTCAGTTTCCTCAAGGTACTCCTGGTGTAATGATTGCAGCTTGGATGATGCGATGTGCATTCGCTCCCCGACCAGCTGCGTGATTTCGGCTTGGTCGGCGAACAATCTGTCGATTTGACTCGTCAGTTACGTTGCATCATCTTCCGTAAGCGTGCCAGGTGACTTGCTCAATGTCCCCACTATCCCGAAAGGAGCTGATCTTTTTTTTTATCGTGGAGGGCCTTCGAACATGGCCCTTTTCTATACGGGCACGTTCCGCAAGGCTTACCACTTCGTGACGCAGTGTCATCGCTCGTGTTATGAGGTGGTAAAGTTATTCTCCTTGCAGAAGGTCCTCACATACTGTGTACGAGTAATGCTTCGAGCATGCACTCATGTAGACGTGTACGTTTTCCATATCTATAGGAAAGGTTGATTGGAGTTTCCCGATGTCCATGAATATCGTTACTCTCCAATCAGCCAGCTGGTGTCGTAGAGAGGTATTATCAGGATGAACAAAGGGAACTTCATGGTGACTGGGCCTTCTTCTCTGACGATCTTCGGTGAAGATCTGCAAGTTGGTTTATTTCTTCACTGAAGTGTATAGACCTTTTTCTTCGTGCGTAGTAAATCCTAATTAAATTCTAATTCTAATTAAAATTCTAATCATATGCTCGCTTACATTTGTCGACTTGTTTTCGGAATCTTCGCCCGTTTTCGGTTTCCAGAATAACATTACTCTTATCTGAGATTATCTTAATCATGTATGGACCGTGGTATTGGCTGTCGAATTTTCCGGTTCGCGGCTCTTTCAACACGTATACTTCATCTCCTACTTTTCCCTCAAAGGGTCAACAATTCCTATCGTAATAAGTCTTAAAACGCTCTTTTGACCTATTTAAGTTGTCACCGGCAGGCTCGCGAATCTCGGATTGACGCTTAATGAGCTCGGCGAGGAACGAGCCACTCGTGGAGAGCTTCTCGTCGGCGGGCCAATTTTCCGTAAACGATTTCGTGGGGCGTGAAATTTGTTGCTTCATGCACCGAGGTATTATAAGAAAATTCGGCAAAAGGCAATAATCTATCCCAGTCGTCGTAGTCATTCGCGTAGTGCTTAATGTACTCGGCCAAGACAATGTGGCTGCGCTCGAGTGCACCATTTGTTTGCGGCCGATAACCCGACGTGGTCAGATGTCGCACATTGTAAATTCTTGAGATCTCGCGGAATAATTCATTGATAAAGGAGGTTCCCCGATCCGTAAGAATGACTCGAGGTGCGCCGAATTGGTTATACAACCGGCGCACTATCGCTTCGGCTACTGTAGTTGCCTTTAGATCGGGTATCGGTCCTGCAAGGCAGTACTTTGATAAGTGATCCTGTATCGTCAGGATATGCCTGTTACCATGAGGGGTAACAGGCAGGGGCCCGACGGTATCGAGGGATACTTTATCGAAAGTGTCTGCGGGCGTGTCAGTGATGAGCATAGGCTCACGGGTTTTTACTCTCACGAGTTTTTGTTCTTGACAGTTTTTGCAGCGACGGATAAAATTCTGCACATCGTTCCCAAGTGTAGGCCAATAGAATCTCTCTCAGATTCGAGTGAAATTCTGTTATTATTGCCCCACGGTCTTCGGGCGAGGGCAGCCTTATTTTTCCGTAACATATAACTACGGAGATTCCTGATTGTGTAAAAATGGTGTGTAATGTTTCCAGAAATACTTCTGGGGGTAGATCGTCAGGAAAATTGCCGTCACGGGCGATTCGAATAGTCGCAACGCCTAAACGTTGCAAATGTTCATGTTGCGTCGCCATATAGATGCATACGCCCGCTCGTCCGTCATCTTGGGACGTTACACAGGGGTGCTCGCGTAGACGGGTAAGTCTCAGGTCGATATTAATGTTTTGTCCGTCCTAAAAGATCGACTATAGTCGTAAGACTCTATACTCTATAAATAAGTAACTCAAAGTCATCCATTAAATCACCCTTCGGGCCCATGATCTCACGATCATGGCACATCATTAAACCAATGAAACATCGCCTATAAAGATCCTCCGTTCGAGAGGAAACTATTATTACAACAAATACTAAACAACATGAAATATCAACAACAACATTAATAAATAACAACAAATGCAGAGAGCAACAATCGCAAGTTCACCTAGGACATCGTATGTGAACAATTAGTGACCGACCGCTTTACCAGATATAACAACTCTCCGTCGGTCACCATGAAAGTCGGTACGCGCTCGGTATTTACATACCGGCTGATCGGTTCGTGAGCGCGCGGAAAGACATACACGTATATCTATATCTTTCTCTCCGACTCCGCGTCGTACCGTGTACCACGTGACTTTCCGCCATCATAGTGAGTGCGCGGAATATACCTCTTCGCCCTCACTACATAGGGACTTTAGTGCGCGTATGGACCGTTAAGTGTATGGACGTTTAAGTGTAGTGGTAAGAACGACGCTCACAGAGAGGACCGAGACCATCACCTTGTTTGAGCGGGACACACACTCACACACCCACACACATACAGGTAGCGTGCGATAGTCTGGAGCTCCAGCCAAACGTAAGTCAGCTGTTCTGTTCGAGAGACGCCGCGAAGAATTATGAGCGCCGTCTCTCTCTTTCTCATATGTACATGTTCGCAGTGCGCGCGGACCCCCGCTCGCCCTCCTTGCATACTTTGAAATATCGTGTCACCCGTGGTGACACGGTACAATAAATCCTATGTTATATGATGCATTCTAACTAGACTGCGTAATTATTGACGAGACCCACACCCTTTTCAGCAGTGGCCGGGCTCATATGGGACGGTGTAGAGGCGCTCAATCTACTAAGAAATGCTAAATATCCCTTTTAAATCAACGCATTTCAATCTATATTAAATATTATTATCCTTGTAACGTGCCTCTCGGTACGTAACAAGGAACGGGACGAAAAAAAAATGTTTTTCGGTCCAAAATCTTAAATAGCGGCGTTAAGATGGCCGACATGTTTTTAAAAAAATCGAAACATAATTTTTTTTACCAAAAAATTTGTCAGATAAAAACTAACAACTTTTGTAGGAACATTTTTTGATACAGTCCATAATAGATGGATAACGACGACCAGGATAACGACGCCAACGAGGAGATAAAGACTTTAACATCCCAAGCGTAGGTGATCGTGCCTGCGGGTGTGCGTGCGTACGTACATGCGTATGGATCACGCAAAAGGATTAGGTATCCATGGCTCATCACTTCCGCAGTATTTTTCGAGTTCAATCGACTCATCGATATCCTGGATAACACTAAAATAATCAAAAATGATGATCTAATTATGGACTGTATAAAAAAAATGTTCCTAGAAAAATTGTTAGTTTTGACGTAACAAATCGTTTAGCGAAAAAAATGTTTCCATTAAATAAATAAAAACATGTCAGCCATCTCAACGCCGTCATTTTGGATTTTGAACGGAAAAACATTTTTTTTGTCACCCTTTGAGTCCCTAAACGTTTGAATCTTGAACCCTAAAAGTTTCATTCTACTCAATTTTTGATCAGAGCACTATTTTTCGAGATAATTCAGCTGCAAGATTAAAATGGAACACCCTGTATATTGTAAAGTGTAGTAATACACGTTTTGCTAAAGTGGACTTTTTTCTCAACCCATGCACACCAAGTTTTTGTGTTTTTTTTTTCATCCGTTATGGTGAATTGTACATATTACTTGGCTTTTATCCGTAATTATTTCTATTTTTTTTTAATATCTGAATAATTTTTATTATTTGAAAGTACTTTATAATTGAATACACTTTTTTTTAAATGTCGTTTAATAATATGCATCCTAATCCTAATAATATATAATTCCGAAAAAAATGAATGTACAGGGTCCCGATGGGAAACTCTTAGACGTAGCCGGGTTGCTACCCGTAACGATAATAATAGTCTTGCTAAGCACGTGTGATGTTGCGTGATAAAAAATCTCCGAAAAAACCTTGATGTTGCATGATAACAAATCTCCGAAAAAACCTTTTCGGAAAATACGTGATTAAAATCTTTAATTTCGTGCGAATATTGGGCCCTCCGCAAGCGTTTGGTACTTCGTCAGTGCACATCGAGCGAGAATTCCCAGAAATTTTTAAGGGTCTCGGAAAATTCAAGCAGGAATTTAAAATTCACTTAAAAACGATAGCAATCCTTAGTCAGTCAGTTCCCAGATCGGTCTCAATACCGTTACTTCCAAAGCTAGGAAACGAAATTTTCAAGATGGAGAAAGGTACCGTAATAGAGCGCGTAAAAGAGCCGACAAAATGGTGTAGCCCTATAGTATGTGTTCCGAAAGGCGAAACAGTTCGAGTTTATATTAAGACCTGTCTTCCCAATTTTAAACGTCGACATTTCTCTAGCGCGCATGCGAAAGGCCAAATTCTTCAGAAAACTGGACGCGAAATAGGGATTTTATCAGCTCAAGCTAGACAAGAGAGCCAACAACTGACGACTTTCATAACTCCGTTCGGAAGATACGCGTTTAAAAGATTACCGTTCGAAATAAATTCCGCACCGGACATGTTTTCAGAGGTTTTTTCAAGAATTTTCGACGACATGACGAATGTAATCGTTCATATGGATGATATACTGATTTATGGGGAATCATTGGAGCAATACGACGCGATCCTGAGAGAGGCTCTGAAACGAATTACTAAAGAAGGAGTAACTCTAAATCAGTTAAAATGGATAATCGACGTGCAATAGGTGCAGTTTCTCGGGTACGTAGTCCAAGCTCAGGGCATACAAATTTTGCTAGAAAGAGTTTCCGCTAACCTAAATTTTCCGGAGCCTACAAATAAAACCTCCCTGATGCAATTATTCGGGATGGTCAACTTTGCAGCAATGTTGATTTTGAACAGATCCATCGTTCTAGAACCTCTAAATTCTCTCTTAAAGAAAAACTCAGCTTTAGTTTCGGATTCAGCTCAAATCAACGCGTTTCATAAAATTAAAGAGCTTTTTGCATCAGCCCCGGTACTGGCTCGGTACGATCATTCAAAACTTATATGGATTCAAGCAGAAGCCTTGAGTTACAGCATTGGTTTTGTTATACTGAAGGGGAGTAGCGACGAGCGACAGATTGTTGCCTACGGCGCGTTAACACTTACAGAACAACGGTATTCTCAAATTAAAGGAGGCTTTAGCCTTGACGTAAGTAGCCTAAAGATTCGCGGATTATATAATAGGAATCACGAGAACTCTCGAAACGGATCACAAGCCTCTCCTCCAAATCCTCCCAATAACGTCTCTGGACGATTTGACGCCGCGTTTACAGCGTTTTCGCTTTCGTCTGAGACGATCCAGCAACACCGTACAATACATCCCCGGAAAATCTTTGGTACTGGCGGACGCTTTGTCTCGCAACCCTAAAAAACAGAAGGCGAGCGCTAATCTAATAGAACAAGACACGTCGGATTTTGTAATAGCCACCATCAAAAGCCTTCCAGCCTCAAACGACATGTTGCGTAAAGTTCGTGTGGAACAAAGAAAGGACGCGGTTTGTCAAATTCTAAAGAAGCTTTGTTCAACCAAATGGCCGACGTAAAATCAGATCCCACACGGAGAGAAATATTTTTGTCAGGACAGCACACCGCACGCTACCGCAGTAAATTTCCTATGTTAACATAATAACAGCAAAAGTATTTGCTACAGTTACAAGAATGGCGTGCCACCGTTTGATTTGCTATTCTAGCAAATACCGCTTGCTGCTCCTTAGCAAAATCAGTACGTTACAGCAACAAATCATCACAGAGAAAAAATTACTGAATTTGAGAATATGAATTTATTTATTAAATGAAAGTATGAATTCGATTGTTTATTTGTTGAACCAAGAAAATCACTCTTCACCCTACCAGAACGAACGACAGTAACCGACAGTCGTTTGTCTTGTGAAACGACGGTACCCGACGGTCTAACCGTCGGAGTTCATCATTTTACTGTCAGAATGAAAGACAAACGACGTTGGTAACTGTCGTCCGTCCTGGTAGGGCATTTAAAAAAATATTTTCTCGAATCTATTCTCCATTATATTAAACTCTTATTTAATAATAACAATTAAATGCATGATAAATTTGATTAAATTTGTATTCATTGGATTCATTATATTGATTGCATCATAAACATGAGATTATTTCAATCTAAAATGATGATTATTTGAATCTAAAAAACGACTTCAATACGAAATTATTTTTTATGAAAAAAATTATTAATGGCATCATAAACATGAGATTATTTGGATCGAAAAAATGACTCCAATACGAAATTATTTTTTTCGAACAAAATTATTTCTTTGCAATAAATTCATCATTATTTTACTTCTAAAGATATTTCTGTAGTATTTTCAATATTTATTAGATATAAAATTGATTGTGATTATTTGAAAAGAAGCTGCAGTAAAATAAATAACACATTATTTTATTCCGATAGAATATTTGTTTGGAATGATGAAATTTGTAATTTCCTCCAAGCAAAGAACTATCATTTCTATAGTATACTTTAATAGTATACATAAGTTGTTAAAAATTAAAAAACTGGTTTTTAAAATGTTTTCTTATATTCGAATTTTCATAGCGATAGCGTAATAGGTAGCTTGTTAGGTAGTTAGGTAGGATAGGTATGATGGTAGGTAGGGTTGAGGGTTCGAATCTCGGTCGAACAGAGAAATTAGATCGGAGAATTGGCGCAAATTTGTCTTTTTTTTTCTGTTTATCTCTTTTTGGGGTCACCAAACTATGCATATTAAATTATTCGGCAAGGGCTATATATTTTTTATAAAATGTTCAGCAACAATCAATAAAGACGCATTTGATTGAATCAATCATTTTACCTGTTGATTGGACTAATTAATTTGTTGATTCAACAAATTTTTTTTCTCAGTGCTTCTTGTATTAAAAGACATGCATTTGCTAACGACTGCCATATGTTTTCTCCGCTATGCTCTTTTTTGCGTCAGCAAAACCAACCGGAGAAAAAAAATATCAAAAACAAATTTAAAATATTATTTTACTTTCTTAAATTAGTTTATTGCAGATATTCTGTTATTTGGGAATGGGTAGGTAATTGATTCTGTCGAAGAAAATTTTCTGCCTATACGGGGATTCGAACCTGATTACCTACCTAACTACCTATACGAATGCACACGCTAACTATTACGCTACCGACGACTTGGGAAAACATTTTATTGAAATAATATAATAGTTGCATCGGTGTCATTTGCAATCATTCCATCGTAAATTGTATATAGGACTTGATGTGATGACGTACACGTTCCTAACCTCTGTACCTGAAGAATTCGCTTTTCAACACAAATTTGTTTTCTTGTAATACTGTGACAAATCATAACCTTTATAAATAAATAAAAAATTCATATATATGTGAAACAAGTCAAATTTTCCTTTCGGAGGACATCCCTTCGTGCGAAGGAAGTTTTATGTATTTCAAAGTTTCGCTTCGAAGAAGTATTTTTCACAAAATCCTCTTCGCAGATTATATATATCTTGAAAGATTATATATATCTTATAAATATCTTGAAATTGTTTTCTTCGCTTAATGGAAAAATATGAATTTTGGCATAATATCAATTTTGTCATTGAGCGAAGAAAACAATTTCAAGATATTTAGAATCCGCAAAGGGGATTTTGTGAAAAATAGTTCTCCGAAGGGAAACTTTGAAATGCATGAAACTTCCTTCGCACGAAGGGAGTTTTATGAATATTAGTTGTCCTCCGAAAGGAAAATTTGACTTATTTCCTCTATGTATGAATTTTTAATTTATTTATAATGCAGGTGATGATTTATCACAGTTTCACAAGAAAACATATCTGTGTCAAAAAGCGAATTCTCCAGTTACAGAGGTTAGGATGTCATCGTGTATGTAAATCTTACATTCACAGTGGTCTTAAGACCTCCTCGACATAACCTCAAAATCTGTCGACAAACAGCGCTAAGAATAAGAATAATGCAGGAGCGAGAGAGAGTACATAACCTGCAAATTCATTCTACACATAATCATGACTGCCTATCATAGCTTTGGGAGATTATATCGAGGAATTGGTAATCGTTCGTTTGTGTGAATATGTTATCGTATAAGGCTTCGCTAGCAAACATAATGAGTTAGATTAACAAATGACGTATGCTGAAATTTCTTCATGCCCTAGCAGATGAACGAGTTACTGGTACTGCAAATCGCCCGTGCTTGCATTTGTTCCGCGAGCAAAGCTTATATGCACCATTAGCAAATCATTTGTTACGTTCACATATTATTTTGCTACATTTGCGTATTTGCATTTTTTATCACAGTAGCAAATGCTCGTTTGCTGCCAGAGCCAGAAATCTGCTTTATGTGCATATCAATTTGCTATATGTGCATATCGATTTGCTAATACAACAAATAAATGGTTAGCAAACCAACTTTTGCTGTCGTGACGAAACTATTTCTCTCCGTGCAACTGCGCTGAAAGAGAACGCTCTACTCAAGCATCACTTCTCGATTACTGATAACCTTTTATTGTATAACAGTCGTTTAGTAGTTCCACGCAGTTTCCAAAGGGAACTATTACTACACCTCCACGAGGGCCATCTCGGTATCAAGAGGTGCAGAGACAGAGCGAAACAAGCTATTTGGTGGCTGGGACTATCAATGCAACTGAGAAACTTAATACTCAACTGCCCAAACTGTATAGAGCATCAAGTTAACCTGAACCAGTCTCCGTCCAGGTTCTCCGTCCAGGTTCTCCGTCCAGACAGTGGCAGAAAATCGGTATTGATCTCTGTAAATTGGACTATTGGTACGTCATCATCACGGATTATTATTTGCGGTACTTCGAGTTTTCCCGACTCGTGACGTTGAACTTGAAGTTATAGATGTTTGTAAGCAAGCGTTCTCACGGTAGGATCTGCCGGATATTGTTCGCTCAGACAACGGTCCGCAGTTTTTGTCCGAATTCAAGCTGTTCGCCGACTAATAAGGCTTTCTATTCGTGACAAACTCGCCTCACTTTCTGCAGAGCAACGGAGCTGTGGAAGGGCAGTAAAACGGCGAAGAACCTGTTAAAAAAATCCAGGGACGACGATATTTACTTAGCACTGCTTGCGTATAGAAGCACAACCTTGGAGAACGGTTTCAGCCCTGCTGAACTATTTCTTTCGAGACGAATAAAGTCCAACATCTAAATCCTGCCAAGCAAGCTCCTACCAGCAGACGGTGCTACAAAAGAGCTTAAACGCGATGAAAGGGGTCGGAAAATGCGTCAGGCTAAACATTTAAACTCTAGACATCGCGCCGTCGAATTATCTCCACATAAAGCAGAAGACCCAGTTTGGATAATCGATCTCACGATGTATGGAAAAATACGAGGCCCCGCGGGGGAACCCAGATCCTATTGGGTACTAACTAGCAACGGAAGTATCCGGCGTAACCGTTTTCACCTCGTCCCGGCGCCATACTGGAAATTCGGGCAAAATTCAAGTGACTACAGTCCGGTGATAATTGACATTCCAAGCTCAGGATAATCGACATTCCAAGCTCAGGCCCTCCTTTGAAGAAAAAAGATAGAAAAATAGAGGGCGAGGGACCAACCGGAGCCTCACCTAATTAGAAAAACATGCCACGCGAATACACGAGATCTAATAATGCTCAAGACGATAAACTTAATGAGCCCGTGCCGAGTAACTTGACTCAGGGTGATATCCCAGTTGAAACCAAAACCGAGCCGCCAACATAACCAGGCGTAGTAACCCAATCGGCATCTACGACTGGGCCTCGCAGGCAAACAAATAAACCGGCAAGGTGGAAAGATTATTTGGTCCTATCCTAGCTTTCTCTAGCGGAAAGAATCTTAGTTCAAGTTTGTTAAAAAAATGTTGTAAAAGCAATCGATTGTGAGAGCGGACGTGTAGATTAGAATTTGGTTGTAGTAGAATCGGCTTCAATTCGGCCAGTGTAGATGTAGGTGGAATAAATATTTTCACGTATTCTATGTTTCGATCCTTGGGTCGGATCCTCTTCAGAGAATGTATTTACTGTATGAACATTTTAACAAGTTTTTAGATACAGTAATGTGCAATTGAAGTGACGCACTCGGTTTTTTGACTCCACCGCCGCCAATTCACTCGTGACGAAAAAACTGCCAAATAGTATTTTACGTGAAATTTTCACCCCCGCTCAATGCCGTTAAAATCAGCTCAATCGGACAATAATTAAAAAAATGGCTGCCATTTTTATTACTTGGTACGCTCGAGAAAAATTGAAAGATTTTGATTTTTGCTCGATATTTTTAATGCGAGCTCAAAAAAAGATCCAGTAAGAACATAGTTGGCAAGGGGCATTCTTTCTGAACAAAATGCTTAAAAAAAAAGAAATCGGGCAATTATTAATTGAATTAAGCCACGGTGAAGCTGACTGGATGTAAATAAGGATAACTCGGGAACGACTAATCGAATCGGGATCTTCTTTCGCGAGGAGCTGTAATGGAACACCCTTAAAACGTGTGCAATGGAATTGCGAAGATAGGTCTGCTGAAAATTAGTAAAAAAGTTAATTTTTTGTTTTTTTTCTCTCCCCCTTTTTTATTTTTAACGAATAAATTAGGTAAAGCTACGGAACTCACTTATGAAACATTCACCATTGGAAAGGTGACGTTAAAACGGGAAAAAAGCACCCCTTGTTGTTATCGATAGGACCCTTGATAGGGGAGAAATCAACGATTAAAAACCTGGCCACCGTAATCTAACGCAGCGATAGCACGTGCCGTGCGGCACGAAAAGTTAAGCCGACGCCACTGCGAATAGCGAACATCGGTAACGCAGGCAAGGGATAAAGCGCTGCCACTACCCTCGTCTACGTTGCCGTAGCAACGGAAGCTGAATTAAACAATCGAACATATTATAATTAACTGTATGTTAAATTCACATTTAAATTTGGATTTTATGAATAATCAGGAACATGTTCAATAGTTATTTGATAGTAATCAATTTTTAATATTAATTTTTATTATTAATAAATTATTATTTGATATTAATAAATTTTCTCTTAGACTGATAAACGGGTTTGGAAAATGGCAACAAGTTTATCTTTCTAGCGCCAATGTTAAAAATTTAATGTTTAACGGAAACTATTTTGAAAAACTTGTACTAGAGTTGATAATTTTCGAGTAAGAGAGGTATACGGAGCACAACCTGTGATGCGATAGCCTTTTATTGCCGTGCGAGAAAGTTATTATTTTATTTGCTGGCTAATTCGGCGCTAGTTTTCATCGATAACCGTAAAACCCTTTCTTTCGTTTCACAACTCTGACCAGCAGGAAAGGAGACCATTCTTATTCTTCTTGTCCAAGACCTTTAAATTTTTTACAACACCCGTCCTTTTAAACTCCGGCTGCCTTGCGGGAGTCCTTCAAATTTCCCCCATTCTGTTTTCGCAAAAAAATTATCCTCCTTCTATAGATTAATATACATGGCGAAATAGCGACCTTTTTTCTGCAGGTCAGATTTGTGAAATGAAAGAGAGAACATTTCGATTCTCGATGAAAACGAGGGCTAAATTCCGAGTCAATAAATCTACCGAGCAACAAATTGCTTGAACTTTTGCTCTTACTCAAGAGTTACCAACTCTCGAGAACAAGTTAAAAAAAATGTTTTTCGTCAAACATTAAATTTGTAACAAGGCGCTACAAAGATAACCTTGTTGCCTATTTCCAAACCCGTTCATCAGCCTAAGGGAACATTTATTAATATCAAATAATAATTTATTAATAATAAAAATTAACATTAAAAATTGATTACTATCAAATAACTATTGAACATGTTCCTGATTATTCAGAAGATCCAAATTTAAATGTGAATCTAACGTACAGGTAATTATAATATCTTCGATTGTTAAATTCAGCTTCCGTTGCTACGACAACGTAGACGAGGGTAGTGGCAGCGGTTTATACCTTGCCTGCGTTACCGATGCTCGGTATTCGCAATGGCGTCGGCTCAACTTTTCGTGCCACACGGCACGCGCTATCGCTGCGTCGGGTGACGGTGGCTAGGTCTTCATTCGTTGATTTCTCCCCTATCAAGGGTCCTATCGATAACAAAAAGGGGTGCTTTTTTCGTCTGAACGTCACCTTTCCAATGGTGAATGTTTCATAAGTGAGTTCCGCAGCTTTACCTAATAAATTCGTTGAAAATAAAAAAGGGGGAGAGAAAAAAACAAAAAATTAACTTATTTACTAATTTTCAGGAGACCTATCTTCGCAATGTCATTGCACACGTTTTAAGGGAGTTCCATTACGACTCCTCGCGAAAGCAGATCCCGATTGGATTAGTCGTTCCCGAGTTATCCTTATTTACATCTGCTTTAATTCACCGTGCTTTAATTCAATTAATAATTGCCAGGTTTTTTTTAAAAAGCATTTTGTTCAGAAAGAATGCCCCTTGCCAACTATGTTCTTACTGGATCGATTTTTGAGCTCGTATTAAAAATATCGAGCAAAAATCAAAACCTTTTAATTTTTCTCGAGCGTACCAAATGATAAAAATGGCCGCCATTTTTTAATTATTGTCCGATCGAGCTGATTTTAACGGCATTGAGCGGGGGTGAAAATTTCACGTAAAATACTATTTGGCAGTTTTTTCGTCACGAGTGAATTGGCGGCGGTGAAGTCAAAAAACCGAGTGCGTCACTTCAATTGCACATTACTGTACATATAATATGTTATATGTGGTATGATTTGTGTTGTAATAGTCGTTTAATGGGTTACAGATTTTTAGGTTATGTAAACTGTCATAATAACTAACCTGAATTTGATCGATCGTTCTAATTTCATTTTTGGGTGTTTTGAAGATGATCTTGTGGAATTTATCGATGAGAGACAATAAATATGTCCTATGAAAGAATCAGTAGATTGATTCTATGTGTGGATTTTAGTTGATTTTGAAAACAATCGTTTTTTGACGATCTTTGTTATCTGTGAAAAGGGCATAGCCGGATAAGCATGCTGAATCTGCACCCACGGCGTTTTCTATCGACACTTTGGGAATAATTTTGGTACCTAATAAAACTAATTCACCCCAAATTTCAGCTCTCAATTTACAGCAGTTTTCGAGATATTCACAAAGAACGCTTTTTTCGTTTTTATTTTTTTTCATTAGTAAGAATGAAAATTAACGAATGACGATTTTTTTCCAAATACTTGAGAGTAAGAGAAATACAAAAATATTTTTGATATGGTTCCCAAAGTTAAAACTAATTTAAAAAAAAAAACTAAAATAATTTTTTAAACTACGTTTTTTAAAACATGCTATTACCAAATTTCAAGAGAAAACATCTTTTATACTCCTCTATACTCAGGAATTTTTTCAATTTATTCGACTTGGTGCAACATTATGGAAAAAATGAAAAACTGGTTTTTTTTTTCGGTTCAAGAGACAATACCACTGTACGCGCCTGAAAACTTTTTTTTACAATTTTTTCGGGCGGAAAAAAGGTGATGAAAAAGAAAAACTTGGGGTAATTATTGAGCATATATTTACATATGTCATATAAAAATTGCATAGGAAAATATTACAAAATGATGGACTTCCGGTCAGGACGCGCGGCAGAGTGGACGCAAGTTGCGGGTCCGGGTGAAAGATGGAACATTAAAGTGGTTGTTGGGAGTCAGTTGGAGGCGGAAAGTGGTGAACAAGCAAATCAAGGTGCCTGGAACTGGTGGAAGTGTTGGTGGAGTTGGGTGCACGTTAATTAGTGCGGGACAGAGAGTTTATTGGCGAAGGCGTGGAATATTGAGGTTATGTGACGAAATGGAGGGGGATGGCGGTAACCGGAAGCAGTGTTAATGCTCGGGCGAGAAGTGGAGGAAGCCGCGCTGGCGAGCTGATGGATGGCGCTGGCGGTGAAGGGGCAATGACAGAAGGTATGGAAGAACGAAAAAGAGAGCGTCATCCCAAGGAGGCCGGTAAAGCAGGCGAGATGGAGCTCGGTAAGGAGGGAATCGAGAAGCGGTATGCAAGCGTGGAGAGGTCTACCAGCAGGCGAATGGGTCGGCCGGAAGTCACGGAGAGGGGTTACACGGCGAGTCGGCGGACAGCGAAAAATGAACAGTGGAGAGGAAGAAGATGTACGAGGCAAATACGGCCCAGCTGTAGCGCAGAGGAAGACGTTGGCATGAAACGTCGTGAGGTGTTGGGTCGCTTCAAGGGAACGTCGGCAGGTCACTGCAGGAAGAGGCGAACTCGAAATTGAATACGGAAACGGCGGGAGCAGGGACGGGAGAATTGTCGCGACAACTTGCCTAGGACGATCGGCTGGAACGTAGGTCGGGCGTGACCTGGAGGCAACGCAAAGAGAATCGGTGGGATGGAACATCGAGGGGTCCGTGTTTCAACGGCAGGACGGCAGGCTGGGAGGGCCTTTTTTCGGCGATGGCTGATCAACAGCGGCAGGAACAAAAACAGGGGGGAGGGCAAGAAAAAAGATAAGATAAAGGGTAATGAAGCTAGACGAGGGAAGAAGAGTTCTGTAACGGGGCTATACAAGGAGGTGTTAAGGGAGGATGGTGGGGGAGAGGGAAGAGTGGAGGAAATACGGGTATTTCGGGGCCTGGGAGAAGGGGGCATTTGAGGCTCTGATGGAGAATGGGGTGGGGACTCGAAGTTGAAGGGGGATCAAAATTCACGCTGAAAGGGAAGGTATTGTAAAGCTATGCAGTCCATTGAACAGTATTTTTTTATTCTTACCAATGGCGTTTTTATTAAACGGTTTATTAAATTATTAAACGATTATAGCTGCATAGTGAAGATTTTGTTTTTATATAGAATCAACAATACATGGTATTTTGGCTAATGATGTAAAAGGAGGAAGAAGGGAGATGGAAAAAAGCGTAGGACGCTGTACAGTGGAATAAATACTACTACTACTAGTACGGAACAATGAGAAGTTTTTAAAGGTTATGGAAAATGTGAGATAAGTGGCTTAAGATGGAAGAGCGATTATAAGAAGGTACTAAATGTAAAAACCCGAGAGGGCATACTGGAAATAAATATCTATCTATCTATCTATCTATTACAAAATGGTGACACCGCATCAATTCTCTCGCGGCATGTCGAATCAAACTGCACGCGGCATAACTTCAACAATTTTCAATCTTTCTATTTGAAAATTTAATCAAGACTTTGAAATAACATTTCGAAGTGAACCGCGTTAGAGATTTTCGATAAGTTAATTTAAACAATATTTATTAACAAACAATTGTCCTTATTTGGTGAAAATTGGACAACTTTAATCAGATACTTGCCAATTACTCAAAGATCAATATTTCTAAAATGTCCGACGTGGTTCACTTTGAAATGTTATTCCAAAGTTGTAGTTGAATTTTTTAATGGAAATATTCAAAACTGTGTGAGTTATGCCGCGTGCCGTTTGATTCGATTGATTTAATTAATTATTAAGAATCCAGGGTTTCAAAATATCAAAAAATGGTAAAGGACTTTTCTACTCGATATTATGTCACGAATCTACCCTCTCAGTATTGCCCTTCATTCGTAGGGCACCCTGTAAAGACATGCTTTACTGCGAGCAAAAGACCATTAGCGCCATGAGTGACGAATTTTGGCGACAAAATAGATGGACACTTCGCGTTTCGATTCTAGCGGTCTGTGTCACCCCCTTCGTCGAGAGTTTAAAAGAAAATTTTTATCTTAAAACGCGGTTTTCAATGTAATTCCAACAATAGTTATATTGACATTGATATTGATATTTATTTATGCCATGGCAAACCTTGGGCAAATGTTAAGAACAGAATGATACAATTGTGTAGATAATAATCATGATAAAACAGGCGAAAAATAATAGTAACAGAGGGAAAGTAGAATATTGAATCAATAGTCACGCGGCGTAAATCCAACAATTTCTAATTTTTCTATTCGAAAATTTAACTACAACTTTGAAATAACATTTCAAAGTGAACTACGTAGCACATTTTAGAAATATTGTTTTTTGTGTAATTGGCAAGTATCTGATTAAAGTTGTCCAATTTTCACCAAATAAGGACAATTATTTGTTAATAAATATTGTTTAAATTAACTTTTCAAAAATCGCCGACGTCGTTCACTTCGAAATTTTATTTCAAAGTCTTGATTAAATTTTTATATAGAAAGATTGACAATTGTTGAAGCTATGGCACGTGCCGTTTGATTCGACATGCCGCGAGAGAATTGCTGCACTGAGAAAAAAAATGTTTGAATGAACAAAATCTGCAGTCAAATACGTTCAACTAAATATTTATTTGGTCTAACTAAATAATTAGTTTTTTGAACGATTCTTCGCTTCGGTTAACTGAAATATTATTCAGGCAAAAAAATGTTGAATTGTACTAATTAAATATCTAGTTGAACGTATTTGACCGCAGATTTTGTTCATTCAAACATTCTTTTTTCTCAGTGTGCAGTGTCACCATTTTGTAATATTTTCCTATGCAATTTTTATATAATATATTTAAATATATGCTCAATAATTAGCCCAAGTTTTTCTTTTTCATCGCCTTTTTTTCCGCCCGAAAAAATTGCAACAAAACAAAAATATTAGGCGTTTACAGCGGTGTTGTCTCTTAAACCGAAAAAAAGTTTTCAATTTTTTATATAATGTTGCACCAACTCAAAAAAATTTCAAAAATTCCTGAGTATAGAGGAGTATAAAAGACGTTTTCTGTTAAAATTTGGTGATTGCATGTTTTAACAAGTACGCTTCGCGTACTCGTTGGGGGGCTCCGCCCCCCAAACCCCCCCGCGCGGAGCGTTCACGGTTTGTTGGGGGGCTCCGTCCCCCAAACCCCCCTTAACGTTTTGTTGGGGGGCTTTGCGCTCCGTATTCTTGACCATTATCTTAATTTATTCGGTATGTAAATACTATATTGTTTTTATGTTATTGAACATTGTTTTTGATAATATTGAGTCACATTTTTCATTCTCAATGGGGGCAATGATTCATAAAGTTAATGGCCAACTTTTAAGAATTATATTAGTAGGCACTCACAATTTCATAATATAATGATCATATATTTTGTTTTTGTGATATATTTTGAATGTTGGTTAACATGTCCCTTAGGGACGTTTTAATAGGCACTCACACCGTTATTTAAACTCTTTGATTCATTGTGAACATCGAGTAGTCGTAAAAATTCTATTAATTATAATTAAAAAGACAGATTTGAATATAATCAATATGATATAAAAGTATCTAGACAATCATATCATTTAAATGTTTTGATAGATTATATTCACAGAATTGTTACAATATTAGGCAGTAATGAAGAATATTAGTGACATTTGAGATGGGCATATTTATCATAACACTTCAATCATTTAATGATTATTAGTCCATTTATAATAAGTAAAAAAAGCTTTCGGTTATAAATCAATACTCAGATTCTGTTTTTTCACGTTTGAAACGCGTGGGTGATCGCCATATTGCCAATGGAGCGCAAGCACACAAAAGAACCATGTACTTTTTATAAGAGCGAAATATGGGTTTTGAATTTGGCGCGCTCAGGTCGTGTTTAGTTCCTCTTTCACTCTGTACGTGGCGTAACGGCGTCGTGACGTACGTGGCGACGTCGCGTGCGCCGGTCTATGCTTTACGTGAAAGCGGTGAGAGTGATATGTGCTTGTTTACACTCATATAGAAATTCTGTCAGTGAGAAAAATAGTCTTTTTTTGTTAAAAATATTGTTTTTGTGCAAAAGTTATTCACTGAGCAGTGTCTAATTGAATTGAAACTTCATGGGACATTTGTTTATAATCATATACAGAAATTCTGTAAGTTAGAAAAAAATCGTCCGTGAACTTCGGAGATTCAAGTGCGAATGAACAGAAATTGCTTTTTTTCGTTAAAAATTGTGTTTCCTTTGCAAAAATTGTAAACTTAATGGTCTCTGATCGGATTAATACTTCGTGGGACATTTGTTTACAATCATATACACACATTCTGTGAGTTAGAGAACAATTCGTTAGAGAAATTCCAAGTTTCAACTACATATGGTCATAAAACGTCTCTTTTTGCTCAAAAATGGCTATTTTTTTCAAAAATCTTCGTTTTACAATATCCGTTTGGATTTAAACTCCTTGGGCATAGAAATTACAACCATACACAACTACCCTCTAAAGGAAATTGAATTCCGTACACCGGTTTCTGAGATCTGGGTCTGGACGGACATTCGACACAGATTTCGAGGTGATTGCAATAGGAACTTTCTGTCATAAATAAGTGAGTGCCTAAAAAACGTAGTTAAAAAAATTATTTTAAGTTTATTGATTTTTTTAGAAATTGGTTTTAATTTTGGGAACCATATCAAATGTTGTAAAATGGCAATAATCGCGCCTACGTGCGTGTGTGTGGCTCTCGCGCATATCACACGTGCCCCCGAAGGAGACGTGTTGCGCGCTTGCGCCGGCAACGATCATCGTCGTTATCCAAAATCGATCGAGCTCTCAGTCGCTTGATAGCCCTCGCTCGTATCAATAGCTCTATAAGATAATCACCATTGTATACCGAACATAATAAATATCTTTTCATATTTCCAATATACATCTCGACAAACTTTTCACTGGCGACCCTATATTCCCAACAGGTTATGGGCCCAGGACGTTTATAAGAGAAAAGGATCGTTTTGTGAACCAAATAAGTGTGCATCAAGCCGTGAGTTATATCGGAGTAGAAAGTTCGTAATAAGTGATCCGGTGAAAGATGGCGGGCATGAACTCCAGTATACAGTCATTGTCAAAGGACAACTACGATACGTGGAAAATACAGATAGAGGCTCTATTGATACAGAGAAAAGTGTGGCAATATGTAAATGGCAGTACTCCAAAGCCGACTGAGGCATCGGGAAACGAAAACGTTATGAAGATATGGGAGGAAGCAGATCAGAACGCCAAATCGAGTATAATATTGGCAATGTCGCCGTCGGAGCTGAAAAGTGTGAAAAACTGTACAACAGCGCGCGACGTATGGCTGAAGCTGGAGTCCATTTACGCGTCGAAAGGCCCCGCTCGGAAGGCGACGCTGCTAAAAACGTTATTCTCGTGCAAATTAAAGGAAGGAGACGATATTCGCCAATATCTGGACGATTTTTTCGACGTAGTGGACAAGTTAGCCGCGATGGAGTTCGACATAAATGAGGAACTATTGGTAACAATGATGTTGCAGGGGCTACCAGCGAGCTTCGAGAATTTTCGACGCGTCATTGAAAGCAGAGACGCGCTACCGAAACCCGAGGATTTGAAGATAAAAATCTTGAACGAAAGCATCGCTAGAGGTAATAATTCCCAAGATGGCGACAACGACGCGCTATTGGCGAGATCAAGGCCAAACACGAATAAAACCGGCAACAAAAGGAAGATCTCCGGAAATTGTTTCAAATGTAATAGGCCCGGTCATTTTGCGAGGAACTGTACATACGAAGGAGGTGAGTCATCACGGGACAACGCTGGTACGGTCGAGGATTTCTACATAGAAGCACAGACACAAGAAGATGTAAACAAAGTACAAGGACAGTCGAAATTAATGTGGTGCCTGGACAGCGGCTGTACGGCGCATATGTGTGGTGATGAAAACAAAATAGAACACAAAAGTATGTGTGACTCGCTATTGAAACTAGCGACTGACGTATCGACGACAGCGAACGCGAAGGGCGTGGTAAATGTAGCAGTGACAGGTGGTAACTGCGAATCGGTGAATTTACACAAGACGCTGTATCTACCAAGCTTGAGGACAAACTTGATGTCGGTAGCGAAGATCACCGATCTTCGCTACCGACATCAAGATAGTGACAAGGAAGTGCTCTTCCGTAAAAACACGGCGCTGGTAAGGGACTTACAAGGTAACGTCGTGATGGTGGCAGACAGAATCGGCGATTTATATTTTGCGAGAGAGTGCATAAATGAATATGCCCAAATTGCCAAAGCGGACGAGACAGGGACCACGTCAGAATTATGGCACAGGAGACTTGGCCACATTCATATGAACGCGGTGAGTAAAATTCAAGAAGAAAAGCTGGCGACGGGTATAAATCTGTTATCGAAGGGCAAAGCGACGACATGCGGCGTGTGTTGCCGCGGAAAGCTAGCGGCGAGGCCATTCGAGGAGAGAATCGACAGGAGCAAGGTATTATTGGAAATAATACACTCCGATGTATGCGGGCCAATGAGGGTCAATTCAAACGGAGGGGCCAGGTACATGGTAACATTCGCCGACGATCACAGCACGTGGTGCGAGGTGTACTTCTTGAAGGCCAAAAGCGAAGTGCTCAGTAAGTTTCAAGAATTTAAAACTATGGTTGAAACGTTTACTGGTCAGAGAATTAAGTTTTTACAGTCTGACCACGGTCGAGAGTTTTGCAACCGAGAATTCGACGAATACTTGAGGCGCGAGGGAATCCAGAGAAGATTGTCAGCCCCATATACGCCATAGCAAAACGGAGTTGCGGAGAAAAAAAATAGAACGCTACTGGACGCCGCGAGATGTATGCTGATTGAGTCGGAATTACCGCAATCATATTGGGTGGAAGCAATTGCGACTGCAAATTACGTACGTAATCGTTGCCCAAGTAGATGCATCGGTGGAAAGACGCCGTACGAAATCTGATATGGAAAGATTCCGGACTTAAAACACATGAAAGTGTTCGGTGCGCGAGCGTACGTGCTGAACAAGGACGTTGGACGTGGCAAGTTGGACCCCAAAGCAAATGAGGGTCACATGATTGGATACGACCAGCGATCGAAGGCGTATAGAATACGGCTGGACAACAGGAAGATTGTCGTGACACGCGACGTGCATTTTAACAAAAACATGGAGCCTCCGAGGCAAGATATCGATCCACAAGAAATGTTGGAGAGCAGTCACAGACAAAGTAGAAGCCAGGTAACAGAAAAGCCGAGAGAAGAAACGCAGGATCACAATAAACGTGACGAGAGCTACGTTGAGGTCGATATAACCCCATACGGAGAAGACAACGAAGCTTTACAGCTTAGAAGACTACCCGGCAGACCTAGAATCATACGAAGTGGAAGTCGTGGCCGTCCAAGGAAAGAACATAGGATGGAAAGCACATCCAGCCGAGGTTCGGAGGCGCCAGCGGACGTAGAAGGAGATGACGAAGTACTCGAAGAGGAAATCCAAACGCGTGGCGAGAAACGACCACTCAAAACATCGATCATGCAGATCGAGAAGAGACCGAGGGAGTCTAAACGAGCAGACGCGCCCAGCGAAAGTGACGAAGAAGTAGTAAACATCATCGAGCAAATGGCATTCAACGCAGACGTACAACTGAGAGACGCGCTGGTCGGAGAAGACGCCGACCGCTGGTGGCAAGCGATCGTGTGCGAGGTCAAGTCGCACCTGGAGCACGGATCATGGGAAATTGTACCTAAACCTGAAAATAGAAATATAATCGGTTCGAAGATCGTGTTAAAGAACAAATTGAATCCAGACGGCACGATAGAGCGCAGAAAAGCACGAATTGTTGCGAGAGGGTTCACGCAAAGGCCAGGATTTGACTATAACGACACGTTTGCACCGGTGGCGAGGATGGAGTCAATGAGATTGATGATGGCAATCGCAACAGAGCTGGACGCGAAAGTTCAACATTGGGACATAACCACCGCGTACCTGAATAGTGATTTAAACGAGGAATTATACATGGAACTCCCAGAGAGGCTGACAGAGGCCATAGACGAGATTGTACGCACAGAAAGAAGAGACTCCTCGATCCAAAAGGCCGCACTGAAAATGCAAGAATCGCTGAAACGCGAAAACCAAGTTTGCAGACTGAGGAAAGCGATATATGGTCTGAAACAATCCGGGAAGATGTGGTACAACCGTCTTTGCGGCATATTAAAGAAAATAGGATTGCAACCAATGTCGTCGGATCCATGCGTTTTTAGCGCGAGACACGGAGACAAAATAGTCGTGATATCCGTCTACGTGGACGATATGTTAGCGATATCCGACGACGAAGAACTCACGGCATACGTCAAGGCAGGACTAAGCCAAGAGCTAAAAATTAAAGACCTTGGAAACGCCAAATATTGTCTGGGCATCGAGATAGACCAGCAGAACGGGGTGAGCCTATGCCAGCTGCAATACGTCAAGGAAACGCTGGCGAAATTTAACATGGGTACCTGCAACGCAAGTAACACTCCAGCTAGCCCAAATGCGAAGATAGAAGGACTAAAGGAAAATAACAACGAGACACCGAAGAATTACCCATACAAGGAACTAATCGGCTCGCTGATGTACTTAGCTGTGTGTACAAGACCGGATATAGCGCACACAGTAAGTGTATTGGCGCAATACAACGACAGACGAAGCGATCACCACTGGGGAGCAGCAAAACGAGTGTTAAGATACCTGAAGGGCACTGCGGATTATGCCTTGAAATATAGAGGACCGATCGGGAAGCTAATAGGATACGCGGACGCCGACTGGGCGGGAAGCACCAAGGACCGACGGTCATACACCGGGTATGCATTCTTACTGGGCGGCACAGCAATAAGCTGGCAGTCAAAGAAACAAAAGACAGTCGCATTATCGTCCGCAGAAGCGGAGTACATGGCGCTGACCGAAGCCGCCAAGGAATCGATCTTCCTAAACAGATTCCTCAAGGAATTAAAACTTACCGAGCAAGAGGATGGCACGATTTTCTGTGATAATCAGAGCGCAATCGCGTTATCAGAAAATTCGATGTTCCACCCAAGAACGAAGCACATTGACATGCGTTACCACTTCATTCGAGAAAAGGTACAAGAGGAACGCATACAAGTAAAGCACGTGCCTACTGAGCCGATGGTGGCCGACATTCGCACGAAAGCACTGCCGACGGGAAAACATTCGGAACACCGCAACAACCTGGGACTGATGTAAAGCACGTACACGCGAATATTGAGGGCGGGTGTTGTAAAATGGCAATAATCGCGCCTACGTGCATGTGTGTGGCTCTCGCGCATATCACACGTGCCCCCGAAGGAGACGTGTTGCGCGCTTGCACCGGCAACGATCATCGTCGTTATCCAAAATCGATCGAGCTCTCAGTCGCTTGATAGCCCTCGCTCGTATCAATAGCTCTATAAGATAATCACCATTGTATACCGAACATAATAAAAATATTTTCATATTTGCAATATACATCTCGACAAACTTTTCACTGGCGACCCTATATTCCCAACATCAAAAATATTTTTGTATGTCTCTTAATCTCAAGTATTTGGAAAAAAATTCTCATTCGTTAATTTCATTTGTACTATTGAAAAAAAAAATAAAAACAAAAAAAGCGTTCTTTGTGAATATCTCGAAAACTGCTGAAAATTGAGAGCTGAAATTTGGGGTGAATTAGTTTTATTAGGATTCTTAAAGTGTCGATAGCAAACGCCGTGGGGGTAGATTCAGCGTGCTTACCCAGCTATGCCCTTTATCGTTTGATTGAGGTTTTGGTGTATGAGAATTAAATGTTTTGGATTGTAGATGTTATATTTACCAATAACAATTTTAGAATTTGATAACTTCAAAAACTCATGTCGAAATTAGTGATATTAAGGCCCTAGGGGTATAAGAATGATGAATCTGCCCCCGAGAGATTTTTAAATGATACTTAGAGCATAAATGAGTACTGATAAAATAATGAGATCCTGAAAGTTTCAGATCCTTAACTCAATTATTTATTGAGAAAAAGCAAAATATGTAAACAGAAAAAAAAATGTCTCAAGATTGGCTGAACCGATTGATCTAAATTTTTTACACGTTTTGGGGGCTAATAATAGCTCCAAGAAAAAAATTAAGAGCTCTATAGCTCTATAAGATCCTTGAACAAAAAATTATTTTTCGTTGAATTTTAATTTTTAGACATGATACAAGTTTGGCACAATTATGAAACTATTTTTTTTTCAAACCTTATATATGACACTATGAATTTAAAAAAATTTTAAAAGAGGTACGCCATAGTAGAAAAAAATAAAAACCACTTTTTGACCCAAATAATAAACTGATTTACATGTTGTAAGCTGTAATTTTTGTATTTTAACGCATATTTACATAGTTTGTATCTATTAAAAATAATATTTCATATTTGAAACAACAACAATAATTTGTTTGCCAAAGTCAAAAATTGAAGCAGTTATATCAATAATCAATTATATAGTAATTTTATTAAATATTTTTAGGAACGAAGTTTTATTATCACACTTGATTAATTATATGTTTTTATAGACTTGAGACCGATATAATAAAAAACATTGAATTAATGAAAAACAAGCACATTTGCTTTCATTTTTGCTTTACATTTGAGTATTTTTTGAAAAAAAAATCCTGATGGTACACTGTTGAAAAAATTTATTTGAAACAAATAAAATTTATTTGATGCAAGTCAATTAATTATTTGTATATTATCCCGTAATTCGTTATTGGGATGAACGAAATATGTTTTTGATAGAAATATCATTCTTCAATGAGAGCAAATATGAAATCGTTTAAAACAATGCACAGTTACTATACGGGAATGTACGGGCTACTAAAATATCAAAACCATTTATTTCAGTCTAGTAAATTAAAATTTGAATCAAGCTTCCGACTACGTGGTTCCGAAAATTGAACTGTTTCATCTAAATGAATGATTGTTTGTACTCATACAGGTCATACTTTGGATTAATTAAATACTTTTCTTGAAGTGATTACAAATTTTTGGTGCCGTGTTTGTTTCCGTAGAAGTTAGAAAATGCTTTCTCTGGACCTAGAAAATGCTCACTTAAATGGAATCAGTTTCTTCCAAACCCAAATCTATTGGTCCAATTAAATATTGTTTTAGACCACCCGTGCAGAATTATTTATTTTTTCCATATATCCCACACAGCAAAATTGATCCCGGGACCATCCTGAGACAGTCCCATTCGTGTCCTGCCAAGATAGTACGTCTTATGAATGTCTATGGGAGGTACCAGTAAGATATTGTTCTACCCGGGATTAATATAGGATGTCTTGAGGATATCCTGTCGCAACCATGATTAGACGATCCCAACGGTCCCTCTTATAGACGTCTATGGGAGGTACTAGTAAGACATTGGTCTACTCGAGATTAATATAAGATATCTCGAGGATATCCTGTTGCAACCGTGATTAGACGATCCCAAAGCACTCTCTTATAGACGTCTGTGGGAGGTACTAGTAAGACATTGGTCTGCTCGATATTAATATGGAACGTCTTGGGGATATCCTGTCGCGACCGTGATTAGATGATCCCAACGCACTTTCTTATAGACGTCTGCGGAAGGTACTAGGAAGACATTGGTCTGCTCGATATAATATAGGACGTCTTGAGGATATCCTGTCGCGACCGTGATGAGACGATCCCAAAGCACTCTCTTATAGACGTCTCTGGGAGATCCTAGTAAGACATTGGTCTGCGCGATATTAATATAGGACGTCTTGAGGATATCCTGTCGCGACCGTGATGAGACGATCCCAAAGCACTCTCTTATGGACGTCTCTGGGAGATCCTAGTAAGATATTGGTCTGCTCGATATTAATATAGGACGTCTTGAGGATATCCTGTCGCGACCGTGATTGGACGATCTCAACGCACTCTCTTATAGACGTCTATGAGAGATATTAGTAATACATTGGTCTTCCCGAGATTAATATAGGATGTCTTGAGGATATCCTGTCGTGACCGTGATAAGACGATCCTAACGCACTCTCTTATAGACGTCTGTGGGAGGTACTAGTAAGACATTGGTCTGCTCGAGATTAATATAGGATGGCTTGAGGATATCCCGTGGTAACCATGTTTGGACGATCTCAGCCAACTCTCTTAGGGATGTCTGTAGGAGGTCAGCCATCGTGCAGCATTAGTTCCAACCTTGCCGCGAGATGGCGAACGCTACTCACATGCGGATAATGTGAAGAGCATGCTTATATAGGCGAGTGCGAACACGGATATCAATTCGACACCGACAGAAGTCAGACCTCGAAAGAGGCTATATTACAAATACAAGGAGTCCTTGCTGACTCCCTCTGTACCGTACACATTTTGTTAACATTTAATTAATTGAAATTAATTAAAATTAAATCGAAACAAGAATTATTATCGACTACTGCATTGGCAGTCCAGGAGACGTCCCGAAGATATCCTGAAGACATTCCGGGATGGCTGTGGGACTGTCCCATTCCGGTAAACACAGCGGATACTTTAGAGCCCATGGGTATCCCATGGGATCATCCAAAAGACGTACTTGGAACGTATTATTTTGTGACTAATAATTCTGGAATATTTCGATGACGTCTTATAGGAGTCTCGACAATATCTTACCGATATCTCCAGTCTGCTGTGTTTGCAGTCTCAGAGACGTCCCGAGGATATCCCGGGATGCCAATGGGACCATCCCATTCCGGTAAACACAGCGGACACTTTAGAGCCCATGGGTATCCCATGGGACCATCCCATTACCATCACGGGACAATTGGTGTGATGTCCAAAAGACGTACTTGGGACATATTATTGTTGTGTGGGATTTATCAGTTTTTGACGATGAAAATCAGTTCCATATGTACAATTGATAGTTTCTAAGGGTCAAGTAACGAAAAAAAAACTTTAAGAAACAAAAATTTTTGCCCCCAGTGGGATTTGAACCCGCGACCCTCGTTTTTACGCATATCCTCAAATTCAACATGAATTAAATTTTTTTAAAATAGATAATTTGAAAGTTCATCGACTTTTCCGACTGATTTAGTTTTCGCCCATATTCGCAGACCCTAGAATATGTACGAGACCAGACTGGGATTTGAAATCTTCCTACCTATCAGGCCTAACTAACGACCTAAGACTGGGACGCTAACCACTACACCACCGACTACTTTTGATATACTGATGTAAATGTCATATTTATAGAACACAGTCCGAGAAATAAATACGTACCAAAATAGTATTAAGAATTTCTTTTCATTACCCGAAGGCCATTTTTTGAAAAACACAATTGATGTAAAAAATGTAAATTACTTGGTTACAGTATTTTTGGTTTATCCAATCAAAAATATTCCATATTCGCAACTAATAACTCCGGTTGGTGTTGACCAAATAAAGTATTACGATAAAAAATATTAATTATTTCCAATTAATATTTGTGCCTTGCTGTTCGTAGAAATCTTATATTCGAATGAAATAACTGTAACTAGTATCAATGAATTACATTATTTTGACCAAACAATGAAACAACTGCTACCAAGAAAATGACTTACTGAGCGCAATTTCTGTTTTTATTCAATGCAAAGAAAGATCGATTTGTCTCAAATAAATGCCACTCAAGTAATTTCGTTTATTTGGTTCAAGTACATTTTTTCAACAGTGTATATGTCATTTATTTTAACCTGGTGATGCCTTTGTTGTTGACCGTGGATTCCGTGACGTTAAAGAATATTTAGAACGTAAAGATTATAAAGTATTAATGCCAGCACTTAAAGGAAAACGAAAGCAATTGACAGCAGCTGAGTCTAACGCTTCGAGATATGTGAATAAAATTCGTTGGCTAGTGGAGGCACCCCACGGAATGTTAAAACAAAAATATCATCAGAAATTGATATCAAAATGGTTTCTAGAATCGGAAGTTTTTTTAAAACCGCCTCGTTTCTCCATAATAAATACAGTAACCATCTTACTTCTGACTCAGAGTTCGTGGATGAAATCGTAGAAACAATGAAATCGCAAACCAAAAAACTGCCATTTCAGACGATTTCATCAGAAGATTTAGAAGATTTTCCAGAGATGACGGAAAAAGATCTACGAATCTTTTTCACCGTTTCCTACCAATTAAAACAAGCTATATCTTATTTATCAGAAATGATAGATGAATCGGGTAACATTACTATTCAATATGTAAAAGACCGCTCAAACATACTAAAAGTTCAAGTTCAACCACGGCATATTAGTAGAAAAGTTTATAGATGTTTCATTGAATATAAAAGACACACTATCAATCATAAAAGCATATTAAGACACAGCTGTGAGTGTGCAAATGGTCTTAGGACTATTGGATGTTGCTCCCACGTTGCCGCGATTATTTATTATTTGTCATACGGGAGATATTTGTCAAAAATTCCCAGACCTGCTGAAACATTAAGCAAATTATTTGATAAAGACAATGTTTCATCTGAGTTTGAAGAAGACAGTGACGAAGACTGGTGAAAAACGGGTTTTTATGTTATAATTGTTTTTTACCTGAGTATTTCTTGTATTTATCTTATCTGAGTATATCTATCAGTCTTCAAGAAATCTTTTTAGTAGTGTCAACTGTTGGGTTTATTAATTTAAAAAAAAAAACAATAAATGAACAGAATAAAACTGAGATTTGTTGAAGAGTTTAGATTTTTTCAGAATGCCAATGTTCCTGTTTTTCATTAATTCGATAATTTTTTATTATATCGGTCTCAAGTCTATAAAAACATAGAAATAATCGAGTGTGATAATAAAACCTCGTTCCTAAAAATATTTGATAAAATTACTATATAATTGATTATTTATATAACTGCTTCAATTTCTGACTTTGGCAAAAAAATTATTGTTGTTGCTTCACATATGAAATATTATTTTTAATAGATACAAACTATGTAAATATGCGTTCAAAGTTACAGTTTACAGCGTATAAATAAATTCATTATTTGGGTCAAAAAGTGGTTTTTATTTTTTTCTAAAATGGCGTACCTCTTTTTAAAAAAATTTAAATTCATAGTGTTATAGGGAAATATGTAAGGTTTGAAAAAAAAATAGTTTCATAATTGTGCCAAAATTGTTTCATGTCTAAAAATTAAAATTGAACGAAAAATAATTTTTTGTTCAAGTATCTTATAGAGCTAAAGAGCTCTTAATTTTTTTTCTTGGAGCTATTATTAGCCCCCAAAACGTGTAAAAAATTTAGATCAATCGGTTTAGCCAATCTTGAGAATTTTTTTTTTTCTGTTATCTACATATTTTGCTTTTTCTCAATAAACAATTGAGTTAGGGATCTGAAATTTTCAGGATCTTATTATTTTATCAGTACCTATAGATGCTCTGAGTATCATTTAAAAATCTCTCGGGGGCAGATTCACCATTCTTATACGTTATAACCCTAGGGCCTTTCTCTACATTATTTGTCGTGTGAACTCAGATTGTTCGAGAGAAATAATAAGTGGCGTCTGAATTTTGGTGAGGTGAGGGAGGTATGAATATTCATTGAGGCAGCGCCGTGTCAAACGATTTATGATTATGTGTATAATGAGATGTATTGAGTGACTTTGAGATTTATGTGTTTGGAGCTATGTTCTGAGCTCTGTCGGTAATTAAAATAGATGTGAGTGAGGTTTTTAACAGTTACACTAAACAAATCAGACTATATTACAAAAACTTACAACTTACTCGCAGATGAATCCACCTATAAACTAACAAACAAAAACGCCATCAATAGTCTACAAAAAGGCCAAAACAACATTATTTTGAGATGGAGAAGATTAAAAATTATCGGCGAAATGACACAAACATCTAAAAGCAGAAAATTGTAATTTGTCTCGCCTATATTCCCTTCAAAAAATTCATAAACAAAATTTCCCACTTCGTCCAATAGTATCATTAATCAATAGTCCTACACATAAATTAGTTGACTTTATCCAAACCAAACTTTCTAAACGAATAAAAACAACCAACTCACACATAAAAGACAGCTTCTCCTTTAAAAACTTAACTTCGAATATCATCATCCCTACTAACTACAAACTAGTCTCTTTTGATGTCGTATCTCTCTACACAAACATTCCATTAGAACTCGTTATTCAAAGCCTTCAACAAAAAAGATCAAGTTTATTTTCTGAAAATTTCCCACTAAACGAAATAATTAAAACTATAGAATTTATCATGTTTTCAACCTATTTTACCTTTCAAGACAAAATATATCAACAAATCGTTGGTTTACCAATGGGCTCACCTCTCGCTCCTATACCTTCAAACATAGTTATGATCGCAACACATGCAATAGAACTAAGACACGACTTCAAATTTGATGATGTAAAAATCTTAAACAATGAAAGTTGGTTAAAAAAGAGATTGATCTTAGAAATGATTCAAATTAAGGCACACTCAAATGCAATAAATTTCAGAACTGACATTCAAAAACTAAGTTGCACATATAACACAATAATATAACCACCAAATATTATTCATTGACAGCGCATATAACACAATAATGCAACCATCGAATTTTATCTATTGACATCGCAAACACACTCATTTTATCTATTGACATCGCATACACACTCATTTTACTTATTGACATCGCATACACACCCATTTTAACTTAACACACTCACAACATTTCACCTCACTCACATCTATTTTAATTACCGACAAAGCTTAGAATCTAGCTCCAAACACATAAATCTCAAAGTCACTCAATACATCTCATTATACACATAAACATAAATCTTTTGACACAGCACTGCCTCAATGAATATCCATACCACCCTCACCTCGCCAAAATTCAGACGCCACTTAGTATTTCTCTCGAACAATTTGAGTTGACACGACAAATAATGTAGAGAAATTAATATCACTAATTTCGACATGGGTTTTTGAAGATATCAAATTCTAAAATTTTATTTGGCAAATATAACATCTACAATCCGAAACATTTAATTCTCATACACCTAAACATCAATAAAACGATAAATTTTCACAGATAACAAAGTTCGCCAAAAAACGATCGTTTTCAAAATCAACTAAAATCCACATACAAAATTAATCTACTGATTCTTTCATAGGACATATTTATTGTCTCTCATCGATAAATTCCACAAGATCATCTTCAAAACACCCAAAAATGAAATTAGAACGATCGATCAAATTCAGGTTAGTTATTATGACAGTTTACATAACCCAAAAATCTATAACCCATTAAACGACTATTACAACACAAATCATACCACATATAACACATATATACATATAAAAACTTGTTAAAATGTTCATAGAGTAAATAAATTTTCTGAAGAGGATTCGAACCAAGGATCGAAACGTAAAATACGTGAAAATATTTACTCCACCTACATCTGGAATCATTCACTGGCCGAATCGAAGCCGATTCTACTAAAAAAAAAAGGTTATATTTGTTTATAGTTATGTTCACCAAAACTGTTGTATTCGAAAATGGAAAAAGCAAAATCCTGTAAATTAATAAAGGGGAGATTTTGTGGGATCTGTTTTTATTTATTTGCCGTCTAACTCAATTCTTTGTTCGCCTGGAATAAGGCCTTTGAAAGAAACTAAAATATGGTGTCAGAAGTGGCGGACTAGAAGATTACGTTTTCGACTAGTGGGGAACATCGGTTTCATCGGTAGCAGTTAGTTAAGGCCGTGTTCTAGTGTAGAATTTTGAAAAAATCGATTTTCTTGCATATTTTCAGTGTTTGATGTCTCAAGAATGTACCCTCCAAAGGAAATTTAGAAATTCCAAATATTAACGGAGTTATAGCAGTAATTAGTGAGGTGGAAATAACCGACGTTTTTTTCCCACCTCCACTTCATCAGCCGGTATCTGTCAAGATATTGGATTTTTTTTTCGCCAATTTTTTTGTAGAATATTGAAGAATGAATAAATATGTGGTGAAAAAAGAATGCAAAAACATGTTTAGTTTTTTTTTCATAGCATGTTGAAAAATCCCTAAATTTTGGCTTTCTACACTAGAACACGGCCAAACGCATTTTTCTCGAATTTACTTTTTTCGAAACGGTTGACATGATATCTCCAGTTGTAATCAACCGATTTAGTTGAAATTTTTTGTGGACATTCTTTATACACCCCTCTATCGCCCCTACCAGATTTATCCCGAAATTTTGTTTTCAACTATTTTTAAAAAATTCACAATTATGAAAAAAAACAGCAAAAAATGTTTTTTTTTCAGACAGCCGCCATTTTGTGCATTTTTTTTTGCCTGAGGTAGGGGCTATAATGACATTCTTCTTGATGAAGAATATATATTTTTTGTTTTTTTCTGATGCATAGAACGCCCGCAATCACGTCATCACGCAGAGGCCGTTTTTTTCCCACCCCCACTTCATCAGCCGGTATCTGTCAAGATATCGGATTTTTTTTTCGCTAATTTTTTTGTAGAATATTGAAAAATGAATAAATATGTGGCGAAAAAATGAATGCCAAAAAATGTTTAGTTTTTTTTCATAGTATCTTGAAAAATCCCTGAATTTTCGCTTTCTACACTAGAACACGGCCTTAAGTCGAACATAGTTGAAATATATCAAGCAAGATGCCGGATAATGCCCCCGTCATCCAAGTTTATGCCCGCACGGCTAACTTTCTGCAATTGCCAAGCAACTTCGACTTCACAAAACCAGTTGATCTCTTGCTGTATGCAATGGGAGAGAAAAGCGAAGAGATTTTTACGTAAGTGATGCCACACCCCGACGGTAAGAGCTTTGAAGAATTGATGCACGCTTTCACGGATTATTTCGAACCAAAGAAAAATGTCGTTTTCGAGAGATCTCGTTTCAATGCTCGATCCCAGCTGATCCGAGAAACGGTCGATCAGTACGTCACAGCATTGCACGTCTTGGCCGAAAAGTGTAACTATGGTCAGCTCAAGGACGAATTAATTGGAGCGGTCTCTAATTAATTCGTCCTTGACCGCATCGTCATGGGCTTAGCAGACTCTCGGACAGAAGAGCGATCGCAGCTAAAGTCCGACTCAACCTTACAAGGGGAGTGCCAAGTGTGGTATAAATGGAATTTAATGGGTCTCAGCTATATTGTGAAGGCACTCCCCCATAGTACCATGCTAAAGGGATTCTTTCCAATGCGGCCAACTGAGTCGTCCTGGCGGGCTTTTGCATTCCCTTGCCATGTGCCCTTTTTACCACAATGATGGCATTTCATGGCTGACATGGTCCGGTCGTTGTGAGTTTGCCTATCAATAGATCACCGTTCTTTTGCCGTCTACCTCTTACACCGTTCTTTCCTATTCCATCGCTCCTTTCATAGCTGTTGTAAGGTCCGGAAATCCTCGCGCCTTAATTATTACCTGTTATTCCCTTCGTACACGGAGAAAACGGCGTTCTCGGAATTTGTAATGAATAGTATGCTACTATAAAATATACTATTTATACCGGCATAAGTATTAAACGGAAGATAGTGATTGCAATATGGTATGGTAAAAATTATGAAATTGAAACGTTACTAACACAAATAGTAAATTTTAGTCTGTAAATGGTATGGGGGACTATGGGATCTACTCTTAATACAATATGATGAATAATACGGAATTGAGTGTCGCGTATAGTAATTTCAAATTTCGAGCAGCATTCAGGACGACTGCTATTATATAAACATTGTTTTGTATTTCTCGCTAAACGTGCCACGATGATTATAGGCGCGACGGCCCTACATAGGGTTGCTATCTCTAAAATCTGCCAACCCGGACAAGAAGCATGAAAACCCCGGATTTTTGAGCTTACAACCCGGACATGTCAACCGAGTTTTTTTAAAAGTTACTCAGTAAAATCCAAAATAGTTTTTATTATTGTAAATCAACTTTTTATTTATTTTCATACGATCTTAGACTAAATATTGTGTTTTAAAGAAACAAACTGGAATCTTCTTAAGGATGCTTTGCCCCTACAGTCCCAGCCGAAAATGTTATCTGATTGAAATTTCCGTACTTCGTGATACAATAAAAATGTGAAAAAGTTCAGCAACATTTGACACGCCATAAACAACAATTATCAATAATAATATTGCCCAAAAGTTATTAATAAAGTGTTTAAACAAATAATTGTTCAACAATTTTTCGATGAGTTCTTCTTTTTCTTAAACAAATCGAATGCGTTATTGTTTCTGAACGCATATGAATTTTTTCAGAATTTTCTCTCTATTTTGAAATACCCTGTTTAAAATTTTTAGAATGGCTGTATTTATGTATTTTTTGGCCTAGTGTCTTTGAAACTTTTCAAAGTTGACGATAAACCTGTGTGCAAAAACATATACAATATTGGCAATTTTGTTTGTATGTCAGAATGTTTTTTTAAATATTTCAAAATAAAGAGAAAATTCTGAGAAAATTCATACGCGTTTAGAAAAATTAATGCGTGTGATTCGTTTTAGAAAAAAAAGAACTTACTGAAAAATTGTTGAATAATTATTTGTTTAAACAATTGATTGATGACTTTTTGGTAATATTGATTGATTATTAACAATTATTTATAATTGTTGTTTATGGAATGCCAAATGTTGCTGAATTTTTTCATATTTTTATTGTATCACGAACTAAGTAAATTTTAATCAGATATAAATTTTGGTTGGGACGGTAGGGGCAAAGCATCCTCAAAGTCGTAAGGAACTATTATCAGTCTTAGATTTTTCATTTCTTTTAATAAAAAAAATATTATACTCTTTTAACACAACAAAATCTTACAGTTTTAAGAAACTATTGGCAATAGTACATTTTTTATTTTTTTTAATTAAAAACCAAAATGATACTCTTTCAACTGTTAAAATCTTCATTAAGTTTCAAGTCTTACATTATTTATTTCTTAAAGCTTTATTTAAAATCAGCCTATTGCTTGTTTTACTTTTCAGGTTTTCGGTATTTATCAGTTTTTCTGATAGCCTCTAGAATATCTTCCTTACTTAAAAGAAATTTATAAAAATCAATCCAGTTATAGTCTTTGAAATTGTATTTATTTTGATCACTAACGAGACTGTTTCTATATTCAATAAGATTCTTTCTTTTATCTACTGTTGCGTCACTAAAGAAAATATTTTTCCGACCTTGGCGTTATGAGCGGGAATGCAAAACAAATACACTGCGACCTCGATTCTTGGTACCTCGATCTTTGCAATTGCAGCGTAGTGGGAGAGGCGCCGAGCCAATCGCGTCAGACCGCCGTCAGCCACCAGCGGCGCAGAGACGGTTCTGAGCAATGTGCGCAACCCCACTCCTTGCAAGAGCCGGTCCCGCACAATTCCGATTATCGAGGTTGCAGTGTACTGCGCAATTTTCAAAAATTCCAAGTATAAAGAGCATTTGGTGTTCTCAAAAATTGTAACCAAAGTTGATTTGCATTTAAAAATTCCCCTTGCTGGTTTAGATTTTGACTGAAAGATTTTAAATTCACCCACTCATCTATCAATTTTGTGTCATCAATTTCTATGTTCTCGCGGTCTTTAAGGAGGTTCTATCGCTATAATCATAATGTTATATACAAAGTAACGGCAAATTCATTAGAAACAATTTTGCCAAGATAATTTTTTGAAATTTTGCGTGAATCTTCTTGAACGTCGTATTATAATGAGTAAAAAATTTGAGAAGGTTTCATCGTCTGGTAATCGAGATATTCAGTGTTTGAAATCGCAACTTCAACATAAGGTCTTATGGGAAGTTACGAAAAAAGACGATATTTTACAACAAATAACTCAATTTCTAGACGTTCAAACTTTCTCAAATTTTACCCACAGTTGAGTATGATTGTTAAGAAGGTTCATACTAATAAACTTGAAATTTATCAAACGCATGAAAAACGATAGAATCTCTTTAAAAAAAACCACAGTGTCTTCAATAACAGTCCATTGAGTATTCTTATTGAAACCCGGACTACACATGAAACCCCGCGCGGACGCTCCCCGGACGCCCTGTAAACTAGGACAAATCCGGGACAACCCGGACGGATGGCAACCCTAGCCCTACAGAATGTGTGCGGACCCTACACGGTATGGCAATTTCTCGTCAATTTTATAGTATCGGGCGTGAATGCTATACGCAATGTGTGGAAGGAATATATTGGATAGTAAACTTTACGATGAAGCGTCACGTTCTGATTGCTACATAGGATACATACGCTTGAGTCTTATGCTGTATAGGAATTTTTCTTATACACGCTAGCATCGGTAACGATTTAAGCAGCGTGCACTACTACATTCATAGTTCGTGTTGACATATGCCGACACACCCAAATCCTGTTGAAACGTGTTGGGAGGTGCGTAGTCTGTAATCAAATCATGCAAGTTAAATTTGACCCACTTCAGGGTTTCCAATTGAGTAGAAATTTTGCATGCATAAGTAAATCGGATGACAATGCAATATTATCACAACAATTTTGCAAATTTTTTGCAAACAAATTTTTACTTTCACCTGTCCCGCTGTCTGTCTGTCTGTAATCAAATGTCGAAAGTTAAATTTGACCCACTTCCCGATTTCCGTTTGAGTTGAAATTCTGCATGCATATGTAAATCGGGTGACAATGCAATATTATCACAAAACATTTGCAATTTTTTTGCGAAAAAAAGGTTTCGCAAAATTTTTTATAAAAAAAATGCTTGACAATTGTTTTGCAACGAAAAATGTTTCGCATAATTTTTTGCAAAAAAAATGTTTCACAAAATTTTGTTCACAAAATAGTTTTAAGCAATTGATTGCAACATTTCTCTATTTTTGCGCAACAGTCTTTTTCTACAAAATTTTGTGATACAATTTTTTGCATAAATTTTGCGAAACTAGATATAAATTACCGAACTAGTTATTTAACATCATAAATACTGAAAAGTAAAAAATAAATAAACGAAAAAAATTTTTTTTTAAAAACAAGCTTTTATTAGTCGTTAATAGAAAAATAACTAAAAAGGTAAAAATAAATTTATTCCGATTGGAAATAAGTTTTCAAATAAAAGCGTGTTACATTTTAACAGCAAGAGACAAAAAGAAGGGTGTAGGACGCTTTTATTTGAAAACTTATTTCCAATCGGAATAAAATTATTTTTAACTTTTTAGTTATTTTTCTATTAACGACTAATAAAAGCTAGTTTGAAACAAAAATTATTTTTCGTTTATTTTCATAATTTTTGTCAATAAAAAAAGACACCATTTTGAATTCTACAAATTTCCCTATAGTTTTGGTTGAGATATACGAGTTCGCGAGACTGTAAAAAAACGCTAAGAAATGGACTTTCACGAACATCCGAATTTTTATTTTTATTTCAATTGCCATATTGATTCGTCTATTTTTGGAATTTTCAATTTATTAGTTACTTTAATTTTTAACTATACATATACATATGTAATATTTAAATGTGACTCGTGTTCCCTGGCATTTCACCACTGATATATCACATAAGTGAAGCAAATTCATAAGCGGTCGGTAGCGTAATAGGTAGCGTGTTAGGTAGTTATGTAGAATAGATAGGCAGGTCGAGGGTTCGATTCCCGGTGGAGACAGATGAAATGGAAATAATAAAATCGGGTTATTATTTTTTTTTTAATGTCACTCATCCCGAAGGTTACATAAAAAATATAAATATTGACAAATTTTGCAAGCGAAAGAACTTAAAAAAAAACCGTATTCAAATTATAATTTCCTCATGCCCCAACGCTCGTATGGGCTCACAAAAACGTTTCACTATACAACATAGGGATCATCTCTATAGCGGAACACCTCTTGTTGTAATGTTTATTTCATCATTTTTACTATCCAGTATAGGAATCAGCCGTAATGTGGAATACGTCTGGTTGTACTGGGATTTTCGTGATCAATGCTATCCAACATAGGGATCCATTCCTCTAGCGGGACACATGTTGTAATGTGTATTTAATCATCGTTGCCATCCAGTATAGGAATCAGCCGTCATGTGGAATACGTCTAGTTGTACTGTGATATGCATAATTTTACAATACCATATGAAAAGCAATGCTTGTTCACGAATAAGAGCCAGGCTTACAAATCCGGACTGGAAGTAAAATACTATACTTTTCTAGTACTGAGTATACGAATTTCTGGGATCAGTTATAAGAATTCGGAGCCCATTTTTCTCCGTGTAGCCCTCGTCCGAAATTGCGCAGTCCACATATGCATAGATTTTTTTTTTCGATGACGTCAGCTCTTTCGCCATACTCCTGGCGAGGAGCTTCATCACGGTTTCGAGTTGCTGTCTATAAGCGAGTACGAACTCATTCGGTTTCTGCTAACATGTGTTAAGTTTTACTTGTAACGTAGCGATATTCCGTCGCGTTCTAAGTAACACAGTTATTTCGTCTTCAAATTTGACGAATAAATAAATTTGGTTGTATCGCGTGTCTCTGCGTGCCTTTTCCCAACCTTTGTTGCCATTACAATTATAAAAGCACTGCCTTAACCGCCTCTGCGTTACTTTCGTTCGAAGCGACGACTTAACAATAAATATAATTAGTTTGACCGAATGGAATAATATAAAACTTGCTGATAAAAAATGAAATATTGAAATTTCAATGTCATTGATTCGACGGAAGATCTTCATTTCGGGTATTGCTTGCAAGGCCACGATAAAATGACTTTTTGAAACAGTTCTCGCTCTACGTAGGCGCATTTTTTTCTTGAATCAACTTGATTTTTCTTTGAAGATACATGCATTCTATTATATACAATCGGTTTTAATTTAGTTTATAGTATATCCATCCCAAGGCTTCAATTGTCTTTTATGTCTCTTCCCTCCTCTTCCTTTTCATGGGCCAGGTTGCAGCCCACGCCTCACCTCCTCACCCTGCTGTATCGCATTTCTACCAAAGGCGCAGGGAAACTGCAGAAAACCTCCACCGATATAGCTGGTAACTTATCCAAGTCCTCCGTTAACAATGTAAGCACGGCTACCGACGGCCGGTTAGGTAGTTACTTCCTTCATTGCGATCCAATGATCCAGTCGTTTGCACGGTTACGTGGACCACCATCCGAGCGATAAGAATCGTACCAGAGGCCGGAACCGAAACCGCACAACAACTGCCTATTTATCGCAATGAGGTCTTGGGATCCCATTAGTTAAGGTGGGGTCTCAACCCACTGGGATTACAACCGAAAACACTTGAAAAAAATCCATCTATTTTTTCAGCAGTATCACCTAGGCTTTAACCCGGGTCCGTTGTGTGCAAAACCCGTGCTCTAACTAGTCGGCCACTATTCTCCCGTACAATCGGTTTTATTATCGCAGAAACGGATTATGATTTTCGAGTACATTAGTAGAAAAAAATTAGGGGTCAAAAAAATTTCCCAAATTTTTAGTGGTTTTCAACAATGCTGTATCTCAGTGTACAATGGTCGTATCGAGGTTTAAAAAAAAGCATTTTGAAACTCCAAGTTTCTAGTTTTCAGATCTTTCAGCAAAAAAATTTGCAAAGCTACAGGTTTCACGCAATCCTGAGAAATACAGCGAAAAAAAAATTGGCAAATTTGTATCACTTTTCTTTTGGCTGCAATTACATGGAAAAAAAAATTCCAGTTGAACCATTACATATACCGGATAGCTTGTTTATTTAGCTTCAATTTGCTTTTTTGGAGATCTTGCTGCGACCATTTTTCGCTGAGATATCGGACTTTTGATGGAAAAAGATCCTTTTGTGTTTGACCATTGGTATCTCAGCAACCAATGATCGCACAAAAATCAGAAGGGACGTTTCACAAACTTGAAGTAATGCTGTACAAGCATTGACGATAGTTGTTTGAAAAAAATTTTTTTTTCCATCCTTCCCATGAATTTAAAAAAACAGGATAAAAAGGGCTATTCATGGTTTTTTTTAAAATCAACGGCCAAGTTTTTGAAAAAATTAAAGGATCATGTTTGTTGCCCCTTAACACTTCATAATCATTATTAAAATAAAAAAAATAAAAAAAATCGAGCTTTTTCCACATTTTTATCGCAAACAGCGTTCAAAAGTTTGTGGGAAAAAATTTCTCTTTTCATTTTAATAATGATTATAAAGTGTTAAGGGGCAGTAAACATGATCCTTAAATTTTGTTCGAAAATTTGATTGCTTGAAACAAAAAAACCGTTCGATAGATCAAATTGAAACTTTACAGGGACTTGAGGTGTAAAAGTCACGCTCAACATTAGTCGTTTTGTCAATGTTTTTAATTTGGCCGTTGATTTTCTTCCCTTTTTCTTCTGTTTCTTCAAATTCATGCCAAGGATGGAATTTTTTTTTTTTTTCAACCATCGTCAATCCTCGTAGAGCATTAATTCAAGTTGGGGAAACGCCCATTCTGATTTCCGTGTGATCATTGGTTGCTGAGGTATCAATGGTCAAACACAAAAGGATCTTTTTTCATAAAAAGGCCAATATCTCAGCAAAAAATGGTCACAGCGAGATCTCAAAAAAAAAAAGCAAATTGAAGCTAAATAAACAAGCTATCCGGTCCATGTAATGGTTTAGCTGGAAAAATGTTGTACAAGTAATTGCAGCCAAACGGAAAGTGATACAAATTTGACAAATATTTTTTTCTCGGTATTTCTCAGGATTGCGTGAAACCTGTAGCTTTGTAATTTTGTTTGCTGAAAGTTCTAAAAACTAGAAACTTGAAGCTTTAAAATGCTTTTTTTAGACCTCGATACGACCATTTTTGACTGGCAAGGGGAGTGCCAAGTATGATACACACCGATTTTGATGGGTCTCAGCTATATTGTAGGGGCACTCCCCCAGGGTACCACCCTAAAGGGATTCTTTCCAATGCGCCCTAGTTTTTGAGAAAAACGACGCCAAAGTTTCATGCGTAGCTTTTATGCCCGTAAAGTTTCTATATCACCAAGCGAATGAGCGTAGCGCAGCGACAAGGCGCTCGGCTGGCAACCTGGACGTCAGGGTTCGATTCCCTCTTGGAACTTTTTTTTTTCAAGAGTTCGCAATTTTTATGATAATGATTGATTGCGCATATACTTATTTGATTTTATAATGAACCCATTTTTACGAACGCATGGAAAAATATATTATTATATACTTGTATAGTTCGTTGAAATAAAATTATGATAGAATTTTAAAAAAAAATAATCCTAACGCTAAAATAAATAGTGAGGAAATAATTAACCATAACACAGTATTCCTTCATTATTTAATTTATTGCGTGACGTCATTTATTCGCTAAAGTTTGCTTTGAAAAAAATAACATCACGCAATAAATTAAATAATGAATAAGTGTTATAGTTAATTAAATAATAATAATTATAAGTGTAATTAAATAATAATAAGTGTTATAGTTAATTACAGTGTTGGGCACCACTAAATATTTAGTGTGACTAATTACTTGCCAAATTACAAATTACTGTTGTAATTAGTAATTAACAGTTTTCTAATTACAAATTATGAATGTAATTAGTAATTGAAAATTTCCTAATTACAAATTACAAATGTAATTAGATTCAAATTTCGCACTAATTACATTTTATCAATGTAATTAGAGTCAAATTTTACTCTAATTACATGTTATTAGAACTAAGTTTTCGACGAAATACATTTTTCAATGTGATTAGAGTCGAATTTCACTCTAATTACATGTAATTAGTATCAAAATTCTGACTAATTACATTTTTTAATGTAATTAGAGTCAAATTTTACCCTGATTACATGTAATTAGAACCAAATTTCGGACTAATTACATTATTCAGTGTAATTAGAGTCAAATTTTACTCTAATTACATGTAATTAGTATCAAATTTTCTACTAATTACATTCTTCAATGTAATTAGAGTGAAATTTGACTCTAATTACATGTAATTAGTATCGAATTTCCGACTAATAACATTTTTAAATGTAATTAGAGTCAAATTTTACTCTAATTACATGTAATTAGAACCAACTTTTCGACTAATTACATTTTTCAATATAATAGAGTCAAGTTTCACTCTAATTACATGTAATTAGTATCAAATTTACGACTCATTACATGTAATTAGTATAAAATTTTCGACTAATTACATTTTTCAATGTAATAAGAATTAAATTTTCGACTAATCACATTTTTTAAATGTAATTAAAGTCAAATTTCACTGTAATGAGATGTCATCAGTAGCAAATTTGCGACCAATTACATTTTTCAATATAATTAGAGCCAGATTCAACTCTAACAGATAGTTCCACTCACTCATGGGCTTTGTGCGAAAACTTTTACACGGTAGAGTACCAGCAGACAAAGATGTTAAACTTTCTTGTTGGGTTTTCACGTCGCATGCGTATTTTAGCGCGGTGTTCGTACATTTTCACTTTTGGCTACGGTAGCATCAGTTGTCGTTTTTTACGGTCGTGAACGGAAGCATTTTTGAGTGTTTAACTCCGTTTTTTCGAAGTATTAGCAGGTAAGATACACTGTTAAAAATGAAAGTAAATTTAATGCTCTAAAGTACCTGAAATTTACAGAAAGCGTACATTAAATGAGAATTCATGTACTTTGCACTGAAAATTTACGTACCAGACGCTAAAATTACTGAATTTCGCTGTAAAATTACAGCACATGTTCCGGATCTTTTGATGAACAAGTACATTAAATTTAATAAACTTTATTGAAAATTTCAGATGTGACATGAAATTTAATCCAGAAATTCATTGAATTTACATGATGGGTGCCATATAATTTTCAAGCATAGATTTCGACATATTACTGTTAAAAAAGAAAGTAAATTTAATGTTCTAAAGTACCTGAAATTTGAAGAAAGCGTACATTAAATGGGAATTAATGTGCTGTGCACTGAAAATTCATGTACCAGACATTAAAATTACTGAATTTTGCTGTAAAATTACAGCACTTGTTCCTTAATGAACATTTTCATGAACAAGTACATTAAACAAGAAAAAACACAATAATTAAAACCAAAAAACAACGAAAAATAAAAAAAAAATAAAAAAAAGGGTCTTCCAAAAAACCGACTCGAGCAAAAAAACCAAGACTTCCAAAAAACTGGCCCAAGCATAATAAAAGCTGAAAAAAAAGACGACAATGAAACAATACCCGTGGAAAAAATACCCGATGCGAGCGTCCATGGGATAGGTATGTGGATTTGTGAGGTGGATTTGGGGCATCGGGTGTGGCGCGTGCATCCATGGAGTGTGTGCGTCCATGAGGTACGTGCGTCCTTGGGGTGCGTGCGTCCATGGGATACGTGGATTTGTGAGGTGGGTTTGGGGCATGGGATACATTCATGAGATACATGCGTCCATGGGATACGTGAATTTGTGGGGTGGGTTTGGGTTCGATACCGGCAAATAAAATCCTGGATTTACAATCCTGATAGTGGGATGGTATGAGAACCGATGAAACAATGCGAAACACACCGAAAATTCGATTTACATCAAAGTCGGCGAAAAAAAAATTCTTCGAAGGGCTGTAACTCCGAAACGAAGGCTCAGAATGAAAAAAGTTACATATTCTTGTTTTTCGTATTTTTTCCTCTATATTTCATAATTCAATAGTTAAATTGAAGTGCCAGAGATCTCGTCATCTCTATATAAATCGTATTAACCAGAAAAGCCTAAGTGTAAATCATGAAGCTAGATTATAAGTTAAGTCTTAAACATCGTTAAAACATTTTCTTAGATTTAATTTAGAATTTTAAAAAAATGTATCATCAGAAAACGTAAAAAATGTAGAATGAATAAGGATTTTTTTTCTTCAATCAAAGAAGAAATATAGAAAGCATAGACGGGCTGAAATTGAAAAATGGCGGATTCAAGATGATAATATGCATTGGATGTGTTCTTCAAAAGCCTGTGGCTTGATCAAAAATAGGCTCAAATGTCGAATTTTCGTTTTTTTTTGTTTTCGAATGTAGTTTAAAAAAAAAATACATAAAAATTATTTACGGGTGTCTTCTATTTCTTCTTTCATTTTTTTGAAAAAAAGGAACAAAAATTTTCAGCCAAATCGAAAGGCGTCGGTTCAAGAGTGGTCGATTTGACATGGAATGACCCATATATACAGTTATATATAGAAATTGATCGAAAAATAATATCAATTACCCGCCATTGATAAATGGGAAAACATAAATTTCCAATTTTCTAAATAATCGGTAAGGGGTCGAAAAATAATATCAATTATTCAGAAAAAGGGTGATTGGTTTCAAACATTTTCAATTATCCAAATAATCGGTAATTGGTAAAAAAATAATATCAATTAATCAGGAAATACAGGTAATTGGTTTGAAAATATTTTCAATTTCGCAGAAAAAGATTAATAATTTATTGCAAATGTGTTTTTGAAAATATAAGAGTGATAAGAGATATATAGAGATATCTAAAGGTATGCAGATTTATATAGAGGTATATAGAGGTATATAAGGGGCGTTCCACACCAAACCGGACACCATTTAGCTTTTGCATCTCCGATTTTTTTCAAAATTTTTTATGTTTTAGTATTGTTTGAAAGAGGTCTTCATGATTTTTTTCAATTTTTTTTGTCGAGCCATTTTCAAGATATCGATTTTTCAAAAATTAAGCTACTTTTTTTTCAAACGCCCATAACTTTGCGAAAAATGGGCCAAATGGGACGATTTTTTTTTCAAAATTTTTGTTTTTAAACGTACTTTTGATAAAAAATATTGAAAAAAAATTCAAATCATATTTCAATGAGATTTTCAAGTTTTAAAAATAAATTGTTGATTTACAAAAAACATGTACTGATCGATTTTCTTAAAAAATTTTTGTAAAAAACTATCATCCATTCCACAACTTTTAAGCCTAAGGAGATAATGGGCCAACGATGGGATCTATTTTTTTTCGATTTTATATTTAGCACTATTCAACTTTTGTATCTCCGATTTTTTTCAAAATTTTTTATGCTTTAGTATTGGTTGAAAGAGGCCTCCATGATTTTTTTCAATTCTTTTTGTCGATCCGTTTTTAAGATATAAACTTTCGAAAAATATGTTTTTTTTTGTTAACGTCCATAACTTCGCGAAAAATGGGTCAAATAGGACGAAATATGGAAATTGAAAAATCGAAAAAAAAAATAGATCCCATCGTTATCCCATCACCTACCTAGGCATAAAAGTTGTGAAATAAGTGACAGTTTTTCACAACAAAATTTTAAGATAATCGATCCACACGTGTTTTTTGTAAATCAACAATTTATATCTAAAACTTAAAAATCCTATGAAAATACGTTTTGAATTTTTTTAAAAATATTTTCTATCAAAAGTACGTTCAAAAACAAAAATTTTCAAAAAAAATCGTCCTATTTGACCCATTTTTCGCGAAGTTATGGACGTTAAAAAAAAAAAAAAACATATTTTTCGAAAATTTATATCTTGAAAACGGATCGACAAAAAGAATTGAAAAAAATCATGGAGGCCTCTTTCAACCAATACTAAGGCATAAAAAATTTTGAAAAAAATCGGAGATACAAAAGTTGAATAGTGCTAAATATAAAATCGAAAAAAAATAGATCCCATCGTTGGCCCATTATCTCCTTAGGCTTAAAAGTTGTGGAATGGATGATAGTTTTTTACAAAAATTTTTTAAGAAAATCGATCAGTACATGTTTTTTGTAAATCAACAATTTATTTTTAAAACTTAAAAATCTCATTGAAATATGATTTGAATTTTTTTTTCAATATTATTTATCAAAAGTACGTTTAAAAATAAAAATTTTGAAAAAAAAATCGTCCCATTTGGCCCATTTTTCGCAAAGTTATGGGCGTTTGAAAAAAAAGTAGCTTAATTTTTGAAAAATCGATATCTTAAAAATGGCTCGACAAAAAAAATTGAAAAAAATCATGAAGACCTCTTTCAAACAATACTAAAACATAAAAAATTTCGAAAAAAATCGGAGATGCAAAAGCTAAATGGTGTTCGGTTTGGTGTGGAACGCCTCAAAAACATGTGTAGACAATAGACATATATAGACATATGTAGAGATAGAGAGGTTTTACTAGATTTTACTAATTACATTAACAAATGTAATTAGTCGAAAATTTGGTTCTAATTACATGTAATTAGAGTGAAATGTGACTCTAATTACATTGAAAAATGTAATTGGACGAAAATGTGGTTCTAATTACATGTAATCAGAGTAAAATTTGACTCTAATTACTTTGAAAAATGTAATTAGCTGGAAATTCGATACTAATTACAGGTAATTGGAGTGAAATTTGACTCTAATTACATTGAAAAATGTAATGAGTCGAAAATTTGGTTCTAATTACATGTAATTAGAGTGAAATTCGATTCTAATTACTTTGATAAAATGTAATTAGTTCGAAATTCGAATCTAATTACATTTGTAATTAGTAATTAGGATTTTTCTAATTACGAATTACATTTGTAATTTGTAATTCGAAAATTTTTAATTACTAATTACATTTGTAATTAGAAAATTTTCAATTACTAATTACATTTGTAATTTGTAATTAGGACATTTACAATTACTAATTACATTTTTAAATTGTAATTAGGACTTTTTTAATTACTAATTACATTTGTAATTTGTAATTAGAAAATTTTTAATTACCAATTACATTTGTAATTAGTAATTAGAAAATTTTTAATTACTAATTACGTTTGTAATTTGTAATTGGAGTTTTTCTAATTACTAAAAACATTTGTAATTTGCAATTAGAAATTTTTTAATTACTAATTGAATTTGTAATTTGTAATTGGAATGTAATTAATTACAAAAACGCCCAACTCTGGTTAATTATTTCCTCACTATTTATTTTTATAATTTTTTTCCACTAATGTACTCGAAAATCATAATCCGTTTCTGCGATAATAAAACCGATTGTACGGGAGAATAGTGGCCGACTAGTTAGAGCACGGGTTTTGCACACAACGGACCCGGGTTAATGCCTAGGTGACACTGCTGAAAAAATAGATGGATTTTTTTCAAGTGTTTTCGGTTGTAATCCCAGTGGGTTGAGACCCCACCTTAACTAATGGGATCCCAAGACCTCATTGCGATGAATAGGCAGTTGTTGTGCGGTTTCGGTTCCGGCCTCTGGTGCGATTCTTATCGCTCGGATGGTGGTCCATGTAACCGTGCAAACGACTGGATCATTGGATCGCAATGAAGGAGGTAACTACCTAACCGGCCGTCGGTAGCCGTGCTTACATTGTTAACGGAGGACTTGGATAAGTTACCAGCTGTATTGGTGGAGGTTTTCTGCAGTTCCCTGCGCCTTTGGTAGAAATGCGATACAGCAGGGTGAGGAGGTGAGGCGTGGGCTGCAACCCGGCCCATGAAAAGGAAGAGGAGGGAAGAGACGTAAAAGACAATTGAAGCCTTGGGATGGATATACTATAAACTAAACTAAAACCGATTGTATATAATAGAATGCATGTATCTTCAAAGAAAAATCAAGTTGATTCAAGAAAAAAATGCGCCTACGTAGAGCGAGAACTGTTTCAAAAAGTCATTTTATCGTGGCCTTGCAAGCAATACCCGAAATGAAGATTTTCCGTCGAATCAATGACATTGAAATTTCAATATTTCATTTTTTATCAGCAAGTTTTATATTATTCCGTTCGGTCAAACTAATTATATTTATTGTTAAGCCGTCGCTTCGAACGAAAGTAACGCAGAGGCGGTTAAGGCAGTGCTTTTATAATTGTAATGGCAACAAAGGTTGGGAAAAGGCACGCAGAGACACGCGATACAACCAAATTTATTTATTCGTCAAATTTGAAGACGAAATAACTGTGTTACTTAGAACGCGACGGAATATCGCTACGTTACAAGTAAAACTTAACACATGTTAGCAGCAACCGAATGAGTTCGTACTCGCTTATAGACAGCAACTCGAAACCGTGATGAAGCTCCTCGCCAGGAGTATGGCGAAAGAGCTGACGTCATCGAAAAAAAAAATCTATGCATATGTGGACTGCACAATTTCGGACGAGGGCTACACGGAGAAAAATGGGCTCCGAATTCTTATAACTGATCCCAGAAATTCGTATACTCAGTACTAGAAAAGTATAGTATTTTACTTCCAGTCCGGATTTGTAAGCCTGGCTCTTATTCGTGAACAAGCAATGCTTTTCATATGGTATTGTAAAATTATGCATATCACAGTACAACTAGACGTATTCCACATGACGGCTGATTCCTATACTGGATGGCAACGATGATTAAATACACATTACAACATGTGTCCCGCTAGAGGAATGGATCCCTATGTTGGATAGCATTGATCACGAAAATCCCAGTACAACCAGACGTATTCCACATTACGGCTGATTCCTATACTGGATAGTAAAAATGATGAAATAAACATTACAACAAGAGGTGTTCCGCTATAGAGATGATCCCTATGTTGTATAGTGAAACGTTTTTGTGAGCCCATACGAGCGTTGGGGCATGAGGAAATTATAATTTGAATACGGTTTTTTTTTAAGTTCTTTTGCTTGCAAAATTTGTCAATATTTATATTTTTTATGTAACCTTCGGGATGAGTGACATTAAAAAAAAAATAATAACCCGATTATATTATTTCCATTTCATCTGTCTCCACCGGGAATCGAACCCTCGACCTGCCTACCTATTCTACCTAACTACCTAACACGCTACCTATTACGCTACCGACCGCTTATGAATTTCCTTTACTTATATGATATATCAGTGGTGAAATGCCAGGGAAAACGAGTCACATTTAAATATTACATATGTATATGTATAGTTAAAAATTAAAGTAACTAATAAATTGAAAATTCCAAAAATAGACGAATCATTATGGCAATTGAAATAAAAATAAAAATTCGGATGTTTGTTTAAGTCCATTTCTTAGCGTTTTTTTATAGTTTCGCGAACTCGTAGATCTCAGCCAAAACTATAGGGAAATTTGTAGAATTCAAAATGGTGTCTTTTTTTATTGACAAAAATTATGAAAATAAACGAAAAATAATTTTTGTTTCAAACAAGCTTTTATTAGTCGTTAATAGAAAAATAACTAAAAAGTTAAAAATAATTTTATTCCGACTGGAAATAAGTTTTCAAATAAAAGCGTCCTACACCCTTCTTTTTTTTCTCTTGCTGTTAAAATGTAACACGCTTTTATTTGAAAACGTATTTCCAATCGGAATAAATTTATTTTTACCTTTTTAATTATTTTTCTATTAACGACTAATAAAAGCTTGTTTTTAAAAAATGTTTTTTTTTCGTTAATTTATTTTTTACTTTTTAGTATTTATGATGTTAAATAACTAGTTTGGTAATTTATATCTAGTTTCGCAAAATTTATTTATTATTATAAATAATGAACGAATACTGTGTTATAGTTAATTATTTGCTCACTATTTATTTTAGCGTTAGGATTAATTTTTTTTTTAATTTTATCATAAAAATTGCGAACTATTGAAAAAAAAAGTTCCAGGAGGGAATCGAACCCTCGACGTCCGGGTTGCCAGCCGAGCGCCTTGCCGCTGCGCTACGCTCATTCGCTTGGCGATATGGAAACTTTACGGGGATAAAAGCTACGCATGAAAATTTGGCGTCGTTTTTCTCAAAAACTAGGGCGCATTGGAAAGAATCCTTTTAGGGTGGTACTCTGGGGGAGTGCCCCTACAATATAGCTGAGACCCATCAAAATCGGTGTGTATCATACTTGGCACTCCCCTTGTGAGATACAGCATTGTTAAGAACCACTAAAAATTTAGGCAAATTTTTTGATCCCTTCATTTTGTCCACCAGTGTATTATAATCACCAACATTGAGTATATAACCTCTTCACATTAATCTGCATTTCATGCACAATAGGCCATTAGCAATTTTTCCGCCGATTAATAAAATGCATTTTCTATGGCATATCCAGGTTATAAGGAAAAAATGACATAAATGTCGTCGATCCCGAGATTTTTTAGAAATTCGTTTTTTTTTTTGAAAACCCTAAACTGTTACGATTTTGTAAAGTCACGATGTACTATAATAAGATCCTTAATGTACTTTTGATGTCCTGTGCAAATTATGAGAAAAATCCAAATTGTCATAACTTTGAAATGTCTAATATCATCATGCCAAAACTTTTTTTATTCTTTCTATGTCATGTACAGATTATGGTAAAAAAATAACATTAATATCGATGTCTCTTAGATCGAAATATATATATATATTTTTTAAGAATCTTAATTGTAATAACTCAGTCGTCTGGTATCACCATGTTAAATAGTTTTATGTATTTTGTCTAACAGGTACAAATTGTGAGAAAATATAAATGACATCAATATCAATGGGCACTAAATCAAAACAAAAATATTTTATTTCAATTTTTCTTAAATATCATACTTAGGCTCCTCAGACAAATTTCAAAATATTTGATATTGAAGATTATAAGAAAATAGATGTTATTTCTCACTTGATGATTTCGCCAAAGCCCTGGACTTTTTGATAGGAAAGCCCTAAGATATTTTTGTTAGAAAAAAATAGTCGAATGCGGATAAGACAGTGAAAAAGACCCTATGGGCCTTAATACTGGGAAAACGTTTTGCACTTGCATATCCTAATTTATAAAAAATTATTGGAGTACTGTCATTTTTTGGTGACGAAAGTGGCGTGGGGTCCCTCACACATATATACCTATAGTTGTTTTTTTAATACATTTGAAGACCACATGCGATGCTACATTCGATTTTTTTTTTCTTAAAGTCACCTACAATGGAGAAACAATGCTATTGTGCAAAAATAAGCGAAGAGAAACGTCAATGAAAAGTCAGTGGCAAATACATGCAGGAACGATTAGGAAAGACACCATCATATACCTTTAGATCTTAATACTGCATTGTGTCGAGAAGAAGATAAGTAGGCATTTGTTGAGGGTTAGGTAGAAACACTGGTGGTATAGCATCCCCCATGAGACCGTTTGTCTGCCAAACACCATAACCGACATATACATACACAAATTTCTGTACGTTATCAGATATATTGTTAAGTGTAAACATCCTCAACAAATTATCTGCATTAATGATACTAAGCTATTAGAGATGGCATTTTGATTATCCCACGGAACTAGGAGGAGTAACCAAGCAAATTCAACCGATCGAAGCAAGCAGTTTTTTCTATCTGACAGCGTAAATTAAACATTAATCCTAACAAATTATTTATTATATGTAGTAGGTCAATTCAATTCATGACAACATTCACAAAAATTATGAATCGGCTTTTGGCTCAGTCCATGAAAAATATTAATTTCATCAGATACAAAATAACTTACCTATTTTTGTAAATATTATCATGAATTGAATTAAACTTCTGAATATAATAAATGAATTGTAAAGATTAATATTTAATTGAACCTATCTATGTTATTACCATGAGTGGTAATTACATAGACGACTAAATTTGTGAATTCATTATGTTTGGAAGTAAATAACATTCAATGTTTTGTATGCACAGGGGATTGAGTAGGTTTCGAAAATCGTTACTCAAAGATGCTTTAACCCTAGAACTACAAACTGGGGTAGATATCTATCCCAGGCGAACCTTGAACTATGTTCCTAAGTTAGTCAGTGACATTATCGACTCAGGACCATAACTTAGTTCAAGATTCTTACAGTAAGGCGAGGTTACGAGACCGCTCAGTTCCTTGTTTACTGTAACGGAGTGAAAACGATTTCCCAATTTTTTGCATTTTCAGAGTCCTAAATAAAAAAACTTTTTTGGCAAAACATCATGACCCGTGTAAAAAAGTTCAGGAATTCCGCGAGTGATTCTGCGGAATTCATGAATACCTGATGAAATCACGGTAAATAATTTCATCGATGAAATATCGAAATAATGCCATTACAAGCTAAGTCGCGAATTTGGGAGATATTCCATAGAAAATAAATCATAATTACACAGGAAATATAAAATTTTTAAATCAACAGAAAATAACTCCTTCTCTGTCCATATTAAAATCTATAAAATCTCGCAGTCAACACGTTATATGCCTCAAAAATTATTGTAACGAATGGACAGAAAATAATTTCCATAGATTTCAACCATGTTCTATAAGAGTGCATACGGTTTTCTATGTGAATTTTCAAGGCAATAACCTTGATAAATTCACAAAGATGTTCTGAAATTTTTTCCGGAAAACCAAATGAAATCCAAACAAATTTGTGTGGAACTCGGATTGAATTTCGCAGAATTCCAGCTGAAAACTACATAAATGCACCCATGACATATCCGCATCAGTTATTCAGTATAACTATAGCCAAATTGTAATCTACCAAAAAATCTGTGCGAGATTTGTAGTTTCGTATTCAGACCGACCAGACCTTCGATGAGTGCATCCGCAGGAATTCAGCCAGTGTTCCGCAAAATTTTCTTTGGCGTTCATCTGGTTTCCCGGAAGAAATTTCAGGACATTAATATGGATTTATCGAGGTTATCGCCTTAATAATTCATATGGGAAACCGTATGAATTTCTAAAGATATCCGGTTTATAATTGTAGAGAATAATTTTTGCTATTAGCTACTTCCTACACAATTTCTTAGGCTCTTGAATTATTTACTTTGAAATTCTAAAGATTTTATAAAAAATGCAATTTAGCTATCATCTGGCTAAGGAGCTGACAAATGGAATATGAAAATTCTATCGGAAGCTATGTAGTTTTGTATTCGGACCGACCACAAATTTTATTAGTGCATCGATGTAGTAACCATCCGGAATTCTGCAGAAATTCAGTCGAAGCTCTACTTGATTTTCTCCGGAATTCATCTGGTTTGCCGGGAAAAATTTCAATATCTCATTATGAATTTTTCGAAGTTATTGACGGGAAAATTCATATTCGAAACTATGAATTTTTATAGAAAATCGGCTGATAACCGTAGTAGAAAACATTTTCTTTCAACTACTCCCTACAATAATTTTTGAGAAATTTGAAGCGCTTATTGTGAAATTCCATAGATTTTTTGTTCGATTATAATTTGGCTATTTTTACACTGAATAGCTGATGCGGATATGTCATGAGTGCATTTATGTAGTTTTCAGCCGGAATTCTGGGCAAATTCAATCAGAGTTCCACACAAATTTGTTTGGATTTCATTTGGTTTTCCGGAAAAAATTTCAGAACATCTTTGTGAATTTATCAAGGTTATTGCCTTGAAAATTCACACAGAAAACCGTATGTATCTTATAGAAAATGGTTGAATCCTATGGAAATTATTTTCTGTCCATTCGTTACAATAATTTTTGAGGCATATAACGTGTTGACTGCGAGATTTTATAGATTTTAATATGGACAGAGAAGGAGTTATTTTTTTGTTGATTTAAAAATTTTATATATCCTGTGTAATTATAATTTATTTTCTATGGAATATCTCCCAAATTCGCGACTTAGCTTGTAATTACATTACTTCGATATTTCATCGATGAAATTATTTACCGTGATTTCATCAGGTATTCATGAGGAATTCCTGAACTTTTTTACGCGGGGATGGTATTTTTTTTTCTGAAAGCCTCATGTGTCCTCTTTATAACGACGTGTGAAATTTGAAAATCGGTTGATTAGAAAAATAGTTTTGAATTTTTGTTTGTTCAATGACGTTTTGACCGTTTCACAGCACTTTTAGGTATTTATCGATTTTTCACCACCTAAACCTTGATGAAATTGAATTTGCTCTTCACTATTCTCTTTGGCATGAAAAAAAAGATTCATGTACTTATGAGTCAGATTACTGCTTTTAGAACGATTTTACGAACAAGAAAACCGTGGGGTAAATATTTACCCCGGTTTGCAGTTTAAAGGTAAACAAAAATGGGTTTGTAGTTCTAGGGTTAATTAGATTCAGAAATTATTAATTGCTGGTAATAGATTTTACATATATTTAGGCTGTATTTATCAACTCAGCACAGTTTCGATATCATCATCAACTGAACTTTAAATTAAACAATTCTACGATACCAAAAGTATCGTAAAATTGAGCTATTACGTCTCGTAATGAAGTAGAAGCGTTTACTGACAATGAGTTAAGCTTTTCTTTGGAACTCCTTCAAACCTACGCAGTACGAGATTCATGCATGTGAGCACCACATTATGACGGGACTGGTAGTTAGGGGATTAATTGCGTTGTTCACGTATTTTTAAAAACTATTAATATCCAGTTCCATAGTTTTTAATAGTTTTAGAATGATCGACTTAGCACATTTATTTCCGCATGATGTATTCAAACTTCAATAAGATCTGTTGTTCAGTTGAGGCTTTTTGTGCATTCTCATATATGTAAACTGGATACTCAACTTATAAAAAGTATGATTAAAGCAAATCATCGATTAACGATTTTCTTTGAAAATGTATGGCATTTGTTGAATGACTTACCGTCATTGGAGAATATTGATATTGTTGAGGCATGTACAGCGACGGTGTTGGACACGAATACACAACTGGAGCGAAAGTATGATGACCCGAAGCAGCTTGGGGACCTAAATAAAATAATTAGGCGATAAATACTAGATTGTTCTGTAACAGTTTATTTATTATCCCATAAGATAAATGCCTACCCTTAATAGAGAAAAATATACTCTTAACTTTGTTTAAGGATGTTGAGTCCGTACCGTCCCGTCCAACAGTTTTTCATTTTACTGAATTTTATTGGGATTGATCAGGGGGGTGACATTAGACCGCTAGAATCGACACATAAATCGCAACGCTTATTTTACGCCAAATTTCGTCACTCGTGGCGCTCGTAGTCACCCGCCACCGCTGACAGTGCCAGGGTGGGGGGTCAGTGTTTCCCTCGTTCTCCTCTCGAGCTGCGAAATGCATTGAAAGCCTTGAGGGTCTCGGGGTATAGAGAAAGAATGCCACTTTTCGGGGTTTGAAAGATATCCCGAGTTCCCCGAATTGCAGCCAGGTACGATGTACGTTGGCATAATGACCCGTACGACGCGTACAAACAAAAAAACTAGCCCATAACCCCCATAACCTCAAAGCTGCCAGTTGTCAAACGCTCCTGGGCCTCCCTCTCGGGCTTGCGGGCCTCCCTCCCGGACTCCCGGGTCTCCTTTCCTGGCCTCCCGGGTGACAACTAGCGCCACGTAGAGGAACGAGAGGAACTAAAAATCCGTTGCAACAAGTAGGCTACTTTTGCAGTACAGGGATAGATAGAGATGTCACCCCCCTGGGATTGATTAATATTTAAATTCGTATCGTAACACCGTTGATGTGAAAAGAAGTATCGTCATTAATCATTATGCACATTGATGATCGAAAATTCTTATTTATGTACTATATCAAGTTTTAACAATGTTTTTATAAGCGAAGATTAACTTTTGGATGTTTTGTGCAAACTTGAAAATGTTAAAATATTGATAGTGGAAACTGTTTATTCTCAAAAGAATTTTGATTATTTTATATCGCAACTATAGCAATATAACATGAAATTACTCTGAACTGCAAAAAAAAAACAATATTAATATTAAAAGTAGTCGCTCTATTAACTTTACATTTGGCAACGTTGCGTGCATTGGTAAGTTGGCATGACTGAGAACTGTACGATCGAGAGCAGTCGCGACGGTCACGATTGAATGTGAATCTGACAGCAAACATAAACTCGAAACCTCTCGATGGTGCATGAAACGGCGACGACCGTGAACGAAAATGAGTATTTGAATTTCTCGCTACTTTCGGTCTATGCAACGGTGCCGCTGTATTTTTGTTTCTGGCTGTGAAAACCATGTACGGTGTTTTTATTATTTATTTTCTGGAACACGAGCTTCCTAAATGTATTGAAAAAGTTACACAGTGCTCCTTATATGTTTTTCCTCAAGTGCAATATTTTTGTATTTTAGGCATCAATTTTTCAATTCAATTCTAATTTCTCAGTAACCATTTTTACACAATCTTTCAAATGTTGTACATAATGACATATCAAATTTTTAATATTTCATCATCATTTTCAATTTGGGACTTAACATCCTCAAGAGTAAATAGGATAAGTATTCCTATTTATATTATACATTGCGCTCTAAAAGAGCGAGTTAACGGATTCTAAATGAAATCTTCGTCTATAAATCGAACGGATCAGATAACTTCGAGTGCAAATTAATGCGCTTTGAGTTGCAAATTAATCGATCATTCCAAAAGCGTTCGTGGTGACTAGCTATTTTACTCATCAACCAAAGGTTAATTAGATTGCGTCTGTTACACTTAGGAACCACACTGCATGCTGCCTAAGCACTCATTAAAATCAATATGTCATTCATGTAAAATCACTACCTGCATAAGTGCAATTGTAGTCGTAACAAGCTTCAATACGTTTAGAAGTAAAAAAGTCTTTACATTCCATAATCATAATCGTTGTCAGAATACTTTTTAGTTTTTACGTCCAGCGACTTTCAGGATTTCTCTTCGTTCTTCAGTTAACCTATACCGGGTAATTCTCGAGGTTAATACGCATGGAAAAAAAGGGTGAAAACAAGGGTCTATACGTTAGACTGCTCATATTTCCACCGTTCTTTCTACCATTTGGGTCTTACGGCATAAAGAACACGTCGACACCCAATTAGTAATGCATTGATTCGGACTACGAAGGCGAGTTTTCGACGTTGTCGTTAAGTCGCTTTAAAAAAGTCCGAATCATCGGTTCGAAAAAAAAATACCCACTAAAGTCGTAGACTTCACGAAAATCTTAGAGGACCTCCCTGGGCAGGGTAAAATTCTAGCATTAAGGGAAATCCATCGCATAGCGATTGAACGTTTAGAATCCGATAAAAATTGGTGTACGGGTCGATTGTAATCGAAACATGACTAAGTAACACTTTTACGAAGGCAAGTGGCAAAGAAAAAAGTTACACTAAAACCTGGATTTAGTTCCAGGCTCGGGGGAGCTGGAACTAAACGAAGCGGATATATATAAGACGAAACTCGAGCGCTGGTGAACATAGTGCTGCAACAATTTAGGGGACGGGCTCCAAAATGGAAATGTTTTGTCTCGACGTGCGGAAGCGTAGTCCCGAGAGATGGAAATGTTCTGTCTTGACATGCGGAAGCATAGTACCGAGAGATCCTCCCCCGGTCAATACCACTCGGTGTGTCCTTTGCCGAGACATTGGTTTCTCTCCCACTCTCTCTTCTTCGTACAGTTGAGTATACATATCAACACACGGACAGCCCGCTGCGGTCTTTCACCGTTTGTTGACATGTATACTAAAGTGTTGACATGTATACGCGGCTTAATATAGCATTTACTATGTCTCATTTCTGAAGGTACCGGAGTTGATGAGCACGGCTCTGGATGGCTCGTAGCGCGAGTTCGTAGATCGCATAATCAGATAAATCTGGAACTAAATCGAGGGGAACTAAATCCAGGTTTCAGTGTATTAGATTTTTGATTTTTTTACATTCAACATTCTGTCATACGGAAATCCACGCTTTCGACAGATTTAATTACGAAGTCAACAATAACTACCGTTGATGTATAGATGAAACTATTTATGAGAAAACATGCAAAATATTGATTGATGGCCTATAAGCGAATAAATAAATAAAGTAATGCCAAACTTAATTGACCGCCAACCTATATTTAGCAGATGTAGCTCCGCCGTAAAGGAGGTTTGGTTAGCGCGCAATTCTAAATATGACGTGCTCGGAAGATCATCCATGCACGAGGATTTCTCAACGTTCTCAGTGCGATTATACATTGGATGTTTGGGAGAAAATAATCAATTATTGAATGCAATAAATAATATTAATTGAAAAAAGCTTGAGTAAATTTCGAAAAAATGGTTTCAAAAAATACGCCACAGACCGTCGTGTGACGTTGCCCGATCAATGTACCAAGTTAGTCAAACTCAACAGCACTCGAGCTGTAACGTACCGATAGAACTCCCTTAAAATCTTCACGAGCGCGTGGCACACTCATTCTAGCCGAACACAATGTCGCGATCGCAACAAGCAGCCGCAAAGACGCAACCGCAAAAAGGCCCGTCGCACATGGGATGCTCAGAAATTATGTTTTATATTTGACCAGCGATTTATTCTTTTCATTTTATTGGTGTAATAATAATAATAATAATAATAATAATTTTCAGATTGCAAGAGTTCGCCAAAAGAAAAAATATAGTCAATTCAATAGGAGGAGAGCAGTGGCCGAGTGGCTAAAGCGCGGGTCTCGTATCCCGCGGACCCGGGTTCGATCCCCGAGGCGACACTGCTGAAAAGATTTTTTCAAGTGTTTCGGCTGCGATCTTGGTGGATTTGGACCCTTGAATAAATCGGTCCCAGTACCTCATTACGAAGGTTGGGTGGCTGCTGTACGGTTTTGGTGGGGCGTCCCGAGGCGGTTCTCATCACTCGGTAGATGAAACCACTTAATCGTGCAGTGGCTGACTCACTCGGTCAGTAGGTAACTGCCTAACCGATCGACGTTAGTCGTGCTTGAGCATGCTCGCATTGCTACCGGAGGAGATTAGGTATAAGTTACCGACTATATCGACGAAGGTTTTCTGCAGTTTCCCTTCGCCCTTGGCAGGATTGCAATACAGGCACGAAAGAAGAGTTTAGGTATTTACTGATGCAGCCGGATAGTACACATGGGAGAGGAATTGAGGAAATCGTAAAAACCTGAAAAGGGTATACGGGAACAATTGAATTTATCTATCTATCTATCTAGTAAATTCAATATCAGACTTGAGCATGAAAATCATGACCTGCGTCAGATGATCTCAAATAGAAAATCGAATTATTTTTAAAAGACGAATACATGAAAGATAAAACTTTCCCTGTTAATATAGAAGTTAATATAGTTTTAGACGAAAAACCAATGTTCCGTTGATTCATGTAGCTAGAAACGGGAAAAAAATTGAATAAGGAACTAAGTCAAAAAGGATTTCGAAGATGAACACTACGGTCCATGGCCGTGAGCCACGAGCACACTCGTCGGTTTTGGAATGAAAATTAGTCATGAGGCGTGGGAAGCGATTCAGTATAATCTGATATTGTACAAAAAAACTCTTCAAACGTCTTCCCAGAGAACTAGAGGTGAATAAACGTTGTCGACATCTTGCAACCATGCGCAAGTGTTAAATCCGTGAACTTTAAACAACGGTAGCGCCCAAGGCAGAGTTGATACAGCACTAAGAAGAAGAGCTCCTTGTCCAGAGGTCCAGGGAAAATGTCCTCACACCTCGCCATTTACATGAGGCCCATTACCACTTCGAGTCCCGGCTCCCTCACTCTCTCTCTTTCTCTAATATGTTAGTGATCAAGATGGAAAATTAAAATATTAATAATAAACGGGAAATTCGTATTATGAGATTTCAACAAAAATTTCGATTTGAAAGTATGAAGAAGGCATGAGATTTCTGATAATTGTAGGTAGCGAATGTATGAGCTGGTCTAGTACAGCAAAAAATTAGTAAAAAAGTAGACCCTTTGGTCGCCTGTAAACCGAGGCACACAGTAGCGGAACTGAGTTTACATGACGAACGTCAATAATCAGAAACGCTGGAGCATTTAAACATTTACGAGCGAAATGTATTTAAGAACAATAACCGAAAATAAAAAGAGCAGTTTCAAACCAGGGAGAGTATAATAGTACATTAATATTATATTATATTAGTTTTTTATCGATTGTAAAACAGTCGTTGTGCAAAGTAGAACTTAAATTTCAGAAGGAAATTTTAATTCAATTCAGAAAAAGTTCATTTGAAATAAACAATAACATTACAATACAAAAATAACAACTTTATATATTAAATATTCAAGATCAGATTAATTTATTTAAAATTCCTATTTCGAAAGGATTTTAATGAATTCCGTTCAGTTCAGTTAATTCATTCGACGACAATTTCAACCGCCTATAGATGTTTTAAACAGAACCATGTCGATAAAAATAAAAATAAATATTAAAAATTGTATCAAACAAAATTGATTGGAATCAGTAAATTTGGAAAAATGACGAAATTAAAATGATGAATCGTTTTACTAAATGCGTAGGAGTTGCGACTACAAAAATTATTAATTAAAAAACTGTTTTTCATAAGGAAACAGTAGTGAGAGATAGAGGGAGAGATTGATTAATTAATTGATAAATTTTTGTATGCCCTAGGGGCACAATTTATGGAGCAAATTTATATATGTACAGATGATATAGTTTTACGATCTCGATACATTAAAGAATTTGGTATATTAGACTACAACTAGAATCTAAGCTAAAGTAGTATGACTTTTTGTCGCGCGAGTACTTCTATAGTATAGAATATAGCCCGGTACTAATATCATTGATAAATATTGAGGCCCAGCACTGATCCCTGAAGAACACCCATGGTTGTCCTAGGACAACCAGAGCGGTTACTTTCATCATCAATGACAGCTTGAGTGCGCTCAGTGAAATGGGAGAGTGGCCATTTGAGAGTAGAGTTAGAGAACCCTGTCCACTTTAGTTTAGCAAGAATTAAGATGTGAGTGAGATACAGTATCGATTGCCTTACTGAAGTTAAAGAGATCTAAGATTATAATTTGACGTTTATCTATGGCTTTCCTAATATTTTTACCGATCTTAATTAAAGCCGTTTGGGTACTAAAGCCTTGGTCATAAGCAGTTTGCTTGTTATTCAAGATATTATTTGCCTTTATGTGGCTCGAAATTTTTTTATGTAAGATTCGCTTAAACAGCTTAGAAATCTCTAGCAGATTCGCGATAGGTCTTACATAAGATGGAGCCGTAAGACTTTTTATTTTGGATAAAGTTTGCAGACAGGGGTATTTTCACCGCAACGGAAATTACCAGTGTGTAGTAGACGCGGTAAATAGACAAGATAGATGCGATGCGACGTCATTTTTATTTCGAATGAAGGTCACAGAAAGGCGTATTTTCACGGCAACGGAAAATAGCCGTGTGCAGTAGACGCGATGAAAAGATAAGATACATGCGACGCGACATCAGTTGACGCCATTCGAATTCCATACGCCGTGATTCCATCAGGACCCACTACAAAAGATAATGGTAACGACTTTAGTGCCTGATGTAGATCAGACGCAACTATATTGAAAGAAATAAAGATAGGACCTCTTAGTTGAACCTCAAAGAGTATTCCCGTGAACTCCTGAGTGGATACAGGGTTTTCAAAGGTGGAGACTGCACTGTAATGCGTGTTCAATTGTTTGGCGGAAAAAAAAGTCGAAAGGAGAATTTAGTTCAACTTTTGCTAGGCGAAGGTTAGCCAGTTTCACATTAGGTTCGCATCATCGATTGAATTCAACTTCTGAAGCTGATAGTTGAATTTCGCTTTGCGATATCAGCAGTAGGCTCATCTCCGTAGTGTCTATAGACTGCAAATCCGAGTAGACTATTTGCTCGTTTCACCCGTTTGTACAAGATAGACCGTCATTTTATTCTACATTTATGCTCATTTGTACACCACTGTGAAGCGTGTTTCGATACTTTCAAACTACGAAATGGTGCATGACTATTTAAGGCTGGTAAGGCTATGTAAGGTAAATGACTGAGCACGATAATTCACCTGGATATTAATATCGACCTTAGTCATAACCAAATTATTAGAGTTGAAGTCAAGGTTTGAGAAAAGGCGATTAATAGTGTGTACATAGTTCTGCTCATCAAAATTCACCAAGCTGCGTCGCAAAGCTGTCTATGAAACGTTTGAAGATACTTCGATTGGATAGCGTGGTTCTAATAGGTCATTTATTGGCCCTTTATGAAAGGAGCATCTGGTTTATAAAAAATAACTATTTTATCGGCATCATCGACGATGAGTACATCAAATAATAAGTCGCTTGTGGCTAGATAATGGACTGCACCAGACTGAACGAAGTTATGCTCTGAACAAGTAACCCGTTCAGCAAAATGCCGAGTCTCGGCGTTATTGAAGAGTAAGCGGCAGTTCAAATCTCTAGCAATAATAATGTTTTCATAAGCGTGTGAGAACAGCCTCTCTACAGTTCTACCAGTTATTTCCCGGCCAGAAATACATCTCTAGCGTAATTTAACACTACCTCAATATCACTACCAAATAACAAGTCTACCATGAAACATCTCTGCCACAATTTTGTTTTAAATGTTTCTACCAAATAATAAGCCTACCAGAATACCACTCCACCAATTAAAAACTCTCTCAAATAATATCCGTACTGCGAAACAAGTCTCCGTGGAAACAGCTTGCCGGTAACATCTCAACCACAAAATTTCTCTACCGCGTGACAGCTCTCCCATTTTACAAACCTACCAAATGACAAGTCTCCGGCTCTTCAATGCAGCTGGCTACTTACCGACGGTGCACCCCGTCATATACAAAACCACAATCGCTGTACCATCGGCGAGAAGGCTATCGGAGGATAAAAAGCCGGAGACTTGTCATTTGATAGGCTTGTAAAATGGGAGAGCTGTCACGCGGTAAAGAAATTTTGTGGTAGAGATGTTACCGGAGCGTCGTTTTCGCACCAGGGATGTTATTTTTGAGAGTTTTTAATTGGTGGAGTCGATTTTGGTAGGTTTGTTATATGGTAGAAATAAAAAAAAAAATTCATGGCAAAGTTGTTTTATGGTAGACTTGTTATTTGGTAGTGATATTACGGTAGTGTTAAACACCCCCAAAGATACCAAAAATGGTGTACAAAAACTGGAGACAAGTACATTTATAAGCGTATCCGTAGTTTAGTCTACCTTGGTCTACCCACAAAAAGTTGTGAAATCAATTAATTAAAAAGGAGTGATTCAATGATTACATAAAAATTTCCTGTTAAACTGTAACTATCGTGATCATCCCTGATCATGATTACAGTATCAATTCTTTGCGGTAACATTGCAAAAAAAATACAAAAAAAGTTTTTTTCAAAAATGTTCACGTTTTTCATGTTTGAATCAGCCATATTTTTTTTTCTTCATGTCTAATCGGAATTTTAAGCCAGTATTCTGAAAGAGCATAAAATTCTACGTCGATATATCTGAAAACACCGTTTTTTCAACGCCGATGACATAAAAAATAATGGCGTTGAAAGTTTGGTCAAAAATCGGGAAGCTTGGGCGTTAATGGGTTGCGTGCATAGGGATACTATTTATCGACACAATATGAATCACTTTATGCGTACATGCACATTGCTATTTTTTATTCTACTCTCAACATCACCCAGAGACAACGGCGTGGACGTGGTAGAAATTCGGCTCCTATGGGGTGCTTTATTATCGTGAGTCCCCTTGCCTCTCACGTTTCGGGGTGCTTTATTATCGTGAGTCCCCTTGCCTCTTACGTTTCGGGGTGCTTTATTATTGTGAGTCCCCTTGCCTCTCACGTTTCGGGGTGCTTTATTATCGTGAGGCTCCTTGCCTCTCACGTTTCGGGGTGCTTTATTATTGTGAGTCCCCTTGCCTCGCACGTTTCGGGGTGCTTTATTATCGTGAGTCCCCTTGCCTCTCACGTTTCGAGGTGCTTTATTATCGTGAGTCCCCTTGCCTCTCACGTTTCGGGGTGCTTTATTATTGTGAGTCCTCTTGCCTCTCACGTTTCGGAGTGCTTTATTATGGTGAGTCCCCTTGCCCCTCACTGGTTGCTGACTTCTTTCAGTGTTTTCTTTTGAAATATTTATTGCAGAACCTCAAATTACATTCCTTACATATAATTCTTGTTCTTAGTGGACAATTTGAATAAGTTTTCAACGTACACTGAGAGAAAAACCCGTTGTAATTACTACAAACGACTATGGTAAAACCGGTTTCAATAACAGAGAACATATTTCATGGTTAGATTCGCCATAATATGGTTGAGTTTACTATAAGCGCGAAATAACATCAACCATGCAATTTTGAAGTTGTCTATAAGTATCTAATATGCGCGAGGCCACAATTATTATTGTTAAACCCGCAAAGATAAGTATATAATTCATTGAACACATTTATTTAATCGTCAATAATACATAACAATCGTCGCGTTTATTATTATTTGTTTCGTGCAAACCTTCTTAATCTTGTTTCGTGACGCTATACTATTCTTATAGTCACTTCTAATTCTTGCTTATTCAACTTTACCACAGCGGTAAGGTTGAGTTCAACAATTTTAGCCGCCAAAATGTTCGTTAAATGCAGGCATGGCCTGAATTGGCAGGGACAATTATAGTTCTTTGTCTACTGTTATTTTTGAATGCATTCCACTATAAAATATAGACGTCGCGTTACAGAAACATGTTACATGTTTATACGAACTAAACAACATATTGCTATGGTAAATTAGAATGATCATAGGAGATGTATGTGACAAAATCAGTGAAAGGTTATCGGTACACTATAATAGTGGCTACATTCTGCACACAGGTTGCTGAAATACCTATTCACCCGTAATCTCATATGATCTTATCTGTAGATTTGTCAGTTCGCCAAAAGTCCGGTAGGTGGCTTCTTTTCGCACAAACGAACTTTTCCCTCGACGTCTATAAGGTCTCCAAGTTCGTCTATGTTCGATATCCTTACTTATGTATGGATATTTAATACTTTGCGGCAAAACGCAAGATGGTCGAATCCAAAAAGGATCCCCATCATAAGAGTCTTCTTTCTTTTACACGGAAAAAACAACTTGCACCGAAAAAAGAGTTGGTATGGCCAGTAGCAACCAACTAGTTTGTAAGATATACTTTAAGCAACTAGTTGGTTGGGGCAACCATTTTTGTGGTTACCGTAACTATATTATTGGTTGACAAATACCCAACCAATAAAAAGTTGGTTGTGGGAACCACGAGAATGGTTGCCCCAACCAACTAGTTGCTTGAAGCATATGTTACAAGCCGTATGGTTGCCACAAACGACTAGTTTTTTCTGTGCAGCATAGAAACTGGCGTTGACGCGTGTCTGTATGAATTTCAACAATATGATTCTTTTCAACTACACGCCAGTGAAACGAGGTTGGGATATCAGTGCTCAACGTCGACTATTAACTAACCGCTAATTTATATTTCATATATTACGGTCAACTATACAACAGTAATAATTATCTTATACACTATTGCTGAGTAAAACTATATGCTTTCAATTAAATGAGAAACATTGCTTTCTGTCGCTAATATGCAAAACGTTTCAGAATTTGATGCATAATAGAAAGTATAACCATGCAAGTAATGAGAATGCAATGCTTTTAATAGTTTCTAGCACTTCATGCATGGTAAGGAGACAAATTGTTGCAATTGCCATATAGAGATGATCGGTGTGATTACGAAAATATGGTTTATTTTACAATGTTTTTTCATATTAGGTTGACCATAAATTATAGACGTTGCGTCAGGGAAACATATTTTATAATTGAAATATGGTTGACGTCGCCATACATTTTTCTCAGTGTATCAACACGAGATTTGTCGTGTGTTTTTCGTCGTACTTGCTGTCCTTTTTGGATATAGTATTTAGCTATAGAAATTGTAAATTCCTTTGTTCCAGCTTTTTTCTTTTCATCCATTGTAGCATTGAATATTACGAGAGAATTTGTAATAGATGCCTGTATCAACCTTGTAAAAACGACTCATGTCCATTTTTTTGAACGTATGCTTGGAAGTACGTTATTGCAGTGTCCATCGTGAAGATCCACACCTCCCATAAATTTATTGTAGAGATGAAAGGCTTGCGGGAAAGGTATTTCAGTTTTAGATCGTATCTGTGAATCGTACCTCCTTGAAGGTAATAATGGAGTTACACCTGCAGCAGTCGAAACTATCGAAACTGGTTTTTAATCCATTAGAGTAATATAATTTATGTGACTTTTGTTCATGCTTTACAACATAAGTACGCCTTGGAGCCTTTTTATCAAACACATTCTTTTCTTTGACGCGATTCTCTCTCATAGTACCTGTAGATTTTAAACGTAATTTCTGCAAATGCACCATCAAATCCATACCGGTAAAATAATTATCAAAGTAAAGATGAAATTGTGGTATTTTTCCAGGAGGCGTCATTTCGAAAAATGATTTCAACAAATTCAATACTACGCGAGAACCTAGTGCGTATTTTACTAATTTGTCTCCAATCTTTGAATTTTTTCCACAATATAGATCCAGATTCAACAAATAGCCATCTGGAGTACACAAGCCCCAGAATTTCAAGCCAAATCGTATTGGTTTCCCTCGGATAAATTGTTTCAATGAAGTTTTTGCATAAGATTTGACCATCATTTCATCTATTGACAGAGCTGTTTGCCATATGCCAAACTTCAGAATGTTGCTTTGGAAAATTCTGAGCAATGCACGAACACGCCATCCTTTATCATTGGAGTCCTGGTCTTTAGTTTTTGAATATTTTAATTTTGACTTTATTTCTTCGAACTTTGACGAGACATTGCAGAAGAAACCATTTCACAAGACAAAAATGGATCTCATGACCAATAGTCTCTCTGAGACTTCCTTTTATTGAACGAAGTCAGAATGATTATTCCTATAAAAGTATTCAAGTCTAACCATTCTAAATCATACTTATTCTCTTTACATGCGTCAATGATATATTGTTTCATTTCGTTCGAAAAAAAAAGTTTCAAATAGTTTTATAGGCTCGCTCTCCCGTATATTGTTTTTCACAGATCCCGTCAACAAAACTTTATTTTCAACGATATCTTCGTGTATTTTTTCACCATCTTTCCAAATGAATACGTGATCATTCTCAAGTTTACCTTGATTTTCAGAGTAAGTTTGAAGAGCTTGTCTGTAAGTAATGTTCGAAACCTTCATGTCCTTTTCAGAATCTGAATCAGAATCACAATCATAATCAAAATCCGAGTCATCGGAACCTGACTTATCTGGATTTGGAATTATAACATTTTCATCGAAATCATTTTCTGATGAATCTGTTTCATACTCTATATAAGATGAAACAGAAGGTCTTGGTCGTTTTCGCGACACGACAGTGATAATTGATAATATTATTTGTCAAGAAGTTTGTAGCTGCAATGTTCCTCGGAAAACTCTGCCTCGATATAATAATCCCAAATGAGGAGTCTAACTTTGTATCACTGTATCACTAAATGAAGACTATAAGTACCAATCTGTTCACCAGAAACGAAGACTACTTGGCCGACTTGTTGCTGATTATTAATCAAACATCATTTAGGGCATTCAAAACCAGCTTCGATAGCTTAGACTGCTGTAACTCTATATTACCTTCGAGAAGATGAAATTCAGAGACAGAGCACTCGGAAGGAGACACATTTCTAAAAAATAGCAATGTGCATGTACGCATAAAGTGATTCGTATTGTGTCGCTAAATAGTATGCCTATGCACGCACCCATTAACGCCCAAGCGTCCCGATTTTTTACCAAATTTTCAACGCGATTATTTTTTATGTTATCGGCGTTGAAAAAATGTTGTTTTCAGATATATCGACGTAGAATTTTATGCTCTTTTAGAATACTGGCTCAAAATTCCGATTCGACATAAAGAAAAAAAAATATGGCCGATTCAAACATGAAAAACGTGAATATTTTTGAAAAAAACTTTTTTTGTTTTTTTTTTTGCAATGTTACCGCAAAGAATTCATACTGTAATCATGATCAGGGATGATCACGATAGTTACAGTTTAACAGGAAATTTTTATGTAATCATTGAATCACTCCTTTTTACAATATGACGGCAAGAACGTAAATATGCTACAAAAATAAGCTAATTTTTTTCTCGGAAACTATAGAGTTTAGCACAAATTATCTAGGAACAAGAATATCTTAGAATTGGTCAAAGAATACTCTTAATTTTTTTAAGAAAACAAATTTGGCAATTTTTATTTTTTTGATATTTTGGAAAACCAAAAAACATCTCAAAAATTTTTAAAAACTTTTGAGGATATTCTTTGACCAATTCTGAGATATTTTTGTGCGTACATAATTTGAGCTAAGCTCAATAGTTTCCGAGAAAAAAATTAACTTATGTTTTTGTAGAATATTTACGTTCTTGCCGCCATATTGTAAAAAGGAGTGGTTCAATGATTACATGCAAATTCCCTGTTGAACTTCAACTATCGTGATCACCCCTGATCATGATTACAGTATGAATTCTTTGCGATAACATTGCAAAAAAAAATGGAAAAAAGTTTTTTTTCAAAAATGTTCACGTTTTTCACGTTTGAATCGGCCATATTTTTTTATTCTTTATGTCTAATCGGAATTTTGAGCCAGTATTCTGAAAGAGCATGAAATTCTACGTCGATATATCCGAAAACAACATTTTTTCAGCGCCGATAACATAAAAAATAATCGCGTTGAAAGTATGGTAAAAAATCGGGACGCTTGGGCGTTAATGGGTTAAGATGGGAGTAATTATGTACAATGCCAAAGTATGACGCGGCTGAGACGAAGTGCTTGAATTGGAGTTGAAGCTGTTATTCTTTTACTCTTGATGAGCTGACGCACAGATGGCATATGCGACGATAGTTCGGGAATCCACAGGAAGCAGAAAACTATTCTAACTATGTCATCAGGAAAAATAGGAGGAACTCTACACATAACAATATCAGTAATGATTGACGAAAAATCAGCTGAATCGGACCTCAGATTGTCGATTTCATTATACCTCTGTTCAGAAGGTGTCGGCAGTTTCTTCACACAGCAGCTATTTGCAGCGCGAGGTGATAAATGAATTTACAGAACCCCCGATGAAAAGGTCTTTCACATTTACGGCACACTGATCTGAGTCGAGTAATAGTGCATTTGAATCTGAAGCACGAACTTGACATGTAGTAGATGGCAATTTACCTGCCGTGATGATCGAGAAAACGCTTAGGTGTGCAGTTTGTGACTATGCCGACGGATTGAGACGATCGATAGCGAGACTAGTGCGAGAGCAATAGAGGGCTGCAAGCTTTCAGCCAATCATATTCATCGGCGCAAGCGTAGTTTGCGTGGTTGACGTGTTCAAGTGGATACCGCATGCGCAGCTATTAATAAATGGCGCAGTGATATCCAATCACAGCACCGAGTGCATGAGCAGATACTTGATAGATTGGCAACTTCGAAAGTACCATAGCGCACCTGCGCTAGTATCATGAAGACAAAACGGGCAGAAATGCAGGATAGGATGGACCATTGCTGAAAATTGACGTTATTACAACTACACCGATTTTCACGCTGAAGAATTGTACAATCTGGCCATGAAGCGACCAAACCAATTAAAAAGGTGAAAAGGCGGTAATTTGCTCGCTTCGAAGCTGGAACAAAAACGCCTGAAGGCACGCAGCGGTAGAGACAAGCTGAGAAGAAGTTAGAAGCGGAAGAATGATAGAGTAATCACTCGAGATTGGTTGATTGATTGATTAGATTATTTACGCCCAAGTAGAAACTAAGGGGCAAAGTGAAGTAAGCACTAGACATTATAAAAAGCATATACAGAAAGAACAAAATAAAGAGTATTTGTTCAAGGCCCGATATAAAGATAAATACCTAAAATACAACTAATAACTATTACCAATGGAGCTGAAATTACAGAAATATGAAGTTATAACTAGAGGCGGTAGAAAATAATATTACAATGCGACTAAATGGGCCCAATTAAAATAGCAGACTGAGCGGTTATCACAAACTAACGCACGTGACAAAGACGAGCTCAAGCCATTCATCAAACTCAAGTTGAAAGAAGTAGGTGAATATATCAAGTGTATAAATGAATAATTCAATTTTCCAACTATAGTCAAGGCTTATTTTAAAAGAAAGTGAATTTCATTGTTCAATCAAAGTATTCGCCCTTGTTTTCAACAACTTTATAACACTTTATTTTTCTGATTAGAAGTGCATATCAGAGAAGGCATGTTGCATCGACTGGAACAAGTGATAGTCGGATGGAGCGATGTCTGGTGAATACAGCGGCTGCTGCAAGACGTTCTAGTCGAGACTCATTATGATGTCTCGTATTGGAAGCTATGTGTGGCCTGGCGTTGTCATGCAACAATTTCACCGGAAGTTCTTCTTCGCTATTATACGGGCGCTTGCGTTCCAATTCTGGATTCAAGCAGATTAATTGACGTTCGTAGCGGTCCGCAGATACAATTTTATCTGGTTCTAACAACTTCCAATAATGCATGCCTTTGATATCCCGCCAAATGCAGAGAAGAATCTTCTTTCCGAAGCGATTGGGTTTTGCAGCCAATATTGATCATTCGCCTGGATTTACCCATGACTTTCTGCATTTTGGATTGTCATAAAGTATCCATTTCTCATAGCCCGTAACGATTTTCCACATGGAAGACTTTCCACGCTGCTTATTGAGAAGAGAAAGATCCGCCGCCGCTCGTTGATTTTGGTTGCATTCAGTGAGTTTATGCGGAACCCACTTTCCTTTTTTCCGGATCTTTCTCATCTCACGAAAGCATTTGGAAATTGTTTGCTGCGTTACTCTTAACTGTTCTGCAAGCTTTTTTCGCGTTTGTGCCGAATTCTCAGTGAGCAGTTGTTCCAAATCAACGGTCTTGCACTTCCGAGGGCTTCCCGGGCGTTGTTTGTCAATTAGACCGAAATCACTGCTTTTAAACCAAAATGCGCAAACATCATAGGATACAACACCTTCGCCGAGAAATAAACAAATCGATTTGCACGCTTTTGCAGCATTTTCTCCTTGATGGAATCCGTAAAGAACACAGTGTCGGATATGCTCCTTGTCTCTTGCCGTTTTCAACTCTACTGAATTGAATATTTTTTAAGGTTATGATGGGCCATTCGGCAAACTCTATGTTATTTTTAATGGCTATCTGTGCAGCGGAGTAGAGGTCATTAACATACGGGACACTATCCTTGATAATGATTTTTGATTTAGCAAGATTCAATGGAAGGCCGTCTGCTGATGCATAATCAACTACAGAAGCAGTGTCATGTGTAATTATTTCAAGAGCTTGGCAGAGTTTGGATGGCTTGCAAGCCAAGTATATTTCCAAATCAAGAGCAGAGATAAGGTGTCTGATGTATAGTATTCTGCCCGCGATGTCATTTATAAAAACGGTGAAAAGAGAGGCCCAAAGATAGAACCCTGTGATACTCCTCAGGTAACATGCTGACAGTCCGATGGGGTATTTCTATATTCAACTAGCATCACAAGTCTTTTATTGTAAGTCTTTTGTTTATCCCCTTCTTGACATCGCCATAGAGCCTGAGCAACGCGGACTGTATGCTATATCCAGTGCGGAAGGCAGACTGATAAGGATCAAAGATGTTGTTGCCTATAATGTACTTTAGCGGCAGGAGTCGTAGACAAGCAGTCTTCCAGCCATGAGGGAAAATAGAGTATCAGCCTATCACTGAATATCGAGATGTCAGAGATAGCTGGAGATGTAATGCGAATGGCGAAGAGAGAAATGCCATCAGCTCTATTGGGAGTCAACACGGAGGCGTGGCCGATCCAAAATGGCAGCTCATTCCCAGTCAGCCCGTACGCGTTAACACGTAGGACATAGGGAAATTCGCAATTTTTCGTAAATTATTGCGAATTATTAATAGAGAGGTAATTCTCACTATGAGACTGACTACTACTGACTACCGCTGAGGTCTATGCGTGGGCTACGACGACTCCCAGGCATAGAATCTTCATAGAAGGAAAAAAACCCTGAATGCGCACCACATAATCTGGTGACAGATGCGAAAATATTCGTGACGGCGACAATCATTTGATTGAAATTCTTGAGCATTCTGTCTCCAAATGTCGAATTCAAAAAATAATCCTCATTATATTAACGCAAATTTGAATATAGCCGGAATGATTAACAACATAAACTCTACAAAATGCCAACATAGTCGCATCTCTGCTGTCTTTGCCTGGCAGCCATACAAAACACAAAAGATTAATCTTTCGTAACGTGTGGCTCAAACTTTTGCACGGAACATCACTCATATTTTCACGATACTTATTAATTAGTTTACCGTAAATGCTCCCGAAATGTGGCGTATCGCATAGTAAACATGAGGCAGCGACTGGGAGAGAACAGTTATTGGATATTCAGCGGCCAGAGGTCAGTGTGGCGCTTGTGAGTTCCCAATATGAGAACGAATGAGGAGAGAATAAGACCGTCAGCATAATTTATTAAGAAGTAAGAAGTGAGCATTAAAATGAAGATGTAACAGGTTGAGGACGATTTGAAACGCTTAAAAATTCGAGATAATAACAAGGAAGAGAAGCATTGATAATGGAAGCATAGTAGTCGTTGAGTTGGTTAGACATGAAGAAGTGAAAATGACCGTGACGCGTTCCAATCTCGCAAGAGCTATAGACATTTGAATCTGACCGGTGATGCCGACCAGCTCATTGTAACAATATGCCTCCCTTTTGCTTTTTATGTCGGCTGCACGTCTGTTACTATAATCTCTGTATATAGCATAACCAAGCAGGTTGTTGGCCCTCTTCGTCTGCTTGTGAAGCGGATATTTGATCCACATATGTGCATATTTGATACACATTTCCAATTCTCTATTAAGCTCCGGTACCGGGGGCCTATTTACTTTGAGAATAGGCAACGGAGCATGAACATTGGGAGATGATACAATAACATGGGAGCGTATCAAAAGATTTCAAAAATTTGTGTTTAAATTGAGGCCAGTTAGAATGATTCATCGAAATTACTATAGCTACAACGATATGCTATTCGCTGAACACGCTCAGAGACTTTATACGAGTATTTATAGTAGAGTAGGTCATGACAAGCAATAAATAGAGAAGTTGATTTAGGGATACAATTAGTTTAATCAAGACTATCAGCAATGACTACGTCCAGAACAAAGTCGCAGTTCGCACTATGATATATCGGGTTCGATAGGACAATGTACAGTAAGAGGGAGCTTGCAGAAACTCTGTGATAATTGGCCTCGTGGTTAGTGCTAAGCGAGTTAATGCATGTAGGTGAAGACTTAAGTTATTTTTTTTACGGATGTCGCGGAGTATCCATCTCTACGGGTTTCTGTAGATTGACACATATAGAAGTGAGTTAGCACCATCTAAATAAATGTTGAGTAGCAAGTATTGAGAATAAGTATCGCACAAGCTCGGGGAAGCTGCTAAAAACTTGGCTTTGAGTGAGATGTGTACGTAGCAAGCGACACCACCTGCAATTTTCTCTGCACGATCGTTGTGGATAAGAAAGGAGCCCGGTATCATGACCAGCTCATAAGGAATTTCAGAATACAACCAGGTTTTAGAATTGGAAATGACGTGTGCAAAATGCGGAAAAACGTGGATACGAATGTGGTTGATATGTGTCAGCTGTGAGTTCGCATTGAGTTGAAAAAACGAAATTCGATTTTTGGAAAGTCCTTGCGTTGGTGACCAGTGACTAGACTAGCTTGTTAGGATTAGATTTAGAGAGTATGGGTAAAGTCGGTTGACCGTCTTCGTGAGGAACCGATATGACACCCACGCGAATCCAAACGAATTTGTGTGAAGCAACCACTGCGCTTTTTAATATAACAATGAATGATGAGGAATTGTGTGGTCGCTGATTTCGACTTTCACCCACAGGTCCCGAATTGGCCTTGCGTGGAAGATGACTGACTCCTAGAATATCGTCACACAGGTTTTGGATACCAAGGGCTGAGAATTTCTTGTAACAGATCTATTAGGATGTTGAATAAGTTCTCGCTGTTGTTTTGTAAAAATTAATGCTTCATTTAGAAAGATTAGTAAAAAACATGCCATTTAAAGTATTCTTCCCTCTTTCTGGTAGTAGTTTAATCTCACGTCCGAAAAACGGCAGGTCTTTTGCGGCTATCCAAGAGTCGAGCCATTGTTTTGTATCTTCTTGAGAACGGAAGAGCTGCTCGGCCAGGCCATGTGCCATCGATCGGAACAAGTGATAATCGGAAGGGGTAATGTCTGGCGAATACAGGGGGTGGGGGAGGATTTCCCATTTAAGTGTTTCGAAGTAGGTTTTCACTGGTTTTGCAACATGTGGCCAAGCGTTGCCGTACTGCAAAATCGCTTTGCCGCGTCTGTGTTTGTATGACGGCCGTTTTTCCTTTAATGCTAGGCTCAAACGCATCAATTGTACTCGATAGCGAACTCCCGTGATAGTTTCGCTCGGATTGAGCAGCTCATAATAAACTACACCCAGCTGATCCCACCAAATGCAGAGCAGAAGCTTTGAACCGTGGATATTCGGGTTTGCCAACGATGTTGATGTATGGCCGGGTTATGGTAGTGTATCCATTTTTCATCGTCAGTTACGAAACGGTGAAAAAAAACTTTCCTTTTCTGCCGTTGAAGCAGCTGGTCACACGCGAAAAGACGCCGTTTGACCGCCTACTGATTATGCAAGTTCAGCTAGCATTTGACATGCGTCTTCATGAACCAATGCCTCCTATTCTTCGTCTGTAACCAGTTTCGGCACGCGAGAGCGTTCTTCATCTTCAACTTTAAAATCATTATTTTTGAAGCGTCTAAACCAAAGTCTCAACAAGAATTCTGTCTGCTTCAGCTGCCGTTTTTTTATAAAATAAAGTAGGGCAGTAAGATTTTCCGTAAATACTCTTTTTTGGCACGACATTTGACGTGTTCAACACAATGAAAAAAAGTTGTTTACACTTCGGCGAAAGGACATACACTGAATTTCAAGGTTGCTTATAGGACTTCTTCATAGATACGTTACCAACTATACGTACATGCAAGCAGTTCTGGTAACACCATCTATTTGAAAACAGCGAGAACTAATTCAACGTCTTAATATAATTGTGCGTCAGTGACAGTAGATGGAATGCCCGCAAGAATAAGCGCGGCAGAGCTCGGAGAGATTATTATTCAGGGCCAAAAGAAGATCCATGTCCGGAAGCTCTTGCGAGGACCGATGTGGGGACTGATTAACGCTTGCCGATGCCGACAAGTTCACAATCGAAAAATTATGAGGGCTATTTATTGATAGAGGCGTACGAGGTGTGACAACCGAGCGATGCATTGCCCAGGGATCGCATCGAAATCTCAATGCGTTAAATTGATACGAAGGATCGTATAGTTAATTTGATTAGCAGCACAATCGAAGTGGAAAGTTTCACCACTGTCATGTGTACATGAGATGGTTTATATAGGCGAGTCAAGGATTACAGTGTGCGTACAGGTAACACAGTCAATATGACGGTTCACATACACAACACAAGCAAGCAACAGTCAAATTTTCCTGGAGGATATGGGCTGTAGACAGTCTGTGTAGAGGTGCACTCTGTAGAGACAGTCTGTGTACAAGTGAAAATGTTCAGCATGAGTGTGGACCAACACAAGGTGAGAAGACGTAAAAGAGGTCGAAGAACTCAATGTAAACAGAGATGGTACGGACGAAGCGATGTCACACAACTGCGTAAAGTCACAATGCTCAAGAGCACTACCACGAGATAGATCCAATTTAAGCGCTTGTACACAAGCGAGGGGTATGTATGGATAGAACAACACCTCTCGAAATTTGCGCTAAAAGATCAGTATGAGCGCCTGTTCACTTGATGAGTTAGTAACTATGAAAATAAAGCAAAACTTACAGTCACAATTACAGATTATAAATAAATGAAAGTTCTTAAAATAAAGTTCGTTCTTTCGGCCACTAATATATTGAGTCGCGAGCTAGAAAATGATCTATTTGGGTTAATTCTATCGTACGTAATACTTTAAATAAGTCGTGTAAAAACGGAGCAAAAAATTGAACGTCTTCTTACAGTAAACGCGACGATCGAGAGACGAGAGGCGAGCGAAAGAGAGAGAGAGAGAGAGAGAGAGAGAGAGAGAGAGAGAGAGAGAGAGAGAGAGAGAGAGAGAGAGAGAGAGAAAGTCCTTGACTTATGGTGGTCCGCCAAGTTTATATCATATTGCCTGGGAGGTCGATCTAACTAAACGTAATATATATTACGGTAATGGATATTATTTGGTACTTTTGTGGTAAAGCTACCGACAAACGGTGAGAGATTTGCTATCGTGACTTCAATTTCAGAATTATTTCTCTTCATTCATTGTCTTGCATTATTTACCTGCAACGCTTCTAAAAATGTTTTTACGGCTTCTAAGCTTTTTCAAGGGCGCACGATCAAACAGCAGAACAGGTTCCAAAATTAACCGTAGCGCCAATCAATTAATAAAGCTATACTTATTCTATCGACGCGATTGAATCAGAATGGCGCACGGCAGTCGACGAGCAGCGAGAAAGGGTGGTCAATCTGACCCACTGCTCAACAACACTTCGGAATGGTGACTAGACAGAATGTTACGCCACAATGTATAAGAAACGTTATTCACTAATGTGATGATAATAACCAATATTCAGGTAAAAGTATTGTTATAGCCATGGGAATGAGAGCACAAAAGCAATGAAAGAATTGTCTAGACCGAAAAATAAGTATTTCCATACAAAAACAGAAATCATTCACTTGCGATGTTTTAAACCTCAAGCTTTTTTAAAACATCCAAAACATGCAAACTTAATATTTTGCTGTTCAATTTTTTTTTAGATTGAAAATTTTAAGATGTCGGGATTATTAACCCCCTTGAGACGAAGGTGCCCAAAAAGTAAACATGTCTTTTTTATTATTCAACATAAGGGAAGCCAAGCAATTAATCAAACTGCTACTTTTTTGTGTGAAATAGCTCATAAATTCAAAGGCTCGACATTGCAGGGGATTAATTTCACCCCTTAAAACCCTATGACTGGCCATACAAAAATGTGTTGCTTATTTTTTCATGGCCTACAAAATATGAATTTTTTTTTGCAATCCTCAATACCTCGAAACTTCTCCTTGTAAATACTTCGACACGAAAAATTTGTAACTTTTCTTTCATGATCACAAAATATCCTTTATAAGTAAACATAATCTATACATTCTTGAGCAACAAATAAAACCGCAAATGAACGATTTTTACGGAATTCCGATGGCTGTAATCATCGCAATTGATGAAACCTTAGTAGGATACTAGCTTGTAATCCAAATCCTGCAAAAGAGGACGAGTTGGTTTGCAAGTGTCGAATATCTCAGTTCACACTGGACGAATATCGTTAGTTTAAAATAATATCATCCTTTATATGTTTTTTCATTGGTCCCCCCCCCCAGCTCGAGGTCCTTCAGCCCCTCCCCACCACTACAGTCAGTCAAGTAAGAGCGAAGTCGGCCTTACTCACAGCCGGTAAAAGGTATCGCCCTAAATCTTTCGCGAGTCGATAGAGGGAACCTTTGTGCTGGATGCACTGTCAAAAAAGATTCAGTTATGATTGATATTTTGTAAGAGAAATACGTTTACCGCTACACCGCGCCTCCTGGAAGGAAACTGTAAACATTTTGCTGTGAACATTGCATTTTTTACACTTCAATTCAGCATTTATAAATGTTCGAAAAGTAAAAACAACATTAAATCCATTGTTTTGTAATGAATTTAATGTGTTTTCTACTTTCCAAATAATTATAAATTCTGAATTAAACTGTAAAAAATGTAATGTTCATAGCAAAATGTTCACAATCCCCTTCCGGGAGGTGCTGTTGATGGGGAAAACTGTAAAAATTATAGTTTATATTTTCCGTGTATGAAACACCGCAGCAAGCCCTGCATCGAGTGGGAAACGCAATTGGCGTCGTTAGACTGGATCGGCCGTCACAGTCTCCGGATGCGAATCCCATCGAAAATGTGTGCGCATACATGAAGCACAAGCTTCGTGGAAAACACACGTGCACTTTAAGGGGAGCAATCCCTTTAGACGCGGGAAAAATAGGTATTTAAAAAAGAAATTTAAAGGTGATGAAATAATCGAATCATTTTTAAATTTTGACATTAATTTATTAAAACTTTCAAGTTTTCGGAAACATTTTTTTTTCTTGCGAAAAACAAAATGGCGGCGTTACATTTTCTCTCTCCCTCTCTTCGCACCCCCCTTGTGCGTAACAACGAATACTGGTGCAGCTGTAGCTTCTTCTCTGTTGATCTGAAAAAAAATGTTATTCAATTACTGACATGTTTAGGGGAAGGATGTACCTATAAAATTATAGAAAAATTAGAAATTTGCACATAGCTTCCTCATTTTTTTCCATCGTTCGTCAACCCTCTTTTATGAGGATCTCCTTGACCACCTTTATGACATGTATGTTTATTATCATGGCTTCCTCATAAGGGAAGCTTGACGAACAACGGAAACAAATGAAGAAGCTATGTGCAAATTTCTAATGTGCATGATTTTTTAGCAATTCCGTTCAATTACATTATTAATTGTTTTTGTCGTCCAGTGTATTGGTGCTAGAGAAGTGAACTTGATAGCTGCTAAATTAGGAAACTTAGTGTTAACAAGTATTTTTTGAAAATTTCAAAAAAATTTTGCGAACGAACATCTTGAGCGTTTTTCACCAAATTCAACCCTAACCATTTTTATCATCTAGTGTATTCGTGCAAAAAGTTTTAGCTCGATACTTCTAAAAATGTGGATGTTGGTGCGTTAACAAAATTTTAATGGAAATTTCAAAAAAAAAAAAAAAAAAATTAACCGAACCCCTCAGGCGATTTCTATGGAATTCGATATTATTTTTCATTGCCATTGAGTGTATCGTCACAAAAAAAATCAGCTCGATAAATGCAAAATTACAAAAGTTAGAGAACTTGCAAATTTTTTGCGAAAAATTGAATTTTTTTTTGAAACCGAACCTCTTGAGCGATTTTTCCCAAATTCAAACCCAACCGTCTTTATTATAAAGTGTATCTGCACATAAAATTTCAGGGTGGTAATTGCAAAATTACGAAAGTTAGACGACTAACAAGCAATTTACAGAAAATACGAAATCCAGCCGAATAGACAATTATTTTGCAATTTCAAAAAAAATTGCACTTAGAACAGGGACATACGTAGTCTACTTATATACCAAATTTCGAGTCGATCGGTCAAAGCGTTCTCCAGACATATTTATTTTAAGGAAAGCACAAAACGTACACACACACACACACACACGCGCAGAAGGCACGCACGCACACACGCGCACGCACACACACACACACACACGTCCGGACATTTTTTCTAAATGTGATTTCTCGACGTTTTGGGACGTTTTGAACATATTGAAATGAAAATTGCGAAAAAAAAAATTTCGCGAAAACGAAGCTTCCTTTAGGAGGAAGCAAAAGGCTTCTTTTAAATCAAATGTTCAAATTTTCGGCGAATTTCAGCCCAAAAAAATTATTTATTTAGACGCTACTCTTAAAACTTTAGGTACATTCTTTCGATAATATGACAGGCAGCAACCTCCCAACATTTCATTCAAATCGATCGGTAACTACAGCACAATCAGTGTTTGAAAAAGTGGTTTCAAGATAATAGCGTTTAAAGTTTCTACATGTTTAAGTTATTAATTGTATTGACTTACCGATCAATCAGCGATTCCAGGCGCGTACAGCAGGCTTTTAATTTCCTCGAAAAACTGGTTTCCTTCCAGTTGCTGCTGTTTCCGGGCTATACAAGCTTCTTTTGTCGCAGAAAGACTCATACGGTTCTGTCTCACTATTCGCGCCTCATTAGAGTCTTCGGCGAAAACTTTGCAGTGGGTGCCAACGATTATCTCCAATGCACTCATAATTCTTAGGATGGAGGAAAAGCCATAATTGAATATCCCAGCAGCAATGTAGGCCAAAATTTCGACAATTTTCAACCCAGAATGTAAGTGTTTTTCTGCCAATCGCCAAATCGTCGCGTTAAAGCTTCCATTAGCATTTTGGGTATGGCCACCCAAGCATCTTTCTAGCAAATCATCTCTGGACAAATCTTGATAAATTGGCAGGAGAAACCGTTTAATATTTTCGTCTCCGTCTCTAACGTTCTGAGTACCTGACTCGCTACCTAACCGTATGCTGTCCCTGCGCTTTCAACTATGTGCGATAACTTCGTAAATATTTAATATTTCGATTTTTACTTTTGACAGTATACTCTCCGTTTATCATACTTTCGAAATATTTGAAAAAAATCGATTTTTTGAAAATTGTAAAGTTTGCTGCCCTTAAAGCAGTTATCTCGCGAGAATCGTCGGTCTTGGAGGTCCTTGCCGTTAATTTGGTCGAAGGAATGCCTCGGAGATGCCAAGCAATTATTTTTGCCGGCGGCGACTGGACGCATTATTAACCTAATTGCAGCTTTGTTCTGATCACAGGTAATGTATACTATAAGTGTTTGAAATGTTGTTTAATATATTTTTTAATAAATTAACCCGACAACGTCCTTACTTTACTGACGGTATCCCCCCTTGGCGGCTGCAGCCGACATCCACTGTATCGCATGTGCCAAGGACGGAGAGAAACTGCAGAAAAAATCCGCCGATACAGCCAGTGTCTAGCCAAGTCCCTAGTGATAATGCAAGAAAACTGGAACACTAACATCAACGGCGCTTAACCATCCCTGAGTTGTGATTGAATAGGGCTTTCGGTTCAAGGCTAAGAACCCCTTCCGAACTATAAAAACCGCGCAGAAGATACTCCTAAAACCTTACATCGGCCACTTTCCGATTACAATGAAGTTATTGGACAATCGTATTTAAGGTGGGGTCCAAACTACTAAGATTACAACCGAAAACACTTGAAATTTTTTTTCATTGGTGTCACCGAAAATTGAACCCGGGTCCACTGCGCGTGAATTCAAACCTGATCCCAAGGGCCATTCCTCTTCCAATCAACTTTTTTCTAGAAACATCATATTTTATAGATTCTGAATGGATCGAAACTCAGAGCCACGAGTGTGTCCACAAATAGTTTAGATCTCAAGGACAGCTAACTTGGTTCATTAGTTTCTGAGCAGTGACTAGATAAATGGTGAAATTTCTGAATGGCAATATTAGTTGCACTGTTTATGTAGAATGAAACAAATTTTAGAATGACTTTTGAGGTATTTAAAGGGCAGGGTGATTAAAAATTAATGAGCTGCGATTGGACAGTTGTAGGAAAATATTTAGTATTGGTCTACTTGCATATAATGGCAATGCCATTTTCAAGAACAGTGAACACATATGTAATGCCATACCGCAGTTAAGACTACAGTTACCGTTATCTGCGGTACGTTTATCTGATAACTAACCGAATACACCAGCAGTTTGATAAATTGAGGTCGTGTCAGTCGGCGCAGCTACTGGGGTACCGGGCTGAGGAGCTCCTGTATTGTAGAACGTCAAACCATTCTGATAGGTAAATCCCGTTCCTGGACAAACATGTAACATGTTCTTTAAATTATTGATCTTCGGTTCATTATATTATATACATACAAGAAACTCAAAACGACATATTCGTTATAAATTATATAACGATCGGCCCAACCCATCCGCAAAATCATGGAGGGGATATGCATATAACAGGGTGTGGCGTGAGGGCTACGTATAGTTTTGCGAGAAAGCAGCAGTAATACAGGTTTCAACTGTATACGACATACAGTTATACACTGCTTAACTATACACACTTGCAATGTTGAAACACAGATTTCATGCGGTACAATTCCAGGGTTGGGCACTATTAATTACTTCAAGTAATTAATTATGCTCAAATTATTAATTACATATGTATTTTGTATCAAAATTGTCTCTAATTACAAAATACAAATGTAATTAGTGTCGAAATTGTCAGTAATGACAAATTACAACTATAATAAGTACAAATACAATACAAGTACAAATACAAATGTAATTAGTATCGAAATTTTCACTATTTACAAAATAAACAAGTAATTAGTATCGATTTTTTTAATTCCATATTACAAATGTAGTTTTTTTTCATTAGCCTTTTTTCAAATTACAGTTTGAAAAGTTATTTGGTATCGAACTTGTCTTAAATTGTAGTTCAAAATCGTACTTACAAGGAACGTCTTTCCGGTGACGTCCTTCGATTTTGATTAAATTTAAATATGTTATTCTACAGCAAAATCTAAGCGACAAGTATTTTTTTTATCGGCGGAAAAACGTTTCTGGGGGGTGAAATTACCCCCTAAAGCTGGGACCTCCGAGAGGTACTTTTCAGGTTTTACCTATTTCTACTTGAGACATCGAATGCACCAAATTACCTTGATGGTAAATGATGAATTATTCAGTTGGGTGCATTCGATTATCTCAAGTGGAAATAGATGAAACCTGAAAAGTAACCTGCGGAGGTCCTAATTTTAGGGGGTATTTCACCGCCTAGAAACGTTTCTCCGCCGATAAAAAAAAAAACGAGCCTCTTAGATTTTGATGTAGAATAACATTTTTAAATTTAAAAGAAAGCGAAGGACGCACCGGAAAAACGTTCCTTGTAAGTACGATTTTGATCTAGAATTTAAAATAATTGCGATACCAAATAAATTTACAAACTACAATTTGAAAAAAGTCTAATGAAAAAAACTACATATGTAATTTGGAATTAAAAAAAAAGTCGATACTAATTACATTTTGATTTTGAATTAGTGAACACATCGTTACTGATTCTGTGCCTTCCCGGCACAACGAGTTAAGTCAATTCTTTCGAAAAGAGTTAACGGAAATCAGTAAATTATTAGGTCTACTTTTATCTCAGATATTTGTTTCCCAGGTTTATAAGAGATACAGCCACATTGCATAACCAGTTAAGTTCAAATATCCCGGCATAACGAATTAAGTCCAAAGATCCCGGGATAACAAGTTAAGTCCCCAAATGGAGTATGATAATTAGTGATACATTTGAACAATGGTTATCGTTTCACTAATTTCTTGTACAGTTTTATTAATTTCTTATTGATTAAAACACCAAATCTATAAATATATAAGCAAAATACCACTCACTCACTCACTCACACATCACGAGATCTCCAAAACTATACGTCCGATTGACTTGAAATTTGGCATGATTACTCATTTCTCGACGTAGACGCTTACTGAGAACGGATTTTGAGTAATTCCTATCGGAAACGGATTTTCAACCTACCATCACATATACCATCTCTCTCCCCCACACCATAGCAAAGGTTACCATGGCAACGGTCAACATAGCAATGGTTACCATGGCAACGGTTTCCATAGCAACAGTTACCACAGCAACGGTTACCATTGCAACGGTAACCATAGTAACGGTTACCATAGCAACGGTTACCATGGCAACGGTTACCATAGCAACGGTTATCATAGCAATGGTTACCATAGCACCGGTTACCATAGCAACGGTTACGATAGAACCGGTCACCATAGCAACGGTTACCATGACATCAGTTACCATAGCAACTGTTACCATAACAACAGTTATCATGGCAACGGATGCCATAGCAACGGTTACCCTAGCAACGGTTACCATAGCAACGGTTACCATAGCACAGGTTACCATAGCAACGGTTACCATAGCACAGGTTACCATAGCAACTTATCATGACAACGATTACCACGGCAACGGTTACCATAGCAACGGTTACCATGACAACGGTTACCATAGCAACTGTTACCACAACAACAGTTACCATGGCCACGGATACTATGTCAACGGTTATCATGGCAACGGTTACCATTATAACTGTTGCTTAGCATGGGTAGGTGTAGGTGGTGCTGAGTGCGAATTATTGTGGGGGTGGGGAAGGGTGTAAGTTGTTAAATGGGTAGGTATGGATGATGGTTTGACTCGAAAAAAAAAATATTTTTTTTTTCGAGTCTCTTGTGATGAGATGTTAGTTTTTTCTGTTTCAAGAACCCTCACCAAAAATGAGCTCAAAAAAAAATTTCAAGGGTCACTCAAGATTTTTAAAAATTTCAAAAATCGTCGAAAATCGAATTTTTATTATTTTTTATTTTTTTACTCATTACGGTAGAATTGTATAGACGGAAAAAAAGTAAGTTTCTCAAATTTTAAGCTCAAAATATTCATTTTCAAGGGTCGCTCACAATTTTTTTTATATTTTTAAGTGACCTTTAAATATTCATATGAAGATTTGATAATATTTTTTCTTTCAATTAGTAAGATAATCGATAAAAATACACCACGAGATGAATGAAAAATTAAACACAATACTGAAAATATAATATTTTAATAACTCGATGTTTTGCAAATTACAGTAATAATACGATAGATTATTTTTTCTTGGAGTTCTCAATTTCTTTTAATTTTTTTTTCTTTCGTCGTATCTTTCAACATTACGAGCATGTGAAAGATCTGTTTTATCGACGCTACAGTAAAACAAAGTGTACGTTAATTTTTGCGACACAACCATTCCTTGACTATTGAACCGGATGATCTGAAATTTGACCAGGTGACAGGTGATTCTAGAGTGCTTTGTCTAGAGCCTAATGACCAGAAAATAGAGAAATTCAACATAGAAATGTACTTTTTCGGGTAAAATCTGAGAGGTTTCGAACAGAAATGGATCCAATAATTTTTGCATAGCTTAATTTAAGAAAAACACCAGTATCGAGCTCTCTAGAGCTTTCTAGAATCACCTGCCACCTGGTCAAAATTCAGATCATTCCGTTCAATAGTCAAGGAATGGTTGTGTCGCAAAAATTAACATACACTCTGTCTTACTGTAGCGTCGATAAAACAGATCTTTCCCAGGCTTGTAATGTTGAAAGATGCGACAAACGAAAAAAAAAATGAAAAGAAATTGAGAACTCAAAGGAGGAATAATCAATCGTATTATTACTGTAATTTGCAAAACATCGAGTTATTGAAAAATTATATTTTCAGTATTGTGTTTAATTTTTTATTCATCTTCTGGTGTATTTTTATCGATTATCTTACTAATTAAATGAAAAAAAATTATCAAATCTTAACATGAATATTTAAAGGTCACTCGAAAACATCTAATGCACTTACAAATATAAAAAAATTATGAGCGACCTTTAAAAATGAATATTTTGAACTAAAAATTTGAGAAACTTATTTTTGTTCATCTATAAAATTCTACCGTAATGAGCAAAAAAAAATAATAAAAATTCGATTTTTGACGGTTTTTGAAGTTTTTAAAAATCTCGAGTGACCCTTACAAAAATTTTGTTTGAGCTCATTTTTGGTGAGGGTTCTTAAAACATAAAAAACTAACATATCATCACAAGAGACTAAAAAAAAAATAGTCCGTTTTGTTTGCGCCACCCTAGTGTGGGTGTTATATTACATACGATCTCTACACTATAATTTTAGATTTATATTTATTATAGTCTGGAAATTGAGCATTTTCACTATTTTATTATTACTATTTTATTATCTTATGCAGTTTTAATCAATAACAAATTAATAAAACTGTATGAAAAATTAGTGAAACTAGAACCATTGTTCAAATGTATCACTAATTAATATTCTCCATATGCGGACTTAACTTGTTATACCGGGATCGTTGGACTTAACGTGAATATTCAATTATTCTAAACAATTATATATAATAATAAGTATGGTGAAAAAGATGAGAGAAGAATAACGGAGAAGGCGAGCAAGGGCAAGGAGTAGTGAAAGGCAAGGAGAAGACGGGGTGGAGGGGTGAGTGAAGAGGCGGAGGAGGAAAAAAAGAAAATAACAGCGACAAAGGTGAAAGTGAGATTAGAAGAAGAAGAAAATGGACAGAGAGCAGTAGCGAGGCGAGAGTAAGACAGCAAGCACGGAGAAAGGGGGTAGACATCGGACGGAAGAGCGAAGAAGCTCAGAAAGCACGGCAGCAAGATAGAGAGGCGGGAGCGAAAGACAGTGGCGCGAAGCAGCAGCAGAGGTGTAGCGTGGATTAAAGCGGAGCGAGAAAAAAACAAGGCAGTGAGAGACTCAAGTGGGGCGCAATTAGAAAGAGAGGATAAGTCGGGAAGCGCGAAGAAGGCGTAGAGAAAAGCAGAGTAGGAGACGCAAAGTAAGAGTAAGGCTCAAGAGAGTGGCACAGGCCCTCAATAGAGGCCGAGCCAAACCTGGCAAAAAAACGTAAGAGTAAGGTAAAGGGGAGAAAAAATGGAAGCAGAGGAGGGCGGATAGGGGGGCGAGAGGGAAAAGGAAGAAGAAGCAAATAAGAGAAGAAGAAAGTCGAACGTGGAGAGATTAAGAAGAGAGAGAAGTGCAAGCTAGGGGAATTTTAATGAAATAGCGGAAATGTGGAAGACGAAAAGGGATGAGGGACAGCAGGAGGCAGGGGGGAGCGATGAGGCAAGGGTGTTCCAGACCGTCCAGTCATTGTGTCCGAAAAAGAGGCAAAGGAATACAAACGCATCGAGAAAGCTGATTTTTGGATATAGTGTGGGGAGAGCTTAGAAAAGCTTAACTTGAAATTTTCAAACGAAATGAAAGTGTGCAATCGCCGCCATCTTGAATACGGGATAAATTTTGTTTTTTTGCGATAACTCGGCACTCCGTCATGATACGAAAATTGTTATCACGTACTTTTTTGTTGCTTTTTTTATGCTCTACAATTTAGGTCCTATGAGTTTTTTACGTATCGTTGATCGTTGTTGAGATATCGGACGAGAAAGTTTAAAATGAAGAGATTGAAACTTGTTTTTTACTGTTTTCTCCTTTTCCGTAAAACATATCGAAAATGTCTATTATCAAACTTGTAGAGCATACTGGTACCGACAATGTGCTTTATTGATTTTTCTTTCAGACAAAAATTACGATTCTGAGCGCTCCGTAAAGTTGACAAGTCCACGCGAAGTTTCGATTTCATTTTTAAATTATTAAAATACATTCGAAATAAATATACCAACAAGAATATGAACCACCCGTTCAAATTTATTCGAAAAATACATCATTTTTTTTCGTCGGCATAGAAAATCCAGAGTCCATAATTTTTTTTCGTCGGAGTAGAAAATCCAGAGTCCATAATTCTTTTTCGTCGGCATAGAAGATCCAGAGTCCATAATTTTTTTTCGTCGGAATATAAAATCCGGAGTCCTTATTTTTTTTCGTCGGAATAGAAAATCCAGAGTCCATAATTTTTTTTGTCAGAATAGAAAACCCCGAGTTCATAATTTTTTTTCGCCGGAATAGAAAATCCAGAGTCCTTATTTTTTTTCGTCGGAATAGAAAATCCAGAGTCCATAATTTTTTTTCGTCGCAAGTTTTTCATCTCGTGTTGCAACGCATGCGTACTGTTTGTTTTGTGGAAGTGATCAGTTCAATGAAATGAAATATATTTTTTTTACTTGCCAAAATCGTTATCTTGTATTATATATCCATTTCACGCACATTAATTAAACTTGAACTATTAGTAACACTTAATTAATCGTACGTAATTGTCAAAAAAAATGTGTGTTGCCGTGGTAACCGTTAAATTGTAGGAGCGGTAAAATTATGGGAGGTTTAATTGTGGGAGGGTCCACTGTATATGTATATACTATGAGACGCGCTCTGACGATGAGAGCGTGACACATAGGTAGTCGATCGTAGCGTGGGGCACGCTACGACTTACTTTACGAGGCGCTCAAAATCGTTATTTTTGTCTGAAAAAAAAAACAAAAAAAAGCACATTGTCGGTACCAGTATGCACTACAAGTTTGATAATAGACATATTTTCGATATGTTTTACGTGCAAGGGGAAAACAGCAAAAAACAAGTTTCAATCTCTTCATTTTAAACTTTCTCGTCCAATATCTCAACAACGATCAACGATACGTAAAAAACTCATAGGACCTAAATTGTAGAGCATAAAAAGAGCAACAAAAAAGTATGTAATAACAATTTTCGTATCATGACAGAGTGCCAAGTTATCGCACAAAAACATAATTTGTCTCTTTTGTCAAGATGGCGGCGATTGCACGCCTTTATTTCGGTCGAAAATTTCAAGTTAAGCTTTTCTAAGCTCCCCCCACACTATATGAAAAAATCAGCTTTCTCGGTGCGTTTGCATTTCCAAATGTATATAATGACTGGACTACGAGGAGTAAAATTATACTGAGATCACCGGAGAAGGGGGGGGGGAGAACGGAATAGAGGAAATGATCAAAGAGATGAGAGATCAGGAGATCAGGAGCAGGGATGGGCGGACTCGAATCAAAAAGTATTTAAATACATGCTTTAAATGATAAATCATTTTTGACTCGTGATTTAAACGGGCTCGGAGTATCAAGTACTTTCGGACTTGTGATTTAAACGGGCTTGGAGTATCAAGCCTTTTTTGACTTGGGATTTAAACGGGCTCGGAGTATCAAGTCTTTTTTGATTGGTGATTTGAACGGGCTCGGAGTATCAAGTACTTTTGGACTTGTGATTTAAACGGGCTTGGAGTATCAAGCCTTTTTTGACTTGGGATTTAAACGGGCTCGGAGTATCAAGTCTTTTTTGATTCGTGATTTGAACGGGCTCGGAGTATCAAGTACTTTTGGACCTGTGATTTAAACGGGCTTGGAGTATCAAGCCTTTTTTGATGTGGGATTTAAACGGGCTCGGAGTATCAAGTCTTTTTTGATTCGTGATTTGAACGGGCTCGGAGTATCAAGTACTTTTTTACTCGTCACTCCTTTCGATTAAGAGTGACAAATTCTTTTTAATTCTGAGTATATTCAAGCTTTAAATTCATTTTAATTCCTTTTTTAATCGAATTAAACGACGAAATTCATATTAATTCCTGAATATTTTTTAATTGTACCATGGTCAAATCGATCCCGGTACAACAAATTATAACTCCGCATACGGAGAATAATAATAAGTGACAAATAAATAAATAAATAAATAGATAAATAAATGAATAGATAGATAAATAAATAAATAAATAAATAAATAAATAAATAAATAAATAATTAAATAAATAAATAAATAAATAGATAAATAAATAAATAAATAAATAAATAAATAAATAAATAATTAAATGATTTTTTTTTTTTTTTTTTTTTTTAATACGCGCGAGCATACTGGCCCGTATTAAAAAAAAAAAAAAAAAAAAAAAAAAAAAAAAAAAAAAATTCATTTAATTATTTATTTATTTATTTATTTATCTATTTATTTATTTATTTATTTATTTATTTATTTATTTATTTATTTATTTAATTATTTATTTATTTATTTATTTATTTATTTATTTATTTGTCACTAATTATTATTCTCCGTATGCGGAGTTATAATTTGTTGTACCGGGATCGATTTGACCATGGTGCAATTAAAAAATATTCAGGAATTAATATGAATTTCGTCGTTTGCTTCGATTAAAAAAGGAATTAAAATGAATTTAAAGCTTAAATATACTCAGAATTAAAAAGAATTTGTCACTCTTAATCGAAAGGAGTGACGAGTAAAAAAGTACTTGATACTCCGAGCCCGTTTAAATCCCACATCAAAAAAGGCTTGATACTCCAAGCCCGTTTAAATCACAGGTCCAAAAGTACTTGATACTCCGAGCCCGTTCAAATCACGAATCAAAAAAGACTTGATACTCCGAGCCCGTTTAAATCCCAAGTCAAAAAAGGCTTGATACTCCAAGCCCGTTTAAATCACAAGTCCAAAAGTACTTGATACTTCGAGCCCGTTCAAATCACCAATCAAAAAAGACTTGATACTCCGAGCCCGTTTAAATCCCAAGTCAAAAAAGGCTTGATACTCCAAGCCCGTTTAAATCACAAGTCCGAAAGTACTTGATACTCCGAGCCCGTTTAAATCACGAGTCAAAAATGATTTATCACTTTTTTTTTTTTTAAGTTCTTTATGCCCATCCCTGATCAGGAGAGACATGCAAGAGACGATAAAGCACGAAAGGGAGATAAGGGAAGAACTAGGGAGAATGAGGGAGGAGAGGAGGCAGGGAGAGGAACAGTGGAGATCAGAGAAGGAGAAGATGGAGAAGAGAATAGAAAAAATGGAGCAAAGGATGGAAGAGAATGGAAGAAAAGCAGAGGAGAGGGAAAGAAAGTTAAGAAAGTTGGAGAGAGGGGGAGAGGCGGGTGGGAGGCGAGAGCAAGAGCGGGGGCAGGGGGAAGGGGTAGAAAACAGAGTGAGAATGGTGGAGTGAAAGCTGGAGGCGAAGGAAAAGGAAAAGAAGAGGGGCAAAGAGAGAGGTGACGGGGAAGCAGACCGCGATGGCGATTTTAGAGAAGATGGGAGTAGAGGCGAGGATAGAAAGCGCGAAGGAGGTTAGGAGAGCAAGAGTAGTGGGAAACCAGACGGAGGTTGTGGTAGAAGTAAGAATGGAGAGCGTGCAAGGAAAGAGAAAGGTAATGAGAAAGAAAGAGAACCTGAGAGGAGGCAGGGAGAGGATCGAGGATGACCTGACATGGAAGGAGAGAGGAACGAAATGGAGGCTGGAAGAGCTAGCGAGAGAAGAGGAAAAGAGAAGCAAAAGGGTATGGGTAGGCTATGGGAAAATAGAGATAGATGGAGTGAGATGGTTCTGGGACGAAGAGAAAGAGATGCTGAGGGGATGGAGAGAAAAAGAAAAAGGAAAGGGAAGGGAGCAAAGAATAGATGAGAGAAAGAAGATAAAAACGGGTAAAAAAGGGACAAGGAGGGAGAAGGCAATAAGACGGGAAAAGAGAAGAAAGAGATGGAAAATTGGGTTCTGGAATGTGCATGGAGTGATGAACAAGGACAAGAAATTCTGGTAGGGGGTGGAGGAGTGGGAGGTTATAGTGATGATGGAGACATGGATAGAGGAAAAACAATGGGAAAGGATAAGGGGCGGACCGTCGAGGGGGTACAGATGGACGACGCAATGGGCGGAGAAAAAGAAGAAAGAGGAAGTGGGGGAATAATGGCAGGAGTAAGGGAAGAGATGGGAATGGAAGAGGGCGAGAAGAGGCAGAGGGAGGAGGAAGGGGTGATGGTAACGAAAGTGAAAGCAGAAAAAGATGAGTGGACGGTGGTGGCGGTATACGTAAATGGGGATATGGAAAGAAGATTGAGACAATGAGAGGATGGATAGAGGCGCAAAGGAAACAAGTACGCTTCGCGTACTCGTAGGGGGGCTCCGCCCCCAAACTCCCCCGCGCTCCGCACTCACGTTTTGTTAGGGGGATCCGCCCCCCAAACGCCTCTTAACGTTTTGTTGGGGGGCTTTGCGCTCCGTATTTTTGACCATTATCTTCATTTATTCGGTATGTAAATACTATATTGTTTTTATGTTATTGAACATTGTTTTTGATAATATTGAGTCACATTTTTCATTCTCAATGGGGGAAATGAGTTATACAGTTAAAGACCGAATTTCAAGAATTATATTAGTAGGCACTCACACCGTTATTTAAACTCTTTGATTCATTATGAACATCGAGTAGTCGTATAAATTCGATTAATAAGTTGGTGATCGAATTTCAAGGATTATATTAGTAGGCACTCACAACTTTAGAATATAAGGCTCATACATTTTGTTTTTGCGATATATTTTGAATGTCGGTTAACATGTCCCTTAGGGACGTTTTAATAGGCACTCACACCGTTATTTAAACTCTTTGATTCATTGTGAACATCGAGTAGTCGTATAAATTCTATTAATCATAATTAAAAAGACAGATTTGAATATAATCAATATGATCTAAAAGTATCTAAACAATCATATTATTTAAATGTTTTGATTGGGAAGTTATTTGAATCCCATTTTCAGTAAAATCTTAAAAATGTTGTTTGTTTACGTAGATTTTAATATATTTTTTTTAATCGAAGAGGTTCCATAGAAAGAAAATCCAATTTTTTAGCTTAAAACAGCCAAAGAGACAGCTTAAACAGCTTAAAACAGCCAAAAAGACAAAAAAACAGTAGCATTTTATATGCCGATGTATGGGTGAATCACGGTCGCACATACAGGTCTGGAAACTCCCGTGGTGGGGGTACGTTGCTTATTGATGCCAGATGTGTAGTTTATAAATTTGTCACTGTGATCGCTGCGATCTAAACTCTCTCTGGCGCAAGCACGGATGACGATGGATGGAGGAAGTGAGATAGAGACAGCGCTATAGCCTAGCTTTTCAATCACTTGTTTTTAATATTATTGTAGACTATTATAACCCGCACTAAAACGCAAATGCTTATTTTCAAAAACCTCCGACTCCAAGCGGGTCTGAAAAACATGAGAGATTTCCAGTTAATTCAACAACATGTCGAATATCGAGCGCAAAACATTATCATTTGGTACCCGGAAAACCGACACCTTCGCATTATCTTGACATTTTTGCCAAATTAAAAAAAATCTTTTCTTTTTATTAAATATAATTTGAATCACAACTGCAGCAAAACCAGCAAAACACAACGTATGAGAGCATAATATCTGACACGGGGATTTTGAGGTTAAGCTTGAGAAACCCAGAAAGCGCATAGATCGCAGAGATGAGTAGTGACGAAATAACGAGCTATTCTCGTGCTTCGATAAGCAAGGTACCCCCACCCTCGAAATTCGGCCGAGTTTCCAGACCTGTATGTACGACCGTGGGGTGAATTCTGACACGTGCGCACTGCGCTTGAGCGCTGCCTAATCTGCCGTATCTATTGATCAAATTGAATTTCACGCGCCACAATGCCACGCCCGAAATTCATTTTGACCAATGGGTACGCCAGATTATGCAGCGCTCAAGCGCAATCTGCCCTCTCAGAATTCCCCCTATACGTGCTGTAAGCGTGTAAATAAAGCCGGAGACACAATGACAAAAATAAGAAATGAGGAATAAAATCAGCCATCCCATTGGCGTAGTTTCTCTAAAGTGCGCGGCGATTGGCTGATTCTTATTCCTTATTTCTTATTCTCGTCATTGTGTCTCGGGCTTAAACATTCAAGATAATGCAGCCAATATTTGCTTTCGTTTATTGATGATTTTTATCTGTCATCGTAATCACGGCCGTTTTATTGTGTACTTAAATTATAATGTTGAAAAATATGACATATGATTTTTTAAAGTGACAATTTGTGCAATTCGATCGAGTGTAGTGTGGTGTATTGTGTGGGGATGTTTTTTTTTTCATTAAGAAAATTGTGTATTTCAGGAACATAAGGTTATGTTTCATATAATTTTTTTCTTTGCATAGAAGTAATGATAATATTTGAAAAAAAAAATTAAATACATAGAAGTGTACTAATTATCAATCATTATATTTTGAAGAAAAATAACATTTTATCGAATAGTAAGAAATGTCTAAGCTTTTTGTCCAATCAGTGTTTTTTTTCGCCAAACTTTTTAACGTTTGGCGAAAACGTTAAAAAGTTACAAATGAATAAAACAAAAATATTAAAAATTCGATGTTAAAATTGTTCAAATAATTTTAAACCCTTAAAATAGTTGAAATGTATTAAAATGAAAGTACACGGTGAAAATTAAAAAAATTCGTTCACGCATCTTCGTGCAATGAGTGAAAAACTGAAAAAAAAGTTATTTTCGTTAAAACAAAATGGTTCAAAGAACTGTCAAGTCTCAAACTCTACAGGACACTTCTTTATGATCCTATAAAGAAAGTATATAAGTTACAAAAATATTGGTTCACAGGTTGCGGAGATCTGAATCTGGACAGACACAAAACTGGCTTTTTGGCTTAAAAATGGCTGTTTTTTTTGGGAAATTTTATATTCAACATTCTCTGAATGGATTGAGTCAAAAAAGGTTTTGAGATTATAGTAAAACAAAACTGTGCTATGAATTTGAACCAGATCCGTTCATGGGTTGCTCAGTTATGAGTACAGACGGACGGCTCAGGTGACAGAAAATCAAAAATTTTTTGTTTTTGTATAATATGCCAACATATGTTGGTATATAGTTTGTATGGTTATTTTTTATAAGAGATAGGTTTTTGAAAGGCAATACTAATAGTCACTCCTTACATATAGAGTGAGTGCCTAAAAAGGAAGGATAGTTATTGGGGGGGACTTTAACGCGTGGGTGGGAGAAAAAGGGGGAAGCATGAGAGGAAATTGAGTGATTGATTGATTTATTCATTATGCCTTGGACGAATCCTTGAGGCAAATGGTTTGCAGTGGAGTAAGTATACAGTATTGGAGTAACATGATGAAATCAAAAAGAAAGAAGAGAAAACATAGTAATTTCAAGTAATAAAAAGATTAAAATAAAAATAAATGATAAAAATAGTCGTTGGTGCTAAGACCAAACTTAGTGCTAGTATAGCGAAGTCTTTATACATAACTTAATAACTAATGTAGTAAAAGAATAGACTACGTATATACACAGCAAACGACGTCGCGATGCGCTTGCTGTATTCAGGTGATTTATGCCTTAGACATTTTGACCAGGCTACAGGGTTTGGCCCTCGAAGGTGAAATGGTTGTTGCATAGACGCAGTTTAAACAAATTTGGGGTCGGAGATGACGTAACCTCGTTGGGTAAAAAGTGCCAGAAGTAGATGGCTGATAGTTGATAAGAATTTGGAAATGTTGAGGTGCGATGAGTGGAATGTGGAAGAGATTCGCTGAAGGAAAACGCTCGGGACGCGTACGAGGTCGAGGTCTCGTAAATAGCTCGGATAAATAGGAAGAAGAATTTCCGCGAATCATATTGAAGACCGAGATACCGAGAAAGTATTTGCAGCGCTCTTTGATTGAAATCCAGCCCAATTGACGACGATAGGAAGTGATGTGCACATCACGTCTTACATAAAAAATAAACCGAATAGTGCTGTTTACAATGCGTTGAAGTTTGGTGTTTAATTCGTCGGTTAAGTCATTGTATACCAAACAACAATTATCAATAAGCGGGAAGATAAGGGAAATGATGAGTAGAGTTTTTAGCTTGCAAGAGAGGACGTTCTTATGAAATTTGAGTTTGTAGAGGGAAACATTTACTTTGCGAGAAATCTCGACAATGTGGCTGCGCCATGAAAGAGTGGATGACATAATTACCCCGAGGTTACGTACATCTTTTACATATGGGATGATCAATCCGTTAACCGCAACGGTTAACGGATAATGGGCATTAGACAATTTGTATCAATGCAGTTGATAAAAACGCTGCTTCCTTGAATGAGGATTTTCGATTTAGCGACATTTAATGCCAGTCCATTTGTCTCAGCATATCGTGCAATAACGCCCACATCATGTGAGATACGCAATAAACCGCCGTCGAGATCGGAGGGTGAGCAATTTAGATATATTTGCGTATCGTCTGCAAAAATCATATGTTGTATGTACCTGAAAATTGTGGCGATATAATTTATGAATAGGGAGAATAATAAAGGTTCTAGGACAGAGTCTTGCGGAACACCCGAGGTAGTATTTAGCCATTCCGAAGTATTGCCATCTTTGTCAATTACAGCTTGTGCTAGGTAAGAGAAAATCCACCTTAACGCATCGCAGGAAAATCCTAGGCCTCTCAGCTTAATAAGGAGTGCGGAATCCTATAAAAAGCCTTGCTGAAATCGAACAAGACTCAGCTCGTAATCCGCCCTTCGTCAACTCCACGTCTGACATCGTGACAAATTCGTAGCAAGGCCATTTGAGTACTGAAGTTTCGCCGAAAACCCGACTGGCGACAGTCAAGCAAGTTGTTTTCAGTTGCGAATGTTATAATCTGATTGTGGTCGATCCTTTCGAGGATTTTACATAGCTCGCTGAGATTGGCAATGGGTCGAGTGTCAGACGTGGATGTAGGAAGACTCGATTTCAGCAGAGGGCGAATGAAAGCTTGTTTCCAGGTCTTGGGGAAGTAACAAAGAGCGAAGGAATTGTTGAATAGACGAGTAAGGTGAGGAGCTAGTTGAGGGAGAGCTTTGTGTGTTGCAAACAAGGAGATTCCGTCCGGTCCGGATGCATGAGAAGTAGTGAAGAGGGTGAGGAAAAGGTAGGGAGAAGGTCAAAGCATAAAAGGGCCAATGCGGATGGAAGGAAGTTGACCAGTCTGATAGAGGAAGTGGGATGGGAGATATTAAACGGAAATATACAGGGGGAAGAGGGAGAAGAGTATACGTTTACAGGAGGGAAAAGCGCGACGGTGATCGATCGACTATGTGATAGGGGACGAGAACACGAGAAAAGGAATAGAGTATGGAGGTGGGGGACAGAGTGGAGTCTGATCCGCTGGTGGTCACGGTAAGGAGAGGGAAGGGAGAGAGGAAAAAGGAAGGAAAGGAAGTAAGGAAGGTAGGCATAGTTTGGGCGACTTGCAGCGCCACTTTGCGACAAAATTTGGACGTATTGCAATTGTCGCAATTTCGGCGATTTAAGATTTTTTTAAGCGATATTCGGGCGACTGGTCGATTTTAAGAAATGGAAAATGTTAACGAATAACATTTTCAACCCGTGCAATAAAAAAAGTACAATCCCAACTTCCATTACAGGTTATCGTCTGATATCATCAGGGGGTATTTGATTTTTATTTATCATTTTTGTGTACATGCATGTTATAAGTGTCTTTAATTTTTTCGTATCGTTGGTGCGTCGATTAATGCCGTTTTGGGCGAATTGAGCGCTGTATGTGGCCGTGGGCCGTGGCTAAACTTCCTTTTTCTTCTCTCTCCCAGGTCTGGCATGACGTTTCCTTGTTCCTTTAGTTCCTTGTTCCACTCTAGTGCTAGTGTTTAAATCTATGGACTTATATGTGCGTGGGATTTCCCGGATTTCCCTCTCTCAGTTCAACCCAGCTCCCTGATTCATTTTGATTGTTTTTTTCGTGATGTCTAAATCGAATTTTCAGTGATTTCGCAATCATAGGGAAGTGGAGAAAGTATCACAAAACTTATTAAAAAAATAGGAAAGTAAACCAACAATGAAAGGTAAGTATTTCGCCATAGTAATGTAGTGAAAACTGTAACGAGAGACGAGACTGATGTGTCGTGGAAACAGTAGCGAAGCTCGGAACTGGCTTTTTATTATTCTATTGCTATTCATTATTTCCAAAGTTGCATAGAACAATGTTTTTCTTTATTTTATTTCTCAGGCTGGTTAATCGAAAATCCAGACGCAAGCACGGACCCTCAAGGAAGAGAGGCACGTTGTCAAGTGTGTGAGTGCAACTTGAGGGTTCATCAAACAGATCTAATCCGACACAGTAACACTGCATCTCACAAAGCAAAAGTATCAAGCATCAATAGGTCGAAACAACCGGTTCTTGCTAGTATGGGTAAATTCACGTCGGCCCATTATTATTATTCTATATTATTTTATTGAGTAGTGGATTATTTCATACCGATATCAAACCTCGAACTGACAGTATTATAAATACACAAATATATATCTCTCACCTCAATTTTTCCTTTCAATTGATTACTTTGAAACGAACATCGACCCCTATACCACTTCTCTTATCAATGAGACAATTCTAGGATTTAAGGTGGTTTCATCGGAACAAAAAAATTGATCTTTGTATGGCCGTACACATTGCTGCACGTTCTGCGATACGAAGTATTGACTACCTCTCCAAAATCCTGAGAGCACTGGGCACGGGATCTTCATTGGATAATCTAAGACATCATCGAACTAAGTGTTCGAGGCTGATAAAAAACGTCATACCCCTGCTATACTGACTGAACTTGTTCAAGATATCGGCCATCACGGATTTTCCTTAATTGTTGATGAATCCACTGAAATTTCGAACAACAAGTATCTGGCCTTTGTTGTCAGATACTACAGTCAGAAAAAGGCCAAATCGTTAACGATTTCCTGGGATTCGTTGATGTTGAAAGAGCGACTGCCCAACAACTTTTTGATTCAAGCGTAGAGTATCTCAATACAATCGGATTAGATATCAAAAATGTTATTAGGATTGGGACAGATAGTGTTAGCAACATGTGTGGAATTCGCAATTCTTATTACATATTGTTTAGAGAAAAGGTAAACGAATTTTATTCATTACATTACTTAAGTTTTTGCAGATGTAGTTTACTGCATTTTTTGTAATGTTTTTTCCAGGTCCCGCACGTCCAACTCGTCAAGTGTTTGCCACTCACTATACCTGTGTACCTCAAAAGCTGCAGATGAACTGCTCAGTAATCTGGAATTTTTGATTCGGGAAACACGCAATTGGTTTCATGATAGTCCTCTTCGCCAGCAGTTGTAAAAATCTCTCTACGAAACTATGAAACAAGGAGAGCTTCCGCGACAGCTCGTGCAGCTCTCGAAGACAGGGGTGGCTCGCCTAGCACAAGGCTGTATTGGTCATAATCGATCAGTGGCTCGAACTGAAAACGCACTTCAACGCAATGGCCTTGAACAACGATGACAAGTGCTGGAAAGCGAGAATCGTTAGAGATATGTACAACGACGACAGTACCTCACGTTCCTAAAACCAATCACAGGGGAAATGTATCACGCGAATTTAAATTTCCAGAAAGAGTCAGTGGAGGTATGTTTGATGATAGAGAACGGTAAGGCAACGGTGGTTCGTTTGACCGAGATTTTATGTAATTCTGCTCTTCACAGGTTACGAAGCTTTTCCATGACTTTAAGATGCTTTTGCTTACGTTGGCGAGCAGGGTCCTAAAACCTTCCTTCGTTAGAGCTGGTCAGGCGGGAAAGTTTATTTCAGCCACTGAGTTTGCGTCTTTAGCTGACGCCCTCAAAAGTGATGGTTCGTACCTATCGATTAACAACGTCGATTATGAGAACGACTTTGACATTCAGCTTGATCAGGGTCATGTGGCATCCGAGACTCTTCTTGGTGTGAAGCACAGATGTCTACGGTTTTTGACGGTTCTGTGTGAACAGTTGGTAAAACAATTGCCTACCAATATACAACTGGATGAATACTTAGCGTTCTTTAGCCCAGATGAGTGTTTAAGGTCCCCTCAGCCAGCTTTCTCCAAGCTACCAGTTTCTCTTGCACGTAAGTATATTCATTTTGTCCTGCATGTTTCTAAGCTCATATAAGTAGTTCTTATGTTTCTTTTTTTTTACAGCCCTCGACGTAGATAAGGCAAAGTTATAAATGGAATGGGAAAAAATCGTCTGGGTTAATTAGACGCAGTATTTTGAAGGTACTCTACCTTCGGAATCGGCGACATTTTGGAATAGGGTCTTGCGATTCAAGAATGTATTCGAAACCATCGCTCGATTCACTCTGCACATATTATCGTTGCCCTTCTCAAACGCTGTGGTAGAAAGAGTTTTCAGCATCATGAATGCCATTAAAACGAAGCTGAGAAACCGCATGCATAGAGATATGCTGGTAGCCCTTATGCGCATCAGACTTTGATTTGGGGCCAATAAATGTTGCTGCAATAGATTCTAGCCGACTGAACAAGTGTTTAATCTCTTCACTTCGAAGATTTATGCCGCGGTCAACGATATCACAAAAGCAGTTATTGTCACACGCCAAAACAATAATAACGAAAACTGCGATGATGATATTGTCGAGAGTTTGACGTTGTACGAAGGCGTTGAGGAGTCAGAATTTTTATAGTTGGAGGAATTAAAAGAACTTCCACATTATTTTAAGAAAATCTGTACCTGAATCATATCGTATATTCGTATTTATATATAATGTTGATAATACATAGTTAATATATATATTACATACACAAATTTTCACTTTACACGCTGAAAAAATGTTGATAACAATGATTTAAAATTTGTTTTCCTTTTTTTATGCAAGTGTGAACTAATATGAAAAAAATTGATCTCTAAAGATTTTTCGATGTATCGATTAATTTGAGAGATATCGGCGTTAGAACGTTTCCGAAATTTCTAAAATCCAGATTTTTCGAAAAGTTGTAACTTCTGAAATGCATGTGATAAAAATTCAAAAATTGGTCAAAATACTCCTTGCATAGGATACTATTTTATAAGAAAAAATGGAAAAAATTAAAAATGGTCAGGGTCAGGGCCGAGCGAAATGGCGTGGATTGCCTCATATATTTATGCAATTTGTACTCCAAATTTATGTTTCAAACGGTTGGGAGGACACTACGCATTTAATATAATAATAATAAAAAACATTCTTTTCATTTCAGTAAAATCTTATTTTTTGTCCTTTAGTCTTTTTAAATTGTTGGCGCATCGGTTTGTGCGATTTTGGGCGATCTTGAGCGCAATCTCGTCATTGCGATTTTGGGCGACTTGAGTGCTATCTGTGCGCAACGAGCTTAGCGACTAATCTGGCAACCCTGGGCAGGAAGCGGAAAGTGATCAAATAAGATGAAAAAGAAGTACAAAAAAAGGATGGAAAGGAGGGAAGTAGAGGGACAAGACATAGAAAAAGTGATGAAAAAGACGGAGGAGATAATTAAGGGAGAGATGAAGAACCGTGAGGAAGCAGGAGGCAAGGAAAGGAAGCAGAGAAAAGAGGGGTGGTGGGACGAAGAATGCAAGGAGAAAAAAGGCGAGGTGAGGAAAGAGCTAAGGAAATGGAGGAAGGGGAAGAGCACGAGGGAAGAATTCAAGGGCAAGAAGGAGTACGGCGAGTTGTGCGAAAAGAAAAAAGAGGAAGAGAGGAACAGAATGATTAGAGGTGGCTGAGGCAAGAACGGAGGAGAGAGTATGGGAGATAGTAAATAGAGAGAGGAGGAGCAGAAAAACGGTAAACGAAGGGATGGGGAGCGAGGAGTGGAAGGAGTATTTTAAGGAGTTGCTGGGAGGAGTGGAGGAAAAGGTGAGGGTAGGCGAGGAGATACCGAAGAGGGAAGGAGAGGAGACAGAGATAAGTGAGGAAGAGATTAAAAGAACGTTAGGAAAAATAAGGGAGGAAAAGCGATGGGGGGGGGGCGAGATTCCAAACGAGACGGAGGAGAAAGGATGGAGGAGGTAGCGTACGAGATATGCAGGAGGATATGAAGAGGGGAAGGATGGCTACAAAAGTGGAAAGAAGGGTTAATAGCATCGATAGTGAAGAAAGGCGAAGGGGGGAAAGTAGGAAATTATAAAGGAGTGACGCCGATGCCGTCGCTGTATAAAGTATACACGACGGTGCTGGCGAAGAGGCTCGAGAAGGAGGTGGAAGGAAGGAAAATGATTCCGCCGAATCAAACGGGATTCAGAAAGGGGGTAGGCACGATAGACAATATTGACGTGCTGAATTACATAGTGAGTAAGCAGGTGGCCGGGAAGAACGGGAAACTAGTAGCGTTGTTTATAGGTCTGAAGGGGGCATTCGACTCAGTAGACAGAAGAGTGTTATGAAAGGCATTTAAAAGAAGAGGAGTAAGACAAGGGTTGAGGAAAAGAATAGAAGAGGTATATGGGGAAACAATAAGTAGAGTGAAGGTGGGGAACAAAGTGGGAGGAGAGTTCTGGACGGCAAAAAGAGTAAGGCAAGGATGTCTATTGAGCCCAATGCTATTCAACCTGCTGACGGGAGATATGGAGGAAGAATTAAGCAAAGGAAGATAGGGGGTGTATGGGTGGGGGGAGACTGATATGTTTTCTGGGATATGCGGACGATGTAGTGGTTTTAGCAGAGAAGGAAGCGGAAATGGAAAGTATGATAAGAAGATTGGAAGGGTACTTTGATAAGAGAAGGCTGGAGGTGAATGTAGGAAAGACGAAGGTGATGAGATTTAGAAAGGGAGGGGGAAGATTTAAAACGTGGTGTGGAGGTGGAAAGGGAAGAAGATAGACGAAGTAGAGAAGTTTGAGTATTTGGGATACGTAGTTAAGAGGAACGGGAAGCAAGGAGCACAGGTGTAGGTTAAGGCGAGAAAGACAGCGGGAGTGATGAAACAACCGTGGGGTATAGGGAAGAGAAAATTCGGAAATGACTCAAGCAGGAGGATATGGCTATTTGACACGCTGGTATACGAGGGATACGAGGTAAAAATCTGGAGATGAGAAGAGAGAAAAGAGATAGAAGCGACGCACGAAAGATATTTAATGTGGACACTGGGAGTGGACTCGAGAACGTCGGGGTATATGGTGAGGGAGGAGGCAAAGAAGGAGAAGATGAGGACGAGGGCAGGAAGGAGAGCATGGAGATATGAGGAAAAGCTAAAAAGGGGCGAGGGAAGTGAATTGGCCAGGGCCTTCTTAGTGGAAATGGAGGAGGTGGAGAGGCGAGGAGGAAGAAGCGAGTTGAGCTGGCAAAGAGAGTTCAAAGAATATAGAGGTGGGGGAGAAAGAGAAGAACGGGGGGATGAAGGGAAAGAGGATAGAAGAAAGCAGAAAAGGAAGAGAGTGGAGAAAATTGTGAAGTCAAGGTACAATCCATGGTACCGAGAAATAAGAGTGAAGGAGGTACCGAGATACCTGAAGAAAAGAGGGGGGGAGGAAAGATATAGGAGGATAGCAAGGTTTAGGATGGGAAATGAGATGGAGGGTAGCAGATACTGGGAGGAGGCAACCGGTACTCTGGTGTAGTGGCTAGCGTGCTCGCCTCTGAACCAGAGCATCGGGAGGTCCTGGGTTCGATTCCCTGTGCCGTAGTTTCGTCGAGAAATAAAAATATGGGCGTGACAAGCTCCAGATATATATATGTGGCATACACAAGTACTCGTACAGGTGTGAGTCACATGTATATAGCTGTAGTCCATGTTTACAATTTCTCGACGAAACGTGACGTAGCTCCGGCATCGGAAAGCGAACTCAGGACCGGCTATAGTGACACAGGTTTTCCGCAGTTTCTCTGTGTCTATGGAAATTAATTTCCATAGCAAATGCGCTATAGAGGGGGAAGTCGGATGCGGCCGCATGGGGATCTGGTTACTGATCCGGACCAGATCCTCAGGGGGGACTGGCTACTGACCCGGGCCGACCCTGTAATAGGCGAAAGCCTCTAGACGGGGGGAAATGCACAATAAAAAAAAATACTGGGAGGTGGAGGGGAGGAGGTGCACAGTGTGATGTACAAGAGGAGAGGAGGATGGGAGGGGAGTCGGAGAGAAAGTGAGAGAAATACTACATGACGGAGGTGGAGGGCAGAAGTGGATGAAGAAGATGGAGAGGAAAAGAGCGGTCAGGGAAGGGGGTTAGAAGGGTGGGGGTAGAAGGGGTGGTGAAAGAAAGAATGGAGAGAATGAAATGGAAACGGAAGTCGAAACTGGAAGTAGAGGGTGGAGCGTGCGAGTGGGCAAACGAGGGAGGGCCGGTGGGCGAACGGGCAAGCAAGCGAGAAGGCGAACGGGCGAGAGAGGGAGAAAGCGAGCGGGCGAGCGTGCGCGTGAGCGACAAAGAGATGTGAAGTACGAAAGAATGTGGAGAAAAGGAAAAGGAGATGAATAGAAAATAAGGAAAAGAAAGCAAAGTAAGTAAGATAAGAATAAGATAAGCGAAGACGGAATAGTGGTTAAGAAGAGATGTGAAAGAGTGTAAGAAGATAAGGTAAAAAAGGTAAAGGAAGTGGAAGCGGAAGCCTTGTAAACTGTTCGAGAAATCGCTTTTTATTTCTCTGCGCCGGGATGAATTAAGGATCGTGACAAAGATCGAAAATAAAGATGGCGGACACCGTGAGTTAAATGCGCATAGCGCGCGTTAAAGTATATATTTTCACAAAATGTCGTCGATTGTTACACAAGTTGATTGTCTGAATTTTGATGATGTCGATGAACTCACGATGAACCCGAAGATCACGATTTAATGATAGAAACGCTTGTTGAACGAAATGTGAAACTTGATTATATTAATCGCGATCACGATCGAACAACGCGCGAGTGCCGAGTCCTGGCAAGTCAGGGCCCCCAAAGCACAAACTACGGCCCTCGAGGACGTGCGAAAAGCACGCGATCCAGGATCCAATAAGCGACGAGCCACGAAAATGACGCCAGAAGGCACCAACCGAAACCAAAAGTTGACATCAAGCGCCAATCCGAGGCACCGAAATATCAGGAGACCTGTAGGAGCGAATCAAAACGATTAGAATTGATGAATTATACACGAAAAACCGACACAACTACAAAAACAGAACAACTAATCAACGGGGACCAGCACCGGGAAAAGACGGGTATAAAAGGGCGACTAGAATCAAGGAAAGGCACTCGAGATCGAGCAATACTAAGAAGCTTACCTTCTGGCCTCAGGTAGGTTGGTAAAGCGGAAAGTAGAACGAGATCAGAAGGATATTAAGAGAGAGGGTCGCTGCGAAAAGCGACAGCGGAGACAACAGTTTGCCCGCCAAACGCATGCAGGGAGAGGGAGAGGAGGGGGTAAACGACACGTCACTACCGACACACACACTATCACGGAAAAGTCACTAGGACGATTTCGAGCCCAAAGGAACAATTTGGATAGATCAAAAGTACACGAGCACACAGCGAAGACGGCCAGGAACAAACTAAAAATCCCTCAGGCCGGGGAACGGATCGCAACACAAGAAACCACGGTTGTATCGGGAGCAAGGGACACACACACGCACCAACACACACCCACATCAACCGGCAAGGGCCACACGACGACGCCACCCACAAGAGACGAAGAAAACGGGGGTATTTCAACCCGGGAGCCGTCCACAGCTAACCACAAGAGATGAGACAAACACACGGCCGATATCACTACAAGAAAACACGAAAAACACGAAAATAAAACAGAAACACGCACCAAAAGGCGACGACGTGAAAGAACACGCCGACATCGCACCACGAACCACCGCCATCTTGTGCCGGGTATTCATCAATCGATCGAACATCGACCAAGTCGATCCAGCAGACAGTACAGAGAGAGCACCCGCCAATTAGCGCGTCGCGCCAGCCAAGAGAGGGGTAAGACGAGAAGACAGCAAGGCGCTGTTCCCCTTCCAGGCAGCCCGTACTATCGGAAAGCACAGCGACGAGGCCACGAACGAGAGAGGGCGCCAGCGTATAGCGGCCAAGCAACAGCGACGGCAAGCCACAAACCCGCCACAATATTATTATTTCGAATCGACCTATTAAACCGACGGCTTTGAAACTTGTATAAACACAAATAAATAATTAAAATGAATCGGTTGAAGCTCGTCAATGAATAAACTTGGGAATTTTACCCTAAACCTGGTCTATTGCGCTTTATTTCCAAGTCGAGCTCCGAATCTTGCCAGTACGTCATTGCACTATCGCACAAATTAATGTTAACGATATTCGCTACCGTTACAGTATATACGCGATACGCAGTATATCGTTGCACGAGGTTTGGCGAGCCACGTGTTGAGCAGAGTTCAAAATGATGTACTCTTTGATTATGGATTGTGCACCTTTGCAACAATCTGAAAGCTTGAGGATTCCTCAGCGTTGATTTCTAATCACATTTGATCGTGATTGAGTGCTACGATGATTTTACACGTTGGATATAAAATCAATAGACAAAGCACGTTGTAGCGCGTGGCTTTGATCGATGTAGACTGAAGCAAAGATGACCGCTCTCGTCTCTCGCCGGCACGACGCCATCGTTTTCGTTCTTCCTCGTTTTGGCGTAAGCGCATGCGTTGCGTCGCCGAGAGAGCGCGGCCACGAGATGCTGCCACGACGTGAGTAGCCCGCGAAGCTTGCTCTGCCGTGTACAGCGCGGATTTCCGAACATTCTCCCGCCATCATCACGGAGCTGATGATGATTCTGATGAGAGGTCCGTGATTTGAATTGGGAGAGGCGCAAGCTTGGCGATCGGTCATGTGAATGTTGATGAAGCCGTTTTCAAAGTAACTACCCTGATGAGTCGATCCTCGCCAGGATGGGTGATTGTAACCCTCGCCTAGGGCCATTTGCTCGGCGGAAATCTCTTATCCGTGATGAGCACGAGAGATCCCACTTTGATGTCATTTGACGAATGTCGCCATTTCGAAATTGATTGCAGTTGCTGCAGGTAATGCCTGCCCCATAGTTTTCAGAAGCTTTGAAACTTCTGTTGAAGAAGACGCCATCTGTCGAGATTTCCAACGTTGCGGTCTGTTAACGATGCCTCAGGCACCGATGAGAGTGCGTTTCCGGTCAGAAAATGACCTGGAGTGAGCGCCGACACATCGTCAGGATCGTCGCTGAGAGGTTCGAGGGGTCTTGAGTTTAAGAAGGCCTCCACTTGCGTGAGAAGCGTCGCGAATTCCTCGAACGACAGCAATGTGTCTCTAATAGTGCGGTTGAGGTGAAATTTGAGTGATTTCACCGCGGCTTCCCATTTCCCGCCCTTGTGCGGCGCAGCAGGTGGATTGAATAGCCACTGAGCGCTGTCATTTGACAACATGGATGCGGTTGCGTGGTGCTGTTGTGAGCTCTTTGTAAACATCCGTTTCAATGCTGCATCAGCGCCAACAAAGTTGGTGCCACAATCCGAATATATTGTGCTCGGTATTCCCCGCTGAGACACAAACCATCTGTATGTTGCAATGAGCCCGTCAGTAGAGTAATCACTGACAGCTTCGAGGTGTACCGCTGAAGTTATGAGGCACACGAAGACGCAAATCCACCCTTTCGATGTTTTTGCTCCACGACCTTTGCACGTTTTGATTCTGAGTGGTCCAGCATAATCAATGCCGGTGTGTGTAAATGGCCGTGATAGCGATACTTGGGTGATAGGCAATTGACCCATTAATTGTTGTGCACGCATTCCCCACTGTCGTGCGCACGTGATACAGCGGGGAATATGTGTTTTTACTGGAGCTCGTCCTCTGAGTATCCAGAATGATTGCCTTACATCACCCAACGTGAGTTGGGTGCCTCCATGAAGAGTGCGGAGGTGTGAAGTTTCGATAATCAGTGACGACAGGCGAGAATGCCGAGGCAAAATTGTCTGATGTTTGTTATCGGCTGAGAGCGACGAGAATGTGAGTCGTCCTCCCACTCGAATGACTCCTTCGTGATCAAGGAAGGCGGTCAAACGAGAAAAGGCGTGAGTCTTGCTGAATTTCGAATTTGACCTCAGCAATTTGAGCTCCTGAGAGAAGAAGATGGCTTGTGTTGCCTTGACCCAAAATATCTTGGCTGCTTTCATCTCTTCGGACGAAATGATAGTCACCGGGGAGGTGATTGGTTGCTTCTTCAGTCTCGCGACGACCTTGAAGCAGATTGCGGTTATTCTCAGGAGTTTCCATGATGGGGAGTATCTATGGATCAAATCCCAGTGAGATCGAGTTTGGGAGTAGCCACGAAGAGTGCCACTCCCGGGCGAGCTTCTGGTGCACTAAAGTCGCCTGATGATTGCTGCTGACGCGGCCATGCGTCAGCTGCTTTTATCATCCAAGGTGGTCGCGTCCACCATAGGGGGTGATCTTTTAGTTCCTGCGTTGTGAGGCCTTGTGATGGGCCGTCTGCCGGGTTTGAATTGCCAGGAACATGTCTCCACTGAGCATGAGGAGTGAGTTATTGAATTAGCGAAACTCGATTCCTGACATAATCCTTCCAGCGTGAAGCGGGTGCCTTGATCCACGTGAGAGTGACTTGAGAGTCCGTCCACAAATGTATTGCGTTGATTGGTAGCTGGAGTGAGACTTGCGTACGTCTCATGAGTCTAGAAAGTAGCACGCTGCTGTGAGCTCTAACCTCGGGATGGTTAGTTGTTTAAGTGGAGCCACTTTCATTTTTGCGCAAACGAGAGATGATTTGGCGCCTGTGGACGGTGAATTTGCCACGATGTAGATAACAGCTGACATCGCGAGTTGTGATGCATCAGAGAAGCCATGAAGTTCAACTCTTGAGTCACTCCAGGTATTGAACCACCTGGGGATAGAGATTTTGGCCAAGTTTTGTAAATCTTCTCTGATGAGTGACCATCTGGTGGCAATACTAGATGGCAATGCGTCGTCCCAGCCGATCTTTTGCAACCAGAGTTCTTGAAGGAGAACTTTGGCCCTGATCGTCACTGGAGAAATGAATCCAAGTGTATCGAATATCTGCGCTACCTCAGATAATATGATGCGCTTCGTGAATTTTTCGGAGTGCTCAGTGAATTGCGCTGAAAACAAAGTTGTCAGCGTGCAGGAGCCATTTTAATCCGAGTAATTTGGTTGTGCAATCGTCGAATGAAATGATTGTTGTTTTTTCCTCGCTTGAGGAGACTGTCGTAAGTATATCCTGGTGCGTTGATTGCCATTTTGCGAGAGGGAATCCTCCCGCATTGCATAAATCCCTGAGCTGGTGTGCGATCTCGATTGTTTCTTCGATCAAGTCAGCACCGCCGAATATGTCATCGACGTACCGACCCTTGAGTAATGAGGGCACTGCCAGCGGGAATCAATGACCTTCATCCTCGGCTAATTGAAGCAGAACTCGAACAGCCAAGAATGGTGCTGCTCTTGTTCCGTAGGTCACCGTTTTAAGTTGATAATGGGCCTCTGTGAGGTCGTCGTCGACCCACAGAATTCTCTGCAGATTCCAATCGTCTTCGTGTACGTTGATTTGTCTGTACATCTTCGTGCTGTCCGTCGCAAAGATGTGACAATGATGTCGAATCCACGTGAGTAAGTCGGTGATGTCCAACAATAGATTTTGACCTGTATGCATAATGTCATTTAGTGAATGACCCATTGATGTTGCACACGAGCCGTTGAAGACGACTCGCAGCTTGGTCGTCGTGCTCTCAGGCCTGAGCACCTCATAATTGGGGAGTTAGTACACAACGCGAGAGTGAACTCGTGCCTACGAGCCACCGGGTAAGACCCTCAACCCTCCGGATGTTTTTGAGGCATCTGGTACTAAGGTCATCCCACCAACGGTCTCACGAGCGGTGAGCTCACCTGGTTGAGTTGAATTAATCGAGTTGCCTGAGACGCGTATCATGTGACCAAGTCTTTCATATTCTTTCGGGAAGGTCATATAAAGTTGTTTGTAGAATTCGTCCTTTTGGAGTTTTCGCAAGGTTATTTTTAAACAATGGTGAGCTGCAGCGAATGATTTGCCGAACAACGTACGTGATGAGTTGAGTGGGAGTCGTACGATGTAGCGACCTGTCGAGTCACGTGAGTGCGTCGATTGGAAGTGATCTTCGCACTCTTGCTCCTCAGAGGTAAGTGCACTCGGTGAGTCAGAGGATAATTCCTCTTGAACCCAAAATTTAGTGAGGATGTTCTGCAGCTCCGAGTTGTCAACTAGAGACTTGACGTGGTATGAATTACACGAAGTCGAGTGCGGTGAGTGCACTGGACCGAGGACAAGCCAGCCGAATATAGATAGTTGAGCTATCGGCAATGTTAGTGTGCCCTTGATAATGTTGGGCTTGATGACTTGTCCATATACATCTGCACCAATGATGATATCAATGGCGCGAGGATCTAGGAAGTTAGGATCGGCCAGTTTTAGATTTTTAAGATGAGGCCACATTTGATTTGAGGTTTGGAGTGAAGGTAAAATTAAGGTCACAGTGTTAAGGATGTGTGCTTGGATGGTAAGTGACGAGTTCACATTGGGCGACTCCAAGGTGAGGGACACCTTACCACGAGTTTGTATTGTTCTCGTACCTCCAATTCCGATGATTGGTATCATCGAGTGCTGGCGTCCAATGTTGAGTTGATGGACGAGTTGTTCGGACACGAACGTGAGCTCTTATCCAAGATTGATCAGTAGCCGAGCATGGTGATTGCGGATCACTGGTGATGATTGCACCAGTGCGATTACTGTGGCAAGCAGCGTTGATTGATGATTGCATGCGGGCGTTGCTGTTTTGACGATTGCTCCAACGTCCTAGTGAGGAGCGGATGACGTTGATAATTGCGGTTCGCTCTGAGGTGCAACCACCTGTTTTCTGGTCTGCGTCTCGTGGAGCATCGTGTGGTGTCTCGCTCCACACTGTTTGCAGCCTTTCGTGGACTTGCATGAATACGCTGAGTGCCGTCCCAGGCAGTTGTAGCACAGACGATATTTGCCCGCGAGCCTGCGGTGCTCAGCAGTGTCCAAACCCCTGAATTTCAGACACGACACGATGAAGTGACGGGCCCCACAACAGTCGCATTGAAATTGGCTTAATTCATTCGATGATTGCATAGCACTGGTCTGCGCTGCAGCTTGATGCGCAGCCACAGGCTTCTTGCCTGCTGAGGCTGCTGTGGCGCTGTTGCCTCAATTCTCTCGAGTGCTCGCACTCGCGAGTTAACAAACTCCTCGAGCTTCGTGAAAGTCGGGTATTCGAGCGACGAGCCGAGCGAGTTTTCTCAGGCCTCTCGCGTTGATGGAGCGAGTTAGCGAGAAACATGATGTACCATGATGAGGTTGCCCAGATCTTCGGCAACCCCCAAGGACTTGAGAGCCCCGAGTGCCTCGGATACCGTTGAAATAAGACGACTGAGCCCCTTCGCCGATTTTGCCGACAAAGTTTGTCAAGCTGCGCTTGAACCAGCAACCGCTTATTATCGTAGCGAGCGTTCAGCATGTCCCACGATGGCTGCAACGAGCTGCCGATCAATGGCAGATTGGCTATGAGTTCAGCCAGTCCAGCAGCCATGCAGCTGCGAAGATAATGGAAGCGCTCGATGTCCGAGATGCGCGGGTTTTTCATGATCAGCTCCTCAAACATTTCCTTGAAGCTGGGCTAGTCTGCATATTCGCCACTAAATACTGTAAGCTGAATATCTGGGAGCTTCGGCTCGCACCTCGACTCGTTTGATGATGTAGCAGGCGCAGGAGGCAGCTGTACAATGCGCTCGTCCCTGAGCTTGCACAGAGTGCGTTTGGCTCGCCTGTATGCCGTTGCTTTCTTGCGCTGCACATTTTCGCTGAAATACTCGTGATCCAGGAACGTAGCTGGCCAGTGAAATTCAAAATATTTGTAAACAGCCCCGAACTCGTTGTGTGGCACCTCGAGTTGCTCCAGTTCAACCTTGACATCTCCGAGGGTGAGTTGTCAGATTCTCGGGTAACTCCGCCATGATAGCCTCAATGCACGAGAGCCGATTGAGCTGGCTCCTGAACTTGAGCGTGAGTTCGGAGGGCAATCGAGAAGGCGAATTTTGACGCGAGTTGCGTCCACTGCCTCTCGATGAGTGCGATTCCCCTTGAGTTTGGGTGGCAAGGGTGTCACCCAAGAGAGGCAGCACGTTGAGGCTCATGGCCTGCGTCCCGGTCCTGGGATTTCCGGCGTGTTTCGGCCTGAATCTTGCTTCGACATGACGACGCAAGTGCTGACAAGTTTCTAGAAGCGCTCGAGAGACGAGAGTGCTTAAGAATGCTGCAAATATCACGCGGTCACAGCGGTGCACGCGCGAACTAGGCGATGAACGTGGCACACACCGATGAAAGCAGGAATGTATGCACATACGAAAATACTCAAATTATATTGCGAACTTGGCGAAAAGCGCAAACTTGCAAAAAGCACACGCAAAAATACTTGAATAATAAGCGCGAACTTGGCGAAAAGCGCGAACTTGGCGAAGAACGTGGCACGCTCGAAGAAGCGCGAAAACTTGCAAGCGACGCGGCGCACGAACAGGGCGATGTTATATCGGTGTGAAACACACGTGTAAGCGACAGCATGTGCGTGACGCTCGACCGTTGCGAGAGAGTCTCAGGTGATGCGGCGCACACGAACGAATGTGAGAGTGTATGTGTGCGGCGCGCGTACGTGAACAAGACGAATGACGCGAAGCACACGAACGAGAGATAGGAGGTGCGCGCGCACGACCTCTCACGAGTTTCACGAGTTCACGAAACGTTTTTTAGTTTAACGCACAAAACACACGAAAGTCACCATTTGTCACGATCCGGCTCGAAGGATCAAATGTTCGAGAAATTGCTTTCTATTTCTCTGCGCCGGGATGAATTAAGGATCGTGACAAAGCTGGAAAATAATAGATGGCTGACAACGTGTGTTAAATGCGCAACGCGCTCGTCAAAGTATATATATTTTACAAATGTCGTCGATTATTACACAGGTTGATTCTTGATGATCTCGATGAGCATGAAGATCACAATTTGAGAATAGAAACGTTCGTTGAACGAGAAGTGAAGCGTGATTATATTAATCGCGATCACGATCGGACAACGCGCGAGTGCCGAGTATATACGCGATACGCAGTATATCGTTGCACGAGGGTTGGCGAGCCACGTGTTGAGCAGAGTTGAATGATAATGTACTCTTTGTTTAATGATTGTGCACCCTTGCAACAATCTGAGTGCGTGAGGAACCTCAAGCGATGATTTTTAATCCCATTAAAGCGTGATTGAGTGCTATGGCGATTTTATACGCTGAATATAAAATCGATTGATCAAGCACATTGTAGCGCATGGCAATGATCGATGGAGACTAATGCAAGATGACCGCTCCCATCTCTTGCCGGCACGACGCCATCGTTCTCGTTCTTCATCGTTTTATCGTGCGCGCATGCGTTGCGTCGCAGAGAGAGTCGCAGAGAGAGAGAGAGATGATAGAGTGGCCACGAGATGCTTCCGCGGCCTGAGTAGCTCGCGAACCTGGCTCAGCCATGTACAGCGCGGATTCCCGAACATAGTGTAATTCAATAGTTATTGAAGTGAAAATAAATTGACATACCGTATTGATTGACCGAAACCTAACCCAAGCCTGACTGAAACTTGACCTCTCGATTCTTGAAAACGGTGGCGAAATCTTTACATAATAAAAAATATTTATAAGGGATCGCGCTCCACTTTTGCCATCCAAGAAACTAATATTGCTCAACATTTTTTTAGATATAAGGGTATTCAACTGCAGAGTTGTCAAAAAATTTGTATCGAGCGATATTTTTTGCCTGATACTTTCGCTACTCGATATTCCTGTATCGAGCAACGAGGAAATTTTCGTTACTCGATACTTCTGTATCCAGTAACGAAAAAATGTTCGTTACTCGATACATTTTGCTTCGAGTAACTAGAAAATTTTCGTAACTCGATACTCCTGTATCGAGCTACGGTTATGGCTCGATACTTTCGTATCGAGTATCGAGAAAATTCTCGTTATTCGATACTCCTGTATCGAGCTACCGTTATGGTTCGATACTTTTGTATCGAGTACCGAGAAAATTCCCGTTATTCGATACTCCTATATCAAGTATCGTGAAAAATGTTCGTTACTCGATACGAGAGTATTGAGTAACTTTTATACATTTCGATACAAAACTAACTAGTTACTGACAACTCTGTTCAACTGCAACACCATGTTGTTTTAATCGATGATTTCAATGGATTCGATCATTTTCTGTTCAAATAAAAATATCTCAAAACTAAGGATTTTCAATAAAAATTATAAATAGAAAAAAAATCGTTTTACCAACATCCATATTATGAAAAACTAGCTTTTACCCGCGACTTCGTCTGCGTGGAGCTAGGGCTTCGGTTCTGGTTTGGGAATTAACATCCAGATGAAATGTACTCAAACCATTATCCACACCCACCCTCGACCCCACCCCCGGCCCCACGACCACCCACAGTGCCCAAACCATCATCCACACCCACCCATGTAACAACTCACACCCACCCCTACTCCCACAACTACCCGACTACACCGGCGCTCTCGTTGAATTCTGTTTAATGCAGAAAGTTATAACGCCGGGGAGCTATCAACAATTCAGAAAAAAGTGCGGACAGACGAGACCAGGATTCGAACCCAAGATCTCTCGATTGCCGATCGAATGCTCTTCCAATTGAGCTATATAAGCCGCTACCAACACTATTTCCGAATTGTCAATGTGAACACGATTTCGTGAAACAATCTCTCCTGCGAGAGTCAAACTGCCATCTTGCATATCGAACACGTACTCAAACTCAAATTCTCAAACGCAACGGGTACAACAGATTGGGTTGTCTGAGGGGGGAATCCAGTTAACCCGTGATTTAATTGATCCGACGCTTCAAATCCGGATATCTAGATACTCGAAACTACCCGGATAATAACGGATCCGGATAGTGACGGATCCGGATAGTAACGGATTCGGATATTAAAGGATCCGGATAGTGAAGGATCCGCATTATAACGGATCTGGATAGTAACGGATTCGAATAATAACGGATCCCGATAATAACGGATCCTAATAATAACGGATCGCGATAATAACGGATCCGGACAATAACGGATAGTAACGAAAACATTTCCGTTACTCGATACTTGATACAGGGGTATAGAGTAACGAAAATTAGACACCTAGTTCGCAGGATAGTGTTTTCAGGATCTATATCGACCCCTTGATCGTTTTGGTATCTAAGTGGACTGCCCCGTAGTTTCCGGTGTCTCGGTTGATCGCTTAATATTTTTCGGTTCCCAGGTGGATTCCTCTATAGTTTTCGGTGTCCAGGTCGACCACTTCATATTTTTCGGTGTCCAGGTGTATTATTCCATAGTTTTCGGTGTCCACTGAACCGCTTCATAGTTTTCGGTATCCCGGTTGACTGTATCATAGCCTTAGGTACCCAGGTCAACCTCTTCATAGGTTTTAGTGTCCAGGTGGATCACTTCATTATTTTCGGTGTCCAAGTCACCCGCTTCGTAGTTTTCGGTATCCAGGTTGACTGTATCATAGCTTCCAGTGTCCAGTACAACCTCTTCATAGTTGTCCGTGTCCAGGTAGACATTCTATAGTTTTTGGTGACTAGGTTGACTGTACCACAGTTTTTGGTGTCCAGGTTAACTGTATCATAGTTTTTGCTGTCAAGATAAACCTATTCATAATTTTCGGAGTCCAGGTCGATCCAAGTGAACTTGGACACCGAAAACTATGATACAGTCAACGGGAACACTGAAAACTATGAAGCGATCCACCTGGAAACCGGAAACTATGAAGAGGTTGACCTGGACACTAAAAGCTATGATACAGTCAATCTGGACACCGGGAACTACACTCAGTCAAAAAATGAAAGGAACAGCAAAATTTTCGAGATTTTTTTAGCGATTTTCCAAAGGCTTTTGAAAATTGGTATGGTTTTTAGGTATGTATCAAGCTAAAAAATCACCTGAAAACATTGGTCTTTTTCGCAATATCTGCAAAGTTATGGTAGATTTTCTAAAACAAGAAAAAAAGCTATTTTTTGGCCTTTTTCAAGTGAAAATTAACCATCGACATTTTTTTTCAGTTTATGACAGTAACAGGCACTTATAGAGGGTAGATTCAAGTTTCCGAAACCCACCATTTACTCGCTGTAAGATCAGTTTCAGAGATATCGAAGATTTAAAAAAGACGAATTTTTGTTCAATCGCTAATATCTCAGCAAAAAATGGTCGTAGAAAAAAAATAAAAAAAGCATATTGAAAACAAAGAACCCAGCTGAACGATCCATAGATCGATTAAGCTCGAAAAAAAAATTTGGAGCCCATCGGCTGTTTTGAAAAAAGCAAGAATTTCGAGAAAATTTTCACTGCGATATTTCTTTCGACTGCGTCGAAGTAAAGCCTACAAAAATTTTTTGACTCACGATTCCGAAACTAGAAGATTCAAGCTTCAAAATACTTTTTAAAAATTTTTTTTACGACCAAAATTAACAAAGTTACAGCCTATGGAAAATCGCTAAAAAATTCCGAAAATTTTGCTGTTCCTTTAATTTTTTGACTGAGTGTATAAAACGATCCACCTGAACAACAGGAACTATGAAAAGGTTGACCTGGACGCCGAAGGCTAAGATACAGTCAACCTGGACACCGAAATCTATAAAGCAGTCGACTTGGACACCGAGAACTATCGAGCGATCAACCGGGACACCGGAAACTACTGAGCAGTCCACGTGGATACCAAAACTATCTAGCGGTCGATATAGATTCTGAAAACTCGATCCTGGAAACATCGTGTTCAATTTTCGTTACTCGTTATCGAACCATTAATGTAGCTCAATGCAGGGGTATCGAGTAACGAAAATTTTCTTGTTACTCGATACAAAAGTCACTAGTTGATGCCAATTCTGATATTGACGAAAAGATTCACGCGGGTATTGTCTTCGGAAGCGCAGGTACAAAACTACGACCCAAAAGTCGTTTTCTGTAATTATTCAGATCACTGCATCTGAATAATACGTATCCGAATTCATTATTATCCGGATCTGTTACTATCCAGATCCGTTAATATCCGGATCCGTTACTATCCGGATCCGTTATTATCCGGATCCATTACTATCCGGATCCGTTATTATCCGGGTCCATTAATATCAGGATCAGTTATTATCCAGATCCGTTATTATCCGGATCCGTTGTTATTCGCATACTATCCGGATCTGAAGCGTCGGATGCTACTATCCGGGCATCCGGATCGTTCCGGATATCCACTCATCTCGGATTGAAGTAACAGTCCTAGTATGAGGTGTGGGAGGGATACTACAGGCATCGGCCTGAGGGAGAGTGGGGGAGCTTGGCTAGCGGTAAAATGGGGATCTCAGGGATTTGGGCTCTAGGTATGACCACGCGTTTGCTCTTCTATACCTTGTTAATTGTTTTTTGTAATCAACAGCGGTGGGCGTCAGTTCTTTTCACGCGTCGCCCCACGTTGGGTGCCACTTATAACCCCGGGGAGCTATGAACAATTCAGAAAAAAGGGCGGACGGATGGGACCAGGTTTCGAACCCAAGACCTCTCGATTGCCGATCGAGTGCCTTGCTCTTCCAACTGAGGTATCCAAGCCGCTACCAACACCATTCCCGAATTATCCATATGAACACGATTTCGTGTTACAAAGTATAAGGGGCGTTCCATCTAAATCGGACATTTTGCAAAATTTCTTTTCCCCCAAATTTTTTATATTTTTTCGTACCCATCAAAAGATCTTCCTTGGTAAATTCTAAGATTTTTTTGATTACCCGTTTCCAAGATATTGAATATTTAAAAAAATCGCTCTTTTTCGGTTTTTTGGTCATAACTTCTTTGAAGTCCTCGAAGTCGTGAACATGTGATGCACCGAAGAATGTGCGCTTGAATCAGCGCTAGGCCGCCCGGAATCCAATATGATTAGCAAAGAAAGCTTAAAGTGGATTGTGTGCCACCGTGAAGCGTCCGGAAGTGCGCATCAGAAATGACTAACGCAGTAAGTCGGGATGTCCGCGGCAAAATCGGTGGATGTTTTGCCTCAGGCTTCAGGAGTAAATGCCTTAGCCAATCGCCAACACGAAGAGTCCCAAGTTCATCGATGAAGGGCATGAGGGGTGCGAGGAGATTACTCTTTTAAAGTGTCTCCCTATTTGAGATTACTTTTAACGCAGCCGAGAAGCACGTCGGATGCACGAGACGTATCCAGAAGAATTTTGCCTTTTCCAAGTCTCCAGGTGTCAGTCGGCCAACCACGGAAGTGCAAGAGAATCGTTTGAAACGGGCGACAGCTCACTGACACTCTGCAGTGACTTAAAGAAGCCTGTTGAGTGAAGAATATCTCTCGAGAAGGGCCCAGATCTGAAGTTTGTCTGAAGTTGCTGCGAAGGCGAGCTCCGGTCTTTGTTCCAGGTCGCTGTCTAACGAAGGTTTGGCTGAAGAAGTAGGCCATGAAGATTGTGGGATTACGAGCCACTTAAGCGTTTTCCACCATAGACGATGTTTTGAAAGTTGCCGAGGAGTTACCCCGCGACACGCGCAGTCCGCGGGGTTCTCTATTCCCGAAATAAACCACTAGATTGCCTTCGAAGTAAGCTCTTGAATGGAATCGACCTGATTTTTGACGGAGTCTTTCCATTGGGCCAGATGCGACGTTGTCCACGTCAAGGTAACTGAAGAATCCGTCCAGAGGGAGACGGAATCCTCAGACAATTCCAGTGTCTTCTAAACGTGGGAAACCAACCTTGAAAGTATAAGTGCTGCCGTTAATTCAAGTCGTGGTATTGACAATCGCTTGAATGGTGCTACCTTCGTCTTCGAGCGGACGAGGGTGACGCTTGTGGCCCCATCGGCTTCCGTCGAACGACGGAATTGGCAATTTGTCATCCCAGTGAAGATTTGCCAACGACAGTTCTTGCAAGAAGACTTTGACTGTGATTATAATTAGCAAAGTGAAGCTTAACGGATCAAAGATTGAAGCGGTCTCGAACAAACCGTTCTTTTCCTGGTCCCTTTTCCCGAAATCTCCTGGTTGAAGGACAGCTGTAGATTGAAGTTGAAGTTTTGCTCGATCGAATTTCACACGAGGCCAACAAGTTTAACGTTCGGATCCTCTGATTCAATCACGACCACGTTGGATTAAGATTCTGAAGTGACGCGTTGGCAGATTCCCTGAAGTTGCCTTACAGTTTCCTGAAGTTCTTGAAGCGTGTCAGCACCCCCGAAGTTGTCATCGACATACCTTCCTTTTGTCAAAGATGTATATAGAAGGTATCTCGTTGATATTTAGCCCCGGTCTGTCGTTGATCGACACACCGCTCGTCGTCTTGAATGCCCCATTGGAGTCGACACGAAGTTTTGTCGTGGCACTGTGGGCGCGGAAGACACCGTGATGGGGAAGGAAGAATTTTCGTTTCGAAAGGTCCGTGTTGATTGGACGAGCCATGTGCGACATGGTATTCTCGAAGGAACCCATTGTAGAGCTCGCGATAAGAATCGTTCGTCGCGAATCACCGATGAAGTTGAAGCAGACCGCGTCTTGCACCAATCAACGAATCTCCGAGCGATGAAGGAGACGTTTTGAAGGGAAGCCAGACCACATAGCGACCATTGCTGTCTTTCAAATGTGTCTCTCTGGAGTGTTCCTCGCAGGCGGACTCCACAGGTTCGGGTGTAGGGGCCGAATCCAAAGAATTTCCTCCTGTTCCCAAAACGAATTTGAAGTGAAATCGTTGACTGGGTCAAGCACAATCCATCCCAGAAGTGTCTGTCGAACGATAGGGTCAGTGGCTCGCCCTTTGATGACCTCCAACTCGACCAAAAGACCATAAGAATCTGCTCCGATGATGTCAATTGGTCCAGGACTCAGAAAGTCTGGATCGGCCAGAAGAAGTCCTTGTAGGTGTTCCCATTGGGCTGAAGTGGTAAACGAAGGAAGTGTGGAAGTCAGGATATTCAGAATAAACGCCGTGATCGTGAAGTTTAAAGCTGAACCGTGGATTAAAGACAGGGTGACGGTGGTAGCTCCCAGCGTGCGGCCGGCAGACCGACTCCCAATTTCGAGAATATTGATTGAAGCGGCCATCCTTTTTAAACGTAGAAGTTGAACCATGCGTTCTAAAGTGAACGAAAGTTCAGCACCCGAGTCAATTAGAAGTCGAACTCGATGAGAATCGCCCGAAGACGAGGTTAGAGTTGCTTGGCTCATGACTAGCAGGACTGATGGCCGAATGGCTTATTTGGTAGAACAGCCCCTTGAAGTTGTAGAAAAATCGAAAAATTCGGAAGGGGCCGAAGTTAGAAGTTAAACCGGTGTATCCTGCGAGCCAGAAGAAGCGTCGCATTGGTAGCTGAGTAGTATCGAAGAATTTCACTAAAACTAATCCCGAAAACAACCACGAGATCGACTATTGATCTGTCGTGAATTGTTCAATATCGTTCTCAAGAAAGTAGACAGCAAATAAATAATAAATTCGCTCGAGAAACTGAAATTACAGTCTTTATCGAGGAAAATCGCACTGAATGAGTATTGAATGGTTCCGACTAAGTGAAGCACGAGGAGACGGCGAGATTGAATAATAACCGGGCCTAAATCGGTTACCGTCCTTTCTCGATAGAGAAGTGCCGAGTGTTCTCGATGAAAGCGTTCCCAGTTTGTTTTCAACAAAGATAGGCGCGTTATTAGCGGAGCTTTGTTGGTGTGTTGTGGAGTTGAAGCAGAAGTTTTCTCCGCAAGAACCTCAATGCATTGAATAGCGACGAAGCACAAGCGCGCGAAGAGTCAGTATCCCTCTCTCGCAAACGTGCTTGAAAGAGCGCGAAATTGTCCAGAAGCACGAGCGCGCGAAGAAAATCACAAGCACGCGAAGAGTCACTAACTCTTTCTCGCAAACGAGCTTGAGAGAGCGCAAAAATGTCCACGAAGTACGAACTTCTTACTGATTTTGAATCTGAATGAAAGAACCAAACAAAAAAAGCTCTAATAAAAATTGAGGTTCTATTACCAGCACTTTTCAATGCTTCGAAAAACAACATGGCGGGCGTAAGTGGACAATTTCTTCGCTTTTATTACTCGACCATAACGTCTACCACAAATCTGTGAAAGAATCAAGTGTCAACAAGCCTTGACAATAAACAAAAATACCAAGTTTAAAAAATCAGATAGAAAAAAACACGTTGTTATAGGACTTCTTTAAATAATTCTAAGACACAGTATATTATGTCCAAATTAATTAAATATTAAGGATGTATGAGCGCTAGGCTTAGAATTAGATTAAACGCTGATTTTTTTTATATGATCTTGTCGAGGTTCAATATTCAGTACTCCAAAAATTTCAAGGCCCCTTAACGACTATTTAAGCAAGATATTATTAATAAAAAATGTAGCATTATTCATGGTTATACACAGAGCTTACGGCAAGGTTGACTTTGCAACTCTTTGTTTTCCACAGTTCGACCGTTTGAATATAAGATACCGTAGATGAAAAACATCGATTATATCCATTAAATGTCAGGGATTATGATGATACATTGAAAAACAGGGCCCAACGAACATTCGAATTAGATATATCAAGCTAAACATAGCCTTCTTCACTTTTATTTGGAGGTTAAAGCTGGGGAGCATACGATATACCACCGGAGTCAGTCAGTTACTCGGAACGAAATAATTCTTAAAACGAAATTAATTTAATATTATATGCTCTCTGAAAATCATCTATGTACTTTTCACTAATATTTTGCTAAATATTACTACCTACTGTTCCGTTTCTGCGAAATTTCAATGAGATCATGTGTATTAAGAGACGCGGCAGCGTCTTGAAACAAGTACATTTACGGCAAAGTTCATGGACCTCGAGACGCGCCAAGTCTCTTATACGCCAAGCAATGTGAATCAGCCACATATTTAAGTTTTCCTGAATCATATCTTATTAATTATCGAGTATTGAAGACGTTACTTATGCATTAAAAAGATTTTTTTTTCTCTTTCGAATGGGACCAATACCAAGTCCGTAGCTATTGGCATAACGATGATATCGGCTTTTATTCTTTCGTTTGAGGCCACATTTGCTTTGGGGTGATTTTGTTCTCCTTCGACGATTTTTTCGCACAATTTCGTCTACTATGCGCGTCATGCGTAGCGTAGCAGAACGACATGACTGCGTTCGCTTGCACGCTTATTTCACGCTTGCAGTGATCTTCAGTCAGTTTGGCGAATAATAAGAAAAATGGCATTATTATTTTCTCCTAATAATCGACCGTTCGTTTCAAATAATAACTCATTATTCGGATGAAAATGATCAAGATTCATTATATATAAATGAAGAAAGTGATGATGAAATGGATTTTGATATTCTGTGAAAAAAAAAAACGTTTTAATATCCAAAATTATGTTGAAGAGGTTATACCTATTTATACTGACAACTGACAACGAATTCCAATCGGATTTCAGGTAATTATTATAAATCAAGAAAGTAAAGAATTATATTTTAGATATCGACTCATATTGTTAATTTATACCACGAAAATTAAGTAACAGAAATATCTGAAAAACTTTAATGCGCAAATGATAAATATATATTCATGGTGCATGCCATTGAATAATGAATTAATGAATTTGTGTGTGTATTATTATCAAATATTATTATTATAACAATTATTTTAATTGATTATAGGCTGAATCGGCTGACCTTATGGCATTACTATGTTCACTATGTACTATGTTCACTACAGAATGAAAGAAATTCTATCCATATAAAACTTTATGGTTTTTTTTGTTATCGACGGATGGTTTGGTGTCTAAAATATAATTTGTGCAGTCCATCGGACAAGCAAAATTATAAGTTCATAATTAGATCGAGAAAATTCAATCCATATTAAAGTTTATGATTCTTTCTCTCATCGATAGATGATTTGGTGTCTCAAGTATAGTTTGTGCAGTTAATCAAAGAAACAAAATTATAAATTTATAATTACACTACTCGCAAAAATTAAAGGAGCAAGAAAAATTTCCAAATTTTTCGGTGATTTTCAACAGGTTTTATTTCAGTGAAAAATGGTCGTATCGAGGTAATTAAAAAAACATTTTGAAACTCCGCCATTCTAGTTTTCAAATCTTTTGGTCAACAATTTTTAGGATCTACGCTTCTTACGAAATTTTAAAGAATGGCGTGAAAGGAAATTTTCAATTTTTTTAAATCTTTTTATTTTTGCTCCACGGGCTTGGACATTTTTTTTACAGCTACACCAATACATGGACCAGGTAGCCTGTTTATCCAGCTTCAATTTTGTTTTTCAGTTTTTTCTCTGCGTTGATTTCTCGCAGAGATATCCGACTTTGAATGAAAAAAGATCTTGTTGTCTTTAACCACTGATATCTCAGCAATCAGTCGGCGTACAGAAATTAATCGGGCCGATTCGGAAACTAGAATAAATTTCCTACAAGATCCTTTCAAGAGTATTGAGGAAATTTTTTTTTTCACCCTTAACATTCAAGTGAAAAAAAGTACAAAAAAGTGACTTTTTTCCTCGATTTGGTAAATCGACTGCAGCTTTGCTAATATTGATGGAAAGGCTAATTTTTAAGGAAAATTTACAGCCGAATGTACCCGCAATAACCCTGTCAATTTGCAGATCGATCTATTGAACGGTTCTTCCGGACCGATTGATCGAAATTTCCAAAAAAATTGAAGGAGCAAGATTTTTGTTTCTGAAGATCGGGTAATCTTCTTAAAAATGGAAAAATTGATTTCTTATCGACTTTTTGTACAATTTTGTATCCGTTACCGGCTAAATAAAAAAAATAAAAAAATAAAAATTTAGATTTTCCAATTTTTTTTTCCAAATTTTTTTATCAAATTCTTGATTAAAATTTCAAAAAAAATGAAAGGAACAAGGTTTTTGTTTCGAAACATCGAGTAATCTTCTTAAAAATGGGTAAATTAATTTTTCTTCGACTTTTTTACAATTCTGTATCCGTTATTGGTTGAATTTGAATGTTTTTGCGAAAATTTGGATTGTTGCTTATCAACAAGTCAAAGAAAAATTAATTTACACATTTTTAAGAAGATTACTCGATGTTTCGAAACAAAAACCTTGTTCCTTTCATTTTTTTTTGAAATTTTAATCAAGAATTTGAAAAAAAAAATTGGAAAATGAAAAAAAAAAAAAATTTTTTAATTTTTTGTTTGTTTGTTTTTTTTTTTTTTTAATTTAGCCGGTAACGGATACAAAATTGTACAAAAAGTCGATAAGAAATCAATTTTTCCATTTTTAAGAAGATTACCCGATCTTCCGAAACAAAAATCTCGCTCCTTCAATTTTTTTGGAAATTTCGATCAATCGGTCCGGAAGAACCGTTCAATGGATCGATCTGCAATTTGACAGGGTTATTGGGGGTACATTCAGCTGTAAATTTTCTTTAAAACATTAGCCTTCCCATCAATATTAGCAAAGCTGCAGTCGATTTACCAAATCGAGGATCTAGGAAAAAAATCACTTTTTTTGTACTTTTTTCAGTTGAATGTTAAGGGTAGAAAAAAATTTTTCCCCAATACTCTTGAAAGGATCTTGTAGGAAATTTATTCTAGTTTCCGAATCTGCCCGATTAATTTCTGTGCGCCGACTGGTTGCTGAGATATCAGTGGTTAAAGACAAAAAGATCTTTTTTCATTCAATGTCGGATATCTCTGCGAGAAATCAACGCAGAGAAAAAACTAAAAAACGAAATTGAAGCTGGATAAACAGGCTACCTGGTCCATGTATTGGTGTAGCTGGAAAAAAAATTCCAAGCCCGTGTAACAAAAATAAAAAGGTAAAAAAAATTTGAAAATTTTCTTTCGCGCCATTCCTTAAAATTTCGTAAGGAGCGTAAATCCTAAAAAATTTTGATTAAAAGATTTGAAAACTAGAATGTCGAAGCTTTAAAATGCTTTTTTTATGACCTCGATACGACCATTTTTCACTGAAATACAGCCTGTTGAAAATCACCAAAAAATTTGGAAATTTTTCTTGCTCCTTTAATTTTTGCGAGTAGTGTAGAATAAGAAAACCCTATCCGTATTGAATTTTATGATTCTTTCTCTCATCAATGGATGATTTGGTGTCTATAATATAGCTTATGTAGTCCATTTGACAAGCAAAATTATAAATTTATAATTAGGAAAATTCTATCCATATTAAAGATTATGATTTTGCCCCTTATCGATGGACGATTTGGTGTCTAAAATATAATTTGTGCAGTCCATCGGACAAGCGAAATTATAAATTTATAATTAGAATAAGACAATATTAAATATCCATATTAAAGTTCATGGTTCTATCTCTTATCGATGGATGATTTGGTTTAAAATATAAATTGCGCAGTCCATCGGACAAGCAAAATTATAAATTTATAATTAGAATAAGAAATTTCTATCCATACTATAGTTTATGAATCTTTCTTTCATTGACGGATGAGTACTTTGTATTTTTGTGATCAATTTTGTTTCACCGATTTATTATTTATTTTTAGAAATGAATTTATTTTTTTATTTTTTAATGTTAAGATATTTTCATATTTTATAAATTTCACTTCCGCATACTGTAATGATCACTATATGCTTGTAAATAAAAGTCGAATTAGGATACTATATGTACTTGGCAATATGTATTCAGGGTTAAAGTCTATTGATTTCACAACTTTTTGTAGGTAGACCAAGGTATCTACGGATACGCTTATAAATGTACTTGTCTCCAGTTTTTGTACATCATTTTTGCTGTTTTTGGGGGTGATTTGTCCACTTTTTGCAAAGTATTTCCATTCGGTTTTTGCAACTTTACATAATTCATAATTCCATCTCATTATATAATTTAATATTATTTATAATTTCATGTAATTATATTATTTTTATGTAATTGATAATTCATAAAACAAATCATCCATCGATGAGAGAAAGAATCATAAACCTCAATATAGTTCGAATTTCCTTCATTGTGCAGTGAACAAAATACTATTTATAGTATTTACACTAAGGTTCATGGTCCAACGCCAGGATACCAAACTCCATAAATTATATTTTGGATACAGAAAATTCCATCGATCAGTTAAAAAATCATAAATCTCATTACAGATAGTATTTTCTTCATTATGCAATGAAAAAAATGTTATTAATACTGAGGTTTATAACTTTCTTTTTTTAACAAATACCACAAATTAGATTCTGCATACAAAATCTACCAATGATCAATAAAAAAATCATAAGCCTCATTATGAGTAGAATCTTGTCCATCACGCAGAGAACAAAATGTTATACTGTCCATTGCGCATTGAACATTGTGCAGTGGACAAATAGTATTACTATTGAGGTTCACAACTTTTTTTCTTTAACTAACACGACGATTTCGATTCTGGATACATTCTGGATACAAAATTTTCCATCGATGAGAAAAAAAATTATAAACCTCATTTTGGATGGAATTTTTACCAGGGCACAGAGAACAATTTTGTTCGCTGGGCACTATAAAAACTAAGATCGATATGAAGGATATTAAGGATTAAATTAGACTTTATGATATTAAATTTTTCGGACAGATCAGAATAAAGTCTAAATAAATGTTTGTGACGGACCACAATAAATTCAAAATTATCATATTCCGGCAGCACAAATCACTACACCAATTTTTGCTATACAAACTAAATATTCTTTTTGAATTGTAATTAAAAACACATGTCATTTTTGATGTTTAAATTTTTAAATATACTTTTAAGACAGTTTCCAATTTTTCGAGGTTATATCTCGTAGTACCGGCACCAACATAAGCTGCATTCGTCTTGGACGCTTACGCCTTTACGCGCCTATGACCGCGTCACGCGCTAAATACCTTCTCTCTCTTGCTCTCACACTATCCCTATAGTGCTATCTCTTTTGCACTCATCTAACATCAAAAAACGGACCACGTGACATTTTATAGCCAACTTCATGGTGTGTGCGAAAAATGTTGGCTGAAAAATATGGGCCGAAAAATATAGGCTGAAAAATATGGGACGAAAAATATGCGACGAAAACGGAAAATTCATTGAGAAAAATTAACCTATAAAAATACGTATCACCCATACGCGACCAGCTACAGCTGTCTTTCAGGTACCAATCGAAAGAGAAAAAATCTGCGGATTAAACGTATAATCTCAAATTTTCTGAAAAACTCTATTTAATGAGTTATCAGGAAAAATTGATTTTTCGCTATAGATATACTCCCATGTTTAAGCAGGGTTGTTGGCGTAAGAGAATATTGGTGCGACTCTCGACATGTCGGTAAAGTCGGAAATATACTTGTCTCGAGTCGCTACCGCGACTCTTGATAATTTTGCTTGTCCGATGAGCTGCACAAATTATATTTTAGACACTAAATAATCCATCGATGAGAGAAAGAATCGTAAAATATAATATGTATAGACTTTTCTTCATTGTGCAGTGGACATAATGCTTTTGATATTGAGGTTGGCATCTTTTTTTCTTCAGCTACTAACATCACGAATTATATATTAGATACAAAATCTTCCATTGATGAGTGCAAAATTATATACCTCATTAAGGATAGAATTTTGACCAGTGCTGAATTACAAGAATTTACAAATAATATTGAATTATATAATTAAGTGAAATAATGGATTGATTATGTAAAATTAAAAAACCCAATGGAAACACTTTGCAAAAAGTGGACAAATCACCCCCAAAAACACCAAAAATAGTGTGCAAAAATTTGAGACAAGTACATTTACGAAAGTATCTCTAGTTTAATCTTCTTACAAAAAGTTGTGAAATAAATAGACATGAAACTCATAACACGCATTACCAAGCACATGTGGTTCCCAACGTAACGTGAACTTTGCCATCAAGATTTTTGGGGCAGAGTCGGAATAGAAAAATTCAAAAAAATCTTAACGGTAAATGTTTAAAAAATAGTGAAATCAAGTGAAAATTGTCAACAAAGAGAAATTATCAACAAAAAAAATAATCTAAAAAATAAAAAGTACTTTGCGAGTTTTTTTTATTAAGCATATACTGACATTCTGGTGTTCACCTTTTCACTCAAACCCCGTTTTGACTCATCGTCCGTTATGCGATTTTTTAATTTAACCGTAATTAGCGCATCGCTCTTTATATGGTCAATTAGAATCTTGAATATTCTAATACACTCGCTCAATTGTCACGTGCATCTACGACAATCATCGTAAATCTAGGGTTGGTCGCATTTCTGCGTACGTTGTGGACGTCATCGACGTTCAATAGTTAAGATGAGTATTCGATATTTAAACGATTGTCCGTTAACCCCTTGACTGGTGAGCCCGCCGTACGGCGGGCTGTTGGAAAAAATGCGTTATATACGAAATTTATGAGAATTGCAGAACTAAAATTTGTACTCGTGAGTTTTCGGGGTCGCTGATTATGAATCTGCACTGAAAATTTAGAAATTCAAGATGGCGGATCCAATATGGCGGACCGAAAATGCAAAAAGTCATTTGACGAGAGCGAACGTTGGTACTCGGGGGTTCTGCAGGTCTCTGATTACGAATCCGAACTTAAAATTTCAAAATGGCGGATCCAATATGGCCGACCAAAAATGCAAAAAGTCGTTCGATGTGAACAAAAATTGGTGCTCGGGGGTTTTCGAGGTCGGTGATTACGAATCTGCACTCATTTAGAAATTGAATACATATTTATTTCTCACATTTTTCGTCCGCCATGTTGAACTTCTAAACTTGGAGTGCAGATTCGTAATCAACGACCCCAAAAACCCCGGAGTACCAAATTTCAAGTTGATAGTAAGAAAAAAATTGTCCACCAGTGAACGGGTTAAAAGAGGAAAATGAAAGATAATTCGTTATGAAAATAAAATAACGTTACATATATTACACCGAGAAAATTTATGACAAAGGATTAGCAACGGTATTTATAATTATTGCAACAATTATGTGCAGTGATTTATGATTTATCAAATTCTACTACTATGATTTATCAAATTCGGACATAATAAAAGGTCAATAAAAGATTTTCAACTATTCCAAAAATAATAATAATATCATTGATCGTTCATTTAAGGGGGTCGAGTCAGCGTCAAAACGGCGATTTTTAATAATCATTTGTAATTTTTGTAGAAAACCTACAAATATGATCCATCGCCCACCATTTGAGCTTCCAAATGAACAATTTTTTGGAACTAGTTAAAACCCTTAAGGTACACGGGTTTCCTGAAAAACCTAGTTTTTAGTTTTTACACTCTGCGCGTGATTCAGAATAAACAGCTCAACGGATCTTACCCTACGACGTCTCATTTTCTTTGTGACACTTTTCCGTATAGGGTGAACGTGGCACATTTTTTTAGCCCTTTATTTCAGAGTTGCAAGCCTGTTTTGAAATTGTTAGCCTATTTTGAACATTCCAGGCATTGTCCTGGTCACAATTTTAACTTAAATAAAAATGTGCCGCGTTCACCCCGTGGAAAAAAGCGTTACGAAGAAAATGAGACGGCGTAGAAGAAAATCTGTCCAGCGGTTCTTTCTGGATCATGCACAGAGTATTTGAAATACTAGGTTTCGGGAAAGAGCCTTCAAGTTGAACATCTGGCAAAATATTCCACAGTCGCTGGCATCGCTGGTTAACACTTCCTGTGGAACAAACACTATTTTTGAAGGATATTATAAGTTTAGAAACCATTTTTTAATGACTTTCAACCATTTTTCAATTGAATTTATTTTTTTATTATTTTATATTTATTAGGGACAATATGTCTTGAGATAAAAATTGCTAAATTTCTTCTAGATGATAATAAACACTTTCTTTGACACTTTTTAGGTTATCGGACGAGAAGTAAACTTTGCTTCGCTGAAAAAAAAAATCTCAATCTAACGATCGGAAAATAAGTTGGAAAATAAAAATTCAATTGTCGGTTTTGTCAATTATTCAATAAAGTAAATATAATACTGACATAACCAACGGCTGTGTGACAGCCGATGGTGCGGTTTGTCCAGTTTGTCTAAAACAAACAAAGCACACTTTCACTAGATTTCATAAGCGGCTCACACAGTAATGAATTATCTTTGTAACACGAATAAACTACTAATAAACTAGTAAACACTAATAAATCCGAACCGAGCGCGTGCAATTCGATGACAATACACATACGATGCATTCAGCATTCCATCAGCGTCAGGGGTATGACACTCAATGCTAAAAGAGCTTCGCTTATTTGACACGCTTCTGATTCGTCGGGGTATGCATCAGCCGCCAACTGTAGGACGTGAAACTCGAACTGCGGTATGCGGTGGTAATGGTGGTAGCATAGCCGAATTTTGACCGGCAAAGTAAAGAACTTTCTTATCAATATTCAATAATCGACGTTTTATAAGCGCTACTCAGTGCGAGATGCTTTTTCATTCTTGCCCCGTTGTTATTAATAGTTTACTATACTGAGAATAATTAATAGATATTGCCGTTTTTTAAAATTCGGTTTTATTCATTTCATAATTTTGAAATAACATATTTTATAACATGATGAATAAAATAAGACGCAAAACAATATAAATTTGTAGACATTCTGTATTTAGTTTTTATATGCGAATTTAAATTGAAGATTTATTTCTACAAAACCTTGCGCAGTGAGAAATTACAGAATAATAAATAAAACTTGAACATTTTAAGAGGCTATACCAGTATGACACTTTCAAAAAATCGATTTTTTTCGGCTTATTCGATAGTTTATACTTTCAAAAATATCCTGTGAAAGCGGCGAGGTTTTATCTAGCAATTTTATCTAGCAAAAATCGATAGTTGAAACTTTAAACACGTTTTTCTCGAAACGATATTTTTCAAAATTGCTGACATCATAACTTAACGAGAAATTGACCGATCGACTTCAAATTGAAACTGAGTATTCTTAAATATATTTACTATACAATGACCTACGTTCTTTTTTGAAAAATCGTAGGTGATTGTATAGGAAATACCTTCAACTTTAATAACCTTTTCGAATTTTTTTGTTTCAGCTACTCGTTCGGCCGGAATCATGTCAGCAGTTGGGGAACTTTTTTTTTGGCACCTCCGAAGACACCACATAACTCCGTCATTTTTCAATATTTTTGTAAACAAAAAATCTTAAAATATAGCTGAAAATATACCTTATTGTGTCCAAAAACTTCAAAACATTCTATCGAGTACTCTCTTTTAAAAAAATTCCCGAAAATCGCCTAATTTTTCATGCATTACACTGGTATAGCCTCTTAAGATATATCGGCGTTAGAACGTTTCCGAAATTTCTGAAATCCAGATTTTTCGAAAAATGGTAACTTCTGAAATACATGCGATAAAAATTAAAAAATTGATCCAAATACTCCTTGCATAGTATACTATTTTATAAGAAAAAAATGGAAAAAATTAAAAATGGCCAGGGTCTGGGCCGAGCGAAATGGCGTGGATTGCCTCATATATAGCATTATCTATATATACTAGGGTGACAGTTACTTGGGCTTTGGCGAAAAAGTTCAACGCCACCCCAAAAACATAATCAAGGTATATAAAAAATAATCTGTGGAGGCGCTTGGAAAATGGGAACACGCGCCACCGAGCGATTCAAATTTTAAATGCAAAATACATGTATTTATCCCACGCATCAATGATTTTTTTTCCGACTATAATATTAATGAAAAAAATTTGAAACTTGGTACACTTATTGTGCATAGTATGGGGTACAAAACCAAATTTTTTCAATTTTTTTCGTGCATAATTTTGTTAATGACAAGCTCTGTAGAGATGCCCAAAAAACGAAATATGGGCATCTCTACAGAACTTATCATTCACAAAATTATGATTGAAAAAAAATTGGTTTTGTACACTATACTATGCACAATAAGTGCACCAAGTTTCAAATTTTTCTCATAAATATTATACTCCGAATGATTGAAATTTTAAATGTGAAATATACAAGTATTTATCCCATGCATCAATGATTTTTTTTCCAAGTATAATATTAATGAGAAAAATTTGAAACTTGGTACACTTATTGTGCATAGTATGATGTACAAAACCAAATTTTTTCAATTTTTTTCGTTCATAATTTTGTTAATGACAAGCTCTGTAGAGATGCCCAAAAAACATTTAAAATTTCGATCGTTCGGTGGCGCGTTTTCCAATTTTCTGAGCGCCTCCAAACTTTACACAGATTTTTTTTTGATACACCTTGATTATATTTTTGGGGTGGCACCGAACTTTTTTCGCCAAAGCCCAAATAACTGTCACCCTAATATATACATATTGCACATCTATGAATATATAGCATAAAATTAAAGTTAGATTTTGGTTTGGCCGAAAATTGAAGTTAGATTTTGATTTAGTCTAAAATTTAAGTTAGATTTGGGTTTAGCTTAAAATATAAGTTAAATTTTAAATTAGCCTAGACTTGCAGTTAGATTTTGGTTGAGCGTAAAATTAAAGTTGGATTTTGGTTTAGCCTAAAATTTAAGTTAGATTTTGAGTTATTAGCTATATAATGCTATATATTCATAGATATGCTATATATATAGATAATGATATATATATACATTAGGGCGATTTTTTTTATTTCTTTCACTCCCCACCCGATTTTTTTTTACATATGTCTGAAAGAAAATTTCCTGAAAGTTAAAGCCCTTGATATTAATATTAAGTACTGTCCCTTCGGGCGATAAGTTTTTCCATCTAAAATACACGTAAATCAAAAACTTTTTTCTTCCAAATTTTACCACTTCGCGGTTTTTTATGCTATCGCATTAATTTTGGTCGCAATTAACACAGAATTGAACGATCTTTGAAAGTGTCTTCAACAGCGTAAGTGTACCGCACTGGTGAGATGGTACGAGGTTACTAAAGTTGATTTTTACCTACAATTCTCGTTTTTTCGCTGTTATCTCCGAAATGATTAACTTTACCGAAGAAATGTGACAAAATTTTTTTCTTGAAATTTAATTTCCTACAAAAAAGGTCCTCTAAACCTAATTGCTAAAATCAATATTTCTTGAGATATTGAACCTTAACTTATTTGTGATATGAAATTTTTTATGGATTATCGAACCAAAAGTTTCAAATTGTTGATATTCCATATCATATCACCACTCGTGATATGATATGCGATATGGTGATATGATATAGAATATCAACAATTCAAAACTTTTGGTTCGAAAAACTATACAAATTTTATACCATAAATAAGTTAAGGTTCAATATCTTAAGAAATATTAATTTTATCACTTAGGTCTAAAGGACCTTTTTTGTAGAGAATTAAATTTTAAACAAAATTTCACATTACGATTTTTCGGTTAAGTTAATAATTTCGGAGATGACCGCGAAAAATCGAAAATCAATGTGATAGCTAAAAAACCGCGGAGTGGTAAAATTTGGAAGAAAAAAGTTTTTGATTTACGTGTATTTTAGATGGAAAAACTTATCACGCGAAGGGAAAGTACTTAATGTTAATATTAAGAGCTGTAACTTTCAGGGAATTTTCTTTCACACATATACAATGCTCGCCATTAATGCCTGCAAATCTTTGAAAGATTCTTTCCAAGATTCTAAGACTCTTTCCAAGATTCTAAGACTCTTTCCAAGATTCTAAGATTCTTTCAAAGATTCTTCGGAAGAATCTTGAAAAGAATCTTAGAATCTTAGAAAGATTCTTTTCAAGATTCTTTCAAATATTTGCAGGCATTAATGGCCAGCACTGTATAACAAAATTTCGGGTGGGGAGTAAAAGAAAGAAAATAAGTCGAAAAAAATCACCCAATATACTGTAACGGGACGGCCTTTTCGGCCTCCCGTCACCAATTTCCATCGTCACGAGAGAGGTGGGGCCAGAACACCTAGGCCTCGGGTCATGCCCCAATTTAAAAGCACGCCTCTTATCACTGCTCACTCTCCTTCTTATTCTGCTCTTATCACCGGAAATACATCACCTCACCGAACGTTCGAGAACTGTCCAGAACATTCGATAGAAATCCATAGAAGCTTGGAGAAGGGGCGCTCCCACCAACATTATTTTCGAAGGATATAAAAGCGCCAGTAAAATCGCCCTCGAGCACTCTACTTTTGAAAATTATAAAGTTTGAGCCACGCCGTCGAGCTTTGCTCGATCCTTAGTATAAAACCGTCTTAAGTGCGGTTTGCGTTAAGGTCTTTCTCCGGGTGAAGCCCCCACATTGCGTCAGGAAGTTGGATCACGGTTTAAGGATAGTTGCGCTTGCTCCGTGCCTTTCTATTCTTTATCTTCAAGCAATTTATTTCTTTCGATCGAGTAACGATTCCATCAATAAATTCGTATCTTGCAAGTTTCCTTGCGGAAAATAATTTCAAAGTAAAAATTGAGAGTACAGCTCCGTCACGGCGCATTTCGCGACCGTGACGAATAAATTCTGTTTCTTGCAAAAATATAAAATCATCGGCCACGATTATATCGTCCGCGTGCCGTTTGAGGAATCATAATGCTCATTATCAAAATCGTGATAATTTTAGCCATTTTTAGCGTTTACTATATCACTGATAAATGGAAACAGATCATTCAAAAAATTCGAAATTTTTTATATAAGGTGCCCCGATATGTACTCTTTCAAACCCATATTTACTGAACATTAACAAATGGTTCATATATTCGAAAAAAATCTCTGGATATCAATATTTTCAATTCATTATTCAATTCATTATATCATTAAATATTGATTTTTGTCTTCTATGCAACACCCTAGTGTATATCATAAATTAATAAAGCTATATATACATATATGAATATATAGCATCATATACATTAACTATACATACATATATAGCATATATGTACGAATACACAGCTTTATATATAGCATCATCTATATATATAGATAAGGCTGTATGTAATGCGATATTATATTCATAACTATGTCTTATAAATATATGGATAATGTATATAATGCTATGTATTCATAGATAATGCTATGCCTAATGCTACTATCCCAGATAGACAAACGTGCTGTAGAAAATCGCATGACGGCACAGTAACGCAATTATGACGGCAAAATACGGCATAGCGTGGGGCATTCAAGTAAAGTCCGATTAATATAAAAACAAATTCAACTTGATGCAATATGACACGGCACATTTGCGCCACGACATGCTGCAAAAACGCTGCTAATACGCAGCACAACGTGACACCAATATAACGTCAAAACAAGATATCAATCACAGTGAACTATGTGAATATGCTGCAAATGTACAGCACGCCATGCTGCAAGTGTGCAGCACGCCGTGTTGCAAATATGCTGTAAATCTGCAGCACGCCGGGTTGCAAATATGCTGCAATTAGCAGCACGCCATATTGCAAATATGCTACAAATGTGCAGCTGCATATTTGCAACATTATTGCAACATTATTACATAATCTCGTGTCGTTAGAATGGAGCTTAATGCGGACGTAAAAAGCTGTTTACTGACGCCACGGCTTGCTCTCAAGTGCTGTTGCCGACAATATGACGCAAAATGTCTATCGGGGTATATACATATAAGCCTGTGTTTATGCTTGAGAAAGCCTGTGTATAAGCTCGAAAGCCTGTGTATAAGCTCGAAAGTCTGTGTATAAGCTCGAAAGGATGTGTATAAGCTCGAAAGCCTGTTTACAAGCTCGAAAGCCTGTGTATAAGCTCGAAAGTCTGTGTATAAGCTCGAAAGTCTGTGCAGTATAAGCTCGAAAGCCTGTGTATAAGCTCGAAAGCCTGTGTATAAGATAGTGAGGAGAGTGAGAGCGCGATGTTGATCTCGCACACCCTCACATTCCCACTACCCACATACAAGCCCCTCTCTATCGTATCACACCGCGAGGCAGAGCACCGCGCGCCGTCTATCGCACACACATATTTTCACACTACGCTATAAGCCCTCGTGTAAAACCGTGTCACTTCGATGTATATAGATATAGAGCCCGTGTATAAGCGTTTCAGGTCGACTATCAAATAATTTTTGCGATGATAAATATTCAAAATAATTCGCCCAAAATGATGATATCTCAGTATGACGTTGGCGGAAAAAAATTACAAAGGACTCAAATGAAAGATAAAATTATTTCCACTAGTGCTCGTAGATCTTAAAAAGGTAGTCGTGTTTTTTAGTAATATCCAATTGAAATTTAAATCGGCTTCGGCGGGAGGCATATTCGCGTATATAAGAGTGCGCAGCGATCTCGACTGGGATTCTCTCAGTTTTTTTTAATACTTAGCGTCGAGACGCTGCCACGTCTCTTGATATAAATATTTAAAGCATCGAATCTCGAATGATCACCCAAATGTAAGTTGATACCTGAAATAACCACCACCCTAATATACATCGTATAAATACTTGCAAATACTTGCAGTTTACACACTTGCACACACTAGCACCCACACCCACATACACTTTTTATTATATAGAGATAAAATATATATATGCAAGCCTGTGCATAAGTTCGAAACTACGGTTGGCGAGGTGGGTTGCGTCGAGTTTTCGCACATACTCATATTTGCCCGCTAGTACACAAGCCCCTCTGTATAAAAGTCGTATTAAATCGAAGCGTGACTGGCAAACTGTTGACAATATGATATCTCAGTATCGCGTGGGCGGAAAAAATAATAATGGATTCAAATGAAAGATAAAATTATTTCTAGATCACTAGAGTTCGTTGATCTTAAAAAGATGGTCGTGTTTTTTAGTAATATCGGATTGAAATTCCAATCGGGTTCGGCGGGAGGAATATTCGCGTATATAAGAGTGCGCAGCGATCTCGACTGGGATTCTTTCAGTTTTTTTAATACTTGGCGTCGAGACGCTCCTGCGTCTCTTGATACCTTCCTTTTCCATTATCATTTTACACTTTTTTTATACACCAGCAGACGAAGAAATAACTTCAATGAGAGTTAAATGATTTTTTAAATTTAAATTGTCGAGAACAAAAACTGGGTTCCGACATTTCGTGCGGGGAGAGGTTGGCTCAGGAGCGTCTCTCATTGATGCCGTTCCCCGAATTGGGTATTAACCTTCTGACGGATTTTTTTTCTTGACAAGATTGGGACGATACCTGATCCATCACCTTCGGCCGCCATCCCCGCACGTAGCGTCTCACATGCCGGCGGGTGTCAGATAATTTTTTTCCCCCGGAATTAACAAACTGGTCAAACCTGGGAGTCGAGTGGAAAGAGCTCGGCTCCACGAATGCACCTTTTATTTCATCAGTGGGCTAACCGGACCTGAACTGGGAGACGAGGGGGAAGGGCTCGACTCCAAAAATGCACTTTTTATTTTGTCGGTGGACTAACCGGGCTGCACTGGGCATCCAGTGCAGTCCGGTTGATTCTGTCGAAGAAAATTTTCTGCCTATATGGGGATTTGAACCTGATACCTGCCTACCTAACTACCTATACGAATGCACACACTAACGATTGCGCTACCGACGACTTGGGAAAACATTTTATTGAAATAATATAATAGGTGCATCGGTGTCATTTGCAATCATTCCATCGTAAATTATATATAGGACTTGATGTGATGACGTACACGTTCCTAACCTCTGTACCTGAAGAATTCGCTTTTTAACACAAATATGTTTTCTTGTAATACTGTGACAAATCATAACCTTTATAAATAAATTAAAAATTCGTATATATGTGAAACAAGTCAAATTTTCTTTTCGGAGGACAACTAATATTCATAAAAATCCCTACGTGCAAAGGAAGTTTTATGTATTTTAAATTTTCCCTTCGAAGAAGTATTTTTCACAAAACCCTCTTTGCAGATCATAAATAACTGGAAATTGTTTTCTTCGCTTAATGGCAAAATATGAATTTTGTCATTGGGCGAAGGGAGTTTTAGGCATTTTGAACTTTCGCTTCGGAGAACTATGTTTCACAAAATCCCCTTTACGGATTCTAAAAATCTTGTAACAGTTTTCTTTGCTTAATGGAAAAATATGAATTTTGGCAAAATATGAATTTTGTCATTGAGCGAAGAAAACAATTCCAAGATATTTACAATCTGCAAAGGGGATTTTGTGAAAAATTGTTCTCCGAAGGGAAACTTTGAAATGCATAAGACTCCCTTGGCCCAATGACAAAATTCATATTTTCATTAAGCGATGAAAACAATTCCAAGTTATTTAGAATCGGCAGAGAGGATTTTGTGAAAAATAGTTCTTCGAATGGAAACTTTGAAACGCATAAAACTTCCTACGCATGAAGGGAGTTTTATGAATATTAGTTGTCCTTCGAAAGGAAAATTTGACTTATTTCCTATATGTATGAATTTTAAATTTATTTATAATGCAGGTGATGATTTATCACAGTATCACAAGAAAACATATGTGTCAAAAAGCGAATTCTCCAGTTACAGAGGTTAGGATGTCATCGTGTATGTAAATCTTACATTCGCAGTGGTCTTAAGACCTCCTCGACGTAACCTCAAAATCTATCGACAAACAGCGCTAAGAATAAGAATCATGCAGGAGCGAGAGAGAGTACATAACCTGCAAATTCATTCTACACATAATTATGACTGCCTATCATAGCTTTAGGAGATTATATCGAGGAATTGGTAATCGTTCGTTTGTGTGAATAGGTTACCGTATAAGGCTTCGCTAGCAAACATAATGAGTTAGATTAACAAATGACGTATGCTAAAATTTCTTCATGCCCTAGCAGATGAACGAGTTACTGGTACTGCAAATCGCCTATGCTCGCATTTGTTCCGCGAGCAAAGCTTATATACACCACTAGCAAATCATTTCCTACGTTTACATATTATTTTGCTAGATTTGCGGATTTGCATTTTTTATCACAGTAGAAAATGCTCGTTTGCTGCCAGAGCAAGAAATCTGCTTTATGTGCATATCGATTTGCTATATGTGTATATCGATTTACTAATACAACAAATAAATGGTTAGCAAACCAACTTTTGCTGTCGTGACAAAACTATTTCTCTCCGTGTGAGCACACAGCCGTAAGGCGCACGTATCGCACAAACGCGAGCAAGACACGTTATACGTAGCTCGACCGGGGGAGAGCGTGACCGAGCGTCAACACAAAGCAGACACAATAGCGAGAGCGCTACGAGGTCTAATCTCGACGACGATCGGAGACTGACTCTACTAATCTCTTATCGAAAACTCGAATAAACACTCGAATTCTCTGACCGATAGCTCTTGCCTTCTTATTCCAATTTCTTACATTTCCGAGAGCGTTACTGGAGAATTATCACCCTAGATAGCATGTTGAGAATCTCAGCGGCAGCTTCCCCTGAAATCCGGGCGAAAGCAAGGCACTACTCTACTTAAGGTAACTCCTGCGGTCCAGTTGAGTCAAATCATGGTCCGTGAAAAAAAAATTCGATGAATCTCAAAGAAATGTAAATTTAGTATTTACAGGTTCAAGTAGCATTATTGCCGTCAGAAAAATATCATAATGTTGTCTAGTTAGTCGAATAAAAGAGAAATAATTAAAAAACATATTGCCGATATGGCTAGTACCAAATGTCGAAATCGCGGAAAATAACACGTTTAACGAATGACTCTAAAGTAGGCACACGATTTGGAAACGTCGCAATATTCACACGTTGGTAACGCCACTTAGCATTGCACGACTTACGTTGTGAACGAAGATCGAGACCCTTGCTTACGTCCGTCCATATACATATGGGGCATTCCAAGTAAAAACGTGGGATCATTTCCCTCGGGTCATCAGATCCTTGCATAACTTTTTTTCGCATTTATTCTACTTCAAAAACAGCCTAATTTTTTAAAAGATTTTTCTGGCCACTCCTTCAGGTGGCGCGACGATCATTTTTGTGTTAACAAGGGATAACTGAAAAAAAACCATTTTTAAAATTCTGCAATTTTTCCCACAGATTCTGGATTAAAAATAAGTAATTTCTATCATGATTAGAAAGTAGGTCACAGCTGTCTCATATTTTTTCGATAATTTTCTTTTTTTCAGTTTCTAAAATCAAATGAAAAAATTAATTCCTAATACTACTTACATGAGTAAAAAAATAAAATAAAAATAAAACATATCTTGGCAAATTTTGATACTTTGCATATTTTTCCAAATAAATGAGAAGAAATTTTTTTGTTCAATAAAATACTTCAATAAAAAGGGATAACTGAAAAAATACCCATTTTAGAATTCTACAATTTTTTCTACAGATTCTGGCTCATAAATAAGTAATATCTATCGTGATTAGAAAGTGCGGCTGCCTCATATTTTGTTTTATAATAAACTTTTTTTCAGTTTTTAAAATAAAATTAAAAAATCAATTCCTCATACCTCTTACATGAGTAAAGAAATAAAATAAAAATAAAACATATCTGAGAAAATTTTGATATTTTGTAAAATATGTAAAGTATCGAAATTTGCCAAAATATGTCTTATTTTCATTTTATTTTTTTACTCATGTAAGACGTATTAGAAGTTGATTTTTTTATTTTATTTTAGAAACTGAAAAAAAGAAAATTATAAAAAAAAATATAAGGCAGCCGTGCCCCACTTTCTAATCATGATAGAAATTACTTATTTTTGACCTAGAATCTGTGGAAAAAATTGCAGAATTTAAAAAAGTGTTTTTTCAGTTATCCCTTTTTTACACAAAAATGATCGTCGCGCCACCTGAAGGAGTAGCCAGAAAAATCTTTTAAAAAATTAGGCTGTTTTTCAAGTAGAATCAATGCGAAAAAAAAAGTTATGCAAGGATCTGATGACCCGAGGGAAATGACCCCACGTTTTCACATGGAATGCCCCATATATAGTGATCGAGGAGCGTCTAAATGTCAACATAACCTTAAAATTTGTTTAACGCAATTTTCTCGGAAATGGATGGAAAAAAAATAAGAGTGAGATCACCTGCGTAATTAATATGTACAGGTAGGTCCACTATTCTTTTTTTATTCCATCAAGACATCTTCGAAAACAAGGTATTAAAAGTTTTAGCTCTATCTCTCTCGCACTCACGGGAGGGGAGAGGCGAGGGAGGGGGGTTACTCTCCCTTCAAGACATCAGACCGCTAGAATCGACACATAAATTGCAACGCTTATTTTACGCCAAATTTCGTCACTCGTGGCGCTAGTAGTAACCCGCTGCCGCTGTCAGTACCAGGGTGGGGGGGTCAGCGGGTCTCCCTGGTCTCCCTCCCGGGCTCCCTGGTCTCTATCCCAGGCCTCCCGGGTGACAAGTAGCGCCACGTAGAGGAACGAGAGGAGCTAAAAATCCGTTGCACAAAGTGGGTCACCTTTGCAGTACAGGGATAGATAGAGATGTCACCCTCCTGAGTAAAGCTACTGAAATGCGAATTATCAATATACTTCATAACTCGATTCAACCCGAGGTCCCCACTTTATCACGCAATAGCTATTTTTGTAGGCGTACGGACCGAAATTTGGGTATTTTTACTACTCTTCTATGATTTTTCAAAATTAGCGCCGAAAAGAGGAAGGTTAGGTGCGGTGCCTTCCGCGAAAGCCCTGTTGCCGAGTTTCAATGGCAGACTAGTAAAAACTGATCATCAGCCTACATTTTACGTATTTTAAACTTCAATATCTGGTTTATTCGATGGTGAATCTACGTTTTTTTTTCCGACGTTGTGCCTTATATATCAATTAATAAATTGTTGTCCTTTTTTGCACGAAATCTTTTATAAACTGTGCTCAAAAGAATTCATCAGTTTGCGAATAACCAGTTTTTCCTATGTTCTCCTATATAAAACGGAGGAATTTAAAATATTTATATCTCCGTTATACAGTGATCAATTTGTTTGAAATTAATTGTGAACACGTATATACCCATGTACAATGACATAGTTTCGTGCCAAAGAAAAATCTTTGTTTTCGCTAATGCAGGAGTTACCTTAATGCGGCACAATGCTGCCCAGCCATTGCCCGTAACAAACCCACCGCCTTAAATCAATCTTCTTTTAAAATCAAGATTAAAGATTAATTATCAAAATTAATCATCATTATCACAACAAAAATGATAACGATTTATTAAATTCGATCGTTACTTGTAATTAATCAGTTGATGTTAAATTATTAATCAGATATTACTTTTGCCAACGCTGCATGAAATGGATGATGAATGAAAAAAAAATTAATTTTCTATACGGTACCGACAAAGTGTCACATGCAGGCGATTTTTTGTGCTCTACTGTTATTTTTTTTCATGGGAAGTACGTATTTTTTCGAATAATTGCAGTTTTTTCCTAAAATAAAATAAACATTCAACTTTATGGAGAAAATAATAGTTTTTGAAAATGATCATAATTTCGTTACAAAAAAATATTGAATCAACATAGTTTTCATTTTATTAGATAAAAAATGAAATAAACTAAAACTTTCTTTATTTGATTTAGTCAAATTATAATTAATTAAAGTAATTGTGATGCGATTGGAAAAAAGCTACAATTCATAGGAATGATTGCTATTCTGTTGCAAACAAGCCCACTTCGCGCACTCGTTGAGGGGCTTTGCGGCTTAAATCCTCGGCTGTTTATAATGGCGAAGTACGAATTCTTTAAGAATATTTTCGTAGGCATACAATATTATAATGTACGAGTTTTGTATTTTGTATTTGCAAGCATATTTATAATGTTGGTTAACATGCCCCACAGGAGCGTTTCAATCGGAAATCACTCTATGTTTTTTGTTTTTAAGCTCATACATCATTGATGGACATTTTTCTAAGTTTCAACACAACCCTAGCAAACCCCGTGACCAGCCACCTAGGACAATCGAAGCGCCCAGCGCTTTTATTTTCCGACTCCTTGCAGTTCAAAGGTTGTCCCAGTCCGGAAATAATTATTGAAATACCTTGTCAACGATCTTCACGATCATGAAGGAGGTTTTTCCATATGGCGCTCATGCTGAGAAACTTTAAGGCAGTATTTACAACTTTTACGGATATCGTCAAGGACTTAACTTGACCTAATCAGAAAGCTACATCTGATATCGACAGACCTGACCAGGAAGCGACCATGGTCAGACGCGCGATAGACCGCGATGGGATAATTGTTAGACAGCGAGGAGTCAGGCAATAAAAGCGACCGGTCGCTGGTCACTTGGATTGTCTTAGGTGACCGGTATCCCTGTAATCGCCTAGCCACAGCCGGGTTAGCTAGAGAATAACGTGAAAAATTCTCAACTTACGCTATGTTTGCAAAATAAAATGATGTCAAAAAAATTGAATACTCGATAGTGCAAAATCATGCATAGTGAAAACTGATTGTCTTGTATTCTCGTCAAGTTATCATTAAGGAGAGTATTTTTATCGAGATCACGATTTATTATTGAAATTTTCTTTGTTTCGTTTCGCAATTTGAGTATGTGATATATATTTATTTTAAAAGACTGTTATTCGTATTTTCGATTGAGCGTCGCGCGACTATCCAGCAAACCGTGAAGACCCTTTTGGCCCTTTTTATGCAAATGAGAAAGCCTATCACATTTTTTACGGTTTTTCGTTGAGAATAAAAGGGACGTCTGTTCTGCACACTCGGTCATCCCCGCTTTTCCATCCTGATGAACGAGACGGGCCTGTCACAGTGTGTATAACTTAATTTGAAAAAAAAACTAATTTCATCCGATATCACCCCTTATAAGGAAGCTAAAGACCCCCTCTCTGATTCTCATGCAATCTCTATCTCTCTCACACTGAGAACGCGAAAAAGAATCAATGACATAGAAAATGAATAGTTCGACCACCTGCATGCACTAACTACGCAAGTGGATCCACTATTCGATTTTAATATCATATCATCAAGCCATCTCGCAAAAATCTGTTGAAACAATTAGAGGTTATGTTGACCTTTACCCACCCACTTCGAGATTTGAGTACCGAATTAGTTGTTTCATACTTTTTTTAGACACATTTACAATTAGATCCATAGATTTGAACATAAAACCTCTTACATGTGAATCCAGCGAATATAAAACTGCTCACATATGAAGTTATATTGAGGCAATTAATTGAAATCGGTTGGATATATTTCCACGATCGTTCTTGTTGAATAGCACGTTCAATTTCAACTCTTATATACCCGCTCTATCCATTTTACGCATTTGAAACTTGCGCACATCAACACCGCTTCCAGCGTTTTTCTGAAAATGGCGACTCTTGTCCCTTGCTAGAAGAACTTTAATAAAGATGTACCGCTAGGTAGATCCGACAGCTAGGTCCGATCTTTGCCGGGATGATATTTGCCGAAAAGTAAGAGAATCCCAATATCTCAAAATTGGTTTATGGGCGTGATGCATAGGTGTTACTGCAAGCATATTCTTGGGCTAAAAGGGGTTGAATACATGTCATGGGTCCTTATTTTACGACGGACGGCGCATTGCGCTTGATTCTAAACGCGACCAGGGCATCAATTGATCCTTAATTAATTAAGTAATATTGGATAAATTGCGCAACGATGGGATGAAATGGGGGAGGCGAGAGGGACGAGGCAGGCGTGTGAAGCGCGATCGGCGAGGCGAAAGATGCAAGCTAACGAGGAGGCATCGGGGGACTGCCCACGAGTTTTTTTAATGACACTTGGTAGGATGGTAGTAGGGACTAATACTAAAAAAGCTATAAAAGGTTTTGCTCAGATACACAGCCGTTCCCAAGATATTGCGGGTGGAAAGTTTCGCAGTCACTTATATCTCTAAAAGTTAAGCGATGAAACAACAAGCAGGGTAGCTCAGCGGCGAGCGCTCTGGCCTACAATCCGTGCGCCCGGCGTTCGAGTCTCGATGGGTCATTTTTTTCTTCTTTTTTTCGCAATTTACTTTTCAGCGAAAATATAATCGATATTTCTTCCACGAATGCTAATTTCGTAAATTTGCTACTCACTGGAAATTATAAAAGTATAATATAATAGTGAAATAATATGTATATTGTATAATGTGATAACCCTTTTCTTATTTAAATATCTATTTAAAAAATGACAATTGTTTTTAGAATAAATGTAAATGTTTATATTTTGGTAACAGAGTGCAATCGTTAGGGTGATAATTATTATAAAAACAATCAAAGCATATGAACTGTCAGCACCAGGAGGAATCAATGCTGCTTCAAATCTGGGCACTTGCTGCGTATGCAACGTTATTATACGAAAAATCGGAACGTTAATTTTTTATATAAGTGCAACGTCGTAGGAATATTGAAAATTTTGTACCTGCGGGATCGGGGTTGTTTTCGAGCAAATTGGGCAGTGAAAGACAATTCTTTAACAACGTGAATGCTGTGGCTTTTCCAGAGAAATTGAAAACATATAGAGTAAGAGCCCGTGATCGCCAGACCTACGTCATTTTATAAAATCTGAAATGTTCTCTGCGCATGCCCCCAACAGAGATAGAAAACGATCGGGGACTATGAAGTTTGGATCGTGGTGGCTTTGGCAGCTAACAGGAAGCAAAGGTGTCCAAAATTGACACCCAAAAACGGCATAGTATAAAGCCTAATTTTTTGATATGTTCTTCGGTATAATATTAAAAGTCACGCCAACTTTTGCCAGACACTTTGCATGGTGGCAACCTCCCACCACATATCCTTAAACTTTTATAAAATATAATTGAACTTACGTCACAGTATAAAATCTGAATTTTATGTATGTTACTTGGATAATTATTAAAGCGTGTATCCTTAAGGGCAGGGTATGGTTTTAAAAGTGAAAAAAGGCACATTTTCATGATTTTTTTGCGCCGATATGAGTAATATTATTTTATTCATTTTATATATGTGGAATTCCACGGTATTTCGATAAAAATCTTACCTTGATGATTTTGATTTTTCTCTAAATTTTTTATATAAATAAGGACATTAAAAAAAAATTTCGAAAACGAAACATCGAAAATCAAAAGACACACAAACAAGTTAACAGTGAAAAGAAGAAAATAAGAAGAAGATAAGTGCAGTTACAAAAAGCGTACAGCGAACGCCCCATAGAGCATCGCATACCATACGCACACCCACAGACGCTGTGTCATATACACGCACGCACACGATCAGCGACGCGTATCTCACGCACATACACCGGACGGATTACATATACACGATATATACGAATTCTGAAATAAAGAAAGAAGGAAGAAAGGAAGGAAGGAAGGAAGGACGGAAAATACAAAATCGACAAACCATAATTCATGAAAATAATACCAATCATCCTCATAGTGGCAATGTGAGTAGTTTTACATTCAAAATTTTATCTCGAATATAATTTGATGTGGAAAAACCACATTTTCGAATTTTCCTTTTTGTGTGAAAATTTTGGTGCTTCGCGAGAGCCCATGTGACGCATGAGGGTATACCGCTGGCCTTGTCACATCAATACGGCTCAACACACGCATACTTTCGAGCGAACAAACGCTCTATTCATTTTCTCTCTCACTTGACGCTTGACAGTTTTCTTCCCCATCCCTTTCATTTTTCCCAAATATATACATGTGACAAAAACTGACCATTCTACAGAATACTACACTTATTATTTTATGCTTGCTAAACTATCGAAAAAAATTCAAAACAATAAAATCTCCAAATGAATAAATAAACCTCAATCAATTTTTTTTCTCTCCTCTCATTACACAATTTTAAATCTTTTTTCTCTTCTTTCGAGTAAAAATACTAATTTCTTTTCCCCTTTTACACAGTTGAGGTTCTCTGAAAAATAAAAATTCATTCTCTTTCCTTTGCATGATAATAACAATTTTTTTTCTCTTCTCCCCTCTTCTATCCAAAAATAGAAATTCATTTTCTGTTCTACATAATTTAGGCAACTCTTAAAAAATAAAATTCCTTTCTACACATTTCGAAAAAACTCGCAGAATAAAATATTATTTCATTTTCTTTTCTCTTGAAAAATCAAAATTCTGTTCTTTGCGTACATAAATAATTTTTCTTTTTCTCGTTTTCCCAAAAATAGACATTTTCGTCAAATAATTCAAAAAAAGTCCTTAAGAATTTTTTTTTCATCATTCCGAACGCAAAATTTTATTTGATATTTTATTTTATCTTATTTAGGAAAAAACCCTGCATTGTAAATAAGCATCTTTATCCAATTAATTTGTGACGGTCCAGCATGTTTAACACACATGAAATAGACGACACGAACGAGAGAGAGAGTATGAAGTGGCCGTAGCGCAGTGGTTAGCGCTCTTGCTTCGCAAGCCAAGGGTCCCGGGTTCGATTCCCGGGACGACGACATTTCATTACTTTTCTCTTGTTCCGTCTCTGGGCCCGCCACTCCCTCCCCGACGGACTCCGTCATATCTGGTGTCAGAAGTCTCCGAACCACGCACACGTCCACACGGCCTGGCTGGGAACGGCAATTGGTAAAGAGGAGACGCTCCTAACCTCCCTGACCATGAAGCTACGCGGAACTCTGCACTATCGACGGGGACGTCGATTACCGAAAGAGGAGGTGTGTGACGGTCCAGCATGTTTAACACACATGAAATAGACGACACGAACGAGAGAGAGTATGAAGTGGCCGTAGCGCAGTGGTTAGCGCTCTTGCTTCGCAAGCCAAGGGTCCCGGGTTCGATTCCCGGGACGACGACATTTCATTATTTTTCTCTCGTTCCGTCTCTGGGCCCGTCACTCCCTCCCCGACGGACTCCGTCATAAATTCAAGAAATTTTTACCCGTTTCACATAATTATTTTGTGTTTTTTTTAAATTTAATACCCAATACCGAACGCATTTTTAGGAAAAAGCAAGGAAAATATACGCCGAATTTTCCCTGTAGATATTTATGAAACAATTCTTTTTATTTTCAAAACAGCGTATGAATAAACCAATATATATGAATGAACATCGCCCAATACTTTGCTTTTTAAGTCTTTTCAGGATCGTTATAATAATTAATATCATTTTACGAACCAAACCAAATAAAAAAAAAACCTTTTGCTCAAATAAATTTTGAATAAATTGAATTTTATCAACTTTCGAGCGCAAACAACAAATCGTTCATTTTTATTTTTATTATTTTTAATTTTTTGTTGTACCCATTTAATGCGATTAACATCGAAATTTTGATTATTTATTTCAAGTGATATTTTAACTCCATTGAAAAAAGAACAACAAACTCAAAGTCCACAAAAAAAAAATAAAAAAATCATAATAGTAAAAAAAATTAATAATAATAATGATAATAAACAAGATATTTCTTTCTCAAATACCAAATTTTTTCTTCTCTTAAGAAAATATAAAATCTTTTTTTCTTCTTCTCTCTCTTTTTTCCCATATTTGAACTTTTTTGTTCGACTCATACATACTCGCAACATATTTAAACAATTGTGTCGAAAAAAAAAACAACTCATCGATCATTATAAAACAATCGTATCGCAATTAACCTTTTACGTACTTCTCTTAAATAGATTGACATTATTTTTTTTTTCTGCGTATCTTTATATTACTTGCAACAAAATTAAACTTACATGAAATAACAAGGCTTTAGGTAAACAACAAGATTAGAATTAAAAACTGATATTTCAGGTATTTAAAAACGAATATCACCCAAAACTTTTTTTTCCTTTTCATTTACGCATAACTTTGGTTACCTTTATTTATATTTATTATCACTGATAAGAACCTTTTTTTTCTCCGGAAGAAAAGGCCCCAAAAATTAAACCTGAAAGACCACCCCGGCGCACTAGCAGACGCCAAAACCTAACCCCTGCATTTTGCACATTATCTGGAGCACAAACCATGCTAAACGAAATAGCACAGCCCAATATGAGAGCTTCCGATGCTCTCAATTTGATCCTGATATACGACGGAAAAAATCCAGCCACCTATTACTACATTCGAAATTGCAAAGATGTCAAAGATATATTAGCCGAAAACCAACACGGGCAATTTCTCAAACTTTTGCGACACAAATTATCAGGACTCACGTACGACTTAGCAGCAACAAAATCATACCAGACACTAGAAGAATTTCTTCAAGATATGAACGAAAGTTTTGGTTCTAAACTCGAACTACCGGACCTTGAGCACAAATTGAGTACACTTGCACAAAAGTATAACGAGGATATCACAGAATACGGAACAAGAACTAGGGTAATTGTGTGCCGAATAAACGAAAGACTTGACGAATATTATGCTCGAGAAGATCAAAGACAATATCTCATCAACAGAAAGGAAGAGGTATTAAAAACCGCGACGCGAACCTTTATAAGAGGTCTTTTTGACAAAATCGGAACTTGTTTAATTAACCGCGAAATAAGAACACTAGAACAAACGATAAAAGAAGCAGCGAACGTCGAACAAGAACTCGGAAAACGCCAATTAATCCACCAGAGTCGAACATTCCTGGAACTTGGGCAAAACACACGTGGCGAAACATTGAAAGTCCACTTTGCGGAAGCGCAAGACAAACAACCCTCAAAATACTTTGCGTACCATAAATCGGGCACTCACGACACCTCGGAGTGTTACGCATTAAAAAGCCCAACAAAGATTCCGATGACCAGCAAAACGATTCACAAAACGGCTATCGCAGCGACTCGCGCGACCGACAGCGAAATAATTGCAGAGACAACTCACGAAACAGGTACTATAACAACCGAGACAGATATCGCGACGATTCAAGAGACAGATATCGGAACGATTCAAGAGACATATCGCGACGATTCAAGAGACAGACGTCGCAACGATTCAAGAGACAGACGTCGCAATGATTCAAGAGACAGATACCTCGACGATTCAAGGGACAGACGTCGTAACGACACAAGAAGCAGATACCGCGACGACTCAAGAGATAGACGGGACAATTACCGTGACTCAAGAAACAGGCGCACAGTAGGAGAAAAGCCCAAAAACCTGGCCAAAACCTCAAATGACCTTTGACGGGAATGAAAATTGGCTTACAGGAGTTTTCAAGGTCGCTGATTACGAATCTGAAAGCCAAATTATCGTAAACAAAATGGCCGATCCAATATGGCTGACATGAATGTTAAAAAGTTGCCAGATGTCGACAAAAATTGGTATTTACGGGTTTTCAAGGTCGCTGATTACGAATCCGCAAGCCAAATTATCGTCAAAAAAATGGCCGATCCAATATGGCCGACATGAACGTTAAAAAGTTACCAGATGTTGACAAAAATTGGTATATACGGGTTTTCAAGGTCGCTGATTACCAATCCGATATCTATTGTTTATAACTTGCAACAAAGAGCTTACAGCAAATTGTTATAAACAAAACGGCCGAGTATCCTGCTAAATAGATAAATTAATATATAAAAAAAAATCATTATAATAAAATAAACGTGAACAGTGTATTCTACGCAATTATTATTTTTATTTCCAAAATACATACGGAACGTTTCAAAAATAGAAAATTTTATTCTTAATCAAAATCGTAATCGGAGTCGGAGTCAGAATCATTATCCGAGTTTGTATCTATTACAACTCCCGGCACGGCTTCAATCTCGGCGCAAAATTCGTCTGCTGCAGCAGTCACTTTAGGAGCGATCAACATCGCTACAGCTTCCGGCGACAAACTCTTCAGCTTCTTCTGTGGTAGTCTTCTGACACTTGAAATGTACGGATCAGAAGTAACTAAGAGCCGATGAAAAACATCTTCCATAGTTTTAACCCTGGAACTTTTTCGCGCAAAATCTTCTCGATATCGTTTGATGTCTTTGTTTCGAGCTTCCTGAGCATCTTCGGATAATTGGCCGATTGGTAATAGAGCATGAGTTATTATCACTGGACCATGAATTAATAGTTTGTGCACCGAAGTAGGCATGGAGTACCAAGGGTATAATGCAACGGTCTTTCTTGCCGTTTCAATAGCATACTGTTCAAATCTTTCACAGTTTATCTCGTGGCCACACGATATAACTTGTAGGATTACGTACAAGCGTTTAATTACTTCTTCGTTGACCCCCGTTATCGCAGCGGAAACCGTCGAATTTTCAAAGAATCGCCGAGCTGTGTTGCCATCATTGCTGCTGCCGTATCCAGGCTTTGGGCGATCGATATTTAGACCCAATTGCTTCTTGAATCCTTCTTGAATGACCCTCCTGCGTTCCTGGGTAATTTTTTTTTCTTCGGCACTTCGAGCTTGCCATTTTTTAATGCCGAGTTTGTAAGACACGTGTAAGCAATACTCGAAGCACCGTATCCACGCATGCAGCGTCGACAATCCGAACTTCAAATTGGTGTTAAAGGAAAAGATAAAATTTTCAATTAATACAATAACTTGAACAATGTACATTATTTTACCAAATAAATAACCGCAATAATTGAAATAATTTTAAAAAAATTAGACAGAAAATATTGACATGGATTTGGTTAAAAGAAAGCTTTGCTTACTATATAATATATATATATTCAAATATTTTATTTGAATGTTATAACATTTCATTCATATTTAAGAAATTTTTATGTGGTTGATTTTAATATGTATATATATATATATATATATATATATATATATATATGCATACGTATTTATCATAATTAAATCACAGAAAATTTATATATATATATATATATATATATATATATATATATATATATATATATATACACATACATATATATTAAAATAATTTATTTCAAGCGTATAACAGCCGTCTTGTCCGTTATGATGCTACTTCACCCATTCTCAGGTAGAGGCGCAGAGGCTGCTCAATAGTGCCGCGTGCACGCTCGGCTACCGCACGATGCGAAAAAAATCATAACGGACAAGACGCACGTTTTCCGCAGGTAACTCTTGTAAATTTCGAAAGCTTATACATTAAACTAAAGGCCGAGACTAGGAGCTTTGCAAAATGTGACAAAATATATAACTTTTCGGACCGTTGAAAATATAAGTTTTCAAAATTATTCAATTTTATTTATGCCGAAGGCTATACTACATTTCAATCATTTATACATAAAGTTTAGATTCAACCGATGTAAAAATATGTTCTATATACCTCCAGAAGTCGCATCCATGTTGCAGAATTGAAATTAAACCCGTCACTTTAAAGTTATGGGTTTTTGAAGTCAGCGTTATTTTCGTCTGTTCAGCGCGTGACACGTACACTCTTCACGAACACTAACTGCAAACTGACGCTGCGGCGCAGGTATACACTTAAAGGGCTTTCCCTTCCACAATAGAATGCAGTTACTAGTCCTCTACCTGAATGACTACTCAACTGACCCTATTTCGAAAATTTATTTGTTGGGGTTTTGGCCAGGTTTTTGGGCTTTTCTCCTACTGTGAGGCGTCGTGACGATTCAAGAGATAGACGTCACGACGACTCGCAAGACAGATATCATGGAAAACAAATCACACCTGAAGAAGCGCAAGATTTCATCCTTGCATTCACAAAAATGATGAAAAACAGCAGGGAAACAAACGCAAAAAACTCGAACGCGCCTTCGCGGGACAGCGCGACGCGGAGCAAATCGGAAAAGCGCACGGTAGCAAACCAGTAACACGCAAAGCAGTCATAATAAAAAAAGCGACGATCTCACTCGGAACCCTAAAACGTCACAAGCCTCCCACAGTAAAAATCAATTCCGTCGATTTAAGAGAAATTGATACAAAGTTTTTGATAGATACCGGTGCACAAATTAATCTGATTAAAATCAAGGCACTAGGAAAACACATTGAAATAAACGAACTGATAACCCAGCAAACACAGTTCCGAAATAGTTACGAAAATGTTACGTAACGTGTGTTACATTGGACATAACATTTATGTCACAAACTCCGTGAATGAAGCAGTTTGTTCTCAAATATGTCATCCTATAAACAAGTCACAGATACGAAACATCTACGAGAAATAATAATGAAATAAACTCATACCCAAGATGTAACATATTTAGCTCATAGATGTAACAAACTCATCACATAGCCATAACAAACTCAGATAATAGATGTAACAAACTCAGATCATAGTTGTAACAAACTCAGCTCATTGATGTAACTCCTACGAAACGAAGCGTAACCCTGGTAACGCATAATACTCGTAACAATGATGTCAATGTGATTTCGTGGTTACAGGTAATTAACGTATATACATATTTTATGAACAAATCCCGTAGTAAAAAACTCCATTCGTCGCCATTGAAAAATCCCCATTCATTCCCCATTGCCAAAATAACCAATGGAGATGAATGCCGAATTGCCTAAGGGGATTTTCGCCATTGAATTCCCCATTTGAAACGGAATGGGGATTTAATGGAGACAATCCCCTTAGGCAATTCAGCATTCATCCCCATTGGTTATTTTGGCAATGGGGAATGAATGGGGATTTTTTAATGACGATGAATGGAGTTTTTACTATACGAAAGAATCTCCATTGCTGTTCGCCACTCATTTCCCATTGCCCACAAAACCAATGGATATGAAAGCCAAATTTTCTAAGGACATTTTCGCCATTGAATTCCCTATTTGAAACGGAATGGGGATTATCCCATGGGGATTCAATGGAGACAATCTCCCTAGTTAATTCGCCATTGACCTTCAATGGTTTTTGTGGGCAATGGGGAATAAATGGGATCATCAATGGAGATTCTTTCATATGATTGCTATATATACATGGAATTACGCATTAAATAATCAAATGATGTAAGTTATCAGTAAGTAAGGTTAATCATAATGCTAATATTAGCATAACGACCAATAATTATATACGCATTATATATATTATTACATTTAATAGAAATTATTGAAGCTCAGAATTGAGAAAATAGATTGTAAGTGTATTCAGATGACGATTGATAATGAAAGTATATACGTTTTTCCTCTCACAAATCGGGTTGAGAAGGACTGGACCGGTGCACCGGTGTCCTGAAAAGCCTAGTTTTGAGTTTTTATACTCTACGCTAATAAACTGCTGGCGACGTCTCATTTCCTTCGTAACACTTTTTCCTATGAGATGAGCGCGGCACATTTTGATTAAAGTCAAAATTGTGACCAGGACAATGTCTGGAAAGTTCAAAATAGGCTAACAATTTTAAAGCAGGCCTGCAACTCTGAAATAAAGAGCAAAAAACATATGCCGTGCTCATCTCATGGGAAAACGAGTTACGAACGAAATGAGACGTCGTAGAACAAAATCTGTCTATCAATTCTTTCTGAATCATGCGCAGAGTGTAAAAACTCAAAGCTAGGTTTTTACACAGAGTATAAAAACTCAAAACTGCGTTCTTACACTTTGCGGATGATTCCGAAAGAATTGCTAGATAGATTTTGTTCTACGACGTCTCATTTCCTTCGTAACACTTTTTCCTATGGGATGAGCGTGGCACATTTTGATTAAAGTCAAAATTTCGACCAGGACAATGCCTGGAAAGTTCAAAATAGGCTAACAATTTCAAAGGAGGCCTGCAACTCTGAAATAAAGAGCAAAAAAAATGTGCCGTGCTCATCCCATGGGAAAATGAGTTACGAAGGAAATGAGACGTCGTAGAACAAAATCTGTCTATCAATTCTTTCTGAATCAGCTGCAGAGTGTAAAAACTCAAAACTGGGTTCTTACACTCTGCGCATGATTCAGAAAGAATTGCTAGATAGATTTTGTTCTACGACGTCTCTACCTTCGTAACACTTTTTATTATGGGATGAGCGCGGCAAATTTTGATTAAAGTCAAAATAGTGACCAGGACAATGCCTGGAAAATTGAAAATAGGCTATCAATTTGAAAACAGGCCTGCAACACAGAAAGAAAGGGCAAAGAGAAATTAAGCGAACGTGCAACGCGAATAAGGTTATAAACCGAGTAAGGGAAATTCCTGGGTGTTTTTCCATTACGGCAAATACCCATATAACTTATTTTTTTCATTTAAATAAAGGGATCACATTAAACTTACCTTTTGCAATGCATGCTCTATTATTCTGGTTTATTCTGTATTACGCTGGATTATTCGATATCACCTCCTTGTACTTTACACTCACATATTGTTTACGTTCCTTAATCGACATAACCTTAAAATGATTGAAGACATTTCTCGTAATATATGATACGTATATGTTGCGGATTTGTTACAAGAAATGACTTGTGACATTTATGTCACACATTATACATATTTGCTACGTAGCCTATACTACGAGATTATAATATCACCAATGTTCTATAATTGTTACGGATTTGTTACAAGAAATGTCTTATAACATTTATGTCACAGTGTGACATATTTGCTACGTAGCCTATACTACGAGATTATAATATCACCAATGTTCTATAACACAGCTCAACAAAAAAAAATTTTTTTTTGTTGCCCTGGATATCTCTGCGGATTCATATATTTTCAAGTACACAGTTTGCGAATATATTCATAAAAGTACTGGATTGGCTCTGTTTTTTATGATTTTGGCGTATTTTGTATTTTAAGTAACAACGGAACACAAAAAACAAAAGTGGTCTGTACGTTTGACCAGACCCATCTATCTATATGTATTTTGATGCGCTGAATTTGAATCAAAGGTCCGTTTGGCTCATACACCCTCAAAATGTTGAGTAAATTGCGAAAAACCGCTGAAAATGGCTAAAATTTACCGAAAAATCGCAGTTATGAGTATGAAAAAAATGTTATTGAACTCGATGGAGTATCTTGACCCATCTATCTATCTGTATTTCGATGCATTGAACCCGAATTCGAAGTCCCTTTGGCTCGTATACTCTCAAAATTTGGAGTAAATTGCAAAAAACCGATAAAAAAAGGCTAAAACGATCATATTTATAAAATGACGCGTAACTCGAAAACTACTGGGTTTTCGTCGAATCACTAAGATGGTTAAAAGTCGCATACAATTATTCTGGATTCAATTAAATTTTTTCAGATTTTTTTTTCAAAATTTTTTTGTTTAAATTTCACTGGTCAACAGTGGTTTTGTTGCCCTTGATATAAGAGTGGTTTCGAATACTTTCATGCCTACAATTCACGAAACAATGAATGGTTTTGGAAGATTGGTTCTTTTTTTTAATCTTCATTTTTACATTACACCAAAAAAGCAGTAGAAATAAGAAAAAAATAACAAGTATATTCTTCAATATCAACTTTTTATTGAAAACTACGACTAATTGTTTCGTTGTAGTGTTCAAGTGATGTACATGAAAGTTAAAAAAGAGACATATTTGTAAAATCTATGTTCCACTTCAGAAAAACACCTTTTATAAGCTTTTCTTTTGTAATTTTTTTGAAAACAATCTCTTTTTAAAGACCAGCAGTAATCTGCCATCATGTGACAGTCCCATCTTCCCTGATATCTTTCCTCGATTACTTTTAGGTCGCTCTCCCTGTTCCTCACTATAATTTCCCAGATTATCAGGAAATCTGTCTAAGTGACTATGGAGAAAATGTAATTTTATGCTCATATTCGCTCCTAAAATCTTGAAGCTTTTCAACATCTTTTGCACAATTTCTCTATAATTTGGTGCTTTATGGTTGCCTAGGAAATTTTCTATCACCAAAACAAAATCCCTCCAAGCTTCGCTTTCAGAATCAGTCATAACTTTTATAAAATTTGCATCTTTCATCAATGTTCGAATTTGCGGGCCATCGAATATTCCGGCTTTTAACTTTTCCATACTCAGCTTAGGAAATGTTTTACAAATGTATTTAAAGCATTCTCCTTCCTTGTCCAATGCTTTGACGAACTGTTTCATCATACCTAACTTGATATGTAGTGGCGGAAGTATGATTTTTTCTCTACTTAACAATGGTTCATTTATTACATTGGCTTTACCAACAATTAAGGATTCTCTCAAAGGCCACACATCTTGTTCCCAGTGAACTTCCTTGGCTCTACTATCCCAGAGACAAATAAAGCACGGGTATTTTGTGTATCCACTTTGCTGACCAAGTAAGAAGTTAACCATTTTCAAATCCACACAAACCGGCCACTGATGCTCATAGTAATTAATTTTTAGCAGAACCGATTTGATATTCTGACATTCTTCTTTAAGTTTTGTTGAATGAGCAATTGGTATTGATGCAAATCGATTTCCATTGTGCAGTAAAACGCATTTTAAACTCCTTTTGCAGCTATCGATGAAGAGCCGCCAATCAGTAGGTTTGTATTCCTCTAAACCCATGTCTAGAAGTAACTTCGCGATATTATTACAGTAGACAAGTTCTTCATTTGCACTAAAAAATGGTGTTATATCACTTTCCCTTGTTCTGTATGCTGTAATTGTTACATTTGGTGCCAATAAATTCTTTTCTTTCAGTCTTGAAGCCAACAGTTCCGATGCTTGTTTTGATAAATTTAAATCTCGTATTAAATCACTGAGTTCACTCTGACAAAACAACTGTGGTGCTGATTTTCCACCTGCATGTTCACTACCACTTGTAGATTGTACTGAAAGTTGTGAATTTGACGTCATTGTAGCGTCTGAGGGCATACGAACTACTTTTGAAGGTCGAGGAAGATCTTCATTGTGCAAGATAGGACATCTTGTAGACTGCAAATCTGGATATGTCCATGTTTTATGTCGATTGAATCCTTTAACGTCCACTGCGCAGAAGTAGCAATCATCAAAATGATTCTTAGGCTCCATCCAGATCATAGGGACACCGAAATGTAGCCCGTGGCGTTTTCCTTTCTTCCATAAGCGTAAAGACTCAACACAAGATTTACAAACTTTATTAGGAACCCATGACTTGTCTTCTTTTTCAATATGTAGCCCGAAATAATCAGTATAAGCTTCCTTGACAAGGTCTGTGATATTTCGTGTCTGTTTTGTTGTTATATAAACCCCACAAATATAACAAAATACGTCAGGGCTGTATTTGCACTTTCTTCGCGATGAACTCATATTTCTACGAACAAAAAATATATCAGAATCAAAATTCAAAAAATAAAACAAAGGATTAATCTCACATCAGCAATTTACCTGAATGCGCGTCGTGCGTCCTTTACTCCACTTCAATCTTGTGTAATCACTTTGTTCTCGGGCAGTTATACCAGCGAACATATATTACATAGAAACGCCACTCCTGTGTTCGGATTTGGCCTGAGTTCTTTAGCGATCAGCCCAGCCACCGCAAGCGCTGCCTGTATCGGTGTACACAAAACCATCGTATATATGGTCGCTGATACCAACGAAGATTGAGTTCCATAGAAGAATACTTCTTACGGGCGGAATGAAGACAATTTTTGCACGCCTCACTCAGCTGTGGGATGGTGCTGACGTTGACCTACTTTGCCGACTGTCGGTAAAACACACGATGATTGGCTTCAAACTTCGTACAGGCTTTACGCTTCTATGGAAATCAATCTGCATTGCTGATACAGTGGATGTTCCCCTCATTCTCCCACTCTCTGTTTCAGAAATTTGTACCAACGCGTTATAGACATACATTTTCACAATCTAAGGGCGATATATGTTGCAAATTTTTATAGGATTCATAACAATTTAATATTAATAACTCTAGATGAAAAGAAAGGAACAAAAAATTTGACAGTTGAGGTTATGTTGCCCTGTGTCAAATTTCTGCAGCGCGGCAGCTGAGTTTGGAGTGGGGAGAAGGCGCGATAGCGGTCGTTAAGTTTTGGGAGCGTGTTGCCACGGTTACGCGTTAAGTTATGGGAGTTGTTGAGTTATGGGGGGTTAAGTTGTGGGAGCGTCCACTGTACTATGTATTTGTTAACACCGATACAAACAGCGCCGGAGTGGCTGGGGTGATCATTAGAGTAATCATATCATATCTGGATTCTGGATTCAATGACATTTTTTCAGAATTTTTATTCAAAATTTTTTTTTCCGGTGTTTTTCCTGTCATCGACATATTTTTTATCTACAACGGGGTCTCTCTCCTTATCTGCGCGGTTTTTTCATCGGAAAACCTCATCTACATAGCTTTTTTATCGGAAAACCCGTGTACATGAGGTAAGAGACCCGATTATTTCAGATTGAAAAATATCTCGATAAAAGGAATAAAATTTAAACAAAAAAATTTTGAAAAAAAAATCTGAAAAAATTTAATTGAATCCAGAATAATTATATGCGACTTTTAACCATCTTAGTGATTCCACGAAAACCCAGTAGTTTTCGAGTTACGGGTCATTTTATAAATATGATCGTTTTAGCCTTTTTTAGCGGTTTTTTGCAATTTACTCCAAATTTTGAGAGTATACGAGCCAAAGGGACTTCGAATCCGGGTTCAACGCATCGAAATACATATAGATAGATGGGTCTAGATACTCCATCGAGTTCAATAACATTTTTTTCATACTCATAACTGCGATTTTTCGGTAAATTTTAGCCATTTTCAGCGGTTTTTCGCAATTTACTCAACATTTTGAGGGTGTATGAGCCAAACGGACCTTGGATTCAAATTCAGCGCATCTAAATACATATAGATAGATGGGTCTGGTCAAACGTACAGACCACTTTTGTTTTTTGTGTGCCGTTGTTACTTAAAATACAAAATACGCCAAAATCATAAAAAACAGAGCCAATCCAGTACTTTTATGAATATATTCACAAACTGTGTACTTGAAAATATATGAATCCGCAGAGATATCCAGGGCAACAAAAAAATTTTTTTTTTTGTTGAGCTGTGTAATTGTTACAGCATCGACTCGTAACAGTTTGACAAGTTTACAGTACATGTAAATATCTCGTATAAGAGTGACGAGATCTTGACGTATCAATGTTACGTATTTGTGATGTCTATAGTTTTTCGTAATTCCTACATCTTTCATTGACATCCTTACTACATATCGTCAGGACGTATTATATACATCTCGTTTACGTGCGTTATGAAAAAGTTACGAATTTGTGATGAACATTATATGACGTAGTTATTACATTTCAATTATACCTAAATGTTTCGTAAATCATCCAAGTGTGTTTTCTGGGAATTTACGAACTTTCCGGAATTACAAAGGACACAATCTTTACCACAGGCATGTGCGTCATCAGAGTAAAAAACATACCATCCGAATTTCACATCGTTCGTGACGAGTTTCCGATCTCGCAGGATGCCATTTTAGGCGACGAGTTTTTCAAGGAAACACCAGCTGACATCTTATACACACAATCGTGCATCACTTTCCATGGTTATTATATACCTTTCGAAACCCAGGAAAAAGTAACGATCCCGGTAAGAACAAAATCAACCATCCACGTTCGAATAAAAAACTCGGACCTTACGGAAGGATACGTCAACAGACAGAATGGCGGTGATGGCTTATTCATCGGAGAAGCTCTCGTAACAAATAACAATGGCATCGCATACTTACAGGCAATAAACACCACAGACCACAATATACACCTTAACGTTCCGTGCGTTGAATTACAGCCAATTGAAAAAATAATAAATGTACCATGCGATACCGAGGAAAACGATTCTGTCGATAGTCAAATTAAGCATCGTGCAGTAATTTGTCCTGCATCAGTCAAGGAAGATGAGGACCGGTTCGAAAAGCTTAAGCCACTCTTGAACCTGGACAATCTAGATGACAAAGAAAAAGCGCATGTGCTAGAATTGTCCTACGAACATTCACATCTCTTTGCTTTGCCCGGTGAACAATTGGGACACACATCAATGTCGAAATACGAAATTTACACAACGGATGAAAAGCCAATAAACACAAAACAATATCGATTCCCACAAATACACAGAGACGAAATTCGCAAACAAGTAAATGATCTTTTGGAAAGCGAAGTTATTCAACCATCATTCTCACCTTTCAACTCACCAGTCTGGATCGTGCCTAAAAAAGCAGATCAGGAAGGCAAAAAGCGTTGGCGAATAGTCATGGACTTCAGAAAGTTAAACGAAAAAACGATACCAGATGCGTATCCGCTACCAAACATCATCAACATTATCGATCAATTGGGTAGGTCTCGCTACTATTCAGTGCTTGACTAAGCCTCTGGTTTTCACCAAATTGAGATGCACCCGCGCGACAAACAAAAAACGGCATTTTCCAGGCCAAACGGTCATTACGAATTTAATCGGATGCCGTTTGGTCTTAAGAACGCGCCGGCAACTTTTCAAAGGCTAATGGACATCGTGTTATCGGGCCTACAAGGTGCTGATCTTTTTGTGTATCTCGACGACATCGTCATTTATGCTACCGATCTTAAGGAGCATAAACGAAAATTTTCTAGACTGGCTCAGAGACTAACACACGCAGGTATCACGTTACAAATGAACAAATGCAAGTTTCTGCAAAAAAGAGTCGAATATTTGGGCCACGTGATTAGCGAAAATAGCTCTCAACCCAGACCAGAATTAATTGAGGCAATAAAAGATTTTCCCGTTCCTAAAAACAAGAAGAACATTACACAATTCCACGCTATGGCAAATTATTATAGACGTTTCGTGAAAAATTTCGCAACAATCGCTATTCCATTAACCAAACAGTTAAAAGCATCAGCAAAATTTGATTGGACAGTAGAATGTCGACAGGCATTCGATAGTCTCAAACAAAAATTGACCGAAGAACCGATTTTGCGTTACCCAGATTTTAATAAAGAATTCAAACTCACGACGGACGCATCCGATTCCGCGATAGGTGCCGTCCTGAGCCAGGAACACGAAAAATATGACCACCCCATAGCATACTTCGAAACCAGCATACTACGAAACCGCACCCTCTCGAAACCAGAAACCGCATACGATGCAATGAGAAAAGAACTTTTGGCGGTAGTCAACGCCATCGAATATTTCAGACATTATTTATATAGTCACCATTTTACTTTGATCACGGACAACAGAGCGCTCACTTATTTGCTGAAGAAACCAAACCCACCACAACAATTTCAGAGATGGCAAGCCATTCTAAACGATTATGACTACGAAATCCACCATAAACCAGGTAAACTCAACGTTGTCGCAGACGCATTATCGCGAAACCTTGCTGACATTTTACCGATAAGACCCAGAGAAGATGGATCAAACGATGAAGGAAAAACCACAAAGAAACCAAGAACTTCTCGGCAAGGAGACAAACGCGATAGATCATCATCGGAAGAATCTTCAGGAAACCCGGCTCCAAATAAAATAATCTTCTTACCAGAAAAAACAGAATTACAAGATATCGAAATGAAACTAAATCAAGAAACAATCACAGATAAAATTAAACAAACAGGAGGGAGTGCACGACCCCAACCGAATAAATCCATCGACGATAAGAACTACGAATCACCAATGTCGGAAGGAGAAACTGAACTCACATTACAACGAAAACAGCAAATTCCCCAGGATCACTCTTTGATAAAAGGAAAATCTACACAACACCTCAACAAACGTATTCGCGACACGTCTGAAAAGAAAACGGCAAACGAAACTGGCAGACAACGTAGGGATAGAGAACGAAACGTAACAATTTATATTGATAGTGAAGTAGAAGACGAAAACGTCAATACAAGTAAAAGTAAGGAAAATCAACAAAACTACGGTCTACCAAGGCCGAGAGCAAAACGCTCAACGCACACACAAAATCCGTCACCCGCCACCGGGGACAAACAAACAAACACAAGCAAACAACAGCAATTGGTAAAGGGAGACGCTCCTAACCTCCCTGACCAAGAGCAAAAAAGCACACAAATACAAAACCCGTCACCCGCCACCGGGGACGAATAAATAAACATAAGCAAGCAACCGCAATTGGTAAAGGGAGACGCTCCTAACCTCCTTGACCAAGAGCCAAAAGTAATGAGTAAAGAGATAATAATCGAAACGTCATCAACACATATCGGAGAAGGTGTAGAGGACGAATGCACCAAATCACTATCGGTGCAACCGACGTTCAGGTCACCTCCACTTATGGAGAAAGAATTTAAAGAGCGGGAGAGCACCCAAAAACCTCCGGTACGACCAACATTTAGGTCACCCTCACCTTCTCGGAACGACAAGAACATCAAAGAAGGCGGCAGATCACCAGCCGTACAACCAACATTCAGTTCATCTCCAGGTCATATAACTAATAACGAAGAGGAAAACAGCAGACTACCAGCCGTGGAACCCAGTTTCCGATCATCACCACAATCGGAAACAGAAGACCTTCAGGTAATCGAAGAACCAGCATTGAGTTCAGCAGCGGACGATGTAACGAGTCTACCACCAGAATCTGAAGAAGAAGGTGGACCAGATTCAACACTATCGAGCCTCACTAACCACTCGTCACCAACCGAGACTCCAACGCAATCAACATCGGTCCAAGAAACTAAACGCAGACCCGGTAGACCACGGAAAAACCCATTAAGTCAAATCGCTTTTAGAACACTCACCAAACGCGGACCTGGCAGACCTCGAAAAAATTTAACAAAGAAATTAACGCCACCAATTAGTAGAGGAAAACCAGATAGACCGAAGAAAAATCCTCTGGTAAAACCATCAACATCAATGGTTGAATGGCAATTAAATCAGCCAAAAGGCAATCCGCATTATAAGATCGCAGTGTCGATAGACGAAGATTCCGACAATCAAGAATATGACCTGACATACGGATTATCACAATATCACCGAAAACGCTTGACACTAACTGAACCGCAACCCCGTACAAGGAATGCCTCAAGAATGAAAGAAACACCTGTTAAACCGTACAAGCTGACACCGATAACGACAGACAAATCAGAACAAAATAAACGACACCGTAAACATTCACCGGTAACATGGGACGCAAGTAATGACGGAATAACTGACAATGAAACAGAGGGCAACGAGACCGTTTATGAACCAGTGACTCCGACTACCACACCTCCACCACAAAACGACGAACAACCAATACAATCACCCCAGTCGCCACCAACAAAAAAACCAAAGTTGATGAAAGGGCCCAAACCGAGACCATTCTGCTATGCAGAATTTGAACGACAGATACCGACAATCGACACAAACACGCTACAAGAAGCACGACTCGCCATCGAGTACGAAATATTCAAACTACTCCGAGGTAAATAGACGAACGAGACGACAGACCCTGGAGATGAAACGACAATTAACTCACACAACTTGACTTACTAACTGGACGAACAGAAGACTGAAAAGACGAATTAACACTAGACTTACGCCAGCTACACGGGAACTCACTCACTCCTACAGTTACACTATCAGCACACTTCATTGCACTAATACACTTATTTACTTACTTACTTCATTACTTACTTACTTACTCCACCATTATTATTATTATTACTACCATTATTATCATACTATTATATTCAAACATTTATTCATTTATATCCTTATTTACTTATCTACTTATCCATTTATATACTTATTCACTTATCCACTTATTCATTTATATTCATATTTTTATATTCATATTCTTTTATATACACATTTAAATAATCAATTTACTTTAATATTACTTTTTTCTTTTGTGTGATCATTAAAAAAAATTAACCAGCACAACTTGTGTTTCGCTCAATCGTCACACCGGCCAACCGAAGACCAATCCTACCTGCAGATCCAGGCTAACACACCCTTTCCCACTAACAAAACGCTAATTAGTGCTTCGACTGTTTCAGGAAGACCAAAAATTGAATAATGGAATAACGAATTCGGAAATAATATGGAATATATATAACCTAGCAAAGTAAACAATCCGTAAAACATTTTGAACAACAATTGACAGGAAACTAAGGAAGGAAAACTACAAAAGCCTAGAACTAATACCAGGAATGAATTACCCAGAAATATACCACCGAAAACCGAAATTTAGCCGGAAAAATACAAATCATATTACTATATACTAAATTTGAGCATCCTTTCGACCATCCTTATCCAGAATAACAAACCAGCCCTACTAATACGAATACTAATGCAAGAATTTCAGTTACAGATTTTTACAGCTTTTCCAGAATTTATAATCGTGAAGTATTACAAGAAGGAAGACCAAAAATAGAACTCGAAGGATGACCACAATAAACAAACAATAATGACCATCCAACCATTTTTTTTCGACCAAAAGGAAAAAAAATGATGACGAATAAAAATTACCACATTACACACTGGTTTTCAATATTTAACACACCATTTTATTATATCGAGCCACACACGAGGAAAACAAACCGAATGTAAAACCATTTTATTATATAGAATCATTTGAAATCTTTCATCAGATTATTGTAACCTACGATGGGGACCATCGTTTTATAAGAGTGTCATGCTATCATACTAATATTCCACATAAGAAAACCCTACACATACTACATTCCTTTCTCACGCCGTCCATTCATACTTCTTTCTTATCAATCCTTTCGCAAGCTCAACCTCACGCCTCAGCATTTTCCTAATCTCCTTTCTTCGAAATCTCTCCAACTGTCCTTGGTCCCACGGGCCTCATTTCACCGGCTCGTGGCCTCCCTCCACTCGCCTGGACCCCTACTTTTCCCCACTTCACACTTCACGCTTCTACTCTCTCCTAATCCCAGTTTAGTTCATCTCCAACATCTTTACGAGCAAGATCAACTCCACCTTCCATATAACATCTCATTATACAAACGTGCACTCTCTTCCTATTCAACTAATTATTCACTCAATAAATATTCACTCGACCGTAAACATCATACCATTCATTTTAATCATTTATTAAACCCGCTCGTCCGTCACATCTTCCATAACGGAGATTTCAATACTCTATGAATCAAATTAAAAAAATTAAAAAAAGAAAAAATTTGACTCATAGAATTTTAAAATGTCCATTTTCGAACAAAGTCAAAAAATTTTGTTATATTTTATTAGATTATTCTGAATTTTTCAGATTTTACAAGGAGGTCCCTTAAGAAAAAAAAATCCAAAGAACGCGTGACCAAAAAATTCTGAAATAATTTGGATTTCAATGTGTTTTTTAAAATAACAAATTTCGAGGAAAATCGAAATCATCTAGGGAAGATTTTGATCGGAATGTCGTGGAATGACACGACAAAATCTTGTTTCGATGATTTCGATTTTTTTAAAAATGTTTTATATAAAAGAACACAAGAAAAAAAAATTCCTGAATTTTTTCAGAATTTTTTGGTCACACGTTCTTGAGATTTTTTTTTTTTGGGACCTCTTTGTAAAATCTGAAAAAATTCAGAATAATCTAATAAAATATAACAAAATTTTTGGGCTTTGTTCCAAAATGGAGATTTTAAAACTCTGAGTCAATTTTTTGCTTTTAATGTCCTTAGTTATATAAAAAATTTAGAGGAAAATCGAAATCGTCAAGGTAAGATTTTGATCGAAATACCGTTGGAATGCCATATATATATTATAGTATAACTTCTAAAGTATATTAGAACAAATTATCAATATATCTATTTATAGCATTTAATATATCTAGGCTGCAACTAGAATAGTGGGTGATATTTAGTGCGTACATGCCGGACATTTTCTGTTGCTGGAATATTCCCTGGTGTCGCCAATCAAAAAGGTAATTATATAATCAAGCCGATAGCTATAAAACAACTACAAAACTAGAAAAACTGAAATAATAAATAAAAATTATTATTATTATTATTATCATTATTATATTGTCTGTTCAAACATTGGTGATGATGTATATGTCTGTATCAAACGTAACTAAACAATAAAATTAATATTACGAACGACGCTTCGGAAACTTTTGTTTATTTTTCACTTCGCTGATGAATTTCTTTCATCGATGAAAATTTTTATTCGATCAAAGAAATTCATCGGCGAAATGAAAAATTGTATTCCTCATAGTATATTCATCAGCGTAAGCAAAAAAATATACTATGAGGAATAGAATTTTTCATTCCGCTGATGAATTTCTTTTATCGATGAAAATTTGTATACACTGGCAATAATTCATCAATATAGTATTATAGTATTATAAATCTCAAAACAAAATTACAAAAAAAAAAAAAAAAAAACCAAAAACGAGTGCCAAGATAGTCGCGAGAATTGATGTGTAAACCATGTGAGCTCGTTTCAGTTCGGCTTGGGAAAATTAAGGTAGTGCACTGGTTTTGATGAAAATTTATTTTGTAATGAAACAATGCGAAAATAGCGTAGAGAATGAAATATCAAAATTTATTGTTTAATTTCTTTTATACATGAAATTATGGGTTTGTGGTAACTGAAATAAGACACATACATCTGTGATTGTACTGTTCCCAAGTACCGAATGAATACAAACAGAAACATTCCAACAACAAATTCAAACACTACAATTGATGCTGTATTCTCGCGGTACTTGGAAACAGTACAATCACAGGTGTATGTGTCTTATTTCAGTTACCACAAGCCCATAATTTCATGTATAAAAGAAATTGAACAATAAATTTTGATATTTCATTCTCTACGCTATTTTCGCATTGTTTCATTACAAAATAAATTTTCATCAAAACCAGTGCACTACCTCAATTTTCCTAAGCCGAACTGATACGAGCTCACATGTTTACACATCAATTCTCGCGAGTACCTTGGCACTCGTTTTTGTTTTTTCTAATATACTTTAGAAGTTATACTATAATATAGATGGGTCATTCCACGTCAAATCGACCACTTTTGAACCCGACCCCTTTCGATTTGGCTGAAACTTTTTATCTTTTTTCTACCCCATTAAAAACATTTTACAGGAAATTTTTAAATTTTTTCACTCAACCCAAAAAAAGTTATGAATTATTCAAAAAAAGGGTTTGTTTTTTCAAATAGCTATAACTTCTTCAAAAATTGACTAATCGGGACGTTTTTTTTCGAAAGTTTTCATCTTGAAATGTACTTTTCGAAAAAAAAAAATACAAAAAAATTATGTATAGGTGTCTTCTATTTCTTCTTTAACCTTTTTGAAAAAAATAAAAAAAATTTCGCGGATTACCACTTTCGATTTATTTTTCTTCTCAATTTTTCAAACTCTGAGGTCCTTTATAAATCCTCAAAAATTTACAGAGTGGTGCGTTTTGTGAAATAAGCCCAGTTGCGAAAAAAAAATTCCAATCGATAAAAAAAAAATAGAAGGAAAATTCCACCCACTCCAGTTTAGGCGACATTCTTTCCGGAATTGAACAAAGTTTTTTTTATCAAAAAAATAAAATAAAATAAAAAATGCCCTTCCGAGAAAACGGAGATTTTCCTCGAAAAGGCGAAAAATTTCATCGACTTTAATATCTCAATTTTTTTTTGTATTTTTTTTTTTTTTTGAAAAGTACATTTAAAGACGAAAATTTTCCAAAAAAAAACGTCCCGAGTAGTCAATTTTTGAAGAAGTTATAGCTATTTGAAAAAACAAAAGCCTTGTTTTTGAATAATTCACAACTTTTTTTGGGTTGGGTAAAAAAATTTGAAAATTTCCGGAAATTTTTTTTTCATGGGGTAGAAAAAAGACAAAAAATTTCAGCCAAATCGAAAGGGGTCGGGTTCAAAGTGGTCGATCGACGTGGAATGCCCCATATATAAAATGAATAAAACTATATTACTCATATCGGCGCAAAAAAATCATGAAAATGTGCCTTTTTTCGCTTTTAAAACCACACTGTAAAAAAAGGTATGAAATTTCAAACATTTTTACGATACAACTGTCACGGAAATTCACAAACACGGAATATGAAATGCAATTTCATACACACGTATAGTAAATTTAAAGCAGATATATTAATTGCAATATACTATTTGAAATTTCAATATGCTGTTTGAAATTAAATATACATGTATAGTAAATTTCAGAAGAGATATTAATTTCAATATACTATTTGAAATATAAGATACGTGCATAGTAAGTTAGAGGAGGCACATTAATTTTAATATACTATTTGAAATTTAATATACATAGTGTAGGAAAATGAACAATTTTGTCTTAAATTCAATATTTGTATATTAAAATTAAAAGAGTGAACATTGAAAATTAATATCCCCGTATATGAAAATGGTTTTTATATACTTTTTCGCAATTTTAAGATACATTATTGGAAATTAATACACTCATGTCTTAAAATTACAATCAGTCACGGTGGAAAATGTCTTCAAATTTAATATAAAAAATAATATTTATGAGAGCGTCACGGTTTTTTTCAAACAGTTTTGAGGATTTACATAACGACTGAAGGGTCAGAGGCTCTGAAATTAAGTTATGAGGGGTCAGTAATCCTGGAAGTAAATTTTGCGGCTTCACATAACCTACGAGGGGTCAGAAATTGAGTTATAAGGGATTACTCAAGTTGTGAGTATTTACTTAAGTTATGAGGGGTCGGGTATATTCTGGGAAACAGTTTTGAGAGTTCACATAACTTGTGAAGAGTCAAGGGTCCTGAAATGAAGTTATGAAAAGTTACTTAACTTATGAGGGGTCAGGGATCCCGGAATTAATTTTGCGGCTTTACAAAATCTACGGGGGGTCAGGGGTCACGAAATTAAGTTATGAGGGGTAACTTAAGTTATGAGGGGTCACTTAAGTTATGAGGGTCAGATATTTTGGAATAAAGTTTTGAGAGTTCACATAACTTATGAGGGGTCAGGGGCCCTGAAATCAAGTTATGAGGGGTCGCTTAACTTACGAGAGGCCACGATTTTGTTCAAACATGTTTTGAGGGCTTACATAACTTATGAGGGGTTAGGGGCTCTGAAATTGAATTATGAAGGGTCACTTCATTTATGAGAGATCATGTATTCTGGAATAAAGTTTTGAGAGTCCACATAACTTGTGAGGCGTTAGGGGCCCCGAAATTAAGTTATGAAAGGTCACGGTTTTATTCAAACCAGTTTTAAGGGTTTATATAACGTATGAGAGGTCAGAAGCCCCGAAATTAAGTTATGAGGGGTCAGGGACCATAGAATTAAGTTTTGCGACTTTACATAATCTACGAGGGGTCAGGGGATTCGAATTCGCAAATCAAAAACCAACTTTCATGGTTTATTGCTCATTCAAAAGCATATACTATTATATTATTTCGGCACTCCAGCATTCATATATCATACAAGTAGAGGGACTTCCCAAGTAGTCGATAGCGTAATAGGTAGCGTGTTAGGTAAATAGGTAGGATGGTAGGCAGGGTCGAGGGTTCGATTCCCGGTCTCAGAGAGAAATTAGATCGGGCTATTCGTGAAGATTTTTCTTTTTTTTCTGTGAATCTCTTTTTGGGGTCGGTAAACTATAAATATTAAATTATTTTGCAAGGGCTATATATATTTTATAACATGTTTAACAACAATTAATTTAGATACGGTAACGTAATTTTCATGAAATGAATATGAAAATTCAGACATGTATTGTGATTTTAAAATAAACGCGTATATTAATTTTAATACACTTTTTTCGAATAATAATATACCTGAAATTGAAATTTCAATGGCATGTATATGATTTTTCAAATACATCAGTATTTTAAAATTCAACCGCATACTTTTATTCTTCAAATTCGGGTCCATGAATTTTCAATACTGAAATTGAAATTTCATACACGGTATCCGCAAAAAAACTTCCTACACATGTATATTAATTTTAATACACATTTTTTTAACAGTGCATGCCCTGCCCTTAAAAGCCAGATAGTTTCGACGGTTCCAACACCGTGCCAGACAGAGTTGAAGATCAGCTGTAGGTGCGCAAGCTCACGCAATACATACAAGCGGACGCAAGTGTGTTAGTGGCTGCAATGTCGATGTATATCTATGAGGCATTCCACGCCGTTTCGACCTGAGTCTGACCCTTCACCTCTCCGATTTTGTTCGCAATTTTTTATGCTTTTGTAGTACCTCTGAAAAGCACTCGGGATTTTTTTCAGATTTTTTTGCGCGATTTTACTTAATTATAATTTTATAAACAGTCCAAATTTTGGCCCAAATTTAGAAATCTGAAAAAATTAACTAAAATTCGGGTTTTTATATCAAAAATTACGAGTATTGAGCCAAAGTGGGCAGGGGTTTTCTTCTGCTCATAACAGGCTTTTTCAAAAAAAAAAAAAATTGAAAAAAAAATAAGAGACATCCGAATTGAGCGGGCCGTTTGCCAAACATTTTCGTATGAATTGATGGTATTTTTAAAAAAATACCGACTTCAGTGACCGGGTGGAGCGAATAATTTAAAAAAATTACAGACATATTTTTAAGAACCGAAATTTAAAAATCTGAAAAAAATCACAAAAATCCCGTTTTTTGTATAAAAAATGTCGAGCATTGAGCCAAAGTGAGCAGGGGTTTCCTTCTGATGATAACAGGCTTTTTCGAAAAAAAAATTGAAAAAAATACAAGGAGACACCTGACTTGATTAAGTTGTTATTCAAAAATTTTCTTATGAATTGAAGGTGTTTAAAAAAAATGTTTGTATAACGGCCCACTAAATTCAGGTGTCTCCTATTTTTTTCAATTTTTTATTATTGAAAAAGCCTGTTATCAATAGAAGGAAGCCCCTGGTCACTTTGACTCAACGCTCAACATTTTTTATACAACAAAACGGGATTTTCGTGATTTTTTTCAGATTTTTAAATTTGGGCTAAAAATTGGGCCCTTGAAAAAATGCCTGTAATTTTTTCAAATTATTCGTTCCGCCCGGACACCGAAGTCTGTATTTTTTTTTAAACACCTCCAATTCATACGAAAACGTTTGGAAAACGGCCCACTCAATTAGGATGTCTCCTTTTTTTCAAAAAAGCCTGTTATCAAGAGAAGGAAGCCCGTGCCCACTTTGGCTCAACGCTCGAAAATCTTTAAACAAAAAACCGGATTTTCGAAATTTTTTCAGATTTTTAAATTTGGGCTGTTTATAAAATTATAATTAAGTTAAATCACGCCAAAAAAATCTAAAAAAAATCCTGGGTGCTTTTCAGAGGTACTACAAAAACAAAAAATTGCGAACAAAATCGGAGAGGTGAAGAGTCAGACCGACTTATATATACAGACCTCCTATATATACAAACGCCGACTCGGGACGGAGAGAAAATGAGGTGAGGCGAAGAAGCACGAGAGAGTCCCATAGGAGCCGAGCGTCTATATACTCTCACTCCATGCTAGTCTCGGGCTCTCCGGGCCACCTCGGGCAAGCACAATGCGTGCTATAAAAGTTTGAGGTTGTCTGACGGGGGGTTGCCACCACGCAAAGTGTCTGGCAAAGAATGGCGTGACTTTTAATATTATACCGAAGAACATACAAAAAAATGGCGCTTTATACTATGACATTTTGGGGTGTCAATTTTTGACACCTTTGCTACCCGTTAGCTGCCAAAGCCACCACGATCCAAACTTCATAGTCACCAATCGTTCTCTATCTCTGTTTGGGGCATGCGCACAGAAAATTTCAGATTTTATAAAATGTCGTAGGTCTGGCGATTACGGGCTCCTAGACTAACAGAGATGTGACTGTGAAGATCTTGAAGCAACATTCATGCTTCTGGTGCCGATAGTTTAAATGCTTTGATTGTTTTTAAAATAATTATCACCCCAACAATTGTACTCGGCTACAGAATAAAAACATTTACATTTATTCTAAAAACAATTGTAATTTTTTAAAATAGATATTCCAATAATAAAGCGTTATTACATTATACAATATACATATTACAGTCAAACCTGGGTGAGTGAGAACTGGGTAAGCGAGAAAACTCTATAAGTAAGAGTGTTCAGAAAAGCGTGTAGTTACCAGTGCTTCCGCGAGAGACCCTCAGTGAACGGTCAAGCTCTCGCTGGACTCTGCATTACCCGTGGCTCTCGCGACTCTATCCCCTCCAAACGGCGGCTCTCTCGCGGCGATCGATCATCGCCTCGTCACTTCGTTTTGGCAATCCCTTCGATTCACATCGATTATCGGCCATTTTTCATTTTCTCGGGTTCATTCGTTCCTTTTCACAAGCTCTTGGACGATTTACGACCGGCCAAAAGCGAAAACGGGTTGGCTTCATGCGATAGCTTCACGTAGGGTTGCCATCCGTCCGGGTTTCCCCGGATTTATCCTAGTTTACAGGGTGTCCGGGGAGCGTCCGGGCGGGGTTTCATTTGTAGTTCGGGTTTTAAGGATGTTCCTCTGTTATCTCGAAATAATGCCATCGACTTGAAATTTTTTAAGCCTATTAATATTTAACCCCCAAAAGTGGGTGCAAAGTTTCAACGAAATTAGGAGCCTCGTTGTGGAGATATTAAATATTTAAAAAAACGTGATTTAACATGCGCTCTTATGGCCACACATGAAAAACCAGCACTATTCGTTCTGTTGTTCACGAACCTGAAATCAAACAGTTTGAAAAAAATGTATGATCTAGTCCTATATGTAAGAAAACCGTGGGCAAACGTTTTCCTGCATTAGGAGATTTTTTGCTGAGTAATTAATTCAAACGTATAAAAAGATCCTGAACATTGGTAAAAAACAAGCGTGACGCGAGAACACTGCGTATTGGGCCCGGGCTATGGCCTGAACTCGCATGCGCATGCGTAACGGGCTGACGCGGGGTTTTTCAAATGAATTAGCACGGGAAATAGTGTTTATGATAGGAAAAACTTGCTTCTTCATTAAAGCATAGATTTCTACAGCTATAAAAGAACAGAATCGAAAGAAAAGAACACAAAACTGTACGTAAAAAAAAATACAACGATTCTAAATAAAAAATAATTCATGAGGAATTATTTTCCTCGTGAGGAAGGAAAAATAATTCGTTATCACACACGTTAACTGTAGGATTTTTTTCCACGATTGCGTTAATCTCTGTAAGTACACTCGTTCCGTCACGACTTTACGCTTCCATCGCATTTTTTTTCCGTGACTGCTACTCATTATGAGTGTATTCTACAAATGAAAGTTTGTGTATTGACAGGTCCGTTTATAGGTTAGGGCATCACAGATCGCGGAACACACAACCTCGAATATTACACAGCGCATGCGCGTCAGTCGTGCAAACTTCGACAACAAAAAAAACGAGGTTGCCAGATCTCACTGACAAAAATCAATGATAAATAATATTAATATTAATTTTTATAGTGAATGCAATGAGTTTGGATATACTTAATTAAACTATATGTGCAAAGGTGAACATTCTTAATTCATTGTACGGGCAGAAAACGCCTTTTTGAATCGCTCATGAATAGAGGTTTCGAAGTTGGCTCTGCTGAGCGCGGCCCGTGTATAAGCATAGGGACCCGCCTCGGAAGACTCGTTCCGCAAACTAACAGAGGAACATCCTTAATAAGAATAGTCAATGGACTGTTATTGAAGACACTGTTGTTTTTTTAAGGAGATTCTATCGTTTCTCATGCGTTTGATAAATTCCAAGTTTAACTGTTCAAAATTCGTATGAACCTTCTTAACAATCATACTTAACTGTGGGTAAAATTTGTAGGTAAAAAAAGTCTAGAAATCAAGTTATTTGTGGTAAAATATCGTCTTTTTTCGTAACTTCCCATAAGACCTTATGTTAAACTTGCTATTTTAAACACTGAATGTCTCAATTACCAGACAATAAAACCTTTTCAAATTTTTTACTCATTATAATACGACGCTCAAGAAGATTCACGCAAAATTTCAAAAAATTATCTTGGAAAAATTGTTTCTAATGATTTTGCCGTTACTTTGTATATACTTTTATGATTATAGCGATAGAACCTCCTTAAAGACCGTGAGAACATAGAAATTGACGACACAAAATTGATAGATAAGTGGGTGAATTTAAAATCTTTCAGTCAAAATCTGAGCCAGCAGTGTAAACTTTTAAATGCAAATCAACTTTGGTTACAATTTTTTACAACACCGAATGCTCTTTATACTTGGAGTTATTGGAAATTGCACAGTATTTATTTTGCATTCCCGCTCATAACGCCAACGTCGGAAAAAAAATTTCTTTAATTACGCAACAGTAGATAAAAGAAAGAAATTTATTGAATACAGAAACAGTCTCGTCAGTGTTCAAAATAAAATACAATTTCAAAGACTATAACTGTATTGATTTTTATAAATTTCTTTTAAGTAAGGAAGGTATTCTAAAGGCTATCAGAGACTGATAAATACCGAAAACCTGAAAAGTAAAACAAGCAAGAGGCTGATGTTAAATAAAGCTTTAAGAAATAAATAATGTAGGACTTGAAACTTAATGAAGATTTTGACAGTCAAAAGAGTATAATTTTTGTTTTTAATAAAAAAATAAAAAATGTAATATTGCTAATAGTTTCTTAAAACTTTAAGCTTTTGTTGTGTTAAAAGAGTATAATATTTGTTTTATTAAAAAAAAAAAGAAAAATCTAAGACTGCTAATAGTTTCTTACGACTTTAAGGATGCTTTGCCCCTACTGTCCCAACCAAAAATTATTACTCCCCGTGCGTGAATTTGATTGAGGCCCCGATCGGTTTTCCCTAACTTACTTCGGGCCCTCGACTAGAAGCCCAATAGGGCCCCTGAATGAACCGTCACGCTTTTTCGACAAGGGCCTTAGAAGGTTGCCGAATTCGAGCCTTTACAACCGCCTCACGTCTGCCATGTCGAATCCATGACAAGCCCATGGTCAAGCCCTATCAGGGCCCTAGTACGTAGTATCGCTATACGTGTAGATTGTAAAATTGAATTATTTCAATAATTATAACAATATTATTATTATTATTATTATACATTATAATAATACATTAGTATTAATAATTATTAATAATAATATATTATTAATAATTCTCTAAGATAATTTTTACAAAAAAATAGTATTAAGCAGAGGATTTCTATGTAGAAACCTTGCGGGTATGACTTCCCTCGAGGCATGACTTCCTGAGAGGCCTAACTCTGTGGTGTCGAATACAACCCGTGCTCCCACTTCGGCTATATAAGCATACTATTTGCATATTCCATATGCGAGAGAGCGCACGCCGTATGCGATATCTCATGGCGAGTCTCGGAACTAACTCCCCGTGAAGCCCGATTAGGCCCGCAACGGGTTGCCTCGTCAGTGCCATGTTTGAAATAATTAGGGCTCCGATACTTTCGCCCTATTTGGGCCCGATTTGGTTCTGTTGTAATTATACCGACTTCTTTAAATATGGGTTGCCCGATCGAACCCCGACAAGGTCCTCAACGGGTTGCCTTAGGTCAGCCATATTGTAAGTAAGCCTGGCAACCTTGACATTGCCCTGTCAAAGCCCAACCTGGCGGTGTTATGGCAATTCATGACAGGGCATTCACGTTTAAGCCCGACAAGGTCCTCACCGGGTTGCCTTAGGCCAGCCATATTGTAAATAGGCCTGGCAACCTTGGCATTGCCCTGTCGGGGCCCAACCTGGCGGTGTAAGGGCAAATCCTGACAGGGCATCCATGTCTAAGCCCGACGAGGTCCCGACTTAAGTCAGGGCTTCCCTAGAATTTTCACGCACGGGTCATTGAAATTTACGTAGTTCGTGATACAATAAAAATATGAAAAAAATTCAGCAACACTTAACATGCCATAAACAACATTATTAATAATAATATTACCCAAAAGTTATTAATCAATTGTTTAAACAAATAATTATTCAACAATTTTTCAGTAAGTTCTTTTTTTTCTAAAACGAATTTCACGCATTAATTTTCCTAAACGCGTATGATTTTTTTTCAGAATTTCCTCTTTATTTTGAAATATTTTAAAAAACATTCTGAAATACAAACAAAAAATTGCCAATATTGTATATGTTTTTGCACATAGGTTTATCGTCAACTTTGAAAAGTTTCAAAGACACTAGGCCAAAAAATACATAAATACAGCCATTCTAAAAATTTCAAAAAGGGAATTTCAAAATATAGAGAAAATTCTGAAAAAATTCATATGCGTTTAGAAAAAATATCGCATTTGATTTGTTTAAGAAAAAAAGAACTTACCAAAAAATTGTTGAACAATTATTTGTTTAAACACTTTATTAATAACTTTTGGGTGATATTATTATTGATAATTGTTGTTTATGGCCCGTCTAATGTTGCTGCATTTTTTCAGATTTTTATTGTATCACGAAGTACGGAAATTTCAATCAGATCAAATTTCAATCAGATCAAATTTTCGGCTGGGACTGTAGGATCAAAGCATCCTTAAGGAGGTTCATCTGGTACACGATTTTCAATACAGATATTGATAAGAAAAATCAGAATATAGTTATTAGTATCTAAAAAGTCATCTGTTAAAATTTCAAAACCCGCGGATACGTTGTTCGTGAGAAATAAATAGAAATGTAATTCCTAAATAACATGGGCTCTTATGGGATTCCATCTATAAATATTAAATTCACAATCATTACAATACAGATTTTGACGGAAATTTAAGAAATTATGGAAACGAATCTGAGGAATATTTTTAGACCTTCATAAAATCGATTAGGTACTTGTGAGATTAATAATAAATTAATTAGTCTCGGAAATGCTGATCATTTTGAGGTTAAGCATTGTCAATGACTACGCTAGTCACCCCTTATTTTGAGGTTAAGCATTGCCATTTTTCTTTTGACTCGCGCGGTATCAGATGAACCTCCTTAAGAAGATTCAATTTTGTTTCTTTAAAACACAATATTTAGTCTAAAATCGTATGAAAATACATAAAAAGTTGATTAACAATAATAAAAACTATTTTGGATTTTACCGAGTAACTTTGAAAAAAACTCGGTTGATATGTCCGGGTTGTAAGCTCAAAAATCCGGGGTTTTCATGCTTTTTGTCCTGGTTGGCAGATTTTAGAGATGGCAACCCTAGCTTCACGGAAAGTATTTACTTCGACTCGGTGCGGTTTATTTCGAGAATTTGCGTGTATTTCTTTTTTCACGGGACACGTGGCGTCGATTTGCGGAGAATTCGACTAGAACAATTCGACTAAAACAATTCGCCTAAAAAACAATTCAACTAAAAACAATTTGACTAGTAACAATTCGACTACAACAATTCAAATAAAACAATTCGACTAAAAACGATTCGACTTATAATTCGTCTAAAAAAATGTGGCTGAAAACAACTGAACTAAAATCAATTCGACTAACAATGAGTTTGATAACAAAATTTGGGTGAAACACAAGTTTCTCTTTTGCTTCCGCTAAAAACAGAGCCTGCCACGATCTCGGCACTTCGCCTAAAATCCGTGTGGTGGCATCGGCCGGAGCGCTCTCTCGCGCCAGCGAGACAGCCAGCGAGCACCGATAAAGTCCGATGTATCACCAGCATCAGGGTCCTCAATTAACATTCAATTGTTAGAACATTACCCAGCGCTGTGTAGTCGCGCAGTCCCATAGACTAAGGACTTCACATTTTTATTTTATTAGAATAAGTTGAGCTTTCGCTTAACTAATTAATCTCATGATTAATCTTAGTCGAATTGTTTTAGTCGAACTGTTTTAAGTCGAATTGTTTTTAGTCGAATTGTTTTTAGTCGAATTGTTTTAGTCGAATTGTTTTAGACAAATTGTTTTAGTCGAATTGTTTTTAGTCGAATTGTTTTTAGTCGAATTGTTTTTTAGACGAATTGTTTTAGTCGAATTGTTTTAGACAAATTGTTTTAGTCGAATTTTCCATAGACGCGTGGCGTCGTCCGCGCCGTCCGCCATTTTGGCCTCTCTTCGATCGCGCATAGTCATCGCCGCGGCGAGACTCTTTAACATTTTTGGAACATTGATTATATAATTTTGAACGTTAAACCTATTGTGTTAATAAATAACGAAATATTGTGTGTACGCGAGTGAGTTTTTTCATCGCCCGCAACGAACTTCCGGCCACTTCGTTCCCTTCAACCTTCCACCTTTTTCGCCCAATTTCCCAACCAGTCAATTCAGGCATTTTTCCGAACAGAGAGTAATTGTCAGGTCCCGTCATTTTAACACTCAAAAACTTCTATAAGTGAGAAACAGAAACCTCTATGCAGAGAAAGTCGCTTTTCACTCATGGACCTCTATAACTTTTTTGAACAGATATTTTGACAAAGGGTTGTTTTATTCTATAGCTCTCTACTTTCAAGCTCGGACAACCTCGGCAGTTTTCGTAACTCGGAACTTTTCCGTTTGGAAAATTCCCATAAGCCGTTTGCTGGCAAAAATATTTTTCGTTAATCCCGCTATTAAAATATTTAATCTTTTCGCCGTTTTTATGTCAAAAAACTCAAGCGTGCTAAAATTGATAACTGCCCTTTTTCTTTATAACATGTAATTGTGCAAAAGGCCATGTGACATTCAGCCCAAGCATCACCACCTTAACTTGGGGCCTTCCCCCTCATTCATAGTGGTAAACTACGATAAACCTCTATAAGTGAGAAAGGCCACTCCTGTACCTCTATAAGCTAGAAACTCGGGTTAGTGAGAAACCTCCATAAGCGAAAAAAAGATCGCGGTCCCTTCAACTCTCGCTTATCCAGGTTCGACTGTATTCCACTATTATATTATACTTTTATAATTTCTCGCGAGTAGTAAATTTAAAAAATTTGCATTCGTGGAAGAAATATAGATTATATTTTCATTGAAAAGTGAATTGCGAAAAAAAGAAAAAAAGTCACCGATCGCGACTCGAACCCGGGATGCACGGATAGTAGGCCGGGGCGCTCGCCTCTGAGCTACGCAGCTCGTTATTTCATCGCTCAACTTTAAGAGATATGAGCGACTGCAAAACTTTCCACCCGCAATATCTCGGAAACGGCTCCGTATCTGAGTCAAACTTTGTACAGTTTTCTTCGTATTAGTCCCTACTACCAGGATGGTAGTAAGGCGTGCATCACATCAACGTGCGTCACAGCTTCTCCGTGCAATTTGTGTGTATAGCTCGTAACAGAGCTAATTTATTCGGAAGCGTGGTTTTAATGAAGTATCGTGCATTTCCCCATTATCGGATATTTCCCGATAGCTTGGTTGCCGTTATTTTTTTATTATTATTTTTTTAATTTTATTACAAACTATAATCTGTCATACAAACATAACAATGAATAGTTTTGATATTAGTTGGAAATAAAAAGAACAATATAACAACAATGACAAGTAGCAATATAGAGTAGCTTAGATGGTGCATCCAGTGATGCACTCTAATCTATTTGTGTGCGTTTATTCCGTGTGGAAGCGTTCTCGTAGGTCCAAGGGCTTGTATTTTTTTAGTCTTCTCGTAATTGCTCCTCTGTCGAGCAGGTTGTTTGCGAGTGGGTTTGGATGCTGGTCAAGTCTCTCTTCGTATGTCGTGCATAGTTTTTGTGCAGCGGTTTTAATTTTGTCTATCCAGAGATCTCCGTGTAGTCTGCCGTTGGTGGCGAACCATGGAGCGTTTGCCATGATGCGGAGCGTCTTGGATTGGAATCTTTGGAGAATTTCGATATTCGAGTTGCTCGCAGTTCCCCAGAGTGGGATGCCGTACGCCCAGATGGGTCGGAGTATAGTTTTATAGATTAGAAGTTTGTTGTAGAGCGATAACTTTGACTTTCTACCGATGAGCCAGTACATTTGTTTGACTTTAATGTCTAGTGCCATCCTTTTATTTTTTATGTGGGTTTTCCAAGTTAGCCTTCGATCGAACTGCATTCCCAGGTATTTAACCTCGTTGACAACGGGAAGGGGTTGTCCATTTAGTGAGACCGTCGGGCAGTTCTTCTTTTTCATCGTGAATGTGATGTGTACCAATTTTGTGTCACTGGCCTTAATCTCCATCATGCTAGCCATTTTTGTACATCGCTTAGTCCTTTCTCGAGCATTCTCGATGCAGTCTGTGCATTTTCGTGGACGGCTAGGATTGCTGTATCGTCAGCGACGGTGGCTACCGAGAGGTTATTGTTATGATCCACAGGGAGGTCGGCTGTGAACAAGGTGTAAAGAAATGGGCCTAGGACACTCCCTTGGGGCACACCTGATCGTATGTGGTGGAATTGGGAGAATTCTGTTCCATGTCTCACCTGAAATTTTCGATTCGTTAGGTATGATTTCAGGAGCAGGTAGTATTGTGGGATGGTTTTTTTTATCTTATACAATAGACCCAGGTGCCACACTTTATCGAAGGCCTGCTGTATGTCTAAAAATACCGATGAACAGTACTTTTTTTCTTCGAGCGCATTGGCTATCGTGTTATGTACTCTATTTATCTGCTCTATCGTTGAGTGGCTGGGTCTAAAGCCAAATTGATGGTCAGGAATGATCTCTCGCTCGTTGACCGATTTTTTTATGCGCGAAAGTAATAGTTTTTCAAACAGTTTGCATATCATAGGTAATAAGCTTATAGGCCTATAGGAGGTGACAGCATTCGGAGGTTTTCCCGGTTTTGGCATCATGATTATTTGAGCGACTTTCCATTGGCTGAGTACGTAGGATGTGCGAAGGATTCCATTGAATAGGTTCGTGAGATAGACTATTCCCTTCTTCGGAAGTTTTTTTGAGAATTTCTCCTGTGACTAAGTCGTAGCCAGGAGCTTTTCTCGGATTCAATCCTTTGTGAATCATGTATCCTATTTCCCCAGGCGTGAAATGTCGAGTCGGCAAGTCCATCGGTAGTGGTTGTTCCAAGAAGTCGCGAATGTCCTCATCGTTTCGTTGTCCTGTGAATGGTGTGAAAACTTGAGCGAGATGTTCGGCAAAGGTCTCTGCTTTTTCAGTGTCACTTTGGGCCCATTTTCCATTTGTTTTTTGGATCGGTGGATTATATTGTTGCTGTTTGTTTATTCTTTTGGAAACTTTCCACAGTGAGTAATCTGTGTTCGGCGTATTTGTTAGACTTAATAAGTGCTGCTCTATGTTATTGTTATTTAATTTATTGATCAATTTTTTGAGCTCTTGAGTTACTTTGTTGAGCCGTTGTTTATCCCTTGGGTCCCTGCTTAGCTGCCATTTCCTCCTAAAACGTCTTTTTCAGCTATTTTTATTTTTATTTCTTCCGGATGTCTTACTGTGATGAAGCTGTCATTGGAATTTGGCGTGGCCTCCCTGGCTGCATCCTGTATCAATTGGGTGAGGTTTTCGGTGGCATCGTCTATGTCGGCCTCATTTTTCAGAGGCACTCGCAGCTCGATAGTTTGATCGATTGTTTCTTGAAATGCATCCCAGTTTGTGTGCTTGTTGTGGAGTGAAGGTGGTTTTTTAAATTTAGTTATTTCACTACTAAGCGATAGTATTACCGGCGTGTGATCGGAAGATAGGTCGAGACTAGTTTTTATATTCGTATAGTTTTTGGCTATACCTTTCAATACGAAGAAATCGAGTACATCTGGAATCTTATTTCTGTCCGTAGGCCAATACGTTGGTTGTCCTGCGGAGAGTTGATCACAGCGTAATGTTGTCATCACTTTCCATAGCACTCGGCCTCTGGTTGTTGTTAGTCTCGAAACCCACACGGGATGCTTAGCATTGTAGTCCCCGCCAGCTACGAATCAAGGTCCTAATTTCTGAAAAAATTCCGCGAATTCATCGATTTTGATATTGTGTCTTGGAGGGCAGTAAAGAGCTGCCATTGTAATAGGTCCAAATTTTTTATCCTCGATTTTTATACTCGTTGCCTGCAGATAATCCTTTTTGGAAGATAACAGTTCGTGATGCTGTATCGATTTTCTTACAAGAATAGCTGTTCCTCCGTGTGCAGTGCCATCAGGATGCTCCGTGCTAAAGAAATTATAGCCATATATCTTTATATGGCTCTTTTCGGTGGTGTTTCAGTAATCGGCATGACATCAATTTTGTTAATGCAGAGGAAAGCGGATAATTCCTGGCGGTATTGGGCCAGTCTATTGGCATTTCATAGTGCTATTTGATATGAGCTGAATTATTTTTCCGTGAACTTCGTCAATACTGCCGTTAGTAGTTTTAGCAAGGAGTTTAAGAGTTCGTGTTGCTGTGTAAGTGCTACTTTAAATTGTTGATGTTGTTGTTGATGATTTCTGAATTTTCTCTGGGAGTGTTTGTGTTAGTATTTGTACCTGTTCCAGCAGCTTGGGCATAGCTTAAGTTTCGCGTGTTTGTTTCGGTGTCGATTCTGGGTTGTGTCCTCTGAGATCGCTGTTCCCTTGGATAATTTTGTTCCCGTGGTCCTGACCTATGCCAATGCGGTTTTTGTGCGGCAGAATTTCTCTTCTCGAGGATGTCTTGGTAGACACGACAGCCTTTATAGTTTGCCGGGTGGTTCCCTTCACAATGTACGCATGTTGCAGGCGTCTCCCTAGGTTTGACGCAGGATGATGTGCTGTGGTCTTGTCCGCATTTAACGCACCTGTATTGCCTGCGGCAGTATGCTTTTGTGTGTTCATAACGCTGGCAGCGAATGCACCGTTGCCGTTATGAATAACTTTTTTCATGAACACTCCGTTCGCTAATTCGTATCGCACATACAATAAATGTATAAGATAATATCTTAGAATGGCCCATTTTTTAAATTGTTTGTTAATAAATACTCGGGCGTTAACCTCTGATGTTGTCCGTACAATATAAACTTCATTGAATTCAACGGATGGATTTGTTACGATTATTGAAAAACTTGAATGTAACCGATGATTTGACGACTAAATATGAGTATTAGGTTCAAGCACATTTATTGTTCATCTAACAATCGTTCAGTTGAATCAACTTTAGAAAAACGAGCCCATTGTCTAGGCCATCCAATAGATTATTCAGTTTTCTGAACCATTTACGTGGATTGAAGCGATGCAGAAATGGATTGTAACAAAAAAAGTCAGTCAGTCATCACTACCTCTCAACTTTAGTTGTTTCAACAATAAATCAGTCAGGTCACCATTTTCATCCAGTTCCGGCAATGCGTCATGCATTGTCGGAACTGGATAAAAACGTGAATCAACTATATGAAGTCAACTGTTTATATTAGTATACCAAATCATTTATTTTGTCAACTCTAATAAATATTCCGTTACTCAGACTATTCCAGGGTTGAGTCAACCAATTCGGAGTCAACTGAATTTATTTATTTCATTTGACTATTTATACTTTTCTCAGTGTATTTTATAAATATATTTTTATCCAACTCTTCTGTTTTCTTAAAATAATACCGCCATTAAATACTAAATAGAACTTTGATTCAACAATATGATACCGTTAGTTGTAGAGAAAAATAATGTCACGTAAACAAAATTAATGTTCAACGAACTGAATGAATAATAATAATATGAACCAACAAATTTCTGCAAAATATTTTGTCAAGGAAAATGCAAATTCAGGAAATAAAAATTAAACAAGTCAATATTTTCATCCAACACTTCAGTTTCGTTAAAATAACACCGCCGTTGAATACTAAACAGAACTTTGATATCAACAATATGATATAGTTAGTTGTAGAAAAAAATGAGATGACACGTGAATAAAATTATTGTTCAATAAACTGAGTGAATAATAATAATATGAACCAACAAATTTCGGCAAAAGATTTTGTCAAAGGAAATGCAAATTGAGTAAAATACAATTAAACAAGTCAATTTTTTCATCAAACACTTTAATTTTGTTAAAATAACATCGCCATACAATACTAAATTGAACTTTGATTGAAAAATATGTTTTGTTTGGTTTCAGAGAAGAAATTTATTTCACGTAAACAAAATTATTGTTCAATCGACTGAGAATTAATTTCAACATAAATGAATGATTTATTTGCATATGATTAATATATGGTTGGTGGAACGAAATGAAAAAAATAATTATACAAAAGTTGTTGTTGTCTCCAAGAAATGAAATAACTAATTACACTTGTTTGTACTAACAAAGCCTTCTTCCAAATCGGAGCGAATCTTTTAGTTCAAGACATGAAATATTCTTTCAGTGGGACAAAATGATTCGCTTGAGTCGATTCTTCAATTCAAGCTGACATATTGTTATGGCAAATAAATATCTTCGAAATAAAACAAAACTCTAGTAGCTTATCGAACAAAATCATTTCGTAAAGCACGTTTTGTAAATCTAACTGATAGTTTTAGTCGTGTGAACTGTAGCTTATTTAGCATATCTGAGCAACCGTTAAAACAACAAAATTTCGAGACAACAGAATGCATTTCGCACATTCAACGATTTTTTTTACAGTGAATGAATTTGATGTTTCTGACACGTACGTGGGTTACAAGCTATTGAAAAATTTTCGTTCGTTACCTAGCAACCTAGCCGGGAAATTTTCGAAAAATTACCGATATAATTTCGTCTTGCTCGTACCACGTGATGTCAAATGGTTGAAATTCGGGTGAAAAAAATAATCAAAGAATTGTTTGATTTTTTTTTCATAAATTTAAACGCTGTCTGCGATAAAGATGTGGAAAAAGCTAAAAAAAAAAATTTCATTTTAATAATAATTATGGAGTGTTTAGGGGCAATAAGCGTGATCCTTTATTTTTTTTTCAAAAACTTGATTGTTTGAAACAAAAGAACCGTTCGATAGATCAAATTGAAACTACAGGGTTGTTGTAGGTATATTGAGCTGTAAAAGTTACACTTAACATTAGTCGTTTTAACAACATTTTTAATTAAGACGTTGATTTCCTAAAAAAAACTAGCTGTTCTAGAAATAGCTCTTTTTCTCCTGTTTTTTCAAATTCATGTGAAGGATGGAAAATAATTTTTTTTCGGAAAACCGCCATTAATCCTTGTAGAGAATTAATGCAAGTTTCTGAAACATCTCTTTTATTTTTTGTGCAATTATTGGTTGCTGAGATATCAATGGTCAAAGACAAAAGGATCCTTTTTCATTAAAAGTCCGATATCTCAGTGAAAAATGGTCGCATCGAAGTTAAGAAAAAATCACTTTGAAGCTGAATAAACAAGCTATCTGGTCCATGCAATAGTTTTGCTGGAAAAAAAATTTTCAAGTCTCTATAGCCAAAAAAAGTACATAAAATTTGTAAAATTGTTATCCTTTAATTTTTCCAGTAGTGCATAAGAAGAATATATAATAAGGAGAATCATTAAAAATATGAATATTCATTACAATGTTCAGCTCATTTTACTCTTCTAAGCCCGCCTAGCCTGGGCGTTCTTATTGCGAAGTTCGCACGCGAGAAACTCGAGCTCGGAGTTCGAGTCAGAGTGCGGGAAGTGCTTGAGGAAGAAACTGGGGAAGCGTTCTTATTGAGAGCATTCTTATCGAGAGGTTGGACTGTATCTCATACATTCATTTTAAGCGTGATATCGCAAAATTTGCAGATGCTAGAGGGATCAAGCCTTTTTCAATCAATTTCTAAATCACATCAAATCACAGCTCGAGCGACTTTCGTAAAATTAAATACCAAGTACCTTCGTCCAATAACCTATCATGATACAAATGTCAAGCCTGATATCACGCCATATGCGCAAGCTAGAACGATCTTTTCCACTTAAACTATCAGCATAAATTTAACTTGATATCAAAAAATTTGCGGAAGCTAGAGCAGCCACGCCCCTTTTTGGATGTTTTATAGCCACGTAGAATTTACACATTTGAATAGTTGTTCGCAAAATATTTAACATATGTTATATATAGCTGGATCCATGATTGATCGGAGAGCATTCCAGGGTCAAAATTTTGATTCCTTTGCCATTCTCACATCTTATTATATGTTATAAGAAGTGACGATTCACCAAATTATAGCCTCTTTACTCTAGAGGTTTTCGAGAAAAAAAAATATTGGGTATTTCCATGTTTAGGAAAGTTAATTTTGTTACTTCCTTGCTCGCTCCTTACGGACAATTGAAAAAAATTATTAAAAAATATTATCCCACGTGAAAAAGTCCAAATTTTTCGAAAAAAATATCAGTTTTACCCTGAGGGTAGTAACTACCCCATAAAAACGTATTTAAATTAAAAAATCTGTGTTTTGAAGGCGAGCACCGTAAAAAAAAATCTTTTTTATTTTTTCTTTGGAAAGTTTATGCCATTTTCCACAAATGAAAAAATTAACAGAGTGGGATGAGCAGAGGATCATCGTCGAATAAATTATTTAATTTTTTTTTCGGTTTTTTTTCAAACGTATATTTTTTTTTCTAAAACTACATTCAATTCAACGTAAGAAAAGTTCTAGAGCTATTTTTGCTACTACTTATATGTTTCGAAATATGATTTTTTTAATATTGGACATTTTATGCATGAATAAAATTCCTATCTCGGAAACTACCGGTTGTAGCCAACATTATTGTAGGACCTTTTTTATGTGAAATTGGCTCATACTTCCGAAAAAAAATACTACAATTGAAAAAACGATGATTCGCTCTTGTCATTGTCATCAACAATTAATTTTTTTCAAGAATTATATTTTTTTTCATATCTTAAGCTAATCAGACGTGAGAAAAATCTAAATGTAGTTTGCGTTACTACTCATACATTATAAAATATGCATTTCTGAATATTTTTCGATTTTATACAATTATTGCATTCACTAAATTCATATCTTGAAAATCGTCGATTACAGCTGTTTCGATTATAGGACTTTTATTCCGGCAATTTGGTTGATTTTGCCAAACAAAAACAACTCAAGTTGAAAAAAGAAATGCTACAAATTACTTTCTAAATGAATTCAATATAAAACAGAGGCTCTCAGTGGTAGCTATGATGCAGTAGCGCGGATACTGCTTCATAGCTGAAAAAATGACGAATATTTTAAAAATCTATATCTTGGAATCTATAGACAGTAGTTGAATTTAAATCAAAACTTTTCTTACGTCAGATTAGTTGAAGTTTTGAGAAAACCACAACAAACTTGATTTTTTAAATTTAATGACAAAAATTGATATTTCGGAATGTAGGAGTAATAACTCAAACTACATTTAGATTTTTCTCACGTCTGATTAGCTTAAGATATGAAAAAAAATATAGTTCTTGAAAAAAATAAATTGTTGATGACAATGACAAGAGCGAATCATCGTTTTTTCAATTGTAGTATTTTTTTCAGAAGTATGAGCCAATTTCTCATAGAAAAGGTCCTATAATAATGTTGGCTACAACCGGTAGTTTCTGAGATACGCATTTTATTCATGCATAAAATGTCCAATATTTAAAAAATCATATCTCGGAACATATTAGTAGTAGCAAAAATAGCTATGGAACTTTTCTTTCGTTGAATTGAATGTAGTTTTAGAAAAAAAATATACGTTTGAAAAAAAATCGAAGAAAATTAAATAATTTATTCGACGATGATCCTCTACTCATCCCACTCTGTTAATTTTTTCATTTGTGGAAAATGGCATAAACTTTCCGAAGAAAAAATAAAAAAGATTTTTTTTATACGGTGCTCGCCCTCAAAACACAGATTTTTTAAATTTAAACACGTTTTTATGGGGTAGTTACTACCCTCAGTGTAAAACTGATATTTTTTTCGGAAAATTTGGACTTTTTCACGTGGGATAGTATTTTTTAATAATTTTTTTCAATTTCCCGTAAGGAGCGAGCAAGGAAGTAACAAAGTTAACTTTCCTAAACATGGAAATACTCAATATTTTTTTTCTCGAAAACGTCTCGAGTAAAGAGGCTGTAATTTGGTGAATCGTCACTTCTTATAACATATAATGAGATGTGAGAATGGTAAAGGAATCAAAATTTTGACCCCAAAATGCTCTTCGAGCAATCATGGATCCAGCCAAATTTCGGCTCGCTACTCCGATATGGTCTTGAGATATAGCTGTTTTAATTTTTCGAGATGTATACATACTCGGACACACACACGCACGTACGTACGCACACAACCACGCATACGCACGCGCGCGCACACACACACATGCACACACAACACATACTTTTTTAAAAATGTGATTTTTTAAAACGATTTATAACATTTCGAATATTCACTGGACTGCCAGTATAACGAGCAGAACGGGGGTTTATAGCCCTCATTCTGTTCTTTACGGAACAATAGCGGAAAACACCAAACATATACTTCGTCATACATACAGGGTGTCCTATTTTAATCGCACAGTTGATTCATCTCGAAAAATACTGCCCCCATCAAAAATCGAGTGCAATGAAACTTTTAGGGTTCAAAGAGGGACGTTGAAAAAAAAATTTTTGTTCACCCATGCAAAATTTTCGTGCTTTTCACCATATGCGTAGACAGCCGAAAAGTGACTCTTTTCTGACAGCTAAGGGCGAAAACAGACGAGTTCGCTTCTTTTTTCCCCGGAGGGAATTCGTCTGTTTTCACTCTTAGCTGTCAAAAAAGAGCCTCTTTTTGGCTATCCACGCATATACTGAAAAGCACGAAAATCTCCCATGGGGAAAAAAAAGATCGTGTGCAACGCGGGCCAGAGATTCGACTTTTGTCTCGCGTGGTTGCGGCCCTCGCTTCACTCGTTGCGGCAAACTTCACGCTCGACAAAAAGACTTATCTCTGGCCCTAGATGCACAAAATACTATTGTTTTGGGTCAAAATTCAAAATGGCGGCGTTAAGATAGCTGACAAGCTTCTTTTAAATAGAAACATGATTTATTTTTTTCACCAAAAAATTTGTCACATCCAAACTAACATCTTTTGTAGGAACATTTTTTTGATACAGTGCATAATACAGGGCGTCTCATTTGAATCTTACAGCTGAATTATCTTGAAAAATACTGCTCCGATCAAAAATCGAGTAGAATAAAACTTTTAGGGTTCAAAAAGGGACGTTAAAAAAAAATATTTTTTGGTCCAAAATTTAAAATGGCGGAGTTAAGATGGCCCACATGTTTAAAAAAAATTAAAACATTATTTTTTTCACTAAAAAATTTGTCAAGTCAAAACTAATAACTTTTGTAGGCACATTTTTTGATACAGTCTGTAAATACTTACAAAATCACACACTCACACACTTACACACTGACAAGGAGGGTTTGGAGTCGAAAAATAAGGCGAAAGTGACGAGCCGTAGAGACCTAATCCTTGTGAATGTTCCACACGTATGGACGCACGTATGCACGCCCACGTACACTTGGGATGGTAAAGTCCTCGTCCTCGTGGTTATCCCGGATAACGCTAAAATAGTAAAATATGTGCCTACAAAAGTTATTAGTTTTGACTTGACAAATGTTTTAGTGAAAAAAATCATGTTTTAATTTTTTTTTTTAACATGTCGGCCACCTCAACACTGCTATTTTAAATTTTGGACCAAAAAAAAATATTTTTTTTTAAACGTCCTTCTTTGAATCCTCAAAGTTTTATTCTACTCGATTTTTGATCGGAGCAGTATTTTTCAAGATAATTCAGCTGTAAGATTAAAATGGGACGCCCTGTATTATGGACTGTATCCAAAAAACGTTTCTACAAAAGATGTTAGTGTGGATGTGACAAATTTTTTGGTGAACAAAATAAATCTTAACGCCGCCATTTTGGATTTTGGACCAAAACAAACGATTTTCTGGAACGTCCCCCTTTGAACCCGCAAAGTTTTATTCCACTCAATTTTTGATCGGAGCAGTATTTTTCGAGATAAATCAACTGTAAGATTGAAATGGAACACCCTGTATATACGCGGGTAACAGGAAAATTGGTCCCCCGAAAATTGGTCTCGCAAAATTGGTCCGCGGAAAATTGGTCCCCCGGAAATTTGGTCCCTATTATCGGTTAAAACATCGATTGAACTGTATCATTCGATTCACCCCACGGACGCACGCACCCCACGGATGCACGCACACCACAGACGCACGCACCCCATGGACGCACGCACCACACCCCATGCATCTAACCCACCCCACAAATCCACATACCCCACGGACGCACGCACCCCACAGACGCACACATCACACCCCATGCTTCTAACCCACCCCACAAATCCACGTGACCCATGGACGCACGCACTCCATGGATGCACGCACCCTAAGGTTTGATTAAAAAAAATGAATTTGGCTACTATAGAATCTATATCCCCGTTGCAGAGTTTCTGTCTTTTTTTTTTGGGTTTGATAAAAAAAAAGACATTGAATTTGACTACTAGAATAGATATCTCCGTTGCAGAGTTTCTGTCGTTTTTTTGGGTTTGAGAAAAAAACATTATTTTTCCCATCTCACAATTAAAAAAAGTTATGTTCATTCGAATGATACAGTTCAATCGACGTTTTAACCGATAATAGGGACCAAATTTCCGGGACCAATTTTCCGGGGACCAATTTTCCAGGGACCAATTTTCCGGGGACCAATTTTCCTAGATTCACATACGCCCACTCGAGCCCGGCCGCGAGATTTGTTGTTATTCTGGCAGCCATTATACTGGCAGTCCAGTGCATTGGCATGAAAATGACGAAACACGAATTTCACGAACAACAACAGAGCTCCCTCTATGAAGAAGCAAAAAGGTATAAATTCAATTGTGTACGTTGCTTTCTTCATATAGGGGGTAATATTGAGAAATCTATCTGTGCTCGCAGAAAAGCACGTGCGAATATACAAAAATTGGAACAAAATAATAAATAAGTATTAATGTGCACTTTCTTAGCATTCATTATTCAAAGAAAAACTTAGCTTATCAAAATAACTTTAACCTAGTTCGAAGAAAATTTGTTATAATACAGAATGACTACTCACCGTTTGTATAGTAGAACGTATTGGTCGGTATGGCAGGTGGAGAGCCTGAGCCGACATCAAACGATCGATTGAATGGCTGTTTTTTTATTGCTGGGGCAATATTCAGCTTTCTCTCTCTCAGTATTATACATTCGGACTGCAATGATTGATAAACGAGTGTTTGATACTGTCAACATGCTTATGATGATGGATATACCATACGAATTATATTCAAATTGGACACCGTGTATAGGTTGATTGATTCATTTTCTCACAACTCTTTGGAGGCGATTGGAGATAATAATTTTGAAAATTGTAGCTTCCTTAGCCTATAAGCTTAAGAGAAAAACATTATCCGGTATTTCCATGTATATAAGTAATAAAAATCATATGAAAATTATAACTGACGGTAATAAATTACAAGATAAGAATTTCATAATTTATGTATTCTCTAATGTCATATCGCAAAAGCACTTTAGCACTAACTGTATATTTTTTTTAAACATGAAATGAGCCCTGTTTGTAAACGGAAATATGTTATTACAAAAGCGGTAGATGGAAGGGTCTATCACCTTCAGACAAACAATCGTTTTTTTCCAGTCCCACACTTTTGTTGCAAAAAAGTGAGACCCATTGAAAGAAGAATGGTCCTATTCCAATCCTAGTTCAAAGTACTGTTCAAAGGTAAAAGGTTATGAGTTTCACATACTTCACCGTGAGAGCGACTTTCTTTCTCTTCATCTTAATAATAAATAGCTGTAGCAGGAATTGAACCTAAAACCAGCAGCATTACTAGCCGAAGACCTTCACCGCTAGGCTATCGCGCCGCTTCGAGAATTGTTGTTTTCGAGATTCAAAAATCGTCACACAAATTGTGTTTGGTCGATTTCGCGAAAACGAGGGCCTATCAAGGTGAACGGTATCAGGGGATGACACATGGAACCGAACCCTACACTACCCTGAAAGGACGTCCCGAAATTGATTGCCTGCCTAACAAGAAGTGATCAGAGCAGTCGACCGGAAATCTAAATTCCCCGAGTTCGCATCCCGGCCGCAGTACGCCCTGCATTTTTTTCGGATCGTTTCGAAAAATCCATATTTTCTCAATCGTACTATAAACAACAACTAAATACGAAAACCGTAGTATGGTAGAATCCATAGGCTTCTTTACCACGTTCCTGTAAACCAATAAGGCTTTTCATTCACGAAAATGTTAGTTCCACTCTAATAGAAAAAGGTTCATCGTAGACCAGATTGTATTTCTCGTTCCTGTGAGCTCAATAGTTGCTGGATAAAAGATCAAAGTGTAGTAAAATATTGTCTGTACAATGATTGACAGTAAAGCTGTGAATGCCAAAACTGATTCCAAACCGGCCTTACGCTGTTACGTGTGCAATATGATATCGAAGGATCTAAACAAGTAAGATGTAGTTACAAGTGAGGATGCAGATTTAGTAAACTCGAAATTCGCGTTGTTACCACGGCATATATAGACTCATTTTTTTAAGGGTTTATTTATCTCGGTCATAACCGATAAACCGGTACTCTGGAGTAGTGGCTAGCGAGCTTGCCTCTAAACCAGAGCATAGGGAGGTCCTGGGTTCGATTCCCTGTGCCGAAGCCTCGTCGAGAAAATAAAAATATGGGCGTGACAAGCTCTAGATATTCATATGCAGCTCACACAAGTGCTCGTACAGGTGTGAGTCACATGTACATAGCTGTAGTCCATGTTTACAATTTCTCGATGAAGCGCGACATCGCTCCGGCAATGGATCGGGCGAACTCAGGGCCGGCTGTAGTGGCACAGGTTTTCTGCAGTTTCCCTGTGCCTATGGAAAATTAAAAAGTTCCATAGCCAAATGCGCTAAAGAGGGGGTAAGTCGGATGCGGCCGCAGGGGAGCACAATGTTATCTCGGTCATAAACTAGGCAATGAAAAACGGCAGGCATGTTACAACGAGAATAAAAAAAATTGCTGGTAGGAAAACGATAATTCTAGAGGCTTTTAAAACTGAAATGGGATTCCTCAGTGATTGTGCTAAGTCAGGGTTTGGTTGAACGAATGCCAGCAATACATCTTGGCAATACTTTCCAAATTCTGCAGTATCGGCCTGAATTTGTGGAGTGAATCCGAATTTAATGTAAAAACGTTACCCCTTTTTTCAAGTAATAGCGTGCGGCTTTCCAATTTAAGTTTCAGAATTTAAGCACTAATGTTTGAACGGTGCTAAACTTAAAATCGACCTGTATTTGCAGTAGAACATGCTTATCGTTATTAATAAAGTACTTACTCATCGAAATCAAATGAATCGTCAAAATATTAATGTGTGACAGAAAATTTAAAAGGTCTATTCCTCGACGTCAATGCTCGATACGACTCCTCGGGCGCTATTAAAACCTCCCTATCCTTTCACCATTATTGTCTACCTTGAATCCCTCCAATTTTGTTACGCAATGTTAATTTAAGGATTTCTCTTGTATCACCAAATTATTGTAAAATATTCAAGCAATAAGCAATATGAGCTCATTGAGAGAGGCGTTAGCACGGCCCTGCATTCGATTAACGATGATCTAAATTTGACGCGCATGCGTTATATATTAACGAGAGATCCAGCCAAGGGCTATGCTATCGATCAGAATCACTTCTCGCTCGATAGCGTGCGAGCAAGGAGTCAGCTCTCGAGGAGTCTCACTGCGTTTTTTTTAAATATATTTTCTTTGTCGTTGAATAAGTGTATTGTGAATCAATTTTGTGAACAAGAGATATTGTCAAATCTATCGTCGAAGGACCCGTGCCAATATAAAAGGACGACCTCGACTATCATATTGTGCTGTGACTTTTTCACCAATCATAAGGAAATAACATGAGTCAAATTAAATAAACTCGTAAATTAAATAAACTTCGGTCCACCAACTGTATCCACCTTGTGCTCGTCTCATTGCGGTGTTAATTTATTAAACAAAATATAGTTTTGTTAGTTTCGTCAAAACTAACTGGCGCCCAATAAAATTAATTCAACTAAAATAATCGTCAATTAGAGCTCTGTCAGCCGACGGACCACGGCCGCGGCAGGTGTCACCGTTATTTGCATCTTGAAAATAACGTTCGGTCTCAAATGCTTGCAGTCAAAATTATGTCAGAAACTCTTCCGGGTTAAATATCATGCAAAATGTTTAAAATTGGCTTTTAGTGTAATCCGATTCACTATATTCACGTATGCAAAAATTTAAACATAAACCAGGCAATAATTTATCTTCGGATGCCTCGATATTATTGCTATTTTCTAAAAGTAGTTATTGCGTGGATTAGGAAGACAATATCAATAAGTCGATCAAGTCCAAGTAAAAAAAAATAGGTTTGAAATGTAATTCCGATATTGGCTGCGATACTCATTAACATTTATCATACATATATAGTTTATGGTTGCTACAGTTAGACGAAATACACTGTTATTTAATTATCGAAATTTATGAATTTTCTATTAACACTCCACCACTGACGACGAGGCACCAGGGGACTGCCCGCGAGTTCTCTCGTGAAACTCTTCTCACCCGATAAATACTACTTTCAGGGCAAACTGGTCATCGTCTCGTAAAATTTTGGCCTTTGCAAGTCGGAAGCGTTGTCAAGGATTTTTTGTAGCGAAGCAGGAGGGATGGAAAATGATTGGACAAAGTTTATTATACATCGAAATACCGATTTTTTTTTCAAAAGCCTGTACTCCAACGGCACGCTAATTTTCCAAATCATCATTTCTAATTACATGCAATAAGATGCGAGAATGACAAATGAAGCCCATTTTTGTGTGCCACCCCATCCATTAATAATTGGTGGCATTGCCCATATTATGCGATCTAATTTCGATAATTTCAAAAACAAAACAATAATCGATACTTTCATACCTCTTGTTGAAGTCGTCTTGCTTCTTCGTCAGTCTCAAAAGTGACGAATCCGTAACCTTTAGATACCCCGGCTCTGTCAGATATGATTTTTGTTGCTTTGACGTTACCATAAGCCGAAAATAACTGAGTCAAGTCTGCTTCACTTGTGGTCGCCGAAATCCCACCCACGAATATACGATTCGGCACCAAAGTGCCAAATTTGGGCGCTGCCATTGTAAAACTAGATGTTGACAATGGACTCGACGCTGGATTAGACCCTTTTGTACACCCTGTAGATTCTAAAATCTGAAAAAATACGAATTCCGTATTATATAAACATACAATTGCAATATTTTCATGGCAATATCTCCACTATAACACGATGAAAGATTTCTGATAACATGAATTCTACAAAGGTTAAAGCTAAAATAGCTTAATAAATGGTGGAAATGTAAAAATTAGATGCGTGCTAAATAACTTTTCTTAAAAAGAAAACAGGGCACCTTGAAAGAATTCACGTGACAAGCAATCACAAATTCCATATTAATAATTTCGAAGAATGCTGCAAAAATCTATTATGCGCAAAGCCTCTATTGGAGTTTATGGGGATCATGAATAAACATTCCAGTACTCAAATTATACCATTAAGGAGAGACACTGATTGAAGATACTGAAAATAACGCGCTTTGGAACATCTCGTTTCTAAGCGAATATCAGGGTATTTCAGGGTATTTTACTACATATTTAAGAATAATACAAAAAGATTTTCAATTGAGATGTTGTAGAAAGTTATTTGTAATTGCGTTCTTGGAACCTCACCATCGGAGTAGAACATTTGCAGAAAGTATGCAGTTTTCAATTTCGGTCTTTTTAAACAAAAAACTTGTTTAAAAAGGCTTTACGCAATTCTACTTTTTGTTTGGCTCTTAAAAAGTTGGAAAAACAGAACGTAAAACTTACAAGGAACATCACTTAGGTGTCCCTTTCCGATTTTTTTGAAACTTATGAATGTTGTAGAACATTCAAAACTAACAAGGGAAGTGACAAGTATGATACACACCGATTTCAATGGGTCTTAGTTATATTTTGGGGGTACTCCCTCAGAGTACCACCCTAGAGGGATTCTTTCCAATGCGCCCTAGTTTTTGAAAAAAACGCCGCCAAAGTTTCATGCATAGCGTTTATCCCCGTAAAGTTTCTATATCGCCAAGCGAATTAGTGTAGCGCAGCGGCAAGGCTCTCGGTTGGTAACCCAGACGACCGGGCCTCGAATCCCGCTTGGAACTTTTTTTTCATTTTTTTTCGCAATCGTTTGTGATTTAAAAAAAATGATCAATTGCGCATACTTATCTAATTTTCTAATGAAATCATTTTTACAAACGCATCGAAGCATATATTATTCGATACTGTGTAGTTCATTGAAATAAAATTATGATTACATTAATAAAAAAATTAATGTTAACGCTAGAATAAATAGTGAGGGAATAATTAACTATAACGCAGTATTCGCTAATTATTTAATTTATTGCGCGATGTTATTTTTTTCCGAAGAAAACTTTCAAGGCGATTAAAAAATAATATTTTGAAGCTAGAAAACCATCTGTAGTTTCAATCTGTAATATATGGGCAACGTCATTTTTTTGAATTTAAACGACCAGTGTTTTCCGGTATCATTCCTGAAAAATCCGTGTGTCTGTAAAGAGATTATTAGATGTGCATGGTGCCGCAATAATCTGTGCTTTCAATGCTTCTATGATAATTATCATCGGGAATTTCGTACACCTTTTGAAGCTTGCGACAGCGAATAAATGACATCGCGCAATAAATTAGATAATGAGCGAATACTGTGTTATAGTTAATTATTTCCTCACTATTTATTCTAGCGTTAACATTAACTTATTTTTTTAAATATGATCATAATTCTATTTCAACGAACTACAGAGTATCGAATAATATATGTTTCGATGCGCCTGTAAAAATGATTTCATCAGAAAATTAAATAAGTATGCGCAATCAACCATTTTTATTAAAATCACGAACGATTGAGAAAAGAAAAGGAAAAAAAAGGTGCGGGCGGAATTCGAACCCCGGTCATCTGGGTTGCCAACCGAGCGCCTCGCCGACGAGCTACGTTCATACGCTTGGTGATATGGAAACTTAACGGGAATAAAAGCTACACATGAAACTTTGGAGTCCTTTTTCTCAAAAACTAAGGCGCATCGGAAAGAATCCCTTTAGGGTGGTACTCTGGGGGAGTGCCCCCACAATATAACTGAGACCAGTGTTAGGCAGCAGCAAATTATATGGTGTAATTAATTATATTTCCATTAAAAATTACAGCTGAAATTTCTAATTAAAAAAAAATTAATTACCAATTACAATTGTAATATGTAATTGAACCAAAATCCATTACCCATTGCAATTGTAATTTGTAATGAAACCGAAATCTATTAACCATTACAATTGTAATTTGTAATGAAACCGAAATCCATTAGCCATTACAATTGTAATTTGTAATTAAACCGAAATCCATTACCCATTACAATTGTAATTTGTAATTAAACAGAAATCCATCATCCATAACCATTGTAATTTGTAATTAAACCGAAATCCATTAACCACTACAATTGTAATTTGTAATTAAACTAGATTCCATTACCCATTACAATTAAAAAATGTAATTAAACCAGATTCCATTACCCATTACAATTTTAAAATGTAATTAAACTGAGATCCATCATCCAATACAATTTTTAATTGTAATTATACTGAAATCCATTAACCATAACAATTTGAAACTGCGTAATTGAACTGAAATTCATCAGTCGTTACAATTTGAAAATGTCATGAAACCGGAATCCATCAACCATTACAATTTTTAATTGTAATTAAACCGTCCCGAAATAAAATAATTATATTCATCGGTTAATTTTAATTATTTTGTTTCTTGACGGTTCAATTACAATTAACTGTAATGGTTGATGGATTTCGGTTTCATTACATTTTCAAATTGTAATGGAGGATGAATTTCAGTTTAAAATTTTAATGGTTAATGGATTTCAGTTTAATTACAATTAAAAATTGAAATGGTTGATGGATCTCGGTTTAATTACATTTTTTATTTAAAAATGTTCACCAGCAAGCTGCGTACCCATAAAACTGGGTAGGGAGCTGACTGGGGAACATGAACTACTCTAGTGGAAAAAATTAAGAGATCAAAAAAATTTCCCAAATTTGTAGTGGTTTTTAACAATGCTGTATCTCAGTGAAAAATGAACGTATCGAGGTCTTAAAAAAACCTCTTTGAAGCTTGAAGTTTCTAGTTTTCAATCTTTCTGCAAAAAAATTTGCGAAGCTACGGGTATCACGCAATCCTGAGAAATACCGAGAAAAAAATTTGGGAAATTTGTATCACTTTTTCAAAATTAAAAATACAATTACAAATTACAAATTATTATCATTTATTAAATTATTATTAATTACAAATTACAAGTTGTTATATGTAATCAATTAATTATAAATTCACCCACCTATGGCTGAGACCCATCAAAATCGGTGTGTATCATACTTGGCATTCCCCTTGTAAGAGAAGCGTCTTTTTTTTATCGGCGGCAAAACAATTTTGAGGGATGAAACAACCTTTTGAAGTGAGACATAGCAAGGTGTAATTTGGCGGTTTCCCCCAAAAGCAATCAATCGATTTCAAAAAAAGATAAACTAAAATGTTTCTTATGTGAAGCAGTGAAAAGTCCACTGCATAGATTTAACAAGAAAAATAAGGGGAGACCAACCCCCAATTTTTGTTTTTTGCACCTCTAATATAAAACGTGTCAATCAAATCGAATAAAACTGGTACTATTTTAAAGGGCAACGAAATAAAAGTTCAAGTGTTACATTCCTCTTTCGCTAAATTTTTATTTCGCGCTAGAACGGATGTGGACTCACGGCCTCACGCTAAAGCGCTCTCGTCGGCGGATTTCCGAGACTCGTGTGCTGCTAGTCACCTTTATTGAGCTCGTGCATGGTCACCAAGGCCATGCACCCGCAGTTTTCAAAAAACCGAATCTGCAAAAATCTTTGCTCGACTTGCCAACGTTTTGAATACCGTTGCCAAGTAGAGTTAGTACCCTGCTAACCACCATCAGGTAAATCTGGGAAGAATACTCCGGTCTTCGGCCAGTCGTTGCGGCTTAATTCCTGCATGTCCTAACGAGTTGTATGACGCTAGTTCGTATGCAATCTCGGCGCGTTAACAAAGCGTGCTCGCGTAAACACATAAGTTCCGGGTCGTTATAATTGTTTGTTCGTCATATCCGTGCCTGTGATTACAAAGTCATAGTGAATAATTAACTCAATAATAAAATTTACAAGGAACATCACTTAAGCGTCTCCCTCCGATTTTGTTGAAACTCATGTATATTTTAGAGCATTCGAAACGAAGAGACGCTTATTTTTTTTTTTAATCTGCGGAAAAACAATTTTAAGGGGTGTAACTCACCCTCAAAGTTGGACACCTTCCGAGTGAGTTTTGCAGTTCCACGTAGTTCCAATCAAAATATTTGAATGGAACCAATTCGAGAAGAATGCTTATAACGAATAATGAAAAATACGGCTTCTTCAATTCCGAGGGGGTTAACAGGGGTAAATTTATAGGGGTTAAAAGTAAAAAAAATCCGTGTAATTTGAAAACTTTTGTTTCATCTTGATGAAATCAATTCATCATTCACCTTAAGCATTATCGCCAAATTTAATTCATTGGAATATCCTGAATAAGAATGTCCCAAACTGGGGAAATCAGTTTGAAGGTGAGTTTAGCCTTAAAATTGTTTAGCCGCCGATTAGAAAAATACGTGTCTCTTTGATTTCGATGAAGAATAGCATATTCAAAAGTGTATGAAGTCAGAGGGGTACCCGAAAACAGTATTATACAAAGGTAGTTGGGCCCGAAAAAAGTTTTTTTCAAAAAACCTAAAAAACCCTTATCTTCAATTTTTTTCAAGCTTCTTCGAATGCAATTGGTTCCATCGATATGAAAAAAAAGTTTTCAATTTACACGAATTTTTTTATTTCCAAACTCCATAAATTTACCTCTATTCACCCCCTCAGAACTGGAAAACCGCATTTTTCATTATCCGTCATAAGCATCCTTCTCGAATTGGTTCCATTCAAATATCGTGATTGAAACGATGTGAAACTGCAAAAGTCACTCGGAGGGTGCACAACTTTGAGGGTGAGTTTCACCCCTCAAAACTGTTTTACCGCCTCAGTCCATGGGAAATACGAATTTTATGTTTTTGTACACTTGTATTAAGCTTTGGTGGGGGAGGGGCTACTTACCCCCTTACTCACCAGTACTTGTATTTTCATGTCAAAATACTAACCACGCTATTTCATACGTCTCTGTAAAAGCATATTTTCAGCACTTGCTCAAACGCTGGTTTAGTATATCTTGAAACAATGATAAGCATTAACAATACATACATCATCCCAATAATTATTACTCAAATTAATGTGCACCGGGCATTAGCTGCAACGGCGATACTAAACAAAAAGATCAATAGAGACCATATAGACATTCTTCTGATCCAGGAATCGTGGGTGTATAGTGGGCAAGTCAAGTGATTAAGCTTTGTAATGAGCAGTTGCACTACTGTACCTCTTCCGATAGACCACAAGCGTGCATCTTTCGTGCCATCCCACCGCGCAACAGCTAAAACTTTTTTGGAATTTACGCAGAGGGACCTTACAGCGATCAAGCTTGCGGCAACGGGGCGGTGGGGGCGGGGCAAATACTAATGTAAAAGGCGTCCCTCTAGGAATTTCTTGCTGAAACGAAGTTGGAGGTAAAAGCTGACATTTCGTATTTTTAATTAGAAAGAAGTGATATAATAAACCCTAGGCGCATCCAAATTAAGGGAGAGCACAGCACGATGGAGGGTATCTGATTAGTCCTCCAAATTGGATCACAGAGAAATCATCACCACTCTCAATGCAGAGGCAAATAGAAGCAAGAGAGAGAATAAAACGAATTTTACAAGGGGACCTTGCCAGGCACGCAATAGATTTCGGGACGTTCTTTCAGGGTAGTTTAAGGTTCGGTTCCAAGGATCACTCCTTGCCGCCCCTCGCTATGGTGGCCCTCGTTTTCACGAAACTAACCAAACGAAATTTGTGTGACGATTTTTGAACATCGAAAACGACAAGAATTTGTGAAGCGCCACGATAGCCTAGCAGTTAAGGTCTTCGGCTAGTCCGCTGCTGGTTTTGGGTTCGATTCCTGCGACTGCTATTTTTTTTCAATCGAAGTGCTTGTTAATGATCTTCTTATTTGTTTACGTTAATTCAAATTCAACCTTTTTATATTAGGTTTAGAATTCTTGCCCACGTGATTGTAATCACCGTTTCAATAATTAAAAAATGTTAATATTCACAATGATAGAAGTGCAATATAAAAAAGTTGGATTTAAATTAACGTAAATAGTAAAAAAATAACGCTTACGAAACCAACACCAGCAGCGTACAAGCTGAAGACCTTAATCGCTAGGCTATCGCACCGCTTCGAAAATTCTCGTTATTTTCGAGGTTCATAGATCGTCACACAAATTTTGTTTGGTCAATTTCGCGAAGACGAGGGCCCATCAAGGTGAATGGTGGTAGGGGTGACACTTGGGGCCAAACTCTACACTACCCTGAAAGGACATCCTGAAATTGATTGAGGGACTAGCAAAATCCCCCGAGCAACGGATCGGCCTGGATATAAGGAGAAACTAGAGGAAAGAATTACACAATTCCTTGTAAGATATAGGAGTGAAAAAGGAACAGAGTTCGTAGTAGTATACTGTAACGCTCTTATTCATTCATACGAGAACTGCTCGTTAACAGTAATACTGAAGATGAAACTCCTAAGGGCAAACCGTTTCCGAACATTGTGCGCAACCACCAGGACGTCACTTAACTTGGCGAAAAGAACTGGGCAACCCCGGCACTAAACTTTTTTTAGGTTAAGTAATCAATAGTAGTACAGAGGCAGCAAGAATTCAGCAAATCCTCAAATAGGACTCAGTTTCCATGTGCGGAGAACTCAGGAAACCAGCGGGTGATACACAGCTTCTCGACGGGACAAACTAGGCCAATCTGTTTGGGAAATACTTTCTTGGATACACTCTAACCAAGAGTGGACGGACGGGTCTTACTCTGCATGTTTGGAGAACGTGGGATTGAACATTTGTCAGCAAAGTTATTCCTGCCAGCGTACGATGAGCCATCAGAGGATAGGAGGCACACTAGGCATCCAGCATGGCTACTATATTACCAGTACTTTGGCAGCACATGATAGAAAAAACTCTGCCACTCTTCACAAAAGTTCTTAAGGTATCCGTAGCTCCTGGATAAATGCCGCTTTCATATCAGGTCACGCGCGTGGTATGTATACCAATGCCAAGCCACACTACTTACGACGAGGCTCAGGCCTTCATACTCATTACCCTCATCTCTTCTCACTGACGACGCTGGAACCGACTATTAGACTAGTTATAAATCACACACCAGGCGGATGAAATCGACGGAGTTGATGAATGCGTGGCAGTTGGATTGTTCCGAATTATTGGAGAGGCATTTTACCGCACCTACCTGTATTACCTAGTTCGAATAGAATGGAACAGAGCTAGCGGTCATAGCTAAGGTCAGGAACTGGTATGGTTCATCGATGGATTCATGGATTCGAAGAAACATCATTTCCTTGAGAAATTACTGGGTAGTTTGCCAAATAAAGATCATTATGGCAATACTCGAATGTACGTCAAGAATGCCAAGAACGTACGTTAACCTGAAGCCGGATACCAAAATAACAACACCAGTATGATGCAAAATGAACTCAGAATTTGTATAGGAATGCAAATTCTCGGCAATGAAAGAATAGATACACTAGTGAAAAGACGGGCGGGAGTAACCCTCTTGTGCAGCCTGGAGCCAGTCAGTGGTGGCAGGCTGCTAAATGAGAACGGACATGGAAAATTGAATGGGGTACCAATACAGAAGTCACTTCGGGGTGGAATCTTCAAGCACGCTCATACTTTTCTGCAATTCCAGGCCTACTCTCTTTCCTTATTAAAATCGTTTCCCCCAGTTTGACTATATCTGCGAGCTGTTCATACTCTCTTGGTGCGACAAGTTGGTGCATGTTTGCGTTTGATCTTAGGGGGTCGTATGCTTCAGTGAACCTCCATGTACTTTAAGTTCCGAACGTTCCAATGGATGAAGAATAAAGTGAAAAAGTGCGAGTCATCAGACAATATATAAAGTCGGAATACCAATCTAATTTTGTCGGTAATATTACAAAAATGAATGAAGATTTTTTAAATTGTTTCCACAACCCTAATGTTATTGGAACGCATCCTACGAGATACCTCTTTAATCTCTATGAGTACATGTCAAAATAGCAATCCGATTTTTCTTCAGTAATTTTGTAAAAAAAGAGAATTGTTGAAATTATTTTAAATACTCGGAGCACACCCTCACAGCAATCCCTAATTATGACTTCTTTAATTCGACAAGTAAATATCAATATACCCCTGGATCTGATTTTTTAATTCTACGAGAAAATATTAAAATGTCAATCCAATTTTTTATCAATCATTTTGCATAAATGAATAAATGTAAAATTACCGGAGAGTGATCTGCTTAAGGAGAAGGGGCGCAAAGAGGACGCAAAGAGATTATAGGCCGGTATGATTTGATTACAAGATGCACCGTTTATTCTTAAAAAATTACCGTTCTATACGAGAGTTCATCGTGGTCGCGTGAGTTGAGCGAGAATGCCGAGAATGACCTTTGTCTATTTCAGGGGGGTGACATCAGACCGCTAGAATCGACACATAAATTGCAACGCTTATTTTACGCCAAATTTCGTCACTCGTGGCGTTACTAGTAACCCGCTGCCGCTGTCAGTGCCAGGGTGGGGGGTCAGTACTCCCCTCGTTCGCCTCGTTCGGCCACGGCCTCCCCTCTCCTTCGCGGGCTCGCGGATATCTCTCCCGGGCTTCCGAGTCTCCCTCCCAGGCTCCCGGGTGTCGTGTGGCGCCACGTAGAGGAACGAAAGGAACTAAAAATCCGTTGCCAAAAGTGGGTCACTTTTGCAGTACAGGGAGAGATAGAGATGTCTCTACATCGTACAGTGACGCGAGAAGATAACCACCGTAACGATGCTGGCACCGCATGCAACGAGTCGAGTATCTCCGTGGGTGTGCGCGAGAGGGAGACGTGATGCGTAGGCGCGCGCGATTGGCTGAGAGGCTACGACGCGAGAAACATGAATTTGGACCGACAGATTTTCTAAACAATAAAGATTTTTGAAATTCTTTCCGAAACCCCAATGTTTCTGGAACACACCCTCTGAACCACCTTTGATTCGGACTTTTCTTCTTCTATAAGTAAATGTCGAAATACCAATCGAATTTTTTGTCAGTATGAAGAAATATTTTTCCTTATCTTAACCCTTTATGAGATTTTTAAAATAATCAATACTGACCATCCTTGTCACCTCATACACGCATGAAAAAATGAAGATCAATTTCTACATTACTACGAAAATAAAGCTCATCGAATAGTTATTTTGGAATTGAAATAACCTTGGGGAAACATTAGGGTTTTGAAAAAATCTTTATTCATTTTTACGAAATTACTGAAAAATTGGAATGGTATTTTGACATTTATTTGTAGAGATTAAAAAGTACGAATTAGGGGTAGTTCGGAGGGTATGTTCCGAAAACGCTAGAGTTTCGAAAAAAATTCTAAAATCATTATAATTTTTTACCGAATTACTGACGACAAATTTGGATTGCTATTTCAACGTTTACTCATAAAGATTAAACAGTCCGTATTAGGGGTAGCCGGCGGGTGTTCCGAAAATGTTAAGAGTTTCAGAAAAATTTTAGAGATCTCTATTCATTTTTACCGAATTATTGACCAAAAATTGGATTAGTAATTTGATAAATACTGGTGAAATTAAAAAAGTCAGGATCAGTTGACAGGGTAGGTTCTATTATATTGCTATTTTGATATTTACTTGTAGAATTGAAAAAGGCAGAATTAGGAGTAGCTGCGAGGGTGTGTATGGGTTATAGCTTGCGCCGCAAATCCTCATAAACAATCCTGCAGCTTCCATGGGCACGCCACTGGAGACTTGAAAATTTACACAATTGTTTTTGACAATCTGACGAATCGATTGATCTATGTCTCATCTTGTTGACGGCTTTCTCAATATAAAAAAAAAATTAGCGTTCATCATAGATCGTTACGAGCATTAGTCAAATTTCCTATACAAATGCATCGTTTCGCACTACGCATGATAATGGAGTCTCGATAATTCTCACAACTGTTCTTTGCGTTAGACGAACCGATTGATGTATTTATTATTCTGGTGATAATTTTCGTTAATTCACAAAAAATTCCGTTCCCTTGCTACTTGCGGGTATGACCGCAACTATACATGCAATGCGTCAGCAGCGCGTATACGTGGTGGGGAGCGCTCTCTCGGACTTTTCGGAGCAGCAAGGCCCGTACAGTCACACCCAAGACCTGTGCCGCGCCGGGCTGCCGCTACTAATGAGTAGTCACTGTTGAAAAAATACCAGCAGTTATATAAATGGCGATGACTATGATTTTCGACTTTCCCGTTCATTAAGAATCGCAGCAGCGTCTTTATGCCAAATATCAAATAGGTGAGAGGAGATACGAGGTGAGCACTGCCGCACTGTTATATACGGCAATATGCCTCGCACCAAAGCACATTTGAATTGCACATCAATAATGCAAAAAAGAATAAGAACATAACAAAATTGGTTGGTTTCCGGATGGATGCCGCATTCGGTTTCAGCAATGTGCCGACGTTTCACAAACGTTGCAGTCTGCATCATCAGGGCGAGGAGGCTCTGATACTGAGCTCCCATCAGTTCAGGAAGGGTTTATATACCCGATGCTCAGTCAGGTGGAACATCGGTCAGTCAATCAGAGCTCTTGATCGGGTCAGCCAATGGCGCTGATAGCAACATCCTTTATGGACCTGGCATCGATGATTCAGTGTGAGGTAAGCCGATAAAACTCGCTTATGAACGTTTTATTTCAAATTTTTTAGTGTTAAAAACTCACGTTTGTCTGTTTTTCCCCACAACTCACATTTTCAAAGTCGGTGCCCCTCATAACTTCAAAACTACTGCACCGATCCTTTGGAAATTTTGAACACTATATCTGTACATAATTTACGAGGTAACGCTGGAGAGTTTTTTTTCAAAGGCCCTAGGGGTGAATCTGCCCCCGAAAGGTTTTCAAATGATACTTCAAGGATAAGTAGGTACTAATAAAATAATAAGATCCTGAAAGTTTCAGATCCTTAACTCAATTAGTTATTGAGAAAAAGTGAAATATGTAAAAAATAGAACAACATTTTTTTCTCAGGATTGACCAAACCGATTGATCTAAATTTTTTATATGTTTTGGGGGCTGATAATAGCTCCAAGAAAAAAAATTAAGAGCTATATAGCTCTATAAAATCTTTAAAAAAAAAAAATATATTTTTCTTTCATTTTCAATTTTTAACCGTGATACAATTTTGGCACAACTATGAAACAATTTTTTTTTTTCCAACCTTCAATATTTCACTATAAGACTATGTATTTTAAAAAAATTTAAAAACTGTACGCTATAGTAGAAAAAAATTAAAACCACTTTTTGGCTCAAATAATGAATATATTTGAATGTTTTGAGGTTTAATTTTTTGTACTTTAACGCATATTTACATAATTTGTATTTATTAAAAATAATATTTCATATTCAAAATAACAACAAATTTTTTTTGCCGCAGTCAAAAATTAAACCATGTAAATATCAATAATCAATTTTATAGTAATTCTAACACATATTCTTAGAAACAACATTTTATTATAAAACTCGATCATTTATATATTTTTCATAGGCTTGAGAAATAGAGATAACCGAAAATTATCGAATTGATGAAAGACAAGAACATTTTGTTTCTGAACAAATGTAAACTTTTTAAAAAAATTAAGGTTAATTTTATTCATTGATTGTTCTTTCTTAGAAATGAATAAACTCAACAGTTCCCACTAATAAAAGAATTTGTTAAACATTGATAGATATACTCTCAAATACAATTATAACATAAAAACAGTTTTTAATAAATAAATAATAAAAAGGCAAACAACTATCTCAAAATCAAAGATATATATTTCAAAAATATTGCGGAATCACATTTCAGCTGTGAATGTGCAAATGGTCTTGAAACTATGGGATGTTGCTTCCATGTTGCCGCGATTATTTATTATTTGTCACACGGGAGATATTTGTCGGAAATTTCGACGCCTGCTGAAACATTGAGCAAATTATATGATAGGGACAATGTTTCATCTGCGATTGAAGAAGACAGTGACCAAGACTGATGAAATGTGATTCTGCAATACTTTTGATAAATTTATGATTTAGGTATGTCTTCCTGTTTATTATTTATTTATAAAAAACTTTTTTTTTATGTTCTAATTGTATTTTACAGTATATCTGCGCACTGCGCAGTCTCTAACAAATTCTTCTATTAGTGTGAACTGTTGGGTTTATTAATTTTTAAGAAAAAACAATAAATGAATAAAATTAAACTTATTTTTTTTTTTAAGTTTACATTTGTTCAGAAAAAAAAATGTTCTTGTCTTTCATCAATTCGATTATTTTCGGTTATCTCTATGTCTCAAGTCTTTAAAAAATATATAAATCATCGAGATTTATAATAAAATGTTGTTCCTAAAAATATTTGTTAAAATTACTACAAAATAGATTATTGATATTTACCTGGTTTAATTTTTGACTGTGGCAAAAAAAATGATGTTATTTTTAATTTGAAATATTATTTTTAATAAATACAAATTATGTAAATATGCGTTAAAATACCAAAAATTAAACCTCAATACTTATAAACAAATTCATTATTTGAGCAAAAAAGTGGTTTCAGTTTTTTTCTACTATGGCATACCGTTTTTTAAATTTTTCAAATTCATAGTGTTATAGTGAAATATAGAAGGTTTGAAAAAAATGGTCTCATAATTGTGCCAAAATTGTATCACGGTTAAAAATTGAAATTGAAAGAAAAATTTTTTTTTTCGAAGATCTTATAAAGCTGCATAGCTCTTTATTTTTTTTCTTGGAGCTATTATCAGCCCCCAAAACGTATAAAAAATTTAGATAAATCGGTTTGGTCAATCCTGAGAACAAATTTTTTTTCTGTTTTTTTACATATTTCACTTTTTCTCAATAACCAATTGAGATAGGGATCTGAAACTTTCAGGATCTTATTATTTTATTAGTACCTACTTATGCTCTAAGTATCATTTGAAAACCTTTCGGGGGCAGATTCACTATGCTTATACCCCTAGGGCTTTCGTTAATATTTTTTATTTTACAATAAAAAATTAGCCGATTTTTTTGCAAAAATCGCGTTTTTCACTTCGAAGTGTTCCCAAAAAGTGGAACCAAAATTTCGAAAAACCCTCCCAGCGTTACCTGGGGAAAGCGATCATCTAACAAAAGAACTTTGATTTTTTAATTTCAGATGATCCAGCACCGAGTTATGAGGGGCACCGCAATTCTACTTTTTTCCGAGACGCTTCCGAATAATTGCTGCCATTGCCGTATTTTTTAATATTTCTTCATGAATTTTACACATTATTCTTTGAATGTTATACTTTAATATACCATTGGTTTTAATAAATAGATTTTAACTGTGTCATCAAAAAAAAATCACAAAAATGTGCCTTTTTGCCCGAATTAACGTTACCCCCCCCCCCCCCCCCTTAAGTAGCGTAGTTTCGTGGAAGCTGCAGTAATGCATTGTACATAACCACAGATTAATCTCAAGCTTCCTTCTTTAATCGGCTTCGCGTTTGACGGTAGCCCAACGCCGTACCGGACTCTTAGGCAAGCCCAGGTAGTTCTATAAAGGACCGATTGCGGGAACGCTAAAAATCGAATCACTATAGTTGAATAGTCGTCACACGTTTCTGGCTGCCCAGCGCTGCACTTTAGTAATCGTGAGTCCTTAGGCTCTAATCTACCCGTATTAAGATAAGCTACAGCATTGCGCTGCACCTTATGAGAAGCGGTTTTTTTTTGTCGGCATTAATTGATTTCGCTTCACGGACGACGGTAGCCCCGATGAGATGTATCATGATGGAATACTATCATGAGAAATCTGCAACTTTGTCGACGCCTAAAAATATTGTCGACATGTCGAATACGACGTTGTAACATCGAATGAGCTATTAGACGAGAACAACGAATTCGAATAAATCGCTCATTTAAAAATTTATAATTACGATTTTTCAAATTCAAATCATTTAAATCTTGAGCACAGAAGGCTCCGTAACAAGTCCTTAGGCATTCAGCCGTTTGTTCTTCGTTACGAATATTTAATTTCCTTATTTAGAGTCACATTCCGTGTGAAGTGATGTCGTGCGCCAATCTTTATATTGGATTGGATGATGAATTAGTCTCCAGTATATTCATTACGCGACTGAGAAGAAAAAACTGACTCGTCTCCCCTTCCCAAATAAAACAGATTCAATATTTTCCCAGTCCAGCACACAAACCCCATAAATTTTTCTTTAGTTCAAAAAGCACGCAAACGACAAAACGAAAAAGCTCTTTTTCGCGAAGAACGATAAGTTTTAATATATCATAATAAATTGGACAATGTCAAACAATTAAGAAACGTATTACTTTGAATAAATTATTGAAACATACCTTATGTAAGTACAGTCCGACCTCCAAATAAAAAACACGGCAATAAGAAATGTTCCCCAGTTTTTCACTCGAGCGCTTCCCCCACTCCGACTCGAAATCTGAGCTCGAGAATTTCGTGCGCGGAATCTCTGGTTAAGAAACCAGCCTAGGAGATTATTCGGGCAAAGTAGAATGAACGTTGTAGTGTAAATTGATGTGTGCAAGCGTGCGTGAGTATGTGTGTGTCCGTGTTCGAATGTGCGAGCGTGTTTCTTGTTGAGAGGATCGCATGCGGAAAAGAGTGAAAAAGACAGACAGAGGTAGTGAGCGCCAAAGTTTGAGCCAAATTAAAAAATACAACATGTAAAAGTGGTTGAGATGAGCTGGAATACCTCACATATATAAATTTGTCCTCGGCCGAACTCGGGTCAGCTCGAGAACATTCGGCAACTTTTGCAATAGTGTTTTACGATTTTCCTCAAGTCCGCATTACAAAAGGTACAAGTGCTTCTCATTTGAATGTGCGTTCTTATTGAGAATAATAAATTTTTATATATTCATTGCAACTTACATTATTTTAAATAACAAGTTTTTAAATTATCCTTGCAGAATTTCTAAAGAATGATGATCATTATTTACAATTTCAATTCTCCAAGAGTAGAATAGCGATGTTTCCGAAATTCATATAGTAATTCTTGCTTTTCAAGATAATATTAATATATATAGAAATAGCATCATGTCCTATTATTATGAGAATGTTTATACGGAGAGAATATTATACACTGTTAAAAAAATCTGTATTAAAATTAATATACATGTGTAGGAAGTTTTTTTGCAGATACCGTGTATGAAATTTCAATTTCAGTATTGAAAATTCATGGACCCGAATTTGAAGAATAAAAGTATGCAGTTGAATTTTAAAATACTGATGTATTTGAAAAATCATATACATGCCATTGAAATTTCAATCTCAGGTATATTATTATTCAAAAAATGTGTATTAAAATTAATATACGTGTTTATTTTAAAATCACAATACATGTCTGAATTTTCATATTCATTTCATGAAAATTACGTTACCGTAGCTGAATTAATTGTTGTTAAACATGTTATAAAAAATATACACTGTAAAAAAAGATTTGAAATTTCAAACATTTTTACGATACAACTGTCACGCAAATTCACAAACACGGAATATGAAAAGCAAATTCATACACATGTATAGTAAATTTAAAGCAGATATATTAATTGCAATATACTATTTGAAATTTCAATATATTATTTGAAATTTCAATATGCTGTTTGAAATTAAATATACATGTATAGTAAATTTCAGAAGAGATATTAATTTCAATATACTATTTGAAATATAAGATACATGCATAGTAAGTTAGAGGAGGCATATTAATTTTAATATACTATTTGAAATTTAATATACATAGTGTAGGAAAATCAACAATTTTGTCTTAAATTCAATATTTGTATATTAAAATTAAAAGAGTGAACATTGAAAATTAATATCCCCGTATATGAAAATGGTTTTTATATACTTTTTCGCAATTTTAAGATACATTGTTGGAAATTAATACACTCATGTCTTAAAATTACAATCAGTCACGGCGCCATGCATATATATTCTATGGTCTTGTATTCCGCCATGGTGGTTTTAAAAGATGTAATAAAATTTGAGAGTTGTGTTTAGGATCAGACGATGAAATAAGCGAAGTTTCAATCAAATAAAAATGCTCAGATTCACGCGATGAAAAAGACACGAGTTTCCCCCCTATACAGGGTGTCATAAAAGTCACGGCTGAATAGTTCCTCAGGTTAGATATTTTTCCAAAAGGTCAAGGTCATTCTTGTGGTAACTTTTAACGAAGGATACAATGGTGACCTTGATTTTGACCTTTACGATAACCTTGAAGGGTATTTTAATGTCAACTTTTTTTTTAACTGAAACTCCTTTTTTGACATCGGCAATTGATAGAGCCCAACATTTTACCTTCAAATATGAACTTGAGTCATAGGTAAATTTTGACCTTACAGATCCTCTAAGGTTAATTAAACTTAAACAAGGTGGATACCTCTGGAAATAGAAGCTTTTTAAATTCTTTCGTAACGAGCAAAGTTATAAATTTTAACAAGGTGCATTTAGTGGTGACGTTGACAATGATCTTTTAAGTGATTTCAATGTTGACGTTTTTTTAAACGGAAACCTGTGTTTCGAGTTCTGAAATCAAACTTATTCCGAAAAAATTCCTTGATCTTTTCCAAATCTTTCAATGTGAATGTAAAACTGTTCATTGTATTGATTTCAGAACTCAAACATACAGGTTTTCATTTAAACAATAAGTTGACCTTAAAGTCACCTTGAAGTTCATCGTCAGGATCACTACTGAATGCGCCTTGTTAAAATTACTAACTTTGCTCTTTACGAAAGATTTTAAAAAGCTGATTACACCTTGTTTAAGTTTAATTGACCTTAGAGAGCCTTCAATGTCAAAATTTACCTATGACCTGAGTACATATTTGAAAGTAAAATTTTGCGCTCTATCGATTGCCGATGTCAAAAAAAGGGTTTCCGTGAGAAAAAAGGTGTCCTGGAAATAAACTTGGAGGTCATCGTCAAGGTTAAAATAAAAGTCACTCTTGGATTCTTCGTTAGAAGCTAGTACAAGAATGACTTTGACCTTTTTGAAAAATGTCTGACTTGAAGAAATCTTCGGCCGTCGCGTGACTTTTGTGACACCCTGTATATGTATATGTGCGTGCTTTCCAACTACAGCACGATGTGATACATCCAGTGGATTTATCCTATGAACACATCTAGTAGTTTTATCCCATTAATAAAAAGAGATGCTTGAATTGTCGAAAAACGAAAGAAAATGCCCGCTGGAATCAGTGGACTACTGAGTTTGACGACATTCGTGTTCGAACTTGAGGCACAGAAAATATTGCAAGTGCTCAGCATCTTCAGTAGTCCATTGTACATTTTTTTCTGACCTGCAGCATCAACACTATATGACAAAGTAAAGCCTGATAAAAGTATCACCACGTCGAATCAAAGTTTTAAGCCGAAGCCTCAGCAAACTCAAAATGACCACGAAAAACGCAAGACGCCAGCCCCGTCAAAGCGTTAAGGCAGGATTCTACTTTGAGAATTTGAAAAAGTCCAGATTTTTTTTTACATTTTTCGAGAGTAAATATATTCAAGAATATTCTCTGAAAATTTTAAGTCGATTGAAGTAGTCTAACTATACTTTTTCATCCTTCAAACGTCACTACCTGAGCGCGCCAATTCGAAAAATGTATGAAACTACTGAACCGATTGTTATCAAAATTTAACCACATATTCTAGACACCTATAGCAACCGGCTGAACTAGGATTATTTTAAAATGTGATATTTTTGTTTTTTTTGCAAAAAGCAGTGAAAAAACATGCAATTTCTTTCTTCATTTTGTTTTCACCACCATTTTGTTATTTTTGCATGTACATTAAAAATCCTAGTTCAGCCGGTTGCTATCGGTGTCTAGAATATGTGGTTAAATTTTCATAACAATCGATTCAGTAGTTTCAGAAATTTTAGCACCAGCACAGACCAACCTGGCAATCAAGGTGTTGTTTTCAAATGGTGTTATTTTATATTTAAAGTGCATAAAATATAAAATAAAGCTTTTTTAGTGTATTTCGATGGTGTATTTATTAAGCCTAACAAACCCTACGTCAATATCTTCATTCATAATCTCATCAAAGCTTAATAAAAATAGCGTTTTTTCGAGCGTCCTAAGTAGAATCCTGCCTTAAAGCATCAAACCAATACGGCACCTTTGTCGATAATACTACGGTAATCGTATATATCAACAAAAAAGGTGGAATCCGGTATCCGCGCTCAAATCACTAAAGATATATGGGAAATTGGAGAATAATTCGCCCGACATCATCATATCTCAGCATTATGTGGACTTATTAACATAAAATACGATTGAATGGACAGCTAATTTTATTATTAGATCACCATAATTCGTAGATGTTAAAAAAGTTGTCTTGTTTTTTTGTATAATCAAATTAAAATATAAAAGCGGCGTGGGCCGAGGCATATTCGGGTATACTAGGTGTCCCAGAAATGAAGGGCAATACCGTGAGAGTAGATTTGTGACGCAATATCGAGTAGAAAAATCCTTTGCCATTTTTTGATATTTTGAACCCCTGAATTGTTATAAATTAATTAAATTAATAATGATTCAGCGGGTTCGAAATATCAAAAAATGGCAAAGGACTTTTTTACTTGATATTACGTCATGAATCGCGGTATTGCCCTTCATTCCTGGGACCTCAGTTTTCTTCAATACTAGGCATCGCGACGCTGCTACGTCTCTTGATATTTGGATTTTTTCTTCAGTTTGTGTAAGTTAATCAGTAGTCAAAATGTATTATGAAGGGATTTGAAATTAATTGCTGTAAACGCGTTCACAATTAAATCGAATCGATACCTATTTTACGCTTTGTCCGCTTTTCTTTAATCCCCCATATTCAACAAAATTAAATTTGAAAATTCGATCGGGATTTTAGTCGTTCCACACTGGCCAGCTCAGTCATGGTTCCCAATACATATGTATCATGTATGTCTTTACTGCAGTCGAAACCGATTTTCTTTAAGCCTATTCAAAATTTATTGATAAGGTAAAGTGGGGTGATGTGATGTGAATTTTTGTTTTGGAAATTTGTTGGCTATCTCCTTCAAAGAGAATCGCATAGTACATTTTGGTACAGTCGGATTTCAGAAATTTTCATTTTTTGTTAAGAAAAATTTCAATTCTCGCAAAAAAACGTTTTTTTTTTTGCAATTTCATAAAATGGTGGGGTGATGTGAACCATCACTTAAATTCCGTTGTAAAACGTATGCATATCAACAAAAATCACTCGTAATGTTCGATTGAGGTTTTTATATAGTAATAAATGGTAATGTGACAATAAAATCGATTCTATTTCCATAGGTATAGTACTTATTCTTGTGATGTACTGCACACAGGTTTTAATAAAAACAAACGGACACCAATAACATTTACATGCAATCTTTATTAATGTAGGTCACAATGTAGCTCACAAAGATATAAAAATGGAAGTATTCGCCGTTGTCATTATCTGAATGACAGTTTTTGCAAATAAAGAACCCGCGATTCGCCATGTGTGCGCATTTCAAACGAAGTGGACGATCGCATTTGTTGCAGTAAATCGTGTTGTTGCGATTCATTTTTTTTGCATCAAAAGCGTGCAAGTCATACAGAAATCGCAGTCTTCTTCGAGCGACGAAGAAGATTCGCGCCTTTGTTCGCTCACAATCAATCTATTCAATGTCACCTTTTTTCTTACATATTCGTGGCATGTTGGCTACCACAATACAAAACGTTTATAAAATACAATACATATGCGCATATAAAAAAAATAAAAAATAAAAAAAATAGATAATATAGCGTTAGATGAGTGGTTCACATTCCCAACTGATGTTTTTTTATTCCGAAGGACGCCACATAAATACAATGAAAGGAAATCACTAAATCTCTTTGGATTATAAGATCTACAAGCAAAACGAACATTATACATATAGTTACCTTAAAAAGGCGACGAAAATTAACCCAACATCACTTTTTTTTGAGCGCTTGTCAAAACTTTCATGAAATTTTTGTTCATCCGTGTCTGGTATAAAGACTTGAACAGTGGTGCACACACGAACTATTCGCGTTAAAAAAGTTAAGCACAAGAGCAATAGATAGCACTACTATGTGTACGCGGATGTCAGATGTTATTCTGTATTGAAATAAAAGAGAAACGTATTTTTTTATCGGTGGAAAAACAGTATTAAGGGGTGAGATTCACGCTCAAAGTTGTGCACTCTCCAAGTGACTTTTGCAGTTTCAGGTAGTCCCAATCAAGATATTCGAATGAAACCAATTCCAGAACAATGCTCATGGCGAATAATAAAAAAAGCGCCTCTTCCAGTTTCGAGAGGATGATTAGGAGTAAATATACAGGGGTTGAAAGTAAAAAATTCGTGTAACTCGTATTTTTTTTCCATTTTGATAAAGCTAATTGCATTCGATAGAGCTTGGAAAAGTAGAAAATCCTTTTTGGGGGTGACTACCCCTGATAATACCGTTTTCAGTGTCCCCTCCGATTTCGTTCATTTTTGGATATGTTATTCTTCATCGAAATCTAAACGACGCGTATTTTTTTATCAGCGGCAAAACGGTTCAAGGGGTAAAACTCACCCTTAAAGTTACTTCTGCAGTTTCGCACATTTTCATTCAAGATATGCGAATTAAATAAATTTGAGGTTAATGCTTATGGCAAATAATGAAAAATACGCTTCCGTTAATTCCAAATGGAGGAAATGGTAGAAATTTATACGGGTTCAAAGTCGAAAAATCTGCAAAAATCTATTTTTGTTTCATTCCAACAAAGCAATCGAAATTGAACAAAGTTTTATAATGTAGAAGATACCTGTTTTCGCCATTTTCGGAAAAACATCGTCCGAAGGCAAACTACTATTGTAAGCAGATAGGGACACCATGTCCGGTGTCCCTATCTGCTTTTGTTCCGTTCCATCGATGGTCTCTTTCGTCGAAATTTATATGACGCAATTAGGTCAATCTCATGGCGAATGATGTAAAATAGACGTAATTCTATTTCGACGGCATACAGTTCAAGAAACCTATGCGGGTTAAAGTGTTAACAATTGTATACCATAAACACGTTTCTTTATATTATAATGAATTTATTTGCATTCGGAAACACGACGAAGCATATAAAGGTATATCACTCCTTCCGAATTTATATTTAAATCGTATTATGTTTAAGTATTACGAAATTATTTTCATTTGATAATGAATGATTTTAATGGTTAGCAAAACATTGGACTTTTTTTCCTAAAAAATCCACCCTGATTTTCAGACCCTTTTTTGTCGGTATTTTTCATACACGCGCATATTTGTGCAGTTTTCTATTTTCAAAATGTTTCGGTGGTGCTACAACTGATTGACGAATCGAAGATATTCATACAAAGTCGTTTATTCTAAGAATGATTCACTTGCCACTGCATAGCTAATGAAATGCAATATCTTTATGGGGACTATGTGAAACTGTAAAAGTCACTCGAAAGCTACCCAACTTTAAGGGTAAGTTTCACCCCTTAAAACTGTTTTTCCACCGATACAAAAAAATACGCGTCTCATAGATTTCGATGAAGAATAACATATCCAAAAATGAACGAAATTCGAGGGGCATACTAGAAACGGTTTTCCTCTCGGACAATAGGTTCATATGCCCCTTTGTAGCGTAGAACAGTATTTAGACTAAACGAGAGAAATGCGCGGGGCGGAATAAAAGCTTTATATAACATTCAAAAGAAGCTACTAATGTGCTTCCCCAAACACTAATTCGCTGGATTAAAGCCGTATTCAAGATCAGTGGTATTCACACCGAATCATTCACTGCTTGCAACAGACGCCATGCAGCCACATCAGAAGCAAATCAATATGGCGTCAACATTGAAACCATTCTACTAAATATTGCATGGTGGTCGAAATTTATGCGAAATTTTATAATAAACAAAACGCGGAAAAGAAATCGTTTGATTTGTCAATATTAGATAAGAATGTGGAGAAAAATTCAAAGTAAAAAAAAAATGATAAAAAATTGGAAAAAATGAAACTTTTTTGAAAAAGATTGTACTACTCAGATATAAAAGCGTGCCGTTGAATTACAGCGTAATCGCACGGTGGAGGTACGTTGCTATACGACGTTTCGCCACTGTCACGATATATACACCCAAATATAACGCCTCAATGGCAACACGCCAAAGCACTGTGGCAATGCAAGGACGAAACCACCTGCATTATCGTACCGTTACCGTGTCATCGATATACCAGTACACCGTGTCGCCACCGTGCCGTCACATTTCTATGTGGGTCATGAAAATAATAATTATTTATTACCAATAACATAATTTTTGACAATTTTTTACCGACGGAGGGAGGGAGAGCGGGAAGGAGGGAGGGAGGGAGGTTGCGTGGGAAGGAGAGAGGGAGGGAGGGGGAGGGAGAGAGTTGTTGGATTTTGATCCACCATTTTGAATGGTATGAAATTAGCTATTTTGAATTGAGATTCGAATTCGCGAATCCGAAAAACAACTTTCACCGAGTTTCGCACACTTAAAAGCACATCGTTATTTTTTCGGGTTTCAGGCATTCATATATCATACAAGTAGAAGAAGTTCGTAAGTAGTCGATAGCGTAAGCGGTAGCGTGTTATAGGTAGATAGGTAGGATGGTAGGCAGGGTCGAGGGTTCGAATCCCGGTCGGACAGAAAAAGTAAATCAGAGAATTGGCGCAGGTTTTTCTTTGTTTTTCAATTTAGCTCTTTTTGGGGTCGGTAAACTATGCATATTAAATTATTTTGCAACGGCTATATATTTTTTATAAAATGTTTAGCAACAATTAATTACAATTACGGCTGCGTAATTTTCATGAGATGGACCTTAAAAATCAATGAAAACTTGAAAATTACCACGGATGGGCGTTTGAAATTCCAGAACCGGTTTATAAATTTTCACACGACGCTGCTTTGTATCTCTTAGAACTGGGTACATTTATCTTCATGTTCATTGTTGAATTATGAGAAACGAGATTTTTTTTTTTAAACACAATTAGGTGACTATTATATACAATAGTATATTAAAATTTGGATACACTGCTGTTCTGTGTCTCGTACAACAAAGTATATTAAATCTAATACTCTTGTAGTATTAGCAAAAGACTCTGCATGAATATTGAGAAAATATTCCGTTTTTTTAATATATAGTGTATTTAAATTTCAAAGCTACCTGTGCCTGATTTTTCACAAGGGGTTTATGCAAATAAATTCTATACTGGTATACTAATTTTCAAACCAAAATTTCTTACAGTGTACGCACGAACACACGCTCACCTCCAATTGAGATGTTGAAGACTTTACCTTTCCGTCCTCGTCGTTATCCTGAATAATCCTAAAATAGCAAAAAATGGTGATCTATTATGGACTGTTTCAAAAGAAAATTCCTTTACAAGTTGTTTGCTTTAACGTGAAAATTTTTTTGGTGAAAAAAAACATGTTTTTATTTTTTTTTAAACATGTTGATCATCTTAACACTGCCATTTTGAATTTTGGACCAAACAAAATTTTTTTTCTAACGTCCCCCTCTTTGAACCTTAAAAGTTTTATCCCACTCAATTTTCGATCGGAGCAGTATTTTTCGAGATAAATCAACTGTAAGATTAAAATGGGACACCCTGTAAAGTACACTTTACAATGCATATCTGTTCGTCATGCTGCACACAAACGTAACATACGGCTTGGTCACTATAATTTTTCGGCGATGATCTGTCAAACGTCGAAATAAATGGCAAATCAGAAAGTAATAATAAATTAAGTAATTACGAAGTATCCACACCTTTTCTATGCCATCGTGAGAAAGATTATTTCTTCATTATGTTCGTTTTACTCCCAAAAATACGAATTACGCAGCGCGGCTGCAAGAAGTCAAAAGGTTCCTAAGTTATCGCCAAGAAACCCGTGCAATAATTATCCGTCTTACTCACACTAATACATTTTGAAGCGCCTTATTAGGTGCTCCACCTTATTAGGCGCTATCGCTGTCATGCAAATGTGACTAGTCTCTTTCGGTTTTTATGACAGACCGCACGACGCTGCCAACCTGCCTCGTAATGAACTAGTGCGAGTAAGATAGACCGAGTTTTTATCATTGTCTCAACAATAGCTCGAAAATCCCTCAAGTTTTGAAAACTCCGCCGCGTGATTATTATTAAACGGTTTTATTTAGCTTCACTTGTATGTATGTGTATTTCCAATCTTGCCATCGACTTCTCTTCCTGATTTTCGATCATGCTGAAATTTTGCAGACCTTTGCTTCTGACGATAATACAATATGGTATGTTCAAAATGGGTATCAAAAAATAAAGGGGTATGACAAATTGAATACAGCAAGTTGCGTGATGTCATCCAAAATGGGGCACGACATAAAATGTCGGTTGTTTATCAAATGAAAGCAAATTAAAAAATTGACCGGAAAGAAACCATGTAACAATGCGACAGAAAGTGAATTAGAGAGAATGAGAAAAATAAAGCAAATAAAATAAACTGAAAAATTGAAGATAAAATAAGGAAAACATTTTTTTAAATGTTAAACGGTTTTATTAAGCAAACATAATGATGTCCTAAAAGCGAGAAAATAATTAAAGGTAATCAGTCGCTACAGCACTCCCTCACTCTTCTGGGGCATTGTTCAGATTGAAATAAAACGTGAGACATAGTTTAATTTGATTTAGTTACATTAGTAGAACCTAATGCTTGATTCACTCTAATATCGTACTAAGTCAGTTGCCGATCCAGAGACTCAGATTTTGTTTCGAAGAAATGCATAGATAGTCGAAGTCCAATATAGGTAATTTTGAAACTACACAAGAATACGCTTTACAAAAAATCGTGGCGCGCCTTTTTTTATCTGACTAAATAAAAAGTTTAGTCTGATCAATGCCGTAGATTGGTCAGGAGAGCAGTGTGGCGATTAGTGACCCATAGTTATTTTCTAGCTTCAAGTATATCGTTATGTTTTTACAACAAGAACTGTGTATCATAGCAAAAGTTGTTTGCCCCATTTTTTTCGATTAATTTGAACATATCGAGACACAAATGTAACTATATGATTTATAACAGTCTCGAGTTTCTATAAAATGACTGACGTTCGCTTAAAAAAGCCCGTTGGACTAAATAACAATCATTTCATACACTAACATGCTTGGCTTGGCGTTCTTCATTTCTTTGATGATAAAATAATCACTGTTTTTGAATTCATGTACTAAGCCATAGTTAATTTTCGATATATTTTCAGAATCGGCTTTTACGAAAGTGCGGTGCATTTTTTATCAATTTCGATTTCACAGATTTTAAGCACCGGTTCGCGGAAAATGCTACATTTTCCCAAACGGTGGACAGCATATCTATAAAACCGGTTATTTTATAAATGTATGAAAAATACACTGAACTGCACTTAGATATTAGTGACAATAACTGTATAAAAATTCTTGCGTTTTCTCATAAATTTTTCATGCTTGAATTACGATTCATCACTAAAATTTGTTTGTTACCAGCGTACAGCCTTGCTTTATACTGACCCCCCCCCCTTCCCTGGTGAGGCCGGGGCTGCAGCTCGCACCCTACACCTTTTCCATTCTGTATCGCAATTCTGCCGAGAGTGAAGGGAAAACTGCAGAAAAACCTTCACTGATACAGACGGTAAACTACCTAAGAGATCGTCGGGAGCAATGCGAGCACGCTCTAGCATGACTATCGTCGGTCGGTTAGGTAGTTACCTCCTCCATTGTGATCCAGTGAGCCAGTCGCTTGCACAGTTAGGTGAACCACCATCCGAGCGATACGAACCGCATCGGCAGGCCTCACCGAAACCGTACAATTAACCGCCCACTCATCGCAATAAGGTCTTTGGGATTCCATTATTTAAGGTGGGGTCCCAACCCACCGGGATTGCAGCTGATAAACAACACTTGAAAAATTGGAATATTTTTCAGTGGTGTCGCCGGGGTTCGAACCCGAGTCCCGCGGATTACGAGACCTGGGCTCTAGCCACTTGGCCACTGCTCTTCTCACGATTCATCACTATTTTATTTTTTAAAAAAATTCGAATTAATGTTTGCCAACGACTCGCATTCATTGGTGACCGGAATAATCCCCTTGGTTTTTCTATATCAACTAAACTATTTCAGTACCGAGTATTCACTGCCGAATGTCTCACAAAAAAATTAACGGTTAGCGGACGTATTGTTTACGATACATCATCCGTTCAATTTTTTTAAATAAAAAGAAATAGTATTTTTTCTGTTCATTTATAAGAACAAAATTCTGAATTTTGATTATTTTTTGAGACTTACAAGGAAAGTTTTTCGGTGACGTCTTTCGATTTTGATGAAATCTAAATATATTATTCTACATAAAAATCTAACAGATACATATTCTTTGTATCGGCGGAAAAACGTTTCCAGGGGGTGAAATTACCCCCTAAAGTTGGGACTTCCGAGGGGTACTTTTCAGGTTTCACCTATTTCCACTTGAGCAAAGATCGGTATTAATGATTAATTCATTAATATTATTTGCTTTTATCGTAATTACATTTGTCAATCCTTAATTGAGATTCCATAAATTTTAATTACATTATTAATCGACAATCAGGATTAACGATTATGCATAAACTGATTAATTGTTCATTAAGATGACAATGGACCCGATTACTGAAATAATCAGTAATTGAGTATAGACAGAAATGCATTATTCCATTAGTCGGTTATAGCAAATTATTCAGTTGATCCATTCGTCGTCAATCGACTTGAGTAATTACTTGATTACTGGACAAATGATTAATCACTATTGAAAATTATTCGATTGCGCCATCAATCATCACTCAGAAGTAGCGGATTTTTGGTTATTTTGGGCATCTGTAATCGGGTTTAAAAATAATTCATTACTAAATCAATCGGTAATTGAAAAAACATGATTGTTGGTTATTCTCATTAATCCTCAATCGAAGTCATGTTCGTTCAAATTACTTCATCAATTATTAATGAAAGTATGGAACTTTTTGATTACTCAATTAATGGTTGTGGATTTTTTTTCACGAGTTAACATGGATTTACCTGAACATTTCCAACATTACCATGTTGTCAGGGGCCATTCATTAATTACGTAAGGATAATTTCGGCCATTTTCGACCCCCCCTACCCCCATGTTAGGACACATAAGATTTGTTGGACCCCTCCCCCCTTCTTACGTAAGATTTCACCTAGTTTTCCTAAAACGCATTTAACATAATTAAATGTCGTTAGAAAAGGGTCAGTTACACTAAAACACGTTGTTACTTGATTTTAAAAAATTGTTTTTTTTTAAGTAATTATTTACTCTTTGGAAAATGCATATTATATTTAAAGGTAAGATTTTGAACAAGCTTAAAGTGAGGAAACAAATCAGTCAAATCACTACAAACGAATAATACTTTGCGTAAAATGATGGGTGACTAAATTTGAAACAATCTTAAAGGAAATAAGTCAGAGTGAAAGTCAGTTCATTTCAGATCATCAATCGTAGTCCGGGCTGAATTATAATGGTGTTGCGACCGTTTGAATCGAATTTTTTTAAATAATTAAATTATATAACAGGGTGGCCAGTAAATCGGACGAAAAAAATTCCCTGAAATTTCCCTGACATTTTCGAAAATTTCCCTGACAAACCATTCGGATTTGTGAAAAAAGTGACAAGGTAGGAACATCGTATTTTTCATAGAAAAAAAAATTGCAAATTGTAAATTTGCACATCGCTTCCTCAGTATTTGTTCACATTTACAAATCTTCCTCTATGAGAAGCAAATAGCTTTCACAGTTTTGGTTTCCTCATAGAGGAAGCTTTGTAAATCTGAAAAATACTCTGGAAACGAAAGGAATTTTTTACAAATAATTTAAGTAAGATTAATATACAAAAAAAATTCAAGATTTTTAAAACTTAATAAACAATAGAAATTTTCAACATAAGAATATGTAAATGAAATTGTACATTAAAAATAAAAAAATAGATCCCATAGTTGCTTCGCCTAACGGTTTGCTCTCAAATGTCTATCACTCTACATTGCAAAACGCAAATTCTGTCTTATCGTAAAGTTTTACGTAAGAATGGCTTTATCCCCGCCCCCTCCAGGTAAGTTCATGTAGCGATTTTTCAAACCCTCCCTCCCCCTCGGGACCCTTACGTAATTAATGAATGGCCCCTCATTCAACAAAGGATGATTTTTATGCTATCCATGAATTGGATTGCGTGGGTGTGGGTAATTTTTCAACTTTTCTATGCAAAATAGAAAATACCATACCATACCATAAAAATCAAATATCATACCATACCGTAAAAGGTAATTTTTATGCACCCGAAACATCGGTTTCCGTGGGCGGAGGTATTTTTTTATTATTTCACGTAAAAAACCTCTCACACGCAGTACCGCGCATGGAGTGCATAATGTACATCAATCATATAATTTCTTAATAATTAATCGTTAACAGAATAATCAAAGAATTATTGATGTCGATTACTGGATAAATATGTAATCGATATTTTTTTCCCTTCAATTAATAACTGATTAAAATAATTTGTATTCATGGATCTTAATTAATAATAAATAATGGAATAATTGAAAACTTTCCAATGAAGATGACTCATTGCTGAAATAATCCAATTTTTCAAAATTCTGATTGACAATTAACAAAGTAATCGCTAAATTTCTATATTCAATTACTTATTCACGAAATAATTAAAGGGAGACTGACAGCGTCAAAATGCCGATTTTTGAACATCAATATAAATGTTCATGGCATTTGTGGAAATTTCACAGATAGTCTCCAATTTGATGTATCGAATGTAGCAACTTTTGACGCTAGTTAAAGCCCTTAAGGTGCAGCGGTTCTCTCATAAATCAATTTTTTATTTTCACACGCTACGCGCAGTTCTGACCAAACCGCTTGACGGATCTTATCCTACGACGTCTCATTTTCTTTGTAAAACTTTTGCGGACCGCTTGAACGCGGCACATTTTTTTTAGATCCTTATTTTGGAGTTACAGGCCACTTTTTGAATCGTTGACCCATTTTTGGTTTTTAGAGCACTGCACACAAAACAATACTGATTATAATAAAAATGTGCCGCACTGAAGTGGTCCGTAAAAGTGTTACAAAGAAAATGAGACGTCGTAGGATAAAATCCATGAAGCGGTTTGGTCAGAATTGCGCGCAAAGTTTTTGAAGATACAGGTTTCAGGAAACAGCCTCCGAAGTTGAAGGTGTGGAAAAACGTTTTCTCAGTCCTTCGCTCCACCGATTACTGCATCTGCATAACAAACAATATTTTACATGGTTATTGCATGCAGAAAAAAATTTGTTCAACACGCTTTTCACGGTTTGTTAATATTTATTTGTGTAATTATTTTTAATATTTACGAATATTTTTACACCAAAAATGGTATAAAATTATTATAATATAACCTCCAATCCGTTGACAGTTTGGAGGTTATATTGAACATATAAGGCACGGAATTGAATTCACTTACTGGAAAAAGTGTAAATAAATATGAAAATCAATTCGATTATTTAGTAAAGACGACGAATACCATTGTCTTTACAAATAATTGAATATAATAAACATATAAACTGACGTATCACTAACCACTGTGAAATTGCTAGTGTCGTTTGTCGAGGTCGAGATCGAAAAAGCACTTTCACGTCATTTCTCGATCGGTTTAGATATTTTATATTGCTTTTGAACAAATAAATAAACACTCGATAAAAATAAGTGAATACAATAAAAAAATGATAAACCACGCGCGAACGTTTGTTTTCTGTTACACTTTTAGCGTTTTCAGCTGGCTAGTTTCGTGTGGTTTCGTGCACACTCGGTGCACACTCGGGGCACACTGACGTTGTGCACTGTGTTTTACTCGTTCTATGATTCTCGTTACACTCTTGAAGCACCATGTTTTGCTGGTAGCATAAATGTAAAAATATCACATTAAGTGTACGCTTTTTTCCGACCTCGTATCAGTGTAGTGCAGAAGTAGATGTGAATAGACATAAACATCTTCAACATCGGTCTAAATATTTTTTCATAACAAACAATATAACGGTTCGATTGAAAAGATTCACAAATGAATGGAAACAAATAGTTACTCAATCCAGTCAACAATTTCATGTGAATAACCATACGACGGCAGAAAATACATTCATAATACTTCTGCTAAATAAATGCTTAAATAACCTAGAAATATTTTTATTCGAATTTTCTCAATGCGCTAGTTTCCCAGTGCCGATCAATTCAGCCGTCAAGTTTACTCGAAAATTGTAGTAGATTTTTTAATCACAATTACAAATTTTAAGCCTCCTATTATTTAGCTATCCCCGACAAAATAAAACTGAATACTCCATTTTTTTAGAAAATAGCAAGGCCGGAAAAGATAATTACGATTATAGAAATTTTTTCATTATAATTGTCCAGTGATGCTGGAGATGATGATGATCGTGAAGATATTAACACTTTATGCGTTATCAACAAAGAGATAGCCGTACCCAAAATACAGAATTTTTTGAATGTTATCGATGAATAATCCATGGCGATGTATTTAACAATGATAGAAGTAATTCTGTCGAATAAACATAATTTCCGCAATTCTGAGAATCGTTATATATTTTTTATACATTTTTTTCTCAGCGTGTTGTTTACCATAATCCACGATAATTGGTAAACCTGGTGAAAATAGCCGATAAATTCAAATTATTATCATGAAGCATATAGCTGCATGCTTACGGCGTTTCTTCACACTCCCTCCACACTGCTTTTCAGCACGGTAGTTTAGTCGAAAACGAGTGTAGTCCAATCGGGTGTAATCGAGTGTGCCCGAGTGTACACTCGTGGTCCCAGTTGAAAACGCTATTTCTGATCACTTGCAACAATTTTTTTGCCTGGCCCGTAGTCACTTCTTTCAAGCGTTTTGATTGGCCCGCAGAATTGTAAGCGCGCAATCGCGCGATATTCAAATTTCGATTCAACAGTAGAATAATTATTTTTTTACCAACTCTACAGGAATCTGAATGAATAATCAATTGTATATATATATTTATATATACCAGGTGTGTAAGTATGAAACCGGAATTTGCCCATAGGTGGCGCTAGATGTCGATGCAGTTACCGACACATCACGTCAGCGGTGTCTTGTTATTGTATTGATATCCGACAAAGATTTCCAACTCACAATAACACGAGTTTCATTCAGTAGCATTAGTTTATTAGAGATAAACATGTCGAGTTTTGTGCCAACAAATTACGATTTGCGGACAGCCCTACTTTTCTGTTTTCATCTGAAGAGAACCGCAGCCGAATCGCATCGAATGCTTCTGGAGGCGTTTGGTGAGCATGCTCTCGGTGAAACACAGTGTTTCGAGTGGTTTAAACAGTTCAAAAGTGGCGATTTTGACGTGAGGAACGAAGAACGTGGAAGCCCACCGAAAAAGTTTGAAGACGCTGACCTGCAAGCCTTGTTGGACGAAGACGACGCTCAAACACAACAACAACTGGCGGATCAGTTAAAGGTGTGCCGAGAAGCCATCTCCCTTCGGTTAAAAGCCATGGGAAAGATACAAAAGGTGGGGAAATGGGTTTCATACTTTCGAAATTCCGGTTTCATACTTACACACCTGGTATATATATGGAGCATTCCAAGTGAAATCGAGAAGTCATTTCCCTCGGGTAATCAGATCCTTTTTCGTATTGATTCCACTTCAAAAACAGCTTAATTTTTTTACAGAATTATTTCATTACTCCTTCAAGTGGCGCGACGATCGTTTGTGTGCAAAAAAGGAATAACTGGAAAAACACCCTTTTTTAAATTCTGCAATTTTTTCCACAGATTCTGAGTTACGAATAAGTCATATCTATCATGATTAGAAAGTGCGATGCAGCTGCCTCATATTTTTTAAAATAATTTTTTTTTGAGTTTCAAAAATAAAATAAAAAAATTAATTTCTAATGTTCCTTATAGAAGTAAAAAATAAAATGAAAATGAAACATGTCTTGAAAAATTTTGATATTTTGCATATTTTTCAAAATCAATGAGAATATTTTTTTTCAATAAAAGATTCCAAGACACGTTTTATTTTTATCTATTTTTTTCATTTTTATAAAGAATATTAGAATTTTTTATTTTTATTTTAGAACCAAACAAAAAATTATAAAAAAAATATAAGGCAGCCGCATCCCACTTTCTAATCATGATATAGATTACTTAGTTATGATCCAGAATCTGTAGAAAAAAATGCAGAATTTTGAAAATGGTTTTCTCAATTTTCAAAATTCTTTGTTTACAGATTCGCTTGTACCTTGGCCATTTTTCAACATTCGGGTCTATGACTTTGTGAATAAGTGCAAAAAAGTTTGTAAAACGTAAAAAAAAAAATACGATTTTTTTCCGATTTCACGCTGACAGGACCCCCTTAAGAAAAGTATAAATATGATCACCAGTTGCTAGAATAATTGGTTAATCGGCCTTTCTGATTAATGATTGATTGAGTAATTAATAATCGTTGAATGATTGATCATTAACTGAAAAATTGGGCTTTATAAAGACGAATTACCGATTACTCAAGTAATAAACAACGAATTATTGAGATTATTAAATCTATAATTAATCACGAAATTCTTCCCTGGAATTATAAATTGATCACGTAATTAAATCATCATCATTTCAAATTATAATTTTGCCGATCCCTGCACTTGAGATAATCGAATGCACCCAAATGGATAATTACCTTGATGATAAATGATGCAAAATGCAACTGGTTTTATATCCGGGAGTTGCGTAGGAAAAAAGTTATAAGGGTAGAAATGCACTAAATCATTAAAATAAAAAAAACTATTGCACCTATCTCGATGGAATCAATTGCACTTTGAAGAGCCAAAAAAAAGGTAGATACGGGTTTTTGCGTTTTTCTCGCAAGTCAAGTTAAGCGGTTAAACTACCCCTATATGTTCACATTAAATCTCAATAAAACGGCAGTAATTCTTTTTTCTTCTTCTTTCTTCTCCTCGTAATACGTTTTTTCTTAAATTTTCAACATGTACATCTCAAAAGTTGGATACGTTTTCCTCAAAACTACATTTTCATAACTGGTGAAAGTGATAGAGCAAAAAGTATGCGTCCAAAATGATTCGTTTTTCATTTGAAAAAAATTTGAGTAATGCCTAAAAGATTTCACTTGAAACTTATTTAAACAATTGATTTTACCTAATTGAGCAAGGAAAATTCGAAATAATCAAATTTTCCCGTTGAAAATTTTACCACCTTATAAAAATTTTACTTTTTGATTCCTCATAGAGGAAGCTTTGTTTCCGTGAAATTTTTTTTTTCGAGATATCCATGTCAGTAGGTTCAAAATGTCCTAAAACATCGAGAAATCATATGTTTAAAAAATGTCCGGATGTATGTATATGTGTATGTGTGTGCCTGCGTCGAAAAATTTGTACATCTATATCTCAAACTTCATTGAAGTAGCGGGGCGAAATTTTGCACATAAGCTGAGCCCCACAGCCTCTTTGTTTGCTATGACTTTTGCAAAAATTTATTGACGTGGGAATTTTATCCAACTATTAAATTTTCAAAAAACGGACGTGTTCGCCTTAGCGTTCGGAAATTTTGCGATAACAGGTTAAAACATGTTATACCTACAGTTTGAGTGATAAGGATTGTTGGTATTGAATTTCGCAAAAATCGCTCAAGGGGGTTTACGATTTATAAAATTTTGAATTTTTTGCAAAAAGAGCGTGATCGCTCTAGCTTGCACATATGTTGTAATATCAGACTCAAAATTTCTATAATGGTAGTTTAATGAAAGAAGTTACTTGGTATTCAATTTTGCCAAAATAGCTTGAGCCGTGCAAATTTTATGCAATGTTAAAATTGTAAAAAAAACAGCTTGACCACTCTAGCTTCTGCAAATTTTGCGATACTAGGCCCAAAATGTGTATATGGGATAGTATAATGTAGAAAAGTACACTAGCGGAAAAAATTGAAGGATCAAAAAATTTTCCCAAATTTTTAGTGGTTTTTAAAAATGCTGTATCTCAGTGAAAAATGGTCGTATCGAGGTCTTAAAAAAAGCATTTTCAAGCTTGAAGTTTCTAGTTTTTGGATCTTTTCGCAAAAAAAATTCAAAGCCACAGATTTCACGCAATTATGAGAAATACCAAGAAAAAATATGTGGCAAATTTGCATCGCTTTTGGTTAGGCTGTAATTTTTAGAAAAAAAATTCTTCCAGCAAAAATATTACAAGGACCGGATAGGTTGTTTATTAAGCTTCAATTTGCTTTTTTGAGACCTCGCTGTGACCATTTTTCGCTGCGATATCGAGCTTTTACGAAATAAGACACTTTTCTGTTTGACCATTGATATCTCAGCAACCAATGATCGCACAGAAATCAGAAGAGGCGTTTCACCAACTTGAATCAATGCTTTTTCAGAATGCATTTCTAATTGGAAGCCACTCTGATCTGCGTTGAATGTATTTGATAATTCGTACGTTTCAATTGTTTTGGATGCAATAAATTTATTAATTTTCCTCGATAAGATACGATGAGCCGCTTTTAACGAGTGAATCCATGTACGAGATACTTTGAAACGGAAATCAACATGCCCTATTTCTTTTTGAGCATGTGAGGCCCATTTTTTCAAATGTAAATCGTGCACTACAAAACCAGCATCCACAGCACCTTTGAAATTTTCCAAAGTGTAAGCACAAATTCGTGCTCATTTCTTTTGTATGTCCACCGCTTGTTAAAATTGTGTACCCACCGGTGCAACTTTCGTAGAGATTGCACTCTCTTGAGCTTTTGTTTAACACTGCCGAAACATTAATTTCCTTTCTTCCCGCTGCGCATATACTCAACAGCCCTTGATTTGTACTTGCAAGATAAATCTTCATAACGAGTGCATGTATCAGACGGAAGTTCTGGTTGATGCAGTGCGTTTGCCCATTCTTTATCTTCAACAATTTCCATTTCCCAATCCTCAAACGATTCTTCAAAATGCAAAACATTTTCGTCTACCATTTCGGAACCCGTGTATTCGTTCATTGCAGTCGACAAAATATTTTTGAAATTTTCTTTCAACCGTATTTTATCGTTCATTAATGGCGAATCCGGTATACGCATAACGTCAAAAGTCGCAAGAACTATTCCAATAACATTCAAAGGATAAATCTTCATTTTGATTAAGATTTGCAATTTCTCTTTAATCTCAAATTGTACGTAATTTCTTTCGTGTAAAAGAAAAATAGCCGACTGTGGTGAGCATATTTCACGATCGCCGTTTTATTCCTGCTTCTACTTTATATTTGTAATTTCATTTTGGGAGCGAGTGACAGACTGAACAGAGGTGGTTTCCAGATAACACCGTTAAGTGAGGAGGCAGTATTTCTTGTATTTTTCACAAAAATTTCATAAATATAAGAAATAGATATATTTATAAATTGTCTGGCGGTTTATTCAATAGTAACGAATAAAACAAAAATTTTCCGTTTTAGTAATTGTGCTACAGTATCGCGCTACATGGCGAAGTTCACGGAAATTCTTTGTCGTGCTCGAAAAACCGTAAAAGTTATCCAATCCGCAATTTTCATCGGAAAAACATATGTAGGTGAATTCTTTTAGTCTATGGATGTGATTTGTAGGTATGCCTCAATAAATTATAAAACTTGCAAATTGGGAATTTGCACATCGCTTCCTCTCAATTTTCCGCATTTACAAATCCTCTTCTATGAGCAAACAGCTTTCAGTTTTGGCTTCCTCATTGAGGTAGCTTTGTACGAAATTTGCGAAAATTTTGCGACATTTGTGCGAAATTTAATACCAAGTACTCTACTGGAAAAAAATAGAGGATCAAAAAATTTTCTCAAATTTTTAGTGGTTTTCAACAATGCTGTATGTCAGTGAAAAATGGCAAAAAAGAAAAAGCATTTTGAAGCTCAAAGTTTCTAGTTTTCAGATCTTTTAGCAAAAAATTTTTCGAAGCTACAGGTTTCACGCAATTATGAGAAATACCAAGGAAAAAAATTTGGCAAATTTGGATCGCTTTTGTTTTGGCTGTAAGTTTTGGGAAAAATTCATCCAGCTAAAACATTACAAGGACCCGATAACTTGTTTATTTAGCTTCAATTTGCTTTTTTTGAGACCTCGCTGAGATATCGAGCTTTTACGAAAAAAGTCACTTTTCTGTTCGACCATTGATATCTCAGCAACCAATGATCACACAGAAATCAGAAGGGGCATTTCACAAACTTGAATCAATGCTCTACAAGAATTGTTGATGGTTGTTTGAAAAAAAAAAAAAAAATTCCATCCTTGCCATGAATTTGAAAAAATAGGAGAAAAAGGGCTATTTATGGTTTTTTAGAAAATCATCGGCCAAATTAAAAATATTGACAAAACGACTAATGTTGAGCGTGACTTTCCCACATGGAAATTTATATAAGTGAAATATAAGCAGAAAATATATTTTACTTGTAGTGCATTAATAAGAGTCATGTATGCAGCGTATATCCGATACTATATGGAAAATATAGTATCGGATATGCGAATATACATTGAATGTATTCATAATATTTGCAGCATTTAAATTGTATAAATAGGAAATGTACATGGCTTTACGGGTGCATATATGCTACGTTTAAAGCATATATATATATAAAGTGTACGCGATTGTATATTTCAGTGTTTGCCACGTTCAAAGTGCATATATAAAAAATATACACCGCTGTATATATTATGTAGATCATTATGTACGCATCATATAAATTATATAGATCAAAAGTATACAATCATTATTACATCTATGTAAGAATTGGGCGCTTGTTTTTATATGAGTAGTATACATAGAATGTATTGATAATGTATGCCGCATATACATTGTATATACTGTCATACCCCGACTTACGCCTTGGCGTAACTCCGGGGCCAGTAAGTGAGTATTTTATTTAAAATGAAATTATATGAAATTTGTATTTCGCATATATTTACTTCTATAATAAAAATATAAACGTAATGAAATGTCCATATGTTATTAATATACCGGTAAAATATTTGACATGTATTTTCATGTATAAGAAAAATATAATTAAAATAGATTCTTCCTACAAAAAGTATGTCAGTGATACATACAAAAAAAATGTAGCATGTATGTTGCATTTTGAAAGTAAGTATTTCATTTAAAATAAAATTATATGAAATTTGTATTTCGCATATATTTACTGTCTGGAATTTATATGGATTATAGTACTTTTTGGCGCTATATATGTGACGGTTATAAATATAATTTTTGCGTATATTTCACTTACATAAATTTCCATGTGGTTTTACAGCTCAATATACCCACGAAATCTCTGTAAAGTTTCAATTTGATCTATCGAACGGTCTTTTTGTTTCAAGCAATCAAATTTTTGAAACAAATTAATGGATATGTTTATTACCCCTTAACACTTAAAAATCATTATGAAAATGACAACGCAAACAGCGTTTAAATTTATGAAGAAAAAAAATCAAAAAAATTTTCAAATCTTTTTTTTTTAATTTGAAAAAAAAGAAATTTCACAAAAATGCAAGGATTATGTTTATTGCCCCTAAACACTTCATAATCATTATTATTTTTTTTTTTTGTACATTTAAACGCTGTTTGCGATAAAAATGTGAAAAAGGCCCAAAACAAATTGTATTCCACTTTAATAATGATTATGACGTTTAGGGGCAGATACATGATCCTTTAATTTTTTTCAAAATTTTGATTGCTTGAAACAAAAAAACCGTTCGATAGATCAAATTGAAACTTTACAAAGATTTTGTGGGTATATTGAGCTGTAAAAGTCACATTCAACATTAGTCGTTTTGTCAATATTTTCAATTTGGCCGTTGATTTTCTAAAAAACCATAAATAGCCCTTTTTCTCCTGTTTTTTCAAATTCATGGCGAAAATGGAAAATTTTTTTTTTTTCAAAAAACCATCGACAATTCTTGTGGAGCATTGATTCAAGTTGATGAAACGCCTTTTCTGATTTCTGTGCGATCATTGGTTGCGAGATATCAATGGTCAAACAGAAAAGTGTCTTTTTTCGTAAGAGCTCGATATCTTAGCGAAAAATGGTCCCAGCGAGGTCTCAAAAAAAGCAAATTGAAGCTAAATAAACAAGCTATCCGGTCCTTGTAATGTTTTAGCTGGAAGAATTTTTTTCCAAAACTTACAGCCAAAACAAAAGCGATGCAAATTTGCCAAATTTTTTTTCCTTGGTATTTCTCATAATTGCGTGAAACCGGTAGCTTCGAAAAAATTTTTGCTAAAAGATTTGAAAACTAGAAACTTCAAGCTTCAAAATGCTTTTTTTTGGCATTTTTCACTGAGATACAGCATTGTTAAAAACCACTAAAAAGGCCATAGCCGGCTAAGTAGGAGTGATCGGCCCCCACGCATATTCGTACCAAATTTTGGCCAAAAGTTGCGTTTGATGGATTACAAACTCACCCCGAATTTCAACCATGTAGCTGCACTAGGAACAAACATAAAAATACAACTAGTATTTTCGGAGATTTTTTTTCTTAGGATCTATTAAGGGGACCGAGTCAGCGTGAAATCGGAAAAAATCGTTTATTTTTTAATTTTTTTTCACGTTTTACAAACTCTTTTGCACCTTTTTACCAAGCCATAGATCCCAATTTTCAAAAATGGCAAAGTTACAGACGAATCTGTAAAAGTAGAATTTCGAAAATTTCGAAATCCATTTTTAAAATTCTGCAATTTTTTTTCACAGATTCTGGGTCATAAATAAATAATATATATCATGATTAGAAAGTGGAATGCGGCTGCCTCATTTCTTTTTAGAATTTTTTTTTGTTTAGTTTCTAAAATTAAAAAATATAATAATTTGTAATATTTCTTATAGAAGTGGAAAAATAAAATAAAAATAAAACATATCATGGAAAATTTTGATATTTTGCATATTCTCCACAGTAAATGGAAAAATCTTTTATTGAAAAAAAAAGTATTCTCATTTATTTTGAAAAATATGCAAAATATTGAAATTTTTTATGTGATACATGTATGGACCAATGAAAACGCTCAAAAGACGTGATTGGCCCTTACAACTCTGCAGGTCAATCAAAACGTTGAAAGAAGTGATTCTATTGGCCCATACAATTCTACGGGCCAATCAAAAAAATTGTCGAAAGTGATCAGAAAGTGCCTCGAAAACTTTCTAGTAAGTTCTCCTAGTTACTAAATTTTTTTTACTAGCAAATTATTAGTGAGTTGCAAAACACATGTTCGCTCGTGGTTTATTTTTTTTTTGTATTCAATTATTTTTATCAGTTGTTTAAATTTTTTTCAAATGTAATATTAGAGATTTACGCTAATTAATCGAGGAATTACGTGCAAGTGCTTTTTCGATCTCGACAAACGTCACGAGCAGTTTCACAGTGGTTAGTGTCACTTCACATGTTCACATGTTCATATGTTTATTATAATCACTTATTTTTATAAACAATGGTGTTCGCTGTGTTTGCGAAATAATCAAATTAATTTTCATACTCATCTAAAAAAATTTCAGTGAGTGAATTTGATGTTGTGCCTTGTATACAGATCATAACCTCTAAACTGTCAACGGAAGAGTTTCCGGTTATTTTTAAATTTTGAGCAATTTTTTGGTAAAAATTCTCATTATTAAAAATAATAACAAACATAAAAAATGAAAAACCGTGACATGCGCGTAAAAAATGTGTTTTTCTTCTTGTAATAACCTTGGAAAATATTGTTTGTTATCCAGATACATGAATCAGTGGAGCGAAGGACTGCCTAAGCTTTTTGCCACACATAAAAAATGAAAAACCGTGACAAGCGCGTAAAAAATGTTTTTCTTCTTGTAATAACCTTGTAAAATATTGTTTGTTATGCAGATACATGAATCAGTAGAGCGAAGGACTGCCTAAGCTTTTTGTCACACATTTCACTTCGGAGGCTGTTTCCCAAAACCTGGATCTTCGAACACGCTGCGCGCAGTCCTGGCCAAACCGCTAGATGGATTTTATCCTGGGACGTCTCATTTTCTTTGTAAGACTTTTCTGGACCGCTTGTATGCGACACATTTTCATTAAAATCAAAATTGTATTATGTGCGATGTTCTAAAAACCAAAAATGAGTTCAAAAATTCAAAAAGTGGCCTCTAACTCTATAATGAGAACCTAAAAAAAAAATGTGTCACATACAAGCGGTCCGGAAAAGTGTTACAAAGAAAATAAGACGTCGTAGGATAAGATCCATCCAGCGGTTTGGTCAGGATTGCGCGCAGCATGTGAAACTCATAAATTTATTTATGAGAGAACCACTGCACCGTAAGGGTTCTAATTAGGGCCAACAATTTCTACAATTGATACGTCAAATGATAGATCATTGATGAAGTTTACACCAATCATACGAACATTGATATTTGTGTTTGAAAATCGGCGTTTTGACGCTGACTGGGTACCCTTAAACCGATTTTCATGAAAAAAATATGTTGTTAATATATTCAAGACCAAAATTATTTTAGTTTTCGTGATTTTTTTTCGGTTACTCGCTCACGAAATACAATTACCAGTTTTTTTTGTATTAAACAATCGGACCTCTTTCTATAACATATAATTTTTCCAAGTCGATCGAAGAGGTGGAGCATAATTGAAAAAAATAAAACACACTTTTTTTGCATTCTTTTTGTTTTCGATGTCATGACAACTACAAAAAAAATTCCGTACAGTTATTATCGAGCGCAGTAGAGTTTCCTTGTCAGTTTTATCGAAAACTTTACCATAAAAGCATGAAGCTTTACGCAAAGCTTTTCTATGATAGTTTATACCCTGCCATCTAGCGGTCGCGTGCGTCACGAAAATTCTCTCCACTTTACCGACGAACTCAGATGACGTCGGTAAAATAGTGAGAATATTCGCGACGCGCGCCACCGCTAGATGGCAGGGTATGAAAATCCGATCCCGTTATCCGTTATCTATATATGCTCATAGCTATATGTATAAGCATACAAATGCCATTTCTGCAATTTGTCACGTACAGCAATTTTAAAGTGCCCAGTATCTGCGTTTTTCTTTGCTCTAGAGCCTAAAACTGAGAATATTCGCAATTGAACAATGCAAACATCAGGAAATCCATTTCTGCATTACAGAATCCTCCTGATAATAAAACTGTAATTTTTTTTTGCGCTATCGAAATTTTCTGAGTTTTAGGCCCTAGAATACTATTACCGTAATGACGTCCTAAAATTTCAGCCCATTTAGTTGAATAATTTGGAAATGGCATACGTTCGAAAATTCGAGTCTACAACGATGGTAATACAGGTCTTTCACATCCTCTTAAATGCAGCGCATCACGTCTTGCGATTGCCGGACGCTGCCAAGTAGCCGAAAACGGGGATAAACTATCATAAAAAAGCTTTGCGTAAAGCTTCATGCTTTTGTGGTAAAGTTTTCGATAAAACTGACAAGGGAACTCTACAGTGCTCGATAATAACTGTACGGAATTTTTTTTGTAGTTATCATGACATCGAAAACAAAAAGAATGTGCAAAAAAAGTCGATTTTATTTTTTTTAACCATGCTCCACCTCTTCGATCGACTTGGAAAAATTATATGTTATAGAAAGAAGTCCGATTGTTTAATACAAAAAAACTAGTTATTGTATTCCGTGAGCGAGTAACAAAAAAAAAATCACGAATACTAAAATAATTTTTATCGGGTAGTTCCGTTTGTGGGATTGGGTTCTTGATGTTTTCTGTAAATGGCCTTGAATATATTAACACCATATATTTTTTTTCATAAAAATCGGTTTAATAGATTCTAAGAAAAAATAACTTCTCCAAAAAGACTAGTTGTATTTTTATGTTTGTTCCTAGAGCAGCTACATGGTTGAAATTTGGGGTGAGTTTGTAATCCATCAAACGCAACTTTTGGCCAAAATTTGTTACGAATGCGCGTGGGGGGCGCTCACCCCTACTTAGCCGGCTATGGCTTTTGAGAAGATTTTTTGATCCTCTAATTTCTTCCACTAGAGTACTTGGTATTAAATTTCGCACAAATGTCGCAAAATTTTCGCAAATTTCGTACAAAGCTACCTCAATGAGGAAGCCAAAACTGAAAGCTGTTTGCTCATAGAAGAGGATTTGTAAATGCGGAAAATTGAGAGGAAGCGATGTGCAAATTCCCAATTTGCAAGTTTTATAATTTATTGAGGCATACCTACAAATCACATCCATAGACTGAACGAATTCACCTACATATTTTTTTCCGATGAAAATTGCGGATTGGATAACTTTTACGGTTTTTCGAGCACGACAAAGAATATCCGTGAACTTCGCCATGTAGCGCGATACTGCAGCACAATTACTAAAACGGAAAATTTTTGTTTTATTCGTTAATATTGAATAAACGGCCAAACAATTTATAAAAATATCTATTACTTATATTTATGAAATGTTTGTGAAAAATATAAGAAATACTGCCTCCTCACTTAACGGTGTTATCTGGAAACCACCTCTGTTCAGTCTGTCACTCGCTCCCAAAATTAAATTACAAATATAAAGTAGAAGCAGAAATAAAACGGCGATCGTGAAATATGCTCACCGCAGTCGGCTATTTTTCTTTTACACGAAAGAAATTACGTACAATTCGAGACTAAAAAGAAATTGCAAATCTTAATCAAAATGAAGATTTATCCTTTGAATGTTATTAGAATGGTTCTTGCGACTTTTGACGTTATGCGTATACCGGATTCGCCATTAATTAACGATAAAATACGGTTGAAAGAAAATTTCAAAAATATTTTGTCGACTGCAATAAACGAATATACGGGTTTCGAAATGGTAGACGAAAATGTTTTGCATTTTGAAGAATCGTTTGAGGATTGGGAAATGGAAATTGTTGAAGATAAAGAATGGGCAAACGCACTGCATCAACCAGAACTTCCGCCTGATACATGCACTCGTTATGAAGAAGATTTATCTTGCAAGTACAAATCAAGGGCTGTTGAGTATATGCGCAGCGGGAAGAAAGGAAATTAATGTTTCGGCAGTGTTAAACAAAAGCTCAAGAGAGTGCAATCTCTACGTAAGTTGCACTGGTGGGTGCACAATTTTAACAAGCGGTGGACATACAAAAGAAATGAGCACGAATTTGAAAAAATGGGCCTCACATGCTCAAAAAGAAATAGGGCATGTTGATTTCCGTTTCAAAGTATCTCGTACATGGATTAACTTGTTAAAAGCGGCTCATCGGATCTTATCGAGGAAAATTAATAAATTTATTGCATCCAAAACAATTGAAAATGAAAAAATGTTGGAACAAATTAAAAATTTTGTCTATGACGTGTAGCAAAATATTAAGACGTACGAATTATCAAATACCTTCAACACAGATCAAAGTGGCTTCCAATTTGAAATGCATTCTGAAAAAATTTTAGCAGTCGAAAGAGAAGAGCAAGTACAATGTCTTGTACAATCAGCCCCTTCTACGACCTACAGTTACACTATCCAGCCGACTATATCAGCTGACGGCAAGCTGCTGTCTCCTCTATTTTTAGTTTTTAAAGCACCAACTAGTAGGATTGATCTAATAGCGGATAAAACTCTTCCCAGACCAGATAATGTGTACATAAAAGTATGCAAGTCTAGGAAACTTACTGTAGCTATAAATTATACCCACTGTTTTTGTATAAATATTTTTTCAAATGAAGAAATAATATATTTTTCTATTTTTAGATCATTTCAAAATTTGGTTGCAGCATGTATTTTTCTCAAAAGTTGGTCCAAAATCTATATTACTGATTGATTCTTGGATTGGACACTGTCCGCAAGCTGTACATGATATGAAACCTTCAAATAGAGATGTCGAAGTGATGATTATACCTAAAGGAACTATAAGAAAAATCTAACCCCTCGATATTTTTCAATTCCGAGTATGGACAAATTTTGTTAGATATTTTTCTGATAAATATCTTTTGATGAATTATGATATTGATTTACATGTGAGAAACAATTTTTCGTAAACCTGCAGTCACTCGTTCATAACCAACTGTTGTGGCCACATTATATTAATCTTTTCAAATATTATTAGTACAAAAGTGGTTGCATGGATGAAAAACCAGGAAATTTTCAAAATCCTGTAGTTTTTGCATTCATTACTACAGTACTTACAACGGCTAATAGAGCATAAGATGTTCCTATAAACATCGTATAGATCGAGAACCAGCAAAAAAACGACGCATGATTTGCAAAACGCTAAAACTTTTTGAGGAGTTAGTCAGTGTTATAAAGAACCGGGAAGTGCAAGTATGGCAGCCCGTAGGTGTCAGCGTTGCGCTGCGCAATTTTTTGAATGAGTCAAAAAAAACGATACTCTTGGGGAATGAGGAAAAAGGTAATTCTTGTTTTATATTATACATTCGATAGCCAGCGTATGAAGGAGTTGTATGCCATACCGATGCAGAGTCTCAAACTGTCATACCGAATTAAACGTCCAATTTTTTTATGTTTTCTTGAAATACTAGCGAAAAGCTGATTTTTTATCGAAAGATACAAAAAAATGTTTCAACACCGATTATGACCATGCCATACTGTTTCGGTGTCCCTAAGTACACGCCATACTCATTCAAAGCTGTCGAATTTTTCACTTGTCCATGTATCATAGGCTGACACCTGGAAAAAACAGGTATCGATTGATTTTAATGTCTAGAAGACAAGTCTGTAGGTGCCATACCGATTGGATGCCTCGAACGGGAGAAATTTAGGTTTAAAGTTGTAAAAATTTTATTAGTGTGATGTTTAACAGGCGAAAGTGCCATACTCATGTTTATGAGACATATTTCATGTCTGGAATACGAATAAATATGTGCCATACCGATGGCATGTCTCTAAGGCAAGGAATAAACCTGTAAAGTTGTAACATTTTTACTAGTGTGATGTATAACTGGCAAAAGTGCCATACTCATGCTTCTGATACATATTTCATATCTAGAATACAAATAAATATGTGCCACACCGATAACATGTCTCTAAGGCGAGGCATAAACCGGTTAAGTTGTAGGGAATTATTGTTGGCAAGGAATTATTGTTGGGATGACTGGGCGAGAGGGACGCACGGTGAGGGTTAAAAAGTGGGGGGAGGGGGGCATCGAAACTGCGACGCCAGGCAGCCAAGCACCCGACCCGACAAATTTAAAAGAAAACGTACGACGAGGAGTAGAAATGAGACCGAAAGGAACTACCACCATTTATTGAGAGTTAACGTAAACATATGTAGGGGTAGTTCACGCCCTTAACTTGAATTGCGAGAAAAACGAGATAGGTGCAATAGTTTTTTTTCTTATAATGATTTTTTGAATTTCAACTCCTATAACTTTTTTCCTATACAACCCCCTGATATGAAAACAGTTTCATTTTTCATCAAGGTAATTATCCATTTGGGTGCATTCGATTATCTTAAATGGAAATAGGTGACACCTGAAAAGTACCCCTCAGATGTTCCAAGTTTAGGGGATGATTTCACCGCTTCGAAACATCTTTTCACCGACAAAAAAAATACGTGGCTCTTAGATTTTGATTTAGAATAACATATTTAAATTTCATCAAAATCGGAAGATGACACCGGAAGGACTTTCCTTGTAAGACTTCTTTCATTATTTACATGCAGTTCGATGCCACTAGTTAATAATAACTTTTGATATCAGTTTGATAGCATCTCTAAATTTTTGTTATTCCGGTTTTTTTTTAAATACCCTTCCTTTTCGCACACACACAATGATATTCTGTCCAGGGGGCTCAACAAAATTGTGTCCCAGTATTTTTGTCTGCTAAAGCCACGCAAAAAATAGAAAATTCGGAAGTCATCGAAGTGCGTGACTATTATAATCATATTCAGCAACACTGAATTAGGCATGATTCACATGAGACTTGGCCCGGCGCGGGTCGTGGGACGTACAAGGCACGGATTGTAAATGTTACGAACGTACAATACAAAGTAATTTATATTATTGCGTGCGGCCGCTCGGGTCAGGAACGAGCAAGGATGAGGCTTTGTAGAGACCGTGTGAGAGCGAGTGAGAACGATTCGTAAAACTTGGACATGGTTTGCGCCCGGAACGGTCGAATGTGAATCATCCCTTACCTGAAATTTTGAAATTTGTCATACATTAAAATTATCCGATTGAACGTGAGATAATGACCCCTTACTAGAACACTATATCGATGGTTTATTCTCAATTTAAAGTCCGTACCACAGACTTGAGTTTGATGTAAGTGCCAGAGACTACAAAGCTCAATTTGTAATTCTTCCTGAGTGGTCAACGTTCCGTAAACAATAAGCATTAGCCACTTGATTCTTTAATCTGGCGTTAACAGCGTAACATTTATTAAATTTTATAAGCAGTTTGGGTAGATCATAAAACACATGATAATAATTCTACTTTCTTCAATTCCTAAGAAAGTTTACAAGTGAATGAAAGATTCAAAATTAAAGCTAGAAAAAACAAGCATTACAACAAAATTTTGCAGAATTACGAATAATTGATAATATACTTTATGAGAATACCCCAAGAACACCAAAAGTGCTGTACAAAAATTGGAAACAAGTACATTTATGAGCGTACCTCTAACTTAGTTTTCTTACAAAAAGTTGCGAAATAATTAAATGAGAAACTGACAACACGTATTGTCAAGTGCATGTAGTTTCCGAATGTAACATGAATTTTTCAATCATGATTTTGAAGGGCGGCGCCAAAATAAAAACAATACCAAAAACTAAAAAAACAATCAAAAAAATAAAAAGTACTTGGTAAGTTCATCGTTTATCACAGGAGTCAAAATGGTTTTTTAATATTGAGGTGGATATCCGAATGGGATTATATACTCAGTGTCAAGACTCATCAAGTACTTTTTAATTTGTTCATGATACAAAATCATGATTCAGAAAATTATGTTACTTCAGGATACTAAATGTGCTTGACAAGACGCGTTGTGAGTATATCAATTTCGCATTTTTTTTTCAAGAAAACCAAACTAGAGGAACTTTCGTAAATGTACTTGGCTTCAATTTTTGTACACGACTTTTGGTGTTTTTGGTATTTATTCCTTCCGTCTCGTTCACAAAAAAACAATATCGTCGCCCTGTATAGTATAGAAGCGGGAGAGAGAGTAAATATATATATAAATAAATAAATAAATAAATAATAATAACAATAAAAGTGCGGTCTTTAATTTATCTTTTTATCCGTTTTATCGTCGTATCTCTTTTTATTCAATGTATTTGACAGAGACAGATGAAATTTGATGAAACCATACTAACGTCTCAGGTGTGCGAATAATTTCGCGGATAAAAATTTCGCCGCGATCGTCGTAATCGCCCGTAAATAACAAATTCAATTTGATATTTACCACCTGCCAACATCTGTAGCATTAATTTAGGTATAAATAGAAAGAGAAAAAAATAATGAACAAAACGTAAGTTTTTAAAACGCTCTAAACCATATTTTTGAATAATTATCGAGAAAATAATTTTTTTTTGCTATAGATATTCTGGTGAAGGTTTTTTGCATATAGACATGGTGCTCCTCGAGTCGAGACATTTCGGTTGTCCATAAGGTAGGGTAAATTTACTTGTCTCGAGATGCTACCGCGTCTCTTCATTAATTAATTAAATTGTATTATATTAAACAATTATATTAAACTGCTCCAATATTTTGCTATATTTTAGAAAACTAATGTTTTGTCCATATTATAGATATACATAAAACCAGAAATTAGGTATTTCCACTATGGATTATGGCTTAAAATATCTATATTGGAATACAAACTGTTTTCAATTTATATGAAAAAAAATGTTTCTCAACAGATATCAAACAGATTTAAATAAATTTCTTAAAGATCATCATTCATTATTCCAATAAATCTTATAAAAAAATGATACATATTTTTGCACTCATCTTATATAAAGTATTAAAAAAATAGGAAGCATTGAAGTTACGAAATCATTCGTGTGGTTCATTGTGAAAATGTACTGTATCAATACCACAACGCGAAACAATAATTTAGCACTGTCATCGGTCCATCTGTATCTGGATGTGTCATCAAACGTTCAATAACTTTTGAAAGAGTTTGCAGATCAGGACCAATTTTGATTCCCACATTCCACTAGAAAAACTTTGTTTTTATATTTAATTACAGCAGAATCTTCCAAATACTTCTCGTACTTACCCTGCAATAGTTAAAAAAAAAGTAAATGAAAAAACATTTGTTTACTCTCCAGATTTTTTATATTGTAATTATTTTCATTGTGCATGAACAGATATTTACAAGCATAAAAAAAATGAAGAGTATTTTTTGGAGTTATGCAACAAAAATGTTATTTACAGCTCTCGAAAGATCACAAAAAAGTGGAATAGGTGCATCTATTCAAATTTTTGATAATTTTGTTGTAATGGGCTTTTCCGAATTTGTAAACAATTTTTTTTTTAATAGGTTCATTTTAATGTGGAGAATGATAATCAAGTGGCGGGGTTTAAAATTATTTAGTAGTTCCTGAGTTATGATTAAAAAACGGATAACGGGTCTGTCTTCTCGCATTCGTTTATGTTGCAGCCGGCGACGTCTGTACCATGCAATCTTTTGTCTGAAACTATAAAATGGCAGGGTACACAGGATGGTCCTGTTAACATGATGACCTGCTGCTTTTAGGTTTCATGAGGGAGACAGCATAGACGGCTATAGCCTGCCTTCAAGTGAACGAGTGTAAATGGAACAGACAATTTGAGGTTTCGTAGCATTTACTCAAGAACCACTTAAATTTTGTAATATCGACCACTTGATAATTATTGTTGAAATTAAAACGGAAGTATTGAAAAAATAATTTTTTTTCTTGCAAATTTGGAAAAGCCCAGTTGAGGCATCATTACCAAATTTTCTTTTAACATTTGGTATATTAATAATGCTGGATATTCAATAATATATCTTGTTAATTTAAACTGACGATAACAATGTTATCACTCAGGGGAAAAGCCTGGAACGCGGATGGATTTCCATGCATAACCGTCCAAGGACAGTAAAATAATGTAGAAAATATGAGAGTCAGGGTTCATGAAAAACCATAAAATACTTAAGAACTATGAAGAGCATCTCCTTCGAGAATCTTATAAATGCAACTACATTTTAAATATCAGCTTAGGATGCTTTAGGATTTTCATGAATCACAAGTGTTGCTTGATAGTATATATACTTAGATATTAGCAAATGCATCATAATGTAGAATAATACGACTCTGGGTAGAGAAATTGTGAAAGTCCATCATTGGGCAATGCAAAACAATGCATCTGTCTTTTGAAAGAATTATTGTAAAGAATTTTTTTCAAAGATTCTGATTCAATTCATTCAGTTACAACTGTTGAAGTTTCGAGATAGGTGTAACGAACCCCGAATTGTAAGCAGAAAATCATCATCAATCGGAAAAAATAGAAAAACGGAGAAGTATTTGTACGTGAATTCTTGAAGGTTAGAACTATAGAGGTGTGGAAAACGATGTCGACGTAAAATCGACGATTCGACCGACAAGTGACGGCATACAAACAGTGAAAAAAGTGATTCCAAGTTCGTTGAAAAAACAACAATTTTAGGTGACATTCGGATCATTTATACGTGAAATTCTTGAAGCTTAATAAAACACAATGGATAATCATTTATCAGACAGCGACAAGAATCATAAAGGGAGATGCCAATAGCTAACAAAAAAATATACAATATACCAAATAAAAATAACACGGGCAATACGCTCACCTATCTTGAAACATACGTACGCATCGATGACTGTCTTCTTCGTTTACAATTTTATTATTTTTTACTCTTACATACTACGTTTATGGCTGTTTCAGCACTGTGATGGTACCTGAGTAATTAAATTCGAAGGTACGAAAAAGAGCGTGGCAGTCATTTCGCTGTAGGGTCTTAAGGCTTTCACACACCAAATCTCTGAGTCTCCGCCGAAACCAACGAAGATTGAGTTCCATAGAAGCGTACTTCTTACGGGCCACTTGAAGCAAAGCTTTCCACGACTCGTGCAGCCGTGGGATGGCTCTGCGATCGACCTACTATGCCGACTGTCGGTAAAGTCGTCGATACTCCGCCCATGAACCTCGTGTTCTCGGCAACTTGCATGTGGCGGGAGTCGCATTGCTTCGTCTCCTTCCCCTATTTCTTTACCGCCCCTATTCGCGCATATAAATAATGACTCAAATTAAGGGAGTGAACTATAGTTGTAATACTAGAAATTATTATTCATGAAAAAAAAAATTTTGAACGCCTGAAAAAAGTTCTGAAGCCATTATAAAAAAAAAAAAAATCCTCAACGAGCTGGTCTCGATCGTAGGCACACGATGCAGACATCACACGAGTCCCCACTTAGCGTCCTCTATCGATCTGGTGCGAGAGAGAGCGCTATATCCTCTCAAACGGGAGCGAGAGAGAAAGCACGAATACCCCGACTCGTAGGGCGGAGCCTACAAGTTGGGGTAATCACGGACACGGACGCATACATGCGAGTAGTGTACATGAGCGCACACAAGCACAGGCGCCGGTGGTGCCATCTAGAAAGTTGGGGTAACCTACCCCAACTTTCTTTGCTTCAAACGGGAGGCTGTACGCTTCTATGGAACTCAATCTTCGTTGCCGAAACTCTCGCGCGAGACTATTAGGGTGCCTCCCCATACAGCGTAACTTGCGTTTGCGTAACTGGCGTATGCGTAAAATCACTAGCACATTAGGGTGGCTCCCGCCGGCGCGTACTTTGCGTATCGCGTAACTTGCGCTACCAATCGGCGAACCGTAATTCCGTTCTATTATCGACCGGAAAGCTTACAGCGACACATGATTGGCCAACGCAAGTTCCGCGATACGCAAAGTATGCGTCGTCGGGAGCCACCCTTACGCTCGTTTCCGGGTCCGAATCCCCATGGCGCGTATTTTTCCGAATATTGCGTAAAGCTTAAATACGCGTCATGGGGAGTTGGATCTTCACATGCGAGAGTGTGTGAAGCGCAGTGTTGCCAGATGCTCCGCATTTCCGCTTTTTACTCCACATTCTTACCACCGAATCCGCTTTCCGCTTTAGGGTTACGCGGATCCGCTTTTTGGCAAACTTCAAGATTTGTGACACGACATTTAGGACTGAACATCTGAACTTCCTGATAGCGCGTTCAAGCACTCTGCTAGTCTTATACGCAACACAAAATTAGGTAAATTCCCGCCGTTTACACACACTGAAATACAGTGGACGCTCCCATAATTTGATACGTCGGGTTCGGAAACGCTCCCATAATTTGATTTTCCCCTCATTCCCCCACTTTATATCTGTATAGCACATTTTACGGAAATTTGTTATTTCTGAAGTGTAAGAATTCCTTTTTCGTTGAGAAATATACACTATCTGATGATAACGTTTAATTTATCGTTTTTAATTGTGTGGAAAATTTGACAATTGAGGTTATGTTGTCCTCTCAGCACGGCAGCTGAGAATGGAGTGGGGAGAAAGCGCGATAGGGGTGATCAAATTATGGGAGCGTGTTGCCATGGTAACGAGTAAAATTGTAGGAGCGATCAAATTATGAGAGATTAAATTGTGGGAGCGTCCACTGTACTCGCTGTCTCGCTTCCATCCACTCACACCTGTAGCGCATTCACACCCCTTATTTCCACAGGCGTTTCACAGAGCGACTTGTCGCAAGTTGATTGAAAATCGGAAATTTGCACATCGCTTCCTCAGTATTTTTTCGTATTTACAAATCCTCCTCTATGAGGAAATGTTACCAAATTTTAGTAAACTCTAGCCGTCACTGTTTTGGCTTCCTCATAGAGGAAGCTTTGTAAATACGGAAAAATACTTTGGAAACGATGTGCTAATTTCCGATTTGCAAGTTTTTTTTACTATCTCTGATTATCGGAGTAATAAAACGGCAGCTTTGTATCGTACAATTTTCGATCAAGCTTTTTTTGAAAATTTCAAAATTGCATAAAATTTGCACGGTTCAAGCGATTTTTGCAAAATTGAATACCAAGTAGTTTTTTCCATCAAATACCCTTATTGAAATTTTGAGCCTGATATAACGAAATATGTGCAAGCTACAGCGATCATGCGCTTTTTCCAAAAAAATAAAAATTTTATAAATCGCGAACCCCTTGAGCAATTTTCGCGAAATTCAATACGAACAATATTTTTCACTCAAACTATGTGTATAATTTTTTTAAACCCGATATCGCAAAAATTGCGGACGGTAGAGCTATCAAGCTTTTTCTTTGAAAATTTCAACATCGCATACAATTTGCACGGCTCAAGCGATTTTTGCAAAATTGAATACCAAGTAACTTCTTTCATTAAACCACCATTATAGAATTTTTGAGCGTGATATCACGAAATGTGTGCAGACTAGAGCGATCACGCGCTTTTTGCCAAAAATTCAAAATTTTATCAATCGCGAACCCCTTAATCGATTTTCACGAAATTACCCTAGTGGATGAAGTCACCACTGAATCACGGTGATTTTTTACGGTGACAAAGTGCCCACAAAATCACCGAGATCTTGGTGATTTTAAGGTGATTCCACGGTGATTCTCACGGTGATTGTCACCGTCACAAAATCACCGTGACAATCACCGTGGAATCACGTTGGAATCACCTTAAAATCACCAAGATCTCGGTGATTTTGTGGGCACTTTGTCACCGTAAAAAATCACCGTGATTCAGTGGTTTTTCAGGGTGAAAACATCTTCACCCAATCCGCTAGGGTAAATAGCAATAATCTTTAACACTCAAACTATCTGTATAATATTTTTTAATCCGATATCTCGAAATTTGCGAACGCTAGAGCAACCACGCCCCTTTTTTGAAAATTAAAAAGTCGCATAAAATTCGCACACGCGCTGAATTTTTGCGAAATTCATACCAAATAAAGGGGCTGTGGAGGCTCGGCTTATGTGCAAAATTTCGGCTCCCTACTCCAATGGGGTCTTGAGATATAGATGTTTGAATTTTTCGAGGCAGCGACAGACACACATACACACATACACACATACATACATACATACATACATCCGGACATTTTTTACAAATATGATTTCTCGATGTTTTAGGACATTTTGAACATACTGACATGAAAATCTCAAATAAAAAAAAAATTTCACGAAAACAAAGCTTCCTCTATGAGGAAGCAAAAGAGAATTTTTGAATCCTTTTGAATTTTATATTCTTTGTAATTAAAATTTCATATTCTTTTGTATATTAAATTTCAATAACGAGTGTACGAAATCGAAATTAATAGACATCGATTGGAAAACTCGAATTTTCAACTGAAATCCAGTGTTTGAAGTATATTGAAAGTACTGGAGCAAACGTTGAAAAACAAAATTTATATTGGAATATTACTGGACTCATGTATATTAGACTGTTTCAAAAAAACCGGCTGTTTTTTTTCTGAAAGAACATTGAAATATCGTCAGAGTATCCTTAAACAAAGACTGTTAAAATATGAGCCCTTAATGTTAATACCCCTACAGCACATAACATTGCTGCAACGTTGCAGCAATGTTGTCATATTGCATGTGCAATGATATATTGCACAAAATATTGCAGGAATGTTTCCTGCAATATTTTGTTGAAACGTTGCGAGTAAATTGCAGCAATATTAATGAGATGGAACTTCAAATTTTACAACTACACAAGCGTAATAAATATGAAAAAGATCTATTGAAAAAGATCTATTCATTTATTCCTCATAAAACATCAATAACGATTAATTTCACGTCATTTTCTTTTTTTTCATACTTCTTTTTGAAATTTTGTTGTGCTTTTGACATTAATAAGACATATGATATTGCAGCGATATAATATAATTAAGACATTGTGATATTCGTATTGAAAAAATGTTCAATATCAAAAAAGATATAAAACCAAAATGTTTTTTGTTTCTGAATGATTCTTATTCGCAAAATATGACTATATAATATAACGGGATGACCTGGGGCCTGCCACGATCTCGGCACTTCGCCGGAGATCCGGTTAGGTGGCGGTATCGCTCCGGTATCGGGGTCTTACTTAACAATCAATTGTTGGAACATTTACCCGCGCCCTGTGATAGCGCAGTTCGATGGACTGAAGACTACATATTTTTATTTTATGCAATAATTCAAATGATAAATTCCTGCAATATTGCATATCCAATACGAGTGATATTGCTGGAATATTGTATATTGATTGCATGCAATATTTCTGCAATATTGCATATTGATTGCATGCAATATTTCTGCAATATCGCATATTGATTGCATGCAATGTTTCTACAATATTGTGGAATATTGCAGTAATAATTCAATCGGCGGACATAGCAACATTGCAGCAAGGTTGCTGCAATGTTACATACAATGTTGCAATGTTGTCGTGCAACATTTCAGCAACATTGCTGCAATATTGTGTGCTGTAGGGGTATTTAAAGGCGATACAAATTTTATTCATTGACGATTAATGTCTAATTTTATTGATCATTAATTTAAAAAAAATACGAGTATATATATCACAAATACGTGTTAAAAGTTCATAATAAATTTTATATATTATGAATCAATAAATTATTTTGATTTTTTATGAATTTGTTGATTCTTTTAAAAATGAGTTATAACCATGAAAAGTTTTTTATCTTTAATTCTTCAAGTAATTAATGATTAGGTTAAATAATATGTAACTTGTAATGACTATATTAAACTCACGTCAGTTCAGAAATAATTTTTCCCATGTTATTTAAATGGAAATGGAACATTGAAAATCGCCACCTTCAAATACTAATATTAAGGGCTGATATTAATAGGGATGTTCAGGAATACTCTGAAAATATTTCAATGTTAAAAAAAAAAGTTCGTTTTTTGGAACAGTCTAATATATACAGGGTTGCAAATAATGCATTGAAAAATAATTGAATTAGCACTTGGATTAAAAATGATTTTTTAATTCGTAATCTCGCCATGAGGATTAAAATTTCAAAAACTTATCTTGGAAAAATTGTATCTGATGATTTTGCCGTTTCTTTGTATATACTATTATGATTATGGCGATAGAAACCTCCTTAAGGTATCATTTTAGTTTAGATGTAAAAAAGGGTTATTTTTGTTAATTGATTGAAAACCTATTATTATGGATATTGATATAAAAATAATAAATACACTCTTGTAAATACATAAAATGATTTTCATTTTTTTATTTTAAACACTTTCTATACACAAATATAACAGGCAAGAAAAATTGAAATATTAATACGGTTATAGAATGCAGGGGGTACAAGCCACCATAGTGAATCCTGAGGCAAAGTTGCGCTGGTGGCGCCTCTAGTAGACGGGCCCCGAACTAATGCCTATGACATATATATATATAAATATACATAGATCTATATAAAGGTTTACTCCCACTCTACGACCCAAAGCAGGTTTATTATTATTATTATTATTTCATTTTAAATGTTCCAGGATACAAAAATATAATAAAAATACCAGTATATTTGTGTTGCAATATGTTTCAAACATTTCGTATAAATATTAATCTGAATATATGAATATTTAGAACATTCATTTTTACGCATCGAGATATTTAACAAGCTTTTATATAAAAAACCAACTTAACAAATTTTTTTGTATTCGCGTATCCCATGAAATTAATTATTTATAACTTTGCAAAGTTTTAACCGTACAATCAGTTTTCACATCGCAAATTTAACGAGCGTTTTCATAAAAAAACAAAATTAACAATTCTTTTTCTGTTTGCGTATCACATAAAATTCGTCAGTTATAACTTTGCAAAGTTTTAACCGTACACTCAGTTTTTACATCGCAAATTTAACGAGCGTTTGTATAAAAAAACAAAATTAACAATTCTTTTTCTGTTCGCGTATCACGTAAAATTTATCAGTTGTAACTTCGCAAAGTTTTAACCATACAATCAGTTTTTACATCACATATTTAACGAGTTTTTATATAAATAAAAAACAAAAGTAACAATCCTTTTTGTATTCGCGTATGACGTAAAATTTATCAGTTATAACTTTGCAAAGTTCTAACCATAGAATCAGTTTTTACATCACATATTTAACAAGCTTTTATGTAAAAAACAAACTTAACAATTATTTTTCTGTTTGCGTATCACATAAAATTCATCAGTTATAACTTTGCAAAGTTCTAACCATACAATCAGTTTTTACATCACATATTTAACAAGCTTTTGTATAAAAAACAAACTCAACAATTCTTTTTCTGTTCATGTATCACATAAAATTCATCAGTTATAACATTGCAAAGTTCTAACCATACAATCAGTTTTTACATCACATATTTAACAAGCTTTTATGTAAAAAACAAACTTAACAATTCTTTTTCTATTCGCGTATCATATAAAATTCATCAGTTGTAACTTTGCAAAGTTTTAACCATACTATCAATTCTTACATCACATATTTAACGAGCTTTTATATAAAAAAAAAAAACAAATGTAACAATCCTTTTTGTATTCGCATCGAGTTTTTCTGGAAAAGGATTCAAACCAGTTTTTCAATCAATCGATTCATTAGTCTATGAGTGGAAATATCATCTTGCTGTTATCTAAGCTTTTAATAATACGGACAAGTAGACAAATAATACGGACAATCTGTGCTAAATTTCTCTGTCCTTTTAAAAGTAATATTTTTGGTCCAAACATAGTATTTAACATTTTAATGGTCGGCACCAAAACGATAGTTATATTATAGGTTTTCTAATACGGAGAAACGTCTTACAAAATTTACTCTGCAGCTGCAGCGCAGTAACTTTAAATAAGAATGTGAGTCTTATACATAAATAAGACCTGACTAAGATATTAGTTTAAAGTATTAAACAAAGATGAGAAAATTATCTGGAAGGTACAGAGTCGGAATTGCAGTGTTGCTAAGTTTTTTCGCCAACATATATTTTTGTTCGAAGTGAGCTGAACACAACCGTCGATTTGTTATCTGTACTGAAGAAACGTTCAGCAGCTCAGGATTCCCGCTTGCAGCCACCCACTTCGAAAACCGATCAAACTCAGTCATAGGATTTGGGAATTGGAAGAAGCGTGGAGCCTTCGACGAACATCCCGCTACGTAGCACTTCTTCGGCATAGCTGTTACAAATAATAAGTAAAAAGGATTTTTCTAGATTCATAATACTTATAAAAATTGTGCAGTCCACTTTCAATACTACATATTTGCAAAAATAAAGAAATATTCTGTTAAGAATTCAACTTAGGTCAAAATACGAGAAGAGGTTCGGTTAATGACAGAACGAAATATATTTACCTTGCTTCGGTGAAGATAAAAATGATTATTACAACGATCGCCCAATACGATGCACTTGTCTTTTCTGCAAACTGCACAATATATTTGCAAAAAGATAACAAAAAACAGCCGAAAAAAACATTACGACAGACACACCCGATGCTCAGTGCTCACTATGAAGACGCGTAACACCAATGAATTCAGACGTACATAGAAGCATAGTTCCTATACCTTCGGACGAACTGGGGTACACTATGCTAATGGGGTACAAAGTATACCCCAATAGCATAGTGTACCCCAGTTCGTCCGAAGGTATAGGAACTGTGCTTCTATGTACGTCTGAATTCGTTGGTAACACGCAATAATCCAAGATGGCGCAAATTTCGTTGGGTACGTGTGTACGAGCGAGAAAGAAAATCGATGCAATGGCTTATGGGTAGCGACACTAGCGCTCCCAGTGAACGGGCCCTGCGAAACTTTGCCTCACTCATTCCCATCCACGGTCGTACATGCAGGTCTGGAAACTCCAGTGGTGGGGGTATGAACGATTTACGGGGTCGTTTTTAGTTCCCGCCGGTGCCGCTAGAATCGCTGCGGGTCAGTAATTCGCTTGGCGGAGGGACGGAGGGTATCTGTCTGTCTCTGTCTCACACATGCTCACACGTGGTTGCGTTCCGGGCGAGTGGGTTATGCTCAAACGCGAACTGACTGATGGCGACAAGTTGCGGTTGTGCTGGGAAGTAAATTCCACCCCGTAAACCGTTCATACCCCCACCACTGAATTTGGCTCGAGTTTCCAGACCTGTATGTACGACCGTGTTCCCATCTGTGCTTGGACCCCATGATAGAATGCGCTCAAGCTATCGATGTGTAGAATATAGAAAACACATTGTACTTTGTAGAATACTGTGTATACTTTGTATAATGTGTCATGAAAAATAAAAAAATTCATTAAAAATATGAAGTTGTTATGAATATAGGTACAGCTAGTATATAATATGTTATATATTATGTGAAGTGATGTTCCAATATAAATTTTGTTTTTCAACGTTTGTTCCTGTAATTTCAATATACTTTAAACATTGGATTTCAGTTGAAATTGTTAATTTTCCAATCGATGTCTATTAATTTCGATTTCGTACACTTGTTATTGAAATTTAATATACAAAAGAATATGAAATTTCAATTATAAGAATATAAAATTCACAGGGATTTTTTACAGGTAGGTAAAATATGAAAAATTCTCTTTTGAATTAGCTTGCGACAAGTCGCTCTGTGAAACGCCTGTGAAAATAAGGAGTGTGAATGCGCTACAGGTGTGAGTGGATGATGGAAGCGAGAAAGCGAGTATAGCTGTCTCACTTATATACCAAGATGTACCCGAAATGCACGAAGGCACACGGGGACCCGAGAGCGTTATAGCCGGCGTTGACTCGCCGGCGCCATTACGCCATTACGGCATTACGCTTCGGCTCGTTTCCCCTTACGTGCTTCTCAACTGAATCGGTGTTGTGCGCATGTGCTAACCATGGAAGGGCGACCATCTATCTCTCTCGCGACAGCAGCGCTAACTACATTGATAGACGGTAACTGAGATTGTAGCTTCAAAATAACCCTACCAGGACGAACGACAGTAACCGACAGTCGTTTGTCTTAAATTCCGACAGTTCCCGGCGGTCCAACCGTCGGAATTCATCACTCAACCGTCGGAATTTAAGACAAACGACGTTGGTTACTGTCGTTCGTCCTGGTAGGGAAGGCGAGAGTGTTCACCCACTGGGTTAAAGCCAGCCATAAAGACTGTCGTCTGTAACGCGATGCGCGCAGCGATGCGCAGCGCGCGCGGGTTGAAAGTGAAAGTGTTGAAACCACGATTCAACGAAGTTGTAATAGATCGGCGGCCGGCGTAATAGCGTATCAACTACCTAAAAATGTAATAGATTTATTACAATTGTAATAGACTGGCAACACTGCAAGGGAGAAAGTTGTAAAATGCGTAGTTATCGACTGTGGCCTGGAAGCACGGTCGTACATACAGGTCTGGAAACTCTATTATTTTTTCGGTGGTGGGGGTGACCCGCTTAGTGTGGCTCTTTCGCAGGTTCGCCATCTGACCGTGTGTGGCGCTACGCTGCAAGGATTTTTCAAATGAGCTAACAATTCTGCATTAACGCCACAAGGGCAATATATAATTTCAATTTTTTAAAGTTACGTTACAGCCGCTGCATAAACCGAGCATTACTCTCGTTGTTAACATGTAAATTTCTTAGTTAGGAATTATTTATTCGCTTTTTTGAAAAATCTCTAACGTGCAGCGCTGCAGGTGGGAATAATGTCAACTACAAGATGGTCACACTAAGTGGGTCACCCCCCACCACTAGAGTTTCCAGACCTGTATCAACGAAGATTGAGTTCCATAGAAGCGTACTTCTTACGGGCCACTTGAAGCAAAGCTTTCCACGACTCGTGCAGCCGTGGGATGGCTCTGCGATCGACCTACTATGCCGACTGTCGGTAAAGTCGTTGATACTCCGCCCATGAACCTCGTGTTCTCGGCAACTTGCATGTGGCGGGAGCCGCATTGCTTCGTCTCCTTCCCCCATTTCTCTACCGCCCCTATTCGCGCATATAAATAATGGCTCAAATGAAGGGAGTGAACTATAGTTGTAATACTAGAAATTATTATTCATAAAAAAAAAATTTTGAACGCCTGAAAAAAGATCTGAAGCCATTATAAAAAACAAAAAAAAATCCGTAACGAGCTGGTCTCGATCGTAGGCACACGATGCAGACATCACACAAGTCCCCACTTAGCGTCCTCTATCGATCTGGTGCGAGAGAGAGCGCTACATCCTCTCAAACGGGAGCGAGAGAGAAAGCACGAATACCCCGATGCGTAGGGCGGAGCCTACGAGTTGGGGTAATCACGGACACGGACGCATACATGCGAGTAGTGTACATGAGCGCACACAAGCCCAGGCGCCGGTGGCGCCATCTAGAAAGTTGGGGTAATCTACCCCAACTTTCTTTGCTTCAAACGGGCTGCAGGCTGTACGCTTCTATGGTACTCAATCTTCGTTGCCTGTATGTACGACCGTGACTGGAAGGGATGAGGGAGCACGGACCACCTTTGCGTAGAGGGAAGCGTCGGACTGTGTGTTAGCTTGAGGTTGATTGGTCGACGCGCTGGGCCTAAGGGGTGGAATAGTTCGAGTATTCGGGACTTAGAATCTTTGCAGCAGCCAACAGAGTAGTCAGAATTATTCGAGCTGATTCGAGCCGCGAAACGAACGAGACTACTTTTGACGACTCTTCTTTTATAATCGCAAACCGAGAATTCCTTTATCTCATCTATCTTATTTTGTTTGTCTTTTGAGATTGAAATAAGATTGCATTATAATAATAAATAATTATAGTTTAACCCGGTAATTTTTCGTGTTCGATTTCGTTATCTTTCGCGATATTTTCAGTAAGAGTTGTACTTTCGCGAGGTGAGTTTCATCTCTTCAATCCGGAGACGAATCCCAGGGACTACGTTGGTAGCCACACTCTCGTGTGGTCCATTGTGCGTTTGAATTTTGCGCGTTCGACGCTCTCGGAGCGTCACAGTCTGTAGAGATGCTAGTCGGTCTCGTACGTTAAGCGTTTGAGTTGAAGCGTCATGAACGTACCCAGTGAACACGTTATGTTGCCGCAATGTAACATGGAAGTTACATGTAATGTTACAATGTTATCCCTATGTAACGTTGCTGTTATATAACATGCAAGTAACAATGTTATGTAACATTTGTTACATGTAGGTTACATAACTGCAATATAACTTTGTTACATTACAGCAGGGGGGTGACACTCGTAGATAAAAGTGGCACGCGAAATTCGCTTGGCCGCACTGTGGCGCTGGCTGTTCTGTCAGAACCGTCGGAGTATTAATAACCTCAAAAATTCTCGCGCTGACGCGGGTGGATCGGCGCGGGAGGAGAGGGGGGTTAAATCGAAGATTCTGACAGAACAGCCAGCGCTGCTGGTGGCGATTTCAAGAACTTCAAATTCTGGCGACAAAACGCGTTTCGATTTAATGTACAGGGAGCATAGGCAGTGTCATACCCCTGCATTACAGTAATGTAACATATGTTATATTGCGGCAATATAAATTTGTTACATTACAGTAACGTAGCAAATGTTATATTGCGGCAATATAACATGGAAGTTACATGTAATGTTACAATGTTATTCCTATGTAACGTTGCTGTTATATAACGTGCAAGTAACATGTTATGTAACATTTGTTACATGTAGGTTACATAACTGCTATATAACCTTGTTACATTAGTAATGTAACATATGTTCTATTGCGGCAATATACCATAGAAGTTACACACTGTAAACATTTTTACTACGAGGGGTCAAGGGTCGCGAAATTAAGTTATGAGGGATGACGTAAGTTATGAGGGGTCAGGTATTTTGGAATAAAGTTTTGAGAGTTCACATGACACTAGGGGTCAGAGGCCCCCAAATTAAGTTATAAGAGGTCACTTAACTTATGAGAGGTCACAGCTCTTTCAAACATTTTTTGAGGGCTTACATAATTTATGAGAGGTTAGAAGCTCTGAAATTAAGTTATGAAGGGTAACGTAAGTTATGAGGGTTCAGGTATTCTGGAATAAAGTTTACATAACTTATGAGGGGTAAAAACGAACTTTCATGGTTTATTGCTCATTCAATTGCCTATACTATTATTATTATTGTTATTATTATTATTATTATTATTATTATTATTATTATTATTATTTTACTACCATTATTATACTACTATTATTTGTTCGGCACTCTAGCATTCATATATTATACAAGTAGAGAGAATTCATGAGTAGTCGGTAGCGTAATCGGTAGCGTGTTAGGTAGATAGGTAGGATGGTAGGTAGGGTCGAGGGTTCGATGAGAAAAGTTAGATCGGACAATTCGTGCAGATTTTTTTTTCTATGAATCTCTTTCGGGCCGGTAAACTATGCATATTAAATTATTTTGCGAGAGCTATATATTTTTTATAACATGTTTAACAACAATTAATTCTATTTACAGTAACGTAACACAATTACATAACTGTTACGTAACTGTTACATAACTGTTACATAACTGTTACATAACTGTTACATAACTGTTACATAACTGTTACATAACTGTTACGTAACTGTTACATAACTGTTACGTAACTGTTACATAACGTTACATAACTGTTATGTAACAATGTTACATTGCTGAGTAGGAAATTGTAACTTACATGTAACTTACATGTAACGTCCATGTAATGTTACATGTTACAAACGGTAACATTGCCGTTACATTGCTGCAACATTACTGTGTCCACTGGGTAAGTTCGTTGTCCAGTTCTTGCAAGTCGGTAGGGTAGGATGTTGTACGACAGGAAGTTGGTAAAGAAGATCCCTCTAGATATTCTTCAGCGAAAAATATAGAGGAGGATCCTCTTAGCGTTTCGTCTCGGGTACAGTGCAGACTCATCAGTAGGGCTATGCAACTTTACCCTGCCCCAGACGCGCCAGCGGTGGTAGAGTCTGGAAGCTTGGAACTGTTATATATAGGAAACGCTATGTGCCCTGGCACTTGCGAGAAAGGCTGGAGTACGGAACGCCACGGCACTCCCCCCCCCCCCCCCCCAGTAACAGCGTTACGAAGTCTCCTGGAGGGAGAGAGTGGCGTGGAGGAGCGGAGGCGTGGATAAGGTGTAACTCGTGAGAGAGGCGTGGTACTCGTAATGAGTGTCGTGTGCCGGTCCGTAGGTCCTTTTAAGAGGAGGCTAAATACCATTTTCGTTCAATCCCTACATTATCGACTTATCACCGTCGTCCAGTCTTTCTCCCAAAACCGTAAATGAAAATTTATTAAATTTTGAAAATTCAGAGGAGGATAAGTTAATTAACAATCAATTGATAATTAAGGGGCTAAAACGCGTCACAACTAACTCCCACGAATTCATTGGAGCCCCAAGAATATTAGGTTACTCGTCAGAATCCATGGTGCTGCCCTCCCTCGCACGTTTGTAAACTAGATTTCGTCATTTCGTGTTTCGATAAAACTACAATTTATCGATATTTATTTCCTTATGCGCCATCCAAACTTACGATGTGTCTTTTCCATAAAATAATGTCGAAAACGTCTTGATATTTGTGTCTTGGCGTTCTTCATGGAGCCTCACTCTTAGTTTAGACGAAATACAGTAAAAAGTCTCATAATTCAAGATTTTCAATTACAGATTCCTGATGGTAATCGGATCTATACTTTTTTTTTTTTATTTATCAAAAAAATGTTAGTGAGGCTCCATTTGTGCCATAATTCCGATTATGCTGTTAAAATTTTATTGAATTCCATTCATTCGTATGAGAGCAAGTTTGGATGGCGATTTCGAAGCGTAGTGTCGGTATTTAGCCTCCTCTTAAGCTCGTATTCCGTGTTGCTTTGAATTTCTGTGATTGTACCGTCTTGTCAATCACGTTGAGTTTTTGCGTGCTCGTATCACGCCGGGGTCACCAGTGTAGAGATGCTAGTCGGTCTCGTACGTTGAGCGTTTGAGTTGAAGCGTCATGAACGTAAGTTCGTTGTCCAGTTCTCGCAAGTCGGTAGGTCAGGATGTTGTACGACAGGAAGTTGGAGTACGGAACGACAGGAAGTTGGAGTACGGAACGCCACAAGTCTGTGGCGTTCCGTACTCCAGCCTTTCTCGCAAGTGCCAGGGCGCATAGCGTTTCCTAAATATAACAGTTCCAAGCTTCCAGACTCTACCACCACCGGCACGTCTGGGGCAGGGTACAGTTGCATAGCCCTACTGATGAGTCTGCACTGTACCCGAGACAAAACGCTAAGAGGATCCTCCTCTATATTTTTCGCTGAAGAATATCTAGAGGGATCCTCTTTACCAACTTCCTGTCGTACAACATCCTGACCTACCGACTTGCGAGAACTGGACAACGAACTTACGTTCATGACGCTTCAACTCAAACGCTCAACGTACGAGACCGACTAGCATCTCTACACTGGTGACCCCGAGGTGATACGAGCACGCAAAAACTCAACGTGATTGACAGACGGTACAATCACAATAATTCAAAGCAACACGGAATACGAGCTTAAAAGGACCTACGGACCGGCACACGACACTCATTACGAGTACCACGCCTCTCTCACGAGTTACGCCTTATCCACGCCTTCGCTCCTCCACACCACTCTCTCCCTCCAGGAGACTTCGTAACGCTGTTACTGGGGGGGAGTGCTGTGGCGTTCCGTACTCCAGCCTTTCTCGCAAGTGCCAGGGCGCATAGGCATAGCGTTTCCTATATATAACAGTTCCAAGCTTCCAGACTCTACCACCACCGGCGCGTCTGGGGCAGGGTACAGTTGCATAGCCCTACTGATGAGTCTGCACTGTACCCGAGACGTAACGCTAAGAGGATCCTCCTCTATATTTTTCGCTGAAGAATATCTAGAGGGATCCTCTTTACCAACTTCCTATCGTACAACATCCTACCCTACCGACTTGCGAGAACTGGACAACGAACTTACGTTCATGACGCTTCAACTCAAACGCTTAACGTACGAGACCGACTAGCATCTCTACAAGTCGGTAGATGACAGAGCCATCCCACGGCTGCTAGAGGAACTCTAACGGGTGCAGCAGCCTATGCTGTTCTATGGGACTGCATTTTCGTGGCTAAGAACCCTAAGAACTCTTGTTATAAATTATATTGGTGATTTCATTTGCAAAACGGTGACGTTTTATTTCTGTAGGATTTCCGAAAACAAAGATTCGTGGTAATGTTTGACAATCAAATGAGGGACACAGCTCACAAAAAACTCATTTTCGTTACATTTCAACTAACTAAACCCGGTCATCATCTTTCGATAAAAAGCCGGAGCTTTGAAAACACAACAAATGATTCCTCTGAAATGGCATAACTTCTCAGATCAGCATCTCAATTCAATAAAACAAAACTGAGGGTGGAACTGGTTAAGGTCGCAAGGATCATTATTATTTTGTAGAATTAAAATCCTTTCAGTCACAATCTTCTGTCCCTTGTACTCAAGTTCAATAGGAGATAATTGACAATTAACCCCTCTGACAGCCTGAAATTAATAATGTAGATACCTTGGATGCCTCCACGAAAACATTTCAAGAACACACAACTATAACTTTTTTTTAAATCCCACTTTGATGATATGTATTAAAAATATTCAAATGTGTTTCAGAAAAATGGGTGAACGCAAAGGAACTAACTTGTACTACCCGCCAGATTATGATCCACGGGTTGGTGGCCTTAACAAGTTTATGGGGACCCATGCATTACGTGAACGAGCACGTAAACTGCATTTGGGCATCCTCATAATTCGTTTTGAAATGCCATATAACATATGGTGTAATGGATGTGGCAATCACATAGGTATGGGAGTACGGTACAATGCAGAAAAATCAAAGATTGGCATGTATTACAGTACTCCACTTTACCAATTTCGAATGAAATGCCATTTGTGCGACAATCATTTTGAAATTAAGACAGATCCTGCGGTAAGCTATTTCAATTTTCTTTATTAATATTATATCATTTTAGGCTGATTATTCCATTCCCAGGCATCTCAACGGTGAAATTATGTGCCAAGTATCCAGCATACGAGCTGTAACATATCTTGCAAACCAGCTTCACTTGCTAGATACCTGTAGACGGAAAAATCGGTACCAAGTGTTGCTAAATATGAATCTAGAAAGAAATGGTACAGGAAAAAAACCCGCCGAAAAAGGAGTACGGAAAAAATACCCGATGAAAAAAATACTCTATGGAAAAAATAACTGATGCGTGCGTCCATGGGATACGTGGATTTGTGGGGTGGGTTTGGAGCACTGAGTGGGGTGCACGGAATAGGATATTTTGGTAATTAATACGAAGTGATTCACTAGAATAGATATCCCCGTTTCAGAGTTTCTGTCATTTTTTTGGGTTTGATGAAAAAAAAAAAATTATCAACTTTTTATAACTTTTTTTTTTATCAAAGCCAAAAAATCGATAGAAACTCTGCAACAGGGACATCTAGTCGAGTAGCTAAATTTCTTTTTTTCTTGAAAAAATTATCCATGAAAAAAAAAGTTGGCCTCTCCTGAGCTAATATTTATTGTTGGTAAATATTCGGAAGTGTAATTCCCGCTATAAAGAGGCTATACATTTTTTTTATCAATTCTTTATAATTATAAAACCTTATATTAAGTTATATTTCAATGGCGCATAATGTTTTTACCCAACTTTTTAAATTTTTTAAAAATAAATTTGTTCTTGTTTTTTAAATAAAATAAAATGAAGGAATTTAGCTACTAGAATAGACATCCCCGTTGCAGAGTTCCTATTGTTTTTTTGGGTTTGATAAAAAAAAAATTTTGTTTTATTATAAAAACTTGGTTTTTTATGAAACTCAAAGAAACAACAGAAACTGCTACGGTGGTATCTATTTTAGTAGCTAAATTTTTTTTTTTTTTAATTAAACAACTTGGGTGAAAACATTATGCGCCGCCATAATAATATTAAATATGATGTTTTTTAACTGAAAGAAACCACATTATAAAAATCAGCTTGGTTCTGACAGGAGTTACCCTTCCGAATATTTACCTTATTTTTTTATCATTATCTAATAGAATATAATTTTTAAAAAAATGTGGGATTCGGCATTCCCATGAATTGCACTTCGCAATAATTACCGATATTTTTTCCGCAGGTATTTTTTCCGCGGGTTTTTTTTCCGTACTATTTTCTCTGCGGGTATTTTTTCCGTACTATTTTTTTCGCGGGTATTTTTTCCTGTGCTATTTTTTCCTACCACCGCTAAATATACAGGGTACCCCATGAATGAAGGTCACCACCGTGAGGGTAGGTTCGTGACGTAATATCAAGGAGAAAAGTCCATTGCCTTTTTTTGATATTTTGAACCCCAAAATTGGTTTTTATTTAATTAATTATTAAAGTATTATGGAGTAGAAAAGCCCTTTGCCATTTTTTGATATTTTAAACCTCTGAATTGTTATTTAATTAATTATTAACGTATTATTGAGTAAAAAAGTCCTGTGCCATTTTTTTATATTTTTAACCCTTGAATTGTTATTAATTCAATTAATTAATAACAATGCAGGTTCAAAATATCGAAAGTTGGCAAAGGATTTTTCTACTCGATATTACGTCACGAATCTACCTTCATTCGTGGGGCACCCAGTACATGGGTTTAAGCTTTGGATTTTTGTATAATCAATTTCAAAGGTTTTGGCGATGTAATGAGTAAAATATTTCTTAAGATGCAATTCCTAAGTCGAATGGATACTAAAAATTTAACCCTCTGGTCTATACCATTTTCTGTAGCCATGACCTACACCTTGGGTCACTAGTGACCCGAAAGTTCTATCCGTTGTAGAACTTATTCAGAGCATTTGTTTTTAATGTTTTAGTAGTGAAGTGGAATCATTTAAATGTCCCGAATAAGAATAAGCAAGGACAAATGCTCTATCGATATTTGGTAAAAAGTTATTTAAGAATGAAGACAGAAATACGTGAAGTAATGTGAAAAACACCTTTTTTTAATTTTTAACAATCTTTCTTTTGTTTGTCGGCTGATCGAAAAAAATCCGTGCGTTTCATAAATCGGAAACTTTTCTCTAAAAAGCTATATAGGAGGAGTTCTTTGTTAACCGGGCCACTTTTTTTGTCACCCTCTCCAACTATTCAAAATCTGCCTGTTTGAAATATTAGTCAAAAGGAACGTCTGTGATTTTTTTTAGATTTTCTTAGTCGTCCGTTCAGGATTTTCAATTTTTCATTACGAACACTGTATCTCAAAAAATATTCATCGAACAAAAAAAACACAAGGATGAAAACTTTTTTATTTTTTCCACTTTATCGAAAAAAATTAAAATCATAATTTTTCTGCATTGAAAAAATGGAAATTTGGCAAAAAAATGAGAATAAAATTTTTTTAAAACCTAATAACACACTTTCGATTTCGGTACAAATTTTACAGGATGTCTGTCATTGGGTAAAGAGTTTGGGAAAAAATGTTCAAAATGGCTCCTGCAATGGTTACGATGAAATTGTTTTTGCAGACTTTACCCAATGATAGGACGTGAAAAAAAATCAAAACCCTGCGAAATCTTTATGCGTTTATGATATTTCGCAGGGTTTTTTTTTCATCGTAACCATTGCAGGTGCCCTGTAAAATTTGTTCCGAAATCGAAAGTGTGTTATTAGGTTTAAAAAAATTTTATTCTCATTTTTTTGCCAAATTTCAATTTTCTCAATGCAGAAAAATTATTATTTTAATTTTTTTCGATAAAGTGGAAAAAATAAACAAGTTTTTATTCTTATGTTTTTTTTTATTGATCAATATTTTTTGAGAGACAGTGTTCGTAATGAAAAGTTGAAATCCTTAAACGGACGCCTAAAAAAATCTTTAAAAAATCACAGACGTTCCTTTTGACTAATATTTCAAACTAGCAGATTTTGAAAAAAATTGGAGAGGGTGAAAGAAAAAAGTGACCCGGTTGAAAAATAATTTCTCATAGATGGTTTTCCTGTTCCTTTGAAAAATATTACTTATTTTACACAATGACAATGGACTTTGAGGCAAATCTATATAGTTACATTTTCGGCTGCGATGTCCAACAGAATAATACTTTTTCGACATAATTGGAAGCTTATTATGTCACCTATGCAATAATAATGCGCGAAAAAAACTATTGTTTATGGGAAGTTTTTTAAATAAAGAAAAAAATTGAAAAATGTATTTTATGCAAAACTCATATGCATTTATTAGCGAGAAATTCTTACAAAATTACACAAATAGCGTTGAACTTATTCTCTATATTATTATTATTATTATTATTATTATTATTATTATTATTATTAATTATTATTAATTATTTATTATACTACAAGATGGTGCTGGGGGCAAATCGGCACCCCACAAACTGCACATGTTTTTGAAGTTTTGTTGATGTGTAAACATCTTAGCGCTCGGTTCGCGGTAGGGGTTAGCTGAGACTCGAGCGTCAGATGACGTCAGCGTAAGATGATTTGATGTGAGTGCGATCAGTGTGCGTGAGATCAATACACGGAAGGGGCTAACTGATACTTATATATATTAAGGCCCGGACACAATGAAAAACACAAGAGATAGGAATAAGAAATAAGGAATAAGAAATAGCAGAAATACAGTTATGGCAGAACCGTTGGTCAACGCACAATGAAGAAATAGGGAATAAGGAATAAGAAATAGCGATAGAATTTCCGTCGCGTTGGAAATCTATCTCTTATTTCTTATTGCCAGCCAATCACAGGACCAGCACAAGCTTCTTAAAAATGGCGGTATGAAATTCAAGCTCTTTTCTTCGCCTTGATATGCCTTGTATCACGACGTGGGTAATGTACAGTATGTATTTTGTATATAATATATGTCGTGTATAAATGTACATTCTATGCAGAGACGGGCAGTTGCAATTATCTTTATAATGAAATTATACGTTCAATTACTAATTATTCGAGGCATTTTTACTTATTGATAAAATAAAGTTATGCATTCATCAGAGCAGCTTTAATTATTAATCATGTAATTACAAATTATTTAAAACATTTCATACTGAATATCATTCAAGTACTTGGAACCGAATTTAATTACATATATAATTAAATTACATTTGTAATAAAATTATGTTTCTTCACTATAATTTATTCACTATAATTCAATTACAAATGTAATTTAATTAAATTACCATTGTCATGCAATAATAATTGTAATTAAATTACATTTATAATTAAATTACGATTTTCAATTTAATGTTTGAAAGATCTCATAATCGAATGACTTTGGAAATAAGAAGTTTATCAAGTTTAAAAATTCAATTCAAAAATTAAGAAGCTTATTATTTTATCAATAATATATATACATTCTAAAAAAACTCCAATCTCTCGCGCACAGTCAAAAGGGCAACGCGTTTGTTTTTTCAGCATCACATTGAGATTATGTATTTGACGTTGGCGCACGCAACAGCACGCACCGCTGTGATTGGTTGAATATTGTAACTTATCGCCTATTGTGTCTTGCGCCGCTGTGCTATTTCTTATTCCTTATTTCTTATTCCTATCTCTTATTGTTTTTCATTGTGTCCGAGCCTTTAGACCACGGTCGTACATACAGGTCTGGAAACTCTAGTGGTGGGGGGTGACCCACTTAGTGTGACCATCTTGTAGTTGGCATTATTCCCACCTGCAGTGCTGCACGTTAGAGATTTTTCAAAAAAGCGAATAAATAATTCCTAACTAAGAAATTTACATGTTAACAACGAGAGTAATGCTCGGTTTATGCAGCGGCTGTAACGTAACTTTAAAAAGTTGAAAGTATATATTGCCCTTGTGGCGTTTATGCAGAATTGGTAGCTTATTTGAAAAATCCTTGCAGCGCAGCGCCACGCACGGTCAGATGGCGAACCTACGAAACAGCCACACTAAGCGGGTTACCCCCACCACCGAAAAAACAATAGAGTTTCCAGACCTGTATGTACGACCGTGCTTTAGACCGTGCGACAGAGCTTAGGTATCGGCGACGCGCATGCGTGAGCAGCGTAGAGCGCGTCACCGTAAGGTCTGTGTGAGAGCGCGTCAATGTGTGTGTTGCATAGGCATAATGTATGGTCTACGCGTCCGCACTGGAAGCCATTGCATACAGTGTCCGCCTAGGTAGACAAAGAGAACGAAACTGTGGCCAATAGCTATCTCTTTCTGACTCCCTCATTGGCTACTGTTAGAAAGAGACAAGACGTGGCCACAGTTAGTCGCTATCTCTTTCTCTCTGGTGACGCTCTATTCGTAGTCCATACTTTATGTCTATGGTGTGTTGGGACCAGAGATAGGCAAACACCTAATGGAATAAATTTCAATTACAAATCACCTCGCTAATGTGTAATTGCAACTTTCTTTCATTATTCATTACAATCATAATGTGTAATTGAAAGGCCAATTAATTGACCACTATGATTGTAATGTGTAAGTAAAGTGAGATTTAATTACTCATTACCCGTGCAATGGATAATTGACTCGATTCGATTCCGAGATATTTCAAACATTAAATTACAAATCGTAATTTAATTGTAAATGTAGTTAAATTACATGTGTAATTTAAGTAAATTACAAAAGTCTGAATCGTCCATGCTTTTATTTTACTTATTTCGTGTTTTCAACTTTTCTTAGCCACCGTTTAAACAAAAGTATATTTCATTTGCCAATTGAGAGTTTCTCCGTTTTCGTTACTAACGGCTAGTTTCTTTACCTCTGGATAACTTCGTGCAGCAGATTTCCTATACCTTAAGTGCAAATTTAATTCAATTATAAATGTAATTAAATTCGTTTTCAAGTAATTGAATCATTTTCAATATAAAATGCTTGAAATAATTTGTAATTCAATGGGTCTCCATTACAAAATGCCGAAATAATTTGTAATTGAATGGATCATAATCAAAACTGCTCTAAGTAATGCACAATTTAATGCTATAAAATTACAAATGCTTCAAATAATTAGTAATTTAACGTGTAATTTAATTATAAAAGTAATTGCTACCGCCCATCTCTGGTTGGGACAGTTGACGTTACGGGCTTAGCTCCCGGTAGATGCTAACTGAGATTTCGAGCATCAGACGAATCACGTAAAAGTCCATTACCAAATAAATTTTGATCTAAACCAGTGCAAGGCCTCAATTTTCCCAAATCGAACTGATACGAACTCACATATTTACACATTAATTCTCGTGAGTACCTTGGTACTCACACTGATTTTTGTCGGATTTTGCTTTGCAAAAGAAGTTTTGCAATTCCGTATCCGTATCTTCTTCTCTCTCGACAGAGTCTTTCTCTTTGCACGTAGCGTCGTTATTAATCGCTATTTAATGTATATATTTTTTTATTGCACTCCGTGCGTAAAGTGACCACTGCTCGCACGCTTCGCTCCGCTGCGCGTGCGAAAAGCGGGCACTTTACGCACTCGTGCGATAAAATTTTGTACGATACTCGTGCGAGAAACTTTTTCTTAACTCGTGTGATTGCAGCATTCGCCTTCGGCTCATGCTGCAAACTCACACTCGTCGAGAAAAAGTTTCATCGCACTCGTATCGTAATGTACTATTATTTCACTCCGTGCGTAAAGTGCCCACTTTACGCACTCGTGCAATAAAATTTTGTACGAAACTCGTGCGAGAAACTTTTTCTCAACTCGTGTGATCGCATCATTCACCTTCGGCTCATGCTGCAAACTCACACTCGTCAGAAAAAGTTTCATCGCACTCGTATCGTAATGTACTACTGTCTCACTAAAATACCTTCAAAATACAATAAACTATTATTTAAAAACGAAAAAAAAAATATTTTTTTCAACAATTTTTAACCGATTGTATACACCCTGGGTAATAAAAGATCCGAAAAGCAGTTTTATACCTCTACCGATACCTTTTTGGAAGCGTCTATTTTTTCCCTAATTTTCAGCGCAATAAAATCCCACCCCAGAGATTTCACTTCCCAGGAGCATAACTTCTAGGGTTCCGTCAGGTCACTAGTGACCCACCAGGTGTAGACCAGAGGGATGAATAGGTATAGTATATATATTAATGTATCATGCGTATTAAAGAGGTTCTATCGTTTCTTATGCGCTAGATAAATTCCAAGTTTAATTGTTTAAAATTCGTATAAACCTTCTTAACAATCATACTCAACTGTGGGTTAAATTTGAGAAAGTTTGAACGTCTAAAAATCGAGTTATTTGTTGTAAAACATCATCTTTTTTCGTAACTTCCCATAAGACCTTACGTTAAAGTTGTGATTTTTAACACTGATCTCAATTACCAGACGATGAAACCTTCTCAAATTTTTTACACATTATAATACGACGCTTAAGAAGATTCACGCAAAATTTCAAATAATTATCTATTACGATTATGACCATAGAACCTCCTTAAATTAATTATATGTTATGACAGCGATTTCAAGAATCTACTCGTAACCACATACACTCGTAAAAGTATGTTTGAAAATTCTTATTTCAAACATAAAATTTTGCCTGTGTTCTTATGTTTCGATATTGATACTACACTCACAAAAATGTGCAAGCACATACTTTTCTATCCAGATGGATATAAATACAGTAGGCAATTTTGAAGTTGCCCATTGGTACCTCATTTCATTTATTGTTCTCGAAGGCCTGCTCCGTGAATAAGTACCTTTGCTCTTTTCAACTTTTTCATAGCTCATGTCAGAGTTGTCAGTAATCGGAGTATCGAGTGGGGGGCTATTCATTATTTACGTAAAGATCCCGCGAGAGGGGGGGGGGGTAAAAATCTCTACACGACCGTACTTCGGGGGCAAGGGCAATGTAGAGCGATGGACATTTGAGAGTAAATCTATTTTTTCATTTGTAATGTACAATTTCATTTACATATTCTTATCTTAATTTTTTTTATTGTTTACTAAGTTACAAAAATTTTAAATGTGTTTATATTTACACATTTCGAAGCTTATACTACATTTTGTTCGTATATTAATCTTACTTAAATTATTTGTGAAAAATTCCTTTCTCTTCTAATTAATTTGTTCCCTCATTTTAAGATTGTTTTAAATTTAACCTTTAATTACAATATGCAGATTTCGAAGAATAAATAATTGTTTGAAAAAATGAAAACTTTTTATTGATGTCAAATAATAGTGTTTTAGTGTACCTGACCCTTTTGTAACGACAATTTAACTATGTTAAATGCTTTTTAGGAAAATTAGGTCAAATCCTACGAAGGAGAAGGTGGAGCTTAAAAAATCGTATGTGTCCTTACCTAGGGGCAGGGGGGAGGGTCAAAAATGTCCGAAACCATCCTTACGTAAATAATGAATGGCCCCTAACGCGTTTGCATGCGTGCGGGTGTGCATGCGTGTGCGCATAGGTGATGCAGAAAACCCAGAATTTCATTACCATAAATCTTCCTTTATGAGAAACTCCCTCGTATTTTTACGCATCAACGAAGAGTTCTTCACGAAGAAAACTTTATGAGGAAGTAATTAAACAAATACTTCTTAATAGAGAAGGACTCGAAAATGCATAAAAATGATAAGTAATCAATGTACAAACTAAAAATTAAAAAAAGCCTGAATTTGTTTGTAAATGAAATAGGCAATCCATAATGGCCACCATCTAATTCACAATGTATAATAACTTTTCCGTTTAATATGGGGCGATCTTATAACATGTTGGTGTGTGGGTAAGGTTGTACAATGTATAAAAAAATGCACAGTAATATGAATCAGATGAAGTAACACTATCTCTTATTGAATTAAGTACAATATCTTAAGTATTTAAAAATGAAACTACTCGGTTTTCTAGAATCTTGACTATGTGATAGTGAGTGGGGCCCGTCGACAAGAAAACCGGTGGGATCCAAAAGATAACGAGCAAGTAGTTCCAGAGACTAAAGAAGTATCACGAAGATTGTACGACGACGCAATGTATAAATTGGAACATAGAGTGGAAGATACAAAAATCGCCCGTTCCCGGGATTCAGGCTTAGATGGCGCAATGGCTTCAAGCGACGCTCAATGGAGTGATGACTACGCCTCGAATTGTGCCCTACGTGCATCCTTTCGGGTTCGTCTTTTAACAATGTAAATTTTAAGTCATATTTTCGTGGAAAACATTCCGAATATTCCACGCAATACTGAAAAAAATCGAAGATATCGAACGGTTAGTGCGATCGAGCTTGCACTTTGAACAAGGCATATTTACATCAACCATTTCCAACTCCCAGATTGTTCCCGGGGCAATACGATAGAAGTTATATGTTCCTTCAGAATTAGGAAAAATCGTATAATTCCAAGTTTGGGTTATTTCCAAGATATTGGATATAAATCTTCATTGATGAGCAAAAAAATGTGAAAACTAAAATCGATGGTTTTTTCATCATCTACCATTGATGATGGAAAATCATACACCTCAATATCAATAGCTTTTTTTTGAAACGCTACAAGTCAAATACTCTTCATTGTGAGAAAAAACGCCTGACGGCAGAAGCCGGCAGATAACGGCACCAGAAAGCGACGATAAACATAGGAGCTATCAAGAGTCGCGGTATCGACTCAAAACAAGTACATTTTCGACTTTACCGACATGTCGCGAGTCGCACCAAGATTCTCTTATGCCAACAACCTTGCTCATACATGGGAGTATATCTATAGCGAAAAATTTACTTTTCCTAATAACTCATTAATCAAAGTTTTTCAGAAAATTTGAGATGATACGTTTCGTCTCCAGATTTTTTCTCTTTCGATTGGTACCTGAAAGAAAGCCGTAGCTGGTCGCGTATGGGGGATACGTATTTTTATCGGTTAATTTTTCTCAATGAATATTCCGTTTTCGTCGCATATTTTTCGTCCATTTTCGTCCCATATTTTGCAGCCAACATTTTTCGCACACACCATAAAGTTGGCTATAAAATGTCACGTGGTCCGTTTTTAGATGTTAGATGAGTGCAAGAGAGATAGTGCTATGGGGATAGTGTGAGAGCAAGAGAGAGGTCTTTAGCGCGTGAGGCGGTCACTGGCGCGTAAAGGCGTAAGCGTCCAAGACAAATGCAGCCTATGCTGGTGCCGGTACTACGAGATATAACCTCGAAAAATTATAAAGTCCCTTAAAAGTATATTTAAAAATGTAAACAACAAAAATGACATGTGTTCTCAATTAAAATTCAAAAAGGATATTTAGTTTGTATAGCAAAAATTGGTGTAGTGATTTGTGCTGCCGGAATATGATAATTTTGAATTTATTGTGGTCCGTCACAAAAATTTATTTAGAATTTATTCTGATCTGTCAGAAAAATTTAATATGATAAAATTTAATTTCATCCTTAATATCAATCTTAGTTAATATCAATCTCCATATCGATCTTAGTTTTTATAGTGCCCAGCGAATAAAATTGTTCTCTGTGCACTGGTAAAAATTCCATCCAAAATGAGGTTTATAATTTTTTTTCTCATCGATGGAAGATTTTGTATCCAGGATGTATCCAGAATCGAAATCGTCGTGTTAGTTAAAGAAAAAAAGTAGTGAACCTCAATGGTAATACTATTTGTCCACTGCACAATGTTCAATGCACAATGGACAGTATAGCATTTTGTTATCTGTGTGGATGGACCAGATTCTATTCATAATGAGGCTTATGATTTTTTTATTCATCATTGTAAGATTTTGTATACAGAATCTAATTTGTGGTATTTGTTAAAGAAAAAAAGTTATGAACCTCAGTATTAATAGCATTTTCTTCATTGCACAATGAAGAAAATACTATTCGTAATGAGATTTATGATTTTTTAACTGATCGATGGAATTTTTTGTATCCAAAATATAATTGGAGGAGTTTGGTATCCTGGAGTTGGATCATGAACCTTAGTGTAAATACTATAAATAGCATTTTGTTCACTGCACAATGAAGGAAATTCGAACTATATTGAGGTTGATGATTCTTTCTCTCATCGATGGATGATTTGTTTTATAAATTATCAATTACATAAAAATAATATAATTACATGAAATTATAAATAATAAGAAAGAAAGAAAAAAGAGAGAGAGAGAGAGAGATTGATTGATTGATTGATTGATTGATTGATATACTTTATTATGTCCTAGTGACCTTTGGGGCAAATTTTGCAGTTTCGAGAATTCTTACAAAATTTATACTTACAGAGTTGATTACATTTGACAAGTCTACAGGTATGGAGTATTTACAATATTAATAATGATTATAGTTAGCGACAGGGTTGCCTAATAAATTAATTCACAAGTTTAGAGTCTATACATTATAGCAGTTTCAGAGATAAGCCGAGAAACGGACCGTAGTGCATTGTGTGATAACTGGGGTATAAGTTGCAGTGGTTCGAATTAATTCGGCAGAAGTATGAAAGAGCATTTGCACTCCGCGAGAATGCATGATAACTTAATTTTACGGTACAGGCTAAGGTACATGCTTGATACATAAATGCTTAAGGTACATACTTAGTACATAAATGCTTAAGGCTAAAGCGACATAAAATTTATACTAGCGTTTACATATCGTAAGGCGGTCAGTATAGCCTTTTAGGATGTGGACCTTCCAGTTGAGGCATTCTAAGAAATAACTGGACAGAGGTACGGTAAGAGACCAGTCCCACAATCGAGACAGCCAGATGTGACGTGGACTAGCCTGTTGGTAGGAGTATACCGCTCTCAGAGAAGAACAAGTGCGCAAATAGATGCTTTTTGAAGGTTTCAAGAGTGGGGGCTGAGGTCACAGGCAAAGAAAGAGAATTCCATAGGTGGATGGAGGTAACAAGAAAAGAGTTGCGATATGCTTTTGTACGGAAAGATGGGATGAGGTAAGCAGTAGCAGGGGCTATGCGACGATAAAGGCGTTGAGCTTGAGGTTGGATGTAGTAGTCTGTAAGGTAAGAAGGTGCATCTAACCTTGTTATGCCATACATCAAGCAACCGAGAAAATATGTTCGGCGATTTTTCACCGATAGCCACTTTAGGCGGTGTCTGCATGGCGTAATGTGTTCGTCCCTTCGCAGGTCATAAATGAACCTGATGCAGCAATTTACTAGTCTTTGAAGTGTAGTGTTGAGTTCGTTTGTCAGGTCATGGTATACTACGCAGCAATAGTCGATCAACGGGAAAATGAGTGCAGTGATAAGTTTGATTCTGATTTGAAGAGAGAGCGAGCTTTTATGATACTTTAGTCTGTAGAGAGAAAAATGATTTTTTTGTGAGATTGCAGTGACATGTCTATTCCAGGAAAGGTTTGATTGTATGACGACACCCAGATTCCTTGCCTCGGCCACATATGGCAAATCGTCACCATTTACCGATATCCGGAGCAAGGTATCGAAGTCTAGAGCATTTACATGTCTGGTACTGCCGAAAATGATTGCCTTTGACTTTGCCACGTTGAGCGAGAGTCCGTTTTGAGAGGCAAAATCTGCAATGGCCTGTGCGTCGTATCCGATTTTCTGAATGGCTGGTGCAAGTTGGGAGGGCAGGCAACTGAGGTAAATCTGGGTGTCGTCTGCGAAAATCATGTGCTCTGAGCATTTAAGAGAGTTACGGATGTCGTTTATGTAGAGTGCGAGCAGCAGGGGTCCAAGAACAGATCCCTGCGGTACCCCGGATGTAATTGGCTGCTTTTGCGATTGAGTATTATGATCATGGGTAACAATTTGGAATCTATTTGTCAGGTAGGAGTGGAACCAGTGTAGGGCTGATTCAGAAAATCCAATTTTTTTAAATTTAAACAGTAGTAGATGATGGGGGATTGAGTCAAATGCTTTGCTGAAGTCAAATAGGACGAGGATGGTTAGGCGTCGGTCGTCAATGTTTTTACGGATGTCGTCACATACTCTGAGGAGCGCTGTTTGGGTACTAAAGCCTGCTCTGAAACCTGATTGCATTGGGTCGAGGATGTTATGCACATTGAGGTAATCGACTACTTGGCGATGTATTATTTTTTCAAGGATTTTTGAGAGTTCCGTGAGATTTGCGATCGGGCGAGTATCGGATGGAGACTGAGGGGATGGGATTTTAAGCAGTGGTCGAATCAATGCGATCTTCCAGGTGCTTGGGAAGTAAGCAAGGTTAATGGAGGAATTGAGCAGGGTGGTTATGGAAGGAACAATATAAGGAAAAGAGGACTTGATGCAGTGGAGGGGCAAGTTTTCGTATCCGGATGAGAGTGAATTTACAGGTAGAGACTTGATTAGGGCGGTTACTTGCAGTGCAGTCACCGTGGTGAGATAGAGCATCGGTCGATCCAAGGTTATAGGAGCTGAGATAATTGAGAGTAAAGTATGTTGGGTGCAGGGAGGGGAAGCATTGGCTATGGAAGCATAATAGATAGGTCCGGAGTAAAGAAGTTGAGCGGTGAGGAGTTTTTGGATTTGATCATGCCTAGTCGTGCTAATTCCTTCCAGAGTTTGGAGGGATCAGTGATACTATTGAGGCAATTTAAGTGGTAGTCACATCTCGCCGTCTTGATGTCGGCCGTTAGTCGATCTCGATATTCGCGAAAAACAACCAAGCCGAGGAGGCTACCTGCTCGCCTGGCTCTTTTGTAGAGAATATTTCGAAATTTCATGCGCAGTTTGAGTTCATTAGTGAGCCAGGGAGCAGGTGGCCTTGAAGCCCTGAAGGTTCGAAGCGGTGCATGGATGTCCAGTTCTGTGGTAAGTAGTTCAGAAATGTTGTAGGTGAAGTTATCAATATCCGTGCAATTTGTGGGCTCGCGCCACTCGCCCGGGCCCCCAGAGCTAATCGTGTCACGAATATGATCTGAGAATGCCGCTCCATCAAAATTTTTATAAGAACGCCTAGTGAGAGTTCGATTAAAGCAATTTTGCGTGTCGAATTTGTATGATAGTTCAAGTAGGTCGTGACCGGCTATGAAGGGAGCGTCTGATTTGGTAACTGAGTGGATTTTGTCCAAGTCATCTATAATAAAAACATCGATTGCTGAGTCTGAGTGAGTAGTATGATGGGTAGCATCGGTGACCACCCAGTGAAGTGAAAGTAATGAGATAGAGTTCATGAGGTATCTAGATTCATAAGTATTCGCCAGGAGATTACAGTTTAGATCTCCTGCCAAAATAACGTTCTTGTAGGCATGCAAATGGTTGGTCAATTTGAGGTAGAAATCATCGAGGACCCGACCCTTGGGACGTCGATAAATCGTTGCAACCATTAGCACTTCACCGGGTGGAAAACGAACCTCGAGAAGAATAAACGCTTCCAGGTAGAAACCCCAACTCTATTTTGGCGGGTGCTCACCAGCAAGTACCGATAAATTCCGATACGAAGATGCAGGCTGCTATTTGCCAGTCCAAATAGAGACACATTGAAATCACTTTGAACAATCCTAGATAGAGTGTACCATAGAAAACGATAGAATCCTATATCGTGGTTCCAGGTAGAAACCCCAACTTCATTCTGGCGGATGCTTACCGGCAATTGCTGATAGATTTCGATACAGGGATGTAGGTTGCTATTTGCCAGTACCAATAGAGACAATTTAAAATGCCTTGGAACAATACTTGTGGAGTAATTCATGGAAAACGATAGAACCTTATATGGCGTTCCCAGGTAGAGACCATAAATCTATTCTGGCGGATGCGCACCGGCCATTGCCGATAGATTCTGATACGGGGATGCAGGTTGTTATTTGCTCAAAGAGACGCATTGTAAGTCCGAGAATGATCGTAGGTGGAAAATCCGATGGGAAACGGTAGAATGCTTTATCGCACATCCGAATAAAACCACGGCTGTATTCTAGAGAAAGCTTATGCGCAATTAGCAGTGAATTCCTATACGACGATGTAAATTGTTACTCGCTACTACGAATGGAGACAGATTGGAAGTACCTAGAAGAAAAGTTAAAAATCCGATGGAAAATGATACATCCTTCATGCGGGTTTGCCCATACATATCCGAAGTTTGTTTTACGTATAGTTGATTGACAATACAGTTATATTACGATTCGTGTGAGATAGACTGCCGCTCGTAAGTGCAGCTAGATTCTCATCGTGATAAAGTTTTTAGATTGTACCATCCATATAGGCACTCGTCAAAAGTTTACGAGAGTATGCCTGCTTATTCCCACTAAAAACTTGTCAAGATGGAAAAGTCTGATTCAGGCAGATAAATGTCTTTAATACTTTCTCATGTTCCTATTTTGGTAATTACTGATAAGATCTTCGTTTATGCCTAATTCCCTCTGCATAGCAACCGATCACGAATTTTTGTCATCGGGAGTTCCAGATAGAAACGATTAAAATTTGATAATAGACGGAATCTGCCTGCAATCACAAGTGGCTTCGCACATCCACTCTTTGTGCAGCTACTGGAATTAATCTGGCTTTCGTTAATCCAGATTCAATCTGTTACAGAAAAATTCTTGGACTACGAACGGTTCTATTGAAAGTCATGCGAAAAAACTGGGACAAAAACGCATGTCTTTCCGATAGAACCCATTTTTTATCTGAATCTATCAGACTTTTTCAAAAGGGTAGCTTCTTAAGGAAAGACGTGAAGAATATTCTGTACAAATTCCAAACGGATCGCTTGAAAACTCTTCCTTTGAGAGTGACCCCGTTTTGAAAAATACCATTCCGAGAAAAACGCGCTCACAACTTCCGCGCCAGGTCTCACGCGCCAATAAAAATTTTCCAAGAAAGGCTGTAGTGACCGAAATAATTCGAACTTCGATCTAAAAATTAGAGAGAACGTTTATAACCGTGTATACTATCGGATAATGCAAACAAAAATCGATTTTTTTGGAAATTTTACACTATGATGATCCCTTAAGCGTCTTACTTACGCACATTTTATGATTTCTACCTTACCGACGGAAGGTAACAACTGTAAAAAAATTCAGTCTATTACATTCTAGTACGTTTTCGTCCCGCTTTCTATTACGGAGTAAAGTTTTGTTCTGGTAACGCTGATACTAAACTCGTATAGTAACCACACGGCACACAGATATTGTACCTGAGTATAGCCACGACATATGAACACACGCACTTAGATGCTGTGATTGTGCGTAACCATAATAGATGAGTACGCGCACTTAGATGCTCATGAAACTATGTAACTGTCACTGAGATTCGGGTATAAGTTTGAGGGAGGGAAAATTTTGAATTGGAACAGCTGGTACTGCGTCACGAATTAATTATGCCGCGCGGCTCGCAGATATTGTGCTTGCATGAAGGTACGATAGATGAACACGCGCAGTTAGATATTGGGCTTGTGTGTAACCGCGATAGACGAGTACGCGCGCTTAGGCGCTCGCAAGACCATGTGTTGTCGTTGAGGCCCGAGAAAAAGCTTGTGGGCGTGAAAAGTTTGTGTTTGAGTAACTAATACCGTGTCCCGAAAATATTAGCCTTTCGCGAGACATTTAAATTCCCAAACATTGCACGATCACGTTCCGCTAGTTCAATTCAATTCAATTCAATCTTCCATTTATTGGCTCGGTTTATAGGGTGAATACGCCTATGAATGGACGGTTAAGCAATTCGAACACTTCAATCAACCGTACATCTTTGATTACTCTCTTTATTCTTATGTATTACATGGATATTAGATTCGTTAGGATTTATGCTTTCTAATAATATTATTACAAATCAAATTCAATTCTGGAAAAACGTTTTATTATGGATTAGAAATCAAAATAGACAAAATCCCAATGAATGAACGCTAGTGCTAATGATTAGACAGTACGAAGCCAATAAATGGACGGCAAAAACGGAGTAGAATTAACGCGTTAATGAATGTGCGCTTTGGAAACTTGAGTAAATAAATCAGCTATTTAAACGATTATTTATAAATTTGTAACAGTTATCTCGGATAGCGTAATAATTACTAAGGTTATTCAGTTTTGTGCCTCGAGCGTGTTACGACTCCCGTATCTGGTTGTAGTCGTTGCGATTTTTTCTCAGATAAGTTCTTTTCTCGTAACTTTTTTCTTTCTTCCTGCAAATTAACCACAATTAATTGTTCAAAATTTGACACAATTTTTTTCAAATGCTCATAAGTTTCTTGAAACCGGAGATATCAAAACACCCCCAAAAACACAAAAAATGGTGTGCAAAAATAGGAGACAAGTACATTTACGAAAGTATCTCTAGTTTCGTCTTCTTACAAAATGTTGTGAAATAAATAGACATGAAACTCACAGCACGCATTGCCAAGCAAATGTAGTTTCCCAATCTAACCTTAACTTTGCAATCAAAATTTTGAGGGTGGAGTTGGAATAAAAAAATTCGGAAAATCTTGACGATAAAAATTCGAAAAATAGCGGAATCAAGTGAAAATTGTCAACAAAGAGAAATTATCAATAAAAAAAAAGAAACAAAAAAATGAAAAGTACTTGGCGAGTTTGTTTTTAACGGAGGATAAGTCAAAACGGTTTTTCAGCCAAAAAGTGAACACCAGAATGTCAGTGTAAGCTCAGTAAAAAAACTCACCAAGTACTTTTTATTTTTTAGATTCTATTTTTGTATTGATAATTTCTCTTTGTTGACAAGTTTCACTTGATTACACTATTCTTCAAATTTTTACCGTTAACATTTTCCGAATTTTTTTATTCCAACTCCACCCCGAAAATCTTGATCGCAAAGTTAAGGTATTGTGGTTAATTTTTTGTTTCAGTTTTATTCAAAATTCTCTGGACTGTATCTTTCACTTCGTTTGGGTGCATAGGAAATCCAAGTTTCGCCTTAGCCAGGATCCATTGCACTATACGATCTCCACCTTCGACAGTCAAGTACGGATCGCGTCCCATTTTCGATCGCATTGGTACATTTTCTTTAATTTTCATATGCAACGTACTTTTAGGGATACCAAACTCCTTTGATGCCTTGCCCAACGTGAAGCCTTTTTTTTGCACGGCATCAACAGCCAATTTGAGTTGGCTGTCATCATAAACGAATCGTTGATATTTTTTTTTCAACGATTTTTTTTTTCGTTCCCACGTATTTTCGATTTTTTCGGTCTGGTGAAGCTTCTCGCCATCTACACACAAAACGATATAAATGTACCTGACGTCAAAATTATTTATTTATTTATTATCTAGTGCTATAAATTCAAATGCCTTTCTCTCATTGTACATGCATGTTATGTATTTACTTTTCTGTGTTTCATTAATCGATAAATCCGGTTCTTTGTTTACTTACGTCATCTATAAGTTACGCTAAATAATACTTGTCATGAGTTATCCTAATAAATTCCTCCTTTAGAAATCGTGCATTCATTGGTTACGAACGATAAATACGGTATGGCAATGTATGGATGATCGTCCATTCACTGGTTTTTATGATATATGCACATCCCAATGCTTGGACACGAGTTTTGAAAACTTTATGTATCTCAAATTTAATTTCTAAGTCACAAAAGAGAATCTCCACACGCTATATTACTTAATTGAAACGATATTTATGCTTAATGTAATAAAATAACCCTATAAAGTCTTATTTCGGAAGAGTAAATTTTGTACGTACCTTAATGTTTGGTAGAGCTTACCGCGTTGACTGAGAACACGTCGGAACGATCGTATTTTTTTTCGTGTTTGTAAACATATAGACAAAAAAAAATGCGTGAGGGCCACCTCTGGCAGTATAAGAAAACTAAAAATAAAAGTCCCGTCGGTATGTTACCGACCGATTGCTTAAGAAATGAATATATATGCGTCTTCGTCCATTCATTGGTAGGCGTCCAGCCATTGGCGTATTCACCCTACATGTTAAATGCGAGGACCATTTGGCCATCACCGTTATACAGAGAGCAAGTGCAATAAAGCAGAAAAGCAAGATGCATATATACAAAACACGTTAAGTAATAATAATAATAATATTAATAATAATAATCATAATATTAATAATAATAATAATAATAATAATAATAATTTTTTTTTACAGGGGGCAAATGCTTTTACGCACTATCGGGAGCGTTGACTTGGCTCCCCGTGTGTCGGACTCCTCCGTACAGACTACCGACTAAAACCCCCCCCTGTATCTCCAGACGACCACCCCGGAACCGCGTTAGCATTACTTCGGGGTGGCGCCATTAGTTGTTTTGAACGCCCCTTAGGGCGTTCCTTCCTCCAAAACTCTCTTCTTCCGACGGAGGACAACTTCCGCGAAGGAAGTGACCTCCGTCCAAGTTTCATCGTCCAGGAGCATAACTCCGATAATATTTTCCGGGGTTATGCTCCCGAACTTTTCCTCCAATGGTGCCCTCCACACGTTCCATTCTTCGCATTCGAAAAATGTGTGGAAGGCATCGTCTCTGGGGGATCCGCAGGATATGCAGCACGAGTCCGGCACTTTACCCATTCTGCACAGATAAGACCGGAAATACCCGTGCCCCGTCAGCAATTGTGTGAGGTAATAATTTACCTCACCATGCTGACGGTTGATCCAGGTGTCCAAGCGAGGAATGAGTCTCGCTGTCCACCTGGCCCGCGGATCCCATCTCTCTTGCCAGGTCAGCATGCTACGGGACCTGGCAAGCGCTTTTCGTCTCTCCCTCTATTCCTCGTCGGGAAGGCCCTGGTGGACGAACTTCCGCTCCTGGGCGAGGAGCTCAATCGGCATGACCCCGGCTATCACTAGCGCAGCCGGCTCTGAGACCGTGCGGTAAGAGCAGGCGATACGGAGGGCCCCTCTCCGCTGCACTCCGGCCATGCGCTTCCGGTATTTCTCGTACCGGAGCGCATCGGCCCAGACTTCGGCACCGTAGAGCATTATGGACTCGACCGTGCGTAGCAAGAGACGACGCTTGCAGGGTTGAGGGCCGCCGATGTTGGCCATTACCCTGCTCAATAGCGTCGTCACTGCAGCCGCCTTGTCCGCTCTCGATATTATTTCTTCCCTGAAGGAGAGCCGAGAATCGAGCTTCAACCCCAGGTACTTTACGGACACCTTTGTCCGGACCGTTATCTCTCCTACCTGCATATCCCTTAAAAGCGGAATATGCTTTTTGGTTAGGAGCACGATCTCAGTTTTCGCCAGCGCTAGCTGCAAGCCGTGGTCTTCCATCCAGGAGTGGACCCGACGCATTACCTGGTTGAGTCTCATCTGCGCTGCCTCTACGGTACGCGCAATGATAATAGTGGCTATGTCATCCGCATACCCAACCCGAAAAGAACCCTCAGGCATCTCTATTCGGAGAATCCCGTCATAAGTGGCATTCCAAATGTCGGGACCTAGTATGGTGGACCCTTGGGCCGCCCCTGCCGTTAACTCTCGGCTAATTGGACCATCTGCGGTGGTGTAGACAAGAGAGCGATCATTCAGGTAATCCTCGAACATCCGGTAGAGATATCCGGGGACCCTAAAATTCTGCTCCAGCGCACGTAGCGCGTCACACCACCGCACCGAGTTGAAAGCGTTTTTCACATCCAGAGTGACCAGTAGATATATGGGGCGGGAAAAATGGTTTCCTCGCTCCGTGCTCCTGGCTGCACTAACGACCTCCTGGATAGCGTGTATCGTCGACCTCCCTTTCCGAAAGCCATACTGTCTTTCGGAAAGGTCTCCAGAGGCTTGGATCGCCGCATGAAGGCGAGGTCGAAGAAGCTTCTCCAGGAGCTTACCAGCCGTGTCCAGCATGCACAGGGGTCTGTAAGACGATGGATTGTCCACTGGACCTCCTTTGCCCTTCCCGATTAACGCAAGCCTTGCGCGTTTCCGGCGATGTGGAAAAACCCCTGCCTGTAGGCAGGCGTTATACATAGTCAGGAAGAGCGTTGGATGCCTTTCAACTGCGGCTTTCAGCACCTCTGCTGGCAAGCCATCAGGGCCTGGTGCCTTATTGTTTTTGAAGGACCGTGCCGCGCACCTCAGTTCCTCCTCCGTAAAGGGGGGTGGTGGTGCATCCCCGGGTATTCGAGGTCGGCGCGGTCGCCTGGGTTGATTGGGGAAAAGGGCATCGACGATACCGCCGATGATCCCCGCATCTGTGGGGGCGCTTTCAGAGAACGCCCCCAATTTGCGGAGGACCAGTTTGTACCCTAATCCCCAAGGATCCTCGTTCAGATCCTCTCCAAGCTTCTTCCAGCATCGGTGCTTACTCTCATTGATGGTCCGTCTGAGCACTTTCCTTGCTGCTTTATAGGCGGCAGTGCTAGGGGCTGCGTCGGTGTCTCGGCGCCGGGCTCTGAGAGATAGTCTTCGCAAGCAAAGACACTCCCGCCTCAGCTCCGCGATCTCATTCGTCCACCAGTACACGGGGCGTCTGTTATCCCGTGCAATTCTTTTCGGCACGGCATCGCTGCAGGCCTGATGAAGGTGGGTCATTACTATCCACCGTCTGTTCAGCGCCCGCAGGGTGAGGGAGCTCCTCAAGGCTTCGCTGGCCACGTAACAGCGCCGGAGACAGCTTCTGAGGGTCCATCTTATTGACGTTCCACCTGGTAGGTCCTCGTGGTATTCTTGTCTAGACCGGAGCTACATCACGTACGCAGAACGTGATGTATTGGTGATCGCTGGCTGTGAAGTCCTCGATCACCCTCCAGTCCTGGACTCGCGATACCAGGTTTTCCGTCGCCATGGAGACATCTATAATGGTTTCTGTGTACCCTGGCCTCCGAAAGGTGGACGTTGAGCCAGTGTTCAATACCGCTAGCCCAAGTCTGGACGCCATGTCCAGCACGCGTCCACCCCGGGAATCCGGCGAGGGTTCACCCCATTCCAGAGCCTTTGCATTAAAGTCTCCGGCTACTACCAGCTCCCCCTCCATGTCCCGGATAGCGTCCTCCAGACCATCGATTTTGGCCTGGAAGTCTGCGATTCGCTCGTTTGGGGTGAGGTAACAGCTGAAGTAGATAACGCCTCTGGACCCAAACAGTAGATAACCCAAACAAAGCCGCTCCCGGAGCCATGGTCGGTGACGCAGAAACGTCGTCGATTTGGAATCCAAATCGCTGCCGTGCCTAGGAGGTCCGAATACCATCCTGGCCTTTCTCTGTTCCGATATTGCTCGCTGACCAGGACTATATCAGCGGCTTTCTCGAAACATATTTGGGCCAGAAGATCGTCGGCTATCCGGCTCCTATTCATGTTCCCCTGCAGGATGACCGCCATTACTCGCCTCTGGCATCGCTGAGGGCTTTGCGGAATGCCCCGCACCGCCCCGATCCTGCCATGTGACGTTTGGAGTCAGGCTTACCTTCCACGGCCGGGCAGAGGAAACAAAAGGGTTCAGCATCGCAGTCAGCTGCCCTATGTCCCTCCTTGCCGCACCGGAAGCACAGACTTCCCCGGTCAGTGCCCTTGCACCGAGTACTGTGATGCCCGTAGCCGAGACACTTGAAGCATCTCGGTACTTCCACTCTCCTCCGGATGCGGCAATTGACCCAGCCGATCTTGACGCGAGCGGTTTGCAACAGGGTCCTCGCGCCTGATTCGTCAATGGTGACGATGGCGGTGACCTGTTCCCGCGCGTTCGACCGGGTCAATGCGACCTGCAGCGGGCCCTCGTACTGTCTGAGGGCTACCCTCATAGCCTCCTCAACCTCTGCTTTCGTGGAGCAGCTATCGAGGTCTCGAATCTCGAGACGTGACTTCGAGACCAATTCCTCAATGCTGCTCTCCTTCCCAGCTGCGGCCTTGAGAGCTTCTATAAAAGCAGCTCTCGAATCGGCCGATGAGTTTCGCAGCTCGAGCAGGACTCCTCCTGCTCGTGTGCGCCGGATCGACCGTACATCAGCTCCGTGTGCTTCGGGATTCACCTTTTTGCGGACAACGTTGAGGATCTCCGCATAGGTTTTACCCTCTGCCGGTTTCAGCACGATCGCCTCCGGTTTTCTCGGACGCGATTTCTTGGCCGCAGCTGCCGTCTTATGAGGCGTATTTGCAGGCCTGCTGGTTTGAGAGGCCGGCGCAGCTTTTTCGTTCCCGGCTTTCTTTTTTCCTTTTTTCTCCACCTTCTTGCGCTGGACTTCTGTCCAGGCATTCTTCGGCGAGGCCTCCTTTTCTTTTTTTTTCTTTGCCTGTACCTCCGTCATTGGGGGTACAGGCGGACTCGACGCCGGCCTCTTCTTCCGTTCGACCCTCGTGGGAGGAATGGGTTTTGGTGTCGCCCAGGAGCAACTCGCTTCTGGTGTAGGAACACTTTGGAGTCTGGCTCTCGGGGCCGCCGGTCTGTTCAGGAGGCTGTGAGCCTGCTTAATTGGACGGCGACTGTCCTCGAGTCCCTCCAAGTGCTCCTCCAGGGCGGGCAGTCCGTCCTTTATCATCTTGTTGACGTTCGGCTGCTTTTTTACGGCATCACCCATTGTTTTAATGAGCCTGCGCATTTCTGCGAGACTCGCCTCCACCTTCCTATCGCTTTCGATAAGCAGCTTCGCGAGGGAAGATAACTCCTTGCTCACTGCATCTTCGTTGTTTCCTTTTGAATTGGGCATTTTTTTCCTTGGCTTGAACCAGCGCTTCGTGTGCAAAGGGGCGGGCCGTAATAGTCAGGAACGGGTATACCCTCGGAGCACTTTGACTCCTACCTCAGTTTCCTGAGGCCTGACCCACGCTTAACCGATCCCGGAAAACACGGCCGGATCAGCGCTCGCCCGAAGCAATGCAACCTCCGACAGCTGCATTCAGTGCACACTTCCTGATCAGGGCCCGAAGGGGCTGGTTCCAGATACACACCCCAGTTGCCACCTCGGCAGAGCAAGCTCACAGTGTGAGAGTGAGCGTGAGATTGAGAGAGAGTGTGAGAGAGAGAGAATTGCTTTCCGACATTTTATTATCAGTTATGAGCTTGTCCCGAAGATCGCTGAAGATCGCATTGCTCAGTAGATTACAGTAGAATCTCAGACAACTTAACCACGCAGAATTCAATTCCTCTCATTTGTCAACTCGTTACTATGGCAACGACCGCGCATTTTCAATTTTCCCTTTGGTCCTTTCGCCCCACTTTAAACCTTGACTGTGACAGGGTAACATAACCTCAACCTGTCAAACTTTCGCGCGAAAATATGCATGATTGAATTTGGTTGGATGAGTTTTACTAAGTAATTAATATGCCCAAAATCTCTTAATAATGTGAGGAAAACTTCTCAGTTAGACAAGAAAAAATATTGCGTGCGTATTGCGAAGATGACAGTATGCATGCGCTTAGAGATTTGAGTGGGAGAATAAAGATGAAATTTGAGTTATGCGAGTTTTCCGGTCCCGTCGAATTGAATTATCTGAGGTTGCACTGTATTTAATTACTGGGCAATGCAATTTTTAGAGACTTTTTCTTAGCTCGTCGGTGAAACATGGGGCATGGAACTTCGTAACCTCAGACGTCCGTAAGAGGCGTGTGCATTAAGTGCTGGTAACAAGACGTTTTCGATGAAGGAAGTTGCCACGTCAATGTCGTGAAGGGTGACGTTTTCACGTTGTCTTTCGAGACCCTCCGAACGAATTCGATCACGAATAGAGCTAGAATAAAGTGCGGTGGAGAAGTTATTAACCGCGCGACGAGTAAGATCGTATTAAAAACATTCAAGAGTCTCGAATTTGCATGAATGTTCTAGTAGATCGTGGCCTGCGCTGAACGGTGCATTCGATTTTTTTATATTGTGGTTCTTATCGAGGCTGTCAACGAGGATAACTTCAATTGCGGTGTGAGAATGCGAGGTGTGGTGAGTTAGCTCGGTTTCAACGCAGTGTAGCGCAAAAGACGAGATGATATCAGGGAGAGGAGTTCATTCACACGAATTTAAGAGCAGATCGCAATTTAGATCGCCGATGAGAATGATATTTTTGTAGTTATGTGGAAGAGTTGTGAGATCGGCATAAAGATTGTCGAAATTTCGGCCCTCAGAACGTGGATAAATAGATGCAAATAGGACGGTCTCACCACGTGGTGTGCAAATCTCGTGGAGAATGTATTCGGGGGAGTTATCAAACTGGCTTGGAGAGAAATTAAGGATCTTGAGATTTAGTGCATCGCGGACGTAACAGGCAACTCTACCCCCTCCCCGACCCACTCGATCATTCCTTATTAGGAGGTAACCAGGTATCTGTGCAAGCTTATCAGCCATGTAAGGCTTTAAGTAGGCTTCGAAGATTGCGATAATGTAGACGTTATTAGTTCCGGCATACAGCCTAATAAGATCAAAATAACCAAGAAGGGAGGAAGCATTAAATTGTACCGCACGTATGTAATCAAATGCGGACGAAGGAACTGGAGCTTGACTTGGAGCTTCGCAAATTCAAATTCAAACAGTGCTTGCTTAAATGCTGCGAGCGAGCGTGATTCGCGGAGAGGGTAGGAGCGAGTTCCAGAGGCAAGTGTTGGATACTAAAGTAGATTATTAATAGATAGTAGTTCAAGATTTTGGTGTAAGGTCAGACAAGGGTGCACGGATTACCATGGGATGCTCGCAGACAGCGGTTGGGAAAGTAAGCTGTAAGTCAAAGAACTCTGGAACGCGGAGGCTGAATGCGTGGTAAACAAAAAGATCCCAGAAGGAAGCGCGACGTGGGGAGACTTTTAGCCATTTCAGTTGTTTGTAATAAGGTGTGATTTGCTCGGATTTTCGCACGTTCAGGACAAATATAACTGGCGTTGAGAGCACGCTGGAGACGCAAGTCTTTGACTTCTGTGATGTCGAGAAATAAGAGTGAGGAATAGGCGAAATTCGGGAAATATAACGTGGCCACGAGAAGGCGTCGGAGGTTGGCTACGAGTGCTTGTCCGTTGTCTTTTAGCTGACCTGATTACAATTGCTCGTGACAACCTCTCTCCAATTCCGCGATGAGGTAATAATGATTCCGAGATTTTTGACCATATCAGTATTCAGTATATGGTACACCTTGCACCCTAATTCCTGGGAGTAGTGTAGACTTTAGTCGGTTGATGGTACGAGCGCAGCTCAAAATCATCGCTTGAGTTTTAGTCGGGCTTAGTCGCAGAAGATTGTTGTTAGCCGAATCGGAGATTCGCATGACCTCCTCATTGATTTGCGCTACGCATTCACTGACACGTGAGGGAGCATAATGTGCCAAGGTTTGCGATTCGTCGGCATAGTTCACTAAGCTGCAATATCTGACGACGCTGTTAATATCAGCTATAAAAAGCGAGAATAACGCCGGGCCTAAGGCCAACCCTTGAGGCACTCTCGAAGTGACGGGTAACCAGTTAGATAGACTACCGGATATTCGAACCGCTTGAGTCCGTCTAGTGAGATAAGACCAAAACCACAACAAAGCCGGTCAGGAACGATTGAGCAGGGCGAGTTTTTCAATGAGCATGGTATGATTAACAGTGTCGAAGGCTTTACAGAAATCAAAGCAACTTTCTGCAAGTCTATCGCATGACGCACTGCATCGATCACTCTGATCAGTGTTGCTTGTGTGGATCCACCCGCTACGAAACCAAATTGATGAGGGTCTATAAGAGCAGAGGACTGCAGATAAACCGTGAGATCAACAAGGACGAGTCCCTCGAGAGTTTTGTATAGCTCACAGAATAGTGAAATCGGTCTGAAATCTGATGGGTAATAAACTTTGGCACTTTGGTACCGGGGACTTACGATACGACTTTTTGCAGGGAGATAGGAAAGTCGGGGTCATGAGCGAACAATTGAAAATATCGAGAAATAGCAGAAAGAGTACGCTGATGCAGTGTTGCAAGAAAAAACCAGAGACGTCGTCAGGCCATGCAACGAGTGTGTCACTAAGAGTAATGCGAAAATAGAATTGATTATCTTCGAAGACTGGAGCCATACGTACTACATCCGGTACTGTTGATGGGGCTGCGTTGAAAGTGGAGCAAAAATAAGAATTAAGCTCGATTGGTGGGATCACGATAGCTGCACGACATCTAGTAGAGACTATTCCCAAACGCCGACGCGTCGGCCATAGGTCTTTCGGTTAAGTAATTGTGGCGAGTCGTTCCGTAAAGTGGTCTGCTTTCGCCCGTGCGAGATGTCGTACACGCTGCCTGAGAGTTTCAAATTCCTCGCAGACCAGTACGGATTTTGTGTGGCGAAATTTGGTCCGCATGCGGTTTCGCTGCAAAATTAGAGTATGAAGAGCTGGCGTCATCCAAGGCGCTGATGGTCAGCGTAAGATAAGGTGTATGAATATTGAGAAAGTCGCTGAGAATACCACTGAATTCAGTTATTTTTTCACTAGAGTCAAGAAAAATCGTGGCTGGTGAACAATCATGTGCAGCAAGGGACTCAGAAAAAGTTAGCTCCCTAAGACAACGCCAATTTCGACGTTTTGTCTCCATAAGGAGTGACACAGTTGTGGCTCGAGTGAAGTGATAGTTGATGCCGATCGGATCATGCCCTTCAATAAGAGGTAGAGACGTTTGCTCTTGTTCGATGACCTTGTCAATCGAGCCCCCAATGCAGAGATCAATCCACGTCGATGATGTAGATGTGTGGGTGCGTAGGTTCATAGGGGACAATTGACCAATGTTATAACAGAGAAAAATGCAAAGTAGGTAGACACTGTCCTGATTTTTTTTAGACAAGTTAGTCTTCCAGTCACCCATCATGGTCTTTGAAACACATTGCCTTGTACTGATGTTAATAAATTTCGGCCAATAATTCCTGATGGTTGCGGAATAATTTTTTGTCAAAATTTACGTTTCGATCCTCTGTTTGAGATCCTCTTCAGAATTTTATTTGCTCTATAAATATTTTATAATGTGTTAACAGGTTGAATAAATAATTGATGTAGTGTGCATTTCTAATTTTTATCTGTTATTAATCGGACATTGATTTCGTGATAGCGGTTCATTAATTATATAATCTTAGGTTATGTTATGTGTCATAGTGGCTAACCTGAATTTCTCGTGTAATTCTGGTTTCATAATAGTAGATTTCGAAGATGATCTCTTGTGTTTATAGATGCAAGTCAATAAAACATGTTGCATTAAAAGAAATCGTGGATGTCTTTTAATAAACTCCATGAGCGGATTTTAATTAATTGAGAAAAAACGATCGTTATTTTGCGAACGTTTTAATCTGTATCAATAAGTATTATTTGTGAGATTAATGCGTGTGATATATTGTTGTATATGAAGATGTGTGATGTTTACCAATTAAAGTTGAGAGAAAGATATCCTTCGAAATGTACGTTGAAAACCAGAACAATTAATTATTCACATTTTGTAGCGTGTGATCGAAGATCGTTCGAGAGACTGAGTGGTGTGGAGAAATTCGGAGAGTGAAGGGGGTGTAAGTGGTCATTGAATCAGTGCCGTGTCAATATAATTTGAATTCATGTGTACGAGCAGTGCCGAGTCAAAGGAATTTGAATGTATGTGTATAAATTTAAGTCATGTTTTGTATATAAAATTAATAAATGTGTATAAAATTAAGTACTATTTTAAATGTATATATGTCTTAATAATTAATTTAGAGTAATTAAATTATTGTGTTATCTGTGCGACTAAGTTTGTCAATATCGGTTCTAAAATTAATTGCGTTCGTGTGTGCTTTGATTTGTATCATTTCTAAAATTAGTCGTTTCTTTACCCAATCTTCATTATTTAAAATTTTAACGTCGTCAAATTTAAAATTGTGTTTTTGTTCAATTCCATGTTTGCAAGAGCAGTGTGTTGTGTGTTAGTGTGTTTTAGGCTGTTTTTATGTTCATTGATTCTAGTTTTCAGATATCTTTTAGTTTGACCTATGTAGACTGAATCACAATCACTGCAGTCAATTTTGTAGACAATGTTTGATTTGTTTAATTTGTCTATTTTGTCTTTAGTTGAGCCGATGATGGATAGAACATTGTGTTTGTTATTTGTAACTAGTGTTATGTTATATTGTTGAAAGAGACGGATTAATTGGTGATGAATGTTTTTTGTGTATGGTAAGTTGATTAGTCGGGAACAGTCAAAGTTGCTGTTGTTGTTTGATCTTGAATTGATTATTGATAATCTTTGCTTTATTGTTTTTTCAATGAATGTGATCGGATAGCAATTTTGAATCATCGTGTTTTTAATGAGTTCTAAGTTTTTTTTGGATGGATGAGATAGTTTTATTGCTCTGTCAACTAACATGTAGATGATTCCTTTTTTCTGGCTGAGGGGGTGGTGTGAAAAAAAGTTAATGAATCTGCCTGACCAAGTTAGTTTTCTATACCAATTAGTGATGATTGAGTTTTGTTTTCTGATTTATAAGATGTCTAGAAATCAAATCTGGTTATTTGCTTCTATTTCTATTGTGAATTTTAATTTTGTGTGATATGCGTTGAAAATTTCGTCGTTCTGAGAACACTTGAATCACAATCGTTTCTTAACCAAAACAACACATATTATCAAAACTTTCCAAAACAAACACAAATCGTCAATCTCTTAAATTCAACAACCACAAACAATCAACATGACATAAACAACAATCAAAACGACACAAACAACACTCACAATATAGATCTTATAAACAACATAAAACCAACAACAACGACCAACAGTATTGAAGAATGGCTCATAAACATATCGAAAACCAATATCCCATCACACATTTCAACCTTTCTGGCACTCGGAGAAAAATTTTGCTTCCCTTATCTCAAACCATCAGACATAAAAAAGTACATCCACAAATCTATTTCAGAATTCGAATGCAAAATAGACTATTTACTCGAAAAACCAATACAAGATCAAATCAGGACAAAATTCACAAAAGTTATAGATGAAATGAATATACCAAGACCATTCTGCAACACAAACAAAATCATCCAAAACACATCTTCATTTCTTAAAAACAATCCTCATTCCCACACAACAGTCATTCTAGACAAATCAGATTACATCGCTAAAACCCTCAATTTACTTGCAGATCAAACTACATACAAATTAACTAAAAAAAACCCAATTAACAGATTACAAAAAGGCATTAACAATATTTTGAGTAGATGGCGAAATCAAAAAATCATTGACGAAATGACACATAAACACCTAAAAGCAGAAAACTGTACGTTATCTCGCCTATATTGTATTCCAAAAATACACAAACAAAACTATCCACTTCGTCCAATAGTATCCTCAATCAATAGCCCAACACATAAACTAGCCGACTTCATCCAAACGAAACTATCAAAACTAATAGAAACATCCTGTTCACACATCAAAGACAGCTTCTCATTTAAAACAATAATCTCCAACGTTAGCATCCCAAACAACTACAAACTCATCTCATTTGACGTAACTTCACTATACACAAACATTCCATTAGAACTTGTCATCCAAAGTCTACAAAAAAGATCGAATTTATTTTCAACAAAATTCCCTCTAAACGAAGTTATCACAGCCATAGAATTCATAATGTTCTCTACCTACTTTACTTTCGAAAACAAAATTTACCACCAAATCTTTGGATTACCGATGGGCTCACCCCTCGCCCCGATACTCTCAAACATAGTCATGACTGATTTAGAAACAAAGTGTCTAGAAAAACTAAAATTCACACTACCTCTGTACAAAAGATATGTAGATGATATCATTATGGCTCTTCCAACTGATAAAATTACCTCAACCCTCGAAATTTTCAACGCATATCACACAAAATTAAAATTCACAATAGAAATAGAAGCAAATAACCAGATTTGATTTCTAGACATCTTATAAATCAGAAAACAAAACTCAATCATCACTAATTGGTATAGAAAACCAACTTGGTCAGGCAGATTCATTAACTTTTTTTCACACCACCCCCTCAGCCAGAAAAAAGGAATCATCTACATGTTAGTTGACAGAGCAATGAAACTATCTCATCCATCTTTCCATTAAAAAAACTTAGAACTCATTAAAAACACGATGATTCAAAATTGCTATCCGATCACATTCATTGAAAAAACAATAAAACAAAGATTATCAATAATCAATTCAAAATCAAACATCAACAGCAACTTTGACTGTTCCCGACTAATCAACTTACCATACACAAAAAACATTCATCACCGATTAATCCGTCTCTTCCAACAATATAACATAACACTAGTTACAAATAACAAACACAATGTTCTATCCATCATCGGCTCAACTAAAGACAAAATAGACAAATTAAACAAATCAAACATTGTCTACAAAATTGACTGCAGTGATTGTGATTCAGTCTACATAGGTCAAACTAAAAGATATCTGAAAACTAGAATCAATGAACATAAAAACAGCCTAAAACACACTAACACACAACACACTGCTCTTGCAAACATGGAATTGAACAAAAACACAATTTTAAATTTGACGACGTTAAAATTTTAAATAATGAAGATTGGGTAAAGAAACGACTAATTTTAGAAATGATACAAATCAAAGCACACACGAACGCAATTAATTTTAGAACCGATATTGACAAACTTAGTCGCACATATAACACAATAATTTAATTGCTCAAAATTAATTATTAAGACATATATGGGGGAAAACGCCTGTTTTTTTCATGGCGTGACCCTGACCCCTTTTGATTTGGCTGAAACTTTGCTTATTTCATCGTCTGATCCCAAAAACAACTCTCAAATTTTATTAGATTTTTTGGAGCCACCATAGCGGAATACTAGACCATAGAATATTTTGACTTTGGAAAATATTTAATTTTCAATCGACGATATCTCTGTAGCGGTTGATCGTATCGAAAAGTATTTAGGGGGCTTTTATTTTCGTTTTGAGTCTATCTTCAAATAAAAAAATTGTCTGATTTTTTTAAAGCAAATTTAAGCAGTCAAAATAATTTTTAAAAATTAAAATCACGATACCCAAAAACTGCCCCCTTCGAATTTTGAACAAAAATTCTCAAAAATACTACAATTCATTACCAACATTTAAAAAAAAATCAGGATGGTATTTTCAGCGGTTCGCGAGATATTAATTTTTTAGTATTTTATTTATTTGTTGATTATCAATTTTTGTCTATCTGTTAATTAATTTGAGCTTCGAATAGTGTAAAAAGAATAGTAAAACAGAATAATGTAAATCAATAACCCATACACAAGTTTTGGTAGAATATATTTTACTCGTATATTCAATTTAATACTTGTATAAATGACTCGTTTAATTTTTTTATCAATTTCAATTTCTTATATGTTAAAAGTATTTTATACTCGTATACACGTTTTTCATTCTCGTTTTTTTCTCGGATATTTAATTTTTTTAAATTATGCTATGTATCTCGCTTTCGACAGAATTCGACCATCTTTTAACAACAATGTTGCCGTCGTGTAGCGGAATTATGCAGTGATGCTTCTGAGTATTTTTTATTGATCGGGCAATTTTGAATCGTCCATCCATTAAAAATTCCTTCGATTGTTCGTAATCACTCTTCTCACGGTAAACAATTTTGATCGACTGTACATTTTTTGAAGCCCATTCGTAGAGCTCTCGAGGTGTTGTAATTTGCTTGTCTGCTGGAAGTTGCAAGCTGGCTCGCGATGTAAGTCTTTTTATCGTTCCGCCTATTCCGCCAATACCATTTGCCATTTGGCAGGAACTCCAAAATCCTCTTCGTGATAATACACATTGACAAAATTTTTAAAATTCTTGAATTGCTGTGGTGCCCCATCGGAAGTGTACAAGATTTTTGACAAATTTTTTACGAGATCCTTCACGAAGTCGTTTATCACTTTAGAATGTTCGTAAACAGCGATGGCGTCATGATGCAAATAGTCCGATATCACAACTAAACTCTTGTGTTCTAAGCCGTCGCCATTATTATAATAAACAACAACGGGATAAAATGTTGCTTGACAATTGTTCCAATGGAATCCTGGAGCAGCATCTTGAACGACAAAAGCGTAGTTCTCTGCAAAGTCGCATGTCACGATACATTCTCCTTCTTGCAGATTACTCTTTTTCCACCGTAGGAAACTCGATTGCTGTTTCGCGATGAACGAGTGTGGCAATAGCACTGATGCTTGTTCACAAAATTTGTCGACGAATACTGCAGTAGAGTGGATGCGCGTTTCAAGAGTCGTACGTGGCTTGGCAATCCACTGTTTATACTTTATCTCGTGAATGCCATTATCAAGAAAAATCTGAAGCAGCAGCTCCTTCAAATTTTTCACTCCAGGGCATCGCTCACAAATACCCAGATTGCATTCCGGCTTAATGTCGTCACACGTTATGAACATGAGCACATCTTCGTAATTTCCAAAAGGGAAGTCGAGGCTCGTCGTCAGTGATGGCAAATTGCAACCTAATAAAATAGTGGTAAATATTTAATATTTACGTAGAAAAAATCTGGTAGAACGTCGTGAATTTGGTATGTTCTTTCCACGGAGAGATTTCATATTTCTATCGCAAGGCTCAGTTTGCAAAGATGCTCAAAATTGTAAATTTTAAAATAGAATGCAAATTCTTTCAATCAAACATACATATTCTAACGGATCAGGGATTTCATAGCGAAAAGAAAAAAAGTTCTCAAAGTTTCATGAACTCATATTTCATGTACAGATATTACTTGACACTATCTTATTCATTCATTTTTTAGAACTTTTTCTTTAAAATCAATATTCTCCGTATCTTCAATGAGTCTAATTTTTTCCATTTTTAACTTATTACTTTGTACTTATAATTATTATGGAATAAAGTTTGTCGTTCGGACACCATTAGTTTTATGAAGTGTGCGAGACACCTTGACTGCAATTTTATAAGAAAATCTATTTACCGATCATCATCAGTTTCATGTTCTGATGTACGCTACACACACAAACGGTATGGGTCGATGCGGTGTCTCCTGCCAACACGCAATGCTTTGGTCTCATTTCAATGAATTTAGTGAAGCCAATGGCTATTCCGGGATTTCTGTCTTTGAATGATCGATGCAGTTCTTTCAAGTTCGAAAGGATTAAACGCTTTTGTCGATGTACGCGTTTCCCTTCGTCGTCTTTGACCGAAACGAAATCCTTAATTCCAGGCATTAGGGCGCTCATCGAATCATCTTCGTAAAATTCAATCACTCGTGATACAGTGTCAGTAGATAAAGGGTTGCCTTTGAATAAAAAAACAGAATTAGATTCAGTCTTAACGAGAAATGGCACGTTTTTTCCATTAAAAAATTCCAAAAAGTTACCCAGTTTTTTACGAGGAATGGATAATATTCCCTTTTCCTCGGCAAGCATTTTCGCTTTCTTCGCAAAGTAACGCGTTGCTCCTACGGCCTCGACTACTTCAGAAATACTCAAGCTTTTTGCTAAAGCGTCAGTATCTGAATTTTCTGTTCAGTAGATGTTTCGGACTCGTGATATTTTTCCCTGAATTGGGTCAACATTTCCGAATACTTTTCCGTCTCTATATTGCGCCGAGATGTATCGGCTCCTAAAGATTTCGATAGAGCCGTTGCCACAGTCTCTACTTTTTCCGCGATCCACGAACTCCTAGTCTTGAGCTTTTTTCGTGGAATAGGAGATTGATCGAGAAATTGCAAGGCCTCGTTAATAACCGGCAGGGTTACACTTGAACTCAAATTTGAAATTTGTGACGCGGCCGCGGTGGTTTCCTGACTCAAAGATTGCAGAGAAAAACAGGAAGGTACATCTGTAGAGATACAAAAATTCAATTATCGAAGTTATTCACGAACTTGTATTTTTTATTGGTTAATTTCGTAATCACTTTATCTTCATATTCTCAATATAATCAACAGTAATGATAAGTTTTACACAAAAAACCATAAAAAATGAAATTGAGCAAAAAAAAAAATTATTTTATTCCTGAATTACTTACCTTCAGCTTTTTCGATTTGTTGTCTACACTTGCAGCATATCCAATCTTTCTTGTGCAATGAAGACATCTTTGTTAATGCACTTGCAGATAGATGTCGTAATGTTTTTCTTACCACATGATTTTCTAAACCAAATGGATTACAACACCGCTGTTTTTCTGGTACCCCCACCATATTTCTTTCGGAGCACTTGCTTTGAAATATTAATCGTTCGTCCTTCCTAAAAAAAATATGTTCTATCTGTTAAACTTGTTTCTACTCTGAAGCAATGTAAACTGTAACTGCACGTGGTCCGTGCTGTGTTCACTGCTGGATATGTAGAGAGGGGGAGGGGTAGTCAACATCAGCGCCAGCGAGTGAAGCCGGGTCCGACCTTGAGCACGCTAGCGAACGCGGCTTGACGACGACGCTCGTAAATTATAAAACCATAAATCGCAAAAAAAAATAATATCACGCGAACCGCTGAAAATACCATCCTGATTTTTTTTTTAAATGTTGTTAATGAATTGTAGTATTTTTGAGAATTTTTGTTTAAAATTCGAAGGGGGCAGTTTTTGGGTATCGTGATTTTAATTTTTGAAAATTATTTTGACTGCTTAAATTTGCTTTAAAAAAATCAGACAATTTTTTAATTTGAAGATAGACTCAAAACGAAAATAGAAGCCCCCTATATACTTTTCAATACGATCAACCGCTACAAAGATATCGTCGATTGAAAATTAAATATTTTCCAAAGTCAAAATATTCTATGGTCTAGTATTCCGCTATGGTGGCTCCAAAAAATCTAATAAAATTTGAGAGTTGTTTTTGGGATCAGACGATGAAATAAGCAAAGTTTCAGCCAAATCAAAAGGGGTCAGGGTCACGCCATGAAAAAAACAGGCGTTTTCCCCCATATACATTTAAAATAGTACTTAATTTTATACACATTTATTAATTTTATATACAAAACATGACTTAAATTTATACACATACATTCAAATTCCTTTGACTCGGCACTGCTCGTACACATGAATTCAAATTATATTGACACGGCACTGATTCAATGACCACTTACACCCCCTTCACTCTCCGATTTTCCCCACACCACTCAGTCTCTCGAACGATCTTCGATCACACGCTACAAAATGTGAATAATTAATTGTTCTGGTTTTCAACGTACATTTCGAAGGTTATCTTTCTCTCAACTTTAATTGGTAAACATCACACATCTTCATATACAACAATATATCACACGCATTAATCTCACAAATAATACTTATTGATACAGATTAAAACGTTCGCAAAATAACGATCGTTTTTTCTCAATTAATTAAAATCCGCTCATGGAGTTCATTAAAAGACATCCACGGATTCTTTCAATGCAACATGTTTTATTGACTTGCATCTATAAACACAAGAGATCATCTTCGAAATCTACTATTATGAAACCAGAATTACACGAGAAATTCAGGTTAGCCACTATGACACATAACATAACCTAAGATTATATAATTAATGAACTGCTATCACGAAATCAAAGTCCGATTAATAACAGATAAAAATTAGAAATGCACACTACATCAATTATTTATTCAACCTGTTAACACATTATAAAATATTTATAGAGCAAATAAAATTCTGAAGAGGATCCCAAACAGAGGATCGAAACGTAAATTTTGATAAAAAATTATTCCGCAACCATCAGGAATTATTGGCTGAATCGAAGCCGATTCCTTTCAACAATCAAATTATGTGGTAATGATGCTCAAGAAAGTAGTCTGAGAATTTGGTAAAACAAGGAACTAGAGAGTGCGCATTGATTTGGCAGATTCAGAAATGTGGTGAGACAAGGTTCGAGACTGGGTACGTGGCTGGAGATCGGGTCGGGCTTAGTCAAAGTACGGTCTCAAGTTGGTCACGAGGTGTAATCTGAATGACCGAGGCATCTCGAGATTTTTTATATTCACAACACCGTCGCGAACCCAGAGAAGCTGATACTGAACTGATTTGCAGCTTCTTTTGTACTGGTCAGTAGACCATGAAGCTCAGACGGAAGGAACTCATTGATATATATATAAGTTGCGAGTCAGAGATGAAAACGTGAACGTCACGTGCATTGGGCGGGGCGGGAGCGGGGGAGGAAAAGGAGGAGGGAGAGAGAGAAGACGAGAATAGGTTCATTTTTCTTCAGCCGAACTTTTGATTTACTACACTAGTGGAAAAAATTGAAGGATCAACAAATTTTCCCAAATTTTTAGTGGTTTTTAACAATGCTGTATCTCAGTTAAAAATGCTCGTATCGAGGTCTAAAAAAAAGGATTTTGAAGCTTGAAGTTTCTTGTTTTCAGGTCTTTTAGCAAAAAAAAATTCGAAGCTACAGGTTTCACGCAATTATGAGAAATACCAAGAAAAAAAAAATTTGGCAAATTTGCATCGCTCTTGTTTTGGCTGTAATTTTTGGGAAAAAATTCTTCCAGCTGAAACATAATAAGGACCGGATAGCTTGTTTATTTAGCTTCAATTTGCTTTTCTTGAGACCTCGCTGCGATCATTTTTCGCTGAGATATCGAGCTTTTACGAGAAAAGGCACTTTTCTGTTTGACCATTGATATCTCAGCAACCAATGATCGCACAGAAATCAGAAGGGGCGTTTCACAAACTTGAATCAATGCTCTACAAGAATTGTCAATGGTTTTAAAAAAAAATGTTTTCCATCCTTGCCATGAATTTGAAAAAACAGGAGAAAAAGGGCTATTTATGGTTTTTTAGAAAATCAACGGCCAAATTAAAAATATTGACAAAACGACTAATGTTGAGCGTGACTTTTACAGCTCAATATACACACAAAATCCCTGTAAAGTTTCAATTTCATCTATCGAACGGTTTTTTTGTTTCAAGCAATCAAATTTTTGAAAAAAATTAAAGGATCATGTTTATTGCCCCTTTACACTTCAAAATCATTATGAAAATAAAAAAAAGAAATTTTTTTCCGAGTATTTCCGCGATTTTTATCGCAAACAGCTTTTAACTGTATGAAAAAAAAAATCGAAAAAATTTTCAAAATTTTTTTTTGAAATTTTTTTGAAATTTTTTTTTCAAAAAAATTCAAGGATTATGTATATTGCCCTTGAACACTTAATAATCATTATTAAAAGGAAAAAAATAATTTTTGAACTTTTTTCACATTTTTATCGCAAACAGCGTTTAAATTTATGTAAGACCACAAAAATCGATAAAATTAATAAAAATTTAAAAAATTCGAAAATTTTTCGAAATTTTTTTTTCTGTACATTTAAACGCTGTTTGCGATAAAAATGTGAAAAAAGCAAAAAAGAAATTGTTTTGCACTTTAATAATGATTATGACGTTTAGGGGCAGAAACATGATCCTTCAATTTTTTTCAAAAATTTGATTGCTTGAAACAAAAAAACCGTTCGATAGATCAAATTGAAACTTTACAGGGATTTTGTGGGTATATTGAGCTGTAAAAATCACGCTCAACATTAGTCGTTTTGTCAATATTTTTAACTTGGCCGTTGATTTTCTAAAAAAACCATAAGTGGGCCCTTTTTCTCCTGTTTTTTCAAATTCATGGCAAGGATGGAGAACATTTTTTTTTTCAAAAAACCATTGACTATTCTTGTAGAGCATTGATTCAAGTTTGTGAAACGCCCCTTCTGATTTCTGTGCGATCATTGGTTGCTAAGATATCAATGGTCAAACAGAAAAGTGTCTTTTTTCGTAAAAGCTCCATATCTCAGCGAAAAATGATCGCAGCGAGATCTTAAAAAAAGCAAATTGAAGTTAAATAAACAAGCTATCCGGTCCTTATAATGTTTTAGCTAGAAGAATTTTTTCCTAAGAATTACAGCCAAAACAATAGCGGTGCAAATTTGCCAAATTTTTTTTTCTTGGCATTTCTCATAATTGCGTGAAACCTGTAGCTTCGAATTTTTTTTTGCTAAAAGACCTGAAAACAAGAAACTTCAAGCTTCAAAATCCTTTTTTTTAGATCTTGATACGACCATTTTTAACTGAGATACTGCATTGTTACAAACCACTAAAAATTTGGGAAAATTTTTTGATCCTTTAATTTTTTCCACTAGTGTACTTTAACTGGAAAAAGTCTGCGGCTGACGCGCATCGATGACTTGTAGAAGCATATACGTCAAAGACAAATAACGTAGCGGAAGGCTAAAAGTGTACGAAAACGCGAAATTGGAAACATTATTGGAGGACGATTCGTGGCACACGCAAGAAAAACTTGCACTTACATTAGGAGCGACTCAACAAGCAATTTCACGTCGTTTAAAATCATTGGGAATGATTCAAATGTAGGTATATTGGGTTTTGTATGAACTGAAGCTGAGAAACGTTGAATGCCGATTTTGTACATGTGAAAAATGGATCCCCTACGACAACCCAGAGAAGAGGAAATCATGGGGACCACGTGGCCATGCTTCAAAGTCGACAGCCAAGCCGAATAATGATGGAAAAAACGCATGTTGTGTATTGTGTATGTGTGTCATGTATTATGAGTTGCTCAAACCGAACGAAACCATTACTGGGGCTCTCTATCGAACCCAATTGATAAGGTTGAGTCGAGCACTTAAAGAAAAAGACGCCCAATTTGTTCTCAAATTTTTTTCCTGCACAATAATGCTCGTCCAAATGTTGCGGCACCGGTCAAAACCTACTTGGAAACACTCAATTGGGAAGTCTTACCCAACCCCCGAATTCACCAGACATTGCCCCTTACGATTAACACTTGTTCCGATCGATGGCACATAGTCTGTCTGAGCAGCACTTTACATCATATGAAGATACCAAAAATTGGGTCGATTCGTGGATAGCCTCGAAAGATGAAGCGTTCTTACCTTGTCGTATCCATATGCTATCTAAACGTTGGGAAAAAGTAGTGGCGAGTGATGGACAATACTTTGAATAGAGCATAATGTACCGTTCCTTCACAATGAATGCCCAATTTTCGATAAAAAAAACGGCGGAAACTTATTTGTATTTGTATTTGTTGATCAATATTATATGATAGCATGTGACTATTATGGCTTTTTTCATTTCGACTTTTGAGTTTATATCTACCCCACCAGCCGTATTCACCAGACATTGCCCCTTGCGACTATCACTTGTCTACCCATGCTCTTCTCTATATGCCCGGTGTACTCACTTTTTTTACTTTATATCATCGCCGTACGGCTTTCCACTTGCAAAGGATGTGAAAATTGTTGTGTCCCCGTCTCCGATATAATTGGTATAGATAATTCCGCCATTAGGGGGTGTAGCTTCTAAGAATTTCAGAATATCTCCACCTTGGCATCGATTTTCATTTTGCCCGACGACACGTAATGGTTTTTTGAATAATTTTATTGGTTTTCAACGTTATCAGCATTGTTCAATTTCTCCATTGTAATAAGTTCAAGCTTGAAAACCCAAACTCAAACCCAACCTTGATAGTAGATTCTTTTTACAATAAGATCTATTACTCAATCTGTGGCGCTTCTTCCAAGAACCGTTAATGCTGACCTTCAAATTTATTATAGATCTCTCATTTTCAGCATTTCTTTTTACTACAGCTTCAACTGCATTTTGGAACAAAAATTATATGTTTTAATTTACTAGTAACTATGTTGAATAAGGTGTTTGTATACTGTTTTGCTCAATCCTTGCCCTTGCCCTTATTAAGTCTATTATGCCACCCAAATATTAACCCGCCCTCTTTGAATTAATCAAGTAATCTCAATCAAGTAATTTCACAGCAGCTTCAAGTTTCCTGTTCTGACAGTTGTGCACTTATAATTTGCGAATATCTTAAATCTGTCACAGATCTCGCCTGACTGCACGAATGCAAACTTTTGTTTACAATTTCGACTTCTGCCTGCTTCTGTCAAAAATACAGAAACGAAATCAATAATCTAGTAATAAAAACCGAAATTCATAACTATGGCCTAAATTCATACTACAAGGAAAGTCTTTCCGGTGACGTCCTCCGATCTTGATGAAATTTAAATATGTTATTCTACATCAAAATCTAAGCGACACGTATTTTTTTCATCGGCAGAAAAACGTTTCTAGGGGGTGAAATTACCCCCTAATGTTGGGACCTCCGAGGGATACTTTTCAGGTTTCACCTATTTACACTTGAGATAATCGACGCACCCAAATGGATAATTACCTTGATGATGAATGATGAAAAGTGCAACTGGTTTTATATGGGGGGGGGGGGGGGTTGCATAGGAAAAAAGTTATAGGTGTTGAAATTCACAAAATCGTTAAATTAAAAACCTATTGCACCTACACGGAAAAAAAGGAACAGTTAATATTACAGGGGGGCCCAGTTCGCATTGGACTCGGGAGGTAAGAAACAGCGGAAATCACAGCATAAACTGGATGTAAAATAGGGTGACATATTTAATTTTACTGTAGAACACAGTAATGTAGATCCTCTCCTACATAAATGATGACTTTTCCTGTGACACACTGAGATTTTGACAGTGCACACTGGCTTAATTACAATTTGGTATGTGAATAATTCAGTGTCACCAGTAAAAAAATTTTACTGTAGAATTTACATAAGATCACTGATTTTTTTCTTGCACGTAACTGTATTGAACATAGGGTGATTCATTAAATTTTACAGTGTGAAGCTGTAAATTCACTCTTCTTTCGACAGTTCATGACATTATCTGTGCACACTGAGGTTTTTACAGTGTACAATGGCTTATTTACAGGTTGGAGTTGTGGATAAACCAGTGTGCGCAGTAAAGAAATTTGACTGTAGAATTTACATGAAATAACTGAATTCGTTCCTGTATACAAACTGCAAGATACACAGTGTACACTGTATTGAATACAGAGTGAATCATCAAATTTTACAGTGTGGCGCAGTAATTTCTAGCGTGCACGTGCATTTTGTATATTTATATATATCTTTTTATTTTCGCGCCACTGGATTCAGACAGTCAAAATGACAGTGTGACGCTGTGAATTTTATCAAGTGTTTGATCGTAATGGTGGTAACAAAGGGCTTGTCTCGCGCGTGCCACCGTGTCATCAAGGGCTGTGGCAGTTAGTAGTGAGTGGTTCATCGGAGACGGAAAGAAAAAGGTTAATCTTGTTCAATCTAATTTAACCCAATGTACTTAAATGTATTAATCTGTACAGTTTTTTCTTTTTATGTGTATGTGCGTATGATCAAACGTGTCATGTGTGTGTTGGGCTTATCTTTTTTCATTTCTGCGTATTTTTGTGCATGTGTGATTTACGAATTATCAAAAATTATTTAAAAAAATACCATCGTAGTTATATTCAGGAGCATCCTTGTCAAAATCGAACATGCAAATAACTTCTCGAGTTTTACTATCCTCACTTGATTTATCATTTCAACTAGGCTTCATTTCACGCTTGACATTGTCAATCGGAGGTCAATCGGTCGAGGTCTTTGAACGATCTTGAACATGGCAACTATCGACAATGTGCTCACTCGGCGATGCCGCATTCGGTGGGTTCACTGGAGGGTTCACAAAACTGGAGGGTTCACTTGGTCCATACTGTAAAGAGCAACGGTTGAAAACTGAAACTATATCAGTTGCTGCCGACTTTCTTCAACAGAGGATTTCACCATTGAAACACTTACGTGGGCACTGTCCATACAATAAACGCATTCATAGTATATAATACACATTAACACTGTAAACTTACGGATTTCATCAAGTTTATATTTCAGTGTTAAACTGTATAATTTACTTCGCACTACACTGTATTTTGGATTATGCGTTCCAGTAAAAGAAACTGTGCGGTGGCTCCAGTCCAAAGAGGACAGTGCAGAAACTGTAATAATTCACTTTGAGTTCACTGCATTTTGAGCAGTTTATTTCAGTAAATATCGCTGTGCAATTTCTCGAGTCCAATGCGAACTGGGTAACCCCTGTATTTTTAACTGTTCCTTTTTTCCCGTGTATCTCGATGGATTCAATTGCACTTTGAAGAAGGCAAAAAAATACTACATACGGGTTTTTGGGTTTTTCTCGTCAATCAAGTTAACTAACCCTTTATATGTTCATATTAAATCTCAATTAAACGGCAGTAATTCTTTTTTTTCTTATTTCTTCTCGTCATACGTTTTTTCTTTATATTTTCAACATCTACATCTCCCAAGTTGGATAGGTTTTTCTCGAAACTACATTTTCATAATTGGTGAAAGTGATAGAACAACAGTACGGGTCTAATTTTAATGGTTTACTTTTCATTTAAAGGCAATTTGAGACTCTCCTAGTAAAAGATTCCACTTGAAATTTATTTAAACAATTGATTTTACCTAATTGAGCAAGGAAAATTCGAAAATATCAAATTTTTCCGCTGATTTTTTTTTTACATGAATTTCAACCAATAGGAGCTTGGTATTTAACATCACGTGGTACAAGCCAGATGAAATTATATCGGTAATTTGTCGAAAATTTTCCGGCTATTGCTAGGTGTCGAACGAAAATTTACTTAAAATTGATTTATTTATCTAAATACCAAGCTACTATTGGTCGAAATTCGAGGGAAAAAAATAATCCGCTGAATACCCTTCGTGCTTGGAAATTAATCGGGTATTTCCCTCAAGCTTCCCTGCCTAGTGACATGCATGTGGAGTTTACAAAGTCCCTCGCACTACGCACTCGAAATTTTGATCTGCCAAACTTCACATGCATGCTGCTAGACAACAAAACTATCGGGAAATACCCGATAATTTTCAAGCACTCGGGGTTTTATAACTGATTTTTTTTTACCCCAATCTCGACCAATATGAGCTTGGTATTTAATATCTTCGTGGAAAAATTCGAAAGTTATTTATCTCCGAATCGTTTTTTTCGCTCTTCTCGATAAATTTGACATTTCTGATAGGTACGTGGGTTACAAGCTATTGAAAAATTTTCGTTCGTTACATAGTAACAGCCGGGAAATTTTCGTAAAATTACCGATATAACTTCGTTTGGCTCGTACCTCGTGATGTTAAATATCAAGCTCGTATTGGTTGAAATTCGGGTGAAACAAATAATCAGCGGAAAAATTTGATTTTTTCGAATTTTCCTTCGACAATTAGGTAAAATCAATTGTTTAAATAAATTTCAAGTGGAATCTTTTACTAGGAGAGTCTCAAACTTCCTTCAAATGAAAAACAAACCATTAAGATTGGACGCATACTGTTCGATCACTTTCGCCAATTATGAAAATGTAGTTTCGAGAAAAACTTATCCAACTTTTGAGATGTAGATGTTGAGAATTTAAAGAAAAAATGTATCACGAGGAGAAGAAATAAGAAAAAAAAAGAATTACTGCCGTTTTATTGAGATTTAATCTGAATATACTTTCAGTCAAAAAATTGAAGGGACAGCAAAATTTTCGAGATTTTTCAGGGATTTTCCAAAGGCTGTAACGTTGTTAATTTTGGTTGTAAAAATTGAAAAAAAAGCATTTTGAACCTTAAATATTCTAGTTTTGGAATCTTGAGTAAAAAAAATTTCGTGGGCATCACCCTCGCCGCAGTTGGAAGAAATATCGCGGTAAAAATTTCCTCGAAATTTTTGCTTTTTTCAAAACAGTCGATGGGCTTTAAAATAGGGATATTCGATATACATCGATGCATCGAATTCACTCGATGTTTACAGTACGATGCATCGAATTCACTCGATGTTTATAGTACGATGCATCGAATCGATCCGATGTTTTGAAAAACTGAAGATTTACTCGATGTATCGATGTATTTTCAAAAAACATCGAATCAATGATGACCAGCTAATGATTATGACTTGGAAGCTTTGACACTGTGAGCGCCACATCCTGTAGCATTTTATATGTCGGTGTATATCTATACATTGTTAGTTATCACCCCGACCACGGTGAGCTCTGCTTGTAATGGTGTGCACCAACACATCGCCACATTACCGCTTTCTATTTCACTTCACTTGACAAGAATAAGAAATGAGGATCCGATTTGTTTTCCCTAACTTACTTTGGGCCCTTGACTGGAAGCCCAATAGGGCCACTGAATGGACGGTCACGCTTTTTCGACAAGAGCCTTAGAAGGTTGCAAAATGAGGGCCTTTACAACCGCCTCACGTCTGCCATGTCGAATCCACGACAAGCTCATGGTCAAGCCCTATCAGGGCCCTAGTACGTATGTAGTATCGCTATGCGTGTAGATTGTAAAATTGAACTATTTTAATAATAATAATATTATTATTGTTATTAACAATTAATTATTAATAATATATTATTAATAATAATTATTACATATTATAATAATATATTATTATTAATGATAATATATTACTAATTATATATTATTAATAATTCTTCAATAGAATTTTCACGAAAAAATAGTATAAAGCAGAGGATTTCTATGTAGAAACCTTGCAGGTATGACTTCCCTCGAGGCATAACTTCCTGAGAAGCCTGACTCTGCGGTGTCGATTGCAACCCGTGTTCCCGGTTCGGCTATATAAGCATACCAATTGCATATTCCGTATGCGAGAGAGCGCACGCTGCATGCGACATCTCATGGCAAGTCTCGGTACTAAGTCCCCATGAAGCCCGATCAGGCCCTCAGAGGGTTGCCTTGTCAGTGCCATGCTTGAAATAATTAGGACACCGATACTTTCGCCCTATTTGGTTCTGTTGTAATTATACCGACTTCTTTCAATATGGGTTGCCCGATCGAAGCCCGACAAGGTCCTCAACGGGTTGCCTGAGGTCAGCCATATTACAAGTAAGCCTGGCAACCTTGGCATTGCCCTGTCACGGCCTAACCTGGCGGTGTTATGGCAATTCATGACAGGCCATCCACATTTTAGCCCGACAAGATCCTCAACGGGTTGCCTTAAGTCAGCCATGTTGTAAGTAAGACTGGAAACCTTGGCACTGCCATATCGGGGCCCAACCTGGCGGTGTTATCGCAATTCATGACAGTGCATCCACGTTTAAGCCCGACAAGGTCCTCAACGGATTGCCTTAGGTCAACCATATTGTAAATAGGCCTGGCAACCTTGGCATTGCCCTGTCGGGGTCCATCCTGGCGGTGTAAGGGCAATTCCTGACAGGGCATCCACGTTCGAGTCCGACAAGGTCCCGACTTCAGTCAGAGCTTTCCTAGAATTTTCACGCACGGGCAGCCAATCGCCGCGCACTTTAGAGAAGCTACGGATAAGCTCAAGATAAGACAATCGGATGGTTTGTTCTTATTTCTTACTTTTGTCATTGTGTCTCGGGCTTAATGTGGTGATGTGTTAGTGCACTACGTTAGACGTTACGAGCAGCGCGCGCCGTGGACTCGTGGTCGAAGTAATAACTAATAAGAGTCTGCCAAGCGCTCCCATAAGGGGCTAAGGGGGCGGGGCATAAGGCCTACGCTACGCAGCTACGCTTCCATGTATCTCCCTACGAAGGATTGCATGAAAAACTTTGCGATGATGTAGTGTCGAAAAAGTACTCAATGTTGAGAAAACATCGATGGTTCTAATCGATGCATCGGAAAATATCGATGCACAGTCTTCGAGCATTGCATCGAAAAAAAACATCGATGTATTTTCTAAGTGGACCCCCCTACTCTTAAAAATTTCTTCGAGCTTAACTAATCTATATCGTTTAGCTGGATTCTTTGGCTTCAATCTTCTTTTTTTTTATTTTGGTTCTACGACCATTTTTCGCCGAGATATCTGCTATTGAACAAAAATTCATCTTTTTTTTTAATCTTCGATATCTTTGGAACTAATGATCTTACAGCGAGTAAATGGTAGGCTTAGGAAACTTGAGACTACCGTATGTAAGTGCCTGTTACTGTCCTAAACGAAAAAAAATTCGGAGCTTAATTTTGACTTGAAAAAGTCCAAAAAATAGCTTTATTTCTTGTTTTAGAAAATCTACCACAACTTTGCAGATATTCTGAAAAATACTAATGTTTTTAGGTTTTTTTTTAGCCCAATGCATACCTAAAAATCATGCCAATTTTCAAAATAATCGGTCGAGCCGTTTTTTGTGACGGAATCATCGAACTTTTAGAAAAATTGAAGGAACACGTTTATTGATCCTTAGAGACCAATTCATTAATGGTGTTAAAAATGAAGAAAACAAGTTTTTCTTTTTTTTCTCTAAAATTTACATTTAAGGAGGTTCACTAGTGTTTGCGGGAGATGAGGGGGCTGGGCGGAAACCCTATGCTTATACACGGGCTTCGCGAAGTGTAGCCAACCGCCGAAATGACTTATCTCGAAACGGAAAATTGCCGAATTTTGAAAGATAATGTAGAGCAGAATGGCTAAAGTTCCCTTTTGTAGAGTTTATGATTTATTAAAAATATTCTGTGAGGCTGAAAACACCAAAAAATACAATTTTATAATTCTTATAATTTGCGGCGAAGTGCGGCAACAAGGTGTAAATTTTTTGCGGTTGGTATCCATGAAGTGTCATGGCGACTCCGACCAGCTGAAACTCGTTACTCGAGCAGTCTACGCAATCATGCCAAATCAACAGTACAGGTGGAGAGGCAAATTAATAAGCAAAAAGAATTATGAACATATGTTAAAACGTGTAGAAAATGGGAAAAACAGGAAAAAGTGCCGTGATAAATTGCCTCAAGAAATACCCGGGAATACATCAGTATCTTCTGAGTACGAGAACTCCGACGTAGGATGCCGTATCGTCGATATAGGCCATTTAGCCACTCAGAAGAAGTGCTGTACTATTTGCGAGGAAAAATTATCACTGTGTGATATTGAAAAAGAAACAAGGAAAGGACTTGCATCGATATTTTACGTGCGATGTCAACAGTGCCTGCTGCTAAACACCGTGACAACCGGCAAATATCATCCGCATCCTACGAGTGGTCGCAAGATGTTCGACATCAATTCCAAAGTCGCGTTAGGTGAGCACGATTTTATAAATTTTTCTAAACAAAACCGAACATAACCTATTATTATCCTCAGAAAATAAGCTTTTTATTCGTAAATAACATTTTTTGCTCAGTGCGCAAACAGTATGTCAACGTATAGAATTTTTTGTATTTTTTTCTTATCGATGGAATGTATTTGTTTCTCAGCGGTCCAAAGAAAATGATCTATATCGATAGCATATGCACTTGTTGATTCCGTTAAAATTTAACTTTATAGAAAGCAACTGCATACTTAAGGCTGCTTTTTGTACCGATCGGTAGAATCAAAAGTTTACAAAAATGCTGGTATATTATGTTTCGATCACTGCGCAGCCATTCAACTGCTGTCAATATGAAAATGTATGCTTTTGCTGTCATTGCTGGAGAGTTGGTTAAAAGAATTAACATGATAATGTTGGTATATCGTATTTCGATCACTGCGTAGCCTCTCGACTGCTGTTAATATGGAAATTTATGCTTTCGCTCTCAGCGATGGAGGGTTGGATACAAAAATTGACATAATAATGCTAGTCAATTGTCTTTTGGTCACTGCGTAGCCATTCGACTGCTGTTAATATGAAAATTTATAGTTTTGCTCTCACCGATGGAGGGTTGGATACAAAAATTGACATAATAATGCTGGTATATTCTCTTTCGGTCACTGCGCAGCCATCAGACTTTTATTCCCAGTGACGAAAACTCGTATTAATATTAAAATTGTTATATTACAAACTTTTTTATTCAATTTACAGGGGCTTTGCATACTGGACAAGGACACACGCACGTCAACAATTTTCTCCACACCATCAACGTACCCGGCATGTCAAGAGATACATTCAAGTCGCACGAAAGAGAAATAGGGCCTGCGATAGAACATGTGGTGAAGCAAAGTTGCATGGATAGTGCGAGGCTTGAGCGATCTCTTACCATTGAGAACGTCGAAAATTTGCAAAAATTATTGTAAGTACATGGGTTATTTCAACTTCATTAATTGATAAGTTTAGTTTACACCGGAAGAAAGGTCAAGTGCGATTGAGTATGGGAGAGTCAGAAAGATCAGAAAGATCGAATGACTCTCGTGTACTTGAACTGAACTTGAATCAATCCCTAAACTAAGCTATAATGAAGATGAAAAACTATGTCAAATCAACGATCAATTTTGGGAGGTTCCAACTGAAACCCAAACTGAAAACTAATTGTAAATTAAAACTCGCAAAAACAACGCTGAGTCATTAAAATATGAAGACAATGCTTCAGTGAAATACTGTATATATGTAAGCAAAAGTGCATTCTTCAATGAATAAATGATAAGAAATAGCTGCTGATTTTTTGTATTCATGTCAATTTTCTGGCCACATCTGATTTATTATACACTATATATAACTAGATATTCTATGCTGTTATACAATATAGTTGAATAAATTTTTTACTAATTTATAACCGCCTGTATGTCACATTACTCATTTTTCTATTTTTTCTTAAGGTAGAACGATACCATATATCAAAAAAGAGGGATTTTGATGAAAACTGGTAGATACGTTTGAAATTGACTAAAATGTTCGCTCGACAAATTTCAACGGATTTGATCGAACCGTTTCTGAGAAAATCGAATTAGTTTTTTACATTGGATCTTATGGAAAAGGGTCAAAAACCGCAAAAAAACATTGAAAAAGTACCGTTAAAAAAGCCACTTTTTGATGAAACTAACACAAGTACATGAACCAACTCTCAAGATCACTCCCGCAAAGTTTATAGCAATTTCATCGTACCAATAAGCTGCAATGTGCAAAAGAAAATTATTAAACGCAGTTTTTCTCTATCTTCTTCTATATCTATAGCTATATGCGCAGCAGCCCGGCGCGGCGAACGCGCTCTCTCCGTGCTCTCGTATACCTATATACATGCGACTTATAATTTTTGTGCAGTTGGTAACACGAGACTCTCCCCATGTTTAAGCATAGGAGTACCCCTCTCACCGCCTGCCCCGCAAAAGAGGTATCGTTCTACCTTAACATTCTTCTTTCTTTTTATATCTCTCACATACAATTTGTATTTGTATGGAAAATAACATGAAAAAATGGATTTCACCGTAATCACTTATTTTCCTCACCCGGAATTCCAGTAAAATATTGTAGTATACTATTACATTCAGTAAGTATTCAATTACACTACTTTCATTAATTAGCTACTTCCTTTATAGACATTCTTATCCTGTGCTGACAACTCGAACTTTAATTAATGAGTCTGTGTCCACCAAAGAAAATTTGAATCGCGCGCGCCGCCGAACCTGTGAACTCCGTGCTTACAGCGTTGCCGCTCTTTTTCCCCCTCTACCACGCTATGACGCTCTGTTCACAAATTCCGATCTTTTATTCAATCGCATTTATAAACAAAGTAGATGACCCTTGTCTGATTTTTGTCATAGCGCTTCCTTGAACTATAAAGTAGTAGTACAATTTTTTTCAGAATTTTCTCTACATTTTTTTCCGAGTTATTAATTATTTACGTTCCCACATTGCGCCCATGCCGTAAGATGCCATGTTAAAAAGGCCAAGGAAGATTATTTAATTACATTCAAACCACGTAGACGAAAATTCTGAAATAATTCAAGCATACTTCTGTAGAAGAGAGGATTACGTAAAAAAAAAATCAGATTTTTTTCTACATTTTTATATCTCTGGTGAACCTCCTTAATGGGTGTGAAAACTAAAAAGAATCTAAATTTCGGAAGAAGAAAAATTTCCTCTCAATTTTACAATGTTTTTTTTTTAATTAAAAAAAAATGTATTGGCATTTTTTTGGGGGGGTTATTTCACCCCCTAGAAACGTTTTTCCGCCGATAAAAAAAATACATGTCTTTTAGATTTTGATTTCGAACAACATATTTAAATTTCGTCGAAATCGGAAGAAGTCGCTCGATCTGGCGTCGCTCGGTGCCTCCTGTTTGTGAGTGCTAAGTACTCTCGAAAATTTACTACACAAATATTTCTGACGACAAGGATGACTTGCACCAAAGTTAGATTTTGTGTCAATTACACAGGCCCACAAAAAAAAAGTTGTGTGTGCTGGGTGTCCCACTACATTTTTCCTACGTATTCTGTCCCACTGAACAGGAATCTGAAGTTAGAATTAGAGGTCGCGCATGAAATGCTCGAGAAAATCCATAAAAACTGATAAAAATCATGATCTAGCAATCTTTTCGCACAAAAAAAAAGTTGTGTATGCTGGGTCGCCCAATACGTTTCTCCTACGTATTTTGTCCCGCTGAACACGAATCTGAAGCTAGAATTAGGAGTCGATGAAGAAATGCTCGAGAAAATCGATAAAAACTTATAAAAGTATCATGATATTTTTATGGATTTTCTCAACAAAAAAAAGTTGTGTGTGCTGGGTGTCGCACTACGTTTTCTCTATGTATTTCGTCCCGTTGAACATGAAAGTTAGAATTAAGGGTCGATGAGGAAATGCTCGAGAAAATGCATAAAAACTGATAAAAATATCATGATATCTTGTCAGTTTTTATGGATTTTCTCGGACATTTCCTCATCGACCCCTAATTCTAACTTTAGATTCGTGTTCAGCGGGACAAAATAAGTAGGAAAAATATAGTGGGACACCCAGCACACAAAACTTATTTTTTTTTGTGGGCCTGTGTTATTTTTTTTCGAGAATTTATTTTCAACCAATATAAAATATAAATCGAACGTAAAGCAACAACACACTAAAAAAAAAACAGTGGGATGTTGAGAACAGGCTATCTTTCAACTGTTCTCTAGAGGATGCCACTATTTTGAAAAAAACACGTTACATATAGCGAAAACTATTGTTATTCCCCCGGAGTGGTGTAATCTAATGTCAAAAATAGAAATGACTAGTCCGTGCTTTATGGAGACTTACAGGGTTCCAATTCAGGTTAATCAAAAATACATGTTACAGATGTGAACTGCATTTTATGAACAATGACTTCTCAGGATATGCAGCCTTAGAACCTTGGACTAGAGGAATTTACAAGATTGGGATTCAGGTTAGCTGAGAGCGAATGCTTTCGAACGAACATAATAAAATGTGCCTCTGCTGCAGAGATGTGAGGCCCGCCAGTTGGACAGGGATCAGCGCTGGCTTTGAAATCACAAATGTCTCAGATCCTCGCCTCTCGAATCTAAGACAAGATAGGATCGCTGATTTTACGGTTATAAATGACGGTTAACTTACGGTTAATAAACAGGGTCTAAGAACTAGGTCTTGAGGCCTCGACGCCTTAGTAGACGCCATTGTTGGCCAACAGAGTAATATCGACAAAAAATTATTTCGTTAGGTTAAAATTGAAATGCTCTTTTTTATAACGATGTTAGTAATAAGGCGTTTGATTAAAGCGGGCAGTCGTAATTCATAAAAGTTTTTTAAAATCACTTGAGGTATGACATGGGCATACGCGCAGCATTCTGGGACGGTGCATGGGGAGGGAGGGGGGGGGGCAACTTCTCAATAATGAGCAGCAGCAGGTAGAAGGAATAGGTTTATTGAATTTTTAAAAATCTTTTTCCACATCTCTCGCAAGGAACTCCGTAATCTCTGTAATACAACCTTGAACCTAGTTTTCCTTTCTAAAAATGACTCCAGCTTCCTTTGTGGTTCGCCAGACTTTAGTAAGACAAATTCAATGGTCTTATACAAAGAGTTGTATTGTTTGAGTATGTTGCCTGAGCGTGGTTGGTTCGTTGCCTTCTGAGAACTAATTGCAGTGCTTAAAAGTGGCCTTAAGTTATGAGTCGTACCTGGGAGTAGAGTTACCAATCCGATCTTAAGAATAGACTAATGTGATGAATAATGCGAGGAGATGATTTGTGAAATCCTGATCGAGTTTACGTTTGGATACTACTAATATTCTAATTAAAGAAAAACAATTCATGTACTGATAGGATTTTCATTAAAATTCAATGTACTTATGATTTCAGGTACGAAAACATGAGCTTCAAAGGACGAAGATTTCGGATCAGACATTGCTAAAAAAAAGTGGACTTGATTTGGATTTGGTCAGCGAACATCAAGATGATGTAAAGATGGCACGCCTCCTCATTCCAAAAGGTCATACCTATAAATTCGTATAAAATTATTCTTATTTGTTCAGTTCGTTCCAAAATCTTCATAGTTTTTTTAATATAATAGATTCAAGGATATCGTCGGGTTCACCGCTGAAGAGATTGCTATCTGCGGTACAATCGAGACCGAGACGGACAGTCAAATCGCAAGCTTCGCGGAACTTGCAGGTGGTCAAACGAAAAGTCCCACGACCGATGATTTCGGCACAAGCTTCAATGTCTTCATCTGAACTCAGTGGAAATAATTTGCTCGTTAGTTATGCAGACACGAGTTCAGAGAGTGAATCATAGAATCCCTCGAAATATTATGTTGTTGTAATGAATGAATCGTCGATTTTTATCGAACAGATTCTTTGCCAAAGATAATAATGGAAATCACATGCTTACCAAACAAAAAGTTCGGGAAGGTCGGCACAAAATAATATCGATCGAGAATATATTTTACTAATCCTTCACTGATGTAAGATTTAAGGCTGTGGCTCGTCATCGGCTAGTTTGATGAAACTCGATTTCTACGTAGAAACCGAGTTTCTATAGTTACAGTTAGTAAGGAAACAAACCTAAAACAGCCAAAAATAAACCTAAAGTTTTTTTTAGTAGGCGATTTCCAGATGAATAAATGCAGAGTATTCGTGCGGCTTCCGGATGATGAGACACTCCGAAGATTTAATAGTGTCAAGATAAATCAATTTACGCATTGTAGGAAAGCTAATATTTTTTTCCATCGAAGCTTGATACGTCAGAGAATAAAATTTGGAACCTCAAGAGTGTATACAGGGTATACCGAACAAGACCACTTCATGACTGGCTTTAACTATTCTAATTTGCTTCATAGTAGAGTTCCACATTGGATAAATATCGCACGTTTGTTTACAGGATCTCATTTAAAAGTTACTGTCTGAAGTTCTAATTGTGGAATGTACAGGGTGTATAAAAATGATGTGTCACGACTTCGCCCAGTAAATCTCCAGCTCGAGATCGTTGGAGATCTATCAAAACTTGTAGCCGCAAAATTGACCTTCACCCTGAAAATCAAGGTCAAATTTTTTTATTGGCTTAAAAAATTCTACTTATTGAGGGGAACAAAAGTCAGAAAGGAACCATAGGTCGGAGATGCGTCCTTCAACCCGAAACGACAACGTCAATTCGAAAAAAAATCGAAAAAGTGCGTTCTTACAAAATATTGTTCACAAGAACACGGAATAAGAATTTTAATTATTATAAAAAAAGCCTTTCAACGCAGACACTTCAATTTTTATTAATTGGAATCAAGAAATGTCGGGATTGCATGACGCTGTCCACGCGGAGGTGGATGAGAGATGAATCGGCATGAGATGGGTGACACAGATCTTTGCTATTTCTCTTTGTCGCGTTACCACTACGAGAATCCAATTCCCTAGCTCATGTTTGCCGAAAATCAATTAAAACATAGTCCCGCTGAATTAACCTTGATCCTAAAACTCAAAGTCAGTTTCAAAGTCAATTCATCTTGGTAAGAGGCATCTAATTCTCGTAGAAACGACGAGTTAGGAATGAACCTTTCAATATCAAGCCATCAGAACATATAAAATGTGCATTTTACGTTTAGTTCGGAGGGATAAAATTCGGAACTAAAGCATAATTAAAAAGGCAATCGATATAACTAGAAAGCCTTGATGTCTGGCACACAGCACGCCTGCTGTTCTATGAAAACAAGGCTTTAGATGGCCAGGTTTGCGATAAACGATTTTGAGCTTAACAGTAGTTGATGTCACCTACACATTTCAGAGTCATATCGTGCTTCTGTGACTGTGCACGAGTTGCTTGAACATATCCATTAGCGGCAGACCATGAGCTTTACCCGGAATACACCACATCGAGGTTATAAAAAAAAATCAACAACAAAAAACTGTGCTTTGTCGTCGCAGTCCCGTTGATCTCAACAAAAACACAACGGCCCTTTTCAGGGTCAAGGGATATCAGGCAGACAACCTCCACGTGGTATATTCCGGGTAACGCTAATGGTCTGCCCCTAATGAATATGTTTAACCAACTCGTGCACACTCACACAAGCACGATATGACTCTGAAATGTGTAGGTGACAACAACTATTGTTAAGATCAAAATCGTTTATCGCAAACCTGGCCATCTAAAGCTTTGTTTTCACAGAACAGCAGGCGTGCTGTTTATCAGACTTCAAGTCTTTCTAGTTATATCGATTGCCATTTTAATTATGCTTTAGTTCTGAATTTTATCCCTCCGAACTAAACGAAAATTGCACATTTTTGATATATGTTTTGACGGCTTGATATTAAAAAGTTCATTCCTAACTTGTCGTTTCTACGAGAATTAGATGCCTCTTAACGAGGTGAAGTTTTCCGTCAACCAAAAATTGACTTTAAGTTTTAGGGTCAAGGTTAATTCAGCGGGACTATGTTTTAATTGATTTTCGGCGAACATGAGCTGGGGAATCGGATGCTCATAGTGGTAACGCGACAAAGGGATACCGCAAAGACCTGTGTCACCCATCTCATGTCGATCCATCCACCTCCGCGTGATCAGCGTCATGAAATCCCGACATTTCTCGATTCCAGTTAATAAAAATAGAAGTGTCTGCATTAAAAAGCTTTTTTTATAATTATCAAAACTCTTATTCCGTGTTCCTGTGAACAATATTTTGCAAGAACGCCCTTTTTCGATTTTTTTCCGAATTTACGTTGTCGTTTCGGGTTGAAGGACGCATCTCCGACCTATGGTTCCTTTCTGACTTTTGTTCCCCTCAATAAGTAGAATTTTTTAAGCTAATAAAAAAATTTGACCTTGATTTTCAGGGTCGAGGTCAATTTTGCGGCTACAAGTTTTGATAGATCTCCACCGATCTCGAGCTGGAGATTTACTGGACGAAGTGGCGACACATCATTTTTATACACCCTGTACTACGTTTACTTGATGGTGAAATGTTCTATGAAGTAAATGCCAAGGATTGTAGTCAAATCCATTGTGCATTCTTTTTTGAATCACGCGCAGAATGAAAAAAAGATCCAAGATTCAGGGAACAGCTTGGTAATGCGGCGAAGTTTTTTTTCGCCCTCTGGTGCAGCAGATAAAATTGCTCTGTATTATATTCAATGTATAACATTCCATATAACATCTAATGTTTTGAATTTTAAATGGAAAGGCTATTTTTCAATATTTTCTTAGCATTCAACTTTGATTTATTAAAAAATAAATGAACGTGTTTTTTTTTAAAGTGACAAACTTATATGAAATTTCAGCATCATATTTATTCTTACTAATTGTTGATAAAATCGAATATATTATATGGGGCATTCCATGTCAAATCAACCACTTTTAAACCCGACCCCTTTCGATTTGGCTGAAATTTTGTTTTCCTTTTCTACCCAATTAAAAACATTTTTCAGGAAATTTTCAAATTTTTGTATCCAACCAAAAGAAAAAGCTTTTCTTTTTTAAATGACTTTAACTTCTTCAAAAATTTACTGATTGGGACGTTCTTTTTATTGAAAATTTTTGTTTTTAAATATACTTTCCAAAAAAAAAATACAAAAAAAATGTTAAGATATTTAAATCTAAGAAATTTTTCACTTTTTTTTGAGAAAAATCATCGTTTTATCGGAGTTCGCCTTTCTTTTCATTCAAAAAATACTTTGATCAATTCCGGAAAAAATGCCGCCCAACCTGGAGTAGGTCGACATTTCCTTTTACTGTTTTCTAACGATGATTGGAAAAAAAAATTTCTCAATTGGGCTTATTTCACAAAGTACCACTCTGAAAATTTTTGAGGATTCATGAAGGACCTCGGAATTTAAAAAATTGAGGAGAAATAGAAAATTGAAAGTGGTAATCGTCGATTGTTTTTTTGTTTTTAAGTGGAAAAAATAGAAGAAGAAGTCGAACCACTCCGCGCAGGTTGGGCAGCATTTTTTTTGGAATTGATCAAAGTATTTCTTGAGTGAAAAAAATTAAAAATGGTGAACTTCGATAAAAAGATGAATTTTCTCGAAAGAATGAAAAATGTCATAGATTTTAATATCTTAACATTTTTTTTGATTTTTTTTCGGAAAGTACATTAAAAAATTGAAACACCCTGCAAATTGAAATTTGCACATTGCTTCCTCATCTTTATCCACAGTTCACATAGCTTCCCTTAACACACCGTATGGCGATCAAATTTGGCTTCCTCATAAAGGAAGCTTTGTTAACTATTGAAAAATATTAGTAATCAATGTGCAAATTCGATCAATTTTCGCCAAATTTGATCGCGAACAAACCTTGATAGCTATACAAGTATTGTACAAAGTTTCTGTGAAATATATTGAACATTGTGTAAGTTGGAGTGCTTGCGCTATTTTTCAAAAAATTCAAAATTTCATAAAATTTTAATCCCTCGATGGATTTTTTCCAAATTTAATAGCGAACAACCTTGATAGCTATACAAGTTCTGTACAAAGTTTCAGTGAAATATATTGAAAATTGTGCAAGTTAGAACGCTTGCGCTATTTTTCAAAAAAATCAAAATTTCAGAAAATTTTAATCCCTCGATAGATTTTTGCCAAATTTAATAGCGAACAACCTTCACAGCTATATAACCTCTGTGCGAAGTTTCAGTACAATATCTTAAAAATTGCGCAAGTTAGAGCGTTTAGGCGATTTTTCAAAAAATTCAAAATTTCAGAAAATTTTAATCCCTCGATAGATTTTTGCCAAATTTAATAGCGAACAACCTTCACAGCTATATAACCTCTGTGCAAAGTTTCAGTACAATATCTTAAAAATTGCGCAACTTAGAGCGTTTAGGCGATTTTTCAAAAAATTCAAAATTTCATAAAATTTTAATCCCTCAATGGATTTTCGCCAAATTCAATACCAAACAACCTTAATAGTTATACTAATTCTGTACAAAATTTGAATGCAATATCTTGAAAATTTCACAAGTTAGAGCGTTTACGCCATTCTTGCAAAAACGAAAAAAGTCAATAAAATCTGAACACCCGTTAGAAGTAAATTATTATTTTTTCAAAATGAAAAGCAATTCGTGCTCTACAAGTGTGCCAAATTTTAGCTCGATATCACGAAGCGTTCTCGAGTTATTAATAATTTACATCAGAAACTCAGGATACATACATACACACGCGCACACACACACACACACACACACACACACATCCATCGGGACATTTTTTTATAAATATGATTTCTCGATGTTTTAGGACATTTTGAACGCATTGACATAAAAATCTCGAAAAAAAATTTTTTCACGAAAACAAAGCTTCCTTTATGAGGAAGCAAAATTTAAAAAAAAACGTCCCAATTAGTCAATTTTTGAAGAAGTTACCCAGATAGACAAATGTAGCTCATTTTGGCATCATATTGCATACATCTATGACGCATAGGAACACTCGCAGCTGTGTGTCGCTTATGAGTGCTCACCTGGAAGTCATATTTGCATCATATGATGATTGACAATAGCATATGATATGGAGCTCATATGGCAGTCACGGCGTGACGAAATTGTGGTGCTCATATGAAGATCATATTGACGTCATACCGTGGTGAAATTGGTTGCGCTCATATGAAGATCATAGATCACAGATCATCATCATATTATTGTAATTATTGTGATTTTCATACGGTTTTTTTTTAATTTCTATTGTCTGCAAAATTTTTCATAGTGTATATTTTGTCATTTACATAGCTTCCGAACCGATTACATTTTTAAAAAATTTAAAAAACACCCAATTTCATTATATTTCAATTTCTTCTGTGTCCAGTGGGATTCGAACCTGCGACCTGCCTATCTATCCTACCTAACAACCTAACACGCTACCTATTACGCTACCGAGTACTTATGAATTTTCTTCACTTATATGATATATCAGTGGTGACGTGCCAGGGAAAACGAGTCATATTTGAATATTATATATATATACAGTTAAAAATGAAAGTAATTAATAAATTAAGAATTTAAAAAATAGACGATTCAACATGGCATCCAAAATTTCAAAAAAATGGGATATTCGTGAAAGTCCATTTCTTAGTTTTCTTTTAACAGTTTCGCGAATTCGAATATCTCAATCGAATCTATAGGAAAATTTGTAGAATTCAAAATGGGGGTTCTATTTGATTAAAAAAAATGATGAAAAATAGTGCAACTTTTGTAAAAGTTTGTTTGCTTATATGAAACTGAAATATAAAACAAAAAATCAAAACATTAAAAAAAAATTAGTTGAAATAATTTTTTTTTCTAAGTGAATGAAAACAGTTTTTAAAAATTCAATATGGCGGCCGTGATTTGCGAAAATTCTCAGATGTTGGTGAACATTATTAATAACTTATTATATAGTCATTTAAAAGCAAAAGCTTTTTCTTTTGGGTTGGATAACAAAATTTGCAAATTTCCTGAAAAATGTTTTTAATTGGGTAGAAAAGGAAAACAAAATTTCAGCCAAATAGAAAAGGGTCGGATTTAAAAGTAGTCGATTTGAAATGGAATACCCCAAATAGATTCTATAAAAGTTATTAAATAAAATTGTTTGTATCCGAATCACGTTACTAATAGTAATATGCATAACTATCGAATTTTAATTTTTAGAAAATATATTTATCACTATTGCCATTGGTAAAAAAAATCACGTGATATCGGCAGGAGGGGCAGGGGTTCAACAAAACCTCATGGATGATCACGGAGGGGGAGGTGGGGGTCTAAAATGGATTAAAAATGCATCAGGTGATTAATGGACGCCCTCTTATGTTACATTGTCGGGCACCCGGATAATCCGGTTAACCCGGATCTAATGGATCCGACGTTTCAAATCCGGATATCCGGATACTCGAGACTACCCGGATAGTAACGAATTATTCGAATAATAACGGATCCTGATAATAACAAATCTTAATAATAACGGATCGGGATAATAACGGATCCGGACCATAACGGATCCGGACAATAACGGATAGTAACGAAAAATAAGTCGTTACTCGATACTTGATACAGGGGTATAGAGTAACGAAAATTAGACACCTAATTCTCAGGATAGTGTTTTCAGGATCTACATCGACCCCTTGAACGTTTTGGTATCTAGATGGACTGCTCCGTAGTTTTCGGTATCCAGGTTGACTGTATCATAGCTTCCGGTGTCCAGTGCACCCTCTTCATAGTTTTCGATGTCCAGGTAGACGCTCTATAGTTTTGGGGGACTAGGTTGACTGTATCACAGTTTTTGGTGTCCAGGTTAACTGTATCATAGCTTTTGCTGTCCAGATAAACCTATTCATAGTTTTCGGAGTCCAGGTCGATCCAAGTGAACTTGGACACCGAAAACTATGATACAGTCAACGGGAACACTGACAACTATGAAGCGATCCACCTGGACACCGGAAACTATGGAGCAGTTGACTTGAACACTGAAAACAATGGAGCGATCCACCTGGACACCGAAAACTATGAAGAGGTTGACCTGGACACTGAAAGCTATGATGCTGTCAATCTGGACACCGGGAACTACACTCAGTCAAAAAATTAAAGAAACAGCAGAATTTTCGAGATTTTTCAGCGATTTTCCAAAGGCTGTAACTTTGTTAATTTTGATCGTAAAAAATTTAAAAAAAGCATTTTGAAGTTTGAATCTTTTAGTTTTGGAATCTTGAGTCAAAACATTTTTGTGGGCATCACCCTCGACGCAGTCGAAAGAAATATCACGGTAAAGATTTTCTCGAAATTGTTGCTTTTTTCAAAACAATCGATAATCTCCAAAAGGCCTACGCTACGCAGCTACGCTTCCATGTATCTCCCTACGAAGGATTGCATGAAAAACTTTGCGATGATGTAGTGTCAAAAAAGTACTCGATGTTGAGAAAACATCGATGGTTCTAATCGATGCATCGGAAAATATCGATGCACAGTCTTCGAGCATTGAATCGAAAAAAAACATCGATGTATTTTCTAAGTGGACCCCCTACTCTAAAAAATTTCTTGGCGCTTAATCAATCTATGGATCGTTTAGCTGGATTCTTTTGTTTCAATTTGCTTTTTTCATTTTTGTTCTACGACCATTTTTCGCCGAGATATCTGCAATTGATCAAAAATTCGTCTTTTTTTTTAATCTTCGATATCTCTGGAACTACTGATCTTACAGCGAGTAAACAGTGGGTTTCGGAACCCACAAAAATGTCGATGCTTAATTTTCACTTGAAAAAGTAAAAAATAGTAATTTTTGCTACAAGTGTAGAAAACAACGAATTCCATCGCGCGTGAAGTTGCCGCATGAGCCGAAGACTTACGCGCGATGGAATTCGTTTTTTTTTGCACATGTAGCATACATTATTTTTTGCAATGACTGCCCCGAAAGTGGGATTTGAGATTCAATAAAACCAATGACATATTCAAATAAGAACTCGTATATATACAGGGTGGGCCACGAACTGTTGCCACCTTAAATATCTCTGTAATTATCGATGGCACAAAAAAATTTTTCAGACAAAAGTTGTACGGTATGGAAGGGGTCATCAAATGCGACATTTTTTTTCATTTCGGTGGAGGCGCTGACGCACAGTAAAGGTCACCTCCACTTTTTTAAATGGTAAGGTACATTTTTTTTTCAACCATCTTGTAGAGCATCGCAAACTGCATAAAAAACATTCGGGGGTCAGAGTCGTCCAAGGTCATTCAAGACCGATAAGTGACATGAACTTTATTTTTATGTGAAATAAACTTTTTTTTACAGAAGGTGTTCAAAGACATCACCATTGGAATCACGTAAAAATAAGTGACATGAATTTTATTTTTATGTGAAATAAACTTTTTTTTACAGAAGGTGTTCAAAGACATCACCATTGGAATCACGTAAAAATAAAGTTCATGTCACTTATCGGTCTTGAATGACCTTGGACGACTCTGACCCCCGAATGTTTTTTATGCAGTTTGCGATGCTCTACAAGATGGTTGAAAAAAAAATGTACCTTACCATTTAAAAAAGTGGAGGTGACCTTTACTGTGCGTCAGCGCCTCCACCGAAATGAAAAAAAATGTCGCATTTGATGACCCCTTCCATACCGTACAACTTTTGTCTGAAATTTTTTTTTGTGCCATCGATAATTACAGAGATATTTAAGGTGGCAACAGTTCGTGGCCCACCCTGTATATAACCAGCAGTATATATATAACCAGCAGCTCTTGGGCGCTCGTTTTCTTCATCCATTCTGTATTCCGTATTCCCTCAGAAAATGCGACTGTCATAAGTTGACGTTACGTGTCACATGAATTCCGCTACATTCAAGTTTGTTTAATCGGTTTAAAATCGTAGAACAAAAAACGATCAACTGTCAAAAAATCCGTTTTTTCGTAAATCAATGGGGTAAAGTGAGCTATAAATAGAGTTATTCCCGCACAAGTTCGGGAATCTGAGACATTCCCGCACAAGTGCGGGAATGTTAAGCATCGTTGAGAAATTAGCCACTTTCCGCACGTCAAACACCCATCGAAAATCGCACTTCCGGGGCAGGCATTGCAAAAAATAGATTTTTTTCTTTTTTTAGAAAATCTACCACAACTTTGCAGATATTGCGAGAAATACCATTGTTTTCAGGTTTTTTTAAGCTCAATACATACCTAAAAACCATGCCAGTTTTCACAACAATCGGTCGAGCCGTTTTTTGTGACCGACCCATCAAACTTTTAGAAAAATTGAAGGAACCCGTTTATTGATCTTCAAAGACCAATTAATAGTGTTGAAAATGAAAAAAAGTTTTTCTTTTTTTCTCTTGAATTTGCATTTAATGAGTGTGAAAGCTAAAAAAAATCCGAATTTCGAAAAAAAACTATTTTTCTAAATTTTGGAATTTTTTTTTCAATTTGAAAAAAAAATGGTGTTGGCATTTTTTCACAATTTCACATTCAATGTTTCATAAATATCGAAAAAAATTGGAAAAAATGCCAATACATTTTTTTCAATTAAAAAAAAAAAAAATTAATTTTGAAGTTTTTTTTTCGAAAATTGGATTTTTTTTTTAGTTTTCACACTCATTAAATGCAAATTTGAGAGAGAAAGAAGAAAACTTTTTTTTCATTTTTAAGGGGAGAAAACACTTAACAATTTTCGAAAAATCGTTTTTTTACATATTTCGAAAGTATGATAAACAGAGAGTATACTGTCAAAAGGACAAATCGAAATATTAAGTATTTACGAAGTTATCGCACATAGTCGAGAGTGCGGGAACAGCATACGGTTACGTAGCGAGTCACGCACTCGGACCGTTCGGGGCGGAGCAACATTTCCTTCCCAATACGCTCTTATTTACCTTTTGAATCGCCTGTTCGGCTGGGCAGATGTTTCGGAGAATATTTTGAAGCGACATACCACTACATTGTATGTTAAGGGCATTGTATATATCTACATAGCGTGAAACTGTATGTATGCAAAACGACGGTTAACCTTGCCCGAGCAATCGACTCAGTTTAGTTCGAGAGCTTGTCGTAAATGGTTGAATTGTGACAAATAAAATGCCGAACTATCCAAAAGGATCCCGCAGTAATATAGCTCGAAGACGTGTTAATAAACACCGATTCCACGGAAATCAATTCATCGATGAGTGTGGAGAGAGTTTCGGGCCGAGTACAAGTGACGATGTAAGTGCAAGAGCCAAAAAACTAAAGACTGCGTGCACAGAAGATATCTGTACAAATCCTTTGCACGGATATAGAATAATAGAGTTTCTTTTACCGTTTTTACGGCTCTATGAGACATTCTAATTTGTTCCGTATGCAAGCAAAGGATCAATTTTGGAGAGTCAGGGCACAAGGGCCTGGGTTGCAAAATTGTCGTTACGTGTCGATGCGGTAATCGCGAAATTAATTCAGGACCCTTAATTCATACTGGTTACGAAATTAATCGAAGGTTTGTGTTCGTCATGAGACTGTTGGGTGTCGCAAGACAAGGAATCAATACCGTTTGCAATCTTATGGATCTGTGCACTGGATTGAGTCAAAGCAGCTACACTAAAATCATCGAGCATATTCATACAGCTGCTAAGTCGTCATTCGATTCTCTATCTCAGAATGCTGTTAAAGAAGAGATGAAAAAAAATGTTGAGCATGGAAGAGCCGAAAAAATTCTCAAAGTCTCCAGTGACGGTACGTGGAAAAAGCGTGGGTTCGAATCACTGTATAGTGTTAATACGCTTATCGGCTACTACTCTAGTAATGTGATCGATTTACTTGTAAAAAGCCGTTACTGCCACAGTTGTTCGTTCTGGATAAATAAGACTCATACTCAAGAATATGAGGAATGGTTTGAAGGTCACGAAGACGAATGCACGAAGATTCATGATGGCTCTGCGGGAAAAATGGAGGTTGATTGCATGAAAGAAATGTTTTCCAGATCGGAAGAGAAATTCGGCGTGAAATATGGCAATTGTATAGGCGATGGGGATTCAAAAACTTTCAAGGCTAGAATTAAATCCGTACGGTGATGAGTTGACTGTTATAAAAAGTGAATGCATTGGCCACGTAGAGAAGAGAATGGGCACCAGACTCCGAAACGTGAGAAAAGAAAAAAAACTTTCCGGAAGAGGCAAGTTAACGGAAAAAATTGTGAAAAAACTCACAAAATATTATGGTTTGAGCATTCAAAGAAATGTAAATAGTATTGAAAATATGAAAAAAGAGATTATGGCTACTTATTATCATATTTCCTCAACAAAAAAAGAGCCTCATCACGAAAACTACCCGACTGGACCCGAAAACTGGTGCAAATGGCAAAAGGCAATCGCCCCAAATCAAAATCCAAAATTGGAGGATCTTTCACCGTGAAGGGGCGTCCATTAATCACGTGAGACTCACGATTTCTTGAAAAAATCACGATTGAGCACATGGGGGGGGGGGGGGGGTGGGGGGGGGGTCTCGGGCAATATCACGTGTATTTTCTTAGTTCTTTTTTCATAAAACTTACCATATTTGGGATTTTTTTTTAACTTACCGACAAGCGATAAATTTATTTATGTTAATAGAATTAACGATTTTTCACGGTGAAAATTGTTAGGAAGTGTGAATTAGATTGAAAAATGCATTATTTTTGTTGCATTTAAGCGATGCGAATTTCATCATCATATTTATTCTTACTAATTGTTGATAAAATCGAATATATTATATGGGACATTCCATGTCAAATCAACCACGTTTAAACCTGGCCCCTTTCGATTTGGCTGAAATTTTGTTTTCCTTTTCTACCCAATTAAAAACATTTTTCATAAAATTTTCAAATTTTTGTATCCAACGCAAAAGAAAAAGCTTTTATTTTTTAAATGACTATAACTACTTCAAAAATTGACTAATTGGGACGTTCTTTATGTTGAAAATTTTTGTTTTTTAATAAACTTTCCAAAAAAAATACAATAAAAATGTTAAGATATTTAAATCTAAGAAATTTTTCACTTTTTTTTGAGAAAAATCATCGTTTTATCGGAGTTCGCCTTTCTTTTCATTCAAAAAATACTTTGATCAATTCCGGAAAAAATGCCGACCAACCCGGAGTAGGTCGACATTTCCTATTATTGTTTTCTAACGATGATTGGGGAAAAAAAAATTCTCAATTGGGCTTATTTCACAAAGTACCACTCTGAAAATTTTTGGGGATTCATGAAGGACCTCGGAATTTAAAAAATTGAGGAGAAATAGAAAATTGAAAGTGGTAATCGTCGATTGTTTTTTTGTTTTTAAGTGAAAAAAATAGAAGAAAAAGTCGAACCACTCCGCGCAGGTTGGGCAGCATTTTTTCTGGAATTGATCAAAGTATTTTTTAAGTGAAAAAAAAAAATTAAAAATGGTGAACTTCGATAAAAAGATGATTTTTCTCGAAAGAATGAAAAATGTCACAGATTTTAATATCTCAACATGTTTTTGGATTTTTTTTCGGAAAGTACATTAAAAAATTGAAAAATTAAGAAAAAACGTCCCAATTAGTCAATTTTTGAAGAAGTTACCCAGATAGACAAATGTAGCTCATTTTGGCATCATATTGCATACATCTATGACGCATAGGAACACTCGCAGCTGTGTGTCGCTTATGAGTGCTCACCTGGAAGTCATATTTGCATCATATGATGATTGACAATAACATATCATATGGAGCTCATATGGCAGTCATGGCGTGACGAAATTGAGGTGCTCATATGAAGATCATATTGACGTCATACCGTGGTGAAATTGGTTGCGCTCATATGAAGATCATATGACCGTCGGGATGTGAGGTATTATTGTAATTATTGTAATTTCATACGGTTTTTTTTAAATTTCTATTGTCTGCAAAATTTTTCATTGTGTATATTTTGTCATTTACATAGCTTCTGAACCGATTACATTTTAAAAAAAATTAAAAAACACCCAATTTCATTATATTTCAATTTCTTCTGTCTCCAGTGGAATTCGAACCTGCGACCTGCCTATCTATCCTACCTAACAACCTAACACTCTACCTATTACGCTACCGAGTACTTATGAATTTTCTTCACTTATATGATATATCAGTGGTGACGTGCCAGGGAAAACGAGTCATATTTGAATATTATATATATACAGTTAAAAATGAAAGTAATTAATAAATTAAGAATTTAAAAAATAGACGATTCAACATGGCATCCAAAATTTCAAAAAAATGGAATATTCGTGAAAGTCAATTTCTTAGTTTTTTTTTAACAGTTTCGCGAATTCGAATATCTCAATCGAATCTATAGGGAAATTTGTAGAATTCAAAATGGGGGTTCTATTTGATTAAAAAAATGATGAAAAATAGTGCAACTTTTGTAAAAGTTTGTTTGCTTATATGAAACTGAAATATCAAACAAAAAAATTAAAACATTCAAAAAAAATTAGTTAAAATAATTTTTTTCTCTAAGTGAATGAAAACAGTTTATAAAAATTCAATATGGCGGCCGTGATTTGCGAAAATTCTCAGATGTTGGTGAACATTATTAATAACTTATTATATAGTCATTTAAAAGCAAAAGCTTTTTCTTTTGGGTTGGATAACAAAATTGGCAAATTTCCTGAAAAATGTTTTTAATTGGGTAGAAAAGGAAAACAAAATTTCAGCCAAATAGAAAAGGGTTGGATTTAAAAGTGGTCGATTTGAAATGGAATACCCCATATAGATTCTATAAAAGTTATTACATAAAATTGTTTGTATCCGAATCACGTTACTAATAGTAATATGCATAACTATCGAATTTTAATTTTTAGAAAATATATTTATCACTATTGCCATTGGTAAAAAAAATCACGTGATATCGGCAGGAGGGGCAGGGGTTCAACAAAACATCATGGATGATCACGGAGGGGGAGGTGGGGGTCTAAAATGGATTAAAAATGCATCAGGTGATTAATGGACGTCCCCTTACTTGACGAAAATATCAAACAGCATCTCCTGCCAATTTATCAAGATTTGTCCAAAGATGATTTGCTACAAAGATGCTTGGGTGGCCATACCCAAAATGCTAACGAAAGCCTAAACTCAACGATTTGGTGATTGACTCCAAAACATTTACATTCTGGGCTGAAAATTATCGAAATTGCGGCTTACCTTGCTGCTGGAGTATTCAATGATGGCTTTTCCTCTATCTTCAAATGATGAATGCGTTGGAGATAATCGTTGGCACCCACTGCAAAGTATTCGCCGAAAACGCGGATGAGGCGTGAATAGTGAGACAGAACCGTCAGAGTCTTTCTGCTACAAAAGAAGCTCGTACAGTTCGGAAACAGCAGCGATGCGAACAAAACCAGTTTTTCGAGGAAGCCGAAGGCCTGTTGTATGCGTCTGGGATCGCTGATTGATCGGTAAGTCAATACAATTGATAGTCTTAACATGCTGAAACTTCAAACGCGATTATCTTGAAACTACTTTTTCAAAAACTACTCACACTGTAGCTCAAAAAGTTATCGATCGATTTGGATGAAATTTAGGGAGGTTGCTGTCTGTAATATTATCGAAAGGATTGACCTAAAAGTTTGAGGGTGCGTGTAAATAAATAATATTTTTAGGGTAAACATCGTCGAAAAAATCGGCGAAAATTCGAACGTTTTATTAAAAAGCCTCTTAAATTGTCAATTTTATACTTTTCTATAATTTTACAGGTGGATCCTTTTCCTAAATAAAAACATTTTCCATTTATTTTTTAGACGAGCCAAAACGACGCTACAGTGGCAGCACCTTTCGGTGTTACGCAAAAGAGGGGTCCGAAGAGTGCTTAACGCCGTCATTTTATTTTTCGCAAAAAAAAAATGTTTTTGAAATCTTGAAAGTTTTAATAAACTTATATGAAAATTTTAAAATGATTTGATTATTTTATCACCTTTAAAACAATTGTTTAAAAATACCTATTTTTCACGCGTCTAAAGGGTTTTCTCCCCTTAACATTATTAATTGGTCTTTAAGGATCAATAAACGTGTTCCTTCAATTTCTCTAAAAGTTTAATGATTCGATCGCAGAAAACGGCTCGACCAATTGTTTTGAAAATTGGCATGGTTTTCAGGTATGTAATGAGCTAAAAAACCTGAAAACATTGGTATTTTTTGCAATATCTGCAACGTTGTGGTAGAAATTCTAAAACAAGAAAAAAAGCTATATTTTTTTACTTTTTCAAGTCAAATTTAAGCATCAAAATTTTTTTTTGCTTATGACAGTGACAGGCACTTATAGAGGGTAGATTTAAGTTTCTGAAACCGATGGTTTACTCGCTGTACGATCATTAGTTCTGGAGATATCGAAGATTAAAAAAAAAGACAAATTTTTGTTCAATCGCCTATATCTCAGCAAAAAATGGTCGTAGAAAAAAAATTAAAAAAATCAAATTGAAGCCAAAGAATCCAGCTAAACGATCCATAGATTGGTTAAGCTCGAAAAAAAATTTTGGAGCCCACCGACTGTTTTGAAAAAAGCAAAAATTTCGAGAAAATTTTTACTGTGATATTTCTTTCGACTGCGTCGAAGGTGATGCCCACAAAAATTTTTTGACTCCAGATTCCAAAACTAGGAGATTCAAGCTTCAAAATGATTTTGTAAAAAAATTTTTACGACCAAAATTAACAAAGTTACAGCCTTTGGAAAATCGCTGAAAAATCTCGAAAATTTTGCTGTTCCTTTAATTTTTCGACTGAGTGTATGAAATGATCCACCTGAACTCTAAAGACTATGAAGAGGTTGACCTGGACGCCTAAGGATAAGATACAGTTAACCTGGACACCAAAATCTATAAAGCGGTCGACTTGGACACCGAAAACTATCGAGCGGTCAACCGGGACACCGGAAACTACCGAGCAGTTCACCTGGATGCCAAAACTATCGAGCGGTCGATATACATTTTAAAAACTTGATCCTGGAAACATCGTGTTCAATTTTCGTTACTCGATACAGAATTATCGAACCATTCATGTAGCTCAATGCAGAGGTATCGAGTCACGAAAAATTTCTTCTTACTCGATATAAAAGTCACTAGTTGATGACGATTCTCATATTGACGAAAAGGTTCACGCGGGTATTGTCTTTGGAAGCGCAGGTACAAAATTACGACCCAAAAGTTGTTTTTTGTAGTTATCCAGATCACTGCATCTGGATAATACGTATCCGAATTCGTTATTATCCGAATCTGTTACTATCCGGATCTGAAGCATCGGATCCTACTATCCGGGCATGTGGATCGTTCCGGATATCCACTTATCTCAGATCGAAGTAACAGCCCTAGTTATGATGTGGAAAATAAATATGTGCAAATTTCCAGTATTCATACGTAGCAAATAAAAAAATGTATTAAAGTATTAAAGAAATTAAGAGTACGCCAGGCGTATATTCATGAAGATGACTTGCATCATTAAAGTTTAGTCCGTTGATACAAAACTTCCCGATAACCTTTTTAAAATCTTTGAGCTTTAGTTACGTGCAAATGAATTTATCTTTAAATGAAATTAATTTTTATGTCAATCCCTCCATGTAATGATAAAATATCATAATATTGGCACATTTACAGCTCTACAAGTTATTTCTCTACGAAAAATACATATCTATTATAGTAAAACATCACCGTAATATTATTACCAAAAAATAAGTTTATAGCCCAACATTCCGCAAAAAGAGAGATTTTGTATTAGAGATATTACCGGAGAGCTGTTTGCGGGGAGACTTATTTTACGGTATGGATATGATGTGGGAGAGTCAATATTTGGTGGAGATTTATTCTCATAGGATTAGTTCTTGGACGGGATATTAAAACGCTTTTTTTGATGGATTGATTGATTTATTTATTTTATTAAGCCTTGGATGCATCCTTGAGGCAAATGGTTTACAAAAAGGTAAATACATAGTATCGAATAAACAAGACGAGATTAATAATGAATGTGAATGAAACATAGTGTTGGTAAATATAAGTAGCTAATAGTATTGAAACTTAAAATTAGTTCAGAACAATTGTTTAAACAAAAAATGAAGCTATATCAAAATGAGGATAAAGAGTAACCCTAGCGGATTGGGTGACGATGTTTTCACCCTGAAAAACCACTGAATCACGGTGATTTTTTACGGTGACAAAGTGCCCACAAAATCACCGAGATCTTGGTGATTTTAAGGTGATTCCAACGTGATTCCACGGTGATTGTCACGGTGATTTTGTGACGGTGACAATCACCTTGAGAATCACCGTGGAATCACCTTAAAATCACCAAGATCTCGGTGATTTTGTGGGCACTTTGTCACCGTAAAAAATCGCCGTGATTCAGTGGTGACTTCATCCACTAGGGAAGAGGCAACAGCGTTGTAGTGGGGTAGTTACGCAGAGATTAATTTATACAAATTATAGGAGTACCCAAGTGGCTAAGTTTGGCCCTCGAAGGCGAATAGATAATTAAATAAACGCAATTTAAATAAACTAAGAGAGATGCCGTAACCTCGGTAGGTAGAGAGTGCCAGAAATAAATTGCTGACAGAAGCTAAGAATTTCGATAGGTCGAGGTGCACGGATGACAAGGAATGCGAAAGAGATTCGCAGTGCGAAAACGCTGTGGTCGGGCACGGGGTTGAGGTCACATAAACAGTTCGAGTTTCCAAGAATTGGATTGTTAAGCGTATTTTTTTAATTTTCTTTTTTAAAGTTTATATACGCTTTTTATTGAGAAGTAATTTTTTTTAAGTTAATATTAAAGAAGATATAGGGGAGAGTGGGGTACAATGAGCCACTCTTTTGTAAAGAATTTTTACTCTCGCTATGGTAGTCTGATTAGAAAAACAACTATTATAATTGGTTTTTCTAGACGCTTAAGCGTATAATAAAAATATCATCTTTAAAAAAAAAAGGTTGAAAATACCAGAATAATTAGATTCACAAAGATTTGCAGAATGGCACATTGTACCCTACTGGTGAGGTACAATGGGCTATTCATATTCTATGTATTTAACCTCAAACAAATTTGACAAAACATCGACGTCATATATAATTCGCGCCAATTTCATGGTGTTCGTGGTCAATGGGAAATATTGGCTCATTGTACCCCACACTGTAAAAAATGTGATGTTAAATTAACACCACCAGTGGTCTATATAGGTCCATCCCGTTTTGTGTAAAGCACTGACTTATTCGGCGTTTTACACAAAACGAGATGGACCTATATAGACCACTGGTGGTGTTACTTTTAACACCACATTTTTTACAGTGCACAACTCGTTGGCTCATTGTACCTCACTATGAAAAAATTTGATTATTGACAAAAATCATTATTAATTAAGAGATAAACAGAAAAATATAAGTGACTAAGTGAATCATGAATACTAACACTATCGATTAAAATTTGAAACACGAGCTGTCATGGAGAGTGAAATACGTTTTTCCGGCAGGCGAAAAAAAAAATTTTCCAGGGCACAAATCAATAATTTCTTGAAATAATTTTTAATGAGCTGCTATTGACGTTTTTTTAGGTTTGATGAAATTCAATAGAAATTGTGGTCCTACACAACAAATTTCGATTTTTACAAGCTACAAACCTCCGAGAAATCGCATGTGGCTCATTGTACTCCACTCTCCAATAAAGTTTTGAAAATCGAATTATAAATTAACAGCCGACGACGCGCCGATCATGCCCGAAGTTACCCGAATGGTTTGTGACGTCACAATGTTATACGGGGTATACGATATCTAATATCTATTGCAAGTATGAATTTTAATCGAAAATGGCAATGATTGAAAAATACACGACGTGTTTCATGGCTTTATTTCAAATTACGACAAAAAGTATACGAAACAAAGTCTTTGTGACAGTGCCACAGAATTTAAAACTTCGTAGAAAATGGTTCAACGCAATGCGACGGGATAACCTCTAAAACAGCAAATCTAACTTTATTTACTGTGAAAGAAAGCCGTTTAATTTTTGAATTATAATTGTTTTGATACTATTCCATCTATTAATCATTTATAATCAACCATTAAAGCTAAACAAACATTTCGTATTTATAGCTGTGAGAGGACATGGAAAATGATCAATATTATAAAACTGTAAGGTCTAGTGAAAGAAGCATTTAGATCCTCTGCGACAAGTGCTTTTTATGCCGTAGACCAGAATTCAACTTCAATTCGAAGTGAATCTGTCGCAGCAAAGGATCATCTTGCTCAATCTCTAGCGAAAGACAATTCCACATTGACAGTGGCTGCCAAAAAATATATTGGAACACAGATTTGTATAATGCAGCGTAATGCTACGGTCCAAGCTAATATTCACTTACATCATCGTAGTCTCAATACTATGTGCAAAATTGAAGTATGTACCGTCGATGAGTGTACTTCACTAATAAAACTGTCAGTCGATTCTAATATAACATCTCCAAAAAAGTCTTTTACTTTAGTACCTTACAAATATCTCCATTTCCATAAATACATCAATCAAATTAAAAAATATAATATAATGAGTATCACTTTGCAGCAAATTTACTTGTTAACTGCGATTTTTTTTTTGCATTTTATTCACATATTTTGCTCACAATGTAGCTTTCGCACAACCCATCTTCGGAGCATTGAAAAGATCGTCGTCTTTTAGAAATTCTAACACCATGAGCATATTTATTTATGGCAAATTATTTGCGTTTAGTTTTACTTTTACTTTTACAAATGCTTTTTCGCACATCATTGCTTTCGAATTCCGTGAAATATTAAAATTTATCACATAATTCCAAACGTTTGAGAGATCAATCCCATAGTCTATAGCACTCGTGTGGCATCCGTATAACATTCTGACGTCATTAACGCTTGCACCAATCACGTAGCGTTTTACGATCATATGAAAAATTTGAATTTTTCGGACATTTCCATTATTAATATCTATTTACAGGCTTATCTAAAACCAATTTTGTTCAGTTTTGAGATCTAATGCAATAAATGCTTCATAAAAAAAATTAAAAATCAAACTTTTTTCAACAACCCAATTGTGATAAAAACCGAGATGCCGAGAAAGTACCGATGGCGTGACTTGACTGAAAGCCACCCCAGCTGTCGGCAATAAGGGGTGATGTGTACATCCGCCTTAGGTCAAAGATAAATCGAATAGCATTATTCACAATGTGTTGAAGTTTAGTGTTTAATTCATCGGTCAAATCGTAAAGATTAGAGAGACAATGAGCAAGGTTTTGAGATTGCGAGAGAGAGAGCGTTTTGATGGAATTTTAATTCATAAAGAGCGAAGTTTACCTTGTGGAAGATCTCAACAACCTGGCTACGCACAGTGGGGCCAAATCCCAAAAAGCTGGCCAAAAGTCGAAAAATAAAGTTTAAGTTTCGTTAGTCGTGGGTTACGTGGGGGAAGAGTCCGAAGGTCAAATTCTTGGCATCAGTGGGCCTTAGCCCTTATACCTGCTTTTGTACGGCAGTTGAAAGAGAGCCCTCGAGCGAGCTCGACGCGTCGTGCAGTAAATGACCATTTCAACGCTGTATTGAACAGGACGCCAAAACTTTACAATATATCCGATTCGAATTTTTTCGAATGGAATCAACAGCTGAAAGTGAGTAGAAAATCATTGTGTAACTGAAAATTGATAATAATAGTTCATGCGATAATAATAAATGAATCATTTGTACGAAAATTCACGGAAAATTACAAGTGAAAATTCTAAAAACGTAGAGAAAAGTTAATAAGTTCCACAGTGTTCCACGAGCTGACCTATCACATGTTGTAGATGGATGTATTATTGAATGGAAAACATCGAAAATGGCTGCGCTTAGCTGCACGCGTGTCATTGCTACGAGTTTTTGCAATATAAAACATAGTTTTCTGAATTTTGTACATTAACGACGCGGAATGTCTTTCTTGAATTGAATCTTTTTATTGAATTTTATTGGGGTCTTCATTGTACACTGAAATACATTGGCACCCATCCAAGCAGCGTGTCGCGGTCGGTCGAGTTGAAGAGCGCTCTATCTATACATGAGGGATTCTCTGTCAACTCAGCCACTTTTTTTCGACCATCTCAGATGTGCCCCATAATTGGTTATATTATAGTGCTACTAATTTGTGAATTTCTTCACATTTTTAAATTAAAAATTTTACAAATCGCCGTTTTCTTTCAAAATGAATATATCTCGGAAATTTGAAGTAATTGAAAAAAAAATATCTGCACATAAAAGTTGTAGTTTTGTGTTAGCATTCGAGCGGAATATTTGAAATAGTTTTTACGTTCCGGTAACGCTGATTTTTTACCAAAAAATAAAATGATTATTTTTTTATTCAAAAAATTAGTCTTTCAGTATATCTGACGATATCGCGAAAAGATCACTAGAGTGACACGGATCGAGGTTCTAGGGTAAAAAAATGAAACCACACAAATTAATTTTTTTTGCTACCGAAACCTATGGCTGAGTTGACAGAGAATCCCTCATATGCCTCTTAGTTATATGGTTAAGCCCCAGAGGGGAGAGAATATCAGAGAGTTTCAATATATTGAGTTCTATGGACCGTAATTCTTTTTTATGCATATTTTATTTTTATTTTCAAATAATATTTAAAAATAAATAATAGAAACGAGGTTGAATATGGAATTGTCCATCTATATAGATATTAGATTTTTCAATTTTAGAATTAGTCGCTGATGAACGTGGAGGATGTGGCTTAACAAGGAAGGAAATTTTTTCGATCACGAAAGGTCACCTGATTGGAGGAGTGCCTGAAACGTATGCAATAATCGAAAATTTTGTGTCCACAAAATTGCAACGTCCCTTCGCTCTATCAGACAATGCAAAAACTGCCCTCCGCAAGTTGTTGCACCTTTTGCATAAAAAGTGGCAGCACGCATCAAGACATGAAGAGAGATTTCTGCAACAATATTCTGAGTGGTTAAGCATGTTTGTTTCTTTCGAAGAATCAAAAAAATCTTCGGAAAAATCTGCAAATTTGGGTCGGCCTTCTTCAGAATTTGTAGAGTCTAGTGACCGGACAAAACGAAGGAGGACTGAAGAATTACGCACAAGAAATACTATGGACGAATTAACGTATGCCACTCAAATGAGCCTTCGATCATCCGGGAAATCAGATGCCGCCAAAATTGTCCGTGATGTGGGACTGGGGAGCCCATTTCGAGCTAAGAAGTACAAGGAGTCCATAGATACCATTCGAGAAACGACTTTATCTGCGGATGCTGCTTTGTCGCTCATAGTCGAACTAAAATCATCGAAATGGCAATATCAGCAGCTTCGGAATAGAAGCAAAGAGCAGAGCTGTGATTTATTTCCGCGGTATAAATTGCCATATGAAGCCAAGCTCAAATGTTATCCGCCTAAGTCAGATATTTCTGTTAATGAATGTAGTGCTGAGGTAAAATTGCAAGCTTTGCTGCATCACACAGCTGATAGAATATTATTGACACAGATGGATGTTGTCAAAAGTTTGTCGGCTGAAAATGTTTGCAGCTTGATTTTAATTTGTAAGTGGGGCTGCGATGGCACTTCCGGCCAAAGTACGTACAAACAAAAGTTCACCAATGATGATGGAAGCAAGTCCGATGCTAATATTTTTTTCACATCAATCGTTCTACTGCAGCTTGTATCTGACGACCAAGAAACAAACGCAAAGCTTGTTGTATGGAAAAATCCAAGGCCGTCATCTCCTCGTTTTTGTAGACCAATCAGGATCCAATTTTTTCACGAGAGTTCTGAAGCCACTCGTGAAGAAATGGAGTATATTCAACAGCAAGAGAAGAATCTTATGCCTTTCGAAAAGATCGTAGATGGAAAAGAAATAAGAGTTTCTTTCAGACTGGCTTTCACGATGATAGACGGTAAAGTTTGTAACGCTATCACGCATAATAAGTCTGCTCAACGATGCTATTTATGCAAAGCAACTTCAAAAGACTTCAACAATATCGACGCAATTCTAAAAAAGGAAGTCTCTGAAGATCATCTTCAGTTTGGATTGTCAACTTTGCATGCATGGATACGATTTTTCGAATGCTGTTTGCATATAGCATATAAGCTTGGAATTAAAAAGTGGCAAGCGCGTAGTGATAACGAGAAGGAACAAATAAATATCCGAGAAACCAACATACAGAAAGGTTTCCGTATGGAATTAGGTCTGATAGTCGATCAACCAAAGCCTGGTTTTGGTAGCTCGAATGATGGAAATACCGCTCGAAGATTTTTCGAAAACTCAAGCATTTCTGCTGCGATAACAGGGATAGATGAGGACTTGATGAAGCGATTCCATGTGATATTGCAGACAATTTCGAGTGGCCATGAAATCGATTTCCTAAAATTTCAAGATTATGCCTTACAGACAGCTCGGAACTTTGTGCAATTATATCCGTGGTTCTACATGCCAACTTCGGTACACAAGATATTGATTCATGGTGCAGAAGTGATAAACTCAGCAATATTGCCGATAGGGCAGATGTCTGAAGACGCCCAAGAGTCTACTAATAAGTACATTAAAAAGTTTCGTAAAGATTTTGCAAGAAAGTGTTCCCGAGCCAAAACAATGGAGGACATTTTTTTACGGTTATTATCAATATCCGATCCCTTTATTTCGAGTTTGCGCGAATTACCTCGAAAAAATACAAAGTCGTTCCTTCCAGAAGCACTTTCATTGTTAGTTGCGCCACGTATACCAGCAAGTACAGGAAGTTCCAGCGATTTAATGGATGAATTAACTGATTGTGCATCATCTGATTCTTCAGATGACGATCTCTGAACTTTTAATCGACTGATTGTATGTTTATGCTATTATATATCACATATGGATATATTTTGTACAGTCTCTATAAAAGTGATTTATGTCAAATGCGCCGTTTTGTTTTTATTTCAAATTTTAACTTCGGATCCGTAATCAACGCCTCCGAAAACTCCCGAGTAATGACTTTCGGCCGAATTTATAATGCTTTCGACTATTTTCCAGCTTTTTGGGACTTCAAATCCGCCATTTTGTTTTTATTTCAAATTTTGACTGCGGATTCATAATCAGCGACCCCGAAAACCTCCGAGTACTGACTTTCAGCCGAATTTATGACGCTTTCGACTTTTTGCGAGCTTTTTGAGACTTTAAATCCGCCATTTTGTTATTATTTTAAATTTTGACTTTAGATTCATAGTCAGCGACCCCAAAAACTCCCGAGTACTGACTTTCAGCCGAATTTATAACGCTTTCGAATTTTTGCCAGCTTTTTGGGACTTCAAATCCGCCATTTTGTTTTTATTTCCAATTTTGACTTCGGATTCATAATCAGCGACCCCAAAAACTCCCGAGTACTGACTTTCAGCCGAATTTATAACGCTTTCGACTTTTTGCCAGCTTTTTGGGACTTCAAATCCGCCATTTTGTTTTTATTTCCAATTTTGACTTCGAATTCGTAATCAGCGACCCTAAAAACCCCCGAGTACTGACTTTCAGCCGAATTTGTAACGTTTTCGACTTTTGGCCAGCTTTTTGGGATTTGGCCCCACTGTGCTACGCCACGAAAAGTTTGAGGACATGAATACCCCGACGTTACGCACCTGCTTTATTTGGGGAACGTTCGATCCGCTAATAGTAATAGGAGTTATCCGATTGAAATCGATGGGATTTATAAAGACGCTATTTCCTAGAATAAGAATTTTCGATTCTGCAATATTTAATGAGAGACGACTTGACTCAGCGTTACGAGCGACAACATTTGAATCATGAGTAATACGCATTAGTCCGGCTTCAAGATCAGCTGGAGGGCACTGAATATATACCTGGGTGTCGTCCGCAAAAATCATATATTGTGAGTACTTAAGATTTGTAGCAATGCCATTAATAAATATGGAAAACAATAAAGGTCCGAGAACGGAGCCTTGCGGAACGCCAGTAGTGGTATTTAGCCACGAGGTATTGCCCTCTTTGTCAATGACTGATTGAGACCTGCCTGTTAGATAGGATAAAATCCATCTTAGTGCATCGTTGGAAAACCCTAAGTTTCTCAGCTTAATTAGGAGGGTTAGGTGAGGAATGGTATCAAATGCTTTGCTGAAATCGAACAAGACTAATATAGTGAGTAGCCCCTTGTCTACTCCACGCCTGACATCGTGACAAATTCTTAATACAGAGCCGTTTGAGTGCTAAAGTTACGACAAAAACCCGACTAACGAGGGTCAAGTAAGTTGTTTTCATTGACAAAAGATGTGATCTGATTGTGGTTTTTCTAAAAGATTTTAGAAAGCTCGTTAAGGTTGGCAGGCCGCGTGTCAGACGTGGATTTGGAAAGACTCTATTTTAGCAGAGGACGGAAGGATTGTTTCCAGGTCATAGGAAAATGGCAGAAGGATAAGGAGTTATTGAATAATCAGAAAAAGTAAGGGGCCAATTGAGGGAGAGCCTTATGCAGTGCAAACAGAAAAATTCCATCGGGGACAGCTGCATAGGAATTTGCGGATGTATTAATTAAGAGAGTCGTAACGGAGCCCACCGAAATGGGAGTGAATGAAAACGATGGATATGAAGGCGGAAGATCAGACGTGATGCTCAGAAAATCATGAAAGCTACTTGATAGTTGATAGCTAGAAATACTGGCGAAATGAGATCCCTAGCGGATTGAGTGACCATGATTTTAACAAAAAAACGCCCAAAAAACCGCCAAATGACCGATGGTGATTCTTGGCCGCGATAGTGACCCTAAAAACTATCCGAAGTGACCGAAGTCAGTTCGTTGGAGCCGAAACGTTATAAACCGTCATCACGATTTTAACGGTCACTTTGATGACGTTCAATCACTTATCGTTGTGGTCATTTTCATGCCTTTCACGTTCGGTCACTTTTTGCTATAGCAAAATATTTGATGAGATACAATAATTTTTTTTTGCTACGAAGGCTTTTACTTAACTGATTAATCGTAGGATTAATCAGTTATGTAAAAGCTTTACTTATTTATCCTCGCTCTCATAAAGAGCACGAACGCCACCGCAGTGTAATAGTTATCTCATTAAAATATGTAGTCTTTAGTCCAGAGGACTGCGCGACCACAGAGCGCGGGTAATGTTCCAACAATTTAAACTTAATTCAGGACTCCGATGCTGGTAATACACCGGACTTTATCGTTGCTTGGTGACTTTCTCGCTTGCACGAGAGCGCGCGCCAGCCGACGCCACCTAGCGGATCTCGGGCGAACCGTTTCGCAAGACGATTTTGACGGTCATTCACGACTACGTTTCTAACAATATACCTTATAGACCGAGAAGAAGGGTACTGGGGCACTTCGTCCGAGATCCGTTAGGTGGCGTCGGCTGGCGCGCGCTCTCTCGCAAGCGAGTAAGTCACCGAGCATCGATAAAGTCCGATGTATTATCAGATCAGAGTCCTCAATTAAGTTTAAATTGTTGGAACATTACCCGCGCTTTGTAGTCGTGCAGTCCTCTGGAGTCTCTGGACTAAAGACTACGTATTTTAATGGGATAACCATTGCACTTCGGTGGCGTTTGCGCTCTTTATGGGAGCGAGGATAAATAAGGAAAGTTTATATATTTCGTTCGCCACCCGTAACAGCCGGGTTTAGTTAGTTGAAGCCAAGTTTTTACGGTCACTTAAAAGTGCTTGGAGCCGAAAAACAGTCAGGAATAAAAGGTTCGGTCAAGACGGTTTTTATGGTCACTCGTGAATACGGTCATTCGGCTGGGTTTTTATGGTCACTTTACCGTCCAAGAATGACCATCGGTAAAGTGACGGTCAAACAGTGGTCACCGAATCGGCTAGGGAGTTTAATTAATCAAGGGTGAAAAAATTCAATGGAGAAGCCAGGGACGATTTGGTTTGCAAGTTCCCGCCAGACCTCGGTGATATCAGTTGTAATTGCGAGTTTAGATAAGTAAGGTTGGTTTTTATGTCGAGATGGAGCTTATTTCGGTAGCCTCAGAAGATTGCCATACCAAGAAAGCTCCCTGCTCACTTAGCTTGCTTATAAAGAGCATTTCGCTTTTTGATGCGACGTTTTAAATCACCATTCAGCCATGGGCTTGAGGTCGTTTAACGGTGCATAAGTGTTTAATGCGGCGAGAATGCTGGTAGATAATAGATCGGTGAAGCAATCAACGTCACTGTGGGAAGCAAAATGCTCCTGATGTAACAAGTGAGATGTGCCAAGCGTATCAGAAAGAGTGCTTAGATAAGCTGCCGGATCCAAACGTTTTAAATTGCGATGAGTTATAGACCATGGGGTGGCGGAGTTAGTGTTAAGTTCGTAAGTAAGATCTAAGAAGTCGTGACCAGCAATGGAAGGGGAGTCGGATTTCTTAAACGGTATTTGCTTGCAAGGTGAATCTATAACAAAAACGTCAAGCCAGGAGTCCGATGTGGCCGTGTGATGTCTTGCGCTTGATTGTACGATGTGGAAACTTGGAAAGATTACGACTTGGTGAATTGCCAGAGATAAGAAGCCTCGAAATTTTCGCTCAAAAGATTACAATTTAGATCGCCATTAATGATTATGTTTTTATAAGCAAATGATAGACGCGAGTAAACATTGATAGTCATTTAAAAGGCTTGCTCTAAGACGGCGATACACAGACGTGAAAAGCAGCGGCTCGTCATACTCGAGGACGATTCGAGTGGTTTGACATTGAGAGATTCATGAATGTAACAGGCTACATCACCGGCAAGCTTGCTGACTATCGTTGCGAAAAAGGATATAATTGTCAAGGTGAACCAAAGAGTCGGAAATTCCGGGGTGCAGCCAAGTTTCGGAAATCGAGATGATGTGAAAAATTCGGGGTGGGGCTGTGTCGGAGACCCGGCCGTGCGTTTTCCGTGAACACGTGTACGTAACTGGTTATTTTTTCTTTGAGCGTATTATATTTATGTCATAGTCATTTTTAAACATTAAGAAGTCCTTCGAATTTCTATGTTTTATTTTTAATGGCACCATTTTTCTTTCGTCGGGTTCAGGAAAGAATTCAAGTTACCAAATAATTACTGGGTTATAACTTTATTAATGATAGGTCTGTGATAGGAAAAGTATGAAAGAAATACCTAGGGATTAAAAGTGCTGCTTTTTTAATACCTAGGGATTACTTACTTTACTTTAGGGATTACTTTAATACATAGGTATACTACCTATGCAATATATGCGCCTCATAGTTTTCGATGTCAAGGTTGATCGCTTTATACTGACAACTATGAAGCGGTCGACTCAAACACACAAAACTATGAAGCGGTCGACTTGGACACCGAAAATTATGAAGTGGGTGACTTTGACACCGAAAATTATGAAGCGATCCACCTGGACACCGAATACTATGAGGAGATTGATCTGGACAGCGAAAGCTATGATACGGTCCACCTGGAGACCAAAAACTATGAAGCGGTTGACTTGGACCCCGAAAACTATGGAGCGATTCATTTGGACACTGAAAACGATGAAGAGGTTGACCTGGACTCGTCGCTGATCTCGATGATTGGCTCGCGATCACCTTTGTGAACATAGACGGCTCCTGATTTTACCCAGACGTATTTATAGCCCGTCTCATCAGCTTTAGCTTTGGTACCGCGGCGAAGGTTGTAGACGGCAGTCGGGAGCATCTCTTTGACGAATCCCCTGTCAGGTAGGTTGCATTCGAAAACTTCTTTGACACCGACTATCCGATTTGATCGTTTTTTTAGTACTTAATCGTTCGTGACTTGAGCGTCACCAGGAGAGACTTCGTTGTCGTCGAGCGTTGCGAACGAGAGTTGACTGGCATGACACGGATTTCGAGCACATCGTTGAAAAGTTCAGGGATGTTCGAGACGTCGACCATTTTTTTGACCAGAAGTTCAGGTGGGTCGGTGATGGCTACAGGTAGCCATCACCGACCATTACCGAATTGGTAGATATGAGGTGTATAACCTTGCTTCCGCTGTTTTTTTCTCGGAATTCGACGCTCTATTGTAAAGAAATGGTTGTACATTCATGATTCAAAGTATTGTCCATCGCTGGTCACTCTGTTCTCTCATCTTTCGGGCAGCGTATGAATCACGCATCGAAAAAACTGGTCATCTGTTGAGGTGATCCAAAAATCGATTCAATTTTTTATTTCTTCACAAGATCGGAAGAACTGCTCTGCCAGGCCGTGTACCATTGATTGAAAACAAATGACAGTCAGCAACTGCTGAAGAATCCGCTCAGTGCGTTTTTTTTCTTACTAGAAAATTACGAAAATATTTTATTGAAAAGTACAAAAATATAATAGGTGGCTCTAGGAGCATGTGCTCTGTGACGTGACTTTTCGCAGACGAATTAAAAGTCGACTCTCGCGGTCACAAAACGCTCACGAGATCGCTCAAGCATTGGGCGCCAGGTATTGCAATAAAATTGCAATAGCAAAATTTAGGTTAGGAGTCGTTGGAACTTTCCTGAATAAATACTCTTTTACTAAGTTTTCGGGAAACACAATTATACTTCATTCAATTGTTAGAGATTTAATTATCAGGGCTATATGAAACGCGCGACATTACGAGTGAGGGGAGAGAATGATCGATTACGATTAAAGCTAGAGATCCGGAAGTTGAGGTCCGACCGCCGAACGAGAGAAACGACCCTGGCGGATTGGGTGACGATGTTTTCACCCTGAAAAACCACTGAACCACGGTGATTTTTTACGGTGACAAAGTGCTCACTCGGTCACCACAAAATCACCGAGATCTTGGTGATTTTTAATGTGATTGTCACGGTCACAAAATCACCGTGACAATCATCGTGGATAAAGATTAAAAATCACCAAGAACTCGGTGATTTTGTGGTGACCAAGTGGACACTTTGTCACCGTAAAAAATCACCATGATTCAGTGGTAACTTCATCCGCTAGGGGAGATAAGGAAAGCCGCGATCCGTCGGGCTTACGCGCGAAACGTCACGCGAGAGAGACAGAGAGATAGTTGAATAGTGCGTGGTGCAACAAAGAGGCTCCGAAAAGCCGACCCGCGTTAACGAATCCGCGTTCTATTGTTCTTCTTGTTTTTGTATGTAAATCGTGAATCGCAGCAGACGTGCTATCGATAATTTATAATAAATGCATGTGTTTTTTCGGCATCATAAAGAGTTGGACGTTATTTTCTTTTGTAACCCGTAGCTGCCTGACACTTTCACCCCTTAAAGACCACGTCTTTAATACAATTGAAATTTTTCACTTCGTCTCGCAGAAGGCGAGGCGAAAACGAAAATCAAAAGTCCAAAATTACCAAAATTCCAAATTCCCTCTTTCAACACAAAATCCTTAATCTCTAATAACAAGCTTTTAGTTCTCGCGTCTATATAATTTAAGTTTCTTATTCTATTCCTTAGATCTTGTTTTTGCTTCCTTATTATGTGACAATTATTCTATTCGTTTTTTAATTCTCCTATCGTCTTACTCAACACGAACTTTCCTGATAGTTCAACAATACTCAACATGGACTTTTACTCTTCATCATCACGCATCTCGTCTCGAGAGCTCACGCAGTGCGACCGATTCCCCTGAAATTACGTTAACTCGCTGATTTCCTCAATTGAAATCGCATCCACCCGTCTGTCTCTCGACGACCGATACTTGCAATAAAAAGACAATAATTAATCCTATGTTACGATAACAATTTACAATGACTTTACTTTCTTCTCGGTCTCGTGTTAAATTCTCCATGTGACGCCTAAGATAGCCGATATCCCAACGGTTTACATTTTACTTTGCTTCACACGATAACAATTTCTCTCTTGCAGACCGAGAGCTTCACACAAACTTAATCTAACTAACCTACTGGACCCTCACCTCTGTGTAATGACAAAATTGAATCCCTCTTGGCGATTCTACAAATTAATTAAAAAGAACATAACGCGCAAAGATCTTGTTCGCGGTAAAGACTCGAATTAGGCGTGCGTTAACGTGTCTTCGCGACAATATTGCTTCTACCCAGTAACCCCAATGAAATTGCATTTACGTCGCTAATTTCCCACAATTGTACCGAATAGAGCGAAACGACAGTCTCACCGGTTTGTTCTCAGCGGATGCGGTCCTCGACTACGTCAGGCTCCGATCCTTGAATTATTCGGTGACTTCGCTTTCTCGAGTAACGGATCTCGATAACTTCACGGTAACAACGTCCCTCCTCGTTCGACACTTCACCCACCCTTGATTAATAGTTCTCGAATTGAGCGCGATCTTAATCGATTAGCGCGATATATTCGAGGCGGGAGACAAATATCGATTAATCGACGACGAGAGTGATTCTCAAATATTGGTAGGGTCCGATATTCGCCGGGGGGAGGATATTCGCCGGAATGGTATTCGCCGGAAAATCACTAGACTTCGATATCTCGAAACTGGCTTACTGGCATGACCCACAGGGGTCATTGCAAACATATTCTGGACTGCGAGAGATTGAATAGATGATGTGAACCCTTACTTTAGAAGACGAATTAAAGGCCAAGAGCCCTTGAAGGGAGTGGTACAACCCCTCAACAGATGGCGAGGTTAACCTGCCAAACTAGGCTAAGAAAAATAATCCGGAGCTCTTTGATAAATGTACGTTATGCACTTTGAGTGACTTTGAGGTTATCGCGCGCACTGTACGCAACAATTAATCGTGAAATCAAGTAATTAATCAATGAATCACGAAATAAGTAATAATTAATTGCGTGACGATTAATATTAACTCGCACGAAGTCTACATTGTTATTATAAAGTACGCGAAAACGAGTTTAATAATGTTTATTCATAATTATCGATGAAATGTCATATTCGCCACTGCACCGCTGTGTTTCTGTGTTCTTTCAATTGATATCAAATTGTTATTGTAAATATTAAATTGTTGAAAATAACAAAATTGTTTTCTTACAATTGTCAATGAAATAAAACTAGCTGCTGTATGTACCACTGTGTTTATTTATGTATTCTGTACATTTATTCGCTTCTTTATGTAATATATTTACATATTTATAATTAAAACAAACAATCTTGATTGAAAATGTTAAAAAAAAAATACACCTTTTCGTAATACGTTGCAAAATCCTGGAGCAAGTTTGTCCCTCTGTCGAGTTAAATTGTTTCCGCTCAATTGTAACAAATTGTTGAAAAGAGTAGCGCAATAAGCGAGAAGACTATCGACGTACATACTCCTTCGTCTACTGATTATTAGGCTGGGTGCACTCATCTAGAATGGCAATATAAATTCATAATCTCAATTCCAGCTTCTTATCGCACACGTTGCTTTCTGCATGTAAATACCTCTCATGTGTTGAAAAGTTTCAAGCGGCGCTCTGTGCGTCAAAAAATTCTACTAATTACACGTTGTTTAACCGATGATAGACAATCAGTGCAAGCCTCAAGCAGAACATGATCAACAAGTTCAACAGTAAATAGACCACCGTTCAAGTGTCTCAGATACGATTCGTCGTCGTTCCTGCTCGTTCTTCAGATATTTGAAGCGTAATTGCATCAGTCGGTCGATTTCATATTCATAGTGCCATTCCAGATGAGCAAGGCCAGCTCAATAATCAGTAGAAGAACGAGTATGTCAATAGTATTCTGATCTTAGCAAAGAGTCCTGGCACAGAGACGAGCGCCACTTGAAACTATTCGACACATTATGAGAGGTATTTACATGCAGAAAGTGACGTGTGTGATAAGTAGCCGGAATTAAGTACGTCGGCGTGCAGACACTGAGCCCACCGATGTACTACCATCCTCTCCGGGACGCCATTAAGGAGCTCGATAATACAACCGTCAGATCAGCGAAGGAACCAAATCCCGTTAACGGCACATTGAAAATATTGAACGACAAGTTTTCCTCGAACATGGACAATATCTCGAATATTTTATTTCCCGATCAGTTTTTGACGTGTCCGGTCGTACAGAGGTAACCACCGTCTTCGAAGTTTCCTGCATACTCTGCAAAAAAAGGGCGTTTAACATGGATATTGTAAAAGAATGATCATTTAAGTCAATATTTTTCCATCGTACAGGGCAATTTGCATTATTTCTACCTCAATAATCAGACATGAAGTGACATACAATTAAAAAGTTTAAAGTATGAATATTAAACATTTACCAATAACATATTTGAGATTCCTAGTCCTCGCAGTGCGATGAAGCCGCCGTCTCGGATATCGTCGTCTACAGAACCCATTCGGATCGTCTTTATCGGGACCTTTGAACGTTCCTCGGCGCAGCATCACGCGCCTGCAGTCATCATTTTCACACTGCCTTACAGGCATTGTGTAAACGCGAGATTTTGAAACGAATTTTTTTTTTCTCAATTTCCTCAACGTACCGCAGAAAGCGCCGAAGATATCCTGAGAAATTGTTCCGCCCACATGCAATTCGAGATCGGGACATTGACCTATATAAAGTACGTCGGTGTGCAGACACTGACCCCAACGACGGATTACCGTCCTCTCCAGGACGCCAGTAAGAAGGAGCTCGACAATACAATCGTCAGATCAGCGAGAAAGCCAAATCTCGTTAACGGCACACTGAAAATCTTGAACGACAAGTTTTCATCGAACATGGAGAAGATCTCGAATATTTTATGTCCCGATCGGTGGTATTTCACGTGTCCGATCATACCGAGTCACCACCGTCTTCGAGGTTTCCTGCATACTCTGAAAAAAAAGAAGGCGTAAAACATGGATATTGTAAAGGAATTTTCATATTGGGGAATATTCTTTCTTCGCACAGGGCAATTTGCATTGTTGCGACCTCAATAATCATGCATGAAGTGACAAACAATTAAAAAGCTTGAAATATGAATATTGAACATTCACCGAGAGCGTATTTGAGATTCTTCGTCCTCGCAGTGTGATGAAGCCGCCGTCGCGGATATCGCAGTTTACAGAACCCCTGCAGAGCGTCTTCATCGGGACCTTTGAACGTTCCTCGGCGCGGCATCATCACGCGTTTACAGTAATCATTTTCATACTGCCTTGCAGGCGCATTGGGTAAACGCTAGATTTTGAAACGATTTTTTTTCCTCAACTTTCTCAACATACCGCGCCAAGTGCCGAGGATATCCTGAGATATTTGTCAGATCAGCGAGAAAGCCAAATCTCGTCAACGGCACACTGAAATCAGTTTCCCACGTGCCCGGTCACACCGAGTGACCACTGTCTCCAAGGTTTCCTGCGTACTCTGAAAAAACGTTGAAATTGTAAAAGAATTATCTTTATAGTGAATATTTTTTTCCATCGTACACGGCAATTTGCATTATTTTTCTACCTTAATAATCAAATATGAAGTGATCTACAATTAAAAAGTTTAAAGTATGAATATTAAACATTTACCGAAAATGAATTACAGATTCCTGGTCCTCGCTGTGCGATGAAGCCGTCGTCTACAGAACCCGCTCAGGATATCTTCGGCGCTTTCTGCGGTACGTTGAGGAAATTGAGAAAAAAAAATTCGTTTCAAAATCTCGCGTTTACACAATGCCTGTAAGGCAGTGTGAAAATGATGACTGCAGGTGCGTGATGCTGCGCCGAGGAACGTTCAAAGGTCCCGATGAAGACGATCCGAATGGGTTCTGTAGACGACGATATCCGAGACGGCGGCTTCATCGCACTGCGAGGACTAGGAATCTCAAATATGTTATTGGTAAATGTTTAATATTCATACTTTAAACTTTTTAATTGTATGTCACTTCATGTGAAATTATTGAGGTAGAAATAATGCAAATTGCCCTGTACGATGGAAAAATATTGACTTAAATGATCATTCTTTTACAATATGCATGTTAAACGCCCTTTTTTTTTGCAGAGTATGCAGGAAACTTCGAAGACGGTGGTTACCTCTGTACGACCGGACACGTCAAAGACTGATCGGGAAATAAAATATTCGAGATATTGTCCATGCTCCTGGATTTTGCAACGTATTACGAAAAGGTGTATTTTTTTTAACATTTTCAATCAAGATTGTTTGTATTAATTATAAATATGTAAATATATTACATAAAGAAGCGAATAAATGTACAGAATACATAAATAAACACAGTGGTACATACAGCGGCTAGTTTTATTTCATTGACAATTGAAAGAAAACAATTTTGTTATTTTCAACAATTTAATAACAATTTGATATCAATTGAAAGAACACAGAAACACAGCGGTGCAGCGGCGAATATGACATTTCATCGATAATTATAAATAAACATTATTAAACTCGTTGTCGCGTACTTTATGATAACAATGTAGACTTCGTGCGAGTTAATATTAATCGTCGCGCAATTAATTATTACTTATTTCGTGATTCATTGATTAATTACTTGATTTCACGATTAATTGTTGCGTACAGTGCGCGCGATAACCTCAAAGTCACTCAAAGTGCATAACGTACATTTATCAAAGAGCTCCGGATTATTTTTCTTAGCCTAGTTTGGCAGGTTAACCTCGCCATCTGTTGAGGGGTTGTACCACTCCCTTCAAGGGCTCTTGGCCTTTAATTCGTCTTCTAAAGTAAGGGTTCACATCATCTATTCAATCTCTCGCAGTCCAGAATATGTTTGCAATGACCCCTGTGGATCATGCCAGTAAGCCAGTTTCGAGATATCGAAGTCTAGTGATTTTCCGGCGAATACCATTCCGGCGAATATCGTCCCGGCGAATATCGGACCCTACCCAAATATTGCGAACAAGGAATAATATCGATAATATTGACGTTTCTGTTGAGCTGTGGTCCGAGACGGTACGAAGCCGTGCAACGACGTTGAATTAGGCGCTCTCTTGGCGATGATGCCGAGAGCGACAACGAAGGATGATGTTGGTGTGAGTGTGGCTCTCGTCGATGGTGTAGACAGAGGATCACGTATATGAGCTGCGAGGCTCGATGGTGTTGGAGACGAGAGCGTTGAATATTGCTCTTGATAGCCTCCGTGCTGTGTTGATTTCTGCCATGCAATGTTCCCGATGCTGGCGTCGTGTCGGTAACGGCGGGAACCGCCGTTTGCTCAAGAGCATTTTTTGGAAGTACAAAATAAATTCGTATCTAGCGACAAGTTAACAAATTGGCCGTGTTGGTTGCGTTCAAGAGGGACTTAGCCGTGAACGGAGGTCGTCCCTCGTGTGTTATCGAGTCCTTTGTGACGTGTGCAGAAATAGCATGTCACAATAGCCCATATAGCCGTATTACATATTATCCTTAAAACTCTAACTTACCAACTAACAATAAAATGAACAGAATATAACATTTCAACGACATTAAATACATCTTTTCTCCTTTACATTTACTTTTCTTTACCTTAAAAAACTAAATGACTTTTCTTTTCCTTAAGAATCAAATTAGCTTCAGAGGTATAAATAAACAAAGAACTTTGCCGTGAGCCGAAATAATACGTGTGAGGCGAAAACCAAAAAAGTCGGAAGCAAGGATAGAAAAATACCAAAACTATAATACCTATAATATTAAGTAAATAACGAAAGTCAAATAAAAATATCGATTGTATTGATAAATTTCTTGATGGCTCTTACCGCAATGGGATTCATCATACACAGAAAAGATTCGACGCTGTACGGAGGAAGACCATATCTCTTTTGTAGTTGCGAAATAAGAACATTCCTTTGAAGGTCGTATCGAGGGCATTGCCAAAAGATGTGGTTCGCGGTCTCATCGGAGATGCCACCAGGGCATGCTGCAGATTGCACAATACCAAAACGACATAAGCTCAGTCTCAGAGAGGTGTCGTTACTTCTTAATCGGTTTATCGAAACAATGGCTCTTCTATTGCGATTTAAAGCATGGAACCACGGGTGGGGTTTACGTTGGTAGAATTTTTGAAAATAATCATTGCCTTTCTCTCGCCTTGATGACAAACACCAATCATGAAAATATTCTCTCAAAGAGAGCTTCCATAGTTTTTTAAAATCTAATACAGGAACGCCAAGATGCGTATCGCGGCCGAAGCGCGTGGCATCTTTAACCACCTGATCCGCAAGCTCAGTGCCAGTAATTCCCTTATGGGCCGGAATCCAGTAAAAATTAACAGTCTTTCCCAGTCTTCACAACCTACTAAGCTGATCCCTTATATGTTATACGAAATACGACTTCCTCTGAAAACTTGGAGGTGTTTTAAGTGTCATAAGAACACTGTAGGAGTCCGAAAAAATAGTAAAGATTTTTCCATTCAATTCAAAAACCCATTCCAGGGCCTCCGCAATCGCCATAGCCTTCGCTGTGAAGATCGAAGAGAAACTCGCCGATCGGAATTCGAAAGTATCGCTACTGTTGGTCTCAATGGCTGCAAAACCAATAAATAGAATTTCTGGCGACTTCGAACCATCCGCGAAAAAGCATGTAAAATTTTCCAATGTCCGCTCAAAAAAGTTCTTGAAAGTTTGTTCGCAGTTACGAGATTCCTGAATAGCACTACCCTCAGCGAACGAAACATTAGGACGGAAAAGCAAAGACTGATAACTGTAATTGTACCAGAGGGGTTTACTTGAGGAACTAAGAAGATGAGCCTTGACAAGGTGATCGCGGTAACACTCGACTAGCGGGATAACTCCCTGCCTATTGACATTAACTGGGTTATCGGACAGCTCCACTAATTCCTGCAATATTGGAATTAGTGGATGATCAGAGTTGGACAGGGTTCTGGTTTCGTAATTCCTGCCTAGATATTTGAACCGCAAAGACAGAGGAGGTTGCTGAGCTTCCGCAAGTATGACGTTCGTAGGGGTGGAAGTCCTGTACCCTAAAGCGAGGCGAGGAGCCTTGAAGTGAATTCTCTCGAGCTTCAGCGACTGGTTCTTGGTTAAGTCATGGAAGAGAAAGCTCCCATATTCGATACGAGATCTAATAAGGGCAATATGTAGTCTGATCAGGAGGGTGGGATCTGCCCCGCACAAAATATGTCTTAAGCAGTTCAGAATTTTCAGCGGATTTTGACACCTCGTGACGATGCTGTTAATTTGAAGACCCCAATTAAGGTTGGCATGGAGCTGTAAACCCAAAAAACGTACACAATTGCATTCCCGAATGAGAGTTCCGTTCAGGTCTAGGTAACGTATTTTGGGGTAATTACGATTTCTATTTACAACAGTATTCTTCTTTTCAAATATAACGAACGACGTTTTATCTGGAGCTAATGATAACCCAATTTGTGCCAAGTAGTCATTAATTCTAAGCAAAGTATTTGTTAAACATTCCAACGCTTCCAGCATCGGGTTATGAGGAGCCGCAATAGCCACATCATCGGAATATTGCAGGATCAGGAATCCAGGGTCAATATAAGATTCAAGATCAATGACATATATAGCGTACAGCAAGGGACTAAGGACACTGCCCTGTCGAAGACCTCTATGAACCCATCGAATCAAATCAATATCACCAAATTTAAATGAAAGAGACCCAAACGAAACCAAATTGAAAATGAACGCTAAAAAGTTATTGGAAAAGCCAAGAGTCTTAAGTTTTTTGATTAGAATATCCGCGAAAACATTATCATATGCCGATTGTATGTCCAGTTTTGTTTAAATGCCTTAACAATTTCGGAATATAAGAGAGAAAGATTATCAGTACAGGATCTTGATTTCCTAAAACCAAATTGAGACTTTACGATACTCCAAGTATGATCATCGAAAATTTTGCAGCGGTTTTCATCCGAAAATACGACGTGAAATTCGATTGGTTTCTATTCGCACTCGCATTTCGAAAACGCAACTCTTTATTCGATATGGTCGGTGTTTCCAAGGATGACCTATAAAAATATAACAGTGGTTTTTATTCGAAAATGCGACGTGAAATTCAATTGGTTCCTATGCGCATATCCAATCAAAAATTTCACGGTTTAATGGGAAATGATCGGTGTCTCCAAGTATGATAATCGAGAATTTTGCAGCGGTTTTCATTTAAAAATACGATGTGAAATTCGATTGGTTCATATTCACATTCGCAGTTCAAAAACACAGCTTTTTATGGGAAATGGTTGGTCTTTCGAAGAACAACCCATAAAAATGTAGCAGCTTTTTTTCATTTGGAAAAGTGGCGCTAGACTCTATTAATTCCTATTCACATTTGCATATGAAAAACGCAGCTTTTTATGGGAAATGGTCGGTGTTTTCGAGGAAAAACTGTACGAATAGAGCAACTGTCTTCATTCGGAAAAGCAACGCAAAGTTCTATTGGTTTCTATTCGCATTTGCATTAAAAGATTTTACGGTTTGATGAGAAATGATCGGCGTCTTTAAGTATGATCATCGACATTTTTGCAGTGGTTTTCAGCTGAAAATACGACGTGAAATTCGATTTGTTTCTATTCGCACTTGCATTTCGAAAACAAAACTTTTTATGTGAAATGGTCGCTGTTTCCAAGGATGACCTATAAAAATATAGCAGCTTTTTCCATTTCGAAAACCGGCGCAAACCTCTATTGGTTCCTATTCGCATTTGCATTTTAGAAACGCAGCTTTTTATGGGAAATTATCAGTATTTCCAAGGATAACTTATACGAATATAGCAGCGGTTTTCATTCGAAAATACGACGGGAATTCAATTGGTTCCTATGCGCACATCCGATCAAAAATTTCACGGTTTAATGGGAAATGATCGGTATCTCCAAGTATGATCATCGAGAATTTTGCAGTGGTTTTCATCCGAAAATACGATGTGAAATTCGATTGGTTCCGATTCACACTTGCATTTCAAAAACGCAGCTTTTTATGGGAAATGGTCGGTTTTTTTAAGAACGACCTATAAAAATATAGCATTTTTTTTCATTTGGAAAAGCGGCGCAAGACTATTGGTTCCTATTCGCATTTGCATTTAAAAAACGCAGCTTTTTATGGGTAATAGTCAGTGTTTTCAAGGGTAACCTATAAGAATATACCAACTGTTTTGACTCAGAAAATCGACGCAAAATTGAATTGGTTTCTATGCGCACTTGGATTTAAAAAACGCAAGTTCTTATGGGAAATGGTCGGTGTTTCCAAAGATGACCTACAAGATTATAGCAGCAGTTTGGATTTGGAAAAGCGGCGCAAACTGTTTTGGTTTCTATTCGCACTTGCATTCGAAAAACGCAGCTTTTTATGGGAAATGGTCATTTTAAAGGATGGCCTATAAGAATATAGCAGCTGTTTTCATTTGGAAAATCGATGCATCTTTCTATTGGTTTGTATTCACACTTGCAATTAAAAATTTCACGGTTTGATGGATAATGATCGGTGTTTTCAAGTATGACCATCAATAATTTTGCAGCTGTTTTAATTCGTAAATTCGACACAACATTATTACCGACTTCTCTTCATACTTCCTTATAAAATCCGCACTTTTCGGTAATAAAGCATTCATGTTTCTAATAATTTCCTTAAAATAAAAACCAAATTATACCAAGTTTTTTCTTTATTGTGGTTTCATATTTGTCGCTTATCTTATTAAATATCTTGTGTTATTTTTGAGGGAAAACAACTATGGTTGTGTTTTTTTTTCTATTACAAGTTTTTCGTATCACTCATCTGCTACAAGAGTTTTTGATGTTTCTTGAATATTAATCGGTTTCGGCAAAAAATTATCAAAAAATATCTCGTTAAATTGCGAGCAAAAAATTGTGGGTGTTTTTTCTATGTCAAGTTCTTTAGGTCAAGGTTTTTTATGTCAATCCGGAGTCCTTTTGATCTCCATGCTTATTTTTTTCGTGATCTTCCTCTTTATCTAAATGTTAGCTGTCATCTTCGTCTTCAAATGAATCCGTTTCTACCTCATCTTCTTCGCACTCATCTGCTACAGGTGTTGTTGATTTTTTTTCAATATTAATGGGTTTTGGCAAAAAAATATCGAAACATCTCGTTATTTCTGAGAGGAAACAATTGTGGATGTTTTTATTTATTTCAAGTTTTGTAGGTCAAGTTTTCTAGGTCAAGTTTTCTAGATCAAGTTTCCAGGTCAAGTTTTCTAGGTCAAGTTCTCTAGGTCAAGTTCTCTAGGTCAAGTTTTCTAGGTCAGTTCTCTAGCTTCAGGTCGTTTATGTCAATCCGGAGTCATCTCCATCGCCATGCTGTTTTCTTTCGCGATCTTCCTCCTCGTTATTTGAATTTGAGCTGTTATCTTCGTCTTCAGAAGAATCTGTTTTTTCTCATCTTCTCCGCTCTCATCTGTTTCAGGTGTTGTTGATATTTCTTGAATATTGATGGTTTCCTCAGGCGATGTCGATGTTTCTTGAATATTACTTGTTTTCGGCTCATTCGCTAATTTTGCTACAACAGAGGAAATTGTACATCAGGACGTCTGAAAATTATTACGGCGAAATTTTAAAGGACGAAGATTATGTGTACAATTTTAGGGTTTCAGTCAGGACTGCGGCACACAAAATCTTGAGTACGTTTGTTGATTTCAGATGGATGTTTTATTGTAAATCGGAACAAAAATTTTGTTCCAAACCCGTCGATTTTTCAATGCCCAAAACTAAGTCTGAATATATGTTCTTTGTCTGGATCCTTTTAATTGTATAATTAAAAGAAATATATTTTGGGGATATTTTGGGAAATCGAAATAAAATAATAAATATCAAAAAAAGTTACACGGACAATAGCAGGTCGTAATCTTATTACAAATTACTTCTCTCGTCGAAAATTATGGAAAAAATTATATTATCTTCATTAATTTTTTGACTTACATGTGGTTCTTGATCGCCGATTCATGTTCGAAATTTTGCCTCGAATGTAATTCAAAAACTCGGCCATTTCCGCCTTGATTAAAGTTTCCGAACACTTCTCTTCGTGCGTCAAGAAATGCCTGAAGATATCTGTACATTCAAAGAAAGTGAACATTGATAATTAATTTATAGATTTCAATGTTTAATTTTTCATTATTCGAAAACTATACATACAAATGGTTATTTCAATCACGCGGATAAAACCTGTTTATTCAATAATATCATTAAGTGAGCATTTAAAACTATTTAAAATTTTATATTTTCGGAATGGGATCGTACACTTTACTTCTCTTTAGGCGAGACATGTTCACTACAACCCATTTTATCGTCCAGTCAATTTTCATGCAATTTTCTCGCCATCCAGTTTTTCGAGTATATAATGCAGTTCTTCCTATATACTACGTGTATACCAGCAGTACTTTAACAATAAATATCTATGTTTCCGCATGGTGGAGTTTCACAAATTTTTCATATAGTTTTATATCACATTAACACAGCTCTACATAAGTTTTAAGGAATAACTATCTTAAATCGTTTCACGCGTTTCACTACTACCATAACTTTACTTCGGGAAACTACGCTATCCTCATCGATCAGCTGGCTAAGACACACCGTGAATGTGCATGCCCATTTTGAATGCGTACACGCGTTTGCTATGTTGGAACATGCGTATCAGAAGCATCTGTCGATGCTCTTTAATGAAAACGCTAGTTGCAGCTCATTGTTAAATCGGAGTGGTGGCAAGCATCCACAAGAAAAGTAAAGTTATGCGGATTCTTCGCCAATGTAACCGGTGAAGTTATGAGAGCGATCAAGAAAGGAATTAAGTTAAAATGCTTCGACTGCATTCGATTTCTTCCGTTGTCGGGACAATTATCGTTATTTCTAAGGATGTACCGTTTAAAATATGGTTGCGGTTTCTATTGACAAACGGTACAGAATATTCTGCTGGCTCTTATTCGCACTTTCATACTATAATCGAATTTAAAATACAAATATTTTTTTACCGGGTCCCAAAATAATGAATTATGAAATTGAGACTTACTGCGGACAGCCAAAAATTTCGTTGGATCTAACGATGGTTTCGCCGTGCTTTTTGTTCTGTTCGAAGTACCGCAAGTTATACTCGAGTTCTTCAGTTCCTCGAATCCAAATATAGACAGGGCTATATTTTTCACGAACTGCGCATGACTCCGGGCATTTTTTACTGCATTATCGTATGTGACTTTGGGAATCGAAATTCCTTGGCCGCAGTAAACCTACTGATTGCAATGGATAAGTTAGAAATGAACAATGTATTATTTCACTTTTCATTATTGCTTGCCCGGTTTCATCAAAACCGGTTAGCTCTCAAAGTTTTGAGTTTTTAATAGATTTTTTGTTCCATCAACGCTGGTTTAAAATCTTTCAATAATCGGAGGGAATGGAGCATTTTCCGCAAATTAGAATAAAAACTGATCCGATCCGCCCCCTTTAATAAAAACTAAAAACTTATCAATGTTTCGAAAAGCATCGTCCCTTTGCTTCGTTTAAAAGGAAAAATTACGACTATAGTGGTGTTTGAACAAGGCCTTGATTTTAGCATCAATCGGCTCTCACGCGGGACACGATAAGCCACCCGCTGAGTCATAGTATGTCACGTATTTGTACATATTTTGGATATTATCTATTCGTCTTGCACAAACGACTCTTCCCAAATTCTATCAAAATATACACTCATAATAATGAGAAGTATTTGCAGTATTCACGTGGCCGTTACGCGAAAAAGAACAAGCTTCTGTGACCATATTGCAATCTGCTGCCATCGAGGCAAATGTTCATGAGTGCTGGCCTGCTATCACTTGTTATCTGATGTTGTTTTCACAGAAATTATTCAGGGCTCTCGAGGATAAATTTTGCATCTATTAGTGAACATGCTATGAATACACATTGATGAAACAGGTAATCTTTTATGACATAAATGTTATATTTCATGAACTTCAATAATTTTGTGTTTACCGTTTGCCTATTTGCTCCACTTCTAATGAATCCGGGTCGCGGTGGTTTTGTGAAATCATCGAGCTCCATCTCATTCGTGACCATTGCAGATTCACGTACACCTGAAGATTGTGCACCTCCAACCAACTAATTACTAAGAGCATATCTTACAAACCAGTTAGTTGCCACAACCAACTCGTTTTTTCCGTGTAGGAACTTTGACGTTGCGAAGTGAAGTACTTTCGTATGGACTGAGTCGATAACGACGAATAGTTACATAATCTAATATTGAACAGTCTTACTATAACATTTGATTGATTGTGATACGGATAAACCCTTATCGCATATCGACTGGGTGAAAATTTTCACTGCAAAATATTCTTGTACGCACAAGTTAGAACGTAACGCGTTTCTTGCAACAAAAAGCAAAACTATCGAAGCTCAAACCAAAATCATTTATAATGGGGCTTATCATTACTAAAAACAAGTGCAAAGTTTCTATTCGACAGATGGAAGCATTTTTGATTAATGAACTGTCAGACACGCATTTATTTAGATAATTTCTGGGCCTTTCGTAATATTCAAAATAGATTTACATTGAAGACTCCAAACAAACAATAAATCATTACAGCACATGTGTCTTAAAGAGAGTACAACTACTTACTTCGTATCTGTTTCCATGGGTCTTGAAGAATTTAAAGACTCAATGTAACCATTAACACAAACGCGTTTCGATCTTCTTTATTTTTTTTCAATTCTGATCGCAGATCTTCCAGCTTCTCCACAATGTTTGTGCATTGGCACTTATTATTCACCATGGACTGAAAATGAGTTTTTTGTAACATTGTTAACAATATAACTTACAGGTTTTCAACATTTTTGTAAAAACGTTAAATATATTTTGCTCCAAGAAGGGTTTCTCTTTTCGAATTTCTATTTTTTTTCATAGATTGCCAAAACATCAAGTGTTCACGGTCGTGAGATAATGAAATAATTATCAAAACCACACTTGTTACGAACAAATTGCTTCTCCATAATGGTTTAAGATTTAAAAAGCTGTAAGTAAAAATATTTTCTTTATTTTTGGCTTCTCACAGTGTGAGCCTTGCGAATTATATAATATGATACGAACACATCCTTTAACTTGCCAATTTCTCCTCGACTTTTTACGTCGTATACTCTGTACATGCATGTAACATATTGAAAATATTCACAATCAACAGTTTCTGATCGTTCATAGTGACCTATACGAGTTTCATTCGTTACGTTAAAAAAACTACTACCATTCTAAGATTCAATATCTGTAATTTCATTATCTACTATTGAGTATAAATTATTCCCTGTGCGAAGGCTATCTGAAGACATTACGTTTTCAACTAATTTATTAAATCTGTACATTCAAAACAGTCGCATTTATTATCAAGTAATTACACCGCGTAATTGTGTCTACACCCGAATACCTGGATGTCTATCTAAGCCTTTACATCACAATACGCGAGTAGTGTTTGTCTTTAATTTAATACTTGGTACTAGTCTATTGTATGGATTCTTTTTCCCGATATGGCAAAAAAAATTCAATTACATTTATAGGACTTATCATCCATAACTGGGCTACATGTTTTTACATTTGCAATTTGTTCTAGTTCAACTTATACGTTTCTTGACACCATGATTGCTCTGCTTCTTTTTTTCTCCGTACCATTAGACGAAGCACGTTGCTTTCCGGACGAGATATCTTCCATCTATGGAATATATCATTATTCATAATGAACTAATCGCTGTCACTATTTAGTTAATATTGTGAATTAAAAAATGACAACTTGTGAATATGGTGCGCCTCTCCATCACAGCAATGTTCGCTAAGATCCTCTTGTGTGAAAGCAATATTACAGAGAACTCACACGAACTCCACGAGTTTGTCCGTTAGGGTGAGAGGCATATATATATATATGCGGTGAGAAAATAATTCATTTCTATTTTCTAGGATTTGTTAACTATTAACAAATGATAAAGTTAGATATGGTGAAACAAATTTTTTGGGACAGTTAATGAAGCATTCATTTCAGCCTCGGAATTGTGACAAATAGACATTTGGTAATAGTTAATAAATCGCTACTTGAATGGAATGGAATGGAACATACACTTTCTTTAAAGCCAATAGATATACAGTTGGTCAAACCATTGATATCATACTGATTTTTTCAAATTTTTATTACTTGCAAAATTTTTGAAGATTTACATTTTCTTATTTACATAGCTTCTGGCCCGGTTGCATTAAAAAAAAATTTACTCTATTCTATTATTTCAATTTCATCTGTCTTCACCGGAATTCGAATCTGCGACCTGCCTATCTATGCTACCTAAGATGCTATCTATAACTCTATACTGACTACTTATTAATTACCTTTACTTATAGGACATATCAGAGGTGAAACACCAGAGAAAACGAGACACATTTGAATATATATAAACCCCTAAAAACACCAAAAATGGTGTACTAAACTTGGAGACAAGTACATTTCAAAAAGTATCTATGGTTTCACAAAAAGTTCGAAAATAAATACATGATACTTGGAACACATTTTGCCAAGAATAAGTAGGATAACACACATTTAAAAAATATATATAATCCCTCGTATCATAGATTTAAATAAAATTCAAAATACATATGAAAAAAATATGTATTTAAAAATATAAAAAAATAATAATAAGTAATTGGCGAGTTTTCATTCATTTTACACGTTGTGAAATTCTGTGTGAGACCTGAGCTACATGTAGACTAGAAATTGTTTCTGCTTATTTTTTCTGTTGGAGATAAACTCGCCAAGTACTTATTATTATTATTATTTTTTTTTTAAATCCATAGTTTTTTCATATATATTTTGAATTTTATTTAAATCTATGATACGAGAGATTATATATATTTTTTAAATATGTGTTATCCTACTTGTTCTTGGCAAGATGTGTTCCAAGCATCATCTATTTATTTCCAAACTTTTTGTAAAACGATAGATACTTTTTAAAATGTACTTGTCTCCAAGTTTTGTACACCATTTTTGGTGTGTTAGGGGGTGATTTGTCCACTTTTTGCGAAGGGTTTCCATTCGGTTTTTTGGTTTCACATAATTCATCATTCCATTTAATATTTATATAATTTAATATTATTTATAAATTCATGCAATTATATAATTTTTATATAATTTTTCAAAACTCCTTGTGTCCATTTTTTGGGATTGGCTAAAAGCAGAGACAGGCAGTAATGACATTTTCAGGCGCATTTTCGGACAATATTGTCAGTGTTTTTTTAAATTAATAATTTTTAAATCTAAATTTTCAATTACCCGACAATGGTTAATGGAAAAAAATTAATTCCCAATTATCCAAATAATCGGTAATTGGGCGAAAAATAATATCAATTACTCAGAAAATGAGTAATTGGTCCGAAAATATTTTCAATCATCCGAATAATCGGTAATGAGTTAAAAAAAAGTAATATCAATTAATGAGAAAAATGGGTAATTGGTTTAAAAATATTTTCAATTTTTTAGAAAAAACTTAATAATTTATTGACAATTGGAGTGATAAGAGTGTCACGTATGACGTATTTTCAATTTTTCTTGTTTTGTTTAAATTCAGACCCTCCGCCACCGTTTTAATATAGTTAGGGAAAAACCAGCTCACGGAAACACGTGCATATCAGACCCCAAGCTGCTCAAATATCTCAGCATGGAGAAAAGTCGTAAAATCGTCAAACCAGTGCGCACACAAGTGTCACCGAAACCAGAGCATCCCTAACGGCCTACTCGCAAGTATATAGGCGAGTATAGACACAGCGTCCCGCTGCAACACACGCATCCACTCCACGTATACATATACCCTCGCGCTCGTCTCTGTGTACTAGTATAGGCACTTTCCGAAAAGAGCTCCAAATATTAAAAGAAACCGCTAAGTAGACCGATCTTGTTTGGATGACAGGTTGTAAAAATCACAGTTTATTGCCTCTCCCGCATACTCTAGGAAACAAGTACTACAGAGAACAGTGGTTTTTCCAAACCCTTAGTTCTAAAACAACGGCACTCCCGAAACCTCCTACTCCTCATACGCCTTTCTTTTACGAAGAAACCCTGTTTTTCCCAATTGTCACATAGAAATAGAAACTCAGCAGGGGAATGCACGTGTTACCTCAGCAAGGGGTTGAGCTTTTCATAACTAGACCAACGCCGAAAATAACTGTATTCACCAATAGAAATGTAGGAAAATCCGTATGCCCAAATTTGTAAAATTCATCTCCCGCTGAGCAAACAGACCCTTTAAAAACTCTTGCGCAGCGACAAATTCAAGTTTAGTCTTCGTTTAGTCTTCGATGGCGTTGAGTCGTCACGCTCCGAACCTTCGCGAGAGGGTAAGGAGTAGGACTATCCTAGTGTGTCCGCGATCGCGTATCTAGCCTCGGAATTGATATCGTCGTGAGCGAATCTTTTATTATCATTATTTAATATTAAAAGTTTGTGTTTGAAATTGTCCGCGAAGTCTGTTACCGCGTCGACTCATTATTCAAAATTGTATTCTCGAAATTGTGAATTGTGTGAGATATAAAGAAATACTCGACGTCAAAATAATAAACGAGTGTTAACTAAAATCAAGTGTCAACCATCAATCGATGATCAACCTAACTCAAAAAGCATAATCCTGGGTGTGAAAAGGAACTCCGCAACGAACAAGTGAATCTAAATGTAATAACCAGTTGATAAAACAAGGTGTCCGGAGATCTTTTCAGTGTACGTTCCCACTACCGATTATTTGTTGTTACTTTTGTCGCGATAAATAGTCAACAGAGTAAAGCGTTAGCCGCTCGACGCTTAGGTTCGATTATCTTAACGTCTCCGGACGTTACAAGAGATATGTAGAGATATATAGAGGCATATACAGACATATACAGTCATATATCGGCATATTAAGGTATTTGCAGGCATATACAGGCATATACAGTCATATATCGGCATATCAAGGTATTTGCAGGCATATACAGGCACATGAAGGTATATAGACATATACAGAGACATCTATATGTCTCTAATCATTCCTATTTTTTCAATAAATTATTAATTTTTTTCTGGGAAATTGAAAATATTTTTAAATCAATTACCTGTATTTCTGGGTAATTGATATTATTTTTCAACCAATTACCCATTACTCTGAAAAATTGATATTATTTACCGACCAATTACCCATTTTTCTGAAAAATTGATATTATTTTTAGACCAATTACCGATTATTTGAATAATTGAAAACATTTTCAGACTAATTACCCTTTTTATGATTAATTGATATTATTTTTTTACCAATTACCGATTCTTCGGATAATTGGAAATATTTTCAAACCAATTACCCATTTTCTGAGTAATTGGTATTACTTTTCGACCAATTACTGATTATTTGGATAATTGAAAATACAATTTCGGATAATTTCAATTTTTCCATCAATTAGTATTCTATCTTTCAAAATAATCGATTTTCCATCAATTGATTAATGGAAAACCGTAATTTTGTTTTGCCGATCCCTGGCTAAAAGTCTCGAAAGGGGCAATTCTCCATAGGCAAAAATCACGAAGGATACAGATCCCGAAAAAGTATTACGTTACATCTGGTGTCCGAAATGCCGGCATAGGAGCCAAATTCAAATAAAATCGGGGCTATTTCGGCCTGGTTTGAATTTAAAGTTACGAGGTTTAAGACGAATTTTAATTACGTTCAAAAAATGTGATTAGATTAATTGCGATCGATTTTCCATAATCATCGCGCCACCCTCTATTACAGTGAATATTTTATCCCGTCATGAACACCAAAACTTTAATAATATTTTTTTTTGTATAACCTGAAGCTTGTCGGAAACTGCGAGAAATTCAGCAAAGGAGAAGGAAAAAAACTGTTATCTCAGTGATATCATAAACAGCTCGACCATAATAGAAAAACAGCGATATCTTCCGTATTTGGATAGCTAGAAGATTCATTTCGGTGGCATTCGAAAGAGACATAAAATCCCGATACAATGTATTCCCCGAAATTCTCCAAAGCCTCATAATTTGGTAATTATTAAGAAAATGGTTTTATGTATATAGATATACTTCAGTGTATAAGCGAGTTGACAGGCATGTAAGAGTCTTGGAGCTCCTCTCGACATGTTGGGGTTAGGGAGGAAATGTGCTTGTCTCGAGTCGCTACCGCCACTCTTGATATTCAAATGTTTGTCGTTTTCTATATGCTCCAAAAAAAATTTTTTTTTTCGTTTTCCTACTTCATGAAACTAGAGTTTATAAATAATATTGAACCGCGCGGAAGGAAATCGCCGTGCGATTTTTTTTAGCGGTGACTCTTTGACTTTTTATTTTTGCCATTTGATTAACACGTAAGAAGTTCTGTTCTGACGTTTGAAGGGAGATAATAATTTTTCTACACAACGGACGGTACTCTGTATAGTTGCGATTGACAACCCAGTAAACACAGTTTGGTAGCGGCAATGTAACGGCAATGTAACTGAGTGTAACCGAATATAACAAGTAATGTTGACTCGATGTTACATGTAAGTTCCACGTTACTTCTGATTTCCCACTCATAAGTACTACAAGTTAAGTAACGTCGAATGCAACCGTTATATTGCAGTTATGAGTTGTTGTCCGAAACATAGTCCTGTACCAGCAATGTAACGGCAATGTAACCGAATCTAACACAAGTAATGTTGACTAGATGTTACATGTAAGTTCCACGTTAGTTATGATTTCCCACTCATAAGTACTACAGGTTATGTAACGTCGAATGCAACCGTTATATTGCAGTTGTCTTGCTATCCGAAACACAGGCTTGTACCGGCAATGGTACGGCAATGTTACAGATTGTAACAGGTAATAATACCTAGATGTTACATGTAATTTACAATTCTCTACTCACAATCAGTAACTTATATTATATTGCAGTTATATTACTGCAATATTGCAGTGATTGCGTCACCGAAGTGACATATTTTGACCAGCTCACTATTTGTGAGCTGGTCAAAATATGTAGTCTTTAGTCTATAGCAACCTATAGGACTGCGTGACCACAGGACGCGGGTAATGTTCCAACGATTGTATGTTAATCGAGGCCGCCGACAGCGATAATACACCGGACTTTATCGGTTCCCGGTGGCCGTTTCGCTGGCGCGAGAGCTCGGCGACGGATCTCGCCACCTGGCGGATCTCGGACGAAGTACCGTTTCATAACATTTACATTACCTGTCTGTTACCAGGGTTATGCATACATTGTTATAGCCATGTTACATGACGGTTACACGTTTTGGTAACGTCACTGTAACGTCACTAAGGTTCATGGCACATATACAATGTGAAGATAACAAATGTGACGAATATGTTACTTTCATGTTACATAGTGCCCTACCAGGACGAACGACAGTAACCGACAGTCGTTTGTCTTGTGAAACGACGGTACCCGACGGTCCAACCGTCGGAGTTCATCATTTTACTGTCGGAATGAAAGACAAACGACGTTGGTTACTGTCGTTCGTCCTGGCAGGGTGGTTACGCAACATAAATGTAACATAGGTTACGTCACTTGTAACTTCCTGGTAATGAAATGTGTGTACTGCAAATTATGTATCTGCAATACTTAACGTTGCATAACATTTGTATAACCTGCACATAACTATATTGTTACGAACATTTCGCTACATGCATGTTATGTAATCGTTACAAATGCTAGTTATGGAACTGCAATATAGTAAAGTTTCATAACATTTACATTACTTGCCTGTTTCCAATGTTATACGAACATTGTTATAGCTATGTTACATAACGGTTACACGTTTCGGCAATGCGATTGTAACGTCACATCGGTACATAGCACGTATATAACGTGAAGATAAAAAATATGACGAATATGTTACTTTCATGTTACATAGTGGTTATGTAACATAAATGTAACGTCGGTTACGTCACCTGCCACTTATGGTACATTGCTGTAATGAAACATGTGTTTTTCAAATTATGTATCTGCAATGCTTAACGTTGCATAACATTTGTATATCCTGCATATAACTATTGTTACGTACATTGCGCTACACGCAGGTTATGTAAACGTTACAAATGCTAGTTATGGAACTGCAATATAGTAACGTTTCATAACATTTACATTACCTGCCTGTTTCCAATATTATACGCACATTGTTGTACCCATGTTACATAACGGTTGCACGTTTTGGTAATGCGACTGTAACGTCACATCGATACATAGCACGTATATAGCGTGAAGATAACAAATGTTACGAATATGTTGCTTTCATGTTACATAGTGGCTACGTAACACAAATGTTACATCAGTTATGTCACTTGCCACTTCTTGGTTACATAGCTGTAATCAAACATGTGTATTGCGAATTATCTAGGCATGTTACGTAATCGTTACAAATGCTAGTTATGGAACTGCAATGTAGCAACGTTCTATAACATTTACATTACCAGCCTGTTTCCTATGTTATACGCACATTGTTATAGCCATGTTACATGGCGGTTACACGTTTTGGTAATGTGACTGTACGTCACATCGGTACATAGCGCGTAAATAACGTGAAGATAACAAATGTGATATAAACATGTTACTTCCCTGCTACATAGCGGTTACCTAACATAAGTGTAACATCGGTTATGTCACTTGTAACTTCCTGATTACATTGCTGTAATGAAACGTGTTTACTGGGAATTTACAAGTTTCGTTGAATCGGGGCGTCGTAGAAAATTTTTAAAGGAACGATCCTTCGAGATATGGGCAGTTCTTTTTCAACCACATCACTTTTTTTTCACCATTTCCAATTTTTTTCAAAATCTGCCAGTTTGAAATATTAGTCAAAAAGAAAGTCGGTGATTTTTTTTAGATTTTTTTAGGCGTCCGTTCACGATTTTCAATTTTGCATTACCAACACTTTATCTCAAAAAATATTCATCAAACAAAAAAAACATAAAAATAAAAACTTTTTTATTTTTTCCACTTTATCGAAAAAGGTTAAAATCATAATTTTTCTGCATTGAGAAAATGGAAATTTGGCAAAAGAATGAGAATAATTTTTTTTTAACCTAATAACACTTTCGATTTCGGTATACATTTTACAGGATGACTGTCATTGGGTAAAGAGTCTGCAAAAAAAATTCAGAACGGTACCTGCAATGCCATGGTTACGATGCAAAAAAAAACTCTGCGAAATCTACACTCAGTCAAAAAATTAAACGAACAGCAACATTTTCGACATTTCGAGGGATTTTCCAAAGGTTTTAACTTTGTTAATTTTAGTCGTAACATTTTTTTTTAAAAAGCATTTTGAAGCTTGAATGTTCTAGTTTTGGAATCTTGAGTCAAACAATTTTTGTGGGCATCACCTTCGACGCAGTCGAAAGAAATATAACGGTAAAACGCAAGTGTGTGATTAGGTTTTAAAAAATTTTATTCTCATTTTTTTGCCAAATTTGTATTTTCTTCTTAATGCAGAAAAATTATGATTCTAATTTTTTTTGATAAAGTGGAAAAAACAAAAAAGTTTTTATGCTTATGTTTTTTTTTGTTTGATGAATATTTTTTGAGATAGTGTTCGTAATGAAAAATTGAAAATCTTGAACGGACGCCTAAAAAAATCTAAAAAAATTCACAGACGTTCCTTTTGACTAATATTTCAAACTGGCACATTTTGGAAAAAATTGGAAAGGGTGAAAAAAAGTGGCCCGGTTGAAAAAGAACTCCCCATATCTCGAAGGATCGTTCCTTTAAAATTTTTCTACAATGCCCCGATTCGAAGAAACATGTAAGTTGTCAAATGCAACTATACAGAATACGGTCCGTTGTATAGAAAAATTATTATCTCCCTCCAAACGTCAGAACGGAATTTCTTACGTGTTAATCAAATAGCAAAAATCAAAAGTCAAAGAGTCACCGCTAAAAAAAACGCACAGCGATTTCCTTCCGCGAGGTTCAATATTATGTTATAAACTATAGTTTCATGAAGTAGGAAAACGAAAAAAAAGTTTTTGCTTGAATCAGTTTAATGTATCTATATATATTGTAACGCAACGGCCTTTTGGGCCGTCCGTCACCAAAATCAGCATCACCAAAGAGGTGGGGTCAGAACGCCTCGGCCAGGGGGGCCTGTCCTAAATTACAATTCACACCTCTTATCAACGCCTATTCTCCCTCTCATTTCAATCAGAACCGGAACTACGTCACGTCATGGAACATTCTCGAACGTCGATCGAAATTGGGAGAAAGGGAATTCCCACTCTCGTAATTTCATCACCTATAAAAGCGGTAGCAAAATCGGCTTTGCCACTCTAATTTTCAAAGACTTCCAAAGTTTGAGTCACGTATCGAGCTACGCTCGACCCTTCGTATCAGAAGGCCTCATAGGCATCTACTGCGATTACTGCGTTTTTCTGCGATTATTGGCGTTCATTTCGGTCAGGATCCTTTTTTATGTGAAGCCCCCAGCATTGCGCTGGGAAGTTGGATCATAAAAAAAGGAACAGCTACGTCTGCTCCGTGCTCTTTTTCAAATCCTTGTTCAACATCTAAAGAACTTATTAAACCTGCCAATTTGATAAATTCTGTGCTTGCAAGACACGTGGAGCCGGGTAGGCAGGCTAGCCTCTAGGCGAGTTTTCGTGAGGAAACAATACTCAAAGTATAAATTGAGTGTAAAGCTCCATCACGGCACATTCTGTGACCATGGTGAATAAATTCCTTCGCGTTATAAAAATTAAATCACTGCTGGAATTTAATTGGTCGGGTAACCACTTAATTTCCTAACGAGGAAATGAAATTTCACATCATTATTAAATTGAGCGTTGAGCTCCACCACGGAACATTGAGTCACCGTGGCGAATTTATTTGTGATTCCTAAAAGAATAAAATAAGAAAAAATCATCGGCAGCGATAATATCGCCAGGGTGCCGTTTAAAAGAAATTAATTCACATCGTGAGGATCTTTAATTCAATCGATTCCTCAAATATTATATCGGAATCAAAATTTGGAGAAAGACCTACTGTCTCTCTCACACACTTAATCCAGGCATTGTATCCGAGCGCGGATTATAATAGACACAGACACAAGCGTGCGGTACACACACACTTACAAACACACATAACACGTACTCTCACGCTCTTTCACACCGCGACGATCTTCGCGTCATACCTTCGGAGATTCACGCCATCCTTTTAAATTCTATTCTTCTCCTTCCTAGGGCCCTCCTGATTCCAGTTGCGTCCTCGAGAAATTAAATTTTGCATCTTTCACGGCACAGACCGAATCCCGATATATCAATACCAATTCGTCTACCCCAAACTCGCTTCACGAGTGCCCAAATTAATTATTCCCTCGCTTATCGAGATTTGGCCCTTTATAATTTTTTTGTGTGTGAACGTCTCGCTTCACGAGCGTTTCCAGGGCAGACCTGAATAGCTCTTTGAGTTCCGATGATGAGAGGTCTAACTTTCTAAGCGTGCCGTAACGCGCTATATGAAAGATAACACCAAATCTGCGGGATCTTAAAAAAAAAGACAAATTTAAATTTCACAAAATTCTTAAATTCATCCCAGGCGTGAATACTTTTCGACAGAATTTCATACCACGCGACATACACACTCTCACAAACGTACTCTCACATAATCTCAGGGCATCGAGGACCCAAACAAAAACTCTTTCTCTCTCTCACCGCGAGGCCAAGAGAAAGAAAACAAACGCGCGAAATTCGAGAGAAATCGAATAAAATAAAATCATTCGTAAATTCATTTCTCTCGAAAATCACGAAACGTTTCAATATATATATATATGATATAGGTAGCAAATTCCACATTTTCATAGTCACAAATGGGTTATTCCCACCTGGCCACGAGCTCCACTGGAAACAATCGACCTCGATCGTATGTTTCTCCATTGCGTCGGTGCACGCACGAGCTTGTGCGTCTAAGGGCCACCCTGGTAAAAATAAAAACAGAAATATCTTAGAAACCGGCAGAGAACAGCATTTGAACCTATGCGATTCTAATGGGATTCTATACGATCTATCCGCCGGAAATAGAATCTGAAGCGGGTCCTTATACGTTTCTATAAGTGAGCGATCCGTATGAGGATTCTTTTTATAGGAATCTATCCGTATGCTGACTAACTACACGTATTTGTCGATACGTATACGGGTATACATGAATTTTGTCCGCATTTTGTACGTAATTCAAATGACCTGTTTCCGTCTGTAATTTCGGATTACACAACTATCCGTTTCAAAGCGTACCCCACGACCGTGTCTGATTCCGTCCGCGACCGCGTGTGTCTTTCTGTCTGTTCCTATCCGCGTGCTGAACGTATCTGTAGTCTATGTTAAACGCCTATCCGTTTCAAAGCGCACCCCACGACCGTGCCCGATTCCGTCCGCGATCGCGTGTCTCTTCCTGTCTATTCCTATCCGCGTGCTGAATGGGTCTGTATTCTATGTTGGACGCCTATCCGTTTCAATACGCATCCCACGACCGTGTCTGAATCCGTCCGCGATCGTGTGTCTCTTTTTGTCTGTTCCTATCCGCGTACTGAACGGGTCTGTAGTCTATGTTGGACGGCCATCCGTTTCAATGCGCACCCCACGACCGTGTCTGATTCCATCCGCGATCGCGTTTCTCCTCTCTTTCTGTCCGTTCCTGTCCGCGTGCTGAATGGATCTGTAGTCTATGTTAAACGCCTATCCATTTCAATACGTTTCCCACGACCGTGTCTGAATCCGTCTGCGATCTTGGCTCTCTTTCTGTCTGTTCCTGTCCGCCCGGATAGAAAAAAAAATCTCTCTAAGAATCTTTTTAAGATCCTCTCAAGAATCTTAAAAAGAGTCAATTATATAATTCGGAGCAAGACTCTTGGAAAGATTCTTGTAAAGATTCTCGGAAAAATTCGTGCAGATCCACGTAGAAACAAAGAATCTTGTAAAGTTTATATCTTTCCAACAACCTTGTAAAGAATCTTGTTCCGAATTTAATCCATGATTCTTTTCAAGTTTCTTGGCAAGATTCTTCACCAGATTCTTTACAAGAGTCTTGAAAAGATTTTTTTTTGTATACAAAAATCGTTTGGTTTATTTAAGGAGGGTCATCACCTTTCTCGCGGGGTGAGGGGAGCGAGCGGAAAGCCTATGCTTATACACAGCGGCTGGCCAGAGTAACCAACCCAAGAAAGCAGAAATTTTTCAATGCTAAACTAAGAATTGGCGATATTAAATCGATCTATTCGAATGTTGGTAATATTTTATGATGATTGCAACCATTTGAGATTAATTATATAGCTTTTGCGAATTAATATAATAATATTTAGTACACCCCGATTGAACTGAGAAACGTGGCAACAGCGCGGAAATTTTTTTTTTCCAGCAGTTGGGTGCTATGCGAGTGTTCTCGCCGTTCTGTGCTGCGTGCTGTTTACTATCGTATCAAACAATTTTCGAAGTCATATGAATATTTATTAACTTGTCGGCCGAAATCATGCATACTAATTTTCGGTGGAAAGGAAAATTAGTTCGCGAGAGCATTTATAGACGGAACATTAAACTCAGTGCTATCGGAAAAGAAAATAGAAAAACGGTTACTGTGGAACATAACCTCGAAAGTGCGGCCCATGCGGAGGTTATCGATGAGAGAAGTACGATAGAGAAAGATACTGCTGTATATACAGATGCATCCGATTGAAAAGTTTGTGTTTCAAATAAGGGATTTATTTCAGAGGAAAATGCCCTCGCTGTACAAACTTTTCCATCCGAAGAAAAGTCTACCGCAGTGCAGAATGATGAATTCCCCGTCGAAGGATGTCGTATCGTAGATGTAGGGTGGATGGCGAAGCACATGGTTTGTGTTTTCTGCCAAAGTGATCTGCTGCTAAGGAACATTGAATGCGAATCACGAAATGGTTTCGGTTGACATTAATAATTTCTTAATGTGAATATTAATAAATAACGTGCATTTTCAATAGGGGCTTTGCATACTGGATTGGGGCATACCCACATTGAAAAACTCATGCGCACCATCGATGTTCCAACCATGACGTCAAATTCATTTAAACAACGTGAAAGGGAAATTGGTGTTGTCATTGAAAGGACGGCATTAAAAAGTTGTGAGAAAGCTGCTGCACAAGAGCGAGACCTCACAATACAGAATGCGGATGCATTACAGAAGTTGTTGTGAGTGGAATCTGCTTCGGGTTTTTAATGCAGTTTTTGACTTGGATATAATAACCTCTATATGCAAGTGGGAAACTACAGATAAAAAACCCATGTAACGTAACAAATCGACTCTTATAATACAAAAGTCAAATGGTGTGTGTTGCATCCTTTTTTTTGGTAATAGTCGATGTAATAAAAAGCAGATCCACAATGATTTAATCAAAGTCTCAGTATTTTGGAAATCATGTTCAATTTATATTTGTAAATGTAACATTTATAAAAAATATTCTTAAAATCATCATAACTTCTACAATAACCAAGATATTCTAACTTGATAGGAGGTCTTTTTTTGTTTTTCAATGCACTTTTTGGAAAAAATGTCGGAAAGTAAGAAGAAAAAGAAATTTAATGTCTTTTTGGCTGTTTTCTATTTTACCGAAGATGGAATTGAAATAACTTGTTATTGAACAATTTTTTTTTCGGTTTTGTTTTCCGTACTTTCGATTCTTTTTTCTTCTATGACTACAATAATAGTTCATTTTAATCATGTTAAAATAAATAATTGAAGTACTCCCTAGTGGATGAAGTCACCACTGAATCACGGTGATTTTTTACGGTGACAAAGTGCCCACAAAATCACCGAGATCTTGGTGATTTTAAGGTGATTCCACGGTGATTCTCACGGTGATTGTCACCGTCACAAAATCACCGTGGAATCACGTTGGAATCACCTTAAAATCACCAAGATCTCGGTGATTTTGTGGGCACTTTGTCACCGTAAAAAATCACCGTGATTCAGTGGTTTTTCAGGGTGAAAACATCGTCACCCAATCCGCTAGGGCTCACACATATTTCCTTAGTAAATTATAATAATTATCATTAAGAATTACAATTTTGATGTTATAAAATGGGATGAAGTGCAAAACGTACTTGATGTTTATCATTGTTAATGTTAATTATTATAATTTACCAAAAAAATATGAGAGAGAAGTCAAATTATTTATTTTAATATCAATGAAATCAACTATTGTGGTCATAAAAGGAAAAAAAGATCAAAATTACGAAAAACAAGAAATGAAAAAGTTTAATAATAAGTTGTTTGAATCCCAACTTCGGTAAAATCTCAAAACTTACGTTCTTTTACGTATAATTTTCTAATTTGTTTTTCAGTCGAAGGGGGCTATTGAAAGAAAATCCAAGAAGACATGCAAATTATGTTTTTTTAAATTTTCGAAATTGTTTTTCAAAATGTACATTGAGAAACCAAAACAAATGACTTAACAAATTAGAATATCTTGGTTATTGTAGAAGTTATGATTATTGTAAAAATATTTTTTCAAAAATCAATAACTTTGGATTGGAGAGCTGAAAATTTACGTGGATACTTTTCCTTGCATATTAACAAATAAAAAAAATCGACGGAGGTCACCGGCAAAATGTCGTTGAATTAATAGGGAATGACACATATATACAATAAAATAAAAGAATAACATGCACAAAAAAAATGTCCATTGCAACATGCTTTCTTACTTTTGTATGTACGTGTACTCATTACCATACCCCTTTATACGAGTTATTGTCTACGTGCATTGAAACTGTGCCTACTAAGAATTGTACATAACAATTTTGTAATCAAATAAAAATGTATGCCTCTAAAAATACTTTTTGCTTATTGAAAATCATTGTGATTATAGAAATAGGGTCAGATGTATAAGTAAGGTATTATAATATTAAGATCACAGCAATTCTTCATAACATACTCGAATTTTCGAAAGCTTTACAACAAGTACAATTAGATATTAAATAAGTATTTTTCACATCCAAAGACACTCTAAAATGAGTTATAATGTCGATATTCAAATATTAAAAACCATTGTGATGATAGAAATAGACTCTCAGATATATAAGGCAGTTATAATGTTAAAATATTTTTTTACGTGTTATGTATACAAAATGTTTATGAAACGCAATAAAAACATAAAGTGTTACGCTGCAGAGCGTTATGCATTACGAAAAACGTATTCGTTTTTTTCTAATTTATCCACTATTTATCCTGATAAAACCCTTCTAATAAAATATACATTGTATGTTGTTACCCACGCGCACATGGAGAAAAATATTACGCTGATAAAGATCTATAGATTTGATCTATACATGACAACCGAAAGCTCTATACATTTGAACTGCGCGCCATTAATTCTCGTGCCTCCGAGTGCTACGTTGCCGCGGCTCTCCATCATGGCCGCCACTCGTAGGCTGAATTCCACTTTTCTAACTGAATAATTATTTATTGCAAAATAACCGTGAAGGTCAGGGTCTTGAAGTTTTTCACAGAGCATCATCAAGATATCGGCCATAATTTTCAAAAATTCAATTATCAGGTCAACATATTAATGATGCCAGGTAAGGTGGAAATACTTTCGCGATCGACGATCTGCCATAAGAACCAATGTTTAAAGTACGAAAAGTAAATATTTTTTATCTGAAAAACGGTGAAGACAAGCTCCTTGAAACTCTGGGGTTCATTAAATAGCTATTAGAGCAATCCTTAAAAAAAAATCAGTATCGCTAAACATATTTCGACAAAGGTGATGACCCTCCTTAAGACCTCACGAAAAACTAAAAACTGACCAATTCAAGTCAATTTTTGAAAAAAAAAGAAATTTGAGAAAATCGAAAAACTTCATTTGGGAAAAAGGGAGCAAATCAAAAATAAAGAGGACCCTCATTGCCAAAATCCGTTACAACAAGGCGTTAAATCTTGGAAAGAATGATTCAAAGAATCTTGGAAAGATTCACTACATCAGTTGGCATCCAGGGAACATGCTTATAGAAACGGATAGAGATTGAATCCTGCCCCTTTTGTTGGTTCTACTATGTATTTTCCACCCTGCTTTTACGGATAGAAATTCATGAGAACCACCGTAAACGCATCTCGGTACAGAAGCGTATAGACGCTACATCAGAGGGCATCCGGCGAACATGCTTATAAAAACGGATAGAGATTGAATCCTGTTCGCTTTTGTTGCTTCTACTATGCGTTTCAGCACTGCTTTTACGGATAGAAGCTCATGAAAACCACCGTAAACGCATCTCCGTACAGAAGCGGATAGACGCTACACCAGAGTGCATCCGGTAAACATGCTTATAGAAACGGATGGAGATTGAATCCTCTCCGCTTTTATTGGTTCTACCATGCGTTTTCCGTACTGTTCTTACGGATAGAAACTCATGAGAACCACCGTAAACGCATCGCTGTACAGGAGCATATAGACGCTACAGCAGCGGGCATCCGGTGAACATGCTTATAGAAACGGATAGAGATTGAGTCCTGTCCGCTTTTGTTGATTCTACCATGGGTTTTCGACACTGCTTTTACGTATAGAAACTCATAACGAAACGCATAGCATAGTAGAACCAACAAAAGCGGACAGGATTCAATCTATATCCGTTTCTATAAGGATGCCCTCTGATGTAGCGTCTATACGCTTCTGTACGGAGATGCGTTTACGGTGGTTCCCATCAGATTCTATCCGTTTCTATAAGCATGTTCACCAGGGCAGAGTCGCGAACAAAGTAACATGCACAGATTTGTCAACTATTACCAAATCATTATTTGAGATGAGTTGTTAGTTTCTTAACGGTTATTTGCTAACTATTGGCAAGGCTATATTTGATTGAACTAAATATTTGTTTACTATCACCAAAGATTCATTTTGTTAGAAGTTTACGACTGTTTTATTAAAAACCTACTGGTCAACATCTTAAGGGTGGGGTAAAGTATTTAAATTTTTTTTTCATTTTTAAAAATTTTTTCAATGAATGCATAATATCTCAAGAATATTGTGTTAAAATTTCAAGTCGATCGGAGTAAAATTGACGAAGTTATGAGTATTTGAGCGTCTATTGCTCCATGCCGGGTTTTATACCTGGGCGGCAGCTGCGCGGCGCGCTATTGTTTTTTCATCATTTTGTTAATAACATTTTGGAATTATTATTATTATGCAAAATTAAACTTTTGAGTACCTTTAATATGCATGAATTTTCTCAGATTTCTATGCAATCGAGAAGTGTTCTCAAACTTATGTGCAATGAGCGCTAAGCGACCAAATTCTTCTGCGTTTTTCAAACCGTTTTTCTGAGACTTGTCATATTTGAAGTCCGTGTGCACGATAACTCAAAATCTACTGGACCAATCGCTTTGAAATTTTGCACAATACTTCTTCACATAATTCACCAGGTATTGTCGAGAGCTTTTTTGTTTTTTTTTAATAATTACTAATTTTTCAACAACAAATTAGCCGATTATTTTAGCGAAAATCGGGTTTTTGGCTCCCAAGTGCTACGAAAAATCGAAAAATCGAAAAAAAAATCCTCCCGTCATTACCTCGAGAAACATCTCCTTTAACAAATGCATTTTGATTTTTTTGTTTCATATGATTCTGTTGCGAGTTATGGTGTACACCGCAAACCAACTTTTTTTCGAGGCGCCTCCGGGGTTTAATTTTCACTCGCTCAATTTTGAATATTTTGCACTGCAAATTTAGGAGAATGTTGTTCAAATGTTACTTTATTATATGTAAATTTTTCAATAAACGAACACTATCCGTTACGCCAAAAAAATCTTAAAAACATGCCTTTTTTCGCGGAATTAACTTTACCCCGCCCTTAAATAGAGATATACTAACGACTAGCCAATTTTGTAAACAGTTAAGGAATATTTTTATAATAGTGCCAACTAAATACATTTCTTGATTATAAATAAACTGTTTTCTCTGTGTAGATATAGTACTTTGAACTCGGCATATTTGGAACAGAGCCATTGTAAACACTACTCATATAATGCGCTACACATTCATATATACGCTCACTCTCCACAGTTTTTCTCGGAACGGAGCGCGTCGAGCACCAGCCGCAAGTGCAAAAAAGAGCAACTGAAAAAAATCGAGCTTTTTCACGAGGATCCAACAAAAGTCGAAATTAAAAAAAAAACATTTTTCGGTTAAGTAATGTGATTCCACTATTTTCATAATGATTATTACAATATTTTCAATTTCCATTTTCTGAAACGCTCAGACAATCAAACGATTTGTTGGATTTCGAAAATAAAAATTTCGTTTCTTTCATTTTCACAAATTTGTAATTTCTTCTATACCATCTGCCTATTACTGTTCAAAACATACAGCCCTGTGAGAGATGGACAGACCAACGGTGGAGGCTTAATAGTAGGTTTTCGGTAGCACCCTACAGATATGCAGAAAAAAAACATATTTCATATTTTTTACACCAAAATCATTGCTTGCCTCAGTGTGGAAAACTTATGAAGTTGGTAAAATGCCGCTAGGAATGGGAAAAACATCGGTTTCTTTTTTAGACTGTTCGGCACGCATACATCGATGGGAATAGACGTGATTATTTTTCCGACCCAAATGTCGGCCAATAGAATTGCACCATTCGACGTCACGTGGTACAACCTACATGGTATTATACTGATAATTTTTTAATTATTTTCTCTGGTAGTTGCTATATATAAAAAACAAAACATGATCCAGTCAAATTAACCACACGTCAAACTGACAGGTTGAATTCAATTGTGAAAATTGGAGATTTTGCATGAAAATGAGTCGATTTGGAGTTTGTTCTCTGTCCACCATTGATAAAAAAGTCAAAGGAAATGTTCCCATTAATACGGAGAAGGCAAAAAAAACAGTTTGGAACCAATTTACTACTGTTAACTGTTCATTTCATCTCATGGTGCAATTCTATTGGCCGACATTTGGGACGGAAAAATAATCCCCCGAATACCACACGAGCTTCAAAATTATCTGGCATTTCCCTCAAGGTTCCCTGCAAACAAATAAAGTCGTCAAGTTTTTCAGGAAAAACTTGACTCCTTCATTTGTTTGCAACGAACCTATCGGGAAATACCCGATAATTTTGAAGCTCTTGTGGTATTATAAGTGACAATTTTGATCGTTTCCGATCAAAATATAAATAAATGATAAATACATCAGTATTTATTTCTATCACGAACGCTATTTTCAATTCAGTTATTTTGTGTATGGATTTGAAATCAGCGACAAAAATACCTCCGAGCATCAAATTTCAATTACATTGTGACCACGTAAAAATAGATTTTTCAATAGATGGTTAATCCATGGTTACTCTCACTTACCAATTTCTTCGCTAGTGAGCCACTCGTTTCGTTTGAAGATTGAATTTTTGGATTTTCGGATTTTCGGAAAACGTTTTTCGATTTATCGTTGTCGGGCCGTATTTTTACCCCAACGAAAGACTTAAATGTAGCAAAGTCCACGGAGCAGGTCGATACGATCGAATCCCGTTTTTCAAGAACGTCATGCTGCGGAAAATATTAAGGCGTATTAGGGTGGTCTTTATTCAGAATATGTACTTGATTTGTGGTCTCCAGCAAAATTTTTCTACAAAACTCAACGTTACTAGTAGGACATTTCAATATTAATCCAGGATACACGTAAGGAGCAGAAATGGTCGAAATTTAGCATTTAAGATCATACAGCGGTGGGTGTCGGGCGTAAAAGCTTTAACTAAAGGTAGATTTAACTCAACTGGAACTCCAAACGACGGCTAAGCAGAATGCGTCTACAACAAGGATAGCATTTAAAAATCAATATTTCGGGCCGTGTGGCAAGTCAGTCAAGTTAGACGTATGCAACTCAACACTCGAGGTAGTTCGTCACTTACAGTCAAGTAAATTTAGTACAAAGATATACAAAATTGTTGGAATGCGCTTTTGAAAAGAGATGAGTGTGAATTAGGATAGATCTTGATAAACGAGTTCCTATTTAATCGAGAAAAAATGTTTAACAATACAATTACAAACATTGAACTCATTTTACGGCAATAAGAACACTGACCCATTTGAGCGAAGTTATTGTTAAGTCCAATTTCTCATTCCAGTTCGATCTGGACGAGTGATAGCTTTCCATGTATCCCGATATAAACGCTAAAATGCTCCGCGAAATAGCCGTTCCCTAATCTCATAAAGACCAGAAAGCTACGACGTTGGCTCAACTTCTTGTTTGATTGGTAATCATGATCTACCAAATTATTTACGGGATAAAACATACATCAACCAATAACATTAGTTTACATTTATGAGGATCGAACTTTAATTGCAAATTTTACTTGAGAAAATCAAATACTAATATCCCCGAGGATTTATTAGCGTAAATTGAGTTCTTATGTTCACAAATTCTTGAAATACTTTTTTCATTAGTACGTTAAGTAGCAATTATTTGGTACAGATCGGCCTCCACTCGTAGTGGTTTATCTTTTTAAATAATAACAAGTTATTTTTTATACTGTAACAAACGATGTTTCTAATCCACAAATTGTCGTGTCATCCACTGGATATGGGAAAATATAACACAAAACATTTTATTTATTGGTTGTCAATAGTTTTCACCCCCAGAAAAAGAATTTATTTGGTTAAAATAAATTTATTTGAAGTAAAAAAAATTTATTCAAATACCGGCTTAATAAGAGATTTATTAGGCCACTATTCAAAGGAATCGGTACAATCAAATAAATCTTTTTTCTGGGAGCAGAGATTCGTATAGCAAATTTTCAACACTTCAAGATTTATTCATTTTCGATTCTTTGAAATGATCACTTCGTATCCAAATTGTACTAGTCAATTACCTATATATTTTCTCAACTTAATACTGTTACTCGTTAATGTCGCGCTTGCTTGCTAACATTTTATATCTTGGGATTCATTTTACTCGACTGTATGCCTCAAGCTCTACCTTAGAATCAAATTGATCGAGTAAGTAAGCCAAGCAAGGTCCACAGTAATGTTGCAACTTATTCAGGAATTCGGGTAATCCGAATAAACAATATCAGAAACTTCTAATCCGGTCAATTCGAATAATCCAGATATCCGGCTTTCATTATTTTTCTCAAGTCTTTTTACTCAAATAGATTTTAAAAGAAGTATCCACCACTAAGGAAAAACGCTAAACCTCAAAGTAAACCACAATACATTTTTTTTAAAATAATCTCTACAAATGGACACCTACTCTATGATTTCAAAGCCGGTCGAAAGCGAGTCAGACTCGCATTTTTTGAAAACTGTTTTTCGCATGAAAATCTTGTGGGGGGGGAGTATAAGCTTCAATTTTTTTCTTAAAAAGTTTCGTGCGATTTTTTTTCGCAAAAATATTCAAATATTTGTAAAAAATGATAATATTTATAAAATGAAGCGTAACTCTAAAACTATTGGGTTTTCGTGAAATCACTAGGAAGGTAAAAAGTTGCATACGATTATTCTGGATTCAATTCAATTATTTCAGAATTTTTTCCAACATTTTTTTTTTCAAATTTTTTTCTTTTCAAGAGATATTTTTTTATCTGAAACAATCGGGTCTCTTACCTCATCTACACGGGTTTTCCTATAAAAAAGCCATGTAAATTACTTTTTTCGAAGAAAAAGCCGTGTAGATGAGATGAGAGACTCCTTGTTGAAGATTTTAAAAAATCTCGTTGACAGGGAAAAATCCCGAAATAAAATGTTGAGAAAATATTCTGAACAAATTTCATTAAATCCAAAACAACTGTATGCAACTTTTTACCCTCTTAATGATTTCACAAAAATTCAGTAGTTTTGGAGTTGAGCTTCATTTTATAAATATGGTTGTTTTTTGCGAAAAAAAAATTGTACGATACTTTTTAACAAACGAAATTGAAACTTGTACTCCCCTCCACAAGTTTTTCATGTGGGAAACAGTTAAAAAAAAATGTCATGGTTCGTACGCCAAAAAAAACAAAAAAAACGACCATATCCCACATAGACAGCCATGATTATCACGCCGTGTATACATTTGATGAAGAAAATTTTCCAGTATATTGGCTACATGTTGTGATGCATGCCCATGAGTTCATTTATAGTATGATGAATTTACAAAATATTCCGATCTCATCATGTCGTTTACAAATGCATCATCCGTTGACTACAAGATGAACTCATAAGCCGGCAAATTTACATTCTGCAATGAATATTTGCAGATGGATATCATATGAAAGCCATTCAATGATTTTTTTGGTGCATTCACTAGGTTAGCATTGAAAGTATACATGCCATGTATGCAATATGATGGCGTTATGCGTGTTTCTCAGTTGTACATTCGATGAGCGCAATATGATGGCGATATGCATGTTTCTTAGTGATACATTCGATGAGCGCAATATGACGGATGCAAAATCACTGTAAAATGACAGCATGTTGAGACAAGCCTCGCATCTTTTGCAAGTCCAAAAAATTCACTATAAAGTTATTATAAGGATGTTGAGCCCCTAAAAAATCTTTTAATGTTAATTGTTCAATAAATAGTTTCTTAATTGTCGTGAAATTTTTACACGACCTCCTGAATACTTCATGTAAAAACATATTAAATTTTCAAAATTCTATCATCATTACTTCAACCTGCTTAAGGGTTAAAATGAAAAATGATGAGAAAATTCTGAAAATTTGGTATGTTTTTGTATGAAGCATTTAAGAGGTCGTGTAAAAATTTCACGACGATTAGGAAGCTCGTTATTAAAATATTAACATTTTGCTACGAACAATTTTTTAAACAAATACAAAAAAATGTTATCAATAAACTTCGCTTTGTTTCCGTTGCTTTCAATATAGTGTAGATATTAAAAAATTAAGAGGTCAAAAAAAAACTTATCGCAAAGTTATATCAGTTTCCATAAGACTACATTTAATTTAATTTAATTTGTTAATGTTAATTGTTCGAAAACGAGCTTCCTAATCGTCGTGAAATTTTTACATGACCTCTTAAATAATTCATCCAAAAACATACCCAATTTTCAGAATTTTCTCATCATTTGCGATTTGGGACTCAACATCCTTAAGGGGTCTACCCTAATTGCAATTTTCAAAAAATCAATTTTTTTTTAATTCCATTTTTCGAAAGTATAGATATTTGAAAGTATCATATTAAATTTTCGTAAAGATCCGAGCAGTCTAAGTGTACTTTTGAGGGACTTTTACTTAGTTACCTGAGCGCGCTAATAGTGACCGTTCGGAGTTTGATCGCGTTTTTCTCGAAATGACATTTTTGTACGGCTTGTTGAAAAAATCTCGGAAACTACTGCATTAATCCTTACCAAATTTTTACCACATATTGTTTATGTCGACAGCAGTGTCGCATATCATACGATTTTTGAAATTTTGAGTTTAACTTGGTTTAAATAAAAAAAAACTGATAAAAAAAAGGTTATTTTTCGTTACTTTTCGATATATGGCCGCCATTTTGCCAATTTTATAAAAATCAAAAATCGTATGATAAGCGACATAGTCATGACCTTACTGAATCTAAAACCTTTTTTATTTTTTTTTTAGATAATCCAGTCCGGAGATTCCGTCAACAGGGCGCACTCATCTTTTTTTTGGATATTTTTTTGGCCTGCATTTTCATATAATAAAAAACCGGAATTGAAAAAAACCGAAATTAAAAAAAAAAATTTCATGCATTTCAAGATTATATTTATCAAGCCTCATACTTGTCATATTAATATTTCTAATTTAAAACAATGAAAAAAATCGTGAAAATAGGCATTTTTTTGCGTGTGTAATTAGGGTAGACCCCTTAATAATGTTCACCAACATCTGAGAATTTTTGCAAATCACGGCCGCCATATTGAATTTTTAATAATATTAACATTTTGTTAAGAACAATTTTTTAAACAAATGAAAAAAAATTTTATCAATCAACTTTGCTTTGTTTCCGTTGCTTTTAATATAGTGTAGATATTAAAAAAATGAGAGGTCAAAAAAAAAACTTATCGCAAAGTTATATCAGTTTCCATAAGACTACATTTAATTTAATTTAATTTGTTAATGTTAGTTGTTCGAGAACGAGCTTCCTAATCGTCGTGAAAATTTTACACGACCTCTTAAATAATTCATCCAAAAACATACCAAAATTTCAGAGTTTTCTCATCATTTGCGATTTGGGACTCAACATCCTTAATAATGTTCACCAACATCTGAGAATTTTTGTAAATCACGGCCGCCATATTGAATTTTTAAAAATTGTTTTTATTTACTTAGAAAAAAAAATGATTTTAACTAATTTTTTTTGAATGTTTTATATTTTTTGTTTTATATTTCAGTTTCATATAAGCAAACAAACTTTTACAAAAGTTGCACTATTTTTCATCATTTTTTTAATCAAATAGAACCCCTATTTTGAATTCTACAAATTTCCCTATAGATTCGATTGAGATATTCGAATTCGCGAAACTGTAAAAAAAAAACTAAGAAATTGACTTTCACGAATATCCCATTTTTTTGAAATTTTAGATGCCATATTGAATCGTCTATTTTTTTAATTCTTAATTGATTAATTACTTTCATTTTTAACTGTATATATGGGGCATTCCAGGTCAAATCACGTGGTCATCGGTCTGACCCCCTCGGATTTAGTTGCCGAATTTTTTTTTTGCATATTTTGCTCCCAAAAAAAAAAGTTTATTTTTTTTCAGATTTTGATTACTTGTTTTACCCCATAAAATAATTTTTTTTCCATAAATTTTGAGTAAAATTGAATTACGCCCAGTTTTTAAATTCTGAAATTTTTTGCATTAATTCTATAACTAAAAACTAGTATTTTCATCCTAGTTTGAGAGTGGGCCGAGAATAATTTATATTTTTTCTTCAATTAAACAAAGAAAATTTCTTTACACATTTTGTAAATTAAATATTTGAACGATGGTTTCCTGTAGGATAAAAAAAAAGAAAAATAAATCATCTCTTGCCAAAAAAATTGTTTCCTATATTTTGATAATATATTTTCTGTATTTCGCTAATAGATTTTCTATATTTTGATAATAGTTTTTTTGTTAATAGTTAGATAAAGTTTTTATATTGTTTTCGTGCTCCCTCCGAAAAGTAATACTTCTTTTCAATGCCTTAATTAATCGATTTTATCAAATCTATTACTAAAATATAGGAAATCTATTATCGAAATACAGAAAATATATTATCAAAATATAGGAAAATTTTTTTTTTACCAAGACACAATTTATCTTTATTTTTTTTCCCCTATAGGAAACCATCATTAAAATATTTAATTTAAAAAAATTGTAAACAATTTTTTTTTCTTTAATTTAAAAAAAAAATTAATTATTCTCGGCCCACTCTCGAACTATGATGAAAATACTAGTTTTTAGTTGTAGAATTGATGCAAAAAATTTCAGAATTTAAAAACTGGGCGTAATTCATTTTTACTCGAAAGTTATGGAAACAAAATTATTTTATGGGATAAAACAAGTAATCAAAATATGAAAAAAAAATAACATATTTTTTTTAGACCAAAATGTGCTCAAAAAAAATTCGGCAACTAAATCCGAGGGGGTCAGGCCGATGACTACGTGATTTGACCTGAAATGCCCCATATATAATATTCAAATGTGACTTGTTTTCCCTGGCATGTCACCACTGATATCATATAAGTGAAGAAAATTCATAAGTACTCGGTAGTGTAATAGGTAGCGTGTTAGGTTGTTAGGTAGGATAGATAAGCAGGTCGCAGGTTCGAATCCCACTGGAGACAAAAGAAATTGAAATATAATGAAATTGGGTGTTTTTTCGAATTTGTTTTTAATCTAATCGGTTCAGAAGCTATTTAAATGAAAAATATATATAATAACAAATTTTGCAAGTGACAGAAATATTAAAAAAACCGTATGAAAATTACAATAATTACAATAATACCTCACATTCCGGCGGTCATATGAGCGCAACTAATTTCACCACGGTATGACGTCAATATGATCTTCATATGAGCACCACAATTTCGTCACGCCGGGACTGCCATATGAGCCCCATATGATGTGTTATTGTCAATCATCATATGATGCAAATATGACTTCCAGGTGAGCACTCATAAGTGACACACAGCTGTGAGTGTTCCTATGCGTCATAGATGTATGCAATATGATGCCAATATGAGCTACATTTGTCTATCTCGGATGTTGCAAAGGACGTACCAAATTTTAAAAAAATCCAATTTTTTTTTGATAAATCAAAATGAAGCTGAATATATCCTCTTTGAAACGCCGCATTTTAAATTGAAATATCTTTATTTTTAAAAGAGCAGTGCAACTTTTTTGTGCGGCTGGGAATTGGGGCAAGTGTGTTCACACTTTTGGACAGCAGTGAATGCATGGTCGAGATTAATTAATAGACTCGGCAATCGGATTCAGCGCATCAAAATACATAATAAACATACTTGATCTAGTTCAATAAAATTTGTTTCATGTTCATTACTGCGATTTTTCGCAAATTTTAGCAATTTTTAGCGTTTTTTCGAAATTTACTCCAACTTTTGATAGTGTACGAGCCAAACAGACTTCGAATTCAGATTCAGCGTATCAAAATACATATAGATAGGTGGGTCTGGTCGAAAGTACAGACCACTTTTTTTTATTTTGTGTGCCGGCGTTATTAAAAAGAACAGTATTTTGAATCCTTAGAGATAGATCTTTTAGATGATACCTCAAACGATATATTAATTCAATGATTTATTTATTTATTCAAAATCTTTTTTTTCTGCACCCAGTTCGAACTGTACATCACTGAAAAACCGCGTGGCCGTTTAATAGAATAAACAGCTGATTATTATTGTCAGCGTGATGATTTAGGTATGCGGCCGTAGAGAGACAATAGTGAAGGAAGAATCGGCTGCGATTCGGCCAGTGGGTCCAAATGACAGTGGACAATTTTTTTGGTATAACGTTTCGATCCTAATTCGGATCCTCTTCAGATTTATTATTTCTAAAATTACATTCTTTTTTGTCTTATTTTGTATGATATGTTTTACATTATAGGCTTAAATGTTATGTGTCCTGACTGACCTGAATTTGTACGGGTAATTTTTTTGGTCATTTAATGAATCTTGGATAATATTCATTATGAATTTATTGTATAAAGACAGGTCATTTTTTTGTGATCCTTGGTGTCTGTGAGAGGGAGGATTTTGATATTTTATTGCTTAGTTTATGTTTTTTTTTTTTTTTTTTTTTTTTTTTTTTTTTTTTTTTTTTTTTTTTTTTTTGTGAGACTTTTGTGTATGTGTTATTTACCTATGAATTTCATGTTTGATAATTTCCAAGATTCATTTGTGATCAAAATTAACAGTTTTCATTACATGGCGATTCGAGAGCTAAGTAGCGACTGAGTATTGAGGCGAGTGAGGAGGTATTAATATTAATGGGGTAGTGTGATTGAGTATTGAAAAGGGGGGGTGTTTTTTCATGGTTGGGGAAGTTTGCCGTTAGTGATTTTTCTTGCCGGACTGGTTATGTTAACCGGTTTTGGATCGGGTTTAAATTGATAACTGTTAGATTTGGTAATGAATTTTCAATTGATGGATGGTAATTTAAGGTTTTCCCGTTATTATTTTGAGTATTATTAAATTATTGAATTATATATGCTGCTTAGTTTGTCGATGTCGGTTCTAAAATTGATTGCTTTGGGGTGTGCTTTAATTTGTATTTCCAGAATTAATCGCTTTTTGAGCCATTTTTCATTATTTAAAATTTTAACGTCGTCAAATTTAAAATTATCATGATGTTGGTAGACAGAGCGATAAAACTATCACACGCATCCTTCCACCAAAAAAACATTGAACTAATCAAAAACACAATGACACAAAACTGTTACCCAATCTCCTTCACAGAAAAAATAATAAACCAAACGCTAAGATTAATTCATTCACAATCAAATAACGACAACGCATTCGACTCCTCCAGATTAATAAATTTACCCTATACTGAAAATATTCACCACCAACTAGTCCGCCTTTTTCGACAATTCAATATAACACTAGTCACTAACAACCAACACAACATTCACTCCATCACCGGTTCCACAAAAGATAAAATAGATAACATGGATAAATCAAACGTAGTTTACCAAATCGATTGTAATGATTGTGATGCATTGTACATAGGACAAACAAAAAGATACCTAAAAACGAGAATCAACGAACACAAAAATAGTCTAAAACACACTAACACAATAAATACAGCGTTAGCAAAACACGGAATAGAACTAAAACACAATTTTAAATTTGACGACGTTAAAATTTTAAATAATGAAAAATGGCTCAAAAAGCGATTAATTCTGGAAATGATACAAATTAAAGCACTCCCCAAAGCAATCAATTTTAGAACCGACATCGACAAACTAAGCAGCATATATAATTCAATAATTTAATAATACTCAAAATAATAACGGGAAAACCTTAAATTACCATCCATCAATTGAAAATTCATTACCAAATCTAACAGTTATCAATTAAAACCCGATCCAAAACCGGTTAACATAACCAGTCCGGCAAGAAAAATCACTAACGGCAAACTTCCCCAACCATGAAAAAACACCCCCCCTTTTCAATACTCAATCACACTACCCCATTAATATAAATACCTCCTCACTCGCCTCAATACTCAGTCGCTACTTAGCTCTCGAATCGCCATGTTATGAAATTGTTAATTTTGATCACAAATGAATCTTGGAAATTATCAAACATGAAATTCATAGGTAAATAACACATACACAAAAGTCTCACAAAAAAAAAAAAAAACATAAACTAAGCAATAAAATATCAAAATCCTCCCTCTCACAGACACCAAGGATCACAAAAAAATGACCTGTCTTTATACAATAAATTCATAATGAATATTATCCAAGATTCATTAAATGACCAAAAAAATTACCCGTACAAATTCAGGTCAGTCAGGACACATAACATTTAAGCCTATAATGTAAAACATATCATACAAAATAAGACAAAAAAGAATGTAATTTTAGAAATAATAAATCTGAAGAGGATCCGAATTAGGATCGAAACGTTATACCAAAAAAATTGTCCACTGTCATTTCGACCCACTGGCCGAATCGCAGCCGATTCTTCCTTCACTATTATTATTGTCAGCAATTTTGGAGCTGACAACTAAAAGAAATCAAGTGCACAATAGTGCACTTGCTTTCTTTTATGTAATAGCGATAGGATCTGGGTAAGATTCGGATTATCCGAATATCCAAGTTTCGGATTTCGGATCGAGTGGATTTGGATAATACGGATATACGGAAATCCGCATTACCCGGATCCACAGTTAAGCCCTAGTCTATAGGCATCTCAATTCCCAAGCTATTAGAAAAATACAGTCATTCCATCAGTTCGAGAAGGAAGATGGACACCCGCTTTTGTCACAATACACTCAGTCAACGACCACCACTTTATTTACGGCGTGCGGGGTTCCCCATACGGAACATTAGGGCCATGGGACGTCCAATATCCATACATGGTGGATGAATGCTCCATCCCAGGGACGTCTATGAGTATCCCTATCACTGCTAAAAGAAGTGCGAAACGGCACCTGTTCTATGTACTGGGAACATCCCTTATACGTACCTTGAGACGGTTTTTAGACGGACTAGACCCCAAATAATGACGTCTGATTTACGTATTTAAGACGAATAAACCAGTGATCCGAAAGATGTCCAATGATCATCCATTATACGTCCCTTTATTTAAATAATTTAATCGTTATTAACTACACATTATTAATTAATTATAAACTTTGTTACTGATTATATAATATTCGGGGCCTACGAGATATCCATATTTTACAGAAAAAAAATAGTTTTCGATTTTTCACACTGCGGTCACCCATCCAAGTATTGGATTCAAGGGGTGCTGCTTAACTTTTCTAATCTCCTACCTACCTACCTACCTACCTACACTAACTTGACTTATGAGAAACTTATGCATGTAAAAACCTTATACGATGTAGTTTGCTGATATACTTATATATCTTTGTCTCACAAACCTTGAATAATGTATGATCGTAATGAAATTTATAATTAATGGATAATGTGTAATCAATAGCGTTTAAATTAAGGGACTCCGACTCCGATAGTGGTTTAAGGAATGTCCCATGGACTTCCCCGGAATGAAATTTTCATCCAACTTAAATGATTATTGGACGTCCCCTGGCTGTTAAGTTACGCGCGGAATATATTTATAGCTCCAAAAATATGTGTCGTGGACGTCGAATAAACTTCCGCGTTATCCTTCGATAGACGTAATTTGTACGTACATATGACGGTCAATCGGCGTACCCATATCACAGCTGCCCGAAATACTTAAATGTACATCTAAAGGACGAATGCTTTTGATTGGACAACACGCGATGGATCACACAGGACGTATATTGTATGTTCACACCCGTACTATTTCTTAAGCTACAAATATACACAACACGGCCATCTATGGTATGCCCATAGGTAGACATTCCATAGCTTTTAATTCAGTATAGTAATTGGACATCTATTGGACGTTCCAGGTTCACGTCTATATGAAATCTTACATGGAACATCCGATAGACGTTCTATTGACGTCCTCCGAATGTGATTTTCGTTTACGAACCTGGAACGTCCAAAGGATGTTCAATTACTATCCTGAATTAAAAGCTATTTAATGTCTACCTATGGACATACCATGGATGGCCGTGTTGTGTATATTTGTAGCTCAAGAAATAGTACGTGTCGTGGACATACAATATACGTCCTGTGTGATCCATTGCGTTTTGTCCAATCAAAAGTATACCATGGATGTTCAATGGATGTCCGCATTACGTCTATCGTGGATGTAGACGTGTTGAGGATCTATGGATAATAGATAGACGTCCAATGGACACTCGGTTCCGTGTGGGTCCCCACCACTGATAGAAATGGTAACGACATTTCACGTCAAGTCGCGACATCACAACAGTTAATACAGAGATTAGAATAGAGTGGGGGATAGGGAAAGAATCCCTCGATAAAATATCTGGTCGTGATTTCGTAAAATAGCTGCAGATGTAAAATAGCTAACCGTACAATAGATAAGAGTTCACTGTACTCGTTTTTAAATACCTGTACGTTCTGAACGTTCGACAATTTTGCCACCTGCACGATCGCCGAATCGTCTTCTGCAGATCTTTTTGTTCTATGCTAGAATTAGTTATAATTGAATCACGTTAGAGTTCCTCGGATATTCTTCATCCATGGTCTAGACTTTTTGAATCTTTCTACTAATATTTATTTTTTTCATTTTCCGTTCGTTACATCTGCACGAAATATTTTACAATGATAAAAGAATAATAACTTTTACAAACCTTCACTTTCTTCTCAATTTTCTTCTTTGATTTTCTTTTTTAAGCCGATGCTTTGCATCGTTCGTTCGTCGTCATTATAACGTTTTCCTTGTTCTTTGTTTGCTCTCCTCTCAACTCTCCAGCTCCGTTTACAACCTGCATACATCATGAACTAATCCAATTATTTATATAGACATATTTGCAAACCCCTACTATATTACTCTCTGTGCATTGAAGCCAGCTGCAGTATACTTCAAATAGAAACCGATCATTAAACATTAAATGAAGAATCATTGCAGCTTGATTAGGAACCCAGATAGACAAACGTGTTGTAGAAATGCGCATGACGGCACAGTAACGTCATTTTGACGACAAGACTCTGCATAGCATGTCGCAATTAAGCAACATTTTACTTCCGATTTGAGCAGCATATTGACGTTACTTGCTGTGAGCGAAATTGCAGAACAATAGCTGAAATCTATTTTGATCATTGCGACGCGAATCTGCAGCTTAATAACAGCATAGCATAGCGTAAATTTGCAGCTTAGATTGCAGCACGTCATGCCACAAATATTGTAGCAACATTGCAGCACTCACTTGCGGAAAGCTGCAAATATACGGCACGGCGTGCTCTAAATATGCTGCGAATATACGGCTGGTCGTGCTGCAAACGTGGTGGCATGGTATTACGCATGGATGCCGCAATTGCAGAGTTACTGCATATCGTATAAAAGACGTTACTGTGCAGTTATAACGTAACGCAATTATGACGCAAATATTGCGACATTATCTAATTCGTGCTGTTAGAATGCAGCTCAATGCGGCGGTACAAAACTGCTTACTGACGCAAAATGTCTATCTGGGAATTGTGTTATTTTCGTGTAGAAAGAATGCAGATTGTTACAATAGTTTATGTACCAATAGAATGTTCATTATCATAAAAAAAAATTAAAAGTTCATTATTTCGTTCGCAATTACTCGATTGAGATTAAGATACATCTGATCTTCATGGAATCGATTAACACGAATAGCACATGAAATATTCAAAATACATAATCATTTATTCAAGAAGGAAGCTAACAAAATAAAGTGTATCTGATTAATACACAATCTGACACTTTTCCTTTCCCACTGAAATCAGAAATAATTTCGAAAAATATCATTAATTTAGCTTCCTCATAGAGGGAGCTTTGTTTTCGTGAAATTGTTACTTTTTAAAGATATCCATGCCAGTATGTTAATTCGATTGTAATATGGAGAGACCTAGAAAGGATAAAGAAAACCGGAGAGGAACAAACGCTTCCCAATAAGACAATTCCCCAAAGACGCGACGCACATGGATTCAGAAATTAGTAATGTTAATGGGCGAAATAAAAGAGCGTCGAGTTTATTGTCGATCGAGGATCTTGGAACTACGATTGTGACTAGGAATAGACACCGACTAACGCGCTTATCATCGATCGTTTAAGGAGGTTCATCTGGTACCGAGTGAGTCAAAAGAAAAATGGCAATGCTTAACCTCAAAATAAGCGGTGACTAGCGTAGTCATTGACAACGCTTAACCTCAAAATAATCAGCATTTTCGAGACCAATTAATTTATTATTAATCTCACAAGTACCTAATCGATTTTATGAAGGTGTAAAAATATTCCTTAGATACTTTTCCATAATTTCTTAAATTTCCGTCAAAATCTGTATTGTAATAATTGTGAATTTAATATTTATAGACGGAATCCCATAAGAGCCCATGTTATTTAGCAATTACATGTCTATTTATTTTTCACGTAAAACGTATCCTCGGGTCTTGAAATTTTAACAGATGACTTTTTAGATACTAATAACTATATTCTGATTTTTTTTATCCATTTCTGTATTGAAAATCGTGTACCAGATGAACCTCCTTAATGCCTATAGATTTAAAAGAGATTCGCGAGAGAGATTACCTCTCTCATGGAGCTCTACACTCAACGTGGTTTCAATGGCTACAGTTCTTTTTTTCTTTCTCTTTACGCAACAGCAATTTCAAAGAACGCGGACGCTCGCGAAGAGAATTTCTATATTATTTCTATATTTCTAATCTTTATACTTCGATTGATTATCGATGAGACCTTCCCATTTATAATAGCCACCAGCGACGTAACGTTACAATATATTGTCAGTATTGTATTTCGTGACAATCCCTTACGGGGTTCAGATTTTATAAAATTTCGAATTGTTTATGTATTAATGCTTTGGCTTGCACATAGATCGTAATATTAAGCTCGAAATTCTTAAACGGTCAGTTTAGTAGATAAAGATAGTTGGATTTTAATTTGGCAAAAACAATTCATATAATTTGGATAAAATTATTAATAATTTGGCAAAAAAGTAAGACGGTCTACAGCCGCAAAACAAAGTACAAGAAAGAACTTTACAGGGCAGCCAAAGGGCGAAAATCCTGGTATGTAAAAGGTTAAAAATAGCGAAGAAATATTTTCATTCATTCATACTCCTGGTTTTTGGGACCGAAGAAATGGTACATGAAATCTGATCGGAAATTCTTTAAAACGTTTCGTATTTTGCTGATTGCATGATTTGATACAATGTTAAACAAGGCTCGCGCGATCGCTTGGTTATTTTTATAGTTAATTTTTTTTTAGAGATCATCTTTCATGCATGGTTTTACGGCACTCATCGAAAGACAGACCTCTCATGATCAGAACTCACGTTGAAATTAGGTCTTGATAGAAAGTGGTTCTCGAGAACCCTGAGAATTATAGCACTGAATTTACTGCACCTCGAGAAGCGAGAAAGAAATAATCTTTAGGATTCCACTGGTAATAGGAAAGACCTAAGAAGGATAGGAACGACCTAAGAAGGCAAATTTTAATGAGGGGGGGGGGAGCGGTCAAGCACCTGTCTACCTTGACGATTTCCAAGTTCGCAATAAGCACGTGTTTAAAGATTAGTGGAACTAAGTCGCAATCAAAGCGCTACTATGCGCTACTAAATACGCTATCAAATTGCACTATTATGAAAATCACATTGCGAGGCACATCAATTTATTACTTAATCACCATATGGATGCACACCGGCTGTACATACCGTCAACCCGAAGAAATAGCTGCGAACACAGCGATTTTGTCCGGAAACAGCCATCCTTAAATCATCATTTTCAAGACAATTTTCCACTTCGGATTTCAATGATAAGATTTCGCAACGCCGGCAGCTTCCAAGACGTTAAATAACGAACTCCATACAATTAGAATCCCAACCTTTTTGGGAAAAATCCGATAAAGTCTTTAGTACCTGTACTAAAATTAATTACTTTCGACTCGATCATTTCAGCGTCAACGATTATATCAGGACCATGGTTATCAACCACTTCAAATAGATGTTCTAATTGCACGTTCGGGGTGAAATTCGTAGGAGTTATCACTACTTTATCTCTATACAAATAACATCTATTGTTAACGAGTACAAACTTTCCGATTCTCATAATTTTTTTTTATTTCAGTTGAACGGTATTATCATCAGTTTTCTTTGGACGTTTATAAGCAGTACTGCGCAAGATGATTCCTTTGTAAGTACATCGATTGAAGATTTCCACAGGAGTATCTACACCGTGTAGATGATTGTTGAATGCAGTTTGCACATTTTTATTTTCTCTGCCTACCCCGATCAGAGTAACACCATTATCGGATTTTACACTGCTGGCTTGTAATGTTGGTTCAAACAGCTTGTGGCAATAGTCACGACAAAAGTGCGTCGTCGCCGTTTCATCAATTTTTGAGCGAACCAGTAATTTTTTAAAATATTTATTCGCCATTTGATGAGCGACACCGTTGGGCGAACTAACGTTTCGTTTCAAATATAAAACAGCATTTTCGAATGGGAATGTGGAGGTTGCCCACAGTGGCCCACTTTGTCTGACGGATTCACATAAATGTAGCATTGAATGCACATTAAATGTCATTGCAGCTTCTCCATAATAAATTTGACATTCACCGACGAATTGCAACAGATCGTACTCGCATTTTTTTAAATCTTCCTCAGTGATTTCGGATTTGAGCAGCGTGAATATGCTTCGCACAAATCTGATAAACGATTCAAGACATCGATCGTCAAGAATGCCGTCTAGGCATGGCACACTATCGTACAACAACCAAGCCTCCCATTCGGAAGCTTTTAATTTTAGCCAATATTTCATTGCCTTCGCCAACCGATGAATTTCGTGAGGTCGTTTAATATGCGATCGATGACTTTCCATTTCCTTTCGATCTTTAGGCGTCAAATTGTAATCTGTTTGAGGAGTTGTCCTAATTCCGAATAATTGCTTCGTTACGCCTAATAAGACGCCATGCACATAGTCAATGGGGAAGCCCCAAACACAGTCGAAGTGGCTCAATCGTAGAAGTGCCAAACGTCCTTTCACTCCATTTATCGATTGATCTCTACCATGAATCTGTTCAACTGTATTTACATCTTGAACGTGACTTTCATGGGTTCTTATTTCAGGGCTTTCCTCTGTTATTGGAAACCGCATCGCTCTGGCGTAATGGGCGCCACGTGCGTAGCATCAGCTACAACCTCGATATCCGTTAAATTGCAATCGAAACTGTGCCACTGGACGAGCAACGGAATCCATGCACAATGAAATACAATTCAACTTGAAATTTATTTTTTCGCTTATTATCCGAATAGTCAAATTTACATCGTCTTGCATCAATTTCTCAGCTTGATCGATGAAAGTGGACAAGTACAACTTCATCAAGTTCGGATTTGGCTCTGAACTAGTTATAAACAAGCCACCAAGGATAATAGTTCGGATTCGATTACGAGGGGATAATTCATTAACGTGAAGTTTAATTGGCCACAAGCTCCAGTTGGCATTTTTGAATATTGGAGCCCCGTCAGTGTTTACATTATATGTTAAAGCGCCTGGCGATAGTCTTTGGATCTTCTTGTACATACGAGAGTCGTATATATCGCGTATGATTCCATCGTCCGGCGACTTTTTGATCTTTTTTAATTGCAGTTGGTACTTTATGTCAACAAACATAAATTGATTTGTACTTGTTGATGTGAGATTATATTGTACTTGAAATCTGTTACATTTCTCTTTAATCTCATTAGCCCTGTGCTCTAAACTTTGCATCGTTAACAGTCAGTGATAATTCTCTGTCTCGCAATAATAATGTAATTTTAATTCATCCCGAGGAGGATTAAATATTTTAAATCTTGTGTAAAGGGAGACAATCCACGGCCCGAATTCTGGACCAGCTGAAATATTCGACTATTGTAGTAGATCGTCTTCACCACGCCGCGTTAGATTTTTTGTGAGCGAATACGTTGTTATCATAAGTAGAATATCCGATACGGTGAGAAATCCTGCGGGGAACATCATAGTATTACCGCCCAATTGATCAGTATCGAATCAATGATACAATTCATCTCCCGGAGAATCTTCAGAATCAATTATCTTCAGAAGAAGATAATTGCGAAGATTTTTGAGACGATTGCGAATTAGACTCGGCACTTGATTCGAGATCACTCGATAATTGACCAAGATTTTCTGCATCGTCACCATGCAATACAAGTTCAACGCTTTCGTCATCCTCTTCCGTCGTGAGTTTGTTATTATTGCGGTCATTGCATTCTGTAGCCACATCTGCATACGTACAAGGCAGCGGATCCAAATCGTTATCCTCGCTATCAGATGAATCTACGATAGAATGACTAGTGATTTTCGATATGTCAGGGACATAATTGTCTCTCGGTATTCCCGGTTGTGGATTGACGGGATCATTACACTCATTACGATTAAACGCGGCCGGCCCAGGTGATACATAATCAGAATCTGCAAACTAATGCCTGCCCGGGAAAAAAATCATATATGATCATATATAATCATATATGGTCATATATGAATCATATATGATCATATATGAATCATATATGATTATATATGCCTTAATATGACATCATGAATGATCGTATATGCCCATGGATGATCATGTATGCTGGGAAAAAATGGTCTTATATAATCATGTATGCGTTAACATGACATCATGAATGATCATATATAATCATATATAATCATATATGTAATCGTGATTATTCACAAAATAACCATCATATATATTTTGTTGGATATTATATTCATTTACCAGCATATATTGTACAGTGCTCGCCATTAATGCCTGCAAATCTTTGAAAGATTCTTTCCAAGATTCTAAGATTCTAAGATTCAAGATTCCAAGAATCTTGGAAAGAATCTTAGAATCTTAGAAAGATTCTTTTCAAGATTCTTTCAAAGATTTGCAGGCATTAGTGGCCAGCGCTGTACTTCTACGTATAATTATAATAATAATATTTTTTTTATTTTTTTATTCTGCATTTCCCCCCGTCTAGAGGCTTTCGCCTATTGCAGGGTCGGCCCGGGTCAGTAGCCAGTCCCCCCTGAGGATCTGGTCCGGATCAGTAACCAGATCCCCATGCGGCCGCATCCGACTTCCCCCTCTATAGCACATTTGCTATGGAAATTAATTTCCATAGACACAGGGAAACTGCGGAAAACCTGTGTCACTATAGCCGGTCCTGAGTTCGCTTTCCGATGCCGGAGCTACGTCACGTTTCGTCGAGAAATTGTAAACATGGACTACAGCTATATACATGTGACTCACACCTGTACGAGTACTTGTGTATGCCACATATATATATCTGGAGCTTGTCACGCCCATATTTTTATTTCTCGACGAAACTACGGCACAGGGAATCGAACCCAGGACCTCCCGATGCTCTGGTTTAGAGGCGAGCACGCTAGCCACTACACCAGAGTACCGGTTTATAATAATAATATTTTACACTTGTATTATATTATAAACGAAGTATTTGTACATTTCCCGGGAAAAAAATCATATATAATCATATATGACTTGGTCATGCATGATCCTGAACGAAATTTGTCTCTATATCATACACGATCATTTACGATCATATATGATTTTTTTTTCCCGGGTGAGCAATTGTTCGAGCCGATGATGGCATACAACAGTCATCGGAACCTCATAGCCTAATGTGCGAATAGTGCGTGGTGATACTGCGCGGTCGAAATAAATAAGGAGGTGCCATACTCAAAGGACACTATTACTTTTTGTTTATTATGGGGCTGCAACATTTTAATGGCACGGTACTGTGCGCACATTAGACGGTATTACTAAGGCACCTCAAATACACAGACAAATCAATATATCGAAACGAAAGAAATTGATTTTAATAAAGTTAATTCTTTAGTCGTTCAACTTCTCTAAACTGTTTGGTATTCAGTTATTTTCGAAAACTGCATATTAATTCATAAAAGTAATTTTATACAATTTGAAATTTTGAAATGAATGTTAACATTCATATCAAATAACATTAATACCTTGGTATTTATACGGACAAAAATTGTGGCCTCTAAATCATTATATTTTAATGAAATTGGTGACACGACATTTGATCACGGACAAAATATCACGCGACAAAATATCACACGACAAAATATCACCGCGATAAAATATCACACGACAAAATATCACAAGATAAAATATCACCGTGACAAAATATCACACGACAAAATATCACCGCGACAATATACCACAATCCCAGTCAACGAACAAAACATTATTAATAAAAAAATATCACACTATATACTATTTTTTTTTAACTGCCGGTTACAGAGTTTTTCGTTAGCATAGTAGAGTGAGGCATGAATATTTCAGATTATTTGAATTTATTGATATTCAAGGTTGTGTGTGTATGTTGTGAGTGTGTGTATGAGACAATGGTTAATGGTTCATAGTAACGCGAAAGTGGGGATGATCCCCGATTTACAGCGTCTATGTAGATTATCGTAATGAGAAATCAGTATCGATTCTGTATTGAGTGGATAAAGTTATGCCTCTAAAATTTCTAAAGTCCCAGAAAGGGAAGCCGCTTCTTATACACGACGGCTACGTATATTCGCAGCATCGTGAAAATGAGCAAGCAATTACTTGGCGCTGTACTGCTTATAAGAAAAATTCTTGCAATTCTTGCGTTCGAACTACCTCTGACAAGCGCACAGGTACCATTTTTTCGCCTTTCTTTTCGGTTCGGGTTTTTTAGTGATTTGTGAGTGTGTATTCTCATCTACATGCAATATTTTGATGACTGTAGGATCTATCGTTGGTGAGAAGTGTGAGCATAATCATGCTCCCAACATCGCGTCCGTTGAGTGCCGCAAAGCGAAAGAAAAAATTAGGAAACGAGCTAAAAAATCTAATGAGGATACCGGCGCGATCATCGGTGAGGTACTGGCAAATCTCCCCGAAGCCGCTGTTGCCGAATTGCCGTCTAGAGAGGCTCTCATACGAGATGTGAAGCGTGTTGTTCTGGAGTACAATCGCGAAAAAATTGTGGGGTATTTGCAACAGATCGCACACAATGTTACTTTGTAAAAAAAAAGAGAAACAGTTGTATATAATGCCACTTTTCTTCAAATATAGTTTTTTGGTTTGGATTTTTTTAAGTACGATCGCGAAAAAATTGTGGGGTATTTGCAACAGTATTCTTAAAATATATTCTTGTTGTATTATATTCTTAAAATATATATTTTCGGTACATTGTAAGACAGATAGCGCGTACTGATTTTTTGTGTTGCGTTCTCCATTCTGTTTTGTTTTACCATTTGTTCGTGTTTGTGATTATGATCATTGACCAGGATTGTGATATTTTTTCACGGTGATATTTTATCGCGGTGATATTTTGTCGTGTGATATTTTGTCGTGTGATATTTTGTCGTGTGATCATATGTCGTGTGATCATACATCGTGTGATCATATGTCATGCAACCATGAAATTATGTGCCTACTTCACACCTCAATATCAGACGATCAAGAAATACAACGTGACTGTTACAGTTCCAAGTAGCAGCATCATATCTGCTATGAGCAGATTTGGTTTCGAGTCATGGATGGGAAAGTAAAATGATGCAGCTCGAGATGGAAGATGAGTCTTTTCCACGTGCTTTTTCTACAATATCGGCGCCGGTCTCAATGTGTTAAATAACATACTTATGTTTGTTTCCAATATGATATACTACTTTTCAATTGCTTGAGCTTTGTAACCGGTTAGGACAAATACGCCCGTACAAGAATTATGTACGAGGTGTTATGAAAACCTCGTTGATAGTTGTTTTTAAATTAGTTCTTAGGGTATTGCTATTAGTATTCATTCGCAGGTTCAATTCGTTTATTATATAAAATGAAAATGAGTGGTTCTGTCTCTGTTTGCACTGATAATAGCATAAGAGTGAAAATATTTTTATTCACTGCTGGTTAATGGAGGAGAAGTGCCGTAACTAATACAGCGAAACAGATACATTCTGCATGTATGCTACTAGTTCGAATGTAGGAAAATTGGTCCCCGAAAAAATTGTCCTTGGAAAATTGGTCCCCGGAAAATTGGTCCCGGAAATTTGGTCCCTATTATCGGTTAAAACGTCGATTGAACTGTATCATTCGTATGAACATAACTTTTTCAAATTGTAGAATGATAGGACGGATATAGGAAAAAATAGGACACGAATAAATACCCGCTGAAAAAGTAACCGATAGAAAAAATACACGCCGAAAAAATACTCGATGGGAAAAATAATTTTTGTTTTATCAAACCCAAAAAAACGACAGAAACTCTACAACAGGGATAACTATTCTAGTAGCCAAATTCCATTTCTTTGTTTTTTTATCTAACCTAAAAAAACGACAGAATCTATGCATCGGGAATATCTACTCTAGTAGCCTAATTCAACTTTTTTTTCCAAGCCGTAGGGTGCGTGCCTCCATGGGGTATGTGAATTTGTGGGGTGGGTTAGAAGCATGGGGTGTGGTGAGCCCGTGGGGTGCGTGCGTCGATGGGGTACGTGGATTTGTGGGGTGGGCTAGAAGCATGGAGTGGGGTGCGTGCGTTCGTTGGGTGCGTACATCCGTGGGGTGATTCGAATGATACAGTTCAATCGACGTTTTAGCTGATAATAGGGACCTATTTTCCGGGGACCAGTTTTCCGGGGACCAATTTTCCGGGACCAATTTTCCTGTTACCTACTGGTTCACACGTACAGCTCGCGCTCTTACAGCCCAATAGTCGACTCTCAACTTATCCCTACCGTAGGACGAAAGCTAAGATGTTTACACATTAATAATCGAATAAGCGACCATTAACAATTTAGCCACAGCGACCCGCTTTCACAGAATGTAATTTTAGGTCCGACAATGATGTATTTTCGGGCTACCCTGAAAAACTGCTTCCGTTTTTTCTTGCACCTTAACTCGATCGGTGTAGGGGAGCGTCGATCCGACCCAGGATGAAATTTCAAACCTCTGCTTTTGTCGAACAAAGCAAGGAGACGGGCGCCAACCCCGACCTAAAAAAATTGCACCTTTAGGTAGAAATCTCACGCAGAGTCTCGAGTCCCCAGTCTTCTTCAGTCCGCCGTAGCGAGCAACGGAATTTTGGTTTGCGTCGATGTGACGACCCCCCAACACTTTACGTATACATTGTGACAAGCAATATTTCAGGTAAATTTATTATTATTCGCTTTTTCGTACTAGTGCGAGAACAATTTCACTTGATAATATTCCAATTTAAAAAAACCATGTCCCTGTGTGTACGCATTTAGATTCCTCCATGTGAATCTTTTGAACTACACTAGATGCTCCCATAACTTAATCGCTACCATAATTTGACGTATTACCATGGCAACACGCTCCCATAACTTGATGACCCCTATCGTGCTTTCTCCCCACTCTAAACTCAGCTACCGCGCTGCGGAAATTTTACACAGGGCAACATAACCTCAACTGTCGAAGTTTTTTTGTCAATTACGTACGATGAATCAAGTGTTACCATCAGACCGTGAGGAAAAAAAGCGATATATTTTTTCGGTTGCATCCACCAAAAAAAGGTGAATTAATGTTCCGTCCCGCAAGAAGCGACGGATTATTTTTCTGCGCGTTTAATATTTTATTTTATTATCGCTCGAAGTTAGTACATAAGCGCAAGAATATTTTTCATTTTAAAACTTTATTATATCGCCAGATGTTTCTCGACTATAAACATCAATAACCGGACTTTCCCTTAATCCTACTGATCTCAAGAATCGCTGCAATCAGCCATTTCCAACCTTTTTCCCATCACAAACTTTTTCTGTCCTTTGCCTCGGTTTTTAAAGGAACCAAAATAAAGGTAACATATTTTTCATTACTCCCAATCTCCTTTTGATTTTTCCACGAGTGAAATTTCCCACTATATTAATCCATCCCTTTCCTTGCAGTCAAAGAACTTTATTTTCTGCATATTCATTTTTCCTAATTCTCGAGTCTAGCATCGCTCTGTCCTCTTCCTTTTTATTATCTATTTAATATTCCTCAAATTCACGAGACGGCGGACTTCTCAATTCTTTTATTACACTCTGAACCTTTTTTGTCCGCGCTCCGCGATCAGTCCTCGGCGTCCTTAGCGGTAGGCGTCATCGCAAAAAATCAGTCCCGTATTTTTCCATAAAATCAACCAATCAGAAAATTTCCACCCTCTGTTTCCTTCCACCAATCACAAGATTTAACTATTCCCTACTTTAATTTTTCTCAATTAACCCCACCTTTCTATAGTTTGTCTTTCCTTCATGTCAATAAGGAAAATCTCATATTCAAACTTGTCAGTCTTCGATTGGCATCCGTTCGAGCTCAACCTCTTAAACCAACAAGTTCAACCGCGACGATCAAGTCCGCGAAATTTCAAGTCCTTTCGTCTAGTTTATAGTCGAAATATTCAAAGTTATTCGATTAGCCTATAATCGAATACACTATCATTTAAATCACAACATTTCTCGAATAAATTTAATTAATATTATACGAACAATATTGTATTATATTTCTATCAATAAATTAAAAATAGTTGTTTTTTCATCAATATTTAAAAAACAGCAGTTGCGTTCGCTTTAACGTCGTGTTGCCTTAACCGCGTCGAGATTTACGCCCTCGATTGATTCCCGTATGAATCGCGTCGAAGTGGGTGCAACATAAGTGGTCCTTCGAGCCGGATACTTAATCCAAATTAAAAGAATTAATTCCCCTTGTGCGTTTTAAATTCGCGAGTGAGTGAATTTGTGCTGTGTCAGTAAACCGTTATAATTCAAACATGGCAGAAATCGCCGAACGGAATAAACTTGTGAGAAAACGTGCACTAATAAAGGGACAAATCACTGCGTTTAATCATCTGATAGAAACGTTTGATCAGCATCAAGACATTAACAAGGTTAAAGTGTACTTAGACAGGCTTGAAAAATCTATCGACAATTTAGAGGACATTACTGTCGATCTCCAAGCCGTCGACGAAGTAAGAAACCATGGCGAACAATACGAGACGATGTACTCTGGACTATGTGAAGTAATATCCAAGGGTCGGGCACTAAACCGACAAACGTAGTGTCAAATAACCGTGATCGGGTGAGTGCAACGCAAGTGATATCCACGCGCCTTCCCGAACAGACATTGCCGAAATTTGACGGGAAATATGAAGAGTGGCTGGATTTCAAGGACGATTTTTCATCATCAGTCGGAAATCGCGATGATCTGACAAACTCGCAGAAAATAAAATACCTTCGATCGTGCTTGACAGGCGAACCCGAAAGACTTGTGCGGAAATTTTGCACCACGAACGAAGCATATGTGCAAGCGTGGGAGCTCTTAAAGGAAACTTTCGAGCGCAAGGGCAAAATCATTGAGCGTCACTTCTCAGGCATCTTCGGCATTGCTTCAATGCAGAAAGAATCGCCCAAGGAGCTCAGTGAGATGCTAAATAAAATCGAATTTCACGTGGCATCATTAAAATCACTCGGCGAAGTGATTTGGGGCAACAGGACGGTGTATATTGTGCTCACGAGAATCGACAAACTTACACAAATTCGATTTAAACAGAGACACACAGCCTCGTAAGTGCCAAAATATGCGGATCTGGTCAAGTTCCTCCGAGAAGCTGTCATCGCGGCTGACGAGACCTTCTCCAATAAACATGCAGAGCTGACAGCTACAACGCATGGAAGGGGCAACGGGCGAGTAAAATCCATGACCACCGTCACGTCCGACACGCCGAATAGCTCTCAGTGCAACACCAAGCATCAGCTGTTGAGATGCCAAATATTTAAAAATCTGTCAGCAAAGGAGACATGTCAGGCAGTGGCCAAGGCATCAGCTTGTACCAACTGCCTCAGGACAGGGCATCATGTGAAGCAGTGTACGTTTCAATACACGTGCAGAGATTGCAACAAATTACATCACTCGGGGCTACACATCGTGGAACCTGCGACTACACCTTCGGGCCAGCCCGCTGCATCACTAGGAAGCAGCGCCCAAGCATGACTAGTCACTGAAGGACTCTCGTCAACTAGTGCAGTGAGTCTTGTCACCAGCGTGCCATGCAAGGATGCATTGCTCTCAGCACTGATTGCCATCGATGACGTCACAGGTAAACGTAGACCGTGCAGAGTATTATTAGATACATGCTCCAATACAAATTTTATGACGAATCGACTCGCCTCGAGCCTAGGCCTTCCGCCTAAATAATGTTTCGTATCCGTTGGAGCCATGAACAATACGCGCACGTCTACTAATTACCTCGTGACAGCTACATTATACTCGAGAATCAATGATTTCCAAAAAACGTTGCAATTTTTGAGAGTAGATAATATCACAGGATTGATACCGGACGAAAAACTCTCGAGAAATTCTTTAAACATTCCTCGTAACATACGGTTAGCTGATCCCAAGTTTGACGAGCCAGCAGAGGTTGACGTTTTGATTTGATCGGGACCGAAATTAGCATCATTTACATATACTTACAAAAAACGCGTTTCGTATGGGTAATTGGGCCGTACCCTCAAATAGCTTATTACTATCCAAGCGTCTATGCTACGTAACTTCTTTGGAAGGAATAATAAAACGATTTTGGGAGATCGAAGAAATCGCCGTCACAAGGCACATCTCTCCAGAAAATTACAACTGTGAAGAGCATTTTCGAAAAAACTTTACTCGCAACGAGAATGGAAGATACGTGGTAGCGCTGCCCTTTAACGATCACAGGGAGCAGCTGGGTGCATCTCGCTCAATTGCGATGCATCGACTGCTCGGATTGGAGAAAAAACTACCACGAAATCCGGAGCTTCAGCAACAATATTTAGCGTCGCTTCAGGAGTACATAAATTTGGGTCATATGTCAAGGATTGACGATGACCAGCTTGAAGGGGGAGCAGCCTTTTACTTGCCTCATCATGCTGTCCTAAAGGAGAGCAGTGATACGACCAAAGTACGAGCCGTATTCGACGGATCAGCCAAATCCAGCAGTATTGATGGTCGGTCCCACTATCCAAGATAACATTTTTTCGCTGTTGCTGAGATTTCGTCAATATCAATACGTTCTTACCGGAGACATAGAAAAAATGAATCGACAATTTGATGTACGCAAAGAAAATCGAGCCTATCAACGAAATTTGTGGAGCAACGCGCTGCATTCAGCAATTGGCTAACGACGAAATCGAGAGACATCCTACAGCAGCAACGGTCATTCAACGAGACTTATACGTTGATGATCTTCTCACAGGAGCATCAACTTTTAAAGAACCGCTAAATCTACGCGACGAGATTAACGGCCTTCTACAACGCGGTGGCCTACACATGCGTCAATGGGCCTCAACGACCCGCGATTATTACAAGGCCTTTCATCGAGCAGTGTCAACGTCAAACTCCAAACAAAGGAAGACTCGACAATAAACACCTTGGGTGTGCATTCGAACTCGGAAAGGGACGCCATCACCTACAGTGTGAGTCCGATAAATTTGTCCGATCACATTAGTAAGAGGAGCATTCTCTCTCACATCTCGAGAATATTCGACCCGCTCGACCTACTCGGTCCAGTCGTGACGCTCACAAAAATTATCATGCCGAAACTTTGGAAGGAAAATGTCGACTGGGATGAGTCTATTCCAATCCACATTCATACAGACTGGACAAAGTAGGCATCGTAATTACCATCATTACATAATCTCAGCTTCACATGAAATTTAATTCCACCAAATACAGTCAAGATTCAACTGCACGGATTCTGCGACGCGAGCGAGAGAGCATATGGAGCATGCATTTAAATACGCGCCAGCGATAAAAAGAATCATACATCCATAAATTTGTTGTGCTCAAAATCGAGGATCGCGCTTTTAAAGCAATTAAACGATAACGAAGAAAAATCAAAGGATGCAGCATCCAATCGAGAAGAAATACCAACGATGACAATCCCAAAATTGGAACTGTACGGTGCTTTGCTTCTCGCCAAACTGTTTGTCACCGTTCAAAAAGCGCTCAACATCGCAATCGATGAGGTGACATTCTGGTGTGACAGCACAACAGTCATCAATTGGATTCAGACGCCTCCGTATCAATTGCTGCCCTTTGTGAGCAGACGTGTGTCGGTAATCCAAAATTGTACAAGTCCACACAATTGGAGATACGTCAAATCGAAAGAATATCCTGCAGATCTCATTTCCTGTGGACAGCTACCTTCGGCCTTTGTCAACGAAGAGAGATGGCGATTTGGACCAACATGGTTCAAGGAGGATGCTGCGACATGGCCACAATTAGCAGTGCCGAAAATTGAGCCACTGCCAGGACTCCGCAAGGTCAAATGTCTTGTTGCTCCAATGCAATGCGATATTTTCGAGCGATATTTTTCAATTACAAAACTTCGGAAATTCATCGCTTATGCTCAGCGATTCAAACCAGCAGGACGGCAACAAGGGCTCATCACCATTGAAGAATTTCACGCCACTGATGTGATAATCGTAAAAATTATAGAAATATACAGCTACGGAGAAGAGATACATGAGCTGGAAAATGGTGAGGGGGTCAGCTCACGCAGTAAGCTTTTGCCCTTGGCGCCGTTTCTGGACGAGAGAGGGGCGCTCCGCGTGGGGGGTCGATTGAAACACTCCCTTGCGCCCTTCGCCGAAAAATATCCATTGCTCCTACCACCAGGCCACCACGTAACAAGGCTCTTTATTCGTCATGCCCACGTGGCCAATTATCACGCCGGAGTACAAACAACACTATTCGCATTACGTCGCATTACGTCGAAAATATTGGATTCCAAACGGACGTAGGAAAGTACGGAAAATTATCCGCGACTGCATGGTATGCGCCAAGGCCGACCCACCATCAGCAGAATACACTATGGGTAACTTACCTAGTGCACGAATCACCGAAGCTCGACCTTTCCTCAACGTTGGCGTCGACTTCAGTGGACCGTACTTCATTAAGGAAAAAAAGAAGCGGAATAGAGGAAAAGCAAATACCTATGTGGCAGTGTTCAAGCAGTAACGTTGCAATTTTTGAGAGTAGATAATATCACAGGATTGATACCGGACGAAAAACTCTCGAGAAATTCTTTAAACATTCCTCGTAACATACGGTTAGCTGATCCCAAGTTTGACGAGCCAGCAGAGGTTGACGTTTTGATTTGATCGGGACCGAAATTAGCATCATTTACATATACTTACAAAAAACGCGTTTCGTATGGGTAATTGGGCCGTACCCTCAAATAGCTTATTACTATCCAAGCGTCTATGCTACGTAACTTCTTTGGAAGGAATAATAAAACGATTTTGGGAGATCGAAGAAATCGCCGTCACAAGGCACATCTCTCCAGAAAATTACAACTGTGAAGAGCATTTTCGAAAAAACTTTACTCGCAACGAGAATGGAAGATACGTGGTAGCGCTGCCCTTTAACGATCACAGGGAGCAGCTGGGTGCATCTCGCTCAATTGCGATGCATCGACTGCTCGGATTGGAGAAAAAACTACCACGAAATCCGGAGCTTCAGCAACAATATTTAGCGTCGCTTCAGGAGTACATAAATTTGGGTCATATGTCAAGGATTGACGATGACCAGCTTGAAGGGGGAGCAGCCTTTTACTTGCCTCATCATGCTGTCCTAAAGGAGAGCAGTGATACGACCAAAGTACGAGCCGTATTCGACGGATCAGCCAAATCCAGCAGTATTGATGGTCGGTCCCACTATCCAAGATAACATTTTTTCGCTGTTGCTGAGATTTCGTCAATATCAATACGTTCTTACCGGAGACATAGAAAAAATGAATCGACAATTTGATGTACGCAAAGAAAATCGAGCCTATCAACGAAATTTGTGGAGCAACGCGCTGCATTCAGCAATTGGCTAACGACGAAATCGAGAGACATCCTACAGCAGCAACGGTCATTCAACGAGACTTATACGTTGATGATCTTCTCACAGGAGCATCAACTTTTAAAGAACCGCTAAATCTACGCGACGAGATTAACGGCCTTCTACAACGCGGTGGCCTACACATGCGTCAATGGGCCTCAACGACCCGCGATTATTACAAGGCCTTTCATCGAGCAGTGTCAACGTCAAACTCCAAACAAAGGAAGACTCGACAATAAACACCTTGGGTGTGCATTCGAACTCGGAAAGGGACGCCATCACCTACAGTGTGAGTCCGATAAATTTGTCCGATCACATTAGTAAGAGGAGCATTCTCTCTCACATCTCGAGAATATTCGACCCGCTCGACCTACTCGGTCCAGTCGTGACGCTCACAAAAATTATCATGCCGAAACTTTGGAAGGAAAATGTCGACTGGGATGAGTCTATTCCAATCCACATTCATACAGACTGGACAAAGTAGGCATCGTAATTACCATCATTACATAATCTCAGCTTCACATGAAATTTAATTCCACCAAATACAGTCAAGATTCAACTGCACGGATTCTGCGACGCGAGCGAGAGAGCATATGGAGCATGCATTTAAATACGCGCCAGCGATAAAAAGAATCATACATCCATAAATTTGTTGTGCTCAAAATCGAGGATCGCGCTTTTAAAGCAATTAAACGATAACGAAGAAAAATCAAAGGATGCAGCATCCAATCGAGAAGAAATACCAACGATGACAATCCCAAAATTGGAACTGTACGGTGCTTTGCTTCTCGCCAAACTGTTTGTCACCGTTCAAAAAGCGCTCAACATCGCAATCGATGAGGTGACATTCTGGTGTGACAGCACAACAGTCATCAATTGGATTCAGACGCCTCCGTATCAATTGCTGCCCTTTGTGAGCAGACGTGTGTCGGTAATCCAAAATTGTACAAGTCCACACAATTGGAGATACGTCAAATCGAAAGAATATCCTGCAGATCTCATTTCCTGTGGACAGCTACCTTCGGCCTTTGTCAACGAAGAGAGATGGCGATTTGGACCAACATGGTTCAAGGAGGATGCTGCGACATGGCCACAATTAGCAGTGCCGAAAATTGAGCCACTGCCAGGACTCCGCAAGGTCAAATGTCTTGTTGCTCCAATGCAATGCGATATTTTCGAGCGATATTTTTCAATTACAAAACTTCGGAAATTCATCGCTTATGCTCAGCGATTCAAACCAGCAGGACGGCAACAAGGGCTCATCACCATTGAAGAATTTCACGCCACTGATGTGATAATCGTAAAAATTATAGAAATATACAGCTACGGAGAAGAGATACATGAGCTGGAAAATGGTGAGGGGGTCAGCTCACGCAGTAAGCTTTTGCCCTTGGCGCCGTTTCTGGACGAGAGAGGGGCGCTCCGCGTGGGGGGTCGATTGAAACACTCCCTTGCGCCCTTCGCCGAAAAATATCCATTGCTCCTACCACCAGGCCACCACGTAACAAGGCTCTTTATTCGTCATGCCCACGTGGCCAATTATCACGCCGGAGTACAAACAACACTATTCGCATTACGTCGCATTACGTCGAAAATATTGGATTCCAAACGGACGTAGGAAAGTACGGAAAATTATCCGCGACTGCATGGTATGCGCCAAGGCCGACCCACCATCAGCAGAATACACTATGGGTAACTTACCTAGTGCACGAATCACCGAAGCTCGACCTTTCCTCAACGTTGGCGTCGACTTCAGTGGACCGTACTTCATTAAGGAAAAAAAGAAGCGGAATAGAGGAAAAGCAAATACCTATGTGGCAGTGTTCGTCTGCCTCGTGGTGAAAGACTGTGCATCTGAAGCTGGTCAGTGATCTTACAACCGAAGCATTTCTAGCCGCACTTAAACGATTTATCGCGAGACGTGGATTGTGCAGAAACATTTATTCCGACAATGGCACCAACTTCGTCGGGGCGAATAACGAATTAAAGGAAATTTTAGCTCACGCCCACAGTATATCGCAAGAGAAGGAAGTAATTAATTTTCTAATAGAAAATGAAATAAAATGGTACTTCATTCCTCCACAATTGCCCAACTTCGGAGGTATTTGGGAGGCAGCCGTGAAGATGAAGCATCATCTCAAACGGACAGTGGGAGAAGAAATATTGTCATTTGAGCAATTATACACATTTCTCATCGAACTAGAGAAAATTTTTAATTCTTGACCAATGACTCCACTCTCATCCGATGCAAACGATCCCTTGGTGTTATCACCAGGACATTTTCTAATTGGCAGTCCTCTCAAGTGCCTTCTGGAAGTCGATCTCACGGACGTTCAACAGAATCGACTTTCACTCTGGCAGCACATCCAAAAAATGAAACAGAGTTTTTGGAATGGATGGCACAAGGAGTATCTAAACAAGCTGAATGTCCGGCGTAAATGGGCAAGCGGATCGCACGGCATACAAGAGGGGACACTCGTGCTGCTCAAAGAAGACAATCTTCCACCTCTTCGATGGCTCATGGGGCGAGTCATCGAAGTTATATCTGGTTCAGACGAAGTCGTACGAGTGGTTCGCGTACAAACATCGCGAGGCGTCTTAAAGCGGAACGTGCAGAAACTCGCTCCGCTTTCGAGCAACAATGACATTCAACAAACATACAAAAAAACAAGAACGAAACCAATTGACCCTTTCTATATAAGATTTTGTACGATTTATCCATGTATATATTGTTGTACTTGATCACTACCCTCTCAAGGGGGAGTATGTTCCGTCTCGCAAGAAGCGAGTTAGTACATAAGCTCAAGAATATTTTTCATTTTTAAATTTTATTATATCGCCAGATGTTTCTCGACTGCAAACATCAATAACCGGACTTTCCCTTAATCCTACTGATCTCAAGAAATGCTGCAATCAGCCATTTCCAACCTCTTTTCCATCACAAACTATTTCTGTCCTTTGCCTCGGTTATCAAAGGAACCAAAATAAAGGCAACATATTTTTCATTACTCCCAACCTCCTTTTGGTTTTTCCACGAGTGAAATTTCCCACTATATTAATCCATCCCTTTCCTTGCAGTCAAAGAACTTTATTTTCTGCATATTCATTTTTCCTAATTCTCGAGTCTAGCATCGCTCTGTCCTCTTCCTTTTTATTATCCATTTAATATTCCTCAAATTCACGAGACGGCGGACTTCTCAATCCTTTTATTACATTCTGACCCTTTTTTGTCCGCGCTCCGCGATCAATCCTCGGCGTCCTTTGCGGTAGGCGTCATCGCAAAAAATCAGTCCCGTATTTTTCCATAAAATCAACCAATCAGAAAATTTCCACCCTCTGTTTCCTTCCACCAATCACAAGTTTTAACTATTTCCTACTTTAATTTTTCTCAATTAACCACACCCTTTCTATAGTCTATGTCTTTCCTCATGTCAACAAGGCAAATCTCATATTCAAACTTGTCAGTCTTTGATTGGCATCCGTTCGAGCTCAACCTCTTAAACCAACAAGTTCAACCGCGACGATCAAGTCCGCGAAATTTCAAGTCCTTTCGTCTAGCCTATAGTCGAAATATTCAAAGTTATTCGATTAGCCTATAATCGAATACACTATCATTTAAATCACAACATTTCTTGAATAAATTCAATTAATATTATACGAACAATATTGTATTATATTTCTATCAATAAATTAAAAATAGTTATTTTTTATCAATATTAAAAAACAGCAGTTGCGTTTGCTTTAACGTCGTGTTGCCTTAACCGCGTCGAGATTTACGCCCTCGATTGATTCCCGTATGAATCGCGTCGAAGTGGGCGTAACAATTAAGGTAAAAAATGAAGAATCCCCGGAGGAGAGCTCAAAAAAAATTATTTTGAACGGTGCATTGTATTTGAATGTTTTCCATAAGAATAACACAGGCAAATTTTGGCACTCCTGAACGTCGTAGTAGAACTCTTCAGAAAAAAATCTCACAAAAATGTCATTATGATATTCTAATAGAGAATTGAATTCCCTACAAAAAAAGTCATTACGGACAATTAGCTTAGAACAACCGTTCAAGTGGCATCGCTGTTTATTGGGCATAGTACAAAATCATTGACAGAAATACCCTAATTGCAACAAACAGGCTCTTAAAAAAGAAACGATGATTATTAAGCATTATAATGTAAAAACAAATTATTTTATCTTATCAAACCAAATTCATTGAAAAAAACTTTTGAAACACGATCAATGATGGACGTCAAATTTTTAATTGTATGTGCTTAACACATAAGCACAAATTTCGGGTTGAATTTCGCGCGCTTACTCTATGCATGGTTCGACAAAAAGGCAGTACGCATGCGCTGAAACACGAGAGTAGGAGAATGAGGAGAGCGTCAAGTTATGGGAGCGTTTCCGGTCCCGTCAAGTTTTAATTGGAATAAAACGTTTAACATAAAAAAATCTGTATATTTTCTACGAAAACCTCCCACACTCGCACCTAAAAAAATGCATACGTTCATATTGAAAAATAAAGCTTTTAATTTCACAAAAATTTGTTGCAAATTTTTTGTTGTTCAAAGGCACGTATTCCGCTTTATTTTCCTTTTGCTTCCTCATAAAGGAAGCTTTGTTTTCGTGAAAAAAAAATTTTCGAGATTTTTATGCCAATGTGTTCAAAATGTCCTAAAACATCGAGAAATCAAATTTTGAAAAAATGTCCGCATGTGTGTGTGTCCTGAGTTTCAGATGTAAATAATTAATAACTCGAGAACACTTCGAGATATCGAGCTAAAATTTGGTACACTTGTCAAGCACGAATTGCTCTTTATTATAAAAAAAAATTTGTTTTAATTCTAACGGGTGTTCAAGTTTTCTCGACTTTTTTCGTTTCTGCAAGAATGGTGTCAACGCTCTAACTTCTGCACTTTTTAAAATATTGCACTCAATCTTTGTACAGAATTAGTATAACTATTAAGGTTATTTGGTATTAAATTTGGCAATAATCCATCGAGGGATTAAAATTTCATAAAACTTTGATTTTTTTTCTAAAAACAGCGTAAACACTCTAATTTGTGCATTTTTTAAGATATTATACTGAAACTTTGCAAAGAGCTAATATAGCTATCGAGGTTGTTCGCTATCAAATTTGGCAAAAATCCATCAAGGGATTAAAACTTTATGAAATATTTAATTTTTTGAAAAATTTGTGTAAACGCTCTGACTTGTGCAATTTTTAAGATATTTCACTGAAACTTTACACAGAGCTAATATAGGTATCAAGGACATTATTAAACCCCCAAAAACACCAAAAATGGTGTACAAAAATTGGAGACAAGTACATTTACGGAAGTATCTCTAGTTTAGTCTTCTTACAAAAAGTTGTGAAATAAATAGAAATGAAACTCACAACACGCATTGCCAAGCACATCTAGTTTCCTAATGTAACTTTAACTTTGCAATCGTGATTTTTAAGAGCGGAGCAGAAATAAAAAAATTAGAACAAATGTTAACGGTAAAATTTAAAAAAATAGTCAAATCAAGCGAAAATTGTCAACAAAGAGAAATTATCAATGAACAAAAATAATCAAAAAAATAAGAAGTACTTGGCGAGTTTTTTCACTGAGCATATAGTGACATTTTGGTGTTCACCTATTTACTGAAAAACCGTTTTGATTTATATTCTGTTAAAAACGAACTCGCCAAGTACTTTTTATTTTTTGATTATTTTTGTTCATTGATAATTTCTCTTTGTTGACAATTTTCGCTTGATTTGACTATTTTTTTAAATTTTACCTCTAACATTCGTTCTAATTTTTTTATTTCTGCTCCGCTCTTAAAAATCACGATTGCAAAGTTAAAGTTTCATTAGGAAACTAGATGTGCTTGGCAATGCGTGTTGTGAGTTTCATTTCTATTTATTTCACAACTTTTTGTAAGAAGACTAAACTAGAGATACTTCCGTAAATGTACTTGTCTCCAATTTTTGTACACCATTTTTGGTGTTTTTGGGGGTGATTTGTCAACTTTTTGCAAAGTGTTTCCATTCGGTTTTTTCATTTTACATAATTCATAATTCCATTTAACTGTATAAGTGAATATTATTTATAATTTCATGTAATTATATTGTTTTTATATAATAAAAATTACATGAACATTTTTTATTTTCATAAATCCAGCTTCCATCTTTTTAAAAACAATTTCTCCATTTTAACAAAATGCTATTCATACTAAGGTTCATGATTATTTTTCTTCTTCTAACTGTAAATTATATTTTGGATACAAAAACTTTCATCGATGAGTTGAAAAATCATAAACCTCATTATGGATAGAATATAGAATGAATTCTATAAAAACTAAGACCTATATTAATGATATTAAGTACGATATTGAATTTTTCTGACACATCACAATTCATTTTAAATAATTCTTCTGACAGATCACAATAAATTTAAAATTATTTTATTGCTAGAGTGCAAATCACTGAAGTCCTTTGTTATTTCATAATAATTAATTATTAATTAAAATAAAGTGAAACTAATGCGATGATGTAAATATTAACTCGAAGCACGTTTTATAAATATATAAATAAAACCAACACGGCATTTGGTAAAAAGTTACTCAGTAGGTTATACACGATATATATATATTATTATTAAATATTAACTCGAAGCACGTTTTATAAACAAATAAATAAAACCAACACTGCATTTACAATTAGTAAATGGTAGGGTCCGATATTTGCCGGGACGATATTCGCCGGAATGGTATTCGCCGGAAAATCACTAGACTTCGATATCTCGAAACTGGCTTACTGGCATGACCCACAGGGGTCATTGCAAACATATTCTGGACTGCGAGAGATTGAATAGATGATGTGAACCCTTACTTTAGAAGACGAATTAAAGGCCAAGAGCCCTTGAAGAGAGTGGTACAACCCCTCAACAGATGGCGAGGTTAACCTGCCAAACTAGGCTAAGAAAAATAATCCGGAGCTCTTTGATAAATGTACGTTATGCACTTTGAGTGACTTTGAGGTTATCGCGCGCACTGTACGCAACAATTAATCGTGAAATCAAGTAATTAATCAATGAATCACGAAATAAGTAATAATTAATTGCGCGACGATTAATATTAACTCGCACGAAGTCTACATTGTTATTATAAAGTACGCGAAAACGAGTTTAATAATGTTTATTTATAATTATCGATGAAATGTCATATTCGCCGCTGCACCGCTGTGTTTCTGTGTTCTTTCAATTGATATCAAATTGTTATTGTAAATATTAAATTGTTGAAAATAACAAAATTGTTTTCTTACAATTGTCAATGAAATAAAACTAGCCGCTGTATGTACCACTGTGTTTATTTATGTATTCTGTACATTTATTCGCTTCTTTATGTAATATATTTACATATTTATAATTAATACAAACAATCTTGATTGAAAATGTTTAAAAAAAAATACACCTTTTCGTAATACGTTGCAAAATCCTGGAGCAAGTTTGTCCCTCTGTCGAGTTAAATTGTTTCCGCTCAATTGTAACAAATTGTTGAAAAGAGTAGCGCAATAAGCGAGAAGACTATCGACGTACATACTCCTTCGTCTACTGATTATTAGGCTGGCTGCACTCATCTAGAATGGCAATATAAATTCATAATCTCAATTCCAGCTTCTTATCGCACACGTTGCTTTCTGCATGTAAATACCTCTCATGTGTTGAAAAGTTTCAAGCGGCGCTCTGTGCGTCAAAAAATTCTACTAATTACACGTTATTTAACCGATGATAGACAATCGGTGCAAGCCTCAAGCAGAACATGATCAACAAGTTCAACAGTAAATAGACCACCGTCCAAGTGTCTCAGATACGATTCGTCGTCGTTCCTGCTCGTTCTTCAGATATTTGAAGCGTAATTGCATCAGTCGGTCGGTTTCATATTCATAGTGCCATTCCAGATGAGCAAGGCCAGCTCAATAATCAGTAGACGAACGAGTATGTCAATAGTATTCTGATCTTAGCAAAGAGTCCTGGCACAGAGACGAGCGCCACTTGAAGCTATTCGACACATTATGAGAGGTATTTACATGCAGAAAGTGACGTGTGTGATAAGTAGCCGGAATTAAGTACGTTGGCGTGCAGACACTGAGCCCACCGACGTATTACCATCCTCTCCGGGACGTTAACGGCACATTGAAAATATTGAACGACAAGTTTTCCTCGAACATGGACAATATCTCGAATATTTTATTTCCCGATCAGTCTTTGACGTGTCCGGTCGTACAGAGGTAACCACCGTCTTCGAAGTTTCCTGCATACTCTGCAAAAAAAAAGGGCGTTTAACATGGATATTGTAAAAGAATGATCATTTAAGTCAATATTTTTCCATCGTACAGGGCGATTTTCATTATTTCTACCTCAATAATCAGACATGAAGTGACATACAATTAAAAAGTTTAAAGTATGAATATTAAACATTTACTAATAACATATTTGAGATTCCTAGTCCTCGCAGTGCGATGAAGCCGCCGTCTCGGATATCGTCGTCTACAGAGCCCATTCGGATCGTCTTCATCGGGACCTTTGAACGTTCCTCGGCGCAGCATCACGCGCCTGCAGTCATCACTTTCACACTGCCTTACAGGCATTGTGTAAACGCGAGATTTTGAAACGAATTTTTTTTTCTCAATTTCCTCAACGTACCGCAGAAAGCGCCGAAGATATCCTGAGAAATTGTTCCGCCCACATGCAATTCAAGATCGGGACATTGACCTATATAAAGTACGTCGGTGTGCAGACACTGACCCCAACGACGGATTACCGTCCTCTCCAGGACGCCAGTAAGAAGGAGCTCGACAATATAATCGTCAGATCAGCGAGAAAGCCAAATCTCGTTAACGGCACACTGAAAATCTTGAACGACAAGTTTTCATCGAACATGGAGAAGATCTCGAATATTTTATGTCCCGATCGGTGGTATTTCACGTGTCCGATCATACCGAGTCACCACCGTCTTCGAGGTTTCCTGCATACTCTGAAAAAAAAGAAGGCGTTAAACATGGCTATTGTAAAGGAATTTTCACATTGGGGAATATTCTTTCTTCGCACAGGGCAATTTGCATTGTTGCGACCTCAATAATCATGCATGAAGTGACAAACAATTAAAAAGCTTGAAATATGAATATTGAACATTCACCGAGAACGTATTTGAGATTCTTCGTCCTCGCAGTGTGATGAAGCCGCCGTCGCGGATATCGCAGTTTACAGAATCCCTGCAGAGCGTCTTCATCGGGACCTTTGAACGTTCCTCGGCGCGGCATCATCACGCGTTTACAGTAATCATTTTCATACTGCCTTGCAGGCGCATTGGGTAAACGCTAGATTTTGAAACGATTTTTTTTCCTCAACTTTCTCAACATACCGCGCAAAGTGCCGAGGATATCCTGAGATATTTGTCAGATCAGCGAGAAAGCCAAATCTCGTCAACGGCACACTGAAATCAGTTTTCCACGTGCCCGGTCACACCGAGTGACCACTGTCTCCGAGGTTTCCTGCATACTCCGAAAAAACGTTGAAATTGTAAAAGAATTATCTTTATAGCGAATATTTTTTTCCATCGTACACGGCAATTTCCATTATTTTTCTACCTTAATAATCAAATATGACGTGATCTACAATTAAAAAGTTTAAAGTATGAATATTAAACATTTACCGAAAATGAATTACAGATTCCTGGTCCTCGCTGTGCGATGAAGCCGTCGTCTACAGAACCCGCTCAGGATATCTTCGGCGCTTTCTGCGGTACGTTGAGGAAATTGAGAAAAAAAAAATTCGTTTCAAAATCTCGCGTTTACACAATGCCTGTAAGGCAGTGTGAAAATGATGACTGCAGGCGCGTGATGCTGCGCCGAGGAACGTTCAAAGGTCCCGATGAAGACGATCCGAATGGGTTCTGTAGACGACGATATCCGAGACGGCGGCTTCATCGCACTGCGAGGACTAGGAATCTCAAATATGTTATTGGTAAATGTTTAATATTCATACTTTAAACTTTTTAATTGTATGTCACTTCATGTCTGATTATTGAGGTAGAAATAATGCAAATTGCCCTGTACGATGGAAAAATATTGACTTAAATGATCATTCTTTTACAATATCCATGTTAAACGCCCTTTTTTTTGCAGAGTATGCAGGAAACTTCGAAGACGGTGGTTACCTCTGTACGACCGGACACGTCAAAAACTGATCGGGAAATAAAATATTCGAGATATTGTCCATGCTCCTGGATTTTGCAACGTATTACGAAAAGGTGTATTTTTTTTTAACATTTTCAATCAAGATTGTTTGTATTAATTATAAATATGTAAATATATTACATAAAGAAGCGAATAAATATACAGAATACATAAATAAACACAGTGGTACATACAGCGGCTAGTTTTATTTCATTGACAATTGTAAGAAAACAATTTTGTTATTTTCAACAATTTAATATTTACAATAACAATTTGATATCAATTGAAAGAACACAGAAACACAGCGGTGCAGCGGCGAATATGACATTTCATCGATAATTATAAATAAACATTATTAAACTCGTTTTCGCGTACTTTATAATAACAATGTAGACTTCGTGCGAGTTAATATTAATCGTCGCGCAATTAATTATTACTTATTTCGTGATTCATTGATTAATTACTTGATTTCACGATTGATTGTTGCGTACAGTGCGCGCGATAACCTCAAAGTCACTCAAAGTGCATAACGTACATTTATCAAAGAGCTCCGGATTATTTTTCTTAGCCTAGTTTGGCAGGTTAACCTCGCCATCTGTTGAGGGGTTGTACCACTCTCTTCAAGGGCTCTTGGCCTTTAATTCGTCTTCTAAAGTAAGGGTTCACATCATCTATTCAATCTCTCGCAGTCCAGAATATGTTTGCAATGACCCCTGTGGGTCATGCCAGTAAGCCAGTTTCGAGATATCGAAGTCTAGTGATTTTCCGGCGAATACCATTCCGGCGAATATCGTCCCGGCGAATATCGGACCCTACCTTAGTAAATATAAAAAGTAACTCGACAGCTGCATCGATATTTATAAAGGTTATACACGATGATGCGTAGCTTTTTGTTTGGTTCGCGTCATCGTTGTTAGGAGGCGCAAAGATATATTTCTGTTGGGTTTCTTTCACCGTTTCGTGAAGTAAGCGCTTCCCAGCAGCCGAATTTTCGTTGTTTGATTGGTTGTTAGGTGGTGTCAAGATGTATATAGTGTTATGATTATAGCAGTAGGAATACTTCATTAGATTCCATAGCTGACTACGACGAGAGAATACATGACAGAAGACGTACATGGTAACGATGATGTAAATGACAGTCTTGGATGAGACGTAAAGCAAAGCACAACTGTGACAGCTGTCAATAAATCCTTCGCCCATCTCGTGCCGTTTTTATAAATCGTGACTTATTATTCCCACGATCACAACATTTGGTGTCAGAAGTGGGATTTAAAGTTTCAATTCCCGCGAAAATTCGGAAATTTCGCGCGTGACAGATCGGGTGGAATAATTCCAGAGAAGTTAAAAAAAAAAGAGATAATGTCACAGTTCCTTTGGAAAATTTCGCGAAAAATTGTAGTCTTTATGACTACCGAGTGATGCGGAATTTATTTTTACATCTCGCGAGTGATTTTTAATAGAAAAATTGTAGTCTTTATGACTACCACGTGATATGAGAAATTCATTTTTACATCTCGCGACTTAATTTTATTAGAAAATTGTAGTCTTTATGACTACCTCGTGGTACGGAATTTATTTTTACATCTCGCGGGTGAATTTTGTGAGAAAATTATGGTCTTTACGACCATGACGTGACGAAAATTTGCATCGATTAAAGGACAACGAAATAAGAGGAACCATGGTCAAAGGAAAAGAACGGAGATCGTATCATGGATAAATACAGGCAACAGATGAATTTAAGTCGATACCTAATATTTAAAAAATAATAATAAAAGTGTTTGATGTATACCTTAATTATTCTCTTTTATGAAATCGATTGTCGTTCGATGAATCGAGTCGCTATTTCGGTAGGTTAAATGTATCAAAATGTCTAAGATAGGAAAATGTAATGATTGCTCGGCTGGAGCCTTGGGGATTTCCGGAGAATCATTTTGGGGAGAATTGAGTTGCTGGGCTTTGGACGTGGTCCTGGAGAGCGCCAGTAAATTCATTGTGGGACTGGTGGACTGTTTGGATAACAGTGACCAAGATTTGTATTTAGAGAGGTCTTTCCAGATCGATAGATGTTGATAATGGTTGTTTTGTGACGGTTATTTTGTGACGAATAATGAGAGAGAAGAATCATGAATAACAGTAAACGATACAGTTAAAGAGACTTGTGTATTGCCGAAAACTGCGTGATCTTTTCTTTTGTCACAGATTTCTCCTCGGTCCCGAAACTCCTCTTTCCCTCCCCTTGCTTGTGATCATCCCGGGATTTAATATCTAATCTGACATCGGGAGAAACGATGGACCAACATCACCGACTTTTCAACCGTGGATGGAACAAGACAACAAATATTAAAAACACGAAGAGTAGAAAATTTGCTGTCTACACAAACCATGACAAACTATGACAACACACAACTAAGACTTAGGGAATCTTGAACAATACAAAAATAACGTAAATTTTTGCGTAGTTACTGTTCTCCCCAGGTTCTTGAATCTTGGTTTCCCTGTGGGCTTTGGTGCGAATGCCAGAACAGACAGAGAGGTCCAAGAAAAAAAATGGTTCCCTCCTCAGAGCAAAGTTAATTTTTAATTGCCGGGGCGGCAATTAGTGGAAGAGGGGGGTAGTGTTATGATTATAGCAGTAGGAATACTTCATTAGATTCCATAGCTGACTACGACGAGAGAATACTGACGGATACATGACAGAAGACGTACATGGTAACGATGATGTAAATGACAGTCTTGGATGAAACGTAAAGCAAAGCACAACTGTGACAGCTGTCAATAAATCCTTCGCCCATCTCGTGCCGTTTTTAGAAATCGTGACTTATTATTCCCACGATCACAACAATAGATATACATCGTAATAGGAATTCTCCGTGCGAAAACATAGGTATACTTCATATGGAAAAAATTGAGGTACGAAAAATTCGCCAAGTTAGTGATGAATGAGATGTCACGGACGAAAAATAAATCCTCGATATCAGCTATATTCTTTCAGCTAGAGCACTGATTGTAGTCCTAATCGAAAGAGCATAATTAATAACGAATTTACGTACGCAGAATAATCTCCAAGATGCTGTCATCAATTAATAATCGGTAAACGAAATTTTTTTATATAGATATATTTCTGTGTATAAGCAGGATGTGTCGGGTATGTATAAGAGTCTCGTGCGCTCCTCGTTAAATGTACTTGTCTCGAGTCGCTGACACGACTCTTGATTTGGCGAAAATCAATGGGATGATTAAAATTTTATCAAATTTTTTTTTTCTAAAAGCGTCCAGCTATTTGCGAGATATCGTACGGAAATTTTGTACACATTGAAAATAGTGATCAAGGTTGTTCGCTATTGAATTTTGGAAAAATCAAATTCAGCATGAAGTACATTTGAAAGAATTTGGCAAATTTGCATGTTGATTTCTCATGTTTTTCGATGGTTAACAAAGCTTCCTTTGTGAGGAAACCAAATTTGATTGCCATACGTTGTGACAAACGAAGTTATGTGATTAAGATAAGGAAGCAATGTGCAAATGTCCAATTTGCAGAGTTTGTTACCCGATCTATTTCATTAATTTGTCGCTGAGTTTCGAATTTTTGAAGAAAGCAATTTTTATTCACGAATTTATTTGTTCATTGTTATTTATATAATAAATAATTTGAAAAAAATCTATATTGCAAAATTTTATCATAAAGTAGAAGATTTAAGCGTGAACTATGAATTTTTTCAGATTTTTAAGAACACGTTTTCGATTTCTTTTAAGCATGAGGTCGATTCAACTCCCCCTCCGCCCCTTAAGTGGTGCAAATAAGCCCTACGCTGATCGGGTTGATAATAACGTTGAATGCAACTATACGCTTAGGCATATCGAAACGAAAAGAGAAGCTTATGGCAAATTACATTGGTTTTCGGTTACGTTCACCATGGCATATCCCGGCATAAAGTTCACCTTTGTGAGAGTAAGCACATAATTTATCATAGTGTTTCACAATTTCCGGGCATGAGGTACCTTCCCTAGCAGATTGGGTGACGATGTTTTCACCCTGAAAAACCACTGAATCACGATGATTTTTTACAGTGACAAAATGTCCACTTGGTCACCACAAAATCACCGAGATCTTGGTGATTTTTAATGTGATTGTCACGGTGATTGTTACGGTCACAAAATCACCGTGACAATCACCGTGGATAAAGATTAAAAATCACCAAGAACTCGGTGATTTTGTGGTGACCAAGTGGGCTCTTAGTCACCGTAAAAAATCATCGTGATTCAGTGGTAACTTCATCCGCTAGGGTTGATACTGGAAGTTGGTTAACATCACGAACCAGAATTAATTGACGCAACTAAAAGTGTTCGAATCACTCAAACGTTGTTATTATGCAACAAAATGTATATACGGAATGCAAATGTAATGTACAAACTTGCCGTTGATAACCATCGGAGCTTATGAAAAGTATAACAACATTTTATGAAAAGAATTTGCATCTGAAATATAACATTCCATATATTTGACGTAAATGCCAAACAACTATGAGAATAACCCATTAAGTCGAATAATATAGTACAGCTTGTGTGCACTGCAATGACTGTTTATAACTTGAAAAAATTTAATATAAAATTTATTTCAAAAATCTTATGCTATTTTGAAGATTATTCCACCGAGTCTAAATTCATTGTAATTAAATATTTCGGTACATTTTTCGATTTCGTAATTCCTTCGTCTGTGTCCTACGGACGCAATTTTGAGATTTAGATTACTGATGAAGCTTTAGCTTAACACCAGCCTATATTTTTTCGGGATTTTTCTCAGCAGATTTGTGCCATCGATTGCGTGTTTTCCTGCTTACTTGTGCAGGGTCGTATGATGGTGAAATAATGAACTTATAACGTTTGCGCGCACCCGTTTGAGCCATTGTGCAACCCTTTCTGAATCTGTAAAAAAATGCAACCAACGTGAAATAATAATAGGTGTCGATTGTACCCAGGAAAAAAAATCATATATGATCATATATAATCACTAGGGGCCCGTGCGGCTCGGGCGCTACGCGCCCTCGCATCGCAAGCCCAAACCTGCAAACCCAAACCATCAAACCCAAACCTCTAAACCCAAACCTCTAAATCCAAACCTCTAAACCCAAACCGCTAAACCCAAAACTCTAAACCCAAACCTCTAAACCCAAACCTCCAAACCTCAACCTCCAAACCCAAACCTCCAAACCCAAATCTTCAAACCCAAACATAGAACCGAGCGGTATGAAGTTGGCCATGGAATCGAGGCTCGAGCGAGGTGAAGTTGGCCATGGCCTCAATTCTTGTACACAGCGGCGGCGGCGGCGGCGGTGGCGATAATTTTATATAATATAGAGAGATATATGATTTGTTCATGCATGATCCTGAACGAAATTTGTCTCTATATGATCATCTATGATCGTATATAATCATATATCATCATATATCATCATGTATGACTTGTCATACATCATCCTGAACGAAATTTGTCTCTATATAATCATATATAGTAATATATAGCCATATATGATCATATGTAATCATATATGATTATATGGGTGGGAGTCGAAAAACCTAAAGATCAAAATTCATAATGACCGAAATTCAGAAAATCGGATAACCGCATACCATTACCAACGAATAGTCTATCAATCATAATTTAAAATTCCCAAAAGACAATAATATTATATTACTTTTTCACAATTTATGCAAATATGCAAAGCATGTTTATACCGAAAAGTTTTTTTCCGATTTGAAATCAGCAAACATAGCTAAATACAAATTGTATGACAACAGCAGATTCAAATTCCAAAATATCTCATTTCCAAACAGGCATTATCACGATGGAGAAAAATTTCGAACATCAATCTATCGATACTAAAAGATCAGATGGTTCAAAATACAGAAACTGAAAATCCCGAAATATAACCCCAATAAATGCCACCAGAAATGATCGTCCATTTCTGGTGCCTACAATTTGATCAGTCGGGATTTTGATCAGTCGGTATTTTGACCATTCGATATTTTGAACATTCGGTATTTTGACCATTCGCTATCCTAGTAATTTTGTACTTTCACTTCGGTATTTAAATTTTCGGAATTTTGATCATGTTAGAATGACTTCTCCGATTCATCCAGTTTATGGAATTTGAACAATGCGCCTCATTGGCTCTTCGACAATTCAGTTAACCTACATTTTATTTATCTAGTAGTTGAGACTTTCATACATTAATTTTCTGCATTTTTTAATCTCTCCTTTATTAAGCTTTTATATAATGCACGTACGAATTATTAATTTTTGGAATACATAAATTTCTGAATTTCGGTCATTAGAAATTTTGATTTTAAGGTTTTTCGACTCCCACCCGATTATATATACCCATATACTATTGCGTGTATTATATAGACAAGTCTAAAAATAAAATTAGATAAATCAAATCGATTCTTCAACTTATAAAAGTTGGCGATTATGTCTGCAAGCGACCAAATGCTCTTGGAAAGGTTTTCTGAGTATGTGGCGTACGTCGACTTTTGTTTGTATATTTGTATATATATATTACACACAAGCGTGGATATACACTGTAAAAAATGTTATTAAATTTAATATACAAAAGTATATTAAATTTCAAAAACAAGTATATGAAACCGAAATTAATATACAAGGTATCGGAAAATTAACAATTTCATCTTAAATTTAATATTTGGATATTAAAATTAAAATATGAACGTTGAAAATTCAAATCCCCGTATATTAAAATGGTTTCTATATGCTTTTTCGCATTTTTAAGATACGTTATTGGAAATTAATACACTTATTTTCCAAAATTACAATCAATGTCAGCGGCCGTGCTAGTTGACGCATCCACCACTATGCGTCGCATGCGCTTGGACCTCTGTGCCCAAGCGAAATAGGCGTATGACGGTGTTATATATCGGACGGCCAGCGTGCCCAATATACTTACCTGGCGCAGAAGTTATACCGTGATGATTAAGGCGGTTCCTCCAGGGCGAAGCTCTGCCATTGCACTTTTCGGTCGAGCTGACCCTTGCGAATATCCCTAATGTGGATATCTCGGGCGTACAATTTTAGTTGCACTGTAAGAAATTTTTGTATTAAATTTAATAAAAAAAAATATAAAGTTTTTATGCATATACAGGATACTAAATTTCATATACAATGTGTACAGTAATATTCCAATATAAGTATATGAAAAATCAAATAACTTCTTTCAATTTTAATTTACAAAAGAATATTAATTTTCATATATTTTTTCATGATTCTGCTTTAAAAATCATACTATGTCTTGGAATTTTAATATACGAACGTATATTAAAATTAATATATTGTATATGCATAAAAACTTCATATTTTTTTTATTAAATTTAATACAAACATTTTTTACAGTGTATATATATACAGACGATGCAAATGTACAAATACTTCGTTTATAATATAATACAAGTGTAAAATATTATTATTATTATTATACGTAAAAGTACAATATATGCTGGTAAATAAATATAATATCCAAAAAAATATATATGATGGTTATTTTGTGAATAATTACGATTACATATATGATTATATATGATTATATACACTGTTAAAAAAATCTGTATTAAAATTAATATACGCGATTATTTAGAAATCACATTACATGTCTGAATTTTCATATTCATTTAATGAAAATTACGTTACCGTAGCTGAATTAATTGTTGTTAAACATGTTATAAAAAATATATAGCCCTTGCAAAATAACTTAATATGCATAATTTACCGGCCCTAAAAAGAGATTCATAGAAAAAAAAACAAAATTCTGCACGAATGGTCCGATCTCATTTTTTGCTGAGACCCGGAATCGAACGCTCGACCCTACTCACCATCATACCTATCTACCTAACACGCTACCTATCACGCTATCGACTACTTATGAAGTCCTTCTACTTGTATGATATATGAATGCTGGAGTGCCGAAAAAATAATAGTATATGCTTTTGAATGAGCAATAAACCATGAAAGTTGGTTTTTTGATTTGCGAATTCGAATCCCCTGATCCCTCATATGTTATGTGAACTTTATTCTAGAATACCTGAACCCTCATAACTGAAGTGATTCCTGACAACTTACGTTACCCCTCATAACTTAATTTCCCGATCCCTGACCGCTCATAAGTTATGTGAACTCTCAAAACTGTATTCCAGAATACCTGACCCCTCATAACTTAAGTGAATACTCACAACTTAAGTAATCACTCATAACCTTATTTCTGACCCCCTCGTAGGTTATGTGAAGCCACAAAATTTAATTCCAGGATTCCTGACCCCTCATAAGTTAAGTAACCTCTTATAATTCAATTTCAGAGCCCCTAACCCTTCATTCGTTATGTAAATCCTTAAAACTATTTGAAAAAAACCGTAACGCTCTCATAAATATTCTTTTTCATATTAAATTTTAAGATATTTTTCACCGTGATTGATTGTAATTTTAAGACAGGAGTGTATTAATTTTCAATAATGTATCTTAAAATTGCGAAAAAGTATATAAAAACCATTTTCATATACGGGGATATTAATTTTCAACGTTCACTCTTTTATTTTTAATATACAAATATTGAATTTAAGACAAAATTGTTGATTTTCCAATACTATGTATATTAAATTTCAAATAGTATATTAAAATTCATATTTCTCCTTTCATTTACTATGCATGTATATTACATTTCAAATAGTATATTGAAATTAATATCTCTTCTGAAATTTACTATACATTTATATTTAGTTTCAAACAGTATATTGAAATTTCAAATAGTACATTGAAATTAAAACATCTCCTTTAAATTTACTAAACATGTTTATAAATTTGCATTTCATATTCCGTGTTTGTGAATTTCCGTGACAGTTCTATAGTAAAAATGTTTGAAATTTCATATCATTTTTTACAGTGTATGATCATTCATGATGTCATGTTAAGGCATATATAATTATATATGTTCGTATATGATAGATTACATATATGATTATAGGGGAGGGTGGGGTGCTACGGCCCCCGTGGGGCGATACGGCCCCCCTCAAAAATTTGGTCAAAAAATTGGAATTTTTTTTTTTTAATTCTCGGGCACACCAAGGTATCATTGATGTTTTAAAGATATTTTTAGCTGATTTGCAGCATTTGGGGCATAATGGACCACCTGAAAAAAATTTGCCACAAGAAAATTATTGAAAATTTCAATAAAACTGGAAAATAAGAAAAATCAAAAACACATTTTCAAAAATTCAAACTGTAATTATTATTTTAAACAATTAAACAACTGAACAATAATATTTAAAAAAACTAATAATAATTCTCTTAAACATTTATAAGAATCCAGCTGTAACTAAATCATGGAATTACAATTTCAGATAATTATAAAACTATCTCGCGATAAATGAACACAAAACAATAACATTATACTATTATATTATTTTTTAATATTAATTAACATTTACCGAGATTAATTAATATTGATTCATATTTTTCAGAGATTAAATAAAAATCCTGAGTTAAAGCATAAAACTTTTCACAAATAATAACTCATCGAGATAATTTAAGAAATTATTTGCTGCAATAATCACAGGAATATACATCAAAATAACCCTCGTCAATACCTGCACAAGAATCATGGGACCATTTATTGCAATTTTTACACTGAATCCATGATTCTGTGGATTCAGAGTAGAGCCCATTGCAATAAAGACAATTGCAATCATTATTTTTAGATTTCGAACACTTTTTTTTCGTATTTTTTGATGTTTTTCTTTTCGTAATTTTTTTTGCGTTCGACTGAGCGGCGGCTTTTCTCTTTTCTTGAGTTTTATTTTGCTTTTTTTCAAGTTCTTGGCGATATTGAATACTCGTCAGAAACGCTGTCTTTCCTCGAAAACGTTTCTTAGGCGAAGAATCCCTCGATACAGATGGCAATGGTCTGATATCGTACGCATATACATCTACCTTCGCAGTTTCTTGCCTAATTTTTCGACTTGACAGCTCTAAAAATAGAGGATGCAATTTTAAGTATCAGTAAAAATAGGTATTTTTTAAATCAAACATTTATTAAATCAAATTAGTTCAACATTCTCATATTATACATTACCTTCTTCATCTGAGCTGCTGGAGTAATCAACTAAACGAAGTTGAGATGATTGAATATGAGCAGGAGATAATATATCTCTACAATTTCTGGTGGCATCATGAGAATTAGACTCAACTGGCTCTTCGTCGGAGCCCGAATCGATTACTCTTGGCCTGAAAAAACTAATTCGAGGTCGCAAACTTGGTGTGCCAGTGGAAGAGGATGGCATTGGTTCTTCAATTATCGTTTTCTCAAGTTGACTTTTTTCTGTATCATCTGAATTCATTAAGCCACTCAAGCTTTGAGTTAGTTGTTCCAAAGCTGATTCATCCGATGTTGTTGACTCCAATAATGAAGCTGGCTCGTCAGTTGTCGATGATTCCAAGAATATAGCACTGCTGTCAGATGTTGTTGCTAATCGATTATTATTTGTAACATCCGCAGGGGCAAAATCCTTAGCGTCAAAAACATTTGGATCCATTGGATTAATTCCAGTCTTCCGGAAACCATTTTTGATTGACTCAGGTTTCGCTGCTTGCCGTAGAGCATCGCTGAACAACTTTGGTACAGTTTCAGGAGTCACAACTCTACCGGGATGTGATGATAACCAATTCTTTACCTCTTTTGCATAACAGGATGAAATAGGTTTCATTAAAGCAACGTCTAGTGGTTGTAAGCGATGGGTGCAATGAGGTGGTAAACAAATAATTATGACATGATGATTGCGGGCGTAATCAATCAAATCTAAATTATTTGTGTGGGTTGTATGCCCATCAAATATCAAAAGAACTGGGTCTTCAGCGCTAGGTTTAACCTGATCGACGAACCACTTAAACCAGTTAAAAAATAAATCAGTTTGAATCCAGCCGGTAGGATGACAGAGTCCCCAACTTCCAGGTAGAGTATCCGTCAACAACTCCTCTTTCATACGTTGACGTGGAAAGATGAACAGTGGTGGCAACAATTCACCTGAAGCTGATACGCAAAGCTCAATAGTGACATTTTTTCCTCTCTCAACTGACGTCAAAATCCCTACTTGTTTTTTTCCTTTAACAGCCAAAATTTTACTATGCGTTTTTGGAACGCTGCTGCAGCCGGTCTCATCGGCGTTGAAAATTCGCTCGGGTTTCAAGTTGTACTTTCTCATTACTTGTTCCAACAATGAAAAAAAGTTTTGAACAACAATTCGATTGAATCCAGCTGCACGAGCTGCTGAGGTGTTTTCTGGTTTTCGGAGAGACAAAGTTGGATTTCTTTTTAAAAATCCTCTCAGCCAATCTTTACCAGCTACTCCGTTGACAAATGGATGTTTAATTTTATTTTTCTCAGCGAGCTGGTAAGCCAAAACGCGCGTTTCAAAACTCGACAATCCAAATAATCTAGCTTCACAGTCTTTTAAATGTTTCACTAACTCAATTTCTTGAGCTACACTGAAAACTGGAAGTGCTCTTGTGATCATATCTGCAATAGAAAATTTTAAATTAAGTTCATAACCTGGAAAAAAATGATTTCTGCATTAATAATTTTATTATAATTACCTTTAGATGACGCAAATTCTAAGTCACTATTTAATTTATACCACTTTACTCTTCGTCTCAGTGTTGACCTTGGAACTCGATAAGTTTTTACCGCAATACTGTATCCCATTTCTCCACGGACTACAGAGTCAACAGCTTTTGCCATCGACAGTTCGTTCCATGTCGCACGGATATTTTTATTTACATATTTACGCACCATTGCTGAATAATTTATATATTTACAACAATAGCAAAAAAATATTAAATGATTAAATTGTAAACACTTTCAAGTTATCACCGCCAACATCTCATGATGCACTTATTTCAACGTTCGAAGCGCCACTCGATGCTGGTGTTCAAAACTATTACTAGGTGTTCAAAACTATTACCATAACTACTGTCGGTAAAGCTGTATTTTATGTGGCGGTAATTTCAAATTTAAATTTAGCTAAACTACATTACTTCCAGTAAAATAAAAAATCATTTGATGCAAATTTACTGTATTAAACAAAATCAGTATCAAGAGAGAGGGAGAGAAACAAGTTATATCTGTGAAACAAATTTGTTTTTGAATACATTTGAAGTTCAAAGCAATATAAGGGAACGAAAATAGTATTTTTGTGCTTAAATTTTGTTTTTCACTAAGAAAAAAAAAATTCGATTTTTTTTCGGAGGGGGGCTGTATCGCCCCACAAAAAAAAAGAAAATTTCGCGACGCGGTAAAATAACGGTGAATTTGCTTAAAGGAGGATAAAATTAAAGTAACCTAGTGGTTGAAGACCTTAAAAAACGAAAAAAAGGCTTAAGGGGGCCGTAGCGCCCCACCCTCCCCTATATGATTATATATGATCATTCATGATCTCATGTTAAGGCATATATAATCATATATGATTTTTTTTCCGGGTACGCAATTACGTAGGAATAATTGTTGAGTGGTTTCCATGAAGGAGTTTTCTTAATCGGTAGATTACAATGCTAACACTGGAATATGGGTTATGCTTTTATTTAAAATTTGTTTTCGCCCCACAAAATAATAACCGACCAAAACAACACCCCAACCTACACTAATGCGCCTTTAAATTATATCATTTATAATTATATGCTGCCTTCTTGATGCCGATATTAATCGATTAGAAGCAAATACTATGTTAAGAATATCCTTCCGCAAGCCTCACTTAGACTGATCAAGGAAAGAATATCCGACACTAAGAAACTCCCTGACAAAACCTCGTAAAAATTACTTAGATTGCAGTTGACGCCTGCCAATTCTCTCAAGCCATAAATCTGGAAGACGCTAGACAGAATCACCTATGGACAAGCAACTCACTCTGCACAATTAAGAACATTTAAACAAAAACCAAACGTGTAGCTCAGTACACGTGACAGAAGTGAAACTTCATTATCGGCCCGCCTTCTTACAATTAATACAACCATGAGAATAAGAAGTATCAGAATAGGGAAGATTCGAATGAAAAATTCATAGGCAACGTGTATTTAATAGTCAATGGATGTCATACTCAGTTTATTTCATCAATTTGCGCCGCTGATTTGATGGGTACAGTTGTCAGTATTGACTTATGATTGCGAGAAAACAAATCGGTCCCTTCATGGAACAATTTTGCCTCATTTACCTTTCGCAGCAGTTCATCGAAAAGGCCAACATGACTTATTATGGTGAGAATGCACAGTGAAGGAGCGAATCCGAAAAAATGCAATATAACAAAATTTGTCACTCGAAGTCCAATTGTTTGCCATCTCCGGGAATTCTCAACATAGGTTACATGTCTACATAACACAGCGTCAAAATAACACGTCAAAACAACACACGAAAAAATCACTGACGCCAAAATAACATAATGTCAAAATAACAAACGTTAAAATAACATAACGTCAAAATCACACACAATCCATAGAAACTTTGTATGTGAGGTTTTAAACAGCACCAAAACCACAAAAATCCTGCACCGGGGATATCCATTCTAGTAGCAAATTTGTAGAAAAGTTCAAATAGTTGCATGTCTATGCATAACAGTATTACATAACATATTTACGAGTCTTATCTAGACTAGCTCTATATAATGTTCGCAAACAACCCCAAACATAGCCCACATAATCTCTGTGTTATTTTGGCTAAATATTAAGTCTACCGGAAAGTTCGGTTCGTTTTTTAGAATAAAACAAAATATCTATATTATGATCCCCACCCCTTAGGGGGTGGGGGGATTTATAGAAGAAGAATCCCTGAATGATATAGAAAGATCCATATCTTCCATTGCATTCCATTAGAAGAAAGTCTGCATATCAGATTTCAAACATCACCAAAACCACAGAAATTCTGCAACAGGGATATCTATTCTCGTAGCAAATTTCGACTTCGAACCCCATCACTTTTCATGGGGGGTCGACCGCCGCGATTTCTTTTCAGCATTGTATTCAGGGAGCTTTTTCTATAAAAAATACCCTGCTTGATGCTGTGTTATTTTAGCAAAATTTATTTTGACGCTATGTTATTTTTGCATCTGTCATTTTGACACCATGTTATTTTTTCATGTGTTATTTTTGTGTGTTATTTATGTAAATAATAACATTTACGAGTGTTATGTAGACGTGTCACCCTCAACATGAGCTATATTGGCTTTTTCGATGAACCGCAGCGAAGAAAAAAGTTCTTTCAATGAAAGCACCACAACTTTTTTACCTTTCCCAAATAGACAGCCATGATTATCACGCCGTGTATACATTTGACGAAGCAAATTTTCCAGTATATTGGCTAAATCATCTAAGTCTCCTTACTCAGTGCAAATTTTTTCAAAATTTCAAATCGATTGCTAATTTGGCGGGACTTTGATTTTTTTGTAAAATGTTTGTGGCCGTTCTAACTTTCGTAATTGTGCAGTTATCACGATAAAATTTAGCGTAGGATATGGGTAATGGTGTGGCATTTTTTACAGTGCCCTGGGGTAGCACTAAATATAAATCCGGCCCTGCATAGATGTAACTGTTATGTAACAAACTCAGCCCAAAGATGTAACACACTCAGCTCATATAGATGTAACACACTCAGCACATTGACGTAACAAACTCATCTCATAGCTATAAAAGTCAACATAACCTCAACAATTTTTTAACACATTTTTCTCGAAGATAGCTTGATAGAATTAAAAAAGAAAAGTAGAGCCACCTGCGTAATTAATTTGTACAGGTGGCCTCACCATTCTTTTTCCATTCTATCAAGGTATCTTCGAGGAAAATGTGTTAAAAGTTTTAGCTCAACCTCTCTTGATCTCACGAGAGCAGAGAGGTACGGGAGGAGGCGGTATTGATGTAACTGTTACGTAACAAAACATTCAATTTTAATTTTATTTGCAATATATACACTTCTCGCAAAAATTTAAGGAGCAAGAAAAATTTCCAAATTTTTCGGTGATTTTCAATAGGTTGTGTTTCAGTGAAAAATGGTCGTATCGAGGTCATAAAAAAAGCATTTTGAAGCTCTGACATTCTAGTTTTCAAATCTCTTAGTCAAAAATTGTTAGGATCTACGCTTCTTACGAAATTTCAAGGAATGGCGCGAAAGAAAATTTTCAACATTTTTTTTACCTTTTTATTTTTGTTCCACGGGCTTGGAATTTTTTTTTCAGCTACACCAATACATGGACTAGGTAGCCTGTTTATCCAGCTTCAATTTCGTTTTTTAGTTTTTTCTCTGCATTGATTTCTCGCAGAGATATCCGACTTTGAATGAAAAAAGATCTTTTTGTCTTTAGCCACCGATATCTCAGCAACCAGTCGGCGTACAGAAGTTAATCGGACAGATTCGGAAACTAGAATAAATTTCCTACAAGATCCTTTCAAGAGTATTAGGGAAAATTTTTTTTTTCACCCTCAACATTCAACCGAAAAAAGTACTAAAAAGTGACTTTTTCCTCGATTTGGTAAATCGACTGCAGCTTTGCTAATATTGATGGGAAGGCTAATGTTTTAAGGAAAATTTTCAGCTGAATGTACCTCAAATGAAATTAAAATTGAAATTGAATGAAATTGAAATTTTTTTTTTTAATTCTCCAACTTTTTTCTACAAATTTTTTTTTCAAATTCTTAATTAAAATTTCAAAAAAAATGAAAGGAACAAGGTTTTTGTTTCGAAACATCGTCAATCGTTTCAAATAGGAGTCAGTGCGTAAGCACAAGAGCAGCATAAATCCGACCGTGCAACGTTCACGTGGTACGCTTTGGATAACGCAAATGCCGGTAGTTGATAAGCATCAATCCAAATTTTCGCAAGAACGGAACTATTTTAAATTTTCTAAAATATAACAAAATAAAAAAAATTCATTCAAACATTTTTGAATTTTTTTTTCAATTCAACCAATAACGGATACGGAATCGTAAAAAAGTCGAAGAAAAATTAATTTACCCATTTTTAAGAAGATTACTCGATGTTTCGATACAACAACCTTGTTCCTTTCATTTTTTTTGAAATTTTAATCAACAATTTGAAAAAAAAAATTGGAAAAAAAAAATTGGAACAAAATTGGAAAATTAAAAAAAAAATTTCAATTTTTGTTTTCGTTTTTTTTTTGAAATTTAGCCGGTAACGGATACAAAATTGTACAAAAAGTCGATAAGAAATCAATTTTTCCATTTTTAAGAAGATTATCCGATCTTCAGAAACAAAAATCTTGCTCCTTCAATTTTTTTGGAAATTTATGACCTCGATACGACCATTTTTCACTGAAATACAGCCTGTTGAAAATCACCGAAAAATTTGGAAATTTTTCTTGCTCCTTTAATTTTTGCGAGTAGTGTATATCTTCATAATTCCGATAAAATAAGTTTTTTTTTATTAATCTTTTATTATCTTTAACCATTATATAATATTAAGGAATGAAAAAAAAGATTAGGCATCGCCAACGGGGTTTGAACTTCCGACGCCCAGTTTTATGGTTAATCCAAAAATGGAAGGAAATTAAAAAAAAAAATTATATCTTTTTAAATTTACACTGTAAAAAAAGATATGAAATTTCAAACATTTTTACGATACAACTGTCACGGAAATTCACAAACACGGAATATGAAATGCAAATTCATACACATGTATAGTAAATTTAAAGCAGATATATTAATTGCAATACACTATTTGAAATTTCAATATATTATTTGAAATTTCAATATGCTGTTTGAAATTAAATAAACATGTATAGTAAATTTCAGAAGAGATATTAATTTCAATATACTATTTGAAATATAAGATACATGCATAGTAAGTTAGAGGAGGCATATTAATTTTAATATACTATTTGAAATTTAATATATACATAGTGTAGGAAAATCAACAATTTTGTCTTAAATTCAATATTTGTATATTAAAATTAAAAGAGTGAACATTGAAAATTAATATCCTCGTATATGAAAATGGTTTTTATATACTTTTTCGCAATTTTAAGATACATTATTGGAAATTAATACACTCATGTCGTAAAATTACAATCAGTCACGATGGAAAATGTCTTCAAATTTAATATAAAGAAGAATATTTATGAAAGCGTCACGGTTTTTTTCAAACAGTTTTAAGGATTTACATAACGAATGATGGATCAGGGGCTCCAAAATTAAGTTATGAGGGGTTACTTAACTTATGAGGGGTCAGTAATCCTGGAATTAAATTTTGCAGCTTCACATAACCTACGAGGGGTCAGAAATTAAGTTATAAGGGATTACTCAAGTTGTGGGTATTTACTTAAGTTATGAGGGGTCAGGTATTCTGGAAAACAGTTTTGAGAGTTCACATAACTTGTCAAGAGTCAAGGGTCCTGCAATGAAGTTATGAAAATTTTCTTAACTTATGAGGGGTCAGGAATCTCGGAATTAATTTTGCGGCTTTACAAAATCTGCGGGGGGTCAGGGGTCACGAAATTTAGTTATGAGGGGTAACTTAAGTTATAAGTGGTCATTTGAGTTATGAGAGGTCAGGTATTTTGGAATAAAGTTTTGAGAGCTCACATAACTTATGAGGGGTCAGGGGCCCCGAAAATAAGTTATGAGAGGTCGCTTAACTTACGAGAGGCCACGGTTTTGTTCAAACATGTTTTAAGGGCTTACATAACTTATGAGGGGTTAGGGGCTTTGAAATTGAATTATGAAGGGTCACTTCATTCATGAGAGATCAGGTATTCTGGAATAAAGTTTTGAGAGTCCACATAACTTATGAGGCGTTAGGGGCCCCGAAATTAAGTTATGAGAGGTCACGGTTTTATTCAAACCAGTTTTGAGGGTTTGTATAACTTATGAGAGGTCAGAAGCCCCGACATTAGGTTATGAGGGGTCAGGGACCATAGAATTAAGTTTTGCAACTTTACATAATCTACGAGGGGTCAGGGATCGCGAAATTAAGTTATGAGGGGTAACGTAAGTTCTGAGGGATCACTTAAGTTATGAGGGTTCACGTATTCTGGAATAAAGTTCACATAACTTATGAGGGGTTAGGGGATTCGAGTTCGCAAATCAAAAACCAACTTTCATGGTTTATTGCTCATTCAAAAGCATATACTATTATATTATTTCGGCACTCCAGCATTCATATATCATACAAGTAGAGGCACTTCACAAATAGTCGATAGCGTAATAGGTAGCGTGTTAGGTAGGTAGGTAGGATGGTAGGCAGGGTCGAGGGTTCGATTCCCGGTCTCAGAGAGAAATTGGATCGGGCTATTTGTGAAGATTTTTGTTTTTTTTTCTGTGAATCTCTTTTTGGGGTCGGTAAACTATGAATATTAAATTATTTAGCAAGGGCTATATATTTTTTATAACATGTTTAACAACAATTAATTTAGCTACGGTAACGTAATTTTCATGAAATGAATATGAAAATTCAGACATGTATTGTGATTTTAAAATAAACGAGTATATTAATTCTAATACACATTTTTTGAATAATAGTATACCTGAAATTGAAATTTCAATGGCATGTATATGATTTTTCAAATACATCAGTATTTTAAAATTCAACTGCATACTTTTATTCTTCAAATTCGGGTCCGTGAATTTTCAATACTGAAATTAAAATTTCATACACGGTATCCGCAAAAAAAATTCCTACACATGTATATTAATTTTAATACAGATTTTTTTAACAGTGTAACTAATTAGGTATATCTTTTTTCTGACATATGCTCCTCAACTTTGCGCGGATCCGAGAACGTTCATTTGCTGATTGTGGGGGATTGAGACCTGCCTGAATACTAGGGCTAGAACTTTTATGCGAGTTATCCGGGTACCCGAAATTATCCGGATACCCGGATAACCATTTGCAACGCTCGCTACCCGGGTACCCGTTATTACCCGGGTAATAACGGGTAATATCGGGTAAAATCGGGTAATATCGGGTAATATCGGATAATGCTGCATTAACGTCTGCTTTATGAATTTTCATGAATGGTCCTTTCTAATTCTTATATATTCCATCTTTACCCTAGTATTTGTTCGAAATTAATGCATTTATTCAGAACAGGATTTTTTTCCCTCAGATACGTGTTGACTCAGCGATAATACTTCTTGGTCTTTTTGTAAAATCAAATTTGTCCGAAAAACGTCATTATCCAAGGAGAAGAAAACAAGAGCGGACTTGGAAAACGTATAAGACGAGAGTATCCACATAGTATTATTATCATTGTGATATATATATATGTAAATGTATGTACGCTGTAAGCGACTCAAAAGTATGATCGTTCGGTGCTGCCCTCTCCGGGGAAAAATGCTATGGCAACATATACCGCACGGGCTACTAGGTGTGAGACCACGCCGAACCACCAGAGCGTCAACATGTGCTCATTTCACTCCGTAATTATATTTCTTAATAAAGAACTATCCATGTGACGTCGTACAATAAAAAGCGTGCAAATTATTAATTCCCAACAGACATTACAGTGGCGACGAGTGATAAAATTGAAAAAGCAATATAGGATTGCGAAGATAAAAACGGATTTCATGAAAAGTTGGTGAGCACGTTTTCGGAAAGATAGAAAATGGCGGAAAGTGAAGAGTTAATGCGTGAACGATTGAGAAAGGAGTTGGAACATGAATGGGCTGCGCTCGAGGAGCAGAAAAAACAGCTTATGCAGCAGCGGCAACAAATTTTGCGTGAACAACAAGTTTCGCGATCTGCAAATCAGTCTCCGATGCAAAATTCGTCGCAACGTGATTCGACAATCCAAGGGGATAGGCCCCAATCGATCATCGCAGGAAGGATCGGTAGGGTGAAAGAGTTTAACATGCAAGATGATTGGAATCACTGGTTTGAAAGGTTTGAACAGTATTTTATTGCAAAATAAATAGCCGCCACGAAAGGTGTCGCGCTTTTTCTCACCTTGATGGGCGGCGAGGCATATGCATTATTGCGTAATTTATGCACGCCAGTTCTACCTTCGACTAAATCAGTTGAAGAATTGTGTCAAATAATGAAAAATCATCTCCAGCCAAAACCAAGCGTGATCAGCGAGCGCTACAAATTTAAAGAGTGCTGTCACAGGACGGTGAAAGTATTATGGGTTATTTGGAAAACTTAAAAAAATTATCAACGTACTGCGATTTTGGAAACGGATTGGAAACGTATTTGAGAGACCAATTCGTATGGGGAATCAAAGATGAGCGGATCAAGAAGCGACTCTTGGGCGAGAGAGACTTGTCCTACGCAAGGGCTATCGAGTTGGCGCAGAACATCGAGATGGCTGCGAAGGATGTTACGGAGATGGGAACATTATCAAAGAGCCAAGCTGATTCAATTAATTTCGTCGGAAGGAAGTCTTCTTAATTTTCGAAGGATGGAGCGAAAGTCTACTGCTACTGTTGCGGCAAGCCAAATCATCGATCTTCAACGTGCAGATACCGTAGCTATAATTGTAATATTTGCAAAAAAGAGGGGCACTTGGCTCGAGTTTGCAAAGAAGCGAAATCCAAAGGTAAAGAGAATAAGACGGTAAAATTTGCAAAAAATAAAAAGAGTCAAAATTTTATTGGAGATTGTGATGATTTTAACGACAGTTTTGATACATTATTCCATTTGGAGAATGAAAATGAGATTGCGGCTGTGAAATTGGGCCAAATAAATTCTATAGCTCCGTGGCATATAGAAATTAAAGTGCAAGGAATTAACGTAGAGTTCCAAATTGACACAGGGTCAGAGATTTCAGTAATATCGGAGAAATATTTTTAAAAGCATCAAGAATGGAGGGTATTGCCCCTTCAAAAGACCGAAAGAAACTTTAGAACTCATCCAGGTCATAAAATTCAACCAGTGGGTATTATTCAGGTTGAGGTAGAATTTGCGGGGAGGAATTTGAAGCTTCCTTTGTTTGTATTATCTGGTGAAGGGCCTCCACTTCTTGGAAGAATGTGGATTTGTGCTTTGAAAGTTCCGATGGGGGAAATTGTCAAAGTAAATATGGATTCCTACGTTGGAGCGCTTGAAAACGAGTGTCAGAGGGACTTAGATTCAATAATCAGGGATTTTGAATCCGCTTTCATGCCGAAACTAGGAAAGTACACAAAGGGTTGATTCAAATTGCACCTCAAAAAGGACGCTCAACCAGTTTTTTGTAAAGCAAGGCCGATACCCTATGCAATGAGAGAAAAGGTTGAATCGGAGTTGAATCGATTGATTAAAGCGGGCATTTTGGAGCCAGTGGAATATAGCGAGTGGGCAACCCCGATTGTTCCTGTTCCGAAAAGTAATGGGGAGATTAGAATTTGCGGGGATTACAAGGTGACAATTAATCCACACTTGAAAATCGACAGATATCCGATTCCGAGAATTCAAGATTTATTATCAAGTTTAAATGGTGGAAAATTCTTCTCGAAGGTCGATTTGTCACGGGCTTGTCAACAAGTTGAACTAGAGGAACAATCGAGGCCCCTCGTGACTAATTCGACACACAAGGGTTTATTTTCGTATGAACGCCTTTGTTTTGGTGTCGCATCGGCACCGGGGTTATTTCAACGAGAAATGGAGAGAGTTTTACACGGTCTGGAGGGGGTAATATGCTTCTTCGACGATATTATGATCTGTAGTCCTACGAAAGAAGTACATAATAGGAGATTAAAACGGGTTCTGTGCCGTTTGAAAGATTGTGGATTGACAGCGAACAAAAATAAATGTGTGTTCGGCCAAGACAGCATACAATTCTTGGGTTATATTTTGGACAAAAATGGTATTCATGCGGCCAAGGAAAAATTAAAGCGATAGTGGATGCTCCAGCACCCACTAATATACCGCAATTAAGAGCCTTTTTGGGTATGTTGAATTATTATTCGAAATTCATCAAAAAATTTTCCCAATTGGTAAATCCATTGTATACACTTTTGCAGAAGACTGTGAATTGGCACTGGGATCAGGAGCAGGAAAATGCTTTTTCGGAAGCAAAGCGTTGCTTGATCTCTTCTGAGGTATTGGTTCACTATGATGCCAAGTTATCGGTTAAAGTGGCATGTGATGCATCCCCGTTTGGGTTGGGAGCAGTTCTATCACATGTTTACCCGGACAGGAGGGAGAGACCTATTGCATTTGCGTCAAGGTCATTGACAAAGGCTGAGCAAAATTATTTTCAACTGGATCGTGAGGCCTTGAGTTTGGTTTTCGGAGTAAAAAAATTCCATCAATACCTGTACGGTAGGGAATTTATCCTGGAAACCGTTCACAAGCCGCTCATATATATTTTTGGATCGAAAAATGGTCTCCCCCAAATGGCCGCTAGTAGAGTTCAAAGATGGGCAGTATTTTTGTCCGCATATCGATATGAGATCAAGCACGTTAAGGGTACAGAAAATTGTCGTGCCGATAGTTTGTCAAGGATTCCATTGCCAATCACGAAAAAGAATTGTAACGAAACCGTTGACTATTCGTATTTAAATTATGTTATTGACGAAATCAAATCGATTAATGTGAATCGTGTATGTAGCGAAATTTCAAAAGACGCAATATTAAAGCAAGTTCGCGAGTTTACTGTAAATGGTTGGCCAAGAGTAGCCAAGGACGAGCTAAAAGTGTATAAGAGTCGAGAACGTGAGCTAACAGTGGAACAAGGGTGCATCTTATGGGGTCATCGTATGGTGATTCCTCTAAGTATGCGAGAGGAGCTCTTATGCGAACTACACTTAATTCATTTGGGAATTGTTAAAATGAAAATGTTAGCAAGATCATACATCTGGTGGCCTAGTATAGATAACGACATTGAAAAATTGACGAAATTTTGTGAGATTTGTTTGAAAATAGCGGATAATCCACCACGATCCGTTCTCCACTCTTGGAAATGGCCAGAAGGACCAAATGATAGAATTCATGCAGATTTTTTGGGTCCACTCGAAGGAAAGATGTATTTAGTAATAATTGACTCGTTTTCCAAATGGTTAGACGTAAAAGAAATGTCCGATATTACATCGGAAACGGCGATTAAAGCATTTAAAGACTATATCAGTTCGTGGGGAATGCCAAAGAAATTGATAACTGACAATGGGCCAAGTTTTTGCTCTGATTTATTTAAATCGTTTTTAGAAACGTATAGTAGAAATTTAAAGCGTTAAGAATGGTGGGTCACTCGAAGCACGAGGCGTTGATTAAATTTTTATTTCATTATCGAGCGACGCCGCACTGTACCACGTTTTGTAGCCCTGCGGAATTGCAGACGGGACGAAAATTTCGCACGAAACTTGATGTGATTCGACCCGATATTCGAGACTTAGTTGAGCAAAAACAGGCGAGTCAGCAGTAATATTTTCCGGGGAATAGAAATTTCGGTTGCGAGGAGAACGAGGGTGTAATGATGAAAGATTATTCTAATAAGAGTTGGAGTAAAGCTCGGGTTATAGGGAAATTGTCACCTGTGACTTTCACGGTTGAGACAGAGGATAAGCGTGTACATGAGCGCCATTCAGATCAACTGAGGAATTGTGATATTAATTTTAAAAGGAATCCTGAATTACAGGAGTGTACTGAGAAACCTGTAAGGGAATCGTTTAATAGTCAAAGCATTGAGGAAATGCCAAAGACAACTATTGCACCGTCGTTACCGCAACCGGATAATAAACAAGAGGTAGCCGTTAATTGCAAAAAAAGCGTACCAGCATTGCGCAGGTCAGCGCGAACTCCTAAGCCGAGGAAAGTAATGGATTTATGAGCGAAGCGTATATACTTACCATTGTTTACAAATGTTAATAGTCACAATGCTAAGACTGTGTGAAAGGAAATTTTAAGCGTTGAATTGTAAACGATTTGTATAAGAAGTTTTATTCCAAGTGGGGAGGAGTGTGATATATATATTTATATATATGTAAATGTATGTACGCTGTAAGCGACTCAAAAATATGATCGTTTGGTGCTGTCCTCTCCGGGGAAAAATGCTATGGCAACGAACCACCAGAGCGTCAACATGTGCTCATTTCACTCCGTAATTATATTTCTTAATAAAGAACTATCCATGTGACGTCGTACAATAAAAAGCGTGTGAATTATTAATTCCCAACAGACATTACAATCATAGTGTGGAAATTGTTTTGCAATATATGATCACACATGAGTACTTAATAAACTCAATCAGAAATCAATAGATGAATTAGAAAATGCAGAGAAAGACTTAACTTTCGTATCTTGTATCGCGTATCGCATCTATCGAGTTCAATTTTTTGTACAAATATATGCAAGGACGGTTGATATCAAATTTGAAAAGGATTATTTAAAGAGTTTTCAATTAATTTAATTCAATTGTTTAAGGGGATCTTGTAAAGTTTTTAAAAAATTAAGAAAAAATCTTCCTTATTAAAATTATTCATTCAGCATGGGTGGGAGTCGAAAAACCTAAAGATCAAAATTCATAATGACCGAAATTCAGAAAATCGGATACCCGAATACTATTACCAACGAATAGTCTATCAATCATAATTCAAAATTCCCAAAAGACCATAATGTTATATTACTTTTTCACAATTTATGCAAATATGCAAAGCATGTTTATACCGAGAAGTTTTTTTCAGATTTGAATTCAGCAAACATAGTTAAATACAAATTGTATGACAACAGCAGATTCAAATTCCAAAATATCTTATTTCCAAACAGGCATTATCACGATGGAGAAAAATTTCGAACATCAATTTATCGATACTAAAAGATCAGATAGTTCAAAATACAGAAACTGAAAATCCCGAAATATAACCCCAATAAATGCCACCAGAAATGATCGTCCATTTCTGGTGCCTACAATTTGATCAGTCGGTATTTTGACGATTCGATATTTTGAACATTCGGTATTTTGACCATTCGCTATCCCAGTAATTTTGTACTTTTAGTTCAGTATTTAAATTTTCGGAATTTTGACATATGTTAGAATGACTTCTCCGATTCATCCAGTTTATGGAATTTGAACAATGCGCCTTATTGGCTCTTCGACAATTCATTTAATCTACATTTTATTTATCTAGTAGTTGAGACTTTCATACATTCGGTTTCTGCATTTTTCAATCTCTCCTTTAAGCTTTTACATAATGCACGTGCGAATTATTAATTTTTGGAATACATACATTTCTGAATTTCGGTCATTATGAATTTTGATCTTAAAGTTTTTTGACTCCCACCCTTCAGCATCTTGTAAGGAAATTTAATCGGACGCATAAAAAATGAATACAAAGAATTATACCGGAACCCCTCTATATGCAACAAATCTCGTTGCCGGGGCTCGGCGTGCTCCCGTTCCGATCAAAACTCAGGAGCGTACGCATTTGCATTAAATCTATATGGGGCATTCCATCCCAAGTCGGACAGTTTAAAAAACTTTTTTTTTCATTTCCTCATTTTTTTAATATTTTCAAGTACCTGTCAAAAGACCCTTCCTGTTGAATTTTGAGATTTTTTTGATTACCCGTTCAAAAGATATTAAATTAACCAAAAAAACCGTTCTTTCTTTGGTATTTTGGTAATAACTTCTTTAATAATGATACAAATTGAAAGTTTGTTTTCAAAATTTTTGTTTTTTTATGGCCTTTTCAGAAAAAACTCATTCAAAAATATTTGACTTATTTTTGAATGAGTTTTTTGAGTTTTAAACTTCAAATCGCGTTTTTTAAAGTAAATGTCATTTTTGATTTTAAAAAATTTTTTTTTTTTCAAATATCTATCTATTCAACAGTTTTTAAGACTAGTCCGATCGTGGGATCTCAATAACTAATTATTTTTTGAACTTTGAAAATTAAAATTTTTGAATTTTTTTATAAATTATTATGAATACCAATTTTTGTTACTGCATAGTATCTTTCAAATCATTTAAAATTAATTTTGACACTTTATCATTGTTAACAGATTTTAAAAATTAATAATTATTCGATGAGAAAATAACAACACTTCAAGAATTGTATGAGTGGGCATTGAACCTAAATAGTCCATACCGAATATTGCTGTCGAATTTTCACATGAGAAACATTCAGATGCAAAAGAAAGTTTTTATTTGCGATAAAAGACTGCGAAGTCAATCACAGGGGGACACAAACATTTCACTCAATTATTCCAATGAGCAACGGAAACGTATTGACAAAGGAATTTTCTAATTCAGGAAATAATAGTATATGTAAGGTTTTCAAAAAAATACGTAAATAAATAAAAACTGTTGTTGTTATTTTTCATAAACAGACTTAACGATTAATTATTAATTTTAAGAACCTGTTAACTATAAAAAAGTGTCAAAATAAATTCGAAATATTGAAAAAAATACTATACAGTAACAAAAATTGGTTCAAAATAAATTCTAAATAATGAAAAAAATACTATACAGTAACAAAAATGGGTGTTCATAATAATTTATTAAAAAAAAAAAATTTAATTTTCATAAATCGAAAAAAATAGTAGTTAGTGAGATCCGACGATCGGACTAGTCTTAAAAATTGTTGAATAGATAGATGTTTAAAACAAAAAATTAAAAAAAAAAAATCAAAAATGACATTCACTTTTAAAAACGCGATTTAAAGTTTAAAACTTAAAAAACTCATTCAAAAACACGTCGAATATTTTTGTTGTATTTATTCTAAAAAAGTCATAAAAAAAACATTTGAAAAAAAAATTTAATTTGGACCATTATTAAAGAAGTTATGACCAAAATACAAAAAAAAAAACGGTTTTTTTTGTTAATTCAATATCTTTTGAACGGGCACTGAAAAAAAAAAATGATTGAATATGCAAAATCGTTTAGTTGAATACGTGAAAAATTTGCATTACCCATTACAATGTAGTGTGTAATGGAAAAAATTTGCATTACCCATTCAAATTTTAATGTGTAATGGAAAAATTTCAATTACCCATTGAAATGTAGTGTGTAACAGAAAAAATTTCCATTACCCATTAAAATGTACTGAGTAATGGAAAAAATTTCCATTGCCCATTCCAATTTTAATGTGTAATCAAGGTGTCTTACTTTAGCCCCAACTGAAATTTCATGACATTTAAGGTTTTTTTCAGGCAAGGAATAACGATTTTCTCATGACTTTTGGTATGGCTTAGTATACCACAAAAATGTGTATGATAATTATTGTTGTATGTACTTTTCAGAATTTTCGTATTTTCAATCAGCTTTTCGAAAAAATTTGTCTCGCGGGCCAACAAAAAATATACGAAAATTCTTCAAACTTACCTAACTAAATAATTTTACATACACTACCGACAAAAAATTTCCTGACAAAACTTCAAAAAAGGTCTGAAACGTTTTTTGATGCCATTTCGTCAAAATCGGAAGTGAACATAAACTAATTTAACAAACGGCATTTTAAATAAATGTTTTTTGCCTTTGTTTCCCTCTCTTCAGGTGCCCCCGTCTTCTAGAGGAAATTTTTTAAATAGATTTTCACGATTGGATTCATAAAGGGGAAAGTTAGACCTTTAATTTCTTTTTTTTTTAACTTTGAGCGATTTTTATTTCCAAAGTTATTCTGTTTTTTGCGAAAAAACACGAAAACATGGAGGATTCATGAAAAACTTCAGGATAGCAAAAAGTTGCGTCTGTTTTCGATGAGTTCAGAGGAATTTTTTCAGATTTTATTTTTTTATTTTTGTTTTCTCATTTTCTGGGTCGGAACTCAGATCATTCAATTACCATAATTCGAGAACTATGGGATTGCTGATAAAAATTTAAGAGGGGAAAATAATTTATTTTACCATTTTCAGCACATTGAAATTATCTTTTAAATTTCTTTCGCAATTTTTTTTCCAGCCTCAACATGAGCAAAAAAAATTTGGAAAAAAAACTCTGAAATAATTCCTCTGAACTCAACGAAAACGAATGCAACTTTTTGCCTTCTTGAAGTTTTTCATGAATCCTCTTCGTTTTCGTGTTATACGGGATTTTTGAAATTTTCTATTTTTTCACAAAAAACAGTATAACTTTGGGAAAAAATCGCTCAAAGTTAAAAAAAAAACTTTCCCCTTCACGAGTCCAATCATAAAAATGTATAAACAAAGTTTCCTCTAGAAGATGGGTGCACCTGAAGAGAGGGGAAAAAGGCGAAAAACAGTTGTTTTCAAAATAGAGTCCAAATGTAAAAGAAAATTATAGAAATAATCAACAAAAATTTGAAATTCTTAAAAAATAAATACACAAAACAGCAAGGATAGTGAACTTGTTACGAATACCATAAAGAAAAATCAGGTTCAATATTTATTTTTCATGACATTTCATGACTTTTTTAAGGTTCAGTCTAATTTCATGACATTTAAGAATTTTCATGACTTTTCAGGTCGTTAGACACCCTGGTAATGGAAAAAATTGTAATGGATAATGGAAATTTTTTCCATTACACACTACATTTTAATGGGTAATAAAAAATTTCCATTACACATTAAAATTTTAATGGATAATGGGATTTTTTTTCATTACACACTACATTTAAATGAGTAATGGAAATTTTTCCATTACACATTAAAATTTTAATTGCCAATGGCAATTTTTCCATTCACATTAATATTGTAATGGGTAATAAAAATTTTTTCCATTACAGTGTTGGTTTCGATATGCGGCCGTGTAGAGAATTAGGGAAGGAAGAAATCGGCTGCTATTCGGCCAGCGGTTCCAAATAAAATTAGAAATTTTTGTATAAAAATTGTCCAATTTTATTTGGACACACTGGCCGAATCACAGCCGATTTCTCCCTTCACTATTTTTCCATTACACACTACATTTTAATGAGTAATGGAAATTTTTCCGTTACACATTAAGATTTTAATGAGTAATGGAATTTTTTTCCATTACACACTACATTTTAATGGGTAGTGGAAATTTTTCCATTACGCATTAAAATTTAAATGGGTAATGGAAATTTTTTCCGTTACACATTTGAAAAGTAATGAAGAATGCATTACTTTTCCATTACAAATTTTGCAATCCTGACTCTCGATAATCTTTTGGACTCACACTACTTCCACTTTAATGCCTAACGGGTAATATTGAACAGAACTTTCTTTAATTTTCGCTCACATGTAAAGTCACTTCGTTCAGTTTTTAATAAATATTTCACTCGCATACCGAAAAAACAACAAAATCTTCTTAATGCACAATATTATACGGGATTTTTCGATGTTACCCGGTATTACCCGATATTATCCGATATTACCCGATACTACCCGATATTACCCCACTGTAAAAAAAGATATGAAATTTCAAACATTTTTACGATACAACTGTCACGGAAATTCACAAACACGGAATATGAAATGCAAATTCATACACATGTATGGTAAATTTAAAGCAGATATATTAATTGTAATATACTATTTGAAATTTCAATATATTATTTGAAATTTCAATATGCTGTTTGAAATTAAATATACATGTATAGTAAATTTCAGAAGAGATATTAATTTCAATATACTATTTGAAATTTAATATACATAGTGTAGGAAAATCAACAATTTTGTCTTAAATTCAATATTTGTATATTAAAATTAAAAGAGTGAACATTGAAAATTAATATCCCCGTATATGAAAATGGTTTTTATATACTTTTTCGCAATTTTAAGATACATTATTGGAAATTAATACACTCATGTCTTAAAATTACAATCAGTCACGGTGGAAAATGTCTTCAAATTTAATATAAAAAATAATATTTATGAGAGCGTCACGGTTTTTTTCAAACAGTTTCGAGGATTTACATAACGACTGAGGGGTCAGAGGCTCTGAAATTAAGTTATGAGGGGTCACTTAACTTATGAAGGATCAGTAATCATGGAATTAAATTTTGCGGTTTCACATAACCTACGAGGGGTCAGAAATTAAGTTATGAGGGATAACTCAAGTTGTGAGTATTTACTCAAGTTATGAGGGGTCAGGTATTCTGGAAAACAGTTTTGAGAGTTCACATAACTTGTGGAGAGTCAAGGGTCCTGAAATGAAATTATGAAAAGTGACTTAACTTATGAGGGGTCAGGAATCCCGGAATTCATTTTGCGGCTTGACAAAATCTACGGGGAGTCAGGGGTCACGAAATTAAGTTATGAGGGGTAACTTAAGTTATGAGGAGTCACTTGAGTTATGAGGGGTCAGGTATTATGGAATAAAGTTTTGAGAGTTCACATAACTTATGAGGGGTCAGGGGCCCCGAAATTAAGTTATGAGAGGTCGCTTAACTTATGAGAGGCTACGGTTTTGTTCAAACATGTTTTGAGGGCTCACATAACTTATGAGGGGTCAGGGGCTCTGAAATTGAATTATGATGGGTCACTTTATTTATGAGAGATCAGGTATTCTGGAATAAAGTTTTGAGAGTCCACATAACTTATGAGGCGTTAGGGCCCCCGAAATTAAGTTATGAGAGGTCACGGTTTTATTCAAACCAGTTTTGAGGGTTTATATAACTTATGAGAGGTCAGAAGCCCCGAAATTAAGTTATGAGGGGTCAAGGACCATAGAATTAAGTTTTGCGACTTTACATAATCTACGAGGGGTCAGGGATCGCGAAATTAAGTTATGAGGGGTAACGTAAGTTCTGAGGGATCACTTAAGTTATGAGGGTTCACGTATTCTGGAATAAAGTTCACATAACTTATGAGGGGTCAGGGGATTCGAGTTCGCAAATCAAAAACCAACTTTCATGGTTTATTGCTCATTCAAAAGCATATACTATGATATTATTTCGGCACTCCAGCATTCAGATATCATACCAGTAGAGGCACTTTACAAGTAGTCGATAGCGTAATAGGTAGCGTGTTAGGTAGATAGGTAGGATGGTAGGCAGGGTCGAGGGTTCGATTCCCGGTCTCAGAGAGAAATTAGATCGGGCTATTCGTAAAGATTTTTGTTTTTTTTTCTGTGAATCTCTTTTTGGGGTCGGTAAACTATGAATATTAAATTATTTTGCAAGGGCTATATATTTTTTATAACATGTTTAACAACAATTAATTTAGCTACGGTAACGTAATTTTGATGAAATGAATATGAAAATTCAGGCATGTATTGTGATGTCAAAATAAACGCGTAGATTAATTTTAATACACATTTTTTGAATAATAATATCCATGAAATTGAAATTTCAATGGCATGTATATGATTTTTTAAATACAACAGTATTTTTAAATTTAACTGCATACTTTTATTCTTCAAATTCGGGTCCATGAATTTTCAATACTGAAATTGAAATTTCATACACGGTATCTGTAAAAAAAACTTCCTACACATGTATATAAATTTTAATACAGATTTTTTTAACAGTGCCGATATTACCCGATATTACCCGCTACTACCTGATATTACCCGATATTACCTGATATTACCCGTTATGACCGAGTATTCGAGTAGAAAGGTACCCGTTATTACCCGGATAGTTTCGGGTTATCCGGTTATCCGGATATCTGGATACCCGAATAAGTTCGAGCTCTACTGAATACTGAACCTTTCTAACGATCTAACGCTGACACGATACCTACTACGCTATCATCTACGCACGAGCCCGTGATATATATACATCTCAGAAGTAAAAAGAAGGACGCCAGTATTAAATCCCAAAAATTCGAATTCAAAAAAATCCCAAAAATTCAAAAGAAATCCTAAAAATTTGAAATCTGAAATTAACAAAAAAAAAAATAAAAAAAAAACAAATCACATAAGTCAAGCCAAAAACTTGGCGTGCGTAAATTATTAAAGACCAAGCCAAACTAAAAAACTTGGCGTGCAGGGTTAAGAAAAATAAGCCCGGGAGGTGCTGTAGGATTTCCACGAGATAAGATAGAAAATTATTTTTTTCACCCATGCAAGATTTTCGTGCTTTTCACCATATGCGTAGACAGCCGAAAAGTGACTCTTAGCTGTCAAAAAAGAGCCCCTTTTTGGCTATCCACGCATATACTGAAAAGCACGAAAATCTCCCATGGGGAAAAAAAAGATCGTGTGCAACGCGGGCCAGAGATTTGTCTTTTTTCTCGCGTGGTTGCGGCCCTCGCTTCGCTCGTTGCGGCAAACTTCACGCTCGACAAAAAGACTTATCTCTGGCCCTAGATGCACAAAATACTATTACCTACTCATATAGTGATAACACAGATTATTATCACTTGTATTTTTTACTGTCAAGTACAGTAGACGATGAGATAACTTGACTGCTTGCATATCTTGACTCTCCCTATGACCGTTTCTCCCCACTTCAAACCTTTGAACGACCGCGAAACATCTATGAGCATGGGTATTGCCAACATGCGTAGTGCGCATGCGCTTAGACACGCGAGTGGGAGAATGAGGGGAGAGTTAAGTTATGTTTTCGGCCCCGTCGAGTTAAGTTATCTGATCGCTCACTGTAGTTTGCTGACGATTACTGACCAAGAACATTTATGACAAGGAAGTAGCTATTGTGATTTATCAAATTCGGACATAACCAAGGGTCAATAAAAGATTCTTAACTATTCCAGAAATAATGATAATATCATTGTTCGTTCATTTAAATATAAACCTTGGACAAGATTTTTCTCAGTGAACTTTTCTCATAGTTACTCACTAGTTTACCCTTACCTCTTGTGTATATTCCCATAGTGGCTCACTAGGGCACTTGATCAATTATTTTCTTTTTCATCTTCTCGTTCATTTACTCCTTCGTTAAGCGATAAGGGCGGATGGTCTCGGTTTTTCCTCGCCGAGCGTACTGGTTCTTAACCCTGCACGCCAAGTTTTTTAGTTTGGCTTAGTCTTTAATAATTTACGCACGCCAAGTTTTTAGCTTGGTTTATGTGATTTTTTATTTAATTTTCTTTTGTTAATTTCAGATTTCAAATTTTTAGGATTTCTTTTGAAGTTTTGGGATTTTTTTGAATTCGAATTTTTGGGATTTAATACTTGGCGTCCTTTTTTTTTACTTCTAAGAAGTATTTTGTGATTGATTTCACTTCTTTTTGAAAGTTGTTTCGAAGTACACTAGTGGAAAAAATTGAGGGATCAAAAAATTTTCCCAAATTTTTAGTGGTTTTTAACATTGCTGTATCTCAGTGAAAAATGATCGTATCGAGGTCTAAAAGATAGCATTTTGAAGCTTGACGTTTCTAGTTTTTAGATATTTTAGCAAAAAAAAATTCGAAGCTACAGGTTTCACGCAATTATGAGAAATACCAAGAAAAAAAAATTTGGCAAATTTGCATCGCTTTTGTTTTGGCTGTAATTTTTGGGAGAAAATTCTTTCAGCTAAAACATTATAAGGACCGAATAGCTTGTTTATTTAGCTTCAATTTGTATTTTTGAGACCTCGCTGCGATCATTTTTCGCTGAGATATCGAGCTTTTACGAAAAAAGACACTTTTCTGTTTGACCATTGATATCTCAGCAACCAATGATCGCACAGAAATCAAAAGGGGCGTTTCACAAACTTGAATCAATGCTCTACAAGAATTATCAATGGTTTTTTGAAAAAAAAAAAATGTTTTCCATCCTTGCCATGAATTTGAAAAAACAGGGCAAAAAGGGCTATTTACGGTTTTTTAGAAAATCAACGGCCAAATTAAAAATATTGACCAAACGACTGATGTTGAGCGTGACTTTTACAGCTCAATATACCCATAAGATCCCTTCAAAGTTTCAATTTGATCTATCGAACGGTTTTTTTGTTTCAAGCAATCAAATTTTTGAAAAAAATTAAAGGATCATGTTCTGCCCCTAAACGTCATGATCATTATTAAAGTGGAAAACCATTTTTTTTGGCTTTTTTCACATTTTTATCACAAACAGCGTTTAAATGTACAGAAAAAAAAAATTTCAAAAAAATTGGAAAAAAAAATTTTTGAAAATTTTTTTGATTTTTTTTCATAAATTTAAACGCTGTTTGCGATAAAAATGGCGGAAACACTCGGAAAAAATTTCTTTTTTTTTATTTTCATAATGATTTTGAAGTGTAAAGGGGCAATAAACATGATCCTTTAATTTTTTTCAAAAATTTGATTGCTTGAAACAAAAAAACCGTTCAATAGATCAAATTGAAACTTTACAGGGATTTTGTGGGTATATTGAGCTGTAAAAGTCACGCTCAACATTAGTCGTTTTGTCAATATTAAGAATTTGGCCGTTGATTTTATAAAAAACCGTAAATAACCCCTTTTCTCCTGTTTTTTCAAATTCATGGCAAGGATGGAAAACATTTCGAAAAACCATTGACAATTCTTGTAGAGCATTGATTGAAGTTTGTGAAACGCTCCTTTTGATTTCTGTGCGATCATTAGTTGCTGAGATATCAATGGCCAAACGGAAAAGTGTCTTTTTTCGTAAAAGCTCGATATCTCAGCGAAAAATGATCGCAGCGAGGTCTCAAAAAAGCAAATTGAAGCTAAATAAACAAGCTATCCGGACCTTGAAATGTTTTAGCTGAAAGAATTTTTTCCCAAAAATTACAACCAAAACAAAAGCGATGCAAATTTGCCAAATTTTTTTTCCTGGTATTTCTCATAATTGCGTGAAACCTGTAGCTTCGAATTTTTTTTTGCTAAAAGATCTGAAAACTAGAAACTTCAAGCTTCAAAATGCTTTTTTTTAGACCTCGAATGACCATTTTTAACTGAGATACAGCATTGTTAAAAACCACTAAAAATTTGGGAAAATTTGTTGATCCTTTAATTTTTTCTACTAGTATAGATAGAAAATGCTATTTGAAGAAATCAATTCTCGAAAAACCACCCTAATATATATATCATAATATACGTAGATAAGGCATTTAAAAAATTCGAATCTCAAATGACTATTCCAATATAAGTTGACACCTGAAATAGTGGCTACCCTCATATATATCGTATAAATACATGTAAAAATTAAAAATACATGTATAGATCGAACAACATTTGAATACATACATATACATAAAAATACATAGTACATAGATATATATATACCTGCACATACCTGTATATACCTGTATATACTAGTATATACCTGAATATACCTGTATATACTAGTATATACCTGAATATACCTGTATATATCTGTATATACCTATATACCAGTATATACCGTATTTGATGATGATGCTGATGATGATGATGATGATGATGATGGTCGAAGGTTGATGGAGAGAAAGAGATCAAAAATATATATCATAATTTTTTAATAATATTTAGCTTCGTAGGGCTCGGGCGCTGATTTACTGAAAATTCATCGAAAACAATTCGTCGAATCACAATTCGTCGAAAACAATTCGTCGAAAACACAATTCGTCGAGAGCACAATTTATCGAATCCCAGTTCGTCGAAACACAATTCGTCGAATCGCAATTCGTCGAAACACAATTCGTCGAAACACAATTCGTCGAAACACAATTCGTCGAATCGCAATTCGTCGAAACACAATTCGTCGAAACACAATTCGTCGAATCACAATTCGTCGAAACACCATTAATCGAAGATTGCGGAAAATTCGTGAAAAGTACTGTTTTGAAACTACATTCTATATTCTATAAATATTCTTAGTGATGTTCAAATACAGGGGGAAAAATTGATAAAAATTTGTAACTACAGCGGGAAATACTGAATTTTTTTTCGAATCACAATTCGTCGAAACACCATTAATCGAAGATTGCGGAAAATTCGTGAAAAGTACTGTTTTGAAACTATCGCGTGAAATATTTATGGAGATGTTCAACTATAGCGGGAAATAATCGCTATTCGATAAATTGTACTCGACGAATTGTGATTCGACGAATTGTGATTCGACGAATTGTGATTCGACGAATTGTGATTCGACGAATTGTGTTTCGACGAATTGTGATTCGACGAATTGTTTTCGACGAATTTTCCGCAGACGTCGGGCGCTGGGCGCCCTCGCGTTGCCTCAGCCCTAAACCCCAAGACCAAACCCGACTCCTCGATTCTTCTACACGGCGGCGGCGGCGGAATTTTTTGAAAAATGTTCATTCCACATAACCTTCAAAAACAAATTTCCGCCTATTGTGCAGCCTCACCATTTTACTTTCAGAAATATTTTGAAGAACATTTGCACTCATTAACTGAGCTGCCTAAAATACGACAGTGCATGCGTATTGCTTCAATATATTAATTACATGTTATGTTGCGCATCAACCGTTCATATGCATACACACATATACCTTCTTTTTCAAACGTGATTGCGGTAGGCACAAAATATCACTCTTTTCAATAGTATTTTTTCAAATTTTACAAAAGAACACCCATCTCGATTCTTAAAAACACTAGGCCTGTTCCTGTCGGAATACGTAGTACAAAGGGGAACCGACGCGTAATTTCAACACGTGATTGGCCGCTCTCGTATTTGACGATGTCTCCCAATTTCGTCAAATACGAGGGATTCCAGTATACCAGCTATGTATCACAAGAATAACATTGCGTTATTACATGTAACTTCCGTGTTATATTGCCGCAATAAAACATGTTCACTAGGATTATTGTTTAGTATAAATTAATGATGATGATTCGTTATTCACTAATTGATAGAGGGAACATTATTTTTAAACCCTGAAGTTGTAAGAGATTATCAACGACCAAAAAACGAACAATAGATGGCCTATTATTTATTGTTATTAATGATGAATAAATTATCAATGTTTATCTTCATCATGTATAGTGTTACGTAGTCGATCAATCAATAAATTCAAATTGTGAGTTGAACAAAATATTGGAGTCATTTAATTTGCGTATTCTCATTTACACTTTTTTGTTGAAGGAAAGGTCATAATTATCATTATTATCTAGTATATGAACTTCTTAAAGGATTATAGGCAGTCAGGATTCTCAAAAAATCGATTTTCTTATTACTTCATTTTTGTAATGTCCATATATTTAAGTATATACATAGAAAATTCAATATCAATCCGACAAATATTTTCGAAGCTATGGGCATATTTTCAAACTCGTAATTACTAAGTGTAGTGTAAAGTGCTTTTGAAATCTAAGCGCGTTTTTCTCAAGACTGTGTTTGTAAGGTCAGTGAGCAAGATTTCTCAGAAATGGCATAACCGATCAGCCTTAATTTTTTGAACGACCTTTATAAATGTATTTTTCAGTATTTAATCGAAGGATTTTTTTTACCGATAAATATTTTCCATTTTATAAACAAATTGCGGCAATAATTTTCACAAAAAATCGATTTTTTTTTGAGAAGTCGCCGTTTTGTCAAAAATCAATATTTCGCTCATTCCTTCGATGAAATACCAAGTTATACCTCATGTTAACGAAATCTTTTTTATATTTTTATTTTGGATTATCTAATTCAGAGGTCGTAGATTGGCTACAGCGGCTTCGAGGATCATTATTTTTTGGAAAAAAAAAATTCAAAATAAACTTGAAAGTTAGAAAAATATGTATGTCAATTTCTACGTTAATAAATTGAAATGTCTTTCCAGTAAAACATTCTTCAAAAATCGCTTTTTCGCCCTCCTGACTGCGTTTCAACCCCTTAAAGGGGAAGAGTGCATCAAATAATTCGAGAAGTACATTTTTGTAAATACTCTTAAACAGAAAAATATCGTAACTGATTTTTTCCTAACTGCGAATTTTTCATCCTATCTGAAAAGCATTTTTTCTCAATGAAACTTTCGATTTCTTAGCCAGTGAATGCTGTCAGTTTGCTTTGAACTTAGGATGTCTGTGCACATGTGTGCATCGGCGATTTTTTCGAAGATTGTAATTGCTTTAGCTTTCAAAGCCTTTCAGAACTTCGGTGAAAAAGTGTAAACCGTTTTGTTTTTCTTTCGAACTACATACACTCCTTTTATGAAAATAGGCAAAAATGTGCTTCACGTTACGTTTGTACATGCTAGATGTTTTTTCCAAGTTTTTCATTACATAACGGATGAGAACATCTCCGCGTAGATTATTTTCATACAGCCGTCGGATTTCGCCAACTTCTTATCCCGGCTTCTAAGAATATATACTTTTGTTAAAGATTATGACTCAAAGAACAGGCGGTATTATGTTCTTGAAGAAAGATGACCACACATGTGCTTGTGGTGATTCAAGAAGATGATGGAAACGGAGAGTATGCTTTTTTTTCCTTCACGAGAGGATTTATAGTTTGAAGATGGTCGCATTAGCTGACCAAACAGTGAGATACATTAACCAGTGATTTAGTGGCGACTGCGCTGGATAGACACGCCCGTTGTTGACTCTCGAAGTCAATAGAACATTAACTAGCGGAACACATCAGCTAGCAGCTACTAATGACTGGTGCAAGTGATTGAAACCACTACTTAAGTTCAGTGATTTTTTGATGACAATGAAACACCGTTGTCATGAAAATGCACGTGAAAGAGATCGCACATATAGGTAGATACTTCCACATCACTACAAAATTGCTTGAGACAGTTAATAATCATCTATTCACCTCATTTTTGCGCCCGTATAGAGAAAGCTTCGTTATGGTGGAAAAATTATACAAAATGTTCATGCGAGAATGTCCCAACGTTCCAAAACATCGAGCAAACATATTATGATAAAATATTCATGTGTAGGTATGTAGCACAATTTATCAGCCATCTTCTTGATTCAGAAATTCTTGAACTCCTTACTTAAATGGAGAATCATCTACTACTATTCGTTATTAATTCTGATTAAAGAACCAATCGAAGCGTTAACAATTTATTGAGCCTGCCAAAGTTAAAAAAGTAAAAAAAAAAATTTCTGGGCTTATTTTTATTGGAAATTCAATCCTCTACAAAAAAGGTCCTCATATCAAATCATGTAGGATTGATAGTTCCTAAGATAATTGCTGTTTTAGTTTAAAAAAATTGTAATTTTTCTTCATATTTATACTTTTTATGGGTAAAAAATAATTTATAAACTTCTTATTTTATAGGAAATTTCATTCTCCACATAAAAGATCGTTATTTGAAATCATGTAGGTTTCTAAGATACCTAATTGAAATCTTGTTGTTAGTCAAAAAATTGTAATTTTCCTCTATCTCAAGAATAATTATTTTAAAAAAAGAAAAATTCCGAAATAAAATTTAAATTTACAAAAATATGCTAAATTTGCCCCCGAATTTTTTTTAAAATGTTACTTAGAGCATAAGTAGGTTTACTAGTAAAATAATAAGATCCGGAAAGTTTCAGATCCCTAGCTCAATTAGTTATTGAAAAAAAGTAAAATATGTAAAAAACATTTAAAAAAATTTATTTCAGGATTGCCTCAACCGATTGATCTAAATTTTTTATATGTTTTGGGGGCTCATAATAGCTCCGAGAAACAAAATTAAGAGGTATATAACTCTATAAGATCCTTGAAAAACGAATTGTTTTTCTTTTAATTTCAATTCTTAACCATGATACAATTTTTAGCACGATTATAAAATTATTGTTTTATTTCAAATCTTCTATATTTCACTATAACACTACGAATTTTTAGAAATTTTAAAAATGTTACGCCAGAGTAGAACATGATAAAAACCACTTTTCGGCCCAAATAATGAATTTATTCATATGTTTTGAGGTTCAATTTTTGTATTTTAACGCATATTTACTAGGGTGATGTAAAAAAATCGATTTTTCTGTTTTTTTACACCTCCATCGAAAAACGTTAGTACATTAAAAAAAACAAATTTTTCCAAAATTTGAGATTAAAAAAAAAAAATTTTAGTTAGTGCTCGAGCGGCTTTTTGGTCTTTTTTTAGATTTAGTTTTTTTCTCTAAAAAAGCGGTGTAATTGTTTTTAAAAAAATCACATTCTTTGCTCCAAAATTTTATGTTCCAGCAAAACAAAAAAAAACAGTTTTTTTCACCCATGCAAGATTTTCGTGCTTTTCACCATATGCGTAGACAGCCGAAAAGTGACTCTTAGCTGTCAAAAAAAAGCCCCTTTTTGGCTATCCACGCATATACTGAAAAGCACGAAAATCTCCCATGGGGAAAAAAAAGATCGTGTGCAACGCGGGCCAGAGATTCGTCTTTTGTCTCGCGTGGTTGCGGCCCTCGCTTCGCTCGTTGCGGCAAACTTCACGCTCGACAAAAAGACTTATCTCTGGCCCTAGATGCACAAAATACTATTAAATGATTAGTTCTTATTTTTCTGTATTTTTAACTACAGATTATCACAAAAAAGATAGAGAACAGAATGAACAGAATAAGTGGGATGTCACTTTGAAGATCCGGCTGAACAGTAATTTCTTTTGGTGCTAAACGGATACTTTTTCCTGTGTTCCTCAACATTTTGCAAAAGATATTGTTTTTGGTCTTCATTTTTTGTTATGAGACCGTTCAAATCTTTCATCAAAGATACTGCACGCTCAGCCGTATCATTCACAACTTGCATATTTTTGAACGTTGTCAAACAGGTATTATAATCCTGGTTATTCTCCCAAATTGCAGGATTAACGTCCAAGAAACTGCTCAAAACTCTGAAATAAATTCAACGATTTCGATGTGACGAAATTACTCAAGTCTTTTGAACCAAGCAATTGTAGTTCGCCGATGGCGTTCGCAGAACGAGTTGCAGTTAAAATCGACGAACTACAATTGCTAGGTTCAAAAGACTTGATTGATTTCGTCACATCGAAATCGTTGAATTTATTTAAGAGTTTTGAGCTCCCATGCAGTACCTGTTTGGCAACCTTCAAAAATATGCAAGTTGTGAATGATATGGCGGAGCGTGCAGTATCTTTGATGAAAGATTTTAAGGGTTTCATCACAAAAAATCAAGACCAAAAACAATATCCTTTGCAAATTGTTGAGGAACACAGGAAAAAGTATCCGTCTAGCACCAAAAGAAATTATTGTTCAGCCGGATCTTCCAAGTAACATCCCACTTATTCTGTTCATTCTGTTCTCTATCTTTTTTGTGATAATCTGTAGTTAAAAATACAGAAAAATAAGAACTAATTGTTGGAAATTGGATTTAACCCAGGTTGGCCTGACATGGCAGCAGAGCGCGCCACTGACCAAGGGGTCTATTTTGTAAGCGTTTTTGGCTCTCTGTATTATGTAACGATTACATGTTCGTTATCACGAGTTCCGCCTTCATCGGTCTTCCGGCTGCAGGAACAAAAGGAGCGATATACCATGCCTTAATAAATACTGTTATTTTCTAATCCGTCGAATCTTTTACTCGATCCCGCCGATCCTGCTGCGAAGAAACTACCAAACAACAGGTTATGGGCCCAGTTTCTCGCATCGAGTAAAAGTTTTTCAATTAAAACAATTTAAATAAGTTTTATCAGTCAATAAGGTTAGCCGAGCCTCGTGCAAATGTGCAAAACGACCATGCCCGACAGTGAACTCACGAGAGTCGAAAAATTGACGGGGATTGACAATTGGGGGTTATGGAAATTCGAAGTGCGAATTATTATCGCCGCGGGCGGCGCAATGGAAGTCGTAACTGGAGAAGTGCCGCAGCCGGTACCGCCGGCAAACATGGACGCTGAAGCTCGTACAGCACATACGAGAAAGCTTGAGTAATGGCAAAAGCTCGGCAGTTTCGCACAAAAGACGATTGTGCAGACGGTAAGTCGACCATGCATGCTCCACATAATCAATTGCCTGTCCGCAAAAGAAATGTGGAATCAATTACACAGCATTTTTGAAAATAAATGTGAGACTTCGAAGCACCTTTTGCATCAAGAGTGGTTTCCGCTGGGAAAAAATGAATCGGATGATATTTCCATGCACATTGCCAAAATTAATGATCTTGCGTGCAGATTAAAAATTCTCGGAGAGCCAGTCACCGATAGCATGATTGCAACTAAAATACTAATGACTCTACCGCAATCTTATCAAAATTTCGCAGTAGCATGGGAATTGACAGGTGAGAATGAGCGCACGCTGACTAATCTTGTAGCGCGTCTGTCGATGCATGAGCTACGTATCAAGGGAAGCGATGGTCAAGGAGGCAGTGCTTTTTCAATGAGATCAAACCAACAGCGAAAGGCAAAAGGAAAGGACCAAAAATCAGGCAATTGTTTCAACTGCGGAAAGGCTGGTCACTGGAAAAGAGAGTGTCGAAGAAAGAAGAAAAATTCAAATCAAGCTGATCCACACCGCGATCTGAGGGAAAAGGAAGTGCTTTCTTCGGCGAGGTCATCGCAGTACATTCATCGATCTCTGTCGAGTCCTCGACTTTCTTGACTCCGGAGCCAGTCAACACATGTCTCCCATGCGCAACTGGTTTGTAAATTACACAAAACTGGCTACGCCAGTCAAAGTAAAAGTAGGCAACGGCGAAGTGATATTTGCTATCGGTAAGGGAGATGTACATATTCTCTCGTTTAATGGGTCAAAGTGGGAGAATCATTACTTGACTCCTGTGTTGCATGTGCCAAAATTGAAATACAATCTCATGTCTATGTCTTCAGTGCTCGACAAGGGATTAAAGCTTGAATCGGACAATCGACAATGCAAACTGCGTAAGGAAGGAAATATTGTTGCAGTGGGAGATCGACACGAGGATCTGTACAAGATGAGATTCAGGGTCCGTGAGCACAGGTCCATCGCTAACGAGATGCAAGTAGAACGAGCCAACGTCGTTGAGGATAATTCGTTGAGAATTTGGCACAAGCGTCTTGCGCATCAGAATATTTTTCACATTCGTCGCATGCTCAACGACTGGAACATCAAAACGAAGACAGTGAAGGATTGGTCCTGTGATGGTTGCGCTCAGGGAAAAATGGGCAGGAAGCCCTTTCCGACAAGCAAGTCTCAAACAAAGAAACCAGGCGAACTGCTACATGCCGATCTTTGCGGTCCCATGGAAAACTTATCGGTCGGCAAGTCAAAATATTTTCTGCTGTTTGAAGATGATTATTCTCATTTCAAATTTTTATTTTTCTTGAGCCAAAAATCCGAAGTCAAAACGCATTTTGAAGGGCTGTTGAAGAGCATCGATACTCAACTTGGCACGAAAATCACGGCTCTTAGAACAGACAACGGTTCGGAGTTCATCAACAGAGAAATGCAAGAGATCATGAAGAAAAATGGCATCAGACACGAGACGAGCGTTCCTTACACCCCGGAGCAAAATGGAACAATCGAGCGAGAAAATAGGACGATAGTTGAGGCGGCTCGGAGCATGATCCACGCAAATAGCATGGACGTGAAGCTGTGGGCAGAGCCTGTTCACACAGCTGTCTACGTGCTAAACCGCACAGGGACGAGCAGCATCCAAGGCAAGACGCCACACGAGCTGTGGTTCGGCGAACCTGCAAAGAAGATGGAATATAAGGTTTTCGGCACCGAAGTGTGGACGCATATCTCGAAGCAAAGAGGCACAAAATGGAGTGCAAAAGCTAGAAAAGGATTTTTTGTCGGATATGATAGCTGTTCTAAAGGATGTCATATCTGGTTTCCCTCCGAAGCGAAAGTCGAGATTCTCCGCGATGTCAAATTCTCTCCTGAACGTCAATACGAGGATAAGGAAGACAAACACGTGGACATCGACACACTGTCCGCCCAAAGTGACGAGGAAGAGACACATGACGAAGAAGATGAAGAACGACGTCATCCCGTAGTAAAAAACTCCATTGAATCGCCAATGGCAACCGATGGTCCTCATACGACTCCATTGGACGATAAATGGGGACCCATTGAGATTTCCGCATTTTTCAATGGCGTATAGGAACGACCATTGATCAGTGAATGGATATCCATTGAAAAGTCACCATTGCCCAATGACGTCCATTGGACAGCAAATGCGGATGAACCGAATGATCACCATTACTCAATGATGCCCATTGGAAAGCAAATGCTGATGGACCGAGCCATCAGCATTGCCCAATGGTGTCCATTGGAAGGCAAATGCTGATGAACGAAATGATCAGCTTTACCCAATGATGTCCATTGGGAAGTAAATGCGGATGAACTGAATGATCAGCATTACCCAAAGATGTCCATTGGAAACCGCGTCGCGTTAGTTCCGAGACTTGGCGCGAGATGTCGCATTCAATGATTTTCTTCATTGAATCCCCATAGGATAATCCCCATTCCGTTTCAAATGGGGAAGTCAATCCTCATTGGAAAATCCTCATTCGATTTCAAATGGGGAATTCAATGGCGAAAATCCCCTTAGGCAATTCGGCATTCATCTCCGTTGGTTATTTTGGCAATGGGGATTGAATGGGGATTTTTCAATGGCGACGAATGGAGTTTTTTACTACGGGCATCAACCCAACGAAGAAGAGAATCAAGACGAAGAGCCTCCGGATCAGCCTAACGAAGAAATAGATCAGCACCAAAACAGAGAAGAACAAGATATTCCAGCCCGTAGATTACGACATCGTTGTAGTCTTAATCAACCAACAAGATTCCGGGATTTCGAATTTGACACCGAAAATCTCATCATCGCAGACATTCGGGAGCCTGCAACTTACCATGAAGCGATCAACAGTCCGGAACATGATGCTTGGAGAAGCGCCATGGGTGCTGAAATGGAATCCCTGTATGAGAACAACACTTGGGAACTCGAACACCCCCCTGCAAATGCCAAAATACTACCCGAACGTTAAGTGGATCGTTACAAATCAGGTGTGGGCAACTGCACAGGACGATACAAGGTGAGATTAGTTGCGAAAGGATTCTCGCAACGACCAGGGATCGACTACGAGGAAATCTTCAGTCCCGTCGTAAAATATCCATCAATTCGAGCAGTCCTGGCTATAGCTGCTGCGACGAAAATGAAGCTCAAACAATTTGACGTGAAAACTGCGTTCCTATATGGGGACCTTTCAGAGGAAATCTTTATGGCCCAACCTGCGGGATATGAGGATGGCACTAAGAGAGTCTGTCGGCTCAGAAAAGCCCTGTACGGGCTCAAACAGTCAGCACGGTGCTGGAATGCAAAATTCGTAAACTGTTTAAAGAAATTTAACCTGACTGCAACCTCGCAAGATCCATGCGTGTTTTTCTTCCATGACGATGATTAATCTCTGTTTTTGGCCATTTATATAGATGACGGTCTTATTGCATCCACGAGTGAAAGCAGAATTGAAAGTCTCCTACAACACTTAGTGGCCGAATTCCAAATAACGGTCTCACCATTAGGAGTGTTTCTGGGCATGGAGATATGGCATCTCGATGACGGTTCGATATTCGTGAACCAGGCATCGTACGCCCGCAGAGTTCTCGAGCGTTTCCGCATGAGCGAGGCAAGCTCAGTATCCATTCCGGCGGACCAACATGCTGTGTTCCCGAAAAAGAGGCACTGGAACGCGGTAAAACGAGCTTTAAAATATATTAAGGGTACACCAACCCACGGAATTTTGTTTTCGAGTCAATGCTAAAATTTGAGACTGAGCGCATTTAGCGACGCGGATTTTGCTGGCGACAAGAAAACGAGAAAATCGACCAGTGGGTTTGTTATAAAAATCGCGAACGCGCCAATAGTATGGGGTTCGTTGAAACAAAGCTTTATCGACAATGGAGTCGGAATACATTGCCGCAAGTCAAACGTGCAAAGAATTTATTTCGTTGAATAGATTAATAAGCGAGCTAGTCACTTGTAAATTGAAAGTTCCCATTATGCACATGGATAATCAAAGCGCAATTAAATTTATTAAAAATCCACAAATAACGAAATACTCAAAGCACATCGAAGTGCGTTATCACTTTGTAAAGGATCATTATGAAAGAGGAGATTTCGAGCTCGTGTATGTAAGCACGAACGAGCAAGTCGCCGATATATTCACTAAGCCACTTGGCAAATCGACATCTGCATACCTACGAGAAAAATTAAATGTAATTAGTGAAGATAATGTTTCAAACATGTCAGCCCAAAGTGGGAGTGTTGGAAATTGGACTAAACCCAGGTTGGCCTGATATGGCAGCAGAGCACGCCACTGACCAAGGGGTCTATTTTGTAAGCGTTTTTGGCTCTCTGTATTATGTAACGATTACATGTTCGTTATCACGAGTTCCGCTTTCATCGGTCTTCCGGCTGCAGGAACAAAAGGAGCGATATACCATGCCTTAATAAATACTGTTATTTTCTAATCGGTCGAATCTTTTACTCGATCCCGCCGATCCTGCTGCGAAGAAACTACCAAACAACACTAATCATTAAAACTGTTTTTTTTTGGCTTTGTTGAAACACAAAATTTTGGAGCGAAAAATGTAATTTTTCGATGGAGCTGTAAAAAAATAAAAAAAAACAATTTTTTTTTGCATCACCCTAATATTTCCATAATTTGTATTTATTAAAAATAATATTTCATATTCAAATTAACAACAAATATTTTTTTGCCATAACCAAAAATTAAAGAGTCAATTTTATAGCAATTTTAACAAATATTTTTAGGAACAACATTTTATAATAAAACTCGATTATTTATATATTTTTATAGACTTGAGACATAGATATAACCGAAAGTGATCGAACTGATGAAAGACAAGAACATTTTTTTCTGAACAAATGTAAACTTCCAAAAAAATCTAAGTTTCATTTTCTTCATTTATTTTTGTTGTAATTAATAAGCATAACAGTTTACACAAATAAAAGAAGTTCTTAAAGATTGATAGATATACGGTAAAGTACAGTTATAATATAAAAAACAGTTTTTAATAAATCAATAATAAAAAGGGAAACAAATATCTAAAAGATCTATTTTTCAAAAACATTGCGGAATCACATTTGAACTATGAGTGCGCAAATGGTCTTGGAACTATTGGATGTTGCTTCCATGTTGCCGCGATTACTTATTACTTGTCACACGGGATATATTTGTCGGAAATTCCGAGGCCTACTGAAACATTGAGGACATTATCAGATAAAGACAATGTTTCACCTGCGATTAAAGAAGACAGTGACCAAGACTGATGGAATGTGATTCTGCAATATTTTTGAAAAATATTTCTTTTAGATATTTGTATTCCTTTTTATTATTTATTTATTAAAAACTGTTTTTTTAATGTTATAATTGAGGTTTTCCCTCTCATCGGGACCCCCTTTTAGGCCGACCTCTTTCGAATTGATTGCAACTCGAGCATGTTTTTAGTGTTGCCTGAAAGTATATTGTACACCAATTTTCAGATCTCCAACTATAATACTCTTTGGAATACACGAAAAGTTATATTTTGAACTTTTTGCGTATTCAGCTCTTCGGAGCATGGTGTGAAATGAAATCGAAAAAATTATTTTCTAATAGCTCCCGATCGGAGATTCCCTGCGCTTTTAGAAAAAAATATCAGCGATTTCGAAAAAAACAAATTTATTTAAATTTCGGCCAAAAACCGAAAAATATGATTTACAAAAAAAGGGCATAATTTAATTCAGCGGAACAATTTTTTTTCATGTTCTGTATATATCTGAGAAGTCACGATATAAATTTCAAGTTGGAACTCGTATCCATTTACTAATTCCAAGTCTTTTAGTGGGATAAAAATTCTTAAGTATCGTGTTTTTCGTATTCAACAGTTCTTTGATATATTATATAGTTTTTTGAATGGATTTCGAATTTTATAAATTTACTAAGTTCGAAATTCGTTAAAAAAACTACATAATTCCAATTTTGCGAAACAAATTTTATTACAATTTTATAAAAATTTTATAAATTTCCAATTTTGCATTCAATATTTAATAAATGTTAAAATAAAATTTCGAAAAAAATGCCAATAAATTTTTTTTTTAGTTTTCACGCTCTTTAAATGCAAATTTAAGAGAAAAAAAGAAAAACTATTTTTTATTTTTTATTTTTAACACCATTAACACCGGCACACAAAATCCAAAAAGTGGTCTGTACTTTTGACTAGACCCACCTATCGATATGTATTTTGATGCGCTGAATCCGAATCCGAAGTCCGTTTGGCTCATACACCCTCAACATTTTGAGTAAATTGCGAAAAACGACTAAAAATGGCTAAAAATTGTGAAAAATCGCAGTTGTGAGTATGAAATTTTTCTCATTGGACTAGATCAAGTATGTTTTTCATGTATTTTGATGCGCTGAATCTGAATTCGAAGTCAGTTTGGCTCGTACACTATCAAAAGTTGGAGTAAATTGCGAAAAACCGCTAAAAATGGCTAAAATTTGCGCAAAATGGCAGTAATGAACATGAAACAAATTTTATTGAACTGGATCAAGTATGTTTATTGTGTATTTTGATGCGCTGAATCCGATTGCCGAGTCAGTTAATCTCGACCATGCATTCACTGCCCACACAACAAAAATACGTCCCAAATACGTCTTTCGGACATCACGTCAATTGTTCCGTGATGGTAATGGGATGGTCCCATGGGATTCCCATGGGCTCTAAAGTGTCCGCAGTGATTACCGGAATGGGATCGTCCCATTGTCGTCCCGGGATGTCTTCGGGACGTCTCTTGGACTGTAAATACAGCAGAGTGGAGATATCGATGAGATATTATCGAGACTTCTTAAAGACGTCACCAAGGTATTCCAGAATTATCAGACACAGCAATGATACGTCCCAAGTACGTCTTTTGGACATCACGGCAATTGACTCAATTGTCCCGTGATGGTAATGGGATGGTCCCATGGGATTCCCATGGGCTCTGAAATGTCCGCAGTGATTACCGCAATAGGATGGTCCCACTGCCGTCCCGGGATGTCTTTGGGATGTCTTCGGGACGTCTCTTGGACTGCCAACACAGCAGTGGATAATTATTTTTATTTCGATTTAATATTAATTAATTTCAATTAATTAATTAAATTTCAATAAAATGGGTACAGTACAGAGGGAGACAGCAAGTACTCCTTGTAATATGGCCTCTCATGAAGTCTGACTCCTTTCGGTGTCAAATGTCCGTGTTCACGCTCGGCTACATAAGCATTCTAGTTGCATGATCCGTATGTGAGAGGCTTTGCCATCTCGCGGTGAGTCTGGAACTAACGCCGTGGAATGGCTGACCTCCTATAGACATCTCTAAGAGAGTCCGCTGGGATCGTCTACACACGGTTACGGCAGGATATCCTCAAGACATCCCCCATTAATCTCGCGTAGAACAATGTCTTACCAGCACCTTCCAGAGACATCTGTATGAGAGTGCGCTGGGATCGTCAAAATACAGTTATGACAGTATATCCTCAAGACATCCTATATTAATCTTGCGTAGAACAATGTCTTACCGGTACCTCCCAGAGACATCTCTAAGAGAGTACACTGAGATCGCCGAAACACGGTTACGATAGGATATCCTCAAGACATCCTACATTAATCTCCAGTAGACCAATGTCCTACCAGTACCTCCCACAGACATCTACAAGATAGTGCGGTACGATCGTCTACACGCGATCACGGCAGGATATCCTAGAGACATCCTATATTAATCTCGGGTACAACAATGTCCTACCAGTACCTCGCACAGACGTCTATAATAGAGTGCGTTGGGATCGTCCAATTACGGTTGCGACAGGATATCCTCAAGATCTGCTATATTAATCTCGGGTAGAACGGAATCCTACCGGTACCTCTCAGAGACATCTCTAATAGAATGCGCTGGGATCGTCTAAATACGGTTGCAACAGGATATCCTCAAGACATCCTATATTAATCTCGAGTAGCTCCCATAGACATCTACAAGACAGTGCGGTACGATCGTCTACACACAGTAACGGTAGGATATCCACAAGACATCCCATATTAATCCCGGGTAGAACAATGTCCTACCGGTACCTCCCAGATACATCTATTAGAGAGTGCACTGAGATCGTCTAAACACGGTTGCGACAGGATATCCTCAAGACATCCCATATTAATCTCGAGTAGACCGATGTCTTACTAGTACCTCCCACAGACATCTACAAGTGAGTGCGGTACGATCGTCCACACACGGTGATGGCAGGATATCCTCAAGACATCCTATATTAATCTCGGGTGGAACAATGTCCTACCACTACCTCCCACAGACGTCTATAAGAGAGTGCGTTGGGATCGTCTAATTACGGTTGCGACAGGATATCCTCAAGACATCTCATATTAATCCCGGGTAGAACAATATCTCACTGGTTCCTCCTATAGACGTTCATAAGACGTACTATCTTGGTAGGACACGAATGGGACTATCTCGGGATGGTCCCGGGATCAATTTCGCTGTGTGGGTGCCGTCCAAAAGTTTGAACACTCTCGCCCCAATTCCGAGCTGCACAAAAAAGTTGCACTGCTCTTTTAAAAATGATGATATTTCAATTTAACAAGCGGCGTTTTAAAGAGGATATATTCAGCTTCATTTTGCTTTATCCAAAAAAAAATTTCGATTTTTTCGAAATTCGGTACGTTCTTTGAAGCATATGGTCGTTTTTTTGTTTTTTTTTTTTTGGTGTACGACTCATGAAAATTTTTTTGAATTGTTTTTCACATGAAAAACTTGTGGAGGGGAGTATAAGTTTCAATTTCATTTGTTAAAAAGTTCCGTTCAATTTTTTTTCGCAAAAAACAACCCTTTTTATAAAATGAAGCGTAACTCCATAACTACTGAGTTTTTGTGAAATCATTAAGAGGGTGAAAAGTTGCATATAATTGTTTTGGATTTACATAATGGAATTTGTTCAGAATTTTTTCTCAACATTTTTTTTCGGGGTTTTTCACTGTCAACGAGATTTTTTTAAATCTTCAACATGGCGTCTCTTGCCTCAACTACAGGCTTTTTCTTCGAAAAAAGTCATTTACATGGCTTTTTTTATCGGAAAACCCGTGGAGATGAGGCACACGGAAAAAAAGGAACAGTTAAAAATACAGGGGTTACCCAGTTCGCATTGGACTCGAGGAATTGCACAGCGATATTTACTGAAATAAACTGCTCAAAATGCAGTGAGCTCAAAATGAATTTTTACAGTTTCTGCACTGTCCTATTTGGACCGGAGCCACCCCACAGTTTCTTTTACTGGAACGCATAATCCAAAATACAGTGTAGTCCGAAGTAAATTATACAGTTTAACATTGAAATATAAACTTGATGAAATCCGTAAGTTTACAGTATTAATGTGTATTATATACTATGAATGCGTTTATTGTATGGACAGTGCCCACGTAAGTGTTTCAATGGTGAAATCCTCTGTTGAAGAAAGTCGGCAGCAACTGATATAGTTTCAGTTTTCAACCGTTGCTTTGTACAGTGTGGACCAAGTGAACCCTCCAGTGAACCCACCGAATGAGGCATCGCCGAATTGAGCACATTGTCGATAGTTGCCATGTTTAAAGACCTTAATCGATTGACCTCCGATTGACAACGTCAAGCGTGAAATGAAGCCTAGTTGAAATGATAAATCAAGTGAGGATAGTAAAACTCGAGAAGTTATTTGCATGTTCGATTTTGACAAGGATGCTGCTGAATATAACTACGATGGTATTTTTTTTAAATAATTTTTGATAATTCGTGAATCACACATGCACAAAAATACGCAGAGATGAAAAAAGATAAGCCCAATACACACATGACACGTTTGATCATTCGCACATACACATAAAAAGCAAAAACTGTACAGATTTATACATTTAAGTACATTAGGTTAAATTAGATTGAACAAGAACAACCTTTTTCTTTCCGTCTCCGATGAACCACTCACTACTAACTGCCACAGCGCTTGACGGCACGGTGGCACGCGCAAGACAAGCCCTTTGTTACCACCATTACGATCAAACACTTGATAAAATTCACAGCGTCACACTGTCATTTTGACTGTCTGAATCCAGTGGCGCGAAAATAAAAAGATATATATAAATATACAAAATGCACGTGCACGCTAGAAATTACTGCGCCACACGGTAAAATTTGATGATTCACTCTGTATTCAATACAGTGTACACTGTGTATCTTGCAGTTTGTATACAGGAACAAATTCAGTGATTTCATGTAAATTCTACAGTCAAATTTCTTTACCGGGCACACTGGTTTATCCACAACTCCAACCTGTAAATAAGCCATTGTACATTGTGAAAACCTCAGTGTGCACAGATAATGTCATGAACTGTCGAAAGAAGAGTGAATTCACAGCGTCACTCTGTAAAATTTAATGAATCACCCTATGTTCGATACAGTTACGTGCAGGAAAAAAATCAGTGATCTTATGTAAATTCTACAGTAAAATTTTTTTACTGGTGACACAGAATTATTCACATACCAAATTGTAATTAAGCCAGTGTGCACTGTCAAAATCTCAGTGTGTCACAGGAAAAGTCATCATTTTGGTATGAGAGGGTCTACATCACTGTGTTCTACTGTAAAATTAAATATGTCACCCTATTTTATATCCAGTTTATGCTGTGATTTCCGCTGTTTCTTACCTCCCGAGTAATATTAACTGTTCCTTTTTTCGTGCAAGACATCCGATTGTTTAAGATAACAAAAATTTGAAAAAAATGGTGGAAAAAAATTCTGAAATAATTTCATTGAACCCAGAAGAATTGTTTGCAACTTTTTACCCCTCTAGTCATTCCACAAAAATCCAGTAGTTTTAGAGTTGCGCTTGATTTTATAAATACGATCGTTTTTTGAAAAAATTTAAATATTTTTGCAAAAAAAATAGTACGAAACTTTAAAAAAAACAAAATTGAAGCTTATACTCCCCTCTACAAGTTTTTCATGCGGAAAACAATTTTAAAAAAATTTCATGGGTCGTATGCCAAAATTTCAACGCCAAAAAAGAACAAAAAAACCGACCATGCTTCAAAGGACGTGCCGAGTTTGAAAAGAATCGAAATTTTTTTTTGGCTAAAGCAAAATGAAGCTGAATATATCCTCTTGGAAACGCCGCTTGTTGAATTGAAATATCTTAATTTTTAAAAAAGCAGAGAAACTTTTTGTGCGGCGCGGAATATCGGGCCAAGTGTTTCCAATCTTTTGAACGGCACTGTATGGATGATCAAGATTAACAGATTCGGTAATCGGATTCAGCGCATCAGAGTACATAAGAAACATACTTCATCTAGTTCAATAAAAAAAAATTCATATTCACAACTGCGATTCTCGGCAATTTTTAGGCATTTTTAGCGGTTTTTCGCAATTTAATCAAATTTGTACGAGTGTACGAGCAAAACTGACTTTGAATTCGGGTTCAGCACATGAAAATACATAAGAAACATACTTGATCTAGTTGAATAAAAAAATTTTCATACTCATAACTACGATTTTTCGCAATTTTTAACCATTTTTACCGGTTTTTCGCAATTTACTCAAAATTTTGAGGGTGTATGAACTAAACGGACTTCGGATTCAGATTCAGCGCATCAAAATACATAGAGGTAGGTGGGTCTGGTCAAAAGTACAGACCACTGTTTTGATTTTGTGTGCCGGTGTTATTAATTGGTCTTTAAGGATCACTAACGTGTTCCTTCAATTTTTCTAAAAGTTTGATGACTCGGTCACAAAAAACGACTCGACCGATTGTTTTGAAAATTGGCATGGTTTTTAGGTATGTATTGAGCTAAAAAAGAACCTCAAAACATTGATATTTTTCGCAATATCTGCAATCTTGTGGTAGATTTTCTAAAACGAGAAAAAAATCTATTTTTGTGGACTCTTTCAAGTCAAAATTAAGCACGGAAACAAATTTTTTTCGATTATGACAGTAACAGATACTTATAACGGGTAGATTTAAGTTTCCGAAACCCATCGTTCACTCTCTGTACGATCATCACTTCCAGAGATATCGAAGATTTAAAAAAAAGACAAATTTTTTTTTCTATCGCCGATATCTCAGCAAAAAATGGTCGTAGAACAAAAATAAAAAAATAAAATTGAAGCCAGAGAATCCTGCCAAACGATCCATAGATTGGTTGAGCTTGAAAAAAATTTTTGGAGCCCATCGACTGTTTTGAAAAAAGCAAAAATTTGGAGAACATTTTTAACGTTGTATTTCTTTCGACTGCGTCGAGGGTGATGCCCACCAAATTTTTTTGATTCAAAATTCCAAAACTAGAGGATTCAAGCTTCAAAATGCGTAAAAAAAAAAATTACGATTAAAATTAACAATGTTACAGCCTTTGGAAAATCGCTGAAAAATCTCGAAAATTTTGCTGTTCCTTTAATTTTTTGATTGAGTGTATATTGAAAAATTTATTCTTACATATATCTTATTTCCATGGGAGGCCGTCTAAAAAAAGCACGTGGTAAATAAAAAAAATACTTTTTTCAATTTCTATGAAAAAATTCAATTAAAACTGGCATTATGACTTCGTTATGATCAGGGATGGGCGGACTCGAATCAAAAAGTATTTAAATACATGCTTTAAATGATAAATCATTTTTGACTCGTGATTTAAACGGGCTCGGAGTATCAAGTACTTTCGGACTTGTGATTTAAACGGGCTTGGAGTATCAAGCCTTTTTTGACTTGGGATTTAAACGGGCTCGGAGTATCAAGTCTTTTTTGATTGGTGATTTGAACGGGCTCGGAGTATCAAGTACTTTTGGACTTGTGATTTAAACGGGCTTGGAGTATCAAGCCTTTTTTGACTTGGGATTTAAACGGGCTCGGAGTATCAAGTCTTTTTTGATTCGTGATTTGAACGGGCTCGGAGTATCAAGTACTTTTGGACCTGTGATTTAAACGGGCTTGGAGTATCAAGCCTTTTTTGATGTGGGATTTAAACGGGCTCGGAGTATCAAGTCTTTTTTGATTCGTGATTTGAACGGGCTCGGAGTATCAAGTACTTTTTTACTCGTCACTCCTTTCGATTAAGAGTGACAAATTCTTTTTAATTCTGAGTATATTTAAGCTTTAAATTCATTTTAATTCCTTTTTTAATCGAATTAAACGACGAAATTCATATTAATTCCTGAATATTTTTTAATTGTACCATGGTCAAATCGATCCCGGTACAACAAATTATAACTCCGCATACGGAGAATAATAATTAGTGACAAATAAATAAATAAATAAATAAATAAATAAATAAATAAATAAATAAATAAATAAATAATTAAATAATTTTTTTTTTTTTAATTTTTTAATTTTTTTTTTTTTTTTTTTTTTTTTTTTTTTTTTTTAAATACGGGCCAGTATCGACCAAATCCGGATTTGGTTTGGTTGAGTCTACGCGCGAGCATACTGGCCCGTATTAAAAAAAAAAAAAAAAAAAAAAAAAAAAAAAAAAAAAAAAAAATTTAATTATTTATTTATTTATTTATTTATTTATTTATTTATTTATTTATTTATTTATTTATTTATTTATTTATTTATTTATTTATTTATTTATTTGTCACTAATTATTATTCTCCGTATGCGGAGTTATAATTTGTTGTACCGGGATCGATTTGAGAATGGTACAATTAAAAAATATTCAGGAATTAATATGAATTTCGTCGTTTAATTCGATTAAAAAAGGAATTAAAATGAATTTAAAGCTTAAATATACTCAGAATTAAAAAGAATTTGTCACTCTTAATCGAAAGGAGTGACGAGTAAAAAAGTACTTGATACTCCGAGCCCGTTCAAATCACGAATCAAAAAAGACTTGATACTCCGAGCCCGTTTAAATCCCACATCAAAAAAGGCTTGATACTCCAAGCCCGTTTAAATCACAGGTCCAAAAGTACTTGATACTCCGAGCCCGTTCAAATCACGAATCAAAAAAGACTTGATACTCCGAGCCCGTTTAAATCCCAAGTCAAAAAAGGCTTGATACTCCAAGCCCGTTTAAATCACAAGTCCAAAAGTACTTGATACTCCGAGCCCGTACAAATCACCAATCAAAAAAGACTTGATACTCCGAGCCCGTTTAAATCCCAAGTCAAAAAAGGCTTGATACTCCAAGCCCGTTTAAATCACAAGTCCGAAAGTACTTGATACTCCGAGCCCGTTTAAATCACGAGTCAAAAATGATTTATCACTTATTTTTTTTTTAAGTTCTTTATGCCCATCCCTGGTTATGATCCTCGAGAAAATCGCGAATCGTATTTAAAAGTTAGTCGACTCAGAATTCCCCGTATATTCATATTTATGTCACGAATATTTTATTCCTTATATAATAAGACACGTAGATTGTTTTTATAGAGAATCTAATAAAAGAAAGGAATTACTTTTTTCTTCACAGGAAAGATATTTATAGATAGGAAAATGACTATTTTTAAGTAAATTGCAATTATGTTAGAAACTATTAATCCAACATGATTTCACATGCGGAGATTTTTGTACAGAATTAAATTTCCAATGAAATGAGGAGCTTATTAATTATTTTTTACCAACCAAAAATATAAATATGGAGAAAAAAAACAATTTTTGTTATTAAAATTGCAATTATCTTCAAAACTATCGATTCCAAATAATTTCATATGCAGGCTTTTTATGTAGAGGATTAAATTTTCTATGAAATAAGAACTTTATCAACTATTTTTTTACTCATAAAAAGTATAAATATAGAGGAAAATTACCATTTTTCTCACTAAAACAGCAACTATTTTAGAAACCATCAATCGTATATGATTTGGTATAAGGACCTTTTTTGTAGAGAATAGAATTTTCAATGAAAATAAGCCGAGAACATTTTTTTTCTTCACTTTGAACTTTGACGAACTTTGGCGAGCCTAAGATATGACTTAAAATTTTTGTCCTTTGCACAGATTTTTTTTGTAGCATAATGAACAATATTTTTTGTATTGCTAGAAGAATTTTGAAAAAAGCGGATTTTTGGCCCACCTTAGTATGCAGTAATGATATAAGATTATATTCGAATAATATTCACGGAACAAAAAAAAGAAGAAATATAATCATTAATAGCCCTTAGTCAAATTCAATTTTGGATTTCTCGAATTCTTATTCATATTTCATACATACTTTTTCCGGTGACTATCTGTTTTTATAGCTCTCTTTTTTTTTAACAATTTGATATGCATTCATGTCCACGAAGCTTCCTACATGAATACATACGTAAATGATTTGAATTATATTTCGTTCGATATACATTAGTAGTAGGTGTACCACTATGGCGCCCCCCACTCCTACCCCCACCATGCGGCCTCCGCCACCACACTGAAAAAAAGGCATAGTGTTAAGAACTACGGCGTAGTTGGCTCAATTACGCCGTGATGTTAAATACGGCGAAACCAATGGCGTAGTTGAGCCAACCTCCGCGCGTAGTCGGAGGTAGTTCGTTGAGCTAACTACGTCCATGTTTTGGGATAACCTTTCATTAGTTGCACTGAGAACACAGTTTAGTTATAGTTATCAAGGTAAAGTTTTGATTTGAGCCTCTGAATTCAACCCATTCAACTTAACCATTTGTTAACAGTTTACAAATCCTGATATGCTGTTTTTTTTTAATTTGTATTGCTTGCAAAATTTTTGAATATGTATATCTTTTCACTTACATAGCTTCTGGACCGGTTGCATTAAAAAACCAACAAAAAAAATCCAATTTCATCATTTCGATTTCATCTGCTTCCACAGGGAATCGAACCTGCGGCCTGCCGACCTGCCTATCTTTCCTACCTAACAACCCTAACACGCTACCTATTACGCTACCGACCATTTGTGAATTCTCTTTACTTATACGATATATCAGTGGTGAAATGCCAGAGAAAACTACACAGTCACATTTGAATATTATATGTATGAGGCATTCCACGGTATTTCGATCAAAGTCTTACCTTGATGATTTCGATTTTCCTCTAAATTTTTTATATAATTAAGGACATTGAAGAAAAATTTCCCAAATTTTTTCAGAATTTTTTGGTCGCGCGTTTTTTATTTTATTATTTTTTTTTTTAGTGGGACCACGCACTGAAAAGTACTGAAAGTTCCATTCGTACCTTGGACAGGTGTGGCGCTTACACGCGCGCAAGTTATTAATCATTTGTTTAAACAATTTGTTATTGTCAATTTGTTTAAATAATTTGTTATTGTTAATTTGTTTTAACAATTTGTTATTGCTTATTTGTTTAAACAATTTGTTATTGTTTATTTGTTTAAACAATTTGTTATTGTTTATTTGTTTAAACAATTTGTTATTGCTTATTTGTTTAAAGAATTTGTTATTGCTTATTTGTTTAAACAATTTGTTATTGTTTATATGTTCAAACAATTTCTTGTTGTTTATGTGTTTTAAAAATTTGTTATTGTTAATTTTTTTTAGTGGAACCGATGGAAAAATGCTCTTACAGAGAGAGTATATATAATATTCAAATGTGACTATTATCATATTGTCATACTGAATATTATATGTATGTCCTTCAAGTTTTGTTTTTATCCAATTTAGCTATATAATATAATTGCATCAACCTGACTTGGCCTCTATTGAAATTTACAGCCGGGTATGTCAACAAAATTTAATTTACTTTTAAAAAAATTTTATTGACGTGATAGTAACAAAAGATTGCATTCGAATTATTATAAGATCATTCATTTAATTGCAAACTTTTTTCGATTGATTTATGAGTCATTGGATTCAATTTTCAAAGAGAAGTTTGTTTAATGTTTCTATTTTATTAATTCACAGTCAAACCTTAGACAGCTCAACATTTATTTTTTTCGTTCAAATTCAATCGCTTATGTCTTTCAAGTTTTGTTCTTTTTTTAGATTAAATACATATCAGAATTGTATCATCCGTAATACATTCAACTCTAAGGAATGGCAAATTGGCGGCAAAGTCGTCGCGTAGTTAGCTCAACGACATGCCTTTCTGTGGATCAACCGCCGATTGGTTAACTAAACATAAAATGACTATTGACTTAACGGGGACTGCTCAACCTCATCGCCTAGTTGGTAATACTTCAATTTTTTTTCAGTGCACAATAATTTTCTCCCACCTCCGAGGAAATTTATTGCAGCGCGGAGAACGATAGCGCCCGGGGAAGAGGGGGTAGGCCCCCCATAGTGGTACATTTTTTATTTTTAGACGGGCGTGTGTTTAGGCCATATTGTTCTCGACATACGCCCTTACTCATCCTAAACTTACATACGCACACTCACACACGTAATTATTTTTTATTTTACTCACCACGCTCTTTCCCGTCTTCGCTCTCTTCTATACCGTTATCTCCCAGGGATTTTCACGTAATGTTTTTTGGTGCAATGTTCTCGCACACATGCACATACACTTTTTCGCAATTTAACACTATTTATTTTCAATTCATTCTTTTTAAAATTATTTTTTTTACATTATTTTCGCGCAATGATTTTATTTTTTCACGCAATGTTTTTCAATTATACTATTTTTCGGGCAATGTTATTCATGCTGAATGATTTCACACACTTTTTTCATCGCACGCTTTTTTCACGCAATGTTTTTTCTTTCGTGCAATGTATTTCTTTCACGGAAAAAAAGAACAGTTAATATAACAGGGGGGCCGGGGAAAGTCATCATTTCTGTCCTCGAATCGAATGCGAACCAAGCCCCCCTGTCATATTAACTGTTCCTTTTTTTCCGTGTTTTACACTTATTTTTTTCACTTTCCATCATGCGCGCATTGTTTTTATCGCGACATTTTTTTCACACTTTTTAAGTTCGAATCTTTTTTCAATTCATTATTTTTATAATTATTTTCTTTTTTACATTATTTTCGAAACAATGTTTTTCTTTTTACATTTTTCATGCATTGTTTTTGTCGCGGTATTTTTTTCACACTTTTTAGTTCTAAATTATTTTCAATTCACTATTTTTTATAAAAATTTTCATTTCTAACTTATTTTCGCGTGGTATTTTTTTTACGCTATTCACGCATTGTTTTTGTCGCGATGTTTTTTCACACTTTTTTTAGTTCTAAATTATTTTCGATTTTTATAATAATTTTCTTTTTACGTTTTTTCATGCGATATTTTTTCTTTCGCGCAATGTTTTTCTTTTTATACTTATTTTTCACTTTTTATCATGCGCGCTTTATTTTTTGCGCATTGTTTTTGTCGTGATATTTTTTTTCGCACTTTTTTAGTTCCAAACTTTTTCGACACTCACCGCGCTCATCACAGCACCGATAAATATTTCCCCGCGGCAATCGATTGCGATTCGCTTAAAATTTTTAAATTTCAAAAAAAAATCTTAGCATTACAAACACGAGAAAAAAACGATACAAGCGTCTTTAAAATGCACGAGTTAAAATAACGAAGAGCTGTACGCAGACTTCGCTGGCGAAAAGCTAATGAAGTTATAATGAAAAAAGAGATGATGATCTCACCGAATACAACGTTCTTACCGCGCCTCTCGCCCCTCTAGCAGAGCGCGTGTTATAAGCCCGCGATGACCGTGAACTTGCACTGTAAAAAAAGATATGAAATTTCAAACATTTTTACGATACAACTGTCACGGAAATTCACAAACACGGAATATGAAATGCAAATTCATACACATGTATGGTAAATTTAAGGAGGTTCACTAGTGTTTGCGGAAGATGAGGGGGCTGGGCGGAAACCCTATGCTTATACACGGGCTTCACGAAGTGTAGCCAACCGCCGAAATGACTTATCTCGAAACGGAAAATTGCCGAATTTTGAGAGATAATGTAGAGCAGAATGGCTAAAGTTCCCTTTTGTAGAGTTTATGATTTATTAAAAATATTCTGTGAGGCTGAAAACACCAAAAAATACAATTTTATAATTCTTATAATTTGCGGCGAAGTGCGGCAACAAGGTGTAAATTTTTTGCGGTTGGTATCCATGAAGTGTCATGGCGACTCCGACCAGCTGAAACTCGTTACTCGAGCAGTCTACGCAATCATGCCAAATCAACAGTACAGGTGGAGAGGCAAATTAATAAGCAAAAAGAATTATGAACATATGTTAAAACGTGTAGAAAATGGGAAAAACAGGAAAAAGTGCCGTGATAAATTGCCTCAAGAAATACCCGAGAATACATCAGTATCTTCTGAGTACGAGAACTCCGACGTAGGATGCCGTATCGTCGATATAGGCCATTTAGCCACTCAGATGAAGTGCTGTACTATTTGCGAGGAAAAATTATCACTGTGTGATATTGAAAAAGAAACAAGGAAAGGACTTGCATCGATATTTTACGTGCGATGTCAACAGTGCCTGCTGCTAAACACCGTGACAACCGGCAAATATCATCCGCATCCTACGAGTGGTCGCAAGATGTTCGACATCAATTCCAAAGTCGCGTTAGGTGAGCACGATTTTATAAATTTTTCTAAACAAAACCGAACATAACCTATTATTATCCTCAGAAAATAAGCTTTTTATTCGTAAATAACATTTTTTGCTCAGTGCGCAAACAGTATGTCAACGTATAGAATTTTTTGTATTTTTTTCTTATCGATGGAATGTATTTGTTTCTCAGCGGTCCAAAGAAAATGATCTATATCGATAGCATATGCACTTGTTGATTCCGTTAAAATTTAACTTTATAGAAAGCAACTGCATACTTAAGGCTGCTTTTTGTACCGATCGGTAGAATCAAAAGTTTACAAAAATGCTGGTATATTATGTTTCGATCACTGCGCAGCCATTCAACTGCTGTCAATATGAAAATGTATGCTTTTGCTGTCATTGCTGGAGAGTTGGTTAAAAGAATTAACATGATAATGTTGGTATATCGTATTTCGATCACTGCGTAGCCTCTCGACTGCTGTTAATATGGAAGTTTATGCTTTCGCTCTCAGCGATGGAGGGTTGGATACAAAAATTGACATAATAATGCTAGTCAATTGTCTTTTGGTCACTGCGTAGCCATTCGACTGCTGTTAATATGAAAATTTATAGTTTTGCTCTCACCGATGGAGGGTTGGATACAAAAATTGACATAATAATGCTGGTATATTCTCTTTCGGTCACTGCGCAGCCATCAGACTTTTATTCCCAGTGACGAAAACTCGTATTAATATTAAAATTGTTATATTACAAACTTTTTTATTCAATTTACAGGGGCTTTGCATACTGGACAAGGACACACGCACGTCAACAATTTTCTCCACACCATCAACGTACCCGGCATGTCAAGAGATACATTCAAGTCGCACGAAAGAGAAATAGGGCCTGCGATAGAACATGTGGTGAAGCAAAGTTGCATGGATAGTGCGAGGCTTGAGCGATCTCTTACCATTGAGAACGTCGAAAATTTGCAAAAATTATTGTAAGTACATGGGTTATTTCAACTTCATTAATTGATAAGTTTAGTTTACACCGGAAGAAAGGTCAAGTGCGATTGAGTGTGGGAGAGTCAGAAAGATCAGAAAGATCGAATGACTCTCGTGTACTTGAACTGAACTTGAATCAATCCCTAAACTAAGCTATAATGAAGATGAAAAACTATGTCAAATCAACGATCAATTTTGGGAGGTTCCAACTGAAACCCAAACTGAAAACTAATTGTAAATTAAAACTCGCAAAAACAACGCTGAGTCATTAAAATATGAAGACAATGCTTCAGTGAAATACTGTATATATGTAAGCAAAAGTGCATTCTTCAATGAATAAATGATAAGAAATAGCTGCTGATTTTTTGTATTCATGTCAATTTTCTGGCCACATCTGATTTATTATACACTATATATAACTAGATATTCTATGCTGTTATACAATATAGTTGAATAAATTTTTTACTAATTTATAACCGCCTGTATGTCACATTACTCATTTTTCTATTTTTTCTTAACATTCTTCTTTCTTTTTATATCTCTCACATACAATTTGTATTTGTATGGAAAATAAAATGAAAAAATGGATTTCACCGTAATCACTTATTTTCCTCACCCGGAATTCCAGTAAAATATTGTAGTATACTATTACATTCAGTAAGTATTCAATTACACTACTTTCATTAATTAGCTACTTCCTTTATAGACATTCTTATCCTGTGCTGACAACTCGAACTTTAATTAATGAGTCTGTGTCCACCAAAGAAAATTTGAATCGCGCGCGCCGCCGAACCTGTGAACTCCGTGCTTACAGCGTTGCCGCTCTTTTTCCCCCTCTACCACGCTATGACGCTCTGTTCACAAATTCCGATCTTTTATTCAATCGCATTTATAAACAAAGTAGATGACCCTTGTCTGATTTTTGGCATAGCGCTTCCTTGAACTATAAAGTAGTAGTACAATTTTTTTCAGAATTTTCTCTACATTTTTTTCTGAGTTATTAATTATTTACGTTCCCACATTGCGCCCATGCCGTAAGATGCCATGTTAAAAAGGCCAAGGAAGATTATTTAATTACATTCAAACCACGAAGACGAAAATTCTGAAATAATTCAAGCATACTTCTGTAGAAGAGAGGATTACGTAAAAAAAAAATCAGATTTTTTTCTACATTTTTATATCTCTGGTGAACCTCCTTAAAGCAGATATATCAATTGCAATATACTATTTGAAATTTCAATATATTATTTGAAATTTCAATATGCTGTTTGAAATTAAATATACATGTATAGTAAATTTCAGAGGAGATATTAATTTCAATATACTATTTGAAATATAAGATACATGCATAGTAAGTTAGAGGAGGCATATTAATTTTAATATACTATTTGAAATTTAATATACATAGTGTAGGAAAATGAACAATTTTGTCTCAAATTCAATATTTGTATATTAAAATTAAAAGAGTGAACATTGAAAATTAATATCCCCGTATATGAAAATGGTTTTTATATACTTTTTCGCAATTTTAAGATACATTATTGGAAATTAATACACTTATGTCTTAAAATTACAATCAGTCACGGTGGAAAATGTCTTCGAATTTAATATAAAAAATAATATTTATGAGAGCGTCACGGTTTTTTTCAAACAGTTTTAAGGATTTACATAACAAATGAAGGGTCAGAGGCTCTGAAATTAAGTTATGAGGGGTCACTTAACTTATGAAGGATCAGTCATCATGGAATTAAATTTTGCGGTTTCTCATAACCTACGAGGGGTCAGAAATTAAGTTATAAGGGATAACTCAAGTTGTGAGTATTTACTTAAGTTATGAAGGGTCAGGTATTCTGGAAAACAGTTTTCAGAGTTCACATAACTTGTGAAGAGTCAATGGTCCTGAAATGAAGTTATGAAAAGTTACTTAACTTATGAGGGATCAGGAATCCCGGAATTAATTTTGCGGCTTTACAAAATCTACGGGGGGTCAGGGGTCACGAAATTAAGTTATAAGGGGTAACTTAAGTTATGAGGGGTCACTTAAGTTATGAGGGGTCAGGTATTTTGGAATAAAGTTTCAAGAGTTCACATAACTTGAGAGGGGTCAGGGCTCTCGAAATTAAGTTATGGGAGGTCGCTTAACTTACGAGAGGCCACGATTTTGTTCAAACATGTTTTGAGGGCTTACATAACTTATGAGAGATTAGGGGCTCTGAAATTGAATTATGAAGGGTCACTTCATTTATGAGAGATCAGGTATTCTGGAATAAAGTTTTGAGAGTCCACATAACTTATGAGGCGTTAGGGGCCCCGAAATTAAGTTATGAGAGGTCACGGTTTTATTTAAACCAGTTTTGAGGGTTTATATAACTTATGAGAGGTCAGAAGCCCCGAAATTAAGTTATGAGGGGTCAGGGACCATAGAATTAAGTTTTGCGACTTAACATAATCTACGAGGGGTCAGGGATCGTGAAATTAAGTTATGAGGGGTAACGTAAGTTCTGAGGGATCACTTAAGTTATGAGGTTTATTGAGGTTTATTGAGGTTACTGAGGGATAACTTAAGTTATGAGGGTTCACGTATTCTGGAATAAAGTTCACATAACTTATGAGGGGTCAGAGGATTCGAGTTCACGAATCAAAAACCAACTTTCATGGTTTATTGCTCATTCAAAAGCATTGTGACGTGACTTTTCTTAACGCATGAAAAGCCGACTCTTCGGGTCACAAAACAGCTCACGAGATCGCTCAAGGATTGGGCGCCAGCTATCGCAATAAATTACGATAGCAAAATTTATATTTCCTTGAGCTTTCTCGCGAGTTCTTTCTTCGCCTGGCTAGCTGCCCTTGAGGATGGTAGAGGGGCGCGGTTAGGGATCGTTGGAAATTCTACAATAAATACTCTTTGCGACAAGTTTCGGGAGACACAACACTTACTTTTATTTATTTAATTTATCGTTATTTCGGCTCGCAGAAGGCGAGACGAAATCAAAATGCAAAACAAATCAAAATTCCCGTTTTCAACACAGAATCCTTATTCACTATTAACAAGCTTTTTCCGTTCGCTGCTATACAATTTAAATGTTCTGTGGCAATAACCTCGAGATCTCGTTCTCGCTTTCTTTAATACTCGAATAATTAATTCCTCTCGGCCTCGTGGCAATATCGCGCCCCAATCTCAAAATGGCCGATATCTTAACGGTTTTCTCCGTTTCCACACTCTCATACAAAATGGCCGCTGTCTTACGATAGCTCTCGATTTTACTCAGGCCGAGAGTTCTAAACAAATTACGCTAATTAACCTATGGACTCTCGCTTCCGCACGAATAGATATTGAATCCCTCTCGGCGATTCTATTAATTTAACACGCGAACGGTAACTCGCGAATGATTTTACTCGCGGACAAGATTCTAATTTGGCCGCGCGCGTTAACTCGTCGTCGAGACAATATTGCTTCGTTTTGGAACACTTTTACTCCCGAAAATGCCTCTACTCGCGATTTTCCTCAATTCCACAACCAAAACGAGCAAAACGACGTTCTTACCGGTTTGTTTTCAGCAGAATGGTCCCGTAATGCAGCGGGAACCCAATCTTTGATATATTCGGCAGACGCGCTTCTCTTGCTCGGTACTCGATAACGGCGCGATTCCAACGTCCTTCCCCGTTCGGTACGGCGGCTTAAGTCCTCGAGAGAACTTTCGTGATCGCCCTCGTAAGCTCTGATTTCTACCCCCACCCTTAGGTGATTCGAGTCGAATGTTAGCGCGATTTGATAATCGATTGCGCGATTGATTCGAGGCGGCAGATAGATCGATGGCACGAGCGATAGAACGAGAGCGCGATCGATTCTCTCTCCCAAATTACGGACGAATGACGATAATAATAATATTTCTCCCAAGCTGTGCGATACGACGCACGACCACGTGACGACGTTGAATTTGGCGCTCTCTCAGCGATGATGCCGAGAGCGACAACGATGGATGATGTTGGTGGCTCTCGTCGATGATGACGTTATGGCTCACGTACGTGGGCTACGTTGCTCATGGTGTTAGTGGCGAGAGCATCGAATATCGCTCTCACTGGCCCTTCTCGTTCTCGGTTAAGCTGTTGCGCAGACGATGGTGTTCTCGATGCCGTCGTCGTGTCGGTAACGGCGGGAACCGCCGTTTTGCTCAAGAGAATTTTTCGGAAATACAAAATTAAATTAATATCTAACGACAAGTTAACAATTTGGCCCTGATTGTATCGTTCGAGAGGGACTCGGCCTGGGAGCGAGGTTGTACCTCGCGCGTTATCGAGTTCCTTTGTGACTCGCAAAAATACGACGTCACAACACCTCCCCCCCTATGACAAGGCCGACCCGGCCGTATAAGGCCGAAGCTGTGCTCGTGTGGAAATTGGGCAACGAATAAAAAAAAATGGAAGATATACTGTTTCGTCGCCACAACGAGTTTCCGCACGAACGATACCAACAGAGCTGTTTCATTTTTGGTATAGCAAATAATTAAAGCACTTAAGTAAAGCATGGTTTAAATAAACGACGAGCGAGATTCAAAATCAATACTAAACAAACATGCAACATAGACTACATTTAGTCCGTACTTGGGGCAGATTAATCTTCTCGCACCGAGTCCTCGGGTTCGTCCGGGGTCTCGTTTCGCGCGGTATCACCCCCCTCCGGCTCGTCAGCGACGGCGGGCGGAAGATACGACTTCAAATCTTCTATCGATACTTTTATCGCGCGGCCCCCGAGAACGTCCTGAACCTCGTATACTACGGGGGAGAGTACTTTTGCGATCCGAAACGGCCCGTGATATTTGGTCGCGAGTTTTGCGGCGACGTTTTGAGCGGCTGACGACAAAATTCGCTGTCTTTTCAGGACGAGATCTCCGACTTTGAATGTGCGATCGCGGCGGTGGCGGTTATATTGAGCCGCTTGTCGTTGATGCGCTTCCTCGAGATCGTGAGTGACCTTCTCGTGCAACTTCGCTAGTTCTCGTACGCGTTCTGACCATTCTTCGGGTCGCAACAGGACGATTTCGCGATCCCCCTCCTCGCGTTGACGGTAAAAATTATGCGGCTTAGGCTCACGTCCGAAGTTCAAGTACGCGGGAGTGCTACGAATGGACGTATGATACGCCGTGTTATACGCGAAACGAAATTCCGCGAGATGAGTATCCCACGCTCGATGATCGCCTTCGAGAAACGATACGATCATTGTTTTTAATACACGATTAACGCGTTCCACCGGATTCGCCTGCGGATGGTAAGGCGGTGTTGTCGTATGGAAAATTCCTCGCTCGGTGGCGAGAGCCTGAATACTACGGTTATTAAATTCGGTACCGTTATCCGTGAGCAAGACCTGCGGGGTGCCCCAGCGAGAGAAGACCAATTCTTCTAACGCCTCGGAGATCTTTTTGCCGTTTGCTTTACGCAACGGACAACATTCGACCCACTTTGTGAACAAGTCCTGTATCACGAGAACGTACGCATGGCCAGATCGACTTGGCGGAAAAGGTTCCATAATATCCGCAGCGATTACAGTCCATGGCTCTTCCACGACTCGACGACCCATGAGACCGAGGGGCGGTAACTGTTCGACCTTTGCGCATTGACAGACTCCGCAATGGCGAACATGACGAGAAACGTCGCGAAACATGCGTGGCCAGAAATACGAGTGAAATACTCGCTCGTACGTTTTTTGTATACCGAGATGACCCGCTTGTGTCTCGTCATGACACTCGCGTAAGATTTCTGCGCGAGCATAACGCGGTACGACCATTTTCCATTCGGAATTATCACCGACTGGTAGGGCGCGACGCGTGGTGCGTCGATAAACATAAAGACGATTATCCCTGATTTTCCAATAAGGAAATCTCTCGGGGTGCGCGACGATCGCCGTAAGCTTTTTCGCGTACCAGGGATCACGTTCGGGGTCAATTGGTTCGCGCGCGACGCCAGGATTACCGTTATCGTTGGGAACGATCACGAAATTATATTCTGGGAGTGTTTCCGGTGGTTTTGCAGCCGTGGGTGGTGAAAATTCGAACATTCGAGAGAGTGCATCGGGAACGTGGTTTAGCGCACCCTTGCGATACACGATCTCGAAGTCGTACTGTGCAAGTTGCAAGGCCCATCGAGCTAAACGACCCGAAGGTTCCTTGAGCGTTTGCAACCACCTGAGACTGTGATGATCGGTGATTACCGTGAAGCGGTAACCTTCAAGATAAGCCCGGAATTTCTTAATCGCCCATAAAATGGCGAGACACTCTTGTTCGGTGGTCGAATAATTTCGTTCTGGCGGCGAGAGTGTTCGACTCGCGTACGCAATCGGATGCTCTGCACCGTTGATTTCTTGCGTTAATACCGCGCCGATGCCGGTCATGCTCGCGTCTGTTTGGAGCACGAATTTGGCCTTGAAATCGGGACACGCGAGGGTTGGAGGGTTCGCGAGAGCTTCCTTCAAAGAGTCGAACGCTTTTTGTTGCTCCGGTCCCCATTTCCAAGCTTGATTCTTTTTCGAGAGTCGCGTGAGCGGCTCTGCGATCTCGGCAAAGTGCGGAATAAATCGACGATACCACGATGCCATTCCCAAGAATCGTCGCAACGGTTTTAATTTTTCCGGCCGCGGAAATACTTTAATTGGCTCGGTTTTCGCGGGATCTACCTGCAAACCGTCTCGATTCACGAGGAATCCGAGATATCTCACCTCAGAGCAACAAAATTCGCATTTCTCGGGGTTGATGCGTAAGCCAGCAGCGACGATACGATCAAAAACCCGTTTGAGCAGGGTTAAATGCTCATCGAAGTCCTCGGTGACAATAATAATGTCATCGAGATATGCGAATGCGTGAGGTTCCATTTCCGGACCAATCACACGATCTAAGAGTCGTTGAAACGTCGCGGGAGCGCCCGTGAGTCCGTACGGCATTCTTTTGAATTGAAATAACCCCCTATAGGGTACCGTAAACGCGGTTATCTCTTTGGACGACTCCTCGAGACGAATCTGATGGAAAGCTTGACTTAAGTCGATCGTGGAAATGTATTTTGCGGAACGCAAGCGATCGAGAATTTGTGTCATGTACGGTAACGGGTACGCATCCTTTTTCGAGACCTCGTTAACTTTCCGGAAATCTAAACAAAATCGAAACGTCCCGTTCGGTTTTTTAATCATCACGATCGGGCTCGACCAATCGCTGTTCGAAGGTTCGATAACGTCTGCCTCAAGCATACGATCGACTTCGTCATCGATTGCCTCGCGTATGATCGGAGTGACCGGATAATAACGCTGTTTTATCGGTCGATTAGTACCAACATCGATTCGGTGTTCGATTAAATTTGTTAACCCGGGAGCATTTTTAAGAATCTCGAGCTCTTTTTCCAAAAATTTCGCGAGGCGCGTACTCTCGTTTCGACCGAGTTCCGAAATACCGAGCGATAAGTTTGCGTGTTCGACACTGTCACGGGAGGCGAAATTAAATGTATTCGTCGGGTCATCGCTGAAATACCACACGCGTCGATGGTGGTCGATAACAATTTTAAATATTTCCAGCGCGTCCAATCCGAGCAATAATGGAACCGGCAACGATGGGAGGATCCTCGCGGAGATCATTTCTTCGCGATTTTCAAGTTTCATCGGGAGCTCCATCTTTTCGTCGCACGTAATTGTTTCACCGTTCGCGATCGTAGTCGGTTTTCGCGGCATTGATTTACGAGAAAATCCTAAACGAGAAGCTAGTAGCAGCCCGTCTTGTCCGATAAAGGTACTTGTCGAACCGTTGTCGAACATGGCCGGTAACGTTTTTCCCAAGATATTTATTTTAATAATTAATACCGGCCGCGCACGAGAACTGTAGAGCGGGGTGCAAAAATATTCCATTGGGTCTAGTGGAAGCGGGTGGAAGGAGTGGGTCTTTGGCGCCCCACGTTGGGCGCCAAATTTGTGACGTGACTTTTCTTAACGCATGAAAAGCCGACTCTTCGGGTCACAAAACAGCTCACGAGATCGCTCAAGGATTGGGCGCCAGCTATCGCAATAAATTACGATAGCAAAATTTATATTTCCTTGAGCTTTCTCGCGAGTTCTTTCTTTGCCTGGCTAGCTGCCCTTGAGGATGGTAGAGGGGCGCGGTTAGGGATCGTTGGAAATTCTACAATAAATACTCTTTGCGACAAGTTTCGGGAGACACAACACTTACTTTTATTTATTTAATTTATCGTTATTTCGGCTCGCAGAAGGCGAGACGAAATCAAAATGCAAAACAAATCAAAATTCCCGTTTTCAACACAGAATCCTTATTCACTATTAACAAGCTTTTTCCGTTCGCTGCTATACAATTTAAATGTTCTGTGGCAATAACCTCGAGATCTCGTTCTCGCTTTCTTTAATACTCGAATAATTAATTCCTCTCGGCCTCGTGGCAATATCGCGCCCCAATCTCAAAATGGCCGATATCTTAACGGTTTTCTCCGTTTCCACACTCTCATACAAAATGGCCGCTGTCTTACGATAGCTCTCGATTTTACTCAGGCCGAGAGTTCTAAACAAATTACGCTAATTAACCTATGGACTCTCGCTTCCGCACGAATAGATATTGAATCCCTCTCGGCGATTCTATTAATTTAACACGCGAACGGTAACTCGCGAATGATTTTACTCGCGGACAAGATTCTAATTTGGCCGCGCGCGTTAACTCGTCGTCGAGACAATATTGCTTCGTTTTGGAACACTTTTACTCCCGAAAATGCCTCTACTCGCGATTTTCCTCAATTCCACAACCAAAACGAGCAAAACGACGTTCTTACCGGTTTGTTTTCAGCAGAATGGTCCCGTAATGCAGTGGGAACCCAATCTTTGATATATTCGGCAGACGCGCTTCTCTTGCTCGGTACTCGATAACGGCGCGATTCCAACGTCCTTCCCCGTTCGGTACGGCGGCTTAAGTCCTCGAGAGAACTTTCGTGATCGCCCTCGTAAGCTCTGATTTCTACCCCCACCCTTAGGTGATTCGAGTCGAATGTTAGCGCGATTTGATAATCGATTGCGCGATTGATTCGAGGCGGCAGATAGATCGATGGCACGAGCGATAGAACGAGAGCGCGATCGATTCTCTCTCCCAAATTACGGACGAATGACGATAATAATAATATTTCTCCCAAGCTGTGCGATACGACGCACGACCACGTGACGACGTTGAATTTGGCGCTCTCTCAGCGATGATGCCGAGAGCGACAACGATGGATGATGTTGGTGGCTCTCGTCGATGATGACGTTATGGCTCACGTACGTGGGCTACGTTGCTCATGGTGTTAGTGGCGAGAGCATCGAATATCGCTCTCACTGGCCCTTCTCGTTCTCGGTTAAGCTGTTGCGCAGACGATGGTGTTCTCGATGCCGTCGTCGTGTCGGTAACGGCGGGAACCGCCGTTTTGCTCAAGAGAATTTTTCGGAAATACAAAATTAAATTAATATCTAACGACAAGTTAACAATTTGGCCCTGATTGTATCGTTCGAGAGGGACTCGGCCTGGGAGCGAGGTTGTACCTCGCGCGTTATCGAGTTCCTTTGTGACTCGCAAAAATACGACGTCACAGCATATACTATAATATTATTTCGGCACTCCAGCATTCAGATATCATACAAGTAGAGGCACTTCACAAGTAGTCGATAGCGTAATAGGTAGCGTGTTAGGTAGATAGGTAGGATGGTAGGCAGAGTCGAGGGTTCGATTCCCGGTCTCAGAGAGAAATTAGATCGGGCTATTCGTAAAGATTTTTGTTTTTTTTCTGTGAATCTCTTTTTGGGGTCGGTAAACTATAAATATTAAATTTTTTTGCATGGGGTATATATTTTTTATAACATGTTTAACATCAATTAACTTAGCTACGTCAACGTAATTTTCATGAAATGAATATGAAAATTCAGGCATGTATTGTGATTTTAAAATAAACGCGTAGATCAATTTTAATACACATTTTTTGAATAATAATATACATGAAATTGAAATTTCAGTGGCATGTATATGATTTTTCAAATACATCAGTATTTTAAAATTTAACTGCATACTTTTATTCTTCAAATTAGGGTCCATGAATTTTCAATACTGAAATTGAAATTTTATACACGGTATCTGCAAAAAAACTTCCTACACATGTATATTAATTTTAATACAGATTTTTTTAACAGTGTGGAGACACGCGCGTCGCGACAATGGATACACGAGTGAAATAGATACGTGCAACGTAGCGTGTGCATGAAACTAGTAAGCGCTCTGAAATGCTCGAAAATGAACATTTGCAACAACATGCAGCAACCTTGCTGCAATGTTGCTATGTCCGCCGATTGAATTATTGCTGCAATATTCCGCAATATTGCAGAAATATTTCATGCAATCAATATGCAATATTGCAGAAATATTGCGTGCAATCAATTTGCAATATTCCAGCAATATTACTCGTATTGGATATGCAATATTGTAGGAATATTACGTGCAATGGAAACTTTATCATTTGAATTATTGCATATAATAAAAATATGTAGTCTTCAGTCCATCGAACTGCGCTATCACAGGGCGCGGGTAAATGTTCCAACAATTGATTGTTCATTAAGACCCCGATACCGGACCTTTATCGGTGCTCGGTGGTGCTCTCGCCAGCGCGAGAGCGCGCACCGACCGCCGCCACCGAACGGATCTCAGGTGAAGCGCCGAGATCGTGGCAGGCCCCAGGTCATCCCGTTACATTATATAGTCATATTTCGCAAATAAGAATCATTCAGAAACAAAAAACATTTTGGTTTTATAGCTTTTTTGATATTGAACATTTTTTCAATACGAATATCACAATGCCTTAATTATATTATATCGCTGCAATATCACATGTCTTATTAACGTCAAAAGCACAACAAAATTTTAAAAAGAAATATGAAAAAAGAAAAAGAAAATGACGTGAAATTAATCGTTATTGATGTTTTATGAGGAATAAATGAATAGATCTTTTTCAATAGATCTTTTTCATATTTATTACGCTTATGTAGTTGTAAAATTTGAAGTTCCATCTCATTAATATCGCTGCCATTCACTCGCAACGTTTCAACAAAATATCATTGCACATACAATATGACAACATTGCTGCAACATTGCAGCAACGTTTCAACAAAATATTGCAGAAATGTTGCTTAGGAACATTCCCGAAACATTGCAGAGAAGTTTCGCAGTGCAATGTTGCGTATGCAATGTTGCCACAACATATCTGAAATATTTCATTGCACGTGCAATATGACAACATTGTTGCAACGTTGCTGTAGGGGAAGGTATATATTTTACACGCTTGATGCGTCTTTTTGGTGTTAAACCTGTGGCAGAGGAGAGGCTACAGGAACACATTCAATATGCAAAAGACATTTTCAAAAAGTTTTTGATTTTTGAAAATCCAAGGGCGCTGGTTAGTCAGGCTCATCGAGGTCCTACCCCTTTCGAGAACCTCCAAAATTTCATCCGTTTTCGCGTATCTCCAATCGTTCTCGAGATATCGCCATTTTTCCATTTGAGTCATGAAAAGGACGTAAGTGAACATACCTTTTGCACGCGCGATACGCTCTTTTTATTTAAGAAAAATTAAAAACTTATATTATTACACAAACTTAATATATATTCATATATGGCGTCCCGCGTTATGTCCAGAAGACGAATATATGGGCAATTCCTTCTCGAAATGACATCCTCTTCTTCTATTTAGATAAATTTTCAAAAAGTTTTTGATTTCCGAAAATCCAAGGGTGTGTGTCGTTCGGGCTACTCGAGATCCCGCCCCTCGTACTCACTTCCAAAATTTCAACCGTTTTCGCGTATCTCCAACCGTTCTCGAGATATCGCCATTTTTCATATTTCTGTTGAATGTGCAGAAATTTTGCACTTGCAAAAAATTGTTTCGCAAAATCTTATAAAAAATGTGCTTGAAAATTGTTTTGCAGCAAAAAATGTTTCGCATCATTTTTTGCAAAAAAAAAATTGTCCGCAAAACTTTTGCAAAAAAATTGTTTTGCAAAATTTTGTTCACAAAATAGTTTCAAGCAATTGCTTTGCAACATCTCTTGGCGAAAATTCTGTGCAACAGTCTTTTTCCAAAATTTTTGTGAAATTGCAGAAACATGCTGCAGATTAATTGTGTGAAACAATTTTGTCTAATAAATTTTGCGAAATCATTTTTGTGCAAAAAATTTTACGCTTGCAACAAATGGTTTGCAAAATTTTTGCAAAAAAAAATTGTTTTGCAAAATCTTGTTCACAAAATAGTTTTGAGCAATTACTTTGCGCTTGCAACAACTCTTGACGAAAATTTTACGCAACAGTCTTTTTCCAAAATTTTTGTGAAATTGCAGAAACATGCTGCAGATTAATTGTGTGAAACAACTTTGTCTAATAAATTTTGCAAAATAATTTTTGTGCAAAAATTTTGCGCTTGCAGCAAATGGTTTGCAAAATTTTGTTCACAAAATAGTTTCTAGCAATTTTTTCAAAAATTCTGTAAACAAATTTGCTTGCATAAATTTTGCAGAAAAATGTTACAGATTAATTGTGTGAAACAAATTTTGCAAAATAATTTTTGTGCAAAAATTTTGCGAAACATTTTTTGCCACAAATACTGAAAAGTAAAAAATAAATCAACGAAATTTTGTACAAAGACAAGCTTTTATTAGTTGTTAATAAAAAATGACCAAAAAGTTAAGAATAATTTTTTTTCACCCATGCAAGATTTTCGTGCTTTTCATCATATGCGTAGATAGCCGAAAAGTGACTCTTTTCTGACAGCTAAGAGCCCCTTTTTGGCTATCCACGCATATACTGAAAAGACACTCAAATCTCCCATGGGGGAAAAAAAGAACGTGTGCAACGCGGGCCAGAGATTCGTCTTTTGTCTCGCGTGGTTGCGGCCCTCGCTTCGCTCGTTGCGGCAAACTTCACGCTCGACAAAAAGACTTATCTCTGGCCCTAGATGCACAAAATACTTTTATTCCGATTGGAAATAAGTTTTCAAATAAAAGCGTGCTGCATTTTAAACGCTTCGAGAGATCGAAGTTAAATTTGGCGCGCTTGTGAAGCACAAATTGCTCTTCATTATGAGCGAATTTTTTGTTTTAATTCTAACGGGTGCTCAGATTTTACCGACTTTTTTCGTTTTTGCAAAATGGCGTAAACGCTCTAACTTCTGCTATTTCATTTTGCGAAAGAATAAAGATTCAAAAAAAATTTCGTTCTTCATCATAATTTTTTCGATAGATCGATCTCTTTACGAATAGTTTGCGCAACAGTCTTTTTCCAAAAATTTTGTGAACAAATTTGCTTGCATAAATTTTGCAGAAAAATGTTGCAGTTTAATTGTGTGAAACAATTTTGTCTAACAAATTTCGCAAGATAATTTTTGTGCAAAAAATTTTGCGAAACATTTTTTGCAAAAAATACTGAAAAGTAGAAAATAAAAAAACGAAATTTTTTTTAAAGACAAACTTTTATTAGTTGTTAATAAAAAAATGACTAAAAAGTTAAAAACAATTTTATTCCGATTGGAAATAAGTTTTCAAATAAAAGCGAGCTGCATTTTGAACGCTTCGAGATATCGAAGTTAAATTTGGCACGCGGGTCAAGCACAAATTGCTCTTCATTATGAGCAAATTGCTACGCTTGTCAAGCACAAATTGCTCTTTAATATGAGCAAATTTTTGTTTTCATTCTAACGGGTGCTCAGATTTGATCGACATATTCGTTTTTGCAAAATGGCGTAAACAGTCTAACTTCTGCTATTTCATTTTGCGAAAGAATAAAGATTCAAAAAAATAACCACTAATTTAACGTAAAGGTTCTTTAATTCATGGACGGTATCTCGGCTGTTTGATGCTAACAAAACAGAAAAAATTAATTGAGTATATTCAGCTACCTCAAAAATTTATTTACCGATTTCTTTCTAATTCTTTCTATCACCTAACCAAGTCTCGAATCGTATTTATTTTGGAGCCTCGCATTCCTTATCATAAGATGATAAAAGCTTAAGGATGCTTTGACCCTACCGTCCCTGCCAAAAATTTTATCTGATTGAAATTTCCGTACTACGTGATACAATCAGCATATCTGAAAAATCTTTATCATAAGGTGATGAAAGCTCAAGGATGCTTTAGCCCTACCGTCCCAGCCAAAAATTTTATCTGATTGAAATTCCCATACTACGTGATACAATAAAAATCTGAAAAAATGTAGCAGCCCCCATAAACAACAATTATCTATAATAATATTGCCCAAAAGTTGTCAGTAAATTGTTTAAGCAAATAATTATTCAACAATTTTTGGGTGATGCTCGCATAATTTACTTCAAAGGATTAGAGAAATCACTTTATCGAAAGTAATCGACCTCTTGATGGAGATTATTGACGTGGAGAACTTGGACTGTCCATCGCTGCAACAATTACCGAAAATAGCGCAAAATACGGACTGCTAGCTGCATTCGTTCGACTTAAAGTATAATTGTGCTAATGCAAACGTAAAATCGTTGAAAAAGTGGTTAAATATGTACCAGGCATTGTACGAGCGCGGGATTTTTCAAATAAAGGGAAACTTTTTTTCGTCGATAAACCGTGTTTTTCGTTTTATTATCATTATTCGAAGCATGGTAAAACTCAATATAAACAATAATTAATTCTCCTCAATAGCTAGTTTATCGAAGAATGTAGATTCTTTTTTGAAATGTTTTGGAAAAACTTGCAATAATATATATATGGGTGAAAACGCCAATTATGGACGTCGGATCCGGCCTCACCCCCTCAGATCTTTTCGCATTTTTTTTTAGCTGAATTTTTACAACTACAATTTTCGTTTTATTCATTATGACCTGCCATCTTCCACCACACTGAAAAAAAATTCAAAATTTTTTTTTTGTTTTTGCACTTGGAAAGCTCTTAAAATTGAGCTTAAAGTCTGAAAAGCCCTTTTTTGGCCATGTTACGTCCCGCTTTTCGCTTAGATTTTATTAATTTATTAACTATAATGAATCCTATAAATTCATTATCGTTACTATTTCGTGCGAGAACGGACGTGGACTCATGATCTCGCGCTAAAGCGCGCTCGTCAGCGGATTCCAGAGACTCGTGCGTCACGATCACCCCATATGTCGAAAATCGCGATCAGCGTCTTTTCGGTCGATGGCACCTTTCGGTCACCTTGAGCGAGCCCGTGCATGGCCACCAAGGGCATGCACGCGCCGTTTTCAAGAAGCCGAATTGCAGAAATTCTCGTTCGACTCGCCAACGTTCTGAGGAACGTTGTCAAATCAGTACCTTGCTACCCACCGTCAGGTGAATCAAGGAGTAATACTCCGGCCTTCAGCCAGTCGCTGCGGCGTAATTCCCGCGTCGCCATATAAGATGCATACGCCCGTTCGTATGTCATCTTGGGACGTTACACAGGGGTGCTCGCGTAGACGCGTAAGTCTCGGGTCGATATTAATGTTTTGTCCGTCCTCAAAGATCGTGCCTATGACCCTAAGGTCATAGTAAAATAAGTAACTCAAAGTCATCGATTAAATCACCCTTCGCGCCCATGATCTCCCGATCATGGCACATCATCAATCTAAAGAAACATCGTCTATGAGAACCTCTCGTTATCGAGGTGGAATTATATTGCAACGAATACTGAACAACAGAGAATATCAACAACAACGATATCGATAAATAACAACGTATGCAAATAAGAACAATCGCAAGTTCGCATAAAGCATCGCGAGTGAACAACGGGCGATCGACACGTAAATCGGCTGCAAGAAGTATTCGTCAATCGCCACGAAAGACAGTACACGTGGTCATCAGTGCTACGGAACGCTCGGTATTCAAACACCGGCTGATCGGTTCGCGAGTGCGCGGATAAATATATACATGCGTGTATATATTTCCCGTCGACCTCACGACGTATCATAGACCACGCGTTTTTCGGCCATTACAGCGAGTGCGCGGAAAATACTTCCTCGCCCTCACTACATAGGGACTCTAGTGCGCGTATAGACTGTTAAGAGTATTGACAGTTAAGTGTATGGACGTTTAAGTGTAGTAGTAAGAACGACGTCCAGAGCGCGGCTCGAGATCCTCGCTCTGTCCGTACGACACTCACACACCCACACACATGCAGGTAGCGTGCGATAGCCTGGAGCTCCAGCCAAACGTAAGTCAGCCGTTTCATTCGAGAGACGCCGCAAGTATTGTGAGCGCCGTCTCTCTCTCATATGTACATGTTCGCAGTGCGCGCGGATCCCCGCTCGCCCTCCTTGCATACTTTGAGATATCGTGTCACCCGTCGTGACACGGTATAATAAATCCTATTTTATATGATGCATTCTAACTAGACTGCGTAATTATTGACGAGACCCTCACCCTTTTCAGCAGTGGCCGGGCCCGTATGGGACGGTGTAGAGGCGCCCAATCTACTACGAAATGCTCAATACCCCTCTCAAGTCAACGCATTTCAATCTATCTTAAATATTATTATCCTTGTAACGTGCCTCTCGGTACGTAACAGCCATTGCCCAAATAAAAAAAAAAAATCTCAATGTTTTTTTCGAAAAGCTGAGACAATTTTATATGGAATATGTATTTTCCATAAACATACGAGAAATGAGTGAAAGAACAAAAATTGATTTTATTTTTTTTTTGCTATCTTCCGTTATGATAATTTTTTTTGTTGAAAAAATACATTTTTTGAGTAAAAAAGTCTCAGCTTTCCAACAAAAATATTGTTTCTCCGATCATGCTTGTGAAAAGCTCTTAAAATCGAGTTTTAAATCTAAAGAGCTGTTTTTTAGCCACGGCCCATATTTTGAAATTTTTTTCCTCATTTTTTTCGAAAAGCTGAGAAAATTTTACATAAAATTTGTCATTTTTTAGGTGGGTTCTAAATAAACACACGAGAAATAAATTAATAAACACGTTTTAATTAATTTTCTCGTATGTTGCTCGTATGTTTATTTAGAATCGACCTTGTAAATAACATATGTTATGTAAAATTTTCTCCGCTTTTAAAAAAAAAACATGGAAAATTCTTTTAAAATATGGGCAATGGTTAAAAAACTGCTTTTTAGATTAAAAACTCGATTTTGAGAGCTTTTCACAAGCACTATCGGAAAAGCAATATTTTTTTTAAAAAAGCTGAGACATTTTTTTCTGAAAAAACGTATCCTTTCAAAAAAAAAATTATCGTAACGGAAGATGGCACACAAAAATGAATAAAATCAATTTTTGTTAATTCATTGATTTCTCGTATGTTTATGGAGAACGCATCTCGGAAAATACATATTTTATGTAAAATTGTCTCAGCTTTTCGAAAATAATATTGAAAATGTTTTCAAAATTTGGGCAATGGCCAAAAAACAGCTTTTAAGATTTTAAGCTCAATTTCAAGAGCTTTCCAAGTGCATAAACAAAAAAACAATATTTTTTTTGAAAAGCTGAGACTTTTTCACGCAAAAAACGTATTTTTCAAAATTTTTTTATTGTGCTGGGAGATTGCAGGTCATAATGAATAAAACGAAAATTGTAAAACTCGATGGAATACCTCATGTAATAACTGCGAAAGTTAAAGGGGAAAAAATCTGAAAAAATTTGGGAATGTGTTTTTCAATGAGTACTTTCAGCTAAAAAAAATGCGAAAAGATCTCAGGGGGTGAGGCCGGATCCGACGTCCATAATTGGCGTTTTGACCCATATATTGTTTTTCACACTTATAAGTTCTTGATATGTATTTCATATACTCAAAAATAAATTTTGCTGCATTTGGAAAGCTGTTCTTATCTGCTTTGGCGTGCTTGCTCTCTTAAATACGAACATTGAGGAGGCTAATAACAGTTTTTTCGCATGCGGAGGAGCTCCAAAAGCCTGCTCCAAGTTCACAGATAAGGAAAACTAAAAAATAAATTTCGTTGGGTTCGAGGCAGCTGTTTTTCACGCAGAGTGCACGTTCACAGAAAATAATTTCGAAGTTTCCGCGCAAGGAAACCTCAAAAATAAATTTCGTTGCACTTAAAAAAAATCTATGAAAAACTTGACCGTTTACCCAAACCCGAAAATAAATGAAGATTCTTTACACGCTCTGAGAAGCACCAAAAATCTCCGAGATGATTATGTTACGTCCCGCGACTTTCGGGATTTCTCTTCGTTCTTGAGTTTTCCCATATCGGGTAATTCTCGAGAAAAATACGTGAGGAAAAGGAACACGATTGAGACAAGGGTCTATTCTTACGGTGTGGCCATATTTCCACCAATTTTCTGCCTCTCAAATTACGAGCCATGAGGACAACGTCGACGCCTAGTTAGTCACGCATCAACTCGGACCATTCAAGAAGAGTTTCAAGCGTTATCGTGATGAAGGTTGAATAAAACAATCTCTATCATCGGTGCGACAAAACATCCACCGGAGATGTGGGACTCCGCGAAAAATATCGATAGGGCCTTTGTGGGGCCAAGCGACACTTGAACGTTGAAATCTTTGGGAGCGCGTGGCACTCACACCAGCCTAGCGCAATGCTGAGATCCTCACGCACACTAGAGTGCAGCCACACCGTCGCCATCATAAACGAGACGGCGAGGAATTATATTAGTACGTACGATCAGTGGTTCTTCTTTTCCATTTTTATTGTTTTAATAATTATGAGATCCCGAAAGTTCGCAAAATAGGACGATAACATAAATTCAATATTAGAATCGAGCATGGAAAATATCGGCTGGGTCAGGTCATGCGAAATATAAAGTAAAATTATTTTGACACGTAATAACGTAAGGGAAAAGTTTTTTTTGAGAAAATAGAATTTCGACGTCTAAAGATTTTAACGAAAGACAGACGTTGCAATAGTTTATTAGGGTAGAAAAAAGGGAAAATATAAAAAAATGACATAGAAAAAAGACGAAAGAAAAGAACACCACTGTCTTTTGAAAAGGTCACACACGTGGCCCAAATCAAAATTAGTCATCCTGCGCCCTTCGCGTCGTATACAGGGTGTTCTTTATTTAAGTGTAATGTCGTGTTAAAGTGAAATTCAGAATTTGAAATGTACGAATCTTGTTTAAACATCATTTTTCACGATTAAATTCTTACATTCACAAACTCTAGGCCCCCGGCGAATTAGTCGTTGGTACAGGCTCCCATACCAGCCAATAGCTGTTATCAAAAGGCCCCTAGAGTTACACAAAATACATTCACAAACAAATCTGAAAGGTTCTGGCGGGTTAGATCAACTGACCCAGGGTACCGTCCCGGTCAGTGATTGACATCAAAGGTTTCCTAAGATTACACACAAGCCTTCGGACCCGGAACACACAGTCGTCGGTACAGGCTGCCATACCGGCTGGTGACTGCTGATGTGAAACCTCTCAGAGCAACATTTATACTTCTCAGAGCGACCTTTACGTTTCTGCCATCAGCAATGTTCGCTAATAATTTATCATAAATCTGATATAACGCTTAAAATTTTTTCTAATTTATTTCTGCTTTTATTTCTCATTATAATTTAAGCTGCGAAATGTTTTGCCAACATTTATAAATCGGTCATGCGCGAAATCATTCATGGTTGAGGTCATAACTTTGTTACGTGCGAACGTAACTCGGGGTAATTTTCCCCGATCGACTTACCGTCTTTTAATTTTTGGGCCGCCGTGCCTCGTCCTGTACGGGCCCGTTCCCGTCGCGAGATGGGTGATCGTTTAGGATATAAGTGATTTATCATATAGAATAAAAATAGATCGATTGAAAATAACTAAATTTATTAGGCGTAGCAAACTCTTAATCTTAAAAGCTAACCTAATTCTCCACACACACATTCATTCTCAGATTCGCTCACCCTTGATGAAACGTTGGTTAAATCCCTTTCTTTTATTTCGATTCACAATTTTTGTAGTCACAAACGGTAAAAACAATAGTTTGTTTCACACGGGACTCGTGACACACTAACCTACTATGCGGTACTCATCCCGCCTACACGAGGATGAGGTTTATTTCGCGGTGCAGGGAGGAAACAGAGTATCCCGGATTCACAACTCTTTAGTTATTATTCGGTCAAAAACAGTTCGAATATTTATATAAAAATTACGGGCGCTCGCGACACACTAATCCACCATGTGGTACGAGGACGAGGTTTACGACACGGCGCAGGGAGGACACGGAACGACCCGGAGTCTCAGCTCTTAGGTGTTAGCCCTTTTAATTTTTGTCTAAGACTGATTTCTCCGTCGCCTCGAGAGTAGGATTTTTCCCCTCTCGAGCGACCGAGGAATCAGCTCCTGGTTTTTTCCAGAACTCAAATTTCTATTCCACGTGCAAAACTCCTGACATGGTCGTTTTGCACCCGCGTGAATCCAGGGACTCTGTCGTTCTCACGATCGCGAACTGCTGCATCGCCGAATAACTTGGACGAGGCGACAGCTCGCGAGCTGCGAATTTTATATTATGGCTATCGTAACGGATATTCCGTTCTTGAAATCAAGAGTGAGCGCATCATGAGAGCGTAACGCGATATTAGCTAAAGAAATGTATTAAATGAAATGAAATAAGACGAAATATTAAAATATTAAAAATATCAAAATGTTATGAAAAATGTCGCTAATACATGAAATGTCGAGATGTAACAACTTTTAATTGGTAAATTTCAAAATATCAAAATATCATGTGACTTTTCCCAGAAATCGTTCTACTTTTCAACCATCATTCGAAATTATATTACCTCACCGAGCCGATCATTTAAAATACACTCTTACGGCCGTCCTGAGCAAATTTCCGCGAGGTTAGGCTCGAAAAGGCCACCTGTCCAACATAACGCAGTTCTACCGAAAAACGTGTAAAGGAAGGGTTTGCCCCTTCTTGACCGAGATGGAAAACTCGCCGGTTGGGACTTAACAATTAATTAAACGGGACCGGTACTCTGGTGTAGTGGCTAGCGTGCTCGCCTCTAAACCAGAGCATCGGGAGTTCCTGGGTTCGATTCCCTGTGCCGTAGTTTTGTCGAGAAATAAAAATATGGGCGTGACAAGCTCCAGATATATATATATATATATGTGGCATACACAAGTACTCGTACAGGTGTGAGTCACATGTATATAGCTGAAGTCCATGTTTACAATTTCTCGACGAAACGTGACACAGCTCCGGCATCGGAAAGCGAACTCAGGACCGGCTATAGTGACACAGGTTTTCCGCAGTTTCCCTGTGTCTATGGAAATTAATTTTCATATCAAATGGGCTATAGAGGGGGAAGTCGGATGCGGCCGCATGGGGATCTGGTTACTGATCCGGACCAGATCCTCAGGGGGGACTGGCTACTGACCCGGGCCGACCCTGTAATAGGCGAAAGCCTCTAGACGGGGGGAAATGCACAATAAAAAAAAAAAAATTATCAAACGGCCATGCAATTGTAAATGTGGCTGTGGTGAGAAAAATCGGGAAACTTTAATTATATATTGTTTGTCTTATTAATGCCATCGTAGAATAATTCCATTAACAAATATTTCATATACATTTATCTCCAATATTATAAAATACAAAAATTAATGAAAACGAAAAAGTCAATAAAGATTGTGCGCTTCCATTTATGCCGGCTGATTTTTTTGTCTTACAAAATTGAGCCAATTATTGAAAACGTGAACTTCCTCGGCTGCGCAATGTAATTTTTTATTTGTTCCGCTCAAATGAATGTTACAGTTTACATTTTTATATGAATTAAATCGATTGTCCTTCATTAGATTCATTGTATTTTGGACAATTTATTAACTCAAGATTGTACGATTTACATCCTAATTCTCTCAAAATGTCTCTTTCTATGGTACCGCCTTAATAACCAACTAAAATAGGTTGATCATGATCACTTTTTAAATTAGCACTGATAACATGTGGAACGTCATCTGGTATCTAAATTTCAGAGTCAAAATTTTTAAAGGGGATACCGTTGCCGAAGTTGCTTACGTAGGCCACTGATTTACCATAATCGAAGCTGAAATGGCAAAACCGTAAATTCAAGCGAAAGCTCGATGATGGCCAGTCTCTCTCTCTCTCTCTCTCTCTTTTCAATGTTAACTCCCTCGATGTCAATTATACGAGTAATTCTGTTAGCTATATTATCCTATAATAACAACAAAAAATCACACAATTATAATCGTTTAGCTTTATATTGACAAGCGCTAATTATTGTGTAGCCGAGTACCCGAGTAGCCCGAACGACCCACGCCCTTGTATTTTCGAAAATAAAAAACTTTTTGAAAATTTATCTAAACTAGGGTCCGTCAAGCGCACTGAAGCGCGCGAACGGTTTTCTGGTAGCGCTGCAGCACTCTTTTCATTGATACCTGATTCTAGTTCTCAAAAAATATACAGAAACATGTGTATTTCAGGTATTTCAGCCCAACTCAGCCACTTTTAAATTTTCTATTTTTTTAGTTGGCTCGAACTTTTTTTTATTTTTGTACCCTTTCATATTATTGCACTTGATTAAAAAATTTTTTTAGCCATGTAACTTTTGAAAAAAAAACAATATTTAACAAATAGACGATTTTCATTTTCGAGCGTCTTTCTGCTCGAAGCAAAAAATGATTGATTTCAAAAGGTGGGACGCATTTGATTTTTTTTAAACATTTGCTTGCAAACTTCAACCATTCTAACTATTTTAGTGACTGGTTTTACGTGGTGAAATTTTCCCGTTCTTTTTATCGTTGATGACAATTTTTGGTAATTACCGAAAATACCGAATTACCGAAACAAATAAACAAACAAACCGAATTCATTATGGAGAATATCTCTTGGATTCTGAATGTTTTTTTTCATCCATTGTTACTAATTTTTATTTTCTTTTCATTGACTAATCAAACTGAGGTTTGATTAGGAATCTGTTTTATCAGACTAACCAATTATTTATATTTTTATTAAATTAAATTGTTTCCCCAATCAACGCAAATGTAAACTAATGTAGTTGATTGGAATTTTAAAATCAACGCATTGTAATCTGTTCAATTGGGCTTTACAATTTGGATTATCTTTATACAAATACGGTAGATATAATAATGTGTACAGCATATACCTTCAAAATTGGTGTTAAAAACAAGCCATATATTGTGGATAACAATAGGGCAGTTTTTTAATAATACAATTCCTTGTATACATTGTTTTTAACAACGTTTCCAGTTCGTTCTGCTTCAAGATAAACTTTGAGAGCTTCCCAAGAACGCACTCGCAAAAAGGCTACATATAGTTGATCATGATTGAATATATCTTTACGGAGATCGACACTGATTTTTTCAAATGTTTGTCCCTGCGATTTGTTAATAGTTATAGCAAAAGCTACCTTCACAGGAAACTGGGGTCGCTTGAAAGAGAAGTGATAATCGTTTTCGCAATAAAGAGTAATGCGATGCAAGAAAACGATGTTTCCATTTTTATCACCAGAAAAAATTTCACATCGTAAAACCGTATTACCCAATTCCAAAATCAGTAATCTTGTGCCGATGCATGAACCTTCGTTGATGCTCAAATTTCTAATAAGCATTATGATACCATACTTTCTGAGACGAAGTTCATGAGGTGGTAAACTTGGAGGTAAAAGTGTATTTAAATATTCAGGCAGAATTGTCTCGTTGATCTCATCATTATCACCACAATTTTCGGTACTGTCAACGCTAGTATACACTCTTTCGGTAGTTTCGTCGAATAAATCCATGACTCTCACGTTGATTTCATCAACGTCGATATTTCGAGCAGAGAGGATAGCACATTTTGCTACGTCTTTGAACCGTTTTATTCTTATCAAGTGTGCATAAGTATCTACAACAATATCTCGATCTGTCGTGGCTATGTGACGGTCTGGGATTTCAAGGTTGTCATCTGAATCATTGAGAGGTCCATTACCAACATCGAGTATGAAGTTAGCGAATTTAACTTCATTTGGCAGAACTCTCATATTTTGTGTTAATGCGTATTTGGAAAAATGGTGCCATAATGCACTGTACTTTATTGATAAATTTACGACCTCACTACGCGTGCCTCGTATTTTGACCGGAAGGAGTTGACGAAAATCTCCTCCAAAAACAATACCTTTACCACCAAACGGCTTGTTATTGTTCATTATGTCCTGTAATGTTCTGCTTACAACTTCTAGTGCATGGCGTGGTGCCATAGGTGCTTCATCCCATATAAATAAATCAACATTTTTCAAATGCTCACCTTGTTTGGATTTACTTTAATGCTTGATGTGGAATCCTCATACAATGGAACTAGGAGCCCAAAGGTTTTGTGCACCGTTTTACCCTCAGGAAGCAATATTGCTGCGATTCCGGTAAATGCCATAGCGCTCACACACTTTCCTCTACCTCTAACGAGATTCGAGAGTGTAGTATAAGTAAAAGTCTAACCAGACCCGCCAGGACCATCGATGTAAAAGCAAGTTTTCTCGTTACTATCGTTGTCAATCGCACTCAGAACAGTCCATATTGCGTCATCCCAATTTCAGCAAATTGAGCTGGAAGCGTATTAGGTTCATCGTCGTCGTTTCCAATCACTATCTGTTTCATTCCTGGAAATTGCGATAGACTTGAACCTTCGTTGATGAGCATTCTACCGATTTCAAAATACGCTTTTCTTTGTGCTTGCTGCACACTCATACGTCTTGCATAATCCTCCGAAAGCTTGACTTTGAATTGCTCCCAAAGTTCCTGAGGATGGATTGGTTGGCAATGAATGAGAATTCTGACAAACAAACGGCGAAGAAGGCCGGGCATCATCCAAACAGCTGCTTCTTCGATCGCTTTTCGCCATTCATCGTCGTCTTCAATTAACCCTAGTGCCAGGCATGCTGCTGTAAACGTCTCACAGACTTGCCCATCTACAATCCTCAAATCTTCGAAGCTTTTGGCTCCTTTTACTTTTAACAAGAGCAGTCGAAGATGAAATAATTCAGTTTGAGCAGGGCTTACTGAGTATATTCGTCCGAACGGATCATGCCTACGTTGTCGTTTTTCCCATTTCGATACAGTTGCTCCGCCAGTATTCAACTTTTTGAACACGTAATGGGTCGGAATATCTGGATATATGAACCGTCTCGCAGATTCATCGCGAACGTTCAATGCAAAGTAATCATTAAGCACACTTACCCGACTCAAGGCATTTCTTATTCCATCATCGTTTATTTCTGCTGGAATTGCTATACTGTGTTCGTTTGGCAGATGTATGGGGAGCCGTATTATAGGATGGCTTTTCTCTTGCATCTTTTTATCACAGATACGCCAAACTGCTTCATTTGGTCCAACGTAGCGAGCTTCAACATGATCTTTGACTTCGTCATGATTAATGATACGTTCTATCTTCATTATTTTCTCTATTTGTGACCTGAATTGCTGCTGCATCATGACCTTTAAATATATACTTGTACAGATACTTCGGAGCAGTAATGCTTATTACAATTTCCACATTAATGTGACAATTGAAAATGAGCGATAACGTTGGGCAATACAGCACAACCCATCGATTGTCTACGACGTGTCCACCACGACGTTCGTACAAAGCTCCATTATCTCTTCTACGGTAGTGCGGATAAGCATCTGCATCCATCGTAGTTTCATTTTGAAATAATTTAGGAAAGTGCTTGCTGCATTTTCCGTTTACTTCGCACCATGCTCTGCAAGGTCCGTGGATCATGTTGCCCATAATGATTCGATGTAAGTCGGGAATTAATTCCGGATCAGGAATCTCAGCAGAGATACACTTGTCACCAAAAGATGAATGTGCATCAAACCACGCTTTTGTGATTTAATTGTGTACACAAACGCGTGCGTTTCTCCAAAAAAATATTGTCGAACAATCAAATCAAGCGAATGCTTCTTTTTCATGTCGAAGACACGTGCAGTGAGATCTGGTCTGTCTGAAGGCTATTGACCAGGAAACAGATTTTCTTGTATCTCTCGCCAATTTGGATTGCAGGTCATGGTAATAAAGAGATCTGGCTTCCCGAATTTTCTTACGATTTCCATAGCATCTTGGTAATGCTGCATCGTATTTCGAGGTGAGCTACTAAAACTGGAAGGTAAGATGACTATTCTTCCAACACGAGCATCTGCGTTCTGTGCTGCAGTGTTCATATAGTCTACCAACCCAGAATACGTTTCAGCGCGTATCTTACGTTGATTATCTTTTATGAACTTTATGCGATCTTTTTCGATTTTTACATAACTATCCACTACCCATTGTTGGAAGAGACGACGTCCTAAAAGAATGACATTTCCATGACCGTTTTTGCGAATAGCCATTCGATACCGGGTGTAAGCTTCTCTTGACACTCGTTTTTGAATGACGCCTGTTTGTTGAAGATCTCCATGCTAGCCTCGAGTACCCAAGGGGTAAAACAGTGAGTACACCCAAGGCTCAACATTGGGATCCATAGTACTTACCAACTGCAGTTTTTCGTGTTTTTATTACTTATAGTAACATACGATGCTGGAATTTCTCCATCAGCGGTGGTTGAAAAAACCGCAGCAACTTCGTTACTGCATTGAAAATTGAATCTGCGTCGATCCATTCCAGATTTTAATGTGAAGAGTAACTGCAGTTCACCGGTTTGTTGCCCATTGTCAAATTGATTGTTTTGCTGTGCTCGCAACTCCTCGCCCATCATTTGATACGATTGAGCGAAGACATTATTCTCACGCATAATACGATCAAGTATTTCCAATATACCTCTGTCGAGAGCAGTATTTCATCGTGTTAGAGAATTGACTGCTTCATTCGAATCGACGATGAATAGTTGGCCGTAGGTTGGCAGATTGTCTGGCGATGGGTAGAGTGCAGTATTTACTTGATAGTAAATTTGACCCTGTATTTTGAAACAGTATGGCCCAGGGCGCGCCCCTCCAAAGTTCATCAGATTTGCGTTGTACGAAGCAAAAGAGGAAGATGCGTTGTAATGTCTAATCCGCTCGAAAAATGATTCTGACTTTTCATGAGTATCACTGAATAAGAGCTGCAATTCCGGTGGCATTTCTGGTAACGGTTCAAGCTGAACTTTTCCATGGCTACAGCAATCGTGAAAAGAATTTCGCTTATTGAGCACTTTTTCTGAAACAAAATGTGCAGTGCCACAGTGCGAGCACAGCTCAGTCATGTCTCCTCCATAATGCTCTTGGACATCACCAATCTGTCCTGTAAGAAATCTGATGTTTATTCTCTTATTAGCTCTTTGTCGTTCACGGTGCAAATTCTGACGTCGTGCATTAGTTAAACTGTTGTTAGTTTCGTGGTTCCGATCATCATGTGTAACAATCATTTCAGCTGGTACCTGTAATTCGACAACCACCATCGTGCGCTCATTCCGTGCAGTGCAACGTTGATTATTGTTGCAATGGTGGTGGTGATTTCCTGCAGTCATTTCTTCCTCAGTGCGTTCGATTTCTTCTTCTTGATCGGTTGTTGCATTAGCGGGATGACGTTGTACAATCTGTTCACCTTCGATTTCAACACAGTCACCTGAAGATACTACTACTGACTGCATCTGTTCCGGAACCCCCATGGATAATTCATCTCTAGTAGTATGAGCATCCCTGTTTAAACGGCGACGATTACGTTTATTTTCAGTATTTCGTTCTTGACGAATGCGCTTATACTCTGCTTCTTCTTCAGGTGTACGTATAACCCTCTTTCGTCCCATAGTAGTAGCACACTTCGTACACGCGCTTTGCACTTAGTGCAAATGTGCGTACACTTCGCACTTAATGCAAATGAAAGCAAAATTTATAAACAGTATCAATTTTCATATATTCATATAATAATAAATTTTGTAAATGAATACGTTTTGTCTGAGGGAAAGCCTCGCGGGTAAGATGATTAATTAACGGAGAGGTAGGGTTCAATGAATCCACTGTCGCAACGATAACATCAGTTTAATCAAAGGCGTGTTTATTATATGCTTCAATTTGTCTGAAACGATTTTGAGACCCTTCTCGTAAGAGCGATGTGACAAGACTGATTATAAGATAAGAGTATCGAGCGTCGCAGGTCCGACGTGGCAACATTGTCAGAATCCGAAGTAGGCACCGAGAACCGGCACCATCGATAGAGCTTGCCGAAACACGTTTTTGATCAATTTTTTTTATTTCAATTAATTAAGATACAGAATTATTATTTACATATAATATCAATTCAATCAATTTAAAAAAACATCATTCAATCAATTTTTAAAAAATATCAGTCAATCAACTTTATACAATATCGATTCAATCTACTTTATATAATATCAATTCAATCAACTTTATATATTAATAGCAATTCAACTCAACTAATCCAATTCAATTAGGTTCTGTTAAACTTGGTTCAATTTTTTTTCAGTTCAGTTCAACAAAGCAAAATTTATAAATAGTATCAATTTTTATTTATATTCAGATACATTTATATAATTAAGCATTTGGATGTACGTTTGAATAATAAACTTTGTGAATGAATACGTTTATTGTTCAATTTTTTTTTATTTCGATTAATTCAAATACACAAATATTATTTTTATATAATATCAATTCAATCTACTTTATATAATATCAATTCATCTAATTCAATTAAGTTCTGTTCAACTTGGTTCAATTCAATTCAATTCCGTTGGGTTCAGTTCAACTCGGTTCAATTCAATTCCATTGCGTTCAGTTCAACTCGGTTCAATTCAATTTTGTTCGGTTCAGTTAACTTAATTCAACATCGTGCAGTTAAATTCGCTCAGTACAATTTAATTATTCGGCATCTCCATTATCATCGTGAACATCGATCTTCAATTTGTGGTTACCTGAAACGAAAAAAAATGCTTAGTTTTAAACTCTTGACAATAATGTAATTTTCTATAACTTTTTGTACAATAATGATACAGGAAAGAAATATGTACACTACTTCTCGATTTTTATCTCATTTCTTTGATCGGTAATAATTTTTCAAGAAATACATATGCAATATTAGTTGATGGTCAAAATATGAATTTTAAGCAATCATGAAAAAAAAATGGAGTTTTGTAATTATATAAAAAACTCATAGCCTTTTCGAATTGATTCTGAGTTGAATTTTAACTGCATTTGTCCCATAGAGAAGTTTACAAACTATTGAAATTGCTATATGGTATACACCTTGGATGAGCCGCTTTTCCATAGAAATTTAGAATCATCAAAGTAGAAAATAAGTGCGTGCGTGTGCGTGTGTGTGTGTGTGTGTGTGTGTGTGTGTGTGGCAATTTGCAAATTCATTTTATGTATTAATTCGATATTTGTTTTCCATATGCTATACAGTCAACAAAAAATAAAACAATAACTAACACATGGAAATTATTTTTTCATCGTTTCGAGATATACTTTATAGCTATTAAGGTTTTTAATTGAAATGCGGGACCTATCTTACTCAAAAAGAATTGTTTCCTTTGTAATTAAATTAAGAAACAAAGTTTTTTGGGACCGCATTTTGATGGAATTGCTCTGACAATATTTGGCTGGCCCTTTATTCGAGATAGAACAAATTTCGACTTGGCCACCCTCACATTGGCTCCAAATCATTCAAAAATAATGCTGTTCAAATTCCAGACTTACAAGTTCGAAATTGGCCATTATGAAAAGGTTTTGTCCCCTTTACAACATTTAGAGGTTTTTCTGAACAAATTTTTTTAATTTGGATATAAGAATAGTTACTTTACGAATAAGATTAATGTTAGGATTTGTAGGGTAGAAATTGAAATAAACGTCCTGTCGAATAAAAACCAAAGAGGAACTTTTAATCGGGAAAGAAAACGTGAATGATACACGCGCGTCTCTGTGCGCGCAGATTTCAAACGCGCAAAGCGCTGGACAGCCACACGGCCTCCGAGTAGTATACTCCGTGAAGTGAGCCACTCTGACAATTAACGTAACATGAATTTCATTCAAAAATGCTTTTTCCGCCAGATCTCCGGCGAAATTTATTTTTATTCAGTAATGACGATACGCAAATCAACGGTTCTAAATTATTAGGAAGACTACAGAGACCATAAATGGTAAAATTATCCAAGAATATATGAAAAAGTGAAAAAAATATACCAGTCACTCATGATAAACGAAATAACCCGTATAAATTTCAAGGTCAAACCCGTTGATTTTTTCATTCAAATAAGTGCCACGAACTCATTCAACAATATTTCGTAATATTTTGAGAATGATTTCGAGACATTGAAAAAAAAATTATTTACATAATGTGGAAAACCTTAGAAAGGACAACAAACCCTTCTGATATGGCCATTTTTTAATCTACAGGTCTAAAATTAATACCCTGAAAAATTAATATTGGAAATTTTTGCTAGTGCTTTTTATGTTCTTTTCCGAATTCTTCCCATACAGCAATATGACGTCTGAAAGAATCGCTGTAAATTTCTTATGTAAGATTTGGACATCCGAATACATTTTCCGAAAGACATCTTAATGAGTTCCGAAAGTAGTCTTATGCGTCACTTTGAGGGATGATTTTGATATCTGTGAAAAGTTGTCTTGAAGATAACTTTTTCAGACTTCTCAAAAAAGATATCGTAAAGACTACTATTTCGAGATTTCTTCACAAGACATCGTCAAGATAACTTTTTCAGGGTTCCTTTAAAATTATCAAAAATTAATTTTTTTCTTATTTCTATCGTTTGCAAAATTTTTTAATACGTATTTTTATTTATTTACATAGTTACTGGACCGACTGTATTAAAAAAAAATTAGAAAAAAACTCGATTTCATCATTTCAATTTCATCTGCCTCCACGGGGATTCGAACCTGCGACCTGCCTATCTATCCTACTTGAGAACCTATCACGCTACCTATTACGCTACCGACTACTTATGAATTCTATTTACTTATATGATATGTCAGTGGTGAAATCCAAGAATTTAAACGGTTCCGATTTGTATCCGAACAAATATTATCACGTAGTCTATCTGAATATGCGATTTCTAATAACTTTTTAATATTCATTCCGAAGATCTCTTAAGGGGAGGTTCAACCCCTCCCCCGCCTTTCCGCTCTCGTGAGTGCGAGAGAGATGGAGTTAAAACGTTTAACACATTTTTCGCGGAGATGACTTGATGGAATAAAAAAAGAATATAGTGAGGCCATGACCTGTACACATTAATTACGCAGGCGACCCCACATTATCTTTTTTCATTTCATCAAGCCATCTCCGATAAAAATGCGTCAAGAAATTTTTGACGTTATGTTGACCTTTTTACACTCTTCTTAAGTAGGTCTTATTTCAGACTTCTTCGGACTAACGTCTGCGAGATATCATACGTGTTGCTCTAGAAGTAGTCTTAAAAAAGAGTTCGCGAGGAAGTATTTCTGGTTTTTTATTGGATGTCTTTTACGGAATATCTTGAAGATATCTTCTAAGGATATCTAACAGTTGATTTCATTCCGAAGATCTCTTAAGTTATTCTTATTTCAGACTTCTTCAGACTAACGTCTGCGAGATATCATACGTGTTGCTCTAGAAGTAGTCTTAAAAAAGAGTTCGCAAGGAAGTATTTCTGACTTTTGTGCTGTGTGGGTACTCGCAAAAATTAAAGGAGCAAGAAAAATTTCCAAATTTTTCGGTGATTTTCAACAGGCTGTATTTCAGTGAAAAATAGTCTATCGAGGTCATAAAAAAAAGCATTTTGGAGCTCCGATATTCTGGTTTTCAAATCTTTTGGTCAAAAATTTACAAATTTTAAAAATTACTAATTTTTCGGTAACTTTCACCGCGTTTCCGAAGAAAAATCACTCTATATCTCGCATGGATATTGATATTTCGCTTTTCATTGCCGTAATGTCTGTCCAGAGCTTGAAGATCCACTGTCGCATAGAATAGGTCAAAGCCAATGTGTGAACAAAGACTTGTTCACATTTTACGCAGAGTTCATACCATGCGTGAGTCAGTATCGAGGTTTAGCAGCTCAATCGTAAATGTACGAATACTTTTTTTGCCCGAAAATTTTCGTTTTTTTTTGCATAATTCTTTTATTATTCCTGGGAAAAAATGCTTCATTTGCAGATTGTCTCTATACTTGATGGAGTATTAAACAAAATAGGTTTGGATTCGATATCATGTATACCTATGAAGTTATTGGCAAAAAACACAGTGTACGAATACTTTTTTGACCCACTGTAAATACACAATGCACACAAATATGTTGCGATCGGATGAAACAAATGTCTCGTTTAGCATATATAAATACACAATGCACACAAATATATGTTGCGATCGAATCAAACAAATGTTTTTGTGATAAAAGACATTAACAACAATATTCTCTCTTTTTTTTCTCATTTCCTTCTTCGTTCTCTCTTCTCTGTTCTTTTTCTCTTCCCTCTATCTTTTCTGTTAGTAGTATTGGTACCCGTATGGCGCCCCCCACTCCTATCCCCACTCCTTCCCCCACCAAGCGGCTTCCCCCACCACTCCACTTTTCCCCCACCACATCCAGGTGGCTGAGGAAAAAGCGATGAGGTGAGGATGATGGCGGGGGAGGGTGAGGACAAGGGGGTGCCACACGAGTACCGATTTTGTGGTGATAATGATAATAATCTGATAATAATAATAATAATAGTGAAAATTGGGAACTACTTATATCTGGAAGCCCATGTCATATTCCTCGAAGTTGACGCAGCAACGACACACACGCGCGCGCGGGCCCGCTCTCATAATCATAATAATAATAATAATAATAATTATTATTATTATTAAGAATAACTCATGGTTGTTGGATTTACTACTGACAATTCAGCAAATCTTATCTCGATGGTAACACATACACACACACACACACACACACACAGACACCCATTTCCTTCATTAGTCACGCTGAATGGTCAAGGACCATTTATTGCTGACACTGCGAACTTTTTATATTACACGGAATTTGGATGAGTGGAGCTGTGCATTACCGATTTACGCTGCCACAAATCGGTGACTACAAAATAAGAGTATTTTTAAATGTTTAGTTATTATCGAATAATATAATACAACCTTTTTTAAATTTCGAAAAATTTTTTATCGACGCATACAACATCCATTGCGTACGTGTTCGAAAATCTTAGGTTATTGAATCTACCGCTTCCGAACGAGCACTCTTCTTCACTTTCCGAAGTTTCTACCTTTTCCCGATAAACGAATCTTTTGCGTTGCGTCAATTGATCTATTTTTGCACAAAAATTCTTTGAGCACATTTTGAAATTTTGAAACAAAATTTTGTTCCCCAATTTTGATGTGTTTAGAGAAAATTCAACTTCACTTCCGAAATTCATCGTTATTCACCTCCACAAGTTTTAAAATGCAACGATGTTATGGAAACTTCTGAATTTTTCATTATTTCATACCGTACGATATATTGTTTGAAATTATAAAAAATTATAACTTTGAAAAATACATAATTTTTCACTGAAAACGCGCGCAGTGGAGCAATCCGCGAACTTCGGTGACTGGATAAGGACTGCAGCTGTTGTGCAAAGTTGAGACCTCTTAACAATACCGAAAAAGACAATGATGGTACGTCGGTATGAAACTTTGTCAGCATTTTTACCCCGGTGGATATCCGATTGCAACTTTGAGCAAAAATGCTATTCTCTCTGCAGCGGCTCACCAGCATTCTAAGCTTCAAGCGCGACACTCCATCTATTCCAGAAAATAAGATAGAGCTCATTCTTCATATGTGTAACGTTGCGAAATTTTTTTTTTTGCGAAAGATTTAACGTGTCCAGATACACACACACACGTGTTGTGTGTGTGCACAGACCCACACACACACAGATACACAACAAAGACACACGAACACAAACATACACACAGAAAAGCACGTTCAAACACAAAGGCTGTAGGAACGCAAAATAACTGCTTATCTCAGCATCATATTCGATATCATTACTCTATGTGATTGCATAGTTTTAATAATCACCTTTGATCGCGAAAAAATATGACTACGTTTATAACGTACTCGAAAAAAATTGCTAACAATCGTTCATTTCCATTCACCGCTTCAGATTATTTTTATCGTCAATGTTATCATCAACCTCACAATATATTTACAGCATTATTTACGGAAGTACAAACCAACCTAATGATTTAAACGTTTTGTAGAGATAATTTCAAAAATTGGATTTTTATTGTAGTTTTTGCGTGATTTTTTAGAAGCATGAAATCAAATATTTTTGGTCAAAGACCCATTGATATTCACTGTTTCATTTGTTCTCATTATTTTCAAACGACATTCAAATTGAAAAAAGTTTTGTCATGATATTTCGATATTGAGATATTTCAAAGCTATGACAATTAAATTCTTTGAGAAAAATTTAATATTTTGTTCTGTTCCAGGATTAACGCATATAAGTGATATATCAATATATGTGTCATTCCATACCATTTCGACCTGGGTCTGACCCTTGACCTCTCGGATTTGGCTCGCGATTTTTTATATGATTGTTCTCACTTTGAAAGGTACCCAGTTTTTTTTCTAGATTTTTCAGATTTAATTTGAATTTTCTATATTTCATTTAACGATTTTATTGATCGACACAATTTAAACATTTGAAAAAATTCTGAAAAATCGTGTGTCAGATATCAAAATTTTTGAGCTTAGAGCCGGAGTGGGGAGATTTTTTCTTCTTGATTTTGCTAATATAAATTATTCCAAAAAACTGAAATTTTTTTTGAAAAATCCCATATGATACATGAAAATGTTCCAGTAACCATCCATAGTAAAATCACTCACGCTTCTAATTTTTTTAAATTATTGTAATAAAATCGTTTAAAAAATTGTAGAATATTCAAATTGAATCTGAAAAACCTCCAAAAAAAACTGGGTGCCTTTCAAAGTGAGAACAATCATATAAAAAATCGCGAGCCAAATTCGAGAGGTCAAGGGTCAGGCCCAGGTCAAAATGGTATGGAATGACACATATATATATTCTATGGACGCCATAAAAATTACAAAAACGTTTATTTTTGGAAAAATTTATAATTTTTTCTCACCAAAGGCCTAAGAATATTAATGTAATTTTTTTTCATCATCTGTCGATGGCACAAATTTCTTGAAAAATCATCACGACGAAATCAGAGGTTGCAAAACTATGACAGTTAAATTTGTTTCGAATAATTGAATATTCCTCTGGACGAGGGACCATGGAAATGAGGGTTACTCATTTTTTCTCATCTTCTGCGAATAACGTAGAAGTTATATATTATTTGGAAGGGCCCTCGTACAGAAAAATATTAAATCATTCAGAAAAATCTTAATTGTCTTATCTTTGGAACATCTGATTCCTTCATGATAAATTTTCACGAAAATTCTATGTCATCGATACGCTCGGAGAAAAATCGATTATATTAATATTTTCGGGCCTATGGTCAGAAATAAATATTAAAACTTCCCGAAAATGTAAATTGTCATGATTTTGAGGGGGTTACATTTCTCAATTATGTATGCATATCTATGTAATTATCACCTCATCCAAGTATATATCACTAACAACCATGTGGCCACGTACAGAAAAAATCTAAATTTTTGTACCGTTGAAACATATTGCTCCTTCAAAACAAAACTTTTTTTAAATTTTCACGTCGTCTACAGATTGTCAAAAAATTAGAGAAATCATTATTAATAACATTATGTTACTAACAATTTTTCTTACAATCCGTAGATTACATGAAAATCCTTGAAAAAATATATCATAAAGAAGCCAGCTCATTTATTTGATTTCTTTTTTAAATTATTTCTTATGGCTTTGCATAAAATTTCTGTTACATTTGCAAAAATATGAGAACAGTAAGTAATTCTCATATCGACGGTTCTAGAAAAATATGAAATCTACACCAAAATTAAAGTTATCGTAACTATGAAATATCCGATTTCTTCATGATATACTTCATCCGACATCGCCGTGTCAATCCTTCTCATGGAATTTGCATATCATCTACAAGAATATCAAGATCGATAAGGAGACCTCAATCGAAAAATATTTGCTTCCTATTCTTCTTAGAAATTGGAATGGAACCGCTCGAAACAATTTCAATTTTTATTGTAGTTCATGATAACTCTAATTTTTATCATGATAAAACTTTACACGAATTTCTAAATATAATCGATAGTTTATAAGAAAATATAAAAGACATCAACGTCAAGGGATTCTCGGTCGGAAAAATATTTTATTTCTATTGCTGTCAAAAAAATCAGGCTTTGAGTCTCATCATTGTTAGTCTCGTAAAATTAAACCATTATTTTTTATAACTCATTTTTCAAGTCATAAAATTAAACTATTATATATGATTTTTTCTCCGATGATACAGCATCGAGGGGCTTTACTCTCCTGCCCGGTGTACAAATGATTTCAGTGAGGGTCCGCCTTCACGTGATTTCGTGTATGATTTTAGTGATTGCAACCCAACATGATTTCAAAGATTCATACATAGTTTTCCTGATTTCGCAGATAATTGAAGTTTCGAACGTTCGGTTGAACGAAAAATCTATAAATGTATTTGTTTAACGAAAAAATTGGGAGAACTATGCAAATTACTTTGTTAATAATAACTTCAGATATTGAACAACGTTTCAAAAAGTATTTCCAAAGTGTTAACAAGCCTCAAAAAAACTTCTGTAAAAGGATAAGTTTGTCGATTTTTTCGTTCGAAACTTTCAATTCATATTTTCATTGACTTCATTTAATTCGAATCATGATTGCAAAATACGAGTAATTACAGAGAATTCGCTTTTATATCTGAAAAATAATTGGAGAAACAATGAGGGGATGGGCGCGGGCCAAGGGCCGATTTGAGGTCTTGAAAATAACACTTACATTCAACAACAACAAAAATTTATTTTCTGATAAATAACTTTTTCAATACCCGCTAAACTCTGTCGACAAAATACGTATGACTGAATTCCTTTACCACTAACTCACCCTTTGCCATACTTGCGACTTCATGTCAGGCATAACGTGTGCCGCGGATAATGTTACATCCTGGAATAATCCGTATCATTCCTCATCCGCATTCTGTCCCTATTTTTACAGATTGCAGCATTAATTTTGTCCGTTAAGGAAGCACACATCTGTGTTAAGTGATTGGGTGTTTACTGCTAAAGTTAGAAATAAAAAATATCAATTGCTCATTGGCACTCGTAACATTTTCAGACGACAAGTGTTTGTCTCCGCTCCCGAAAAAATACAACTTAAGACTTTATTATCACTGTAGTCAATTTCTGCTAGTTGCTTCTATTGGTATATGCAAAATGACGGAGTGGATGTGCTAAAGGTTCATGAAACTTTGTGTGTTATTTGTTATATCATATATATGCGTACGAAAAAAATAGTACTGTATTATTCTCATTAAAAATATATATATATGAAATCGTCAAAATTTGAAAAAAATGTCGCGCGATTTAGAATGCTTTTATACCATTATATATCGCTCCTTTTTTGCACGATCTGCGCATTTATCGTATAATTTTTACGATTTTACGATAACGAAACTTGGTGCATTATTCGCATGTCCGTAAGACGATTTGCCGTTTTTCGATATTTCGTACGAGCGATTTTCTATGAGCTGATCGGACGCGTCATTTTATCACCCTATGATAACGAGTTCCGCTCATTATTCGCATTCTCGTATAATGATTTAACCTTTTCATAAGTTTTGGACATGCGTTTTTTCTATAAGCTGATGGGACCGGTCCAACTGGACGTACGTTTGGCTGTAAGCTCATTGGACGCAATCACATCGTTTTGGATGCTCCAATGATATCAAGAGTTTACACATTATTCTCATATCGATGCACTGATACAGTTTTTTCAAATATTCTGATTTCATAAAAGGCTCGTCAATCACACTATATCTACGTCGCTCCTATTTTTCGAGATTTCTCCAACTGTCTCATCATTTTTATGATCCTGTTGTAACAAAACCTCGAACATTATTCACACATTCTTATGATGATGTAACTTTCCCAGATATTTTGGACGAGGGTTTTTCATTGCGCTAATTGGACGGTAATCTTCTAAAAACTCATTGGTTGCTTCACTTTTCATGATCATATGATAACGAAATTCCACACATTATTCGCATTTCCGTGTGACGATTCAACCTTTTCAGAAAATTTGGACACGCCTTTTTCCACAAGCAGCATGATTCATCATTATTAAGATCCTAAAAATATTATAACAAAACCTCGCAAATTATTCGCATATCCTTACGATAATTTAATCTCCCCAGATATTTTAGTCGAGAGGTTTTTCGATGAGCTGATTGGACAAGCGTTTTTCTAGAAGCTGGTTGGACGCTTGATTTTCAGTGATCCCATGATAACAAATCTTGCACATTATTCTCATATCCGCATGAACATTCAACCTTGCTACATATTTTGGTTGCGTCGTTTTTCTTTAAGCTAATTGGAAGCGAAAATGAACCCTATGCGAAAATTCGCGAGTTTGCACGCAAATATACCCATTGCAGGAAAACAATTTACTGCATATTTTTTGGCTAAAAATCGATTTATTTTTCAAAAGCGCACTATTTCTAAAAAATTTAATTAAAGAATAAAAATCACTACGTAGTTCCATAGCGGATAGCATGTAGATTATGTAATATTTTGGTTTTTCGTTCCAGGTCTTGTACTGTATTAAAAATTTGTTTTAATGAAAACTTTTTTTATAAACGCTTTACTGCTTAGTTTTTGGCCAAAAATTGATGCATTTTTTTCAAAAGTTCAGCATTTCTGCAAAATTTGCTTTAAAAAACAACCTTCATGTAGTTCCATTGTCAATATTACATAGATTAGGAATTTGTTTTAGTTTTTTTATCCAGATCGTAAGTTTTACTACAAAGTCTGGCCTCCCATCAAAGAGTTTAGGAAATGAAGCGACTTCAAAGATTGGCTCTGTCCCCGCTATTTTGTGTCAAAGTGATAGTAACATTTTTTTAATGCTTCAATATACATTACATTTTATTCATTCTTTATACCCTCAGCGAATATTTTTTAATTCATCACAAATTATTCTTATCAGTTTATGTAATTGTGTGAAAAATCTCAGCATTTTACATGCGAAACTTCTTTTTCATCAGGTTCATGATATAGCGTGATATATCACCGACCCAACTTATGTCGCCCCGTTTTCTATTTATTGCACTCGCGGATTTTCAAACTTATGTCGCCCCGTTTTCTGTTTATTGCACTCGCGGATTTTCAAACGGGGCGACATAAGTTTGAAAATCCGCGAGTGCAATAAATAGAAAACGGGGCGACATAAGTTGGGTCGGTGATATATCATGCTATATCATGAACCTGATGAAAAAGAAGTTTCGCATGTAAAATGCTGAGATTTTTCACACAATTACATAAACTGATAAGAATAATTTGTGATGAATTAAAAAATATTCGCTGAGGGTATAAAGAATGAATAAAATGTAATGTATATTGAAGCATTAAAAAAATGTTACTATCACTTTGACACAAAATAGCGGGGACAGAGCCAATCTTTGAAGTCGCTTCATTTCCTAAACTCTTTGATGGGAGGCCAGACTTTGTAGTAAAACTTACGATCTGGGTAAAAAAACTAAAACAAATTCCTAATCTATGTAATATTGACAATGGAACTACATGAAGGTTGTTTTTTAAAGCAAATTTTGCAGAAATGCTGAACTTTTGAAAAAAATGCATCAATTTTTGGCCAAAAACCAAGCAGTAAAGCGTTTATAAAAAAAGTTTTCATTAAAACAAATTTTTAATACAGTACAAGACCTGGAACGAAAAACCAAAAGATTACATAATCTACATGCTATCGGCTATGGAACTACGTAGTGATTTTTATTCTTTGATTAAATTTTTTAGAAATGGTGCGCTTTTGAAAAATAAATCGATTTTTAGCCAAAAAATATGCAGTAAATTGTTTTTCTGCAATGGGTATATTTGCGTGCAAACTCGCGAATTTTCGCATAGGGTTCATTTTCGCTTCCAATTAGCTTACAGAAAAACGACGCAACCAAAATATGTAGCAAGGTTGAATGTTCATGCGGATATGAGAATAATGTGCAAGATTTGTTATCATGGGATCACTGAAAATCAAGCGTCCAACCAGCTTCTAGAAAAACGCTTGTCCAATCAGCTCATCGAAAAACCTCTCGACTAAAATATCTGGGGAGATTAAATTATCGTAAGGATATGCGAATAATTTGCGAGGTTTTGTTATAATATTTTTAGGATCTTAATAATGATGAATCATTCTGCTTGTGGAAAAAGGCGTGTCCAAATTTTCTGAAAAGGTTGAATCGTCACACGGAAATGCGAATAATGTGTGGAATTTCGTTATCATATGATCATGAAAAGTGAAGCAACCAATGAGTTTTTAGAAGATTACCGTCCAATTAGCGCAATGAAAAACCCTCGTCCAAAATATCTGGGAAAGTTTGTGACGTGATTTCTCAGAATCACTGCCACAAGGCCAGAAACGCTCTCGCCAAAACGTATCGCTCTCGTTTAGTTGCCCGATTCAGTAAAGTAAAGCAAACGTGTTCTCGTATAGTCGCGTTTCGAGCCCGTGACAAGTATTTTTCGGTACTGAATTCGTGAGGAAAAGGCTAGGAAGGGTCGAGCGCTCGAATCCGTCGTGGAAGAGATGTCTCCAGGTAAGGAGTTGCCCTTCGGAGGAGAGCGCCGACGAGAGATCTCGGTGGGAGTGACAGAGGTCCGGCTGTAATGCCGGCGCCCCAAGATGAGAAGGAACCACGAGCTGGAGAGCAGGCGGAGAATTGCACGGGCAATGGCTGGGGAGCATTGCGCCGCGTTAAAGTAGAGTAGAGCCTTGCTTTCGCCCGGGTTCCAGGGGAAGCAACCATCGGGACCCTCAACACGCTATCGAGGATGATTCTTCTCCAATCACGCTCCCGGAAACGTAAGGAGATGGAATAATGAGGCAACAGCTATCGGTCAGAGAATTTGGAGAATAATTCAAATTGTCGACAAGAGATTAGGGAGTCGGTCTCCGATCGCCGTCGAGATAAGACCTCGCGCTCTCGCTATTGTGTTTACTCTGTATCGACACTCGGTCTCGCTCTCTCTCATTCGCGCTACGCGTAATATGTCACGCTCTCGCTTGTGTGGTATACGCGCGCCTCGCGGCTGTGTGTGTGCCAATCGACTTGACAAGCGCTCTCGCACCATAGTAACGAAGAAAGTCGTTTCGCTCCCGGTGAATAGCCCAATGGGATATTCAAGTGCAGTGTGCAGTGCATCGGTGCTAAGTTCTCGTGTTTCGGCAGGAATAGCTATCGCAACCCCCTGAAGGAAGAAATATCGTTCAGGCGAGCCATTCGTACGCTACGAGTCCGCTCACGGTCCCGGATTTGAATCAGTTCCCGCGCTACTTGCTGACATGCAACTCCGACCCTCTCTACCATAACCCGCATCCTGAGCGGCCGCGCATTTCCGCAACCGCTCATCCTCGTTCGTACGTTCCGTCCGTCTGTCTCGCCCCATTTTGTCCGTGCGGGAATCGAGGTCTTCCCACTCGATTCCCAGTTCAGTCCGGTTAGCCCACCGGCGAAATAAAAAGTGCATTCAAGGAGACGAGCGCTTCCCACTCGATTCCCAGGTATGACCGGTTTGTTAATTTCCGGGGAAACAAAAATTAACTGGCGCCCACCAGGAATGTTTGGGACGTTACGTGCGGGGGTGACGGCCGAAGGTGACGGAATCGGTATCGTTTCGATCTCGTTAAAGAAAAGAAATCCGTCACAAGTTACATCATCATAAGAATGTGTGAATAATGTTCGAGGTTTTGTTACAACAGGATCATAAAAATGATGAGACAGTTGGAGAAATCTCGAAAAATAGGAGCGACGTAGATATAGTGTGATTGACGAGCCTTTTATGAAATCAGAATATTTGAAAAAACTGTATCAGTGCATCGATATGAGAATAATGTGTAAACTTTTGATATCATTGGAGCATCCAAAACGATGTGATTGCGTCCAATGAGCTTACAGCCAAACGTACGTCCAGTTGGACCGGTCCCATCAGCTTATAGAAAAAACGCATGTCCAAAACTTATGAAAAGGTTAAATCATTATACGAGAATGCGAATAATGAGCGGAACTCGTTATCATAGGGTGATAAAATGACGCGTCCGATCAGCTCATAGAAAATCGCTCGTACGAAATATCGAAAAACGGCAAATCGTCTTACGGACATGCGAATAATGTTTCAACGGTACAAAAATTTAGATTTTTTCTGTACGTGGCCACATGGTTGTTAGTGATATATACTTGGATGAGGTGATAATTACATAGATATGCATACATAATTGAGAAATGTAACCCCCTCAAAATCATGACAATTTACATTTTCGGGAAGTTTTAATATTTATTTCTGACCATAGGCCCGAAAATATTAATATAATCGATTTTTCTCCGAGCGTATCGATGACATAGAATTTACGTGAAAATTTATCATGAAGGAATCAGATGTTCCAAAGATAAGACAATTAAGATTTTTCTGAATGATTTAATATTTTTCTGTACGAGGGCCCTTCCAAATAATATATAACTTCTACGTTATTCGCAGAAGATGAGAAAAAATGAGTAACCCTCATTTCCATGGTCCCTCGTCCAGAGGAATATTCAATTATTCGAAACAAATTTAACTGTCATAGTTTTGCAACCTCTGATTTCGTCGTGATGATTTTTCAAGAAATTTGTGCCATCGACAGATGATGAAAAAAAATTACATTAATATTCTTAGGCCTTTGGTGAGAACAAATTATAAATTTTTCCAAAAATAAACGTTTTTGTAATTTTTATGGCGTCCATAGAATGTATATATGTGTCATTCCATACCATTTTGACCTGGGCCTGACCCTTGACCTCTCGAATTTGGCTCGCGATTTTTTATATGATTGTTCTCACTTTGAAAGGCACCCAGTTTTTTTTGGAGGTTTTTCAGATTCAATTTGAATATTCTACAATTTTTTAAACGATTTTATTACAATAATTTAAAAAAATTAGAAGCGTGAGTGATTTTACTATGGATGGTTACTGGAACATTTTCATGTATCATATGGGATTTTTCAAAAAAAATTTCAGTTTTTTGGAATAATTTATATTAGCAAAATCAAGAAGAAAAAATCTCTTGCGAAAAATCTGAAATTTTTTTCAAAAATCCGATATTACATATGAAAATGTTTTAGCAACCATTCATAGTAAAATAACTTCCGCTTCTATTTTTTTGAACGTTTTTTTCCGAAAAAGCTTAAAAATAGTAAGAAGGAAAAATCTCCCCACTCCGGCTCTAAGCTCAAAAATTTTGATATCTGACACACGATTTTTCAGAATTTTTTCAAATGTTTAAATTGTGTCGATCAATAAAATCTTTAAATGAAATATAGAAAATTCAAATTAAATCTGAAAAATCTAGAAAAAAAACTGGGTACCTTTCAAAGTGAGAACAATCATATAAAAAATCGCGAGCCAAATCCGAGAGGTCAAGGGTCAGACCCAGGTCGAAATGGTATGGAATGACACATATATTGATATATCACTTATATGCGTTAATCCTGGAACAGAACAAAATATTAAATTTTTCTCAAAGAATTTAATTGTCATAGCTTTGAAATATCTAAATATCGAAATATCATGACAAAACTTTTTTCAATTTGAATGCCGTTTGAAAATAATGAGAACAAATAAAACAGTGAATATCAATGGGTCTTTGACCAAAAATATTTGATTTCATGCTTCTAAAAAATCACGCAAAAACTACAATAAAAATCCAATTTTTGAAATTATCTCTACAAAACGTTTAAATCATTAGGTTGGTTTGTATTTCCGTAAATAATGCTGTAAATATATTGTGAGGTTGATGATAACATTGACGATAAAAATAATCTGAAGCGGTGAATGGAAATGAACGATTGTTAGCAATTTTTTTCGAGTACGTTATAAACGTAGTCATATTTTTTCGCGATCAAAGGTGATTATTAAAACTATGCAATCACATAGAGTAATGATATCGAATATGATGCTGAGATAAGCAGTTCTTTTGCGTTCCTACAGCCTTTGTGTTTGAACGTGCTTTTCTGTGTGTATGTTTGTGTTCGTGTGTCTTTGTTGTGTATCTGTGTGTGTGTGGGTCTGTGCACACACACAACACGCGTGTGTGTGTATCTGGACACGTTAAATCTTTCGCAAAAAAAAAAATTTCGCAACGTTACACATATGAAGAATGAGCTCTATCTTATTTTCTGGAATAGATGGAGTGTCGCGCTTGAAGCTTAGAATGCTGGTGAGCCGCTGCAGAGAGAATAGCATTTTTGCTAAAAGTTGCAATCGGATATCCACCGGGGTAAAAATGCTGACAAAGTTTCACACCGACGTACCATCATTGTCTTTTTCGGTATTGTTAAGAGGTCTCAACTTTGCACAACAGCTGCAGTCCTTATCCAGTCACCGAAGTTCGCGGATTGCTCCACTGCGCGCGTTTTCAGTGAAAAATTATGTATTTTTCAAAGTTATAATTTTTTATAATTTCAAACAATATATCGTACGGTATGAAATAATGAAAAATTCAGAAGTTTCCATAACATCGTTGCATTTTAAAACTTGTGGAGGTGAATAACGATGAATTTCGGAAGTGAAGTTGAATTTTCTCTAAACACATCAAAATTGGGGAACAAAATTTTGTTTCAAAATTTCAAAATGTGCTCAAAGAATTTTTGTGCAAAAATAGATCAATTGACGCAACGCAAAAGATTCGTTTATCGGGAAAAGGTAGAAACTTCGGAAAGTGAAGAAGAGTGCTCGTTCGGAAGCGGTAGATTCAATAACCTAAGATTTTCGAACACGTACGCAATGGATGTTGTATGCGTCGATAAAAAATTTATCGAAATTTAAAAAAGGTCGTATTATATTATTCGATAATAACTAAACATTTAAAAATACTCTTATTTTGTAGTCACCGATTTGTGGCAGCGTAAATCGGTAATGCACAACTCCACTCATCCAAATTCCGTGTAATATAAAAAGTTCGCAGTGTCAGCAATAAATGGTCCTTGACCATTCAGCGTGACTAATGAAGGAAATGGGTGTCTGTGTGTGTGTGTGTGTGTATGTGTTACCATCGAGATAAGATTTGCTGAATTGTCAGTAGTAAATCCAACAACCATGAGTTATTCTTAATAATAATAATAATAATAATAATTATTATTATTATGATTATGAGAGCGGGCCTGCGCGCGCGTGTGTGTCGTTGCTGCGTCAACTTCGAGGAATATGACATGGGCTTCCAGATGTAAGTAGTTCCCAATTTTCACTATTATTATTTTTATTATCAGATTATTATCATTATCACCACAAAATCGGTACTCGTGTGGCACCCCCTTGTCCTTACCCTCCCCCGCCATCATCCTCACCTCATCGCTTTTTCCTCGGCCACCTGGATGTGGTGGGGGAAAAGTGGAGTGGGGGGGGGAAGCCGCATGGTGGGGGAAGGAGTGGGGATAGGAGTGGGGGGCGCCATACGGGTACCAATACTACTTCTGTTCTTTCTGTTTCCTCTCTTCATTCTCTCTGCTCGTCTCTCTCTCACTCTTATTCAACTCGAGCTGTCTCGAACAAAAAATCATGCATATAAACCATTATTATAATAGAAAGGTAATCATCAAGCTTATCGTTATGAAAAAAAATAGTTTGCACATACTTTTTGTGGAATCCCGACGATATTTATCATTGCGTCTGGTGCCATAAGACTCCCCGAGGTTTTCACGATTCCGGATCCATCGGCGACTTGGAGATACGGCAACCACTCCGCTTTAAGAAGCCCCGTCACTTGGACCACTTCTCCTTTCCTTATTCGTTTTTCCATATCGGACCAGGTCGCGATCCGCACCTTTAATTTTACCTTTCCATCGGTCACCGCCCCCATGCCGAAAGTCGCCTGTCCGCTCTTGTGGCGAGTTGGCTCGAAAGTCGACTTGATCCAACCTTTAATACCTGAAATTCATATATATATATATATATATATATATATATATATATATATATATATATATAATATCTTTTATATTTGAGATAAGCTGGTATGAGTTTCTGTAATAATAACGATTTTTATTATTTTATTAATTACATTATCGGTTGTAATTTGTACACTTATAATCTAGATTAACTATATGCCGTAGCGTTACCTGTAATAATAACGAAACGACATTTACAGCTTATTCTCACAACACGTGTTCGCTTAATTTCACAGCACTTGCTCTCTTCATCGTCTCTCTCGCTATTCTGTCCATATTCTCTCTTATCTTCCACTCTCACGCGTGCGCCTACGCCTACGTGGCTACAGCGCCCTCATCGCTCCTTATCATTGAGCGGCAAACTTAAATTATAATAGAAGGAATACATTGTGTTTCCTTACATCTACCTCCTTTAGGAGAAAGAAAACAGTGAAGAAACACTAGTTTTCTCGAATGACCGTCGGGGCCGGTACAAGTTTTGAAATGTGGAAGAGTGAATTTGATTTCTTTCTATCTGTATGTATCTTATAGATTGAGTTGGAGATTTTCTCTACGATTTTGTACGGTCCTATTTTCAGCTCGTCTAATTTTTTTCTATTCAGTCGGTGACTATTTTCAACGTAGACTGAGTCTCCAACATTAAATTCATGATCTCTTCTATTCTTGTCGTACTGTTTTTTATTATACTCATGTGATTTTTTTGTATTTTCCATGGCAACTTTTCTATCTTTATACAGCTCATTTTGTGTTTTTTCTTGTTTTAATTCGTTTGGTAGAATCGTACTATCTTTTCCTTCCAGTAAGTACTTAGGGGAGAATCCCGTTACTGTGTGTTCGGTCCCATTGTATTTTTCAATACATTCGTGAGCTATAGTTGTCCATGCAGTTTTTTCTTTTCTTTCATTTACTTTACATCTAATTTTGTTGACTAAGGTTTGGTTGAGTCTCTCGTTAAGTCCATTTGAAAATGGTGCGTTTACTGCTGTGAAGGTCAAGATTATATCTTCTTTATTTAAGAATTCTTTGAATTTTTTTGAATTTATCCCTGGATATTGATCTGATAGGATCATATCTATTTTATTGTCTGATATTACTTTTTGGACCAATTTTATGAAGTCGTTCGCGTTTTGATTCTTTGATGTCACGATAGTCGCATATCTTGTAAAATCGTCAACCAGCAGGTGTATGTATTTTTTTGTTGATCGTGAGCCTCCAAACCCTCCAATTGTGTCTATTGAAACTATTTCATATGGGTGAGTTGCAGGTCCTAGTTGAGACATTAGGCCAATTTTCCGTTTTCCTCTTGACTTGTTTTTTATGCAGATTTCGCAATTATCGCACATTTTTTTTATATTTTGATTTAGGTTTCTCGCTGTATAGAGTGGTTTCATCTTATTTTTCATTTGTCTTATTCCCAAGTGGCAATAGGACCAATGCACTTCTTTTATAAGTTTCTCGCCAAGTTCTTCTGATAATAGAATTTTCTCTTTTTCTTTTATTTTTTTATAGTATGTGTTGTTTTTGTATATTAGTTTATCTTTGTCCTTTTGAATATCTTCATTGTTTTCTTGATCATTTTGGATATCTTCGAGTTTTATGACATTAACGGTTCTTAAGATTTCGTCTTCGTTTTCATCTGGTTCTAACACCGGGTTTCTGCTTAAGCAGTCCGCTTCTAGATTGTGTTTCCCTGGATTGTATTTTATTTCAAAGTTGTATTGCGATAGGTAATGCATTAAGTCGCCTAATTCTTCATCTGTCCTAGACTTAATGTTCATATTTTCGAGGGGCTTGTGATCTGAGAAAACCGTAAATGTTCTCCCTATAAGCCAATATTGCCAGTATTTTATTGCTTCTTTTATTGCTAAACATTCTATGTAGATAGCTTTTTTTTCTTTTGGTGTTCATTTAATTTTTTTGAAAAATATGCAACTGGCTTATTTTCTTGGTCTGGTTGTTTTTGCTTCAGTATGGCCCCGATGCCTTGTACGCTAGCGTCTGTATAAATATTTATTGGTAGGTGTGGGTCAAAAATGGTTAAAATCGGTTTAGAGCAAAGTAGTGATTTCATGCTTTCAAAAGCCTCTTGACATTGTTTAGACCAGACAAATGTTTGTCCTTTCTTTAATAGATTGTGTAGCGGATCCAATATAGTCGAAGTATTTGGCACATATTTGCTATAGAAATTCACTTTTCCCAAAAATTGTCGGACATTTTTTCTTGTTTTTGGGGTTGGAAAATCCTTGATTGAGATTAAATTATCATTCAGTGAACTAACTGAATTGTTCTTTATCTCGTGACCTAAATATTTAACAGATTCTGATGCAAATGTACATTTCGAGAGTTTTAACCTGAAACCTTCTTCCATAATTGCCTCTAATAGTTGTGATAAGTGATCGATATGTTCTTGGAAGGTTTTCGAAAAGATCAGAATATCATCTATATAATTTACACTGAAGTTTGAGAGTTTATGTTTTCTTATTATATTACTCAGTATTCTCTGGAATATCGCTGGTGATGTTTTTAAGCCAAAGGGTAGACAGGTCCATTGAAAGTGTCCTTCCTGGGTTACAAATGCGGTTTTTTTTCTATCTTCAATTCTCAACGGAATTGACCAAAAGGCTGAGTTAATGTCCAAGGTCGTGAAAAACTTACAATCTCTCGTTTTCGTTATTAAATCTTCGATTAGTGGGAAAGGTTGTGATTGAGGGATCACTATTTTGTTTAGTTCTCGGAAATCGATGCATAGTCTTGTTCTTTTCCCTTCTTCTTTTTTATAAGCTAATGTCACTGGAGCGGCAAATGGGCTGTACGATTCTTCGATTAAATTTTTTTCTAATAGTTTTGTTATTTGCTGCTCGATTTCCCTTTTGTCCTCTATAGTGCATCTGTACGGTCTTTTGCAACAGTATTTATCCGACGATAACTCAATATGAGCTTCGTACTCTTTCACCGTGCCTATATCGTACTTATCTTTAGCGAAGATTGTTTTATATTTATCAATTAGTTTCTCAATCTCAGCTTGTTCTCGTAATTCCAAGTGGTTTATTACTCTGTCGAACCTTGTTGTATCTATCTGTTCGTTAAAGTTTATTTGATAGTTTGTAATTTCGTTTTTAATATTTCCTTGTTCTTTTATGTATTCTTTATTTGTATCTTGTGTATTATTTTCATTTTCAGATGTCTTTTTTCTCGTGACCTGACTTTTTTTTTTTGCGTAATTTTCAGATTCTCATCCTGTCTTAGCCCGAATTTTTTTATACAATCTAGCCCGATCAAAAGATCGTGTTCGAAGTTCTCGTTGTCTATCGTGAAAATATCAATTTCTTTTTCAATCTTGAGAATCTTAGCTTTTATGGTAACCATACCATTTGCCTTTCGCACACCATTAATTGTTCTCAATTTTGCGTTTTGTATGTTACTCATTTTATTACCTCTTAAGTTCAGCAATCTTGAATTAATTAAAGAAACGTTTGAACCGGAATCGTAAACGCCCGAGACTTGTACTGTGTTGTTTAGCAATACTTTAATTTCAATTAATGGTGGCACCACGAGTTTTTTGGATCTTTCGTATTCAATTCTATTTCTAATTCGGAGTTGTTTACATATCTTATCGGTTCTCTTTTCTGTTGTTCCCCGTCTTTGTTTTTGAACCAGCATAGGGCTTCTGGGTGGTACCGATTACCTTTATTTCTTTTCTCACAGATTGTGCATGGCTTAGGGCTCTCACTCTGCCCTTTGACTTTATTCTCCCCGTTCATCGTGCTTTTTCTTTCGAAATTTTTCTTCTCCACCAAATGCTCTAGTCCTCTGATCTCGTTGAATATTTCTTCCGTCTTCTCTAATTTTTCCCTGTCTATTCTATCAGATACAAAGTTTGGTAGCCCTACAGCTATTAGGTCGATTAACGTGGACGTATCTATCGATTTATTTGTCTCCAATAGGAGTCTTTCTTTTTTCAGCGCGTACTCCAATAATGAGCCTTTTATGTACTTGTACGCCATTGCGTACCTAATTGAAGTCCAACCTTTATCCGCGTATGTTTCGCAAAAATTTTCTTTCCAATCCTTCCATTCTGAATTTACCGAGAATTTAATGAGCATCGACTTATACCAGTCGATGCATGAATCTTCCAAGAAAAGTCTGAAAATCTCGATTTTTTCTGTATCTCTCTCTTCGCCTGAGCGAGAGCATTCGTTTTCGAAGGTGTTCATCCACTGAGACACACTAGAATTTTTACCTGTTAGTTTTTCGATGACGAATTTTTCCGATATTTTCTTCAAATTACGGTTACCGCGCTCCTCGGGTTCATTTTCGGTTCTCTTTTCTGTGAATTTTTCCAAAATCCTTGTTAATATCTCTTCTGTGATGTTTGTTGTGGGCGTTGGCTCTTGTGTTGACGAAATTTCCTCCAGCAAGTATTGGTCGCATATTATATTCCCGTCTTCGTCTTGGTACTGCTGTAACGCCTCATCGGGCAGCGTAATCCATACTCTTCTTGTTTGTCCTCTTCTCTGTAGTGTTGCTTTTATTTTCTGGTAACCCGCTGTGTTTGCGAGTTTGGTATGATATTTCATCGGTTGCAGCTGGTCCGGAATTCGAAAACAGCTATTATCTGATGTCGTGATCGAGGTTACCGCAATTATATTTGATTTTGCGTCGTCAATCGAAGTTTTGACCGTAAATTCGAACCTCAGTTTCGCCATGTTTTCCGTCAGCAAAAATGTCGTTTTATAATATCTTTTATATTTGAGATAAGCTGGTATGAGTTTCTGTAATAATAACGATTTTTATTATTTTATTAATTACATTATCGGTTGTAATTTGTACACTTATAATCTAGATTAACTATATGCCGTAGCGTTACCTGTAATAATAACGAAACGACATTTACAGCTTATTCTCACAACACGTGTTCGCTTAATTTCACAGCACTTGCTCTCTTCATCGTCTCTCTCGCTATTCTGTCCATATCCTCTCTTATCTTCCACTCTCACGCGTGCGCCTACGCCTACGTGGCTACAGCGCCCTCATCGCTCCTTATCATGGAGCGGCAAACTTAAATTATAATAGAAGGAATACATTGTGTTTCCTTACATATATATATGAATTAGTCACAAGGTTTTTTAAAAATAATTTTATTTATGTCAACATGATACTTACTAATTTTTTGACCCTCCATATCAGCAATATTGCTCCACTCGACTTCTTTTGCCTCCGTTAAGTCACATTCTTCGGCCTTATACCAGCCTCTGTCCACTATCTCCGTCGATTGACGTATCGACAATTCAAATGGAGTGTTTCCCATATTAAATTTAGGATCTAGCCGTTTCGCTGAGACTCGGTCCAGGTGAACGATCTGAAAAATATATTTGAGAATCAGGTAATTCATTTTGCCGTTATTTTATTGCTTTCTTGCGATACAAACCTTGTTAATTGCGATGAGATCTGCGACTTTCGCCACATTATCCTCCCACGCCACACACTGGATTCTCCGGCCTCTTCCGTTGTTGACGACGAATTTCATTATTTTATATTTTTTTGTGGTCCCGACAGTTTTCGGGCGTTTGCAGGAATCGACGAAGCCAACGATTTCTCTGAAAAAGGCGTGAAAAACATTACTTCAAAATATATGAATCTGCGAGCGATAATTATTGACAATATTATTCAACGGAAAATTGAAAAATATTTTACAAGTTTTTTATATGCCTATTTTTAGCTAATATAATCCATTTTTCAATTAAAAACTTACATTGTGGAATCCGAAATATTGATGCCATCGATGGCTTCGTTCGAGGAGAAGATGGGGATTTTTTCCCTCTCGTTTTCCTTCTCGCCGTCCGTCCTCTCAGTATCTTCATAATCGGCAATTAAATCCATTTTCGCCTCTTCCGGTTTTCCGATCTTGTCATTCGCTGATGACGACTTTTTTCTCCCCATTTTTCTTCACGACGACCGTTCCGTTTGCGTGCTTGACAACTTTCTTTCGCGATGGCTCGTTTTATCTATTATAAACATCTATTATTGTCTTCATCATATTATGCATTTTTAGGTATACAACAACGTCTTCAAGTCATAGAATTGACAAGTTTTTTGATGTGATGTGTGATGTGTTTGAACATCTTAGCGCTCGGTCTCACGGTACGGGCTAGCTGGAGAGTGGAGTCTCGCGAAATTTGGATACACTACAGTCACAGGTGTACGTGTCTTATTTCAGTTACCACACACCCATAATTACATGTATAAAAGAAATTAAACAATAAAATTTGATAGTTTATTCTTTACGCTATTCTCGCATTGTTTCATTACAAAATCAATTTTGATGAAAACCAGTGCACTACTCAATTTTCCCGAACCGAACTGATAGGACTAACATGTTTATACATCAATTCTCGTGAGAACCTTGGCACTCATTTGGGTTTTTTATTTTACTCACCACGCTCCTTCCCGTCTTCCCTCTCTTCTATACCGTTATCTCCCAGGGATTTTCACGCAATGTTTTTTGGCGCAATGTTCACGCACACATGCACATTCACTTTTTCGCAATTTAACACTATTAATTTTTGATTCATTATTTTTTAAATTATTTTTTTTACATTATTTTCGCGCAATGTCTTTATTTTTTCACGCAATGTTTTTCAATTATAATATTTTTCGGGCAATGTTATTCATGCTCAATGATTTCACACACTTTTTTCATCACACGCTTTTTTCACGCAATTTTTTTTTCTTTCCTGCAATGTATTTCTTTCAAGGAAAAAAAGAAACAGTTAATATAACAGGGGGGCTCTGTTCGCATTGGACTCGAAGACATAAAATGATGACTTTTACAGTGTATAGTGGCTTTTTTCCGGTATATACTGAGACTTTTACAGTATTTACTGTACTTTTTACATTATTTACTGTAAATATCACCGTGTGTACCGGAAAAGTCTCTGTATGTACAGGATAAGAGCCAGTGTACACTGTAAAAGTCATCATTTCCGTCCTCGAATCCAATGCGAACCAAGCTCCCCTGTTATATTAACTGTTCCTTTTTTTCCGTGTTTTACACTTATTTTTTTCACTTTCCATCATGCGCGCATTGTTTTTATCGCGATATTTTTTTCACACTTTTTAGTTCTAAATTATTTTCAATTCACTATTTATTATCATTATTTTCTTTTTTACATTATTTTCGCGTGGTATTTTTTTTACGCTATTCACGCATTGTTTTTGTCGCGATATTTTTTCACACTTTTTTTTAGTTCTTAATTATTTTCGATTTTTATAATAATTTTCTTTTCACATTTTTTTACGCGATGTTTTTTCTTTCGCGCAATGTTTATCTTTTTATACTTATTTTTCACTTTGTATTATGCGCGCTTTATTTTTTGCGCATTGTTTTTGTCGCGATATTTTTTTTCACACTTTTTTAGTTTCAAACTTTTTCGACACTCACGGCGCTCATCACAGCACCAATAAATATTTCCCTCCGGCAATCGATTGCGATTCGCTTAAAATTTTTGAATTTCAAAAAAAAATCTCAGCATTACAAACACGAGAAAAAAAGATACACGCGTCTTTAAAATGCACGAGTTAAAATAACGAAGAGCTGTACGCAGACTTCACTGGCGAAAAGCTAATGAAGTTATAATGAAAAAAGAGATGATGTATCTCACCGAATACAACGTTCTTACCACGCCTCCCGCCCCTCTAGCAGAGCGCGTGTTATACCAGGTGTGTAAGTATGAAACCGGAATTTGCCCATAGGTGGCGCTAGATGTCGATGCAGTTACCGACACATCACGTCAGCGGTGTCTTGTTATTGTATTGATATCCGACAAAGATTTCCAACTCACAATAACACGAGTTTCATTCAGTAGCATTAGTTTATTAGAGATAAACATGTCGAGTTTTGTGCCAACAAATTACGATTTGCGGACAGCCCTACTTTTCTGTTTTCATCTGAAGAAAACCGCAGCCGAATCGCATTGAATGCTTCTGGAGGCGTTTGGTGAGCATGCTCTCGGTAAAACACAGTGTTTCGAGTGGTTTAAACGGTTCGAAAGTGGCGATTTTGACGTGAGGAACGAATCACGTGGAAGACCACCGAAAAAGTTTGAAGACGCTGACCTGCAAGCCTTGTTGGACGAAGACGACGCTCAAGCACAACAACAACTGGCGGATCAGTTAAAGGTGAACCGAGAAGCCATCTCTCTTTGGTTAAAAGCCATGGGAAAGATCCAAAAGGTGGGGAAATGGGTTCCACATGAACTCAACGAAAGACAGCAGGAAAACCGCAAAACATCATGCGAAATGCTGCTCGCCAGGTTCAAAAGAAAGTCATTTTTCCATAGAATTGTGACTGGCGATGAAAAGTGGACATATTTTGAGAATCCCAAGCGCAAAAAGTCATGGGTTACTCCGGGTGAACCATCAACATCGACGGCAAGACCAAACCGCTACGGACGAAAGACAATGCTGTGTGTTTGGTGGGATCAGAAAGGCGTAATCTACTACGAGCTGCTGAAACCTGGGGAAACTGTCAATACTCAACGCTACCGACAACAAATGACCGATTTGGATCGAGTTTTGCGTGAAAAACGACCAGAATACCAACAAAGACAACACAAGGTGATTTTGCTGCATGACAATGCACCAGCACACAAAGCAAAACAGGTCCAGAAAACGATAGAGTCGTTCCGTTGGGAGATTCTTCAGCACGCGCCTTACTCACCAGACCTTGCCCCATCCGATTACTACTTGTTTGCATCGATGGGACACGCACTTGCTGAGCAGCGCTTTACTTCTTACGAAGATGTACGAAAATGGCTCGATGACTGGTTTGCCTCAAAAGAGCAACAGTTCTTTTGGCGCGGAATCCACAAATTGCCAGAAAGATGGGAAAAATGTATAGATAGCGACGGACAATACTTTGAATAAGTTACTTTGTATCATATCATTACAATAAACGTGTTTTTTCTGTACGAAAATTCCGGTTTCATACTTACACACCTGGTATGCCCGCGATGACCGTGAACTTGGAGACACGCGCGTTGCGACAATGGATACAGGAGTGAAATAGATACGTGCAACGTAGCGTGTGCATGAAACTAGTAAGCGCTCTGGAATGTGCGAAAATAAACATTGCATCGCGGCGCGTGGCGACTACTTGGGCTTAGAAGGGCATAACGGTCGTACAAAATATGTGTGTATGCAGGCTATCCAATATAGGGGCCTAAAGGTATATATTTTACACGCCTGATGCGTCTTTCTGGTGTTAAACCTGTGGCAAAGGAGAGGCTACAAGAACACACAGTATGCAAAAGACATTTTCAAAAAGTTATTGTTTTTCGAAAATCCAAGGGCGCTGGTCAGTCGGGCTCATCGAGATCCTACCCCTTTTGAGAACCTCCAAAATTTCATCCGTTTTCGCGTATCTCCAATCGTTCTCGAGATATCGCCATTTTTTCATATTTTTCTTAAAATGAATTTTCAAAAAGTTTTTGATTTTTGAAAATTGGAGAGCGCGAGTCGCTCGGGCTCCTCGAGGTCCTGCCCCTTTTGAAAAATTCCAAAATTTCAACGGTTTTCGCGTATCTCTAACCGTTCTCGAGATATCGCCATTTTTTCATATTTTTGTTAAAATGAATTTTCAAAAAGTTTTTGATTTTTTTAAAATCGGAGGGCGTGGGTTGCTCGGGCTGCTTGAGGTTCTGCCCCTACTAGAAACTTCTAAAATTTCAACCGTTTTCGCGTATCTGCAACCGTTCTCGAGGTATCACCATTCTTTCATATTTTTGTTAAAATGAATTTTTAAAAAGTTTTTGATTTTTGAAAATCGGAGGGCGTGGGTCGCTCGGGTTGCTCGAGGTTCTGCCCCTGTTAAAGAATTCCATAGTTCAACCGTTTTCGCGTATCTCCAACCGTTCTCGAGATATCGCCATTTTTTCATTTGAGTCGTGAAAAGGACGTAAGTGAACATACCTTTTGCACGCGTGATACGCTCTTTTTATTTCAGAAAGATTAAAAACTTATATTATTACACAATCTCAATCTATATTCATATATGGCGTCCCGTGTTATGTCCAGAAGAAGAATATATGGGCAATTCCTTCTCGAAATGACATGCTCTTCTTCTATCCCCTAATAAAAAGTTCGTGAGTAATGACCTATCTCGAAAGTCGATGTCCCCATTTTATTCGTTCTGTGATTGGTCGGTCGGTGTAGCGTGTTTCAGGTCGCGCTGTCAGATTGACAGTTGCAGTTCCGTCAGTTTGACAGTTTCGTGCATATGGTTATACGTTTTCGTTGAGTCGTTCGATTAAAAGTCTCCGTTAACGAGGATATGTGATTTGAATTTTGCTATTATTTACAGCATGGTGATGCAATGACAGAAAAAATTCATTTGATTTCTTTTCTATGGTTATACGTCTTCGTTGAACCGTTCGATTATATAGGTCTTCGTTGACGAGGATACGTGATTTGAATTTTACGATGATTTACAGCATGATGCAATGACAGAAAAAAAGCGTTTGATTTCTCATTCATGATTTTTTAATGTCAACGACTTGTCGATATTATTTAATTTTTTTAATCTCTGATATCCAGATCGCACGTTTATTAAATACACAATGTACACAAATATGTTGTGATCGAATCAAACAAATTTTTCGTTAAACATATATTAAATACACAATGCACACAAATATATTGCGATTAAATTAAACAAATGTTTCGTTAAACATAATAAATACACAATGCACACAAATATGATGCGATCAAATCAAACAAATGTTTTTTGTGGTAAAAAACGTTGACAACAATTATTCTCTTTCTTCTTTCTCTTTTTCTCTTCGTTCTCTCTTTTCTGTTCTTTCTCTCTTCTCTCTTCATTCTCTCTGCTCGGCTCTCTCGTTCTCCCTGCTCGTCTCTCTCTCACTCTTATTCAACTCGAACTTTCTGGAACAAAAAATCATGCATGTAAACCATTATTAATAAAAAGTTAATCATCAAGCTTATCATTATGAAAAAAAAATAGTTTGCACATACTTTTTGTGGAATCCCGACGATATTTATCAATGCGTCTGGTGCCATAAGACTCCCCGTGGCTGTCACGATTCCGGATCCATCGTTGACTTGGAGATACGGCAACCCTTCCGCTTTAAGAACCCCCATCACCTGGACCGCTTCTTCTTTCCTCATCCGTTTTTCCATATCGGACCAGGTCGTGATCCGCACCTCTAATTTGACCTTTCCATCGGTCAGCACCCCTATGCCGAAAGTCGCCTGTCCGCTCTTGTGGCGAGTTGGCTCGAACGTCGACTTGATCCAACCGTTAATTGCTGAAAATTATATATATATATGCATTTGAATTAGTCACAAGGTTTTTTTTAAATAATTTTTATGTCAACATGATACTCACTAATTTTTTGACCCTCCACTCGACTTCTTTTGCCTCCGTGGAGTCGCGTTCTTCGGCCTTATACCAGCCTCTGTGCCCTATCTCTGTCGATTGACGTATCGACAATTCAAATGGAGTGTTATCCATATTAAATTGAGGGTCTAGCCGCTTCGCTGAGACTCGGTCCAGGTGAACGATCTGAAAAATATATTTGAGAATCAGGTAATTCATTTTGCCGTTATTTCATATACTGCTGTCTTGCGATACAAACCATGTTAATTGCGATGAGATCTGCGACTTTCGCCTTATTATCCTCCCACGCCACACACTGGATTCTCCGGCCTCTTCCGTTGTTGACGACGAATTTCATTATTTTATATTTTTTTGTGGTCCTGACAGTTTTCGGGCGTTCGCAGGAATCGATAAAGCCTAAGATTTCTCTAAAAAAGGCGTGAAAAACATTACTGCAAATGTATGAATCTACGAGCGATAATTATTGACAATGTTATTCAACGGAAAATTGAAAAATATTTTACAAGTTTTTTACATGCGTGTTTTTAGCTAACATAACACAATTTTCAATTAAAAACTTACATTGTGGAATCCGAAATATTGATGCCATCGATGGCTTCGTTCAAGGAGAAGCTGGAGGTTTTTATCGTCTCGTTTTCCTTCTCGCCACCCGTGCTCTCAGTATCTCGATGATCGACAATTAAATCCAGTTTCGCCTCTTCCGTTTTTTGGATTTTTTCATTCGCTGATGACGACTTTTTACCCGACATTTTTTTTATTTTCACGACAATCGTTCGCTTTGACCGTTTGCGAGCTTGACAACTTTTTTTCGCAATGGCTCAATTTTTGGTTGATGTTTTCATTGCTGTCTTGTGATGCAAGCCTAGTTAATTTTTTTTGTTTTCATGGCAAGCTAAAACCAACATTTTTTGCTGCAAACAAAAAACGAGTCATTGCGAAAAAAAGTTGTCAAGCTCGCAAACGGTCAAAGCGAACGATTGTCGTGAAAATAAATAAAAATGTCGAGTAAAAAGTCGTCATCAGCGAATGAAAAAATCCAAAAAACGGAAGAGGCGAAACTGGATTTAATTGTCGATCATCGAGATACTGAGAGCACGGGCGGCGAGAAGGAAAACGAGACGGAAAAAATCTCCAGCTTCTCCTCGAACGAAGCCATCGATGGCATCAATATTTCGGATTCCACAATGTAAGTTTTTAATTGAAAATCGAGGTCCTTAATATATGTCGATGTTGATGGTTCACCCGGAGTAACCCATGACTTTTTGCGCTAAGGATTCTCGAAATATATCCACTTTTCATCGCCAGTCACAATTCGATGGAAAAATGACTTTTTTTTGAACCTGGCGAGCAGCATTTCGCATGATGTTTTGCGGTTTTCCTGCTGTCTTTCGTTGAGTTCATGTGGAACCCATTTCCCCACCTTTTGGATCTTTCCCATGGCTTTTAACCAAAGAGAGATGGCTTCTCGGTTCACCTTTAACTGATCCGCCAGTTGTTATTGTGTTTGAGCGTCGTCTTCGTCCAACAAGGCTTGCAGGTCAGCGTCTTCAAACTTTTTCGGTGGTTTTCCACGTTCTTCGTTCCTCACGTCAAAATCGCCACTTTTGAACCGTTTAAACCACTCGAAACACTGTGTTTTACCGAGAGCATGCTCACCAAACGCCTCCAGAAGCATTCGATGCGATTCGGCTGCGGTTTTCTTCAGATGAAAACAGAAAAGTAGGGCTGTCCGCAAATCGTAATTTGTTGGCACAAAACTCGACATGTTTATCTCTAATAAACTAATGCTACTGAATGAAACTCGTGTTATTGTGAGTTGGAAATCTTTGTCGGATATCAATACAATAACAAGACACCGCTGACGTGATGTGTCGGTAACTGCATCGACATCTAGCGCCACCTATGGGCAAATTCCGGTTTCATACTTACACACCTGGTATAACACGCGCTCTGCGAGAGGGGCGGGAGGCGTGGTAAGAACGTTGTATTCGGTGAGATACATCATCTCTTTTTTCATTATAACTTCATTAGCTTTTCGCCAGTGAAGTCTGCGTACAGCTCTTCGTTATTTTAACTCGTGCATTTTAAAGACGCGTGTATCTTTTTTTCTCGTGTTTGTAATGCTGAGATTTTTTTTTGAAATTCAAAAATTTTAAGCGAATCGCAATCGATTGCCGGAGGGAAATATTTATTGGTGCTGTGATGAGCGCCGTGAGTGTCGAAAAAGTTTGAAACTAAAAAAGTGTGAAAAAAAATATCGCGACAAAAACAATGCGCAAAAAATAAAGCCCGCATAATACAAAGTGAAAAATAAGTATAAAAAGATAAACATTGCGCGAAAGAAAAAACATCGCGTAAAAAAATGTGAAAAGAAAATTATTATAAAAATCGAAAATAATTAAGAACTAAAAAAAAGTGTGAAAAAATATCGCGACAAAAACAATGCGTGAATAGCGTAAAAAAAAAATACCACGCGAAAATAATGTAAAAAAGAAAATAATGATAATAAATAGTGAAGTGAAAATAATTTAGAACTAAAAAGTGTGAAAAAAATATCGCGATAAAAACAATGCGCGCATGATGGAAAGTGAAAAAAATAAGTGTAAAACACGGAAAAAAGGAACAGTTAATATAACAGGGGGGCTTGGTTCGCATTGGATTCGAGGACGGAAATGATGACTTTTACAGTGTACACTGGCTCTTATCCTGTACATACAGAGACTTTTCCGGTACACACGGTGATATTTACAGTAAATAATGTAAAAAGTACAGTAAATACTGTAAAAGTCTCAGTATATACCGGAATAAAGCCACTGTACACTGTAAAAGTCATCATTTTATGTCTTCGAGTCCAATGCGAACAGAGCCCCCCTGTTATATTAACTGTTTCTTTTTTTCCTTGAAAGAAATACATTGCAGGAAAGAAAAAAAAATTGCGTGAAAAAAGCGTGTGATGAAAAAAGTGTGTGAAATCATTGAGCATGAATAACATTGCCCGAAAAATATTATAATTGAAAAACATTGCGTGAAAAAATAAAGACATTGCGCGAAAATAATGTAAAAAAAAATAATTTAAAAAATAATGAATCAAAAATTAATAGTGTTAAATTGTGAAAAAGTGAATGTGCATGTGTGCGTGAACATTGCGCCAAAAAACATTGCGTGAAAATCCCTGGGAGATAACGGTATAGAAGAGAGGGAAGACGGGAAGGAGCGTGGTGAGTAAAATAAAAAACCCAAATGAGTGCCAAGGTTCTCACGAGAATTGATGTATAAACATGTGAGTCCTATCAGTTCGGTTTGGGAAAATTGAGTAGTGCACTGGTTTTTATCAAAATTGATTTTGTAATGAAACAATGCGAGAATAGCGTAAAGAATAAACTATCAAATTTTATTGTTTAATTTCTTTTATACATGTAATTATGGGTGTGTGGTAACTGAAATAAGACACGTACACCTGTCACTGTAGTGTTCCCAAATTTCGCGAGACTCCACTCTCCAGCTAGCCCGTACCGTGAGACCGAGCGCTAAGATGTTCACACATCAAAAAACTTGTCACTTCTATGACTCGAAGACGTTGTTGTATACCTAAAAGTGCATAATATGATGAAGACAATAATAGATGTTACAATTAATTTATCAACCTATTTGTATTATATAAAAAAGCATGTTATACCCTTGCGGTAGATTGTTCAATGCAACTGAGGAGCTACGTCTCCGAACAGCTGTCTCCGCAATCTCCTTTACCTCACCGAAGGCCTTTCAGGGTAGGCCATTTTTTTCTTTCTATCAACATTAACAATGAATTATTGAATTATTGAATGGTTTATAGCACATATTTTAATAATTCGTTGTAATGTTGATAGAAAGAAAAATAGTCTACCGTGAAAGGCTTTCAGCGAGGTAAAGGAGATTGCGGAGACGCAGCTCCCTAGTTGCATCGAACACCCTACCGCAAGGGTATAACATGCTTTTTTATATAATACAGATAGTAGGATTAATTGTAACATTATTATTGCCTTCATCATATTGTGTATTTTTAGGTATACCACATCCTCTCCGAGTCATAGAATTGACAAGTTCTCATTCATTTTAATGGAGAAATTTTTTTTCACGTCTCCCGTGCAAAATCGAACTTCCTCCGAAAATATACAATAATTTATTCTTTTCCAACGTCAATAATTTTTACAATTAATATTTTATTCGCAGTTGATTATCGTTGCTCTATAACAGAGCAACCTCATACCAAATTACGACATGGATTTTGTCATCAATATTGATCAAACAGGTATTAAAATAGGATCTTATTCATTCATATGCAATTAAATAAAATTTTGATTTTTCTTTTCATTTTCAAAATAGTGGAAAATTTTCAGAATCTTTCAGAATTTTCAGAATATTCAAAATTTACAAAAAAAAACCGTTTTTAGAATTTTCCACAATTATTTTTGAACTGTTTTCTCTAGGGTGCCAATACCAGTCGACTTATGACCAAACTCTCGCCGAGTAAGGATCAAAGGTGGTTCTCGTCAAGAGAAAGGACATGAATAAGGTGACACACTCATATAAAGCACAATATGCCGTCATCTTATCAGGAAAATTACTACCGACCGTCTTCGTCTGCTTACAAGAGAGCACTGGCTCGTTTGGAACAAGGGTGAAGAAATCTGTCGATGAGTACGCGCGCAAATATAAAAACGTTATTATAACATCGTCAAAATCCAGCAAGCTCACAATAGCATTATACAAAGATTTCTTAACCGATACTTTGAAGCCTTACGTGAGAGATGAAAAGTTTCTTTTACTTATTGATTCTTGGGGAGGGCAAACAAACCCAGGTTTGTACGACGAAATTTTTCAAAATGAAGAGGGGCTGCCAACGTACAGCATTAAAGTTATTCCGCCGAAATGTACCCCGCTAGTACACTGAGAAAAAAAATGTAGATTCAATTAAATTGATGTTATTGGAATATATTTAATCAATTCAATTGCAATGTTTTCCGCTCAAGTAAATATGTGAGTGGTTCAACAATACTGTCATTGTTTTCAAAAGAGCCAAATGGGACGGTTTTTTTTCAAACTTACTTTTGATAAAAAATATTGAAAAAAAATTTCAAATCGTGCTTCTATAAGATTTTCAAGGGTTAAATATAAATTTCTGATTTACAAAAAACACGTATTGATCGATTTTCTTAAAATTTTTTTGTAAAAAACTGTCATTCATTCTACAACTTTTAAGCCTAAGTAGATAATGGGATAACGATGGGATCTATTTTTCTTCACAAATTTTGTTTATTTCATTATCATCTGTGATATTGATTTAACCAAATAAGTATACAAATAAAAAAAAACGGACGAAAAAAAAGTCAAATACCGAGGATCGATCTCGGTACCTTGGCTACACTTATCGAGCGCCTTACCAACTTTACCACGGGACCGTTGAAATATCTGGATAGGTTTCTTATATTAGACTTGTAGTCGCACGTTTGAGGTATAAGAGGATATGAAAATTGATTAGCTGATACAGTGGGTCAAAAAAGTATTCGTACACTGCGTTTTTTGCCAATAACTTCATAGATATACATGATATCGAATCCAAACCTATTTTGTTAAATACTCCATCAAGTATAGAGACAATCTGCAAATGAAGAATTTTTTCCCAGGAATAATAAAAGAATTATGCAAAAAAAAACGAAAATTTTCGGGCGAAAAAAGTATTCGTACATTTAAAATTGAGCTGCTAAGCCTCGATACTGACTCACGCATGGTATGAATTCTGCGTAAAATGTGAACAAGTCTTTGTTCACACATTGGCTTTGGCCTATTTTATGCGATAGTGGATCTTCAAGCTCTGAACAGACATGACGGCAAAGAAAAGCGAAATATCAATATCCATGCGAGATAGAGGGATTTTTCTTCAGAAACGTGGCGAAAGTTACCGAAAAATTAGTAAAAAACTAAATCTAAGTTTCACAACAGTGCAATATAATTAAAAAAATACGAAACAACAAACAGCACCGAAAACAAGCCACGAATCGATCGACCGAGACCGAGAGCATCGGAGTATCGTTAAAGAGATTACAAAAAAACCGTTCACACGTGCTCGCAGGTTAGCGAATGATCTCGCGTCAACATTAGGGAAGATCATCTGCCCCCAGACTGTTCGAAACGTTTTGCATTCTGCCCAAATATACGGCAGAACTGCCCGGAAAAAACCATTAATTGATCATACAAATCGAGAAAAACGTTTAGGTTTCGCAAAAACCTGCAGAAATAAATCTATAGAATTTCGGAAACGTGTCGTATTCTCGGATGAATCGAAATTTAACATCTGCGGGTCCGATAGATTTATTTCTGTAGGTTTTTGCCAAACGTTTTTTTTCGATTTGTATTATTAATTAATGGTTTTTTCCGGGCAGTTCTGCCATATATTTGGGCAGAATGCAAAACGTTTAGAATAGTCTGGGGACAGACGATCTTCTTTGATGTTGACGCGAGATCATTCGCTAAACTGCGAGCACTTGTGAACGGTTTTTTATAGCCTCTTTAACGATACTCCGACGTTCTCGTTCTCGGTCGACCGGTTGGTGGCGTATTTTCGGTGCTGTTTGTTGTTTCGTATTTTTTAATTATATACTGCACTGTTGTGAAACTTAGATTTAGTTCTTTACTAATTTTTCGGTAACTTCCACCGCGTTTCCCAAGAAAAATCACTCTATCCTGCATGGATATTGATATTTCGCTTTTCATTGCCGTCATGTCTGTCCAGAGCTTGAAGATCCACTGTCGCATAGAATAGGTCAAAGCCAATGTGTGAACAAAGACTTGTTCACATTTTACGCAGAGTTCATACCATGCGTGAGTCAGTATCGAGGTTTAGCAGCTCAATTGTAAATGTACGAATACTTTTTTTGCCCGAACATTTTCGTTTTTTTTGCATAATTCTTTTATTATTCCTGGGAAAAAATTCTTCATTTGCAGATTGTCTCTATACTTGATGGAGTATTAAACAAAATAGGTTTGGATTCGATATCATGTATACCTATGAAGTTATTGGCGAAAAACGCAGTGTACGAATACTTTTTTGACCCACTGTACATCAGTTCGAGACAGATAGCTGAAATTTTCGAATAAGTCTTTCTCGAAGATCAGCAACATATAGGGCAAAATAAAAGTCTTAGCCTCTGCATCAGTATATTACGCAGGGCCTATAAATCTTTGGTTTTTTAAAATTCTTTAACATTTACGAGAAAGACTTGTTCGAAAAGTTGTCGTCAAAACAGATCTTTTACTTCCTCTTACATGGACTTGGCTTGTTCGATTGGTTTATTGCTCAATTTTATTCAACAGTAATCCATTTGAACGAAGTGTTTTTTCTCAATTCGAAAAAAAAGTTCTGGCATTTTTTTATTGGGACAGGCTTGAATGAATCAATGTGTCGTTGTAACAATGAAAGATTATTTTCATGAATAAATATGAAAGTACAACATATGAGGACGATTCGAATCGTCGTTGGAAGCAGCCTAGTGTAGCTCAGTGGTCAGAGCAACCGACTGGTAATCCGAGGGTCCCGAGTTTCGAATCCACGCCAGAGCACCAAAATTTCTTCGGTGGAAAAAAAAATTCCGCAACGAAAGGTAAGTATTGAAACAAAATAATATGGTAACATCGTTTAAATAATTGTTAATAAATAAATTCTTGTAGTTACAGCACGGTCCCGTTTCTCGACTACCACTTGGAGGAAGAACTACTACGCTTGCCGCGGTGACGGAATAATGATTAAATATAGTACTACGACAACCGAATATTTTTTTTTGTGAAATTAATCTTTTGCTATAAAAACTGTATAATCGTTTGGAACAAACGAATATTTAATTGAAATAACCCTACAAATAATCTTAACAATTAGACATTTCTTTAATCAACAAAAGATTATTATATCTCAAACAAAAATCTATTTGTGTGGACCGAATATACATTTCACATAGTTGAATATATAATTGGAGTAACAGTATATTTTTTTGATTTAATCAAATTCGAAGTTTTTTGGTATAAACATGATTTTCGTATGACTGAAAAATACTTTGTTGCGAATAAATATGTTTTTAAAGTAGACAAATGTTCAGTTCAATTGATCGTATAAAAGCAATTGGACCAATCGTATATCGGTTTCAGGGACAAGCATTTACGATTTATTTAACTTCCCGTTTAATCTGTCTTACTGTACCGACGTTTCAACTAACAAAATTTTTATTTGACTTAATTCAAAAAACAATTTATTCGATTAATTATGAGCTTCCGTCAAGTATAAAATGTATCGCAGTAATATTCCATTCACTCTGTATGAATAAGTCGAGAAGTGATTCAAGTACATATATGATTACACAGATTCCATAAACAATTCGTCCAAATAAATCTTCATTCTGCACAACTCATTTTATGTTTGACTTGAATCTCGGATTATTCTTATGAATATGTTCTACTATTCTTTCAAAGAAAACTCATATTACGGCAAACGAGAGAAAGATACGAAGAACACCATATAATTGCAGAACGAAAAAATATATTGTTGACTTGAATAAATTTTTTCAAAACTATATACTATTCCATCGATCAAATATTTCCTTGGCACTATTGAATGACAGATTCTATTGAATCAATGCCAAATTCAATTGTTTCAATTAAATTTTTTTCTCAGTGTTCAGCCTTGCGACGTATATTTTTTCAGGCAGGTAAAGAACCTCATAAAATGAATGCAAAATTGTGCGAATATCATCGAACAGAACAGGGAGATTAACGCGAGAGAAGATTGCATAAAAATTCAATCCATTGTTCATCATCAGTTGTCCGCGCCAATATTCGTCGATATGCTCCGATACGCGTGGTTTGCGGCCAAATTGTGCGATGACCGAGAAATGTTTTTGAATGTCAACCAAGTTTGCTTCGCAGCGGACGTTTTGAAAAAACCATGTGAATGCAAAAATTCGGCATTCATTACATGTGCTAGATGCCGCAAAAATTATTGTTTCCCATGCTTTTACGACGAGTATCACCCTGCTTCATGCAGTACTCCATGAATATAATTTGTAAGACAAAATAAATGAAAATATTCATTGCATACAAGTTCTCGGGTATATTTTTTCTATTTCCAATCTCCTCACAAAAAAAAATCCCAATTCTCCCAATTCCCCAACTGCGAATAAAATATTTATTGTAAACATTATTGACATTGGAAAAGGATAAATTATTGTATATTTTCGTAGGAAGTTCGATTTTGCACGGGAGACGTGAAAAAAAGAAATTTCTCCATTAAAATGAATAATTAAAAATTGATAATATGCACAATCGTCATAAATATGTTTTTAGAATAAAGTATTAGGTGTACAAATAAGTTTCCGCGGTTTTTTATAAAAAATTAGGAATTTATTGTGAAGGAACAGTACATTACGTTTTATTCAAAGTATTTTCCATCATTTGCCACTACTTTTCCCCATCTTTCTGGCAACATTCGGATACCTCGTCGAAAAAACTCTTCATCTTTTGACGCTATCCACAAATCTACCCAATTTTTTGTGTCTTCATATGATGTGAAGCGCTGCTCAGACAGACCATGTGCCATCGACCGGAACAGGTGATAATCGGAAGGGGCTAAGTCTGGTGAATACGGCGGGTGGGGTAAAACTTCCCAGTTGAGTGTTTCCAAGTATGTTTTTACCGGCGCCGCAACATGTGGACGAGCATTATCGTGTAAAAGAATAATTTTGTCGTGTCTGGAGTAGTAATGGGCGCGTTTTTCCTTAAGTGCCCGACTCAATCTCATCAATTGTGTTCGGTAGAGAGCTCCAGTAATGGTTTCGCAGGTTCTTTGTCCGTTCCGTTCCGTTGTCCGTTCTTTGTCCTTCACGTCAAACTCACCGTTCTTAAACTTTTGAAACCATTCCTGACAACTTCTCTCACTTAAAGCAGCTTCACCATATGCTTCTAGAAGCAATCGATGCGCCTCAGCTGCAGATTTTTTCAAATTAAAGAAGTAAATCAAAAGTTCCCGCAAATGATGCTTATTCGGCACAAAACTTGACATTTTTGCACGAAAAAAATTACGTGATGCTGATACGGAATCACTAGTACTTTAAGGTTATGGTGTTGCCGGATGACGAAACTTGGGATATTACGTTTTACATCTGACAATTTCTCCATAACCTTCTGGTGGGGCCATCTTTTGACAAATCGCGGAAACTTATTTGTACACCTAATAGAAAATTGAAACGAAATAAATAAAAAAAATAAAAAAAAGTTGTGAGCAGTGGATTCGATCCAGCGCCTTGTGGTTGTGAGTCGGAGCGCTTAGCTGCTAGGCCAGGCGCTCCTTGAAAATTTCTTAACGTAACAAGTATATGAAGACAACGGAATATTTCAATGTCAAATTTCTCGCGATTGCTTGAGAAGCGGGCTTTTATATTTACACCCGTTACACTCCTAGGCACGTACTACATACCTGAAAAGTTTGGATGGAATCGGTGGGGTGAAGTAGGTGGCCTTCCCTTGTCAGTAGCACTGCCCCAACACGCACATTGATGCGCTCTTACGGACGAGGGTCTACACACACATTGACGCGCTCTCACGGAGTGGGTCTACACACACATTGACGCGCTCTGACAGACGCGGGTCTACACACACATTGACACGCTTTCACGAACGAACGCGGGTCTTACGCGTGACGCTCGACTCTCCAGCTAGCCCGTACCGTGAGACCGAGCGCTAAGATGTTAACACATCAAAAATAATTACGTGTGTGAGAGTGCGTATGTAAGTTTAGGATGAGTAAGGGCGTATCTCGAGAACAAGATGGCCTAAACACACGCCCGTCTAAAAATAAAAAATACATTTATATCATTTCTAGATATTTTTTTAAAAGGCTAGTTTTCTCTTGCGGTACGGAAGCTTCTCCGCCCAAGTCTCGAAGCTCCGATGATGTGTCACTAATATTTTTCTAATGTCATTTCTCGCCTGGCCATCAACACCGAGGGCCTCAAATCGCAAGTCGACGAAAAGATACTTTCTTAGGTAGGCGAATTTTCACTTAATATATAGGATTATATTATCATCAAAGTTCTTCACTTTCATCGATAACTTGTAAAAATGCATCTTTTTTTTATACAGTAAGAAAATGTTACAATTCCCCTCCTTTTATACAAAATATACGACATACATGGAGAGCACAAATGAGTTTGATCCGATTTGTTAGCTCTTTCAATTTTTGTCGTAACAACTTCTATTATGGTATATACTCAGCATATTATCCTCACTCTTATCATCTTCTAAACTACACTAAGAGAAAAAATTGTTGAATTTGAAACATAAATTTATTTATTAAATCAAAGCATTATTTCGATCATTTATTTGTTAAGGGCTTACATACAGTTAGAAGGCTTTAAAAAGACGGATTTTCAAGAATTTTTTTCGCGCAGACTATTCAATTTATTAATTTGAAAATTGGTGTACATATTATAATAACCTTATAATATATTAACATATTTTTTATTTGTAAAAATAATCATCGCGAATGTTGCTATCGCCGATCTCCTAGAGCTCCGCAAAAAAAACCAATTTTGCGGTGATCACGATATCTCTGGACCGGATTATCTGAAATGAAAAAACCAAATAAATTTCGTTAATATAATACATTATCTAGTATTTAATCGAAGGAATTAGCGAAAAAATAATTTTTGACAAAATGGCGACTTCTCAAAATAAAAGACTCGATTTTGAACGAAAATTTAAGCCTTAAATTGTTTATAAAATGGAAAATATTTATCGGAGAAAAAAAATCTTCGATTAATTACTAAAAAATCTAGTTAAAAAGGTTGTGTTAAAATTTGAGACTGATCGGTTCAGCCGTTTTCGAGAAATCTTGATCACCGATTTTGAAAACATAGTTTTGAGAAAAACGCGTTTAAAGTTTCAAAAGCGTTTTACATGTGGTAAATTTTGTTTTTTTTTTCAACTTACATGGAGTCATCTATTCCAGGGCCATATAATAATCCGTTCGCATCGTTGGCAGCTTCTAATAATTCGATTTGATGCTGTCTGCGAGCCATTCTTTCCTCTCTGGTGCTCTCGTGTGATCTCAGGTCGGAGATCTTGATGCGCTGCGCATCTTCTTTATCTGTATATGAATGCGCATTGGACCCAAGTGAGACGCCCATTGCATTCATATAATATAAAAGGGCAGCTGTCCCTTCATTGAAGATGCCAGCAGCTATATATGCAGCCATTTCCACCGTTTTTGATCCAGCTGGAAGTACTTTTGGAGAGATCTTCCACACCAGTTGGTTATAGCTTTCATTATTGTTTTGGGTGAAACCACCCACACATCTTTCCAATAATTTTTCATTGCTGAGATCTTCATAAATGGGCCTCAGGGCCTCAGCAACTTCTTGTGGAAATGGCTGATAATCATGCTTATAAACTGATAAGTTATCAGCAGCTGCTGCCCGCTGCCAAGAGCACCATGAGTCCAATCCGATCGGACACTTTGCGTGTTGTTGATTTTCGTCTGTCGAGCAGTAATGATAAAATGTGGCCCAGATTGCATTACTCATATTCTCAACCGAATCACAATTTCTCCTAATTGCTAAGCCATAATAAACTGTCAACTTGTCGATCATTTTTGCTGTCAGCTTGCCTTTTCCACCGAGAGTTTTTTTTTGTATTTTTTTTCCATCCTTTCTTTCCACCGTTTCAACTTTGTTTTTCACACAATTTCGGAGTCGCGTTCCCATTCTCTTCTGTACGTGTCCAATACATTCCTTCTTCACGACTTCTTGATCACCGTATGGGGCAGCTTTCAAAATCCCGGAGTACAGCTGGCGCGCCGGTCCCCGACTGTGAGACGCGCCTCCCTAACGCACCTTCATAAATGTGTCTATAACTTCGAAAATATTCGTCTGATTGACATAAAATTTTGAGTGTGTATGCTCCAATATATGTATATTCAGAAAATACAAAAAAAAACGATTTTTTGAAAATTACAAGTGTATGTAAGCCCTTAAACTATGAGAATCACTGTTCATTTAATAACAAATTTTCACGGATCTATTACTCCATTATATTAAACTCTTATTTAATAGTAACAATTGGATGCATGCTAGATTTGATTAAATTTGTGTTCATTAGATTAATTACATTTATCGCATCATAAACGTTAGATTATTTGAATCTAAAAAACGACTTTAGTACCAAATTATTTTTATTTCACTCCGTGCGTAAAGTATCCACTTTACGCACACGTGCAATAAAATTTTGTACGAAACTTGTGCGAGAAACTTTTTTTCAACTCGTGTGATTGCTACATTTCCCTTCGGCTCATGCCGCATACTCACAGTCGTCAGAAAAAGTTTCACCGCACTCGTATCGTAATGTACTATTTTTTAACAAAATTATTTATGGCATCATAAACATGAGATTATTTGCATCTAAAAAACGACATCAATGCGAAATTATTTTTTTCGAACAAAATTATTTCTTTGCAATAAATTCATCATTATTTTACATCTAAAAATATTTCTGTAGTATTTTCAATATTTATTCTGAGTAGGTATAAAATTGATTGTGATTATTTTAAATAAGATAGAATAGAACAATAGAATATTTGTTTGGAATGATTAAATCCAATCGATCAAATACGTTTAAACGAATATTTAGTTGGAACAATTCAACATTTTTTGCCTGAATAATATTTTGGTCAATCGAAACGCAGAATTATTCGAGAAACTAATTATTCAGTTAGACGAAATAAATATTTATCTGGACGTATTAGACCGCCGATTTAGTTCATTCAAAAATTGTTTGTATGTACGATACGAATTATCAAGCAGAGTGTTCATGAAAAAAAGGTATTCATAAAGAAAATAAATTTTCCCTTGCCGAAAAAAATGCGAATCTGCATAACCTCTAATTTTTTTCAAGTACATAGTAGTAGTTGATAGCGTAATAGGTAGCGTGCTAGGTAGTTAGGTACGATAGGTAGGATGGTAGGTAGGTTCGAGGGTTCGAATCCCAGTCGGATGATGGTCGGTCGCTAAAATTTGGCATACTTGTCGAGCACGAATTCATTATGAACAAATTTGTTTTAATTCTAACGGGTGTTTAGATTTTAACGCTCTAACTTCAGCAATTTTCAAGGTATCGCACTCAAATTTTGTACATAATTAGTATAGCTATTAAGGGTGCTTGGTATTGAATTTGGCGGAAATCCATCGAGGAATTGAGATTTTATGAAATTTTGAATTTTTTGAAAAATAGCATAAACGCTCTAACTTGTGCAATTTTGAAGATATTGTACTGAAACTTTGCACAGAGCTAATATGGCTATCAAGGTTGTTCGCTATTAAATTTGGCGAAAATCCATCGAGGAATTGAGATTTTATGAAATTTTAAATTTTTTGAAAAATAGCGTAAATAGCCACTCTAACTTCGGCTATTTGCGAAATATTGTACTGAAATTTTGTACGCATTCAAAATAGTGATCAAGGTTGTTCGCTTTCGAATTTGGCAGAAATCAAATTTAGCAAGAAGTAAATTTGAAAGAATTTGGCAAATTTGCACGTTGATTACTCATGTTTTTCGATAGTTAACAAAGTTCCTTTATGAGGAAGCCAAATTTGATTGCCATACTTCGTAATAAAGGAAGCTATGTGATTAAGATGAGGAAGCAATGTGCAAATGTCCAATTTGTTTTACAAGCTTTTATTTAGTTTCACCTCTCGCGGTGTCTGTCTGTCTGTAATCAAATCTTGCAAGTTAAGATTGACCCACTTCCCGGTTTCCGATTAAGTTAAAATTTGTCATGAATATTTAAATCGGCTGACAATGCAATATTATCAAAACAAATTTGCAAATTTTTTGCAAAATAATTGTTTCCCAAAATTTTTATAAAAAATTTGCTTGAAAATTATTTTGGAACAAAAAATGTTTCACATGATTTTTTGAGAAAAAAATGTTTCGCTAAATTTTTTGCGAAAAAAAATTTTTTGCAAAATTTTGTTCACAAAACAGTCTTAAGCAATTGATTCACAACATTTCTCTACGAACATTAACCAAGTAAATATAAATCACAAAATACTTCTGAGAAGTAAAAAAAGAACGCCAAGTATTAAATCCCAAAAATTCGAATTTAAAAAAATCCCAAAAATTCAAAATTTGAAGGTAATCCTAGAAATTTAAAATCTGAAATTAAAAAAAAAATACATATCACGTGTAGACAAGCTAAAAATTTGGCGTACGTAAATTATTAAAGACCAAGCTAAACTAAAAAACTTGGCGTGCAGGGTTAAGAAAAATAAGCCCAGGAGGTGCTGTAGAATTTTCACGAGACAACATAGAAAATTATTATATCTACTCATATAGTGATGACACAGATTATTATCACTTGTATATTTTACTGTCAAGTACTCTCGACAATCAGATAACTTGACCGCTCGCATAACTTAACTCGTTACCATGATAACAGTTTTGCATATCTTAACCACGGTCGTACATACAGGTTTGGAAACTCTATTGTTTTTTCGGTGGTGGGGGGAACTCACTTAGTGAGACTGTTTCGCAGGTTCGCCATCTGACCGCGCGTGGCGCTGCGCTGCAAGGATTTTTCAAATAAGCTGAGACCTTCTGCATAAACGCCACAAGAGCTCACTTCCAATTTTTTAGAGTTACGTTACAGCCACTGCATGAACCGGGCATTACTCTCTCTGTTAACATGTAAATTTCTTAGTTAGGAAATGTTTATTCGCTTTTTTGAAAAATCTCTAACGTGCAGCACTGCAGCTGGGAGTAATGTCAAGTACAAGATGGACACACTAAGTGAGTCACCCCTCTCCCCCGCACCACTAGAGTTTCCAGACCTGTATGTACGACCGTGATCTTAACGCCCCCTATGACCGTTTCTCCCCACTTCGAACCTTCGACCGACCGCGAAACATCTATGAGCATGCGTATTGCCTACATACATAGTGCGCATGCGCTTAGACACATGAGGGGAAAGTTAAGTTATGTAAACGTTTCCGGTCACGTTGAGTTAAGTTATCCGATCGTCTACTGTAGTTTGCTCATGATTACTGACGCATTATGTGCAATGATCGTTATGCGATTTTTGAATTTAACCGTAATCAGAGCATCGCTCTTTACACTCGCTTAATCGTCACGTGCATCTAGGAAATCATAGTAAATCCAGGCCTGGTCGCATTTCATCGGACGTCGTGGATGTCATCGACGTTCAATAGTTAAGATGAGTATTCGATATTTAAATGATTGGGCGTTAAGAGAGGAAAATAAAAGATAATTCGTTATGCAAATATAATAACGTTACACATATTACACCGAGAAAATGTATGACAAAGAAGTAGCAATGATATTTATGATTATTGCAACCATTATATGCAGTGATGCTACTATGATTTTTCAAATTCGGACATAACAAAGGTCAATAACAAAATCCCAACTATTCCAGAAATAATGATATCATTTTTCATTCATTTAAATATAAACCTTATACAAGATTTTTCTCAGTGAACTTTTCTCATAGTAGCTCACTAGTTTACTCGGCCATTACTTCTTGAGTTTATTCTCATGGCTGCTTACTAGTGCACTTAATCAATTGTTTGCTTTTTTTATTTCTCGTTCATTCACTCCTCCGTTAAACGGTAAGGGCGGCTGGACTCGGTTTTTCCTCGCCGAACGTATTGGTTCTCAGCCCTGCACGCCGTTTTTTAGTTTGGCTTGGTCTTTAATAATTTACGTACGCCAAATGTTTGGCTTGGCTACACGTGATTTGTGTCTTTTTTTTTAATTTCAGTTTTCAAATTTTTAGGATTTCCTTCAAATTTTGAATTTATGGGATTTTTTTTAAATTCGAATTTTTGGGATTTAATACTTGGCGTCCGTTTTTTACTTTTCAGAAGTATTTTGTGATTGATTCCGCTCCTTCTTGAAACTTTTTTAATGCCATATACACTGTGACGAAAAGTCCCAATAAAAATAAAATAATATCGCGGCGGTCACGGAATCCGCCACGACACCTGAAAGAAAAGCGAAATACTGTATTACTTAGTTGATAAATTAAAATTAGAAATAATCTCGCGAAACTCGTCCTATTATCCTTGAAAAAATTCCCGAATTACTGTTACTATTTCCCAACAAAATCCCTCCCAAAAATTCCCGAAAATATTTCATTATCACTACAGAAATCCACCGCCCTTCAAGAAGCGACCAACGAGCAGAAATCCTCGAATATTGAGCAATCTGCAATATTTTCTCCGTCGTATCGGCAGAGGACACCGTGACCTTATGCGCGTATTTTCTCCAACATCGAGCCGATCGACTTCATTGAAGATCGATCCACCGAGACACAGCACTATTTAATACCCGAATTTTACGGAGATATCGAGACACACTATTACATTTTTCCGGGGTGACGTCCCGATCAAAACGGCGACTGAGCCTCGGGAAAACAAATCTGGAAATACGACATCGAGCAGCGTTGACAGCTGTAATCTCGAGCCACGAGAAACATTGAGAAAGAGAGAGAGAGAGAGAGAGAGAGAGAGTTGCCGGCGAGCGTGCAGCTTCGACTTCAAGGCGCGAGGCAGCAGCACCGAACGAGAACGACGAGACCCCTCCATTCCCTTCACCCCCCCTCACCTACAAGATAAACGAAGAAGACGAGCTTCGCCATGGATCGAGCATCGACCGAGATCGCGGCCATCTTGGCCTCATTCCCTGACCGCGTGCGAGCGAAGCCACACGTGCTTTTTATTGCGAAAATTATTATTGCGTAGTAGAGAGCATAGAGAAGTAATTTTGAGGCGAAAAGAAAAGAGCGCTTGTTCAATAGAAGACGAGATAGAGACGAGGAGAAAATTTGGAGAGAAAAAGAGTGAGTGGAGTGAATATTTCCCCGTGTAAATTGTATCGAGATTTTGCGGTGTCGTGGCGTAATAGATTCTTCCCCCCACCCCCTTTTTGCGAATGGACTGTTCCATTCTTTTGAGAATTTCCTTTCGTAGTTTCAAGTGACAAATTGTGTATCGCGGTAATTAATAAGAGGTCATAGCGTCGAAGGACCGTGTATTAGCCCTGAGTTAAGAGATTTAAGATTTGCGAAGCCCCCTTGCGATTTAACGTACCTGCCTTTTCTTGTTCCCTTTCCTCCCCTCCCCTTATTGCCCCTATCGCGCGATTTCCTTTGTCGACTCGCGAGACGCGCGTATAGTCGCTGCGTCTCACGTTATTTTGCGCCGAGCAACCTTGAATTTATTTTTGTACTTTTTTTTTCTTTGCGTTGTACCGGTTGCTGGACCGACAAACCAGCTGGCGCCCGAAAATTTTTATTATCATTATTAATATTTCGATTTTTCTATTTTTGTCATTAAATAAATAATATTTATTTAATTCTTTTTTTTTTGGTGTTTAATTATTTCTTTTGATAAAATTGAGAATTCCCTTACAATACCTAGATATATGGTATTATCTATATATACATATAGCGCATCTATGAATATATATCTTAAAGTTTAAATTGGATTTTGAGTTATTAGCTATATATAATGCTATATATTCATAGATATGCTAAATAAGGGACCCGAAGGTAATAAGGTTTAGTCGACAAAAATCATATTTACAATGACCGCTTTCGTGCAAGGCCACACTGACTGAAGCATAATTCATACAAATGCCGCCACAAGTTCGCGGAAGCGCGATACCCCGTTCTCCGTCCCCAGTGTTGCTTCGTCTATCATATGACGCGGCCGCGCAGCACGAATACTAAAAAAACGGTCTACGTAAATCATATTTTTGATGATATTGCACTTAACGATCCAAAATCGTAGTCTTTATTTTCATGAATATCTACTTCGATGATCTTCACGATATAAATAACATATCATGGTCCAAATCTTTGTTATTTGTTGTTTTTCTGAAATATGTGGTGGACGGTTAATGAGGCCTACTAAATTTAACCATAAGAAAAACGTGTTAATTTTTTTTTTTAATTATGTTTTTTTTATATTGGAGGGGAGTGTATCCTCCACTTAATTTTATTTATTATTAATTGATGATTGATTTCAGTGACTCGATCCCGATGCCTCCTTAACCAGTGTTGTGATCGGAAAACGACCTGGTATCAGCTGGCAGAGCATTGGAAAGAAGAATTTTAAGTTCTCATAAAGCTACGGAGAGGCATCAATATAATTATTGATCACAAATACCAAATGTATTGAGTATAGCTTCATTATTTAAACATGTTGAAGCCGTAGGCCTTATTACCCTCTTATAGTAAAATAAGGCCCACTGATGAGGTTTTTTTGAATGTTTAATTTCGTTTTTGTTTATGGTGAAAATTACCATTTTTCGTTCAAATTTTATAGAAAATGAACTTGAATAATGATCATAATTAAAACTTATTGATTAAATTGTATGATTTTCATTTTATTACAAATCTCCCTTAGCTAGGCCTTATTACCCGCAGGTACCTTATATAAAAAATGCTATATTCAAAGAAATCGTATCTTGAAGGACCACCCTAATATCAATTGAGACTTAAAATAACGATCACTCTAATATACATCTTATAAATCCATATATATGAAATACTAGAGGTTTTTGTGGCTCGGGCGCTACGCGCTCTCGCATCGTAAAGGTTTAGGTTTGGGGTATTGGGTTTGGAGATTTGGGTTCTCGATTCTTGTACATGGCGGTGGCGGCGGCGGCGGTGGCGGTAGTGGCAAAATATTTATATAATATAGAGAGATGAAGAACATTCGCATTTTAAATAAATTGAGTTTCCATAATATAAATTGAGACCTGAAATAGCGTACACCTTAATATACGCCGTATAAATACATATATAAATATAAACGAAATTCGAATCTCGAATAATCACCACCCTAATATGTATCATGTAATACGTATACATATAAATATCTAAAGAAATTAAATCTCGAAGGACCACCCTAATATTAATTAAGACCTGAAATAACGATCACTCTAATATACATCTTATAAATACATATATCTCTCCATATTATATAAATATTTCGCCACCGCCACCGCCGCTGCCACTGTGTACAAGAATCGAAAACCCAAACCTCCAAACCCAAACCCCCAAACCTAAACCTTTACGATGCGTGGGCGCGTAGCGCTCGAGCCACAAAAACCTCTAGTATACAAATAACAGAGAAAATTCAAATCTTGAATAGCCACTCGAATATAAATTCGGAACCTCAATAAACCACCCTAATGTACATTTTCAAAAGTATGTATATAAATATTGAAAGCATCGAATCTCGAATGACAACCCAAATGTAAGTTGATACCTGAAATAATGACCATTCTAATATACATCGTATAAATACTCGCACACATTCACATACACTCTTTTATATATAGAGATAGAATATGATACGTATACATATTTAAATATTTAAAGAAATCGAATCTCGGAGGACCACTCTAATATTAATTGAGACGTAAAATAACGACCACTTTAATATACATCTTATAAATTTATATATATAAATAATAAAGAAAATTCGAATCTCGAAGGACCACCCTTATATTAATTGAGACTTGAAATAACGACCACTCTAGTATACATCTTATAAATACATATATATACACATAAAGAAAATTCGAGTCTCGAACGACCACCCTAACATACATTTTCGAAATATGTTTATGAATATCTAAAGACATCGTATCTCGAATAAATACTCGCACACTCTCGCACAACTCGCTCACACTTGCACACACTCACACACACACACATATACTTTTCTGTATATAGAGATAGAATATAATACGTATACATATAAATATTTAAATGAATCGAATCTTGAAGGACCACCCTAATATTAATTGAGACCCAAAATAACGACCACTCTAATATACATCTTATAAATACATATATAGATAATTAAGAAAATATAAATATTTAAAGAAATCGAATGTCGAAGGACCACCGTAATATAAACTCAGACCCGAAATAACGACCACCGTAATGTATATCTTGATAAATATATATGAGGCATTCCAGCTATAACCGAGCGGCCATTACCTCCACATTTTTTTTTCGTGTCGCCGATTTTTTTTCAGTTACTTTTCGACAAAAAGAAACATACGTATTTCTCAAAAAAAAATATTTTTCATCCTCTTCCGTTTTAACACCTTTCAGAGTACAATTTTTGTTTTTTCGACAAGAGTATATCCTCCGATTTTTTTCACATAAATTGACGAAAAATTACATTGAAAGCCGTATCTTTTGATCGCTATCCGATCATGGAGAAATCATTTTTCGATTTTTTCTATGTGTATGAAACTTTGAAAAATGTGTTTTTATTCGTAAAAAAAGGAGTAAGTACATAGGTTACATTGTTGATGCTATTATTTATCAATACAGTTATAATATTTATGTGCGCATACATAAAAAAATAAACAATTATTTTTCATCCTCTTCCGTTTTGACACCTTTCAAAGTACAATTTTTTTTTCGACAAGAGTGTATCCTCCGATTTTTTTCAAATAAATTGACAAAAAAGTACATTTAAAACCGCATCTTTTGATCGCTATCCCATCATGGAGAAATCATTTTTCGATTTTTGCTATGTGTATGAAACTATGAAAAATGTATTTTTATTCGTAAAAAAGGAGTACGTACACAGGTAACGTTGTGGATGCTATTATTTAGTTACAGTTACAATATTTATGTGTACATAAATATTGTACACATTTTTGTATACATTGAAAACACATTTTTTTAAGTTTTATACACACAAAAAACATCGAAAAATGATTTCTCCATAATGGGATAGCGATCGGAAGATGCGTTTTTAAATGTTCTTTTTTGTCAATTTATTTGAAAAAAATCGGAGGATACACTCTTGTCGAAATAACAAAAATTGTACTTTGAAAGGTGTTAAAACGGAAAAGGATGAAAAATAATTTTTTTTGAGAAATACGTATATTTTTTTTGTCCAAAAGTAATTAAAAAGAAATCGGCGAAACTAAAAAAAAATGTCGAAGTAATGGCAGCTCGGTTATAGCTGGAATGCCGCATATATAACAAATATTTGAAGCATTGAATCTCGAATGACCATCCAATCGTAAGTTGATACCTATAACGACCACTCTAATATACATTGTATAAATACTCGCACACAGTTGCACTCACTTGCACAGACGCATACACTCTTTTATATATAGAGATAGAATATAATACAAATACATATAAATATTTAAATAAATTGAATCTCGAAGGACCACCCTAATATTAATTGAGACCTAAAATAACGACTACTCTAATATACATTTTATCAATACATATATAAATAATAAAGAAAATATAAATATTTAAAGAAATCGAATGTCGAAGGATCACTCTAATATAATTTCAGACTCGAAATAACGACCACCTTAATGTATATCTTAATAAATATGTATATAAAAAATATTTAAAGCATTGAATCTCGAATGACCACCCAAATGTAAGTTGATACCCAAAATAACGTCGTATTTTCTAGTAATATCGGATTGAAATTCAAACCGGGTTCGGCGGGAGGATATAAATGATTTTTTGCCTTCAAAACTACATTTTATTGGTTCCAGGATTTTTATTCTCAGTGTGTACTCATTTTGAAGGGTTTTGAATACAATTTTCGAAAAAATCATAATTCGTACAAATAATTGTAATTTGGGCTAGTGATTTAACAGCAATGTTTTCTCATAATAGAGAACACAGGAAAATATCGCGAGTATGATCGGAGACGTCAATTTTTTCGACCTGCTGATTTGACGTGGAATCACTCATATTTTTCATTCAAGTTTTATAATATTTTTAATTAATTAAAACAAAAAACACTTGAATTTTAACAAAATTGGTTGGCTTCCGGATGGATGCCGCGTTCGGTTTTAGCAATATGCCGACGTTTCGGAAACGTTGCAGTCTGCGTCATCAGGGCGAGGGGGCTCTGATACTGAGCTCCCATCAGTTCAGAAAGGGTTTATATACCCGATGCTCAGTCAGGTGGAACATCGGTCAGCCGATCAGAGCTCTTGATTGGCTGACCTGATAACTGGCCCCTTGACGGAGCAACAAACAGCCGTGTTAGCAAAAGGGCATAACTTTGCAGTAACACCGAACCGCATTCCTACAGAAGAAATAGTCAGCCTTATAGAAACAGCTATTTTCAATCTCCCAGCAGAAGCGGGCAACGATGTACGCAATAGGTCTACCAACATTCTGCATCGAGCCAAACCACCCAAGTCAAACATCAGCAAAGAAGAAAAACTAGCATTGTATAATCTAAAAAAGAACACTAACATCACCATACTCCCCGCAGACAAAGGGAACGCCACCGTAGTCATGGATCAACAAGATTATTGTCAGAAAATCCAAAATCTTTTAGCAGACACCAGCACGTATCGAAAAACCCAGCGGGACCCTACCGCACGTATCGAAAAGAAAACAACAGATCTCCTCAAAAAATCAAAACTACCTGAAACAATAGTTAAGAATCTCATTCCAAGAGAATCATCAGCCTCAAGACTGTATGGGCTACCTAAGATCCACAAGCCAACAGTCCCTCTGCGACCAATCGTCAGCAATATCGGCGGACCAACCTATCACTTAGCCCGTTTTCTAACCAAACCGCCCCAGGATCTTACGGGACGAAATTATCACAATATCAAAAACTCCTCAGACTTCATTCACAAAATATCCACCATTAAGACAACCTCCAACGATATTTTAGTTAGTTTTGACGTCGAGTCCCTCTTCACAAACTTACCGATTGAAGATACGATCCACATTATCAGGAATTCTAACAGGATTTCCCCTCAGCTCCTACCATTAATTGAACATTGTCTCACAACTACTTACTTCCGTTTTCAAGGAGAATTCTATGAACAGACATCGGGTGCAGCCATCCCACACGGAACATTAGGGCCATGGGACGTCCAATATCCATACATGGTGGATGAATGCTCCATCCCAGGGACGTCTATGAGTATCCCTATCACTGCTAAAAGAAGTGCGAAACGGCACCTGTTCTATGTACTGGGAACATCCCTTATACGTACCTTGAGACGGTTTTTAGACGGACTAGACCCCAAAAAATGACGTCTGATTTACGTATTTAAGACGAATAAACCAGTGATCCGAAAGATGTCCAATGATCATCCATTATACGTCCCTTTATTTAAATAATTTAATCGTTATTAACTACACATTATTAATTAATTATAAACTTTGTTACTGATTATATAATATTCGGGGCCTACGAGATATCCATATTTTACAGAAAAAAAGAAAAAAAAATAGTTTTCGATTTTTCACACTGCGGTCACCCATCCAAGTATTGGATTCAAGGGGTGCTGCTTAACTTTTCTAATCTCCTACCTACCTACCTACCTACCTACACTAACTTGACTAATGAGAAACCTATGCATGTAAAAACCTTATACGATGTAGTTTGCTGATATACTTATATATCTTTGTCTCACAAACCTTGAATAATGTATAATCGTAATGAAATTTATAATTAATGGATAATGTGTAATCAATAGCGTTTAAATTAAGGGACGTATAATAGATGATCATTAGATATCTTTTGCAATATTGGCATTCGTCTTAAATACGTACATTAAATGTCACTTTATGTGGTCTATAGGTACCTCTAAAAAATCTCTAAGGGTACGTATACGAAACGTTTTCAGCACATAGAATCGCTGTCGTTTCGCATCTCCGATAGTGGTTTAAGGAATGTCCCATGGACTTCCCCGGAATGAAATTTTCATCCAACTTAAATGATTATTGGACGTCCCCTGGCTGTTAAGTTACGCGCGGAATATATTTATAGCTCCAAAAATATGTGTCGTGGACGTCGAATAAACTTCCGCGTTATCCTTCGATAGACGTAATTTGTACGTACATACGACGGTCAATCGGCGTACCCATATCACAGCTGCCCGAAATACTTAAATGTACATCTAAAGGACGAATGCTTTTGATTGGACAACACGCGATGGATCACACAGGACGTATATTGTATATTCACACACGTACTATTTCTTAAGCTACAAATATACACAACACGGCCATCTATGGTATGCCCATAGGTAGACATTCAATAGCTCTTAATTCAGTATAGTAATTGGACATCTATTGGACGTTCCAGGTTCACGTCTATAGGAAATCCTACATGGAACATCCGATAGACGTTCAATTGACGTCCTCCGAATGTGATTTTCGTTTACGAACCTGGAACGTCCAATGGATGTTCATCCAATGGATCCTGAATTAAAAGCTATTTAATGTCTACCTATGGACATACCATGGATGGCCGTGTTGGGTATATTTGTAGCTCAAGAAATAGTACGTGTCGTGGACATACAATATACGTCCTGTGTGATCCATTGCGTTTTGTCCAATCAAAAGTATACCATGGATGTTCAATGGATGTCCGCATTATGTCCATCGTGGATGTAGACGTGTTAAGGATCTATGGATGATAGATGGACGTCCAATGGACACTCGGTTCCGTGTGGGATGGGCTCTCCAATATCCCCAATAATCGCCAACATCTTCATGGAAAACTTTGAAAACAACGTTGTGAGGAACGCGCCTCTGAAGCCATCCACATGGTTCAGATATGTAGATGACACTTTCGTAATCTGGAACCATGGGAGGGAGACCCTGCCACAATTTTTGACTTACCTAAACTCCCAACATTCCAAAATCAGGTTCACAATGGAAATAGAAGAAAATCAACAACTTCCATTCTTGGATTTATTAGTCAACAGGAAGAGTGATGGCTCCCTAGGACATAAAGTATACCGTAAACCCACATACACTGACAGATACCTTCATGGAGCCTCCCACCACCATCCTTCCCAAAAGAACTCCGTGATCAGCTCATTGTTTTATAGAGCCTTAACCATTTCCCGACCAGAGTCGTTGGAAGCCGAATTAACGCATCTAACACAGGCACTGGAAAGTAATGGTTATAACCGTAGAAACATCAACTTCATCATCAAACACTTTAAGTCCAAGCTGTCAGCTGGGCCCCAATCCCCCAACCCCGCTGAACAGAATCAAACGAAGGAAAAGATTACAACAACTGTCCTCCCGTATATTCAGGGTACATCGGAAAAAATCAGCAGGGTACTCAGAAAACACAACATCCGTGTGATCTTCAAACCTCCCACAAATATTGCACAAATCCTCCCAAATCCCAAAGACAAAAGATCAACTTTGGACGTCCCGGGAGTATACAAAATTCCCTGCCCATGCAATAAAGTGTACATTGGAGAAACCGGGAGGAAAATTAGTACTCGCCTGAAAGAACATGAACGCAGTGTTAGACTCGGCCACTCCGCATAGTCGGCCTTGGCAGAACATTGGATGGACACTGGTCACAAGATTCAATTTGACGAAGTGGAAATCCTAGCCAAGACTAACAATTATTTTCCTCGGAAACATCACGAGGGAATCGAAATCCTGAAACACCCAGATAATCTCAACAGAGACAGAGGTTATCAGGTCAACCCGATCTGGCACAGCGTCCTTCCGGCTTTTTAATTGACCAGCTGATCAATTAAGAGCTCTGATTGGCTGACCCGATCAAGAGCTCTGATTGGCTGACCGATGTTCCACCTGACTGAGTATCGGGCATATTAACCCTTCCTGAACTGATGGGAGCTCAGTATCAGAGCCCCCTCACCCTGATGATGCAGACTGCAACGTTTGCGAAACGTCGGCATATTGCTGAAACCGAACGCGGCATCCATCCGGAAGCCAACCAATTTTGTTATGACTCTGGCAGCGAAAGCCTCAAAACTATAACTTGAATTTTAACATTTTTTATTAACAATTATTTTTCAAATGAAATGAAAGATTTTTCGTCGATGCATTCTTTGAACAACAATCAATATAGATAATGAAATTCGAAAATTATAAGCAAAAGAAAATAATATTTGAATTCATGAACACGATTGCAACAAATTATTTATAAGAGCCCTGTTATCTGTACCCATAATAAAATAAAGATTGCAGATTGCGTTTAATAATTTTTTGCGGACCGTACAAACATAAATTGGTAAAAGTTTACAAAGACCATTTAGAACCTAGTCTCGGTAATGAGCTGGTTCAATTTGTATCGTTGATAGATTTATACAAAATGGACCATCAAAAAGACCAATCTAAGAAGGTACTATCAAATTCGTGAAAATAACAATTTCAGAGCTACATTCCCAAAGATTGAAATTACACTAAGAATGCATATGGTTTTGAGTGTGAAGCGAAGTGTACAGAATTGGGTTTTAAGGACGGTTCGGGGTTTTCGCGCCTCGCGATCCTATGCTTCGGCCCCTTTAAAATCTTTTCTCGCTTCCCTTCTTGTATTATTGTGGGGTCATTGCCCTCTTGGGAACAATTAGTGGTTTCCTTTCCGTTTTGCCATGATCTTCTCCCTCGTCAATACTCATTGTTCCTAGTTGACTTAATATTTATTTTGGATCTCGTTTTTAATTATAGTCTTTATTATCTATTTTTGATTGAGAGAGTTATAGATATATTTTCAACTACTTTATTTGTTTAGTTAACTATTATTCAGTTTCTTTTGTTTACTGACGTATTATTCGGTTCCATTTATTTATTTATTTCGTTCTGTTCTTTTTAATTTCATTGCTAATTTCTCCCGAAAGTTCGTTATCTGAATAAATTTTAATTATTTGTTTGAAAATTCGATATTGGTATGAGATAGGAAAATCCATTGTTGTTTATAGCCATTCCGTTCGTTCTTGTTTTGAATCTACTATGGATATACGCATATATGCTCATATACATATCTGTCTCTGTGTGAGAAGAGGATTGCAACGTTCTCTTATATGCTTGTTCTTCGAGGGGTTTAATCAGTGCCCCTCGTTGGTTTTACGGCAGAGCAAAATACTATGTGCCTTTTCTTTTCTTTTTCCAATGGTAAAAGCATTTTCGGATCCAAGGATCTATCTCTCGGATTGATAGGCCGGCGGAGGGTACGTCAGTTAGGAAAGCGACGTTAGTGTGCCTGACCCACCAGATGGTGTGACGAGCCTATGGTTTTTCCTGTAGAGATCTTTGACCCTGGTTTTTTCCCTCCATACTACCCGATTGTACCGACGGCCTTTTCTTTGAGATTTTCAGTTGGTAAAGTGAATTTCTAATTTTATCGTTGAATTGAACGGAATAAAGTAGGAAACGACAAACTTTCCCCTCACGGATCTTCCAGTTTGTAACTCTACAGGAAGGTGTCTTTTATAAAGAATAAAATTCGGTGGACGTTACGTCATGACGTCACAACTATGAAGTTTTAAAATTTAAAAAACGGTACGCTATAGTAGAAAAGAATAAAAACTACTTTTTGACTCAAATAAAGAATTAATGTATATTTTTTGAGGTTTAATTTTTAGTATTTTAATGCATAATTAGATAATTTGTATTTATAAAAAAAATATATCATATTCAAAATAACAAAAAAATTCGTCACAGTCAAAAATTAAACCAGGTAAATATCAATAATCATTTTCATAGTAATGTTAACAAATATTTTTAGGAACTACATTTTATTATGAAACTCGATTATTTAGATATTTTTTTAAACTTAAGACATAGATATAACCGAAAATTATCGAATTGATGAAAGACAAGAACATTTTTTTCTGAACAAATGTAAACTTTCAAAAACGATTAAGTTTATTTTGATTCATTTATTGTTTTTTCTTAAAAATTAATAAACCCTAGAGTTCACACTAATGAAGAATTTGTTAAAGACTGATAAATATACTGCGAAATACAATTATAAATATAAAAAACTGCTTTTAATAAAGAAATAATAAAAAGGCAAACAACTATCTCAAAGATATATTTTTCAAAAATATTGCGGAATCACATTTCAGCTGTGAGTGTATAAATGATCTTAGAAGCTTGGAACTATTAGATGTTATTGCTTCCATGTTGCCGTGATTATTTATGACTTGTCACATAGGGAATATTTGTCGGAAATTCCGAGGCCTGCTGAAACATTGAGCAAATTATCTGATGAAGACAATGTTTCACGTGCGATTGAAGAAGACAGGGACCAAGACTAATGAAATGCGATTCAGCAATATTTTTGATAAAAATATGTTTTAGATATGTTTTTTTTTTATTATTCATTTATTACAAACTTTTTTTTATGTTGTAATTGTATTTTACATTATATCTGCGCAGGCTTTAAGAAATCCGTTCAATAGTGTGAACTGTTGGGTTTATTAATTGAGAATTAAAAAAAAAAACAATGAATGAATAAAATTAAACTTAGATTTGTTTGAAAGTTTAGATTTGTTAAGACAATTTTTTTTGTCTTTCATCAATTCGATAATTTTTAGTCATTATATCTATGTCTAAAATTTATAAAAATATACAAATAATCGAGTTATATAAGGAAATATTGTTCCTAAAAATATTTGTTAAAATTACTATAAAATTGATTATTGATTTTTACCAGGTTCAATTTTTAACTGTGGAAAAAAATTTTTTGTTGTTATTTTGAATACGAAATATTATTTTTAATGAATACAAATGATGCGTTAAAATATAAAAATTAAACCTCAAAACATATTAAAAAATTCATTATTTGGGCCAAAAAGTGGTTTTTATTTTTTTCTACTATGGCGTACCCTTTATTGAATTTTTAAAAATTCATTGTGTTATAGTGAAATATAGAAGGTTTGAAAAAAAATAGTTTCATAATAGTATCAAAATTGTATCATGGTTAAAAATTGAAATGAAAAGAAAAACAATTTTTTTTCGAGGATTTTATAAAGCTATATAGCGCTTATTTTTTCTCAGAGCTATTATCAACCCCCAAAACATATATATCAAATTTAGATTAATCGGTTCGGTCAATCATTCTCAATAACCAATTGAGTTAGGGATCTGAAACTTTCAGGATCTTACTAGTTTATCAGAACCTACTTATGCTCTAAGTATCATTTCAAAACCTTTTTGGGGCAGATACACCATCCTTATCCCACTAGGGCCTTTCTCGTAACAATTTTCGAGCGTTACGAAAACGTTCGAGAGGATGACGGGAATAGTGAGATACGTGTTGGGGAAACTGGCAGTAAAGGAGAGTGGAGGGTATGTCAATTAGAAAATCGACGTTAGTATGCCTGACCCACCAGATGGTGTGACGAGCCTATGGCTTTTCCTGTAGGGATCTTTGACCCTGGTTTTTTCAGTGGCGTAAAAGGCACGACAGCGGGTTAGGAAGCGGAGGGAGAAGGGGTACGTATATCTAGCACCGAAAGGCACGACAGTGGGTACGAAGCGGAGTGAGAGGGGGGTAGGTATATGCGTAGCGAAACAAAATATTCACAATTTTTGTGGATAGGTTCCAGAACCATTAACTCACCCATTTCTGAAATATATTAACAATCAAAGTTCAAAATTCATGATAAAATTCTACAAAAATGGGATATAGAAGGGATAACACGGCAATGATGTAGACCCGACACACAGAGAGTCGACTCATTTTCCGCGTGTGTGCGCGCGTGTGCACGTCGACTGCGATCAATTATTTTGCTATATCCGTACAGTGGTGTATATGTATTAGACCATTTAAAAAAACGACCTTTTTTCGAAGAACATTGATAAATCGTCAGAGTATCCCTAAAGAAAGACCCTGTCCTGTTATGAGCCCTCAATATTAATATTTAGAGGTGGCGCTTTAAATTTCATCTCATGATCTCACTCACCTCATGATGAGTGAGTGAGTGAGTAGTATTTCGCTTATGAGGGATTCTCTGTCAATTCAGCCACTTTTTTTCGACCATCTCAGATGTGCCCCATAATTGATTATATCAAAGTGCTTCTAAAAGGCATTCTATTGTTACGTCCTGATGATTATTTTGGACGAACCAGTTAATATGTTTTATTTTGCTCCTTTTAGACGGGAATGCGCCCGTCAGGGATTGGAGCCCGAGCGGGATTAGTTGATGTGAAAAATAAAGTAATGTCCAATGCAGGTTATCATATAACAATAACTAGAACAAGTTTTATTAAGAAATAGTCTTCGTCAAGACAGTTTGAAATGCGGAATTACTCTTCGGATTTTGATAGGTGAATGTTTTATTTGTTTAATTATTTGTTTTATGTTTTTAAATGTTTTTCGATGAGGCCGCATTAATCACCTCGACGATATTGATAATAACGAGGTCGACTCCATTGGTCGAGCCCCCGGAGATTCCGCACTATATTAATTTTATTGGAGAACCTTTTATTTGGTTGGAGCTTGACCCTACTGAGTGAGCTACCGAGGAACACCCTTAATTTTGATTAGAGTTCGACCATCCTGGTCGAGCTCTGTAAGTGGACTGACTAATTATCATAAAGAAAAATAGTGCTAAGCACTTCGGCAAATCAAGGCGCGAGACCAGAGAGACTACGCCTGACCGTTGCACATCTTCGAGGTGTGCAGCGTCTTTCTGGTTACCGTGAGATCCCATTCGTCAGCGACAATTCACTGACAATGTTTACTGTGGGATCCTCTACGGTTGCTTGCTCGCACATTGATAAGCCGTCACATGAGATTTTATAACTTAACAGGCTCTTCGAGCACCAATGAATTAAATTTGTTGCAAGTTTATTATAAATTTCGAGGTGTGACACAAAAATGGTTGCCGCATTAACCCAGGACGTAACACTATGTACATTTTTTCAGATTTTTTAATTCAAAATTTTAGAAATCGCCGTTTTTTTCCCAAATGAATACATCTTGAAAACTTGAAGTAACTGAAAAAAAAATGTCTGTACATAAAAGTTGTAGTTTTGTGTTAGCATTCGAGCGGAATATTTGAAATAATTTTTACGTTCTGGTAACGCTGATTTTTTACCAAAAAAGGGGATAATTATTTTTTTATTCAAAAGCAGCTATTTTTATTTGGCTGAAAAAACTATAGAGTCTTTCAGTATGTCTGACGATATAGCAAAAAAATCGCCAGAGTGGCATGGTTCGAGGTTCCGGTAGAAAAAAAAATAATTTGTGTGGTTTCATTTTTTTTTACCCTAGAACCTCGATCCTTGCCACTCTGGCGATTTTTCTGCGAGATTGTCAGATATACAGGAAGACTCTGTAATTTTTTCAGCCAAATAAAAAGGGCTTTTTCTTAATAAAAAAAATAATTTCCTCCTTTTTTGGTAAAAAATCAGCGTCACCGGAACGTAAAAATTATTTCAAATATTCCGCTTGAAAGGTAATACAAAACTACAACTTTTATGTGCGGACATTTTTTTTCAGTAACTCCAAGTTTCCAAGATATGTTAACGAGGTTCCGGTAGAAAAAAAAATTAATTTGTGTGGTTTAATTTTTTTACCCTAAAACCTCGATCCGTGCCACCCTGGCGATTTTTTGCGATTTCGTCAGGTATACTGAAAGACTAATTGTTTCAGCCAAAAAATGGCCTTTTTGGATAAAAAAATTATGATCCCCTTTTTTGGTAAAAAATCAGCGTTACCGAAACGTAAAAATTATTTCAAATATTCCGCTCGAATGCTAACACGAAACTACAACTTTTATGTATCGACATTTTTTTTCAGTTACTTCAAGTTTCCGAGATATATTCATTTGGAAAAAAACGGCGATTTCTAAAATTTTGAATTGAAATATCTGAAAAAATTCACATAGAATGCCTTTTAGTAGCACTTTGATATAACCAATTATGGGGCACATCTGAGATGGTCGAAATAAAAGTGGCTGAATTGACAGAGAATCCCTCTTATATATGTATATAAGGAAAAGGAATTTCCTTAAGTTTAAAATTTGCCGCGCTCCAGCTCTCCAACGCGGGTAAAGTAGAGAGTAAACTTGACGCCGGATACCGAGAAAAGAAAGAGAGACGTTGACAGAAGAACAGGCGATATTCTCACCTGGAAAACACCGAAAAGAATGAATCGACTAGAAAATAAACATTAATTGTCGTTTCTTTGTTACAGGTAAGAGTATAAGTGTAAATAATGTAAATAGGGGAAAACAATAAAGCAAGAGAATCTTTGTTACAGAGCAACGCAATTGTTCGATTTCATTGTCGACCCTAACCTATAAGGAGAGATAGAGCGAGCTAGCATTATAAAACGGCAATTTCGTTTACATCGAAAATGGGAAAACTGAAGTTCGAATTCGTGGTAAAAGCGAGCACGGATGGAAAAACAAATTGGTTGGCCGTAACATCAATTACTACAACCGAAGAAAAAACCTACGCTATCCCTGAACAATACCAACCAGTGGGAGAACACACGGAACTAGTAAATACGAGCACTTTAAAAAAAGTAAAAAGCACACTACAAAGAAGACACCAAACAAGAAAAGTGTGGATAAACCTGGACGAGGAAATATTAAAAACTTATATTGACGAGGATGGAAACTTGCAATTTAAGGAATATCTGTTGGAAGAGGAAACACCGGAGATACAACAGGCTGCCGCTACAGGAGGTCTTACGGAAGAAGTGTTAACGAAAATATTAGAACAATTCTCTAATAAAAAGACTGAAAATGACCACGGAAAAAATCTAAAAAACTATCGGAAAAATTTGTCTTGGAAAAATTTACAAGCAAAAGCTCCAGTGGAGCCTAATGGATGGAACTATTTGAAAGAGAGTGCGACAGATTGGGTGCACAAGAAGATGAGGAAAAAATTGAAATCCTTAGACTGTTCGTGGAAGGATCGTGCTTGGACTGGTACAGCTCCATGCTCATAAAGTTCACATTGGATTCGGCGTGGGAAACGTGGAAAGAAAATTTTCAACAAACTTACGCGGATAAAGGATGGACTCCAATAAAGTATGCATTCTCATTCAAATACGTAAACGGATCACTACTTGACTACGCACTGAAAAAAGAAAGAATGCTGCTCGAAATAAACAAATCAATGGATAAAATCACTTTAATTGATTTAATAGGGACAGGATAACCAGATTTCGTGACAAATAGAATCAACAGAGAGAAATTAAAGGAAACGGAAGGTCTTTTCAACGAACTACGAAGCCCGAAACACTTAGTAAAAAAGAGTACTTACGAAAAAAAGAAATACACGAACCAAAACGTAACAGAGAAAGATCAAGAGAAAAAACCATGCCAGATATGCGAAAAAAATGGAAAGAAAAATGAAGCTGACAAGAAAAACCAAATAAGATACGTGAACAGCTCGGAAATAGAGGCTGAACTAAGTGATACGGATACAAAAAACTAGAAACTCCACCATTAATCAAGGTAAAACTACTGCTGCAAAACACCTTAGAAATATTCGGAATATACGATTCCGGGTCAAATGTCTCCTTAATAAACTCGAGACTATTAAAACTGAAAAATAAAAGAATGGGTGCACAGAACGCAAATCTTCGGACGATTAATGGTGAAAAAAAAACGAAGGGCATGGTTAAAATAAACTCTCAAATTTTCGAAATAAAAAAGGAAACCGATTTAGTAGTGATAGATGAAGAGAACTTTGACCACGATGTCTTAATTGGATTAGACATGATAAAAAAATTTAAACTAATCCAAGACGAAAAGTTGAAAATCACACAGAAGATACCAGACCAAACTGGGGAAAAGGAAGATTTCAAGAAGGAGAGCAAAAGTCATAATTTGAGCGGAGGAAAATTCTTAATAAATTTTAACGAGCACATAGAACGAGAAAACTTCAAGATAGGAGCAAGCCAATTGGACAGTCGAAGAAAAAACAAATAAATGAACTAATAGAAAAATACAAAACAGTCTTCGCAAGGGATAAATACGACACCAGAAAAGTGAGAGAATATGAGGCACATATCGACTTGTTAGTTGACAGATATTGTTGCAAGAGGCCTTATAAGTGTACCATAGAAGACAGAAAAGAAATTGAGGGACAAATCGCAAAACTATTGGAGAAAAACCTTATAGAGGAATCATATAGCCCGTTTGCGGCCCCAGTAACACTGGCATTCAAGAAAGAAGAGAAGAAAAAAACAAGATTATGTGTGGACTTCAGAGATCTAAGTAAAATCGTAGTGCCTCAAGCCCAACCATTCCCACTAATAGACGACTTAATGGTAAAGACGAGGAATTGCAAGTACTTTTCAACACTAGATATAAACTCAGCTTTCTGGGCGATTCCACTACGGATTGAAGACAGAAGAAAGACAGGTTTCGTGACTCAGGAAGGACACTTCCAATGGACGTGCCTACCATTCGGATTAAAGACTGCACCAGCAATATTCCAAAGAATACTCAGCAATATTTTGAGAAAGTATAATCTTACAAGCTTTGCGGTTAACTATATAGACGACATTCTGATATTCTCCAAATCTTTCTCCGAACATATAAGTCATTTATCAAAATTACTGGAAGCAATAGTAAAAGAAGGTTTTCGACTAAAATTCACAAAATGTACCTTTGCAGAAAGCTCAGTAAAATACTTGGGACACATCATAAAGGAGAATACTATACGACCGGTAAAAGACAATCTGATATCGGTTAGAAATTTTCCAATACCAAAAACACAAAACAATATCAGACAATTTTTAGGGAAAATAAACTTTTACCACGAATACATACCAAAAAGTGCCACGATACTAGAACCAATACATAACCTACTACGAAAAGGCGTCAACTTCATATGGTCAGAAGAATGTCAAAGGTCGTTCGACGAAATTAAAGATCTGCTATGCTCGCAACCGATCTTGGCACTATTTGATCAAGATCTACCAATAAACATCTATACAGATGCATCATTACAAGGAATTGGAGCAATCCTCAAACAGACGCAATTAGACGGAAAGGAAAAACCAGTAGCGTATTTTTCAAAAAAATTGAACGAGGCGCAAAAAAAGAAAAAAACCGTGTACCTGGAGTGCCTTGCGATAAAAGAAGCAGTCAAGTACTGGCAATACTGGCTTATGAACAAATCATTCACGGTATTCTCAGACCACAAACCGTTGGAAAACATGAATATCAAGGCCAGAACAGATGAAGACCTAGGAGAATTAACATACTACCTCTCGCAATATGATTTTAAAATAAAATACGCCCCAGGAAAAAAAACAACATAGAAGCAGACTGCTTAAGCAGGAATATGATTTTAAAATAAAATACGCCCCAGGAAAAAACAACATAGAAGCAGACTGCTTAAGCAGGAATCCGGTACTAGAACCAGACGAAAATACAGAAGATCAACTGAAAATTGTAAACTTCATAAAATTAAATGACATCGTAACAGACCAAGAGAAAAACGAAAATATACAACAAAGAAAAGACAAACTGGTACAGAAACAAGACGTTTACTACAAGAAAGTTAAGAAAAAAGAAAAAATAATCCTATCGGAAAAGTTCAGCATGGAACTCATAAAAAATATACACGACCACCTATGCCATATAGGAATCAAACAAATGCAAAAAAAAATAGGAACTTTCTATACAGCAAAGAACCTAACAAAAAACATAAGAAGAATCTGTGAGACCTGTGCAACATGCAAGAAAAATAAATCAAGAGGACAAAACAAATCGGATTGATGTCCCAATTAGGTCCAGCCTCAAAGCCTTTCGAAATAGTCTCCATTAACACAATTGGAGGCTTCGGAGGCACACGGTCAACAAAAAAATACCTGCACCTCCTAGTGGATCACTATACAAGGTATGCAATCATTCTAACATCAAAAACGCAAAACGCAAAGGACTTTATAAAACTAGTAAAAAACACTACAGAAACAAACGACATTGGTACGATCCTCACAGACCAATACCCAGGAATTAACTCGCGAGAGTTCAAAGAATTCTTAGAAGAAAAGAATATACCAATAATTTTTACGGCAGTAAATGCACCGTTCTCGAACGGATTGAACGAGAGATTGAACCAAACAATTGTCAATAAAATCAGATGCAAGATATGCGAAAAGGACAGAAAAATAGCTTGGACAAGCATAGCTCAAGAATGCATAAAAAAATATAACGAAACTGAACACACCGTCACAGGATTTGCGCCAGCATACCTGTTAGAAGGCACTAATGTCGCAATATTGCCAAACGAATTGAAAAAAAAACTGAAACGAAGGACTGGACACAAGATAGGGAAAAAGCACTGGAGAACACTATAAAATCACACGAATATAACAAAGGAATACACGACAAAAAGCGAAAACACGTTGAATTTAATATAGGAGACATGGTACTCGTAGAAAATGGCAACAAACTAAACAGGAAAAAACTGGACGAACTAAAGATTGGACCGTACGAAATTATCGTAAAGGTATCAAACTCTATATTCAGAATCAACACGGGCCACAAAAGATCAAATCCACAGCTTTTCCACATCTAAAAACTGACGCCACTTCTGGAATTAGAAGAAAAGGAAGAGGGAAATTGATTGGAAAAATTCTCCTCTGCGGGAGGGGGAGATATAAGGAAAAGGAATTTCCTTAAGTTTAAAATTTGCCGCGCTCCAGCTCTCCAATGCGGGTAAAGTAGAGAGTAAACTTGACGGTGGATACCGAGAAAAGAAAGAGAGACGTTGACAGAAGAACAGGCGATATTCTCACCTGGAAAACACCGAAAAGAATGAATCGACTAGAAAATAAACATTAATTGCCGTTTCTTTGTTACAGGTAAGAGTATAAGTGTAAATAATGTAAATAGGGGAAAACAATAAAGCAAGAGAATCTTTGTTACAGAGCAACGCAATTGTTCGATTTCATTGTCGACCCTAACCTATAAGGAGAGATAGAGCGAGCTAGCATTATTTGTATAGATGGATAACATCATTATTTTAAACAGTTCAATGGTTGAGGCTTGATAACTCTGAAACGGCTCGCCCTACGCAAATCTTCATTCAGACCTTTTTTATAGACCGTTCAATTTCCTACAAAAATCTCTGTTTCTTATTACTGTACAGTGATTCGTTTTTGAGTAATAAAATTCCACAGTTCAGAATTTTTTTGTCATCTTATTTAAATGGAAAATGAAAATTGAAAAGCGCCACCTCTAAATATTAATATGAAGGGCTCATGATTGGATACGGTCCTTATTTACGGATACTCTGATAACTTATCAATGTTCTTCGAAAAAAGTCGTTTTTTTAAACAGTCTAATATGTGTAAGTATATGCCTTGATATATACTGCTATATTGAAAGAACTCATTTTATTTCATTTAAGATATAAGAAAGTGGACCAACTTTTGCCCATTCCAGAACTTTACTACCTTAAGTCGGGTCCGCACGTGTGCACGAACGCGGCCCGGCCTTTGAATGTATATGCGTCATTCCCTATCAATTCAACGACGTTTTGTCGGTGACCCCTTCGTTTTTTTTTTATTTTTTAATCTGTTATTATACATGCAAAAATAAGTATCAAAGTAAATTTTTAGCTCTCTATCTGAATCCATACCGAAGTAATTGATCTTTGAATTTCTTAAAATAATCATAACTTCTACAATAACCAAGATATTGTAATTTGTTAAGAGGTCATTTTTTTGGTTTTCAATGCACTTTTCGAAAAAAATATCGAAAATATCGATTTTTTTTTAAATGTTTTTTTAGCTGTTTTAAGCTAAATGAAGCAAAAAAATTGGATTTTCTTTCGATGCGACCCCTTCGATTTTTTTCAAAACAAATAAAAAATTCTACGTAAAATCAGAAAAAAACAAAATTTGAGATTTTACTGAAGAAAGGATTCAAATAACTTCTTATTAAACAATTTTTGTATCGATTTTTTTCGTAATTTTGATCTGCTTTTTCTATGACCACAATAGTTGATTTCAATGATGTTAAAAGAAATCATTTAATTTCTCTCACATATTTCCTTTGTAAATTATAATAATTAATTTTAAGAATTACAATTCAAATACGTTTTGCACTTTATTCAATTTCTGTACATAAAAATTGTAATTCTTAATGTTTATTATTATAATTTACTAAGGAAATATGTGCGAGAAGTTGAATTATTTATTTTAACATCATTGAAATAAACTATTGTGGTCATAGAAGACAAAAATATCAAAATTACGAAAAAAAGAAATCGAAAAAAATTTTATTCAATAAGAAGTTATTTGAATCCCTTCTTCAGTTGAATCTTGAAAATTTAGTTTTTTTACGTAGAAATTTATAATTTTTTTTCAATCGAAGGGGTCGCATTTAAAGAAAATCCAATTTTTTGGCTCAATTTAGCTTAAAACAGCTAAAAAAAAACATTTGCTAAATTTTCGATTTTTTTTTCAATAAGTACATTGAAAAACAAGAAAAAATGACCTTCTAACAAGTTAGAATATTTTGATTATTGTAGAAGTTATGATTATTTTAAGAATATTTTTTCAAAAATCAATAACTTCGCTATGGGTTGCGATAGAGAGCTAAAAATTTACATGGATACTTCTTTTTGCAGTTTGATTTGGTTCAGATCGAGCGTACGGGAGAAACAATTCATCTCTTTTCTAACCTAGCAACGACCTCCAGCTCCTGATCCATGGAAAAAAAGTTCAAACTTTCGAACTCGTTACAGTGGTGGTGCTGCTATCTAAACGCCGCTAGGCCCATTACGCTATCTGCGTTATGTGTGAGTTTTTGGAGTTTTGGACGTTCTCAACATTCTTTTTCGGAATCTCCCATCTTCTAAACTTCAGTTTTCGCAATCTGAATAATGGTAGCTATGATTTCCGGAGTCCTAAACTTTCAAAATCTGACAAATCTCTTACTATTGTTTATTATATTTGAACTTTCTGATATAGCTTGTTTTCGATAATCGAAATTTCGGAATATTGTGGTATGCTTAATATGATATATTTGGAGTTTTGAATGTGGTATTATTGGTCGCTGCAATAAAGCGTCGATCTTACAATACAATTTCTGAAAATTGTCCGGCATAAGAAATCATATTGGTATTTTTTTCTATCTCTATTCGTACCGTTCTAGATTATTTAAAGTCTACTGCGTAGACTTTCGCTGGCATGATCTTTACGAAATTTGGAGTTCAAAACATTTGAGTTCGGAATTTTGAGCATTCTGTCCATTAAACGGTCGGAACTTACACTCCACCTCAAATTGCAGTGGAGAGCGCTCATTTTCAAAAATGTAAATTATAAAAAATAGTGTTGTATCGCCAAAATTCAGTTAGCTACTCTGAATGGCGAGAGTTTGAGATTACTCCGTTATTTTGATCGGGATCTTACCAGATTAAGAGTTAGAACCCAAATGAGTCGAACTAAAGGTAGTTGTATAAAAGAATCATTTATTATCGTAGAAATAGAAACTACAAATAGTAATAATTAACAGAGGCGCGTTGCGCTCGCCTCGTCGGACCAATCGTGCAGGCTGGTACTTTGAGTCGGAACTGTCTTGTGTCTGCTCTCGGGTCCGTTATATATGGGAAAGAGCGCAATCGCATAAATATTTCATTGTTATTGATTTAATAATAATTTCTTAGTACAAGATATTAGTATTTATATTCGTAATTCGGTTAAGATAACATGAATTACGAGATTTTCGTATTTAGTGGTTGGCCGAGAGGCCGATGATGCGTCGCTTTGCGCAATTGCTGACCTGCACAATTGCACCTGCTCGAATTCGAACGCGCGTGTATTATAATGAAATGACAACAATTGCTAAATCTGGGACACGCGAGGATCGCGATCGGGAATATTCGTAATATTCCGAAATCGAGGTATCTGGGGTACAACATACCTCCCCCCTCAAAAAGAAGTAAGTCCCTTTTCTTCTCGCTCATCTCCGGCGAGCTAAAAATTGTTTTCTTTCGTTGATAATCTTTCAAAATTTTGTAACAATGTTCATTAAATAGTTCTTAGAATATCCAGATTTAGTTTGTCTCCTCTCGTTTTTTCGGAATCGTGAGCGCATTCATCTCTGCTGCTCCTACGGCAATTTTGCTATTCCCGGTTTCTGAGACTGTTGGATGATGCTCTTGGGTTTCCGATGTATCTCTTGGTTTTTGCAACAATCGCAAACGGCGTCTACCGTGTTCATTTCTTTATTTTGTCCAGTCTTTCGGCAATCCCGTGCGCGGTGTCCAATTTTTCCGCATGAAAAGCATTTAGTTTCACCTTTATTTTTTGGACTGGGTGCAGATTGTGGGCGTTGGTAATTATTGCCCTGATGACGTTCTTCTTGATTAGCTCCTGCGTGTGGGTAGGTCATTTTTTCGACCTCTATTGCCCCTACTACGGACTTGTGTAAACTCTGATAATTCCTGGCCCGTACGATGGCTTGAATTTCTTCATGGAGTCCGTTTTCAAAATTCATTTGCGCGCTCCGTGGCGTAGCTTGTTCTATATAACGAGCGCCTGCTGCATCAATTGTTTTGCACAATTTCTCGATGACTTCTGCTGTCAATTTTTCGACTCGTGTCACGTATGTCGAAACAGATTATTTTGTGCCTTGTTTAAGCAAGCAAAAATCGTACTGCAAGGCAGCGAGCAATTTTTTCTTACTGTAAAGGGCTTCTAATTCGGCCCGAAGGTCCTTTAAATTCCAAATAACCCTGTGTTTGGTTTCTCTTGTGGCTCTGTCTTCTAACTTGCTGCTTCGTATAAGGGTGAGCAAGGTTTCGCGTTGTCGAGGCCGTACTAATTTCCAAACAGCCTCACACGATAATATGAATCCTTCGAGTTGGTCCGGATTGTTTCCATCGAAGCTCTTAACATTTCTTAGTGCAGTCCCGATGTCGAGATAATCTGGTTCTTCGTTGAGGTTTCTTCCAGGTTCTTCTTCTGTCCACCTTCGGCTTGGAGGGTTTTGGCGTGGTGGTCTCGATGGTTGTGCGTCGAGACCTTCCCCCTTGTTTTCTCTGGTTTATTGCGTCGAGCGTCCTTTCTAAGGACTTTTCTATTGCGCTTATTGGTGCGTCTATTTCGGCGCTGGACGCCCGTAAATGCTCGAGCTCTTCGTCTTCTTGTACGGTCCGAAGATTGGAAAAGGGAATCGGTCCTGCTCCCGCCTGTGGAAGGGAGATCCTTGGCATCCCGTTCAGTACGCTATAGTTTCCAAATGCGTTTGTAGTATTCACATGGTCGGTGTACCAACTGCTGATGTTTGGTCTTCGGGAAGCGTTGAGATCGTATAATTGTGATCTCATATCCTCTATTTCATTATCGACTGCTTGAGGGTCTACATTTCCCCCTGGCGGCGTGTTTCCAGGTTCGTTGGTTGACATCTCTGCCCTAGGCTCGAAAACGCTGTCGTCGAGTTCTTCGAGCTCGGCTCCGGGCTAGAAAGCGCTGCCTCTTCGAGTGTTTACTCGGAATAACGGATTTGGAGAAGTTCATTCGGTACTCGTATTGGGAGAGACTTCAGTGAGCACTCGTCTCGCTCGATAGGCGATTTCTGCGAGAGCTGGTGCTAATTCTCCTAGGGCTTCTGGTAAGTCACCTAGACAATTGCTTCGGCGTTGTGTACCCTCTGCCTTGGCAGTTTTTAGGGGAGTGCCCATATGTCACTCCGCGCGTTTGGCAACGATTCAATTCTCAGAATACAATAAATATTTTTCGTTTCGTTATTCGCCTCGATTATGACCTATTTTGTTTCTGATGTGAAACGTTTTTATAAAGTTTTGATCTTTATAAAGCTTGTGGTAAGTGAATGTGGTGCCACTTACAGTGCGCTTGTTATCCGGATCTGGCGGTCCTTCTACTCTGCTTGACGTTCTCTCGTTTGATGACGTCCTTCAAGGATGCTGCAGCTTATCCTTGCTGATTTCGATTGATCCTACGTCCGATTTCCTTATCTATCGGCACGTTCTCTATGATTCTCTGATCGTGCGTCGAACCTTGACGTATCTTGTCCTTGGTTTCTTTGGGCTCTTCTCACCTTTGAGAGCCTCTTCTTCACCGATTCCTTCAGTGGCTTCTGCTACTTCATGTGCAGGATTGTCCTTTAACGTTTAGTTCCTTGGGCGCTTATCTCACCCTTGAGAGCCTCTTCTTCACCGATCCCTTCGGTGGCTTCTGTTACTTCGTGTGTAGGATTGTCCTTTAACATCTAGTTCCTTGGGCCCTTCTCACCTTTAAGGGCCGCTTCTTCATCTGATTCTACTTAAGCAGGTGGCATCCTTATGCGTTTAGGTTTGACTTCACTTGGTGGTTTTCTATTCAGCGATGATAATTCTTTTAACGAGGTTCGTTTTTTACTCACTCTGGTAATCCCACCGCTGCCACCAATATTGTATCGCCAAAATTCAGTTAGCTACACTGAATGGCGAGAGTTTGAGATTACTCCGTTATTTTGATCGGGATCTTACCAGATTAAGGGTTAGAACCCAAATGAGTCGAACCAAAGGTAGTCGTATAAAAGAATAATTTATTATCGTAGAAATAGAAAATACAAATAGTAATAATTAACAGAGGCACGTTGCGCTCGTCTCGTCGGACCAGTCATGCAGGTTGGTACTTTGAGTCGGAACTGTCTTGCGTCTGCTCTCAGGTCCGTTATATACGGGAAAGAGCGCAAACGCGTAAATATTTCTTTGTTATTGATTTAACAATAATTTCTTAGTATAAGATATTAGTATTTATATTCGTAATTCGGTTAAGATAACATGAATTACGAGATTTTCGTATTTAGTGGTTGGCCGAAAGGCCGATGATGCGTCGCTTGCGCAATTGCTGACCTGCACAATTGCACCTGCTCGAATTCGAATGCGCGTGTATTATGATGAAATTGCAACAACTGCTAAACCTGGGACACGCGCGTATCGCGATCGGGAATATTCGTAATATTCCGAAATCGAAGTATCTGGGGTACAACAATAGGCTGTGAACTACGATAGGTCAAAACCGATTTTCCGCAGATTTTCCTAAATTATTTCTCACATTTTCAAAGAAGATAAATTGATTATTAGATGAAATTTCACTTACTCGGTTAGACGTCCTCCCGATGGGAGTGGTGACAACATGGATAGACGTAGTAGCGACCCAAATAGATGAACGATGGAGAAACGATGGTTGATCAAGGGCGTGGCAGGTTGACGATGGAATCAAAGGAAAGATCGTTGGACAGAATTAAGAATTTTATGATGCAAATTTTATTTTAAATTATTAGGAATAAAATGTTTACAAAGAGAGATTAATCTCAAATTCAGCGAATTATTTAACGATGACCGCGATTTGTACGTTTTCCAATAATTCGTGGACCAAGAAGAATACAATAGAATAAAACGAGGTCTCTTCCGACATTCAAAGACGAATTTAAAATTTCGAGGATTATGATCAAACGCGAATTTAATTCGATTCAGAATTCAAGTTGAGATTCGAAACCGAAAAAAACCAACTTCTTTCGAGTCGAGTGAAAATTTTCAGTCCAAAAGGGAATTGATTTGGAAAAATCCAGAACCAAGAACGTATTTATCGAAAATTCTTACAAGTTCAACCCAAGAATTAATTCGGTGAGGACGATGGGTTTCGTAGTTTCCAAGTCGGAAAAAAGTCGAAGAAATCTCTGGAGAGCCTTTTTTCGAGGTTTATCCGGATTGCTTTGAATTCGGAAAATTCAAATTCGTACAGACCTAAAATGGAAAAGGTGGACAATCGGAATGGCTGAAATTCGTAAAGCGTTTCATTGGGATTGCTCGAAATTGGCATTATTTTTTATTCGCCTTCGTCGACATTGGCATTAGTAGTTATTCGGCCGTGTGATAGCTACCCGCTGCGATTAGTGAAAGAACCCGTTGTGAGTGATTTCAACACTTCAAGAACGTTGATTTTGATGTCAAAGACCGGCATAACGGTAGAACAAAGAAGGTGTATTATGAACTGTTGAAACCAACTGAAACAATCACAGGAGATCGGGATCGAACGCAATTGATGCGTTTTAGCCAAGTACTGAGAGACAACTGGCCGTAATATAACGAGAGAACACGATAAGGTTATTTTGCAGCATGATAATGATCGACCCCATGTTGCGGAAGTCGGCAAGACATCCTTGGAGACGTTGAAATGGGAAGCCCTACCACACCCACCGAATTCTTCAGACGGTGCTCCATCTGACTATCACTTTTGTTTTAGTCAATGGCACATGGTCTATTTAACCAGCACTTCCGGTCCTATGAAAAAGTCAAAGATTGGATCTATTCGTGGATTGCCTAAAAAAATGACCAGTTTTTTCGACGCGGGATTCGTACACTGCCCAAACCATGGGTGAAAGTAGTGGCCTGCGATGGACGATACTTTGCATCATCTATGTATAACCAGTTTTTTACAATGAAGCCTTCAATTCTGGAAAAAACGGCGGAAGCAAAGTTGTACACCCAATAATTTGTTTTTAAAGTTTACGAATGGATAAAAGATAATTCAACATTTCTTCATGTATGTTACAAATCTAAATTAAAACAAAATACCATCAAAAATAAGAAATTCTTTTTGTTTCATTTCCGATTTTCTAAGGTTAAAGACTCTCAAATGGAATGTTCAAACCCTCGCTCGAAATCAGCTCAGAAAGACCAGAGACTAATTGTCGAAACTCGGAGTAAGTGAAGCTTCTCGAGACTGAAATAATATTCTAAGTCTTATCTCGGCCAGGCTCAGAATATTCTAAGATCTGAATCAAAAAAAGAACGGAGAAATATTATAAGTCTAAGCTCGGCGAAAATATACAAGCTCGAATAAAATTTCAACGACGAAGGAGTTCCGATTTTTCAAAGTCTGAGACTGTCAAAAGAAATGTTCAAAACACCACTCGAAATCAGCTCGGGAAAACCAGAGACTAATTGTCGGAGTCGGAGTAAGAAAGATTTCGTGAGACTGGAATAATATTCTAAGTCTTATTTCGGCCAGGCTTAGAATATTCTAAGACCCAAATCGAAAACAAGAACGAAAAAATATTATAAGTCCAAACTCGGATAAAATTCGGCGGAACGTCGCGGTGTCGTAGCTTCGTCGTTCATTGTTGAAAATTCCGGAAAAAATGACTGTTGAGGACTGAATTTCGAGGGTTTATATACGCAACAATCAACGAAAATCGTGGTTGAAAGAATCGGGGTAGAACCTGTGATTGGTCCACAACACATCAGAAATGTACCCCTTTTTCCTATTTTTCCTGAAATTAGTATGCAAGAAGAATATCTTCGGACGGTCTGCCAAGGGCCCTTCGAGATTTAGAAGAGACTGTTCGAGCTGTTAACATTTTGATATATGACATTTTCCTTTCCGATTTTCGTTCACTTTCTTACATTATCTACTTTTATAATAAATTAAATATATGTCAATTGAACATATTAATAGATTATAATAATTACGGCTAATCGTACTTTAAATAAATAGTGTTTTATGGTAATATTGGACTTTCTATAAGCTTCCCTTTCCGTTTTAGCAGTTTTCTTAAATTGTTTATTAATATTGTAGTTTGCAATTATAACGCAGGAGAATAAATAAGAATAACAGACTATGTTAAATACATTTGTTCAAATAGAATAATGTTCAAAATTAATCTTTGCCTTTCCAAACATAAAATTCATTGTTAAGAAAAATAGTGAATAACACAGCCACACAAAAAGAAAGAAAAATTTCGGCCTGAGGGTCTGACTACGCAGATAGAACACTGACGTATATTATACGTATATTAGACGTTGCCAGATACGTATATAATGCGTATTTAGTACGTATACTGAAGAGCTAAATGTCCGGCTAATCTCCGTATAATATATGTATATTCTACATATAATACACGGTATATTTTATATATACGAGACGTCGAAAATACGTAGAATATACGTAGAATGCCCAGCTAATATCCGTATAATGTATGTATATTCTACATATGTTAAACGGTACATCTTACGTATACAAGACGTCGAAAATACGTAGAGTACAAACGGAGAATATAAACAAATTATACGGATACTAGCAAATATATATACGATGAAAATCAGTTCTATATATTCACAATTGATAGTTCCTGAGTGTCAAGTAACGAAAAAAGAATTTAAAAAAAAAAAAAATTTGCCCCCAGTGGGATTTGAACCCGCGACCCTTGTTTTTAGGCATATCCTCAAATTGAACATGAATCAAATTTAAAAAAAAATAGATAATTTTGAATTTCATGAATTTTTCCGACCGCTTTAGTTATCTTGCATATTCGCGGACCTTAGATTATGTACGAGACCTGACTGGGATCTGAAACCTACCTATCTATTGAGCCTAACGAACAACCTACGGCTGGGACGCTAACCACTACACCACCGACTACTTATGGTATACTGATGTAAATATCATATCTATAGAACACAGGCCGAGAACAATTAATCACGTGCCAAAATCGTAGTGAGAATTTATTTTCATTACCCGAAGGCCATTTTTGGTTCGACTTGTCTTTTAACTAAATTAAAAACTAAAATATTGAATCAGATGAATAATAATAACAATTATAATAATAAATAGTATTATTTCCAAAATTAAAAAGGTCGGAGACCACGGGATATGTGGTAGGCTAATTTTAGTTATATTTTAAATAAACTCATAAAAACACAAAAATAATAATAATAAACAATAATAAATATTATTATTATTGTTATTAAAAAAAATTATTGCTCTCAATTGTAGAAATCGGTTTTTATTCTTAAATAACAATAATATTAAATGATAATATACTCACTGAACGTATAATATTCGTATATGTATTAAACGTTCATTGAATAGCTTCAGATTTAAGAATCGCAATCGTAAGATAATAAATATATATTATATGTATATGAGATGTACAAATTGCCACCGAGATATGTAGAAAAAAACAAGTCCAATATACGTATATATATACTATATACGTATATTGGATGTGTTTTTATCTGCAGTATCTCGGTGGAATGTTGTACATTTCATATATATATATAATATATGTTAATAATAATATATGTCATATACAGATAATATATGTTACATACAATATAAGTTAATTAAAGCTATTCAATGAACGTATAATATACGTATATTATACGTTCACTGAACAGCTTTAGATTTAAGAATCCCAATCGCAAGATAATTAACATATATTATATGTATATGAGATGTACAAAATTCCACCGAGATATGTAGTAAAAAAGATGTCCAAAATACGTATATTATACGTCATTTGTCTTTATCGTAAAGTACATGTTTCGTATACTTATAATAGATGTATATAATTCGATGTCAAATGCTTATTGTATAATATACGTAAATTATACGTACATGAAATTCTTTCACTATTATCAATAAATAGACCTAAAATATACCTTCAGTATACGTATAATACAGGTATATCATAGACGTATACATATTATATACATATATACCTGTAATATACGTATAATATACGTCAGTGTTCTATCTGGGTATGTACACTGTATGTTTTTGGGGTCGCTGAATCCGAATACGAGGTTGGTTTAACCCCAGCACATCAGGGTTAAGCTATAACCTCAAAAACACTCCAAAATTAAGTTGTTTTTTAAATATCTCGAAAACTATTATAGTTACGAAAAAAATCGTTCTGGGTTCGTCTTGATGAGTATACATGTGGCTACTAAAAAAAAATATACCGAAAAAAAAATTTTGAAAAATGACAAATGTGGTGAATTTTGAATGTTTATAAATTTTTTTTTCTTCATATATTACCTTGTACTGATCTTAAAAGATCCTGAAGTTTTCAGAAAGGTGTTTTTTGTTTTTTCCAAACTATTAATTTTTTAATTAAAAAAAATCGTGTAAATCCACGATCGACATTGAATTTTTGCTTAAATTTTTATTATATAATACCTTGAACCGATCTTAAAAGATCCTGAAATGTTCAGGATGGTGTTTTTTGGTTTCAAAAATGAAAAGATCCTGAGGATTCCAGGATCCAGGATTCCAGGATTATATAAAAAAAATTAAACAAAAAATTTAATGTTGATCGTGGATTTACACGATTTTCAAGAATTCAAAATTCTCCAAATTCATGATTTCTCAAAAAAAAATTGGAATATTTTTTTTTCGTAGCCACAAGTATACTCTTCAAGACGAACCCAGAACGATTTTTTCGTAGCTATAGTTTTCGAAATATTAAAAAAATAATCTTGATTTTGGAGTATTATTTTTTGTGGTTATAGCCAAACCCCTATGTGCTGGAGTTAAACCAACCTCGGATTCAGAATCAGCAACCCCAAAAACACACAGTATACATAGTCAGACCCCCGGGCCGAAATTTTTTTTAAATGTTGTGTGACTGTGTTATCATTCTTATAATTCTATTATTTGCATTACGCAACTTCTAATTGTATTTTTATCATTTTAATCCTGTGTCCATTTGTTTAGTGAAACTATATAAATATATTATCTGATTTTATAAGCTAAATAAGTTCAGATTTGTTCAATTACCTCGCTAACTAATATTGTTTCGAAACGTGTGTGCTATTTTGTTCGTTTTTCATAGTGTGTTGTTGCTTAATATTTTTTGTTAATAAAATAAAATATTTCGAATAGGAATTACTCATATGCTATCGGGCATCTAGTTGACGCCTGCACTAAGATCGACGCATCTCTCTCTTTCTCTCGCTCTTTCTCTCTCTCTCTCTCTCTCTCTCTCTCTCTCTCTCTCTCTCTCTCTTCTTATAGCATTTCGTTTGACTGTCCGGCCCAGACTGGAGCATAGACACGTATTGATTCCCATATTCATAGTATCCTGCCAAGTGCCATAACGTTTTGACGGAAATTGGTTCTTGCGCACCTGCCAAGAGTGGGTGAGAGCGAGAGACAAACAGTGCATACGATACGAACTAGCGGAGAAGGTGCATGAAAAATATACATAGAGTTCCTATTTTCATCCTAGGAAATATGTATAAGAAGTTATTTACGACCCCGTGACTCTGGTGAATTTGCCACGTGCCTGCTTGATATTTTATTGCTTTTCTTAGACTTTCGACCAGTATGTTTTGCGATCTGGATTGTCGTAAATTGATTCTTCTGTCAAGAGCAGCGAGAACGGGTGACGCTAAATGCAAACAGATTAGAAGAAAGGTGCATAGTAGAAGAAAAATACCGAGAGCTCTTGCACTCATCTCAGAAGTGTATGTAAAAAAAGGTTAATCACGATCCGATCGGCCTGCTCAGTTTTTCGCTTGACTGTTTCGACACTCTACTGCTTCGTTAGATTTTCAACCCATGATACAGTCTGGTTCAAATCTCAATTTGAAGCTTCTCTGTTTCTTTATCGGACGTTTTATTGAACAAATCTGTTCCTTTTAATTAATTATCTAGTTGAAACCTCGTTCTTATAAACTATTCGTAACTGAACGTGAGTCGAGGAAATCAAATGTTTATTTCCTTTTATATTTGTCTTGCTTCTAATAGATAATACATTTTAATGGAAAAATTATTTATTGACAAGGTGGGTGTTACGTCCTGGGTTAATACGGCAACCATTTTTGTGTCGACCATTTTGTTTAGGTCACACCTCAAAATTTATAATAAATTTGCAACAAATTATGTTCATTGGTGCTCGGAGGAGCCATTAAATCATCAAAATATTTTGTGACGGCTTATCGGCGTGCGAGCGAGTAGCCGTTGAGATCTCACGGTAGCCGAGAGATGCTGCACATACAAGTGATGTGCAGCGTATGGCGTAAGAACATCTCGCTCGCGCCTTGATATCCAACCAAGTCCTCAGGACTATTTTTTATGAGGAATGAATCTGCAGTTGTCTCGGAGGGAGCGACCAGAGTGGTCGCTCCCATTAATCACTAAGCATGTTTGTCTTCGTAAGGGCGACAAGTTTGGTCGACCTCTCACTAGTTTAAAAATCTGAATTCAACTCCGCGGATCGACCCTTTAGGTCGACCACGTTAACCTCATCCAAATTAAAAGGAATCAGAAGTAATATTTTTGGAAATAGCATCGCATCGCGAATTAAGTGACCAATCAACCGTGCAAGGAGGATGAGATCTGAGGTCCAGAAAAAGCAAAGGCCCATGCCTACCTCTAACACGTTTTACGAGGCATCGATTGTTCGTGCCCAAATTCTGATTGGATCATTATGGAAGTGCGCGAGTATATTCACGATACCGTGACAACCGAGCGTGAGGCGGATCGCGAATAGAAACACGGCTAAGCGACCAACCGCAAAACCGAAAATTTGCGTACTGCGTACAAAATTCAAACTGTATCAAAACCAAAATTGTAATTATTGTGAAGTTTCCCTTTCTCCGGGTTGAACCGACCTCTCATGATAACAGAGAGGGTGGTCCGAAAATATTATCAGGACGTAACATGGGGAAATTGATTCCAACAATCTTGGTCGATCCAATGAGTAGTGAACGTCTTCCAGTTCTTGTCTAATTCTTTAAATTTTATTCTTTATAACTTTTATGTCCATGAATGCTTATTGGTAAATAAGAAAAATTGTGTTTGAACAGCTTTCTTCTTCCCAAAGTCATCTTTTATTGTTTTCTTATAAAGTTTGATAATAAACATATATGATTGGCTCCAAAGTCGATGATTCTTCAAGTGGCTTCCGCCATGAGGTTTCATGATCGAAAAATTCTTAATAGAATCCTACATGCCTCCTTTCCTTCGGATCAAGAATAATACTTTTGAAAGAGGGTGTACCTCGTAATAGCGTCGAGAGAATGACAAGACGTTCGTGTGTATAGCGCTCGTCTCACGATATTTTCTTAAACCAGCAAGAATATCAAATTTCCTAATATTGTTTGTCTCATATTTTTTTGATATTAGAAAAAATAATTTTCGTTACGCCAGAACGTAACAACAGTTATCCAACACATGTTATATTGCGGCAATATAACATGGAAGTAACATGCAATATTACAATGTTATTTCTATGTAACATTGCTGTTATATAACGTGCAAGTAACATGTTATGTTACATTTGTTACATGTAAGTTACATAACAGTAATTTAAACAAATTTTGTTGCCGTTACGTAAAATGCTTATAACGAAGTAACATTACAGTAATGTAATATATGTGATATTGCGGCAATATAAAATGGAAGTTACACACTATAACAAAAGATATGAAATTTCAAACATTTTTACTACGAGGGGTCAGGAGCCACGAAATTAAGTTATGAGGGATAACTTAAGTTATGAGGGGTTTGATTGATTTTTTTTCAGGTCAGGTAATCTGGAATAGTTTTGAGAGTTCACATAACTTATGGGGAGTCAGGGGCTCTGAAATTAAGTTATAAGTGGACAGTTAACTTATGAGGGGTCAGGAATCTTAGAATTGAGTCTTGCGGCTTCTTAAAACCTACAAGGGGTTTAAAAACCTACAATGAACATGAACGAAATTTCTCTCTATATAATTGTATATAATGTTACATCTATATAAGGGCGATTTATTTTTACTTTTATTTCTTCCACTCCTGACCCGAATTTTTGTTGTATATGTCTGTAAGTTTTTTCATCTAAAATACACGTAAATGAAAGACTTTTTTCGTCCAAATTTTACCACGCCGCGGTTTTTATAGTTATCGATTTTGGTCGCAATTTACGTAGAATTGAACGATCTTCAAAAGTGTCCAGGGCAACGTAAGTGTCACTTACACTGGTGCGTTGGTACGGGTCCCTAAAGTTGTTTCGCACCCAAAATTCTCGATTTTTTCCTGTTATCTCCAAAATGATTGACTTAACCGAAAAATCATAAAAAAAATTTTTATTGGAAATTTAATTTCCTACAAAAAAGGTCCTTTGGACCTAACTGCTAAAATTAATATTTCTTGAGATATTGAACCTTAACTTATTTATGGTATAAAATTTGTATAGTTTATCGAACCAAAAGTTTTAAATTGTTGACATTCCATATCATATCACCATATCACATATTATATCACCAGTGGTTATATGATATGAAATATCAACAATTTGAAACTTTTGGTTCGATAATCCATAGAAATTTTCATATCACAAATAAATTAAGATTCAATATCTCAAGAAATATTAATTTTAGCAATAAGGTCTAAAGGATCTTTTTAGTAGGAAACTAAATTTCCAACCAAATTCCCTTTTATGATTTTTCGGTTAAGTTAATCATTTCGGAGATAACAGCAAAAAATCTAGAATTTTGGGTAAAAATCAACTTTAGGGATCCGTACCATCGCACCAATGTAAGTTACACTTACGTTGTCATGAACACTTTTAAAAATTGTTCAATTCTACGTAAATTGCGACCAACATTGATTCGATAGCCTAAAAGACCGTGGAGTGGTAAAATTTTGAAGAAGAAAGTTTTTTATTTACGTGTATTTTAGATGGAAAAACTTATCACACGAAGGGAAAGTACTTAATATTAATATTGAGGCCTGTAACTTTCAGGGAATTTTATTTCAGACATATGCAACAAAATTTCGGGTGGAGAGTGAAAGAAATTTAAAAAGTCGAAAAAAATCGCCCTAATCTATATACAGTACTCAGCATTTGAAGTGGGACAGTATATATTTTTCCGATTTTGGCGACATTTTAACCGATTTCGGAAAATCAAAAAAGGATATTCGAATAAATTTAATTATCTTTCGAATGAGACTAGTTAGAAGGCAATCGGTTGAAAATTGGCTTAGTGCGAGGCGATTGTGTCGGAACATGAAAACCGAGACATCGCGGTTACCTCGATAATAGTCGAACAAGAGGATAAGCCATTGTCGAATCGCTTTCTGACCAGCACGAATCGAAAGAGAATCTCACGGCGTTCAGGAAAAAAAAATCGAATCCGTCAACTCCAGGGGATGATATAGCTCCAGGAAGTTGAAAAGGTTATTCGCCGATAACTCGTTACCCCATTGATCGATCAATTAGAAATTTATCGAGGAATCGTTTTTCGACAAGGCTGACCACCTCGTGTGGTTCGCGTTGCACGGATCCGTCCAGAGGATGAAATCCAGCATATTCCGAAATGCAAAACATCACTTATTCACATTTTTCGTAATGAAGGAGTTGCTTGCGGGAAATTTAAGTTGAAGGATGTTGAAGGCGAGTTTTCAACGAACAAAACATGTGCTCATTCAATACGAGAAACGCTTTTTCTACAAACGGGAAGCATCTGAATAATGCGACCGAAATTGTAAAATCTCGAGCGAACGGGTTCCGAGTCGCGCAGTGATACTCGATTGTTTGTGTACTCTCACCGACAGTCTGAAGTTGTGTTGGTGCGGGGGCAAAATGAACCATTGAAAAATTAATAAAGAATAATGGATGATTGTGAATTGATGGGAAATTATTATTAATTATCAATTAATAATTATTAATTCATTAGCATATTTATTATTTAATTATCCATTTAATACCATTGATTGATAGATAATTGATAAATAAATAAATAAATAATAAAATAAATAAATTTCTTTAATCGTTAATAAATGGTAAAACAAATTTTTTATTCGTTCTTATTATTCGTTATTTTCTCCTTAATGTGCAGGATCATTTTCCAAAACTTTCAAGGAATTCTTAATTATTTTTTAAAATTGTTTTGTTGTGTATATGAAAAAAAAATGTTAGATTATTCAATCTTCATTGATTTTAACATCAATACGTCTTTTAATTGGAGTGGGGAACTCAAAAAACTCAACGAAGACGTTACGCTGAGTTAGGAATGTGATGCATCGCGCGTGGGGGATGGGAAAGCGCCGCAATTTCGAGGTCGTTCGCTGCGTCAAATGATTTTCGTTAACTATAAATTTTTACTCGAAGAAGCTACGACGTTCGTTCAATCGTCAGGCCTCGTCAAGTTTTCGGTGTCCAGGTCGACTGCTTGATAGTTTTCGGTATTCAGGACAGCTTCTTCATAGTTTTCGTTGTTCAGGTGAACCGCTTCATAGCTTTCGGTATTCATGTTGACTGTATCATAGCTTTTGGTGTCCAAGTCAACCTCTTCATCATTTTCGGTGTCCAGATCGATCGCTCCATAGTTTTCGGTGACCAAGTCAACCGCTCGTTCTCCAGGTTAACCGTATCATAGCTTTCGCTGTCCAGATCAATGTCTTCGTAGTTTTCGGTGTCCAGTTCAACCTCGTCATAGATTTTCGTGTCCGAGTCGACTGCTTCATAGTTATTGGTATGAAGCGGTCAACCTTGACACCGAAAACTAATCCGTAAGGTAAAGTAAGTAATCCCTATGTATTTTTTTTCATTGCTATTTGTTTCATACTTGTCCGATCACAGATCTGTCATTAATAAAGTTATAACCCAATCATTATTTAGGAGGAAAATTCGGTTCTACACAAATTTAATATACATAAGATAATCGGCACGGAATATTATTTTACACCGGTTCCTACGCACATTATTCTACACAAGAGAAATGGCAGGGAATATTATTCTACACAAAATTATTCTACAAATAATTTCCTCAAGGAATATTTTAGTTTCTTAAGGGCGAAAAACCTAACGAACCGGCAGAAAATCAGTTTCTACGGGGAATTCTAGTGTGTTTAGAAAAAAAATGTAAAAACGGGCAAAAACTCGGTTTCTACGAGGTATTCTAGTTTCATAAGAAAAAAAAACACCTTCAAAAACTCATTTTCTACCAAAAATTCTAGTTTCTTAAGGGAAAAAAACCTATGGATGGTCCGTCCGAAACAATATGGGCGTTAAATCTCGTTACCGGAGATAAAATCGACCCTTCGAACGACATGAAAATTTTTCTTCAATTTAAAATACCAATGTGGTGTCATTACGGATTTGGATTTTATTTCTCCCAGTAGTCGGTACCAATGGTCCGCCTTCGCGACTAGTGACGAAGCAAAATAAGCATTAGATCCCATCATCGAAGATCAAATCTACCGCTAGGATGACGTGTAAAATTTTATTAAATTATTTTTAAAAATGACGTTCAATCCCGGCCGTGAATTTCATTGTTCACAGTTGTCGGTACCAATAGTCCGCCGTCGAGACCGGCAAGAAAATGCCATAGAGCTTAGATCTCAGCACTGGAGATGAAATCTACCCCCTAAAATGGTATGAATCATTATTAAAAATTATAAAAAATGATTTTCTTTAATAGGGAATATGTATTTCGTCCCACGCAGTTTGCACTATTCATCGTCCGCAGTCGCGAGTGGCCAGAAAACGAATGGGCGTCAGATCTCGTCATCGGAGATGAAATCTCCCGCTGGAACAACATGACAAATTTTCAAAAACGATAAAAAGAAATGTCGTGTCATTGTAGGGGTGGATTTCATCGCTTGCAGTTGACACTACCGCTGGTCTGCCATAGCGACAGTAGAGAAAATGCCGTGGAGCTTAGGTCTCAACACCGAACATGAGATCTACGGCTAGAATGACATCTTTAATTTTCAAAAATGATTGAAAAAGATGTCGTTCAATTGCGCAAATGGATTTCGTCCCTCGCAATCGGTACTATGAATGGTCCGTCATCGAGAGTTGCCAGAAAACAATATGGGCGTTAAATCTCGTTACCGGAGATAAAATCAATCGTCCGAACGACATGAAAAATTTTCTTAAATTAAAAATACCAATGTGGTTTCAGTACGGACTTGGATTTTATTTCTCCCACTAGTCGGTACCAATGGTCCGCTGTCGCGACTAGCGACGAAGCACAATAAGCGTTAGATCTCATCACCGGAGATCAAATCTACCGCTAGAATGACATGTAAAATTTTATTAAATTATTTTTAAAAATGTCGTTCAATCTCGGCCGTGAATTTCATTGTTCATAGTTGTTGGTACCAATAGTCGGCCGTCGAGACCAGCGAGAAAATCCCATAGAGCTTAGATCTCAGCACTGGAGATGAAATCTACCCCCTAAAATGGTATGAATCGTTTTTAAAAATTATAAAAAATGATTTTGTTCAATAGGGAATATGGATTTCGTCCCATGCAGTTTGTACTATTCATCGTCCGTCTTCGAGATTGGCCTGAAAACGCGATGGGCGTTAGATCTTGTGACCAGATATGAAATCTACCGCTGGATCGACATAAAAAGGTTTATCAAGCTATAAAAAGAAATGTCGTTACATTTCAGACGTAGATTTCATCGCTTGCAGTTGGCACTACCGATGGTCCGCCGGCGCTACTCGCCAGAAAGAGACATGGGCGTTTGGTCTCATCATCGGGGTTGAGATCTGCGGCTGAAATGACATCTTTGATTTTAAACAATTCAAAAATATAATGTCAATTAATTGCAAAATCAAATTTAATCTTTGCAGTTTTCATTACCGATGGTCCGTCATCGCTATTGGCAAGAAAATGACATGAGCGTTATATCTCATCACCGGAGATCAAATCTACCGCTAGGATGACATACAAATTTTTCAAAAATAATAAAAAGAAATGTCGGGCCATTCAAGAGGTGGATTTCATCGCTTGCAGTTGATACTACTGATGGTCCTCCGTCAGAATTGCGTGGAAATGCCATGGAGCTTAGAGCTGAACACGGGAGATAAGATATACGGCTAAAACGACATTTGCAACGATGATAAAGAATGATGTCGTTTCATTGCGCATATGGATTCTGTTCCACGCAGCTTGCACTATTGATCGTCTGTCGTTACAAGTGGCCAAAAAACGATGTGGGCTTCAGATCTCGTCACAGGAGATGAAGTCTACCACCGGAATGAAATCAAAATTTTCCTAAAATAATAAAAAGAAATGTTGGTCTATTCCGGAGGTGGACTTCATCGCTTGCAGTTGGCGCTACCGATGATTCGCCGTCGCAACTGTCGAGAAAATGCCATTGAGCCTAGATCTCAATACCGGAGATGAGATCTATGGCTAGAACGACATCTTTGATTTTCAACGATGATTAAGTAAGATTTCGTTCAATTGCGCAAATGGATTTCGTCCCTCGCAGTCGGTACTATGGATGGTCCGTCATCGCGAGTAGCCAAAAAACGATATGCCCGTTAAATCTCGCCACCGGAGATGAAATAAAGCACTGGAACGGTATCAGCCTTTACTTGAACGACATGAAAAATTTTCTCAAGTAATAACTAGAAATGTCGTTCCATTTCGGACGTGGATTTTATTTCTCGCAGTTGTCGGTACCACACGGTGAAATGAGTAAACGTGATGATATTAATTCGTTTTCTAAAAGAGGAATATCAATATGAAATTCGCATCAAAATGAAATTCTGAATTCCCCATTCACGGCAAAAAATGTTTTGTCTGCCTTAATTTGATATCAAGTTGATATTAACTTGATATCACCGGCAGCAGTAGACGTGCGGTCAGCGTATGGCTTCGGCGGCTCTTCCGAGTTAAGCAGCACTGGACGTGTTCCTTACTCGGATGAGTGACCGCCTAGCTACGCACTGACTGGCGCGTCAACTACTGTACAGGAGGTATCTCACCTAAGGCCTTGGTATCTACAGTCGAGCGTGCTCATGTCGATACCGGGGAATTAAGGAAGTTACCGGCTGTATCGACGAAGGTTTTCTGCAGTTTCCCTTCGTCCCCGGCAAATGCGATACAGTGGGGAAGTCGGCTGCAGCCGCACAGGGGGGGGGGGCGGAATTAGAGAATAAAAATGGAAGTGAAGTATTGGGAAGGGTTTTGCCAGAGGGGGAGTACCCCGGGTGTCTGGCAAATATTAAAATAAAATTAAATATTAACTTGATATCAATTTGAAATCAACTGGATATAAATTTTGCAAAAACCTGATATCAAGTCGATATTAACTTGATATCAATTTCAAATTAAATTCATATCAATTTTCCGTAAACTTTATATGAACCTGATATCAATTCGAAATGAATTTGATTTCAACGTGATATCAATTCAAAATTAACTTGTTGTTGTGAATTTGGAATTTGAACAGGATCTTTGGTAAATTTTTGAACTTAATTCTTTAACGAGTTGATATCAATTTTGCGTTAGCGGCATGAGAAATTGATATCAACTTTATATCAACTTGAAGTCAACTTCATATCAAATTGAAATTTAAAAAAAATTCATTGTCGTCAATTTGGGATTTGGAACAGGAAATTTTTAAATTTTTCAAATCAACTTGATATGAACTTGATATCAATAGTGAAGTCGCCCATAAACTTAAAAATTAATTTATGAGAGAACTGCTGCACCTTAAATTTTTTAACTAGCATACAACATTTTTTATTGCCCTCCGGACGTTAAAGTGCCTTTTTACGCCCACTTCGTGGGCGTACAATGGAACTTGACGCCGTCGGACAAAAAAATATTGTACGACACTCGTACAAAAAAACTTTTTCCTCGTGTCATAATGTATTATTAATATGACACGTCAAATGAGAGACCATAGGTCATGTTCACATTTATTCAATCAATATTTATACTAATGTACAAAATTTGGCGTTTCGACGTTGACTCAGTCCCCCTAAACATTATCAAATTGGAAGAATTTGCCCGTGATTGCACGAAACCATTTTCCACAACGTTTAGAATTTTTTGATATCATTTTCGCGGGTTATTTTATTCCCAAAAAGTTGCACAAAAGGTGATGTCGTTTTCTCGCTTGGCCCGACGATGGATCGTCGAATTTTACCTTCACCAAAAATTCAAAAATGAATGTTTTGTTAATTCCTTCGTTAAAATCCAAGATAAACATATGTACTAAAGAAATCTCTTAGGGTTTTTTATTTCAAATGAAGCAATCATGAGTTATCCTTCCTACCGAATGGGAACTTTTTTTGAGTTGACTCGCTTCTCACGACTACCACTGGCTCGTTTTTCAATATTTTTTTAATGAAAATTTTACAAAAGATACTCAAAATAATGCTTAATGACGTACAACATTTACAAACATATTAATAAATAAGGTACCCTGAAAAAAAATCACAAAAATATTCTTTTTTCCCCCTCTGAAACCCTTTTCTCCCCTTATTCGCCCTTTAACTGAACATCAAGGTCAAAATGAACGTATGATTCTTTTAGACCACATTCACGTACGTACTTGAACATAAAATTTTCGGCTTTTTTAATTGCCGATGACTAAAATGGAGATCTACTTAAAAAAAAGTTGACCTTGAAATAACGTTAAAGGTCATCGCCGAAGTCGAAATCAAGGTCACCATTGAATTTGTCGTGACAAAATACCTCAAGAATGATCTTGACTTTTTTGAAATATATCTTACCTGAAGAAATATTTAGTCATCCAGGGACTTTTGTGACAACCTGTATATTCCCATAATAAAAATGAGATTGATGGCTCAAACACTATTACCATAGAGCGTGGACAATGTCAATTCAACAGAATAACAGGAAAAAACGTAATTTTGGATTTTTTTTTTTCATTTTTTTCCGATCCCGATCGCCATAGGCATATATCGAGGACTACAAAATTTGAGGTATTATTCCCGAGCCATTTCTTCTGGAGTTCTCATTTTTCGTTTTTGTTCTGGCGCATTCATCGTCGCATCATTGAGCTTCAATCGGCGGAAATTGAAGTTCATTTATAAATCAAAACTGATACGTTCCGATGTGATGAATGAGAAACAAACATAGCTGGGCAAAGTACTGGAAAGTACTTGAAGTAAAAAGTACAAAGTACAGGGTGTATAAAAATTATGTGTTGCCACTTCGCCCAGTAAATCGCCAGTTTATGTTCGGTATAGTTCTATCAAAATATGGACCCGCAAAATTGACCTTGACACTGAAACTGAAGGTCAAATTTTTTTATTGGCTCAAAAAATTCTACTTATTAAAAGGAATAAAAGTCTCCATGGGCGACGTATCGCCCATTTTACTAACTCCAATCGATGAAATCAACATCCGTGATTCAACGACATCATTGTTAACAATTTATTCGTAACCCCTAATAAAAAACTTCATTGAAACGCCAATGGCAACCAATGATCCTCATACTACTCGTTGGACAATGAATGGGGAATCATTGAGATTTCCGCATTTGTCAATGGCGTATAGGAATGACCATTAATCAGTGAATGGATATCCATTGAAAAGTCACCATTGCCCAATGACGTCTATTGGTCATCAAATGCGGATGAACTGAAAGATCACCATTACTCAATGATGGCCATTGGAAGGCAAATGCTGATGGACGAAATGATTAGCTTTACCCAATGATGTCCATTGGAAAGTAAATGCGGATAAACTGAATTATCAGCATTACCCAAAGATGTCCATTGGGAACCAAATGCGGCGAAATCAATGAATAATCATCATTTACCAATGATGCTCATTGAATGATAGGGACCAGGTTAATTCCGAGACTCGTTTCAGATATCGCAATACGGCGTAAGCTCTCTCTTCCATACGGAATATGCAAGCGGTATGCTTATATAGACGACCGAGAGCACGAATTTTATTCGACCCGCAAAATCAGGCCTCTCGAGAAGTCATGGCGCGAGGGAAGGCACACCGGCAAGATTTCCATATAGAAATCCTCTGCTTTATTTCGTAAGAATTCCGTTGCTATTTTTCCATAAGAATTCTCTTAGAGAATTTTCGACTTACACTGTCGACGAATCGACAGCAATAAAAAAAATTAAACTAACGATGAGTCGTTTGTGTCCTTCACCGACTTCAACAACTCGCTGGTCCCAAACCGAATAAATGAAAATTTCGGGTCTTGGCCCTTAGGTTACCCTTTCCCTGAACATTTTTCCAACCGGGTTCTAAATCTTGACCTGCAAGGGTCTACGAGAAATCGCAACGAAAAAATTTTGCTCGAACACAATCGACCCATCGTAAGAGTTTGAGAGTTAATATTTTTCCTACAATTTGAAGTTGTTTTTATTTATTATAAATTTCTTCCCAAAATAATTTTTTTTTTTTTAAATTGTTGCTGTACGGTGTAATATATACAAATTTGGTCGAGTCTTGCAATTTTTCAACTTCATTACGCCTCTTCCTTTTTTTCTTTTCTTTCTCCACCATGCCTCCGTCAATAATGGGTTGGAATTTTTCAGGAACCGCATTGAGCTAGGGAAATATCAAGTTTGAAAGTCAAGGCATTCTAAAAAGAGACACATAATAAATTAATCGAGTACCAAGTGTTATGGAATTGTGTATAGATTTTTTGAAGACAATACTACTGTGTCTAAGGATGTTTTAAATACTCGTCTTCACCTCGTACTGAAAACATTGCGCTCGGTATAAACAGTTTCACTTTCCCTCCTTGGTAAACAATGTATTATTTTTTTGAATTTAACAAGATTTGAAATAGTACAACTTCGCTGAATCTCTACCTCTTCTACTTCTTTCTCTGCTCGTTCTTCTATCACAGTTTCTCCAACTTCCACGTCCACTGCTTCTCTAGCCCCGTCGTCCAATCCACTTCCGCTGCCTTCCATATACTGTACACCCTCTTCCTCGCCAGTTCTTCGCACATTCTCACTTTAACGAAAAAAAAGAAACGTTCAACTGTGACGTCTCTCTTTTAGTCAACATATTGACAAAAACACAAGAACCAGGACCAAGTGGTTATCTATCGAAGTTCCTTTAGCGAAATTTAATTGTTCCATTAAATTATGAGAGTATTTTCTATTGTATATAGTCAAAATGCTTGACACTTTATATTTTTTTTACAAGATACCATTTACACACGGGTACCATGTGTTACCACCCAAAAAAAAACATAACATCTGCCACCTGGGTACCCGGGTACCCCGCCTACAAAATTCTTGGTAAAACTTCATTGTAACTAAAAATAATTATATGAATTCGATCAATATTTAAATATTCATATTCTAGAAAGATATTCGTACCTGAATATAACAATTAAATTATTAAGTGACCTTGGGAGTCCTAAAACAGTTCGGAAACGTGCGCAGCTGCATCGTAAATTTCTCGATTATATTAAGTGGGGAAAAGGGTCGGAAAATCGATTTTTTGTTCTAATACTACAACTTATAAGAAAGGACCGATTTTTCCTAACCTTTGCACACTTCTTTTACATACTAAATACTCGGTTTTAAATGCACGATTTTTTTAATTACAACTTATTTTTTAATTAAATAACAAGAGCTTTTTTTGAAAAATCATAGTTTTTTTATTGCACCTTCACAAAAAATTCAAAGATGAGTATTTTGTTAATTTCTTCGTTGAATTCCAAGATAAACGTACTAAAGGTATCTTTTTTGTTTTTTAATACCAGATGAAGCAATCATGAGTTATCCTGATTGCCGTGTGGAAACTTTGTTTTGAGGTGAACCACTACAAGTGGCTTATTTTTCAATATTTTGTTATTAAAATTGAGCAGAATATTCTCGCAATAATGCTTAATAATGCTTGATAATTTAAAAAATGAGTGAATAAGGTACTCTGAAAAAGAAAATCACAAAAATATGCTTTTGTTTGTTTCACAGACCCTTTCCCCCCTTAATCCATATTAATTCATATTTACTTATGTTTTTACAATAAACTTTTTTTTTATTATATACAATATGAAAATCATGATTTTTCTATCGGGGCACCCGGGTACCCAGGTGGCTGATACATGTTTTTTTTTTAAATGCCAAAAAATTGTAAAAATTTGTCGAAAGCAAATTTCGATAGAAAATCGGTCCAATCATGGGGATTCGAGAACGTTTTGGCCAATCTTTTTTGGAAAAAAAATTATTCAACAAAATGTACGCCGATGGGTAGCCGGGTACCCGGGTGGCAAAACAAGAGTTAAAAAATAGCACTTGTGGTATGCGTCAATGATTGACACTTTTGTACATTTACTGTGCCAGTTTTAGCTATGATGGTTACGACCTTTTATGATAATTTTTTTAATACTTCATGGATAAAGAAAAACATTAAATGTATTAAATGAAAATATTAATTTGTATATTGTTACCTCGACTTCATGTCTTCGAAACGTAATCGAGCCTCCCGTCCAATTTCTTCGAAAGTTTGGCTGCATCATAAAATGTTTAAAAAATTTCATCACATACAGAAACACATGCCTGCGGACTCGCGAATATAGTACAAGAGCTTACGACCAAAACCATGTGCCTTCGTGATAAGGCTAAAAGCATATAAAGTCGATAGCCTCTACACTGAGAAAAAAGAATGTTTGAATGAACAAAATCTGCAGTCAAATACGTTCAACTAGATATTTATTTGGTCTAACTAAATAATTGGTTTTTTGAACAATTCTGCGCTTCGGTTGACTAAAATATTATTCAGGCAAAAAAATGTTGAATTGTACTAACTAAATATCTAGTTGAACGTATTTGACTGCAGATTTTGTTTATTCAAATATTTTTTTTTTCTCAGCGTACGACCCTACATTCGCCTTCGGCTCATGCTGCAAAGTCACACTCGTCAGAAAAAATTTTTTTGTCCTCGGGTCATAATGTACTATAATTCGGATGAAACTTACGATTCGTATTCGGGGGTGCTCAGAATTTTGATTTCGTATCATTATTATTATTATTTAAATTTTATATTCTTTGTGTATTAAATTCAAAGACGTCTTTTACAGTGATTGATTATAATTTTAATAAATAAGTGTATTAATTTCCAATAATGTGTCTTAAAATTGCGAAAAAGCATATAAAAACCCGTTTCATAAACGGGGATATTAATTTCCAATATTCAATCATTTAATTTTAATATACAAATATCAAATTTCAGTTGAAATTGTTAATTTTCCAATACATCGTCTTTTAATCTCAATTTCGCATACATATTAGTGAAATTTCATATTCTCTTGTATATTAAATTTAAAGACATTTTTTACAGTTATTGATTGTAATTTTAAGATACAAGTAAAATAATTTTCAATAGTGTATCTCAAAATTGCGAAAAAGCATATAAAAACCATTTTCATAGACAGGGATATTAATTTTCAACGTTCGCTCTTTTAATTTTAATATACAAATATTAAATTGAATTGTTAACTTCCAAATATGAAGTATATTAATTTCGATTTCGTATACTCATTATTGAAATTTTATATTCTTTTGTATGTTAAATTGAAAAACAATTTTTACAGTAATATTATTGAAATTTAATATTCTTTTGTAGATTAAATTTTAAAAAAATGGTGTACAGTTATTGATTGTAATTTTAAGATACAATTATATTAATTTCCAATAATGTATCTTAAAATTAAGAAAAAAGCATATAAAAACCACTTTCATATACGGTGATATTAATTGTCAACTTTCACTTACTTACTTTTAATATACAAATATTAATTTTAAGTAGAAATTATGAGTTTTCTGATGCAATGTATATTAATTTCGATTTCATATAGTCATTTTTAAAATTTCATATTCTTTTTTATATTAAACTTAATGACATTTTTTACAGTGCTGACATTAGAATGTAAATTTAAAATATTCATAAACACAAAGCTTTTTCTATGCGGAAGGAAAGGCCTTGTAATACTTACAATTTATAGTTCTCGAAAGTCTGCCGTTGAATATTATTTTTTTGTATGAACTGTTCGAAAAATTGTCGATGTCGGTAGATGAAATTTTTTATATAAAGCTCTCTTGCTTTTCCTTGGCGGGACATATAAATATAGCGACATATTTGATCGACTTGACCCATAGTGGGACACTTGATTTTCGGGAATAAGTTTTGGTCAACCAAAGCGACAATTAGTCGTCCAAATAATTCCGGCAAAAGTGTTATATTTTTCTCGTACTTATCAATTTTTTTTGCGGTACGGATAGTGCACTGGTTCACTCATTTGATATTTTTATTGGAATAATAAATATTATTATTGAAATTATACGATGAGACTATACGATTATACGATGAAATTATACTATAGAGATTATACGATGAGGCTAGAACAGCTTTTGACTTATGACAGTTTGACAGCAGGAGACTAAGCCGTGGCGGCAATGAAAAAAAAAGACGAACGAACCTCTTCAATCCACTGGAATATCATTGGTGTCTTCGTGAATATATTTGTTCTGCCCTTAGGGCGGGTTGTTCTAACCTCTAGTTAACGCTACCCGCCAGGTATCCTATGGCTTATATGCAGAATGCCTAGAGGGTAACGATAACCAGAGATTCGACCAACCCGCCCTCAGACTTCTCATTTTCTTATATTTTGCCTCCAAATGTATAAAAAACAGATAAAAACAGTGTTTTCGCCTATTTCTCGTAGAAATTTCATTATTTTTAATGCATATTCGTAATCAGCGGTCGATTTACGATCGATATAGTCCCTGAGATATCATTAGAAACCTATAGAAACAAAAAAAAAATGTCGGCGCAATGAAGCCTGGATCCCTGAACGGTATCCGTGCTAAATTTAATATCTGAAATAGCAAAGTTGTCTTGTGCGGGAAATTTTCTATGCAAGACACACGTTTTAAACCTCTGAATGCCAAAAATATCTTTGATCTTCAGCTGGGGTCAAGGAGAACTCACAAGGACTATATCGATAAGAGATCGACCGCTGATGACGAATACGCATGAATAAAAAATGAATTCTTACGAGATATGGTCCTGAAATGGTTTTTTGCACTTTTAAATGGGATCCGTGCGAAATTTAATATCTCAAATAGCAAAGTCGTATTGTGCGGGAAATTTTCTATCCAAGACAAACGTTTTCAAACTCTGAATATCAAAAAAATCTTCGACCTTCATCCTAGGTCAAGAAGCCACAATTAATGCATTAATGCATTAATGCTAATGCAATGATTTCTTTTTCCTAGTCATTTTTATTGATATCTCAAGGGCTATTCGATAGAAAATCGACCGCTGATGGGGAAAATGCATATATAAAGAATAAATTCCTACGAGATATGGTCCTGAAATGATTCTTCGCACTTTCGTACCGTAGAAAGGGAGTTCGTGCAAAGTGGGGTAATGTTTCTATCACGACAGTGGAGCACCTAAATCAAGCAATGCATATCTCGAAAGCACCTAATTCGTACGTTTCTTTGTAAGGACGAGGTGATATATCTTAAATTCAAGATTTTGTACATAGAAGTCCCCTGATCGGGGATGCTATTCCGGCGAAAAGGGTGGACGGATTGGATCACTGAATGTATATTCCGAAAGCACTTAAAAAGCATTTAAATTAGACATCCGTTAGATATTTAAAAAAAAATTAGTTATCCCAGGGACCGCTAGCTTGATATAAAGCTAGCGGTCCCTAGCAATTTTTTATTTTTCCACGAAACCTGACAAGGACCTAATTTTTCAATGTAGCACCAAAATAGCACCTAATAAGGACTTAATTTTCGTATATTTAAAATGTTTTTTCCCACTGGGGGACCGGTAGGTTTTCAGGCATGTGTATAGATCGGAAATTTCCCGGGTCACACGAATATGCTATTTGCGATGTGAAAATCCCTCACGTATCATGCTTAAAAGAGCCAAAAACCAATTTGGGAGGCTTTAAAAATTAAAAAATTGAGGGGAAAGAAAAATCTCGTCGATGTCGTGGCGGGTTCTTTTCGACCTGTATCTTGACGATATACTGAAGACAATGGCTTTTCCTTTCGCCCCCTTCGACGTTTCATTTTTTGATGATGAACCTCGGATACAATCTCGCACCAACCGCCAAACTCATCCAAGACTCGCAATGTGTGAAGTCTCGCACACTAGAGGTGTGATGTTACGCCCGAGCTAAGTCATCCAACTGTCCAATCACAGTGCGAATAAAGAGGCTTCACATATTCGATATTTCAATATATCGATCGCGTGAACTTTTTATTAGAGAACTAAGGTATCCTAGCGCGCGCTGAAGCGCGCGTACAGGGACAACAAGAAAGCTTGTCAAACTGGCAGGACACATCTGTCAAACAGACGGCGGGACTGCGAATCTTAAAGCCCCGTGTATAACAGGCAAGCGACCAATCACAGCACGATAAAAACGGTGACAAAGCTCACCAACTTCGGGCGTTACTCACCAAATTTTTAGAAGAGAATAGGCCAGTCCAATATGATTTTTAAACAAAAATTTCTTAGTAACATAGGAAATTAAAATAAATCTGTGTCTTCCCGGCAGAATGAGTGAAGTTAATTCTTTCTATGAATGAGTTAACATTCATAAAGAGCGAGTGTGTGTGTATGTATCTGTTTGCGCGTTCGTACGTGTACATGAGTGTGTGCGCAAAATGTCTCATTTTTCATTGAAAATCCATACAGATAAATCATTTTTTGGGTTTAAGATAATATTCGCGCGACAGTACCATTGAAAAGTTTGTATCCCGTGTAGCCTTGCATTGCTGGGCGAACAATCGCGGTTCATAAGAAAAAAAGTTGAGCGAGTACAGGCAGCCCGCGTGCTGTCACACGCGAAATGTATATACCGACACACAAACACTATCGCACAATCGCGCGTGCGCAAGCGACGCGTTCAATTTCATACGAAATCTTACGCTTCAAAAGCCTATATTTTTAGAATGAGACGATCAACTTTACATATGTTGGGCTCTAAATGTTCACAAAAACCCATTCTGTCGTCCAGCCCATTTTTATACAAACCTGTCTCGCCGTTTGACCTGTCTCGCCGTTTAGTTAATTAATTCAGATCCTCCCATAAGACTACGTGTATAACAGCACAACTTTAACAATCAATTGTTTGTTTGTTTGTGCGGCCGTGTATGATAATCGTGGTGGAAGAATCGGCGAACCCCTGGATCGAAACGTAATAAAAAGAAAAAAAAAGAAAAATATTTCAACATCCTCGGAATTCCTGGCCGAACCGTCGCCGATTCTTCCTCCGCGTTTAACAATCAAAATCTCAGTTTCAAAACAAGGAATCTTTCTAAAAATTTTCCTAGGGTTTTATGTCATATTAATAGAGCTCAACATAAATTTTGAAGAAAATCTGTTTCAAAGTATTTGACGCGACTACTACCTTAATGAATGGCTGATCATGGCTGGAGTATTTATGAAACATCAAAAGAAGATCTAAACAATCCAATTTTATAGCTAATTTTAGTTTATTCGCCCCTACTATTTATATTGCAACATGTTAATCTTCATCGCCCCGTTGATCACGGCATTGACCTCTTCAACATCGAAGAGTCCTGCTTCTTATTTTTTAGCCATGAGCATCCATCTATTGAACCGAAAATTTAAATGATCAATCAATTAATTAATTAATAATATACATTAAGGGTTTAGCAGGATAAGAGTAGTGAATCAGCCCCCAGCGAATTCTAGTGAACCAATTTCCCTCAAAGTTCCTGACCTTAAAAACAATTTTGTCCAAAATTACAGCTTTCTACATCGATGCAGAGAGATTTTCCTGCTAAAAAAGAGTTTTTTCGATTTTTGCTGTTTTTAAATACCAAAAGGAGGCCGAAAAATCTTAAAGATATCTAAAAAATAAGAAATACATCAATGTAGATACAACTTTTTTTCTTTTTTAGGGTTCCGTACCTCAAAAGGAAAAAACGGAACCCTTACAAGATCACTTTGTTGTCCGTCCGTCCGTCCGTCTGTCTGCCACCACCATTTATCTCGGGAACGCGTGGAGGTATGGAGTTGAAACTAAAACCATATACTCAGGTCTACAGTACCTTGAACCTGTGCAAAAATCAAACTTCTAAGTTAACGTAAACAAAAGATACGGCCTCTTATGCCGCAAAAAACGTATATTTCGATACTCTCAAGGGAATCAAAATTTATAGGGTATATTCCGTTGACTTAGAACTATGAAATTTGGCAAGTGAGACCGTCTTATACTACGAGTATAGGGGAAAATCTGAAAACTATACATTTATAATTAAATCATAAAAAATATAGACTTTATTTGAAGTGTACGTAATCAATCATCGAATTCCTACAAATTTGTACGGAACCCTCGATGCGCGAGTCCGACTCGCACTTGTCCGGTTTTTATTTTAATGCTAAACTCTATTTTCAACTATAGAATCTTGCTGTGAAAAAATGATTTAAAAGCCAAGAGATTTTTATACTAGTATGACATGAATTTACATGATTTTACTTCTCATTCCCTACATTAAAAAACAAGTCCAAAAATCAACTACGAGAGCGGTATAAAAAAATTTCAAACATTGCGAAAAGATTTTTCGTTTCATCCCAAACATATATTTTATCCTTCGAAGTTAGGACCTCCAAAAGTCCGTCGTGAGTCAACGACATAGACCTTTGTACTGATCTTCTGAGATGAAATCAACCACAAGAGCAATTTTTAAAATTTCCAAAAAATGCAAAAAGAGTCCATGATCAATTCCGAGAACGGATTTCATCTCTGGAAGTTGGCACTATCAATGGTTTTTCGTTGAACCTGGCGAAAAAATGTCATTAACGCTCGTAGCAATCTTAGGGAATGAAATTATAAAATCAACCGGGAGATCGATTTAATAAATTTACAGAAATTGTGGAAAGTGATTTCATTCAGTTGCGGACATTGATCCATTCCTCGGGGCTAGCACTATCGATGCTCCGTCATCGTGCTCAGCGAGAAAAATGACGAGCGCGTTTACTCTAAGCTTTGGAGATGAAATCAACGACGAGAAGGGTATGAAAATTGTTTGGAGATTGTAAAGAAAGATTACGTCCAATCGCGAACAAGGATTTCAACCCTCAGAGTTAGCAATATATATTGTTCATTATTTTGTGTAGCTAGAAAACTATATAGCCGTTTGTTCTAATCTTCGGAGATAAAATCAACTACGAGAGCGGTATAAAACATTTCCAAACATTGCCAGAAGATTTTACGTTTTATTGGAAATATAGACTTTATGATTCGAAATAGGTACCTCCAAAAGTCCGTCATTGCGCCTGGTGAGGGAACTGATTTTCTCAGATGTAATCTACCACGAGAGCGGTTTTAAAAAATTCCAAAAACTGCAAAAAGAGTGTACGATTAATGGCGATAACGGATTTCATCTCTCCAAGTTAGCACTATATCGATGGTTTGTCGTTCAGCCCGGCGACGAAATGACATTGACGTTTGTACAATTCTTGGAGGATGAAATCAACGACGAAAACGGTTTAATAAATTTTCAAAATTTATGAAAAACGATTTCATTCAATCGCGGGCATTGATTTTATCCTTCAGAGTTAGCACAATTGATGGTCCGTCATTGTTTCTATCGAAAAAACGACGTGGTTGTTCGCTATGATTTTTGAGGATGAAAAGACTAAAATGATATAAAATATTTTCCAACATTTTAAAGAACAATTACGTTCAATCGCTAGCATGGATTTCATTTCCGAAGTCAGCACTATCGATGGTTTGTCATTGAGCCTTCCAAAAAAATGACATTAACGCTCGTAGAAATCTTGGTGGATGAAATCAATCAGGAGATCGGTTTAACAAATTTATGGAAGTTTTTGATGGAAAACGAATCCGTTCAGTTGTGGACATTGATTTTATCCCTTGAAGCACTATCCATTGTGCTCATGCGAAAAAAGACGAGGGCGTTCACTGTAATCTTTGGAGATGAAATCAACGACGAAAAGTGTATGAAAATTGTATGGAGAATGTAAAGAACGCTTACGTCTAATCGCGGAAAAGGATTTCAACCCTCATAGTTAGCACTATCTTCTGATCATTATTTTGTGTATCACGGGGAGGTGGATGGATAGGTGCATCGTGGTGCATCTCTGAAATGCGTGCGTGTGGGTATGTTTCTGTCCGACTTTGTCAGTATTGCAGTGCGCGTTATTGTTCATGCATTTGTATGATTTGCGTGTGTATTCGTGTGGCGGCTCCACGAAGCTCTACTCAAGCGCCTACGGCATGATCGATTTTTCATCGATCCCCCAAGAGCCTAATTAACGGTGAGACAGCGTTATGGCATGCTTTCACTTGTCACCGTTATTTTGGCTTGAGGGATCACACGCCATTCTGCTTGCGCTGCAGCTTGCAGCTCGTCAATATTTTGTGGAGCTTGGTCCCGCGTTCGATTTCTTGACATTGAAACAGCTTCGATATTCTCGATGGGATTTAAATCCGGGCTGTTCGCTGGCTACTGACATCTCTCCACGCCGTGCTCTTTGTAGGCGATCATGATACGGGTACGATGACATAGAATATTGTCGTCAATGAACACAAATCGTTCACCGATTTTTCTCGCTTCTGGCTCGATAATTGGATGAAGAATTCTGTTCAAGTAGATTTACGAATTCACCATTTCGTTCAGAAATACCACGAGTTCCGTTCTTGTATTTATCCAAATTCCTGCCATATCGTGATTGATCCACCTCCAAACATATGTGATCGATTCACGCAGCTCTCTTTCAATCGCTTGCCTTTTTTCCGCCACACGCGCTCATGTTGTACGTTGGAGTGCAGCATAACTTTTCTTTCGTCGGCAAAGAGACGTTTCCTCCAGTGTGATTGTCTTCACGTAAAATGATTGCACGCAAAATTTCATCGCGCACTTTTGTGACGAGGTAATAGATTCGGTTTCATCGTTGGACTCCGAGATTCGAACCTCTTTCAGCGAGACGTCGTGCAATCGTCGAACATGATACCGGGCGAGGAAGTTGATGCTTTAACTCTGTAGTCGTCGAACGTGGATTTTAACGAGCTTTACGGATGATCTTTTTATCCTCCTTCTGCGTCGTAGCTCTCACAGCCTCTTTCATGTCAATATTAAAGGTTTCCTGTTTGCTTACAACGTATCAACAGTCGATTGATCACAGATTTACGTTTCCCGATTGAATCTGCGATACTGTGGTTTCAGTTTCCCTCTTCAAAAAGCTCAATTTAGCAATTTAGCACAATCCATATTTAGCCCATACAGATGTGTCTTTTTTGTCAGACGGATGACGAATAAGAAGATTAACGAGTAAAAAAAACATCGACAATCTGATTTCAGTTTTATCCATGGAAAAAAAAGTAACCGGATTATGGATGTTTTTTTGTTTTCTCGTTTATCTTCGCATTCGTCTCTCATCTGACAGCAAAATGGCACGTTTGTCTGAGATAGATATGGGTCGTGCAATTGCGCTATTTGAAGAGGGCAATTCTAACCGAAGTATTGCGGAATCGATCGGGACGAACAAATCTGTCATAAATCGAGTGCTGCAACGTTACCGGGAAACAGGAAGCCCTCAATATCGACATGGCGGAGGCCGTGAAAGAGTGACCACGCGGAGGGAGGATACGAGGATCGTACGTGAAGCTCGTCGAAATCCTCGTTCGACGACAACACAGCTAAAACGTCAAGTTCCTCGTCCGGTATCGTGTTCTACGATTGCTCGCCGCCTGAACGAAAGAGGATTGAAATCTCGGCGTCCGGCGATCAAGCCAAATTTATTACCGCGTCACAGAACTACTCGAATAAATTATGCTCGAACTCATCTTCAGTGGAAAAATCAAGAGTGGGGGAAATGTCTCTTCGCAGATGAGACGAAAATCATGCTGCACTCCAACGTCCGAAATGAGCGCGTGTGGCGGAAAAAAGGCGAGCGATTGAGAGAGAGCTGTGTAAATCGATTGGTTCCGTTTGGAGGTGGATCGATCACGATATGGGCAGGGATTTCGATGAATGCGAGAACGGAACTCGTCATATTTCGAAACGAAACGGTGAGTGCGCATGTCTACTTGGACAGAATTCTTCAGCCGATTGTCGAGCCCGAAGCGAGAAGAATCGGTGAAGGATTTGTGTACATTGACGACAATGCTCCATGTCATCGTGCCCGTATCGTGAACGAATATCTCAGAGAGCAGGGCGTAGAGAGGTGTGAATGGCCAGCAAACAGCCCAGATATGAATCCTATTGAGAATATCTGGGCTGTTTTAAAGGCAGCTATCCGAAAGCGGGACCCAGCTCCGCGAAACCTCGACGAGCTGCAAGCTGCCGCGCAAGCTGAATGGCATGCGATCCCCCAAGCCGAAATAACGGCGTCGATTACAAGCATGCCGCGACGCTGTCACGCCGTCATTCAGGCTCGTGGGGGATCGATAAAATACTGATCATGCCGTAGCTCAGGTAGAGCTTCGTGGAGCCGCCACACGAATACACACGCAAACAATAATACAAATGCACGAACAATAACACGCACCGCAAACTGACACCGCAGAACAGAAACATACATACACACACACACACACACGACTTTCGAAGGTGTGCCACCATGCGCCGATTCATCCACATCCACGTGGTGAAAGTTGGGCAACGGTGAGTTCTTGCAATTTAAAAGCTAGAACTCAGCGGCTGAGTGATGAAGGGCTTTAAACAACATGAGATTTTTTTAACACTCATTTTCAAAAGAAAAGAGTCAGTGAGATAATTTCAAGAGAAACACGGATATCAATCTCGTGTAAGGGTGGTTTGTTCGCAAATTCATACATCGCGAGTCGCGCGATGTTTTGATAGTCGGTGCGATTATACGTCGTGTTGATCGACGAAATCGCTTGGAAAATCGATCGGTAAGTCCGTTGATACCTCAAAAAGCATGGACATCATTCTGTTTCGTCCATTTTCGTGCGAATTCCATCGTGCGTAGCAGGGTTGCGAATTTTTTAATGCAAAAAATAAAAGAATTATTTTTTAATCATAATGTTGGGATTTAAAAATCAAAAATTATTTTCTAATCCAAATGTTGGAATCGAAAATTATAAAATAATTTCTCAATCCCAATGTTAGGATTAAAAAACGAGAAATATGCGAAAACACTGTTTTTATCTGTTTTTATTTATTTGAAGGATCAGGATGAGAAAATTATAAGTCGAAGAGAGCGAAATAAAATGGCATTGTCTTCAGTATATCGTCAAGATACACCCATCGAAGTTTAAGATCGCAAATAGCGTATCCGTGTTTCTCGGGAAATTTCCGATCGAAAACAATGGTTCTGAACCTGTAAATAACGAAAAAAATGACCTTCAGCCAGGATTAAGGATCAGCTAAAGTAGCTTTGCGAATGGACATGCTTCATGGCTCTGAAAAATTAATTTTTCTTTTCTGTTGATTTTTATTAATATCTCAAAGGCTATATCAATGGGAAATCGACCGCTGATCACGAATATACATGAACAAATAAGAAATCACCTCGAGAAATAGGCGAAAACACTGTTTTTATGCATTTGAAGGCTCAGGATGAGAAAATGAGAAATCGGAGAGAGTGAAATGAAGGGGTATTGTGTTCAGTATATCGTCAAGATACACGCCGAATTATGCCCACAACGAGACCGACGAAATTTTTGTTTTTTCATCGATTTTTCAATTTTTCAAGCCTCCCAAATCGGTTTTCAGTACTTTTAAGCATGATCCGTGAAGAATTCTAGTATCGCAGATAGCATATTCGTGTTGCCCGGAGAATTTCCGATTAAAACCTCTGGTTTTGAACCTCTAAATAACGAAAAAGATTAACCTTCAGCCAGGGTCAAGGATCAGCCAAAGAAGCTTCGCAAATGGCGCTGAAAAATCAGTTTTTCTTTTCTGTTAATTTTTGTTAACATCTCAAGGGCTATATCGATGGGAAATCGGCCGCTGATCACGAATATTCATGAATAAATAAGAAATCACCACGAGAAATAGGCGAAAACACTATTTTTAACTGTTTTTATGCATTTGAAGGCTCCCCCCACGGAACCGAGTGTCCATTGGACGTCCATCTATCATCCATAGATCCTTAACACGTCTACATCCACGATGGACGTAATGCGGACATCCATTGAACATCCATGGTATACTTTTGATTGGACAAAATGCAATGGATCACACAGGACGTATATTGTATGTCCACGACACGTACTATTTCTTGAGCTACAAATATACACAACACGGCCATCCATGGTATGTCCATAGGTAGACATTAAATAGCTTTTAATTCAGGATAGTAATTGAACATCCACTGGACGTTCCAGGTTCGTAAACGAAAATCACATTCGGAGGACGTCAATTGAACGTCTATCGGATGTTCCATGTAGGATTTCATATAGACGTGAACCTGGAACGTCCAATAGATGTCCAATTACGATACTGAATTAAGAGCTATTGAATGTCTACCTATGGACATACCATAGATGGCCGTGTTGTGTATATTTGTAGCTTAAGAAATAGTACGTGTGTGAACATACAATATACGTCCTGTGTGATCCATCGCGTGTTGTCCAATCAAAAGCATTCGTCTTTTAGATGTACATTTAAGTATTTCGGGCAGCTGTGATATGGGTACGCCGATTGACCGTCGTATGTACGTACAAATTACGTCTATCAAAGGATAACGCGGAAGTTTATTCGACGTCCACGACACATATTTTTGGAGCTATAAATATATTCCGCGCGTAACTTAACAGCCAGGGGACGTCCAATAATCATTCAAGTTGGATGAAAATTTCATTCCGGGGAAGTCCATGGGACATTCCTTAAACCACTATCGGAGATGCGAAACGGCAGCGATTCTATGTGCTGAAAAAGTTTCGTATACGTACCCTTAGATATTTTTTAGAGGTACCTATAGACCACATAAAGTGACATTTAATGTACGTATTTAAGACGAATGCCAATAGTGCAAAAGATATCTAATGATCATCTATTATACGTCCCTTAATTTAAACGCTATTGATTACACATTATCCATTAATTATAAATTTCATTACGATTATACATTATTCAAGGTTTGTGAGACAAAGATATATAAGTATATCAGCAAACTACATCGTATAAGGTTTTTACATGCATAAGTTTCTCATAAGTCAAGTTAGTGTAGGTAGGTAGGTAGGTAGGTAGGAGATTAGAAAAGTCAAGCAGCACCCCTTGAATCCCATACTTGGATGGGTGACCGCAGTGTGAGAAATCGAAAACTATTTTTTTTTCTTTTTTTCTGTAAAATATGGATATCTCGTAGGCCCCGAATATTATATAATCAGTAACAAAGTTTATAATTAATTAATAATGTGTAGTTAATAACGATTAAATTATTTAAATAAAGGGACGTATAATGGATGATCATTGGACATCTTTCGGATCACTGGTTTATTCGTCTTAAATACGTAAATCAGACGTCATTTTTTGGGGTCTAGTCCGTCTAAAAACCGTCTCAAGGTACGTATAAAGGATGTTCCCAGTACATAGAACAGGTGCCGTTTCGCACTTCTTTTAGCAGTGATAGGGATACTCATAGACGTCCCTGGGATGGAGCATTCATCCACCATGTATGGATATTGGACGTCCCATGGCCCTAATGTTCCGTGTGGGTCAGGATGAAAAAATGAGAAGTCGGAGAGAGTGAAAAAACCCGTGCGAGTCAGCTCCGACGCGCGACTGGAGTTTGGATTTACTCCTTAAGAACGATTGTCTTGAAATGTAACCTTAGCCAAAGGGGGTAAATCAACCCGTCTCTTAAAATACTGAAAACATGCATAAACTCTTATGCATATTTATTTATAATGATTCGATGAAAATAAATAACATGAATACATCGTTAGAGAAATTGATTTATTCGTTTTTATTATTATTTTTTAATTGCGATTCTTTTCATAGTTAATTTCTTAATTTATCATTTAAATTTTTAATATTTTCATTACTATTAAAATATTTTTGGTATTTTGCGTTCGCAGGCCAACAAATTTACTTTTCATAAAAATATTGAAAAAAATTATTTAGCCTGACCTTCATTGTTGTTTTTTGCATTTTAGGAAAAAAACGAAATTTTGTTCGATGATTGCCATTTTTTATTTATTTTTTCTTCTTTTTATTAGAACCATTGACGTTTTCTGCAAGTTCTCTGAAATTTTCAGAGTGGAGTTATTTTCTTTCTATTTTTTTTTTTTATTGAAAAAAATATTTTTTTTAACTTAACTTTTGTCTCATAATACCAGTCTGGGGATTTCATTTATTATTTTTTTTTTTCAAACTTTGACGTTCTCTCTACATCCTCATAAATCCCTACAGTGGTATTATGAGAAATAAGCGGCGTTAAAACAAATTATTTTCTCAAATTGAAAAAAAAAATAGAAAGATAAATAATCCCACTCTGAAAATTTCAGAGAACTTGCAGAAAATGTCAAAGTTATTTCTAATGAAAAAAAGAAAAAATGGCAATCATTGAGAAAATTTATTTTTTATTCTGAAAATTCAAAAAACAACAATGAATATCGATCTGAATAATTTTTTCAAATATTTTTCCGGAAAGTACATTTAAAAACGAAAATTTTGTTAAAAAAATCGTCCCGATAAGTCAATTTTTGAAAAAGTTATGGACATTTGAAAAATAAATTGCCATTTTTTTATTAAATTCATAACTTTATGACGGTTGTGTAAAAAAATTTGAAGAAACTCTGAAAAATATTTTTTTCAGGGTAGAAAAAGGTAAAAAAGTCTCTTGAAACCGTTGTTCATTCCATTTTTGTTCACTTCTTCACTTCATCGTTTATAAACATTGATATCAATAGATATACCTAAAAATCGGTTGTGCGTGGATACTCGTGTTAAAAGTAAAAACTCTGATAGTATATCTCCGATTAAAATAGTCACGGCTTGTATCTCTCTTCCAACCCTCTCTTATTGTATTCCTTCATTCTTTTGTCCGGCTCGCTCGCTCGCTTTTTCGTAACGCTTGATTTTACTCCCAATATTTTTCCATACCGGTTCTTCTAATCTAATATTGGTTCTTAAGGAGTAAACTCCAATAAAACAGCATTGTCTTCAGTATATATACCCTTTCGAAATAGTTTTCGGCACTTGTGAGCACAATCCATAAAGACTTTTAGTATCGGAAATGTCATATTCGTGTTGCCTGGGAAGTTTCCGAACAAAAAAACTGGTTTTAAACCTTTTAACAACGAGGAAAAATTCTCATGGCCCACGCCTGGTTCTGCCAAAGTTCATTTTCAAACAGACATGTCAAAAATGATTTTTGGCATTTTCAAGGGTCATTTGAACCCACTGGTTGAATCGCAGCCGATCCCTACCTTTACCATTTTCAAGAATGTTTCGTAAGGAATTTTACTATCGCAAATAGCTTATTCGCGTTCGCCAGGACATTTCTGATTCTAAAGCACAATTCGCGGAAAGTTCGATGGGTGATTTTTGGTAAATAATCTAAAGATACATTAATAAAAACAGTATTTATTGATGATGTTTCGAATTATCTTATTTATTTAATTTAACCATAAAACCATATGCTGCGGTCCTCGCCGGTAAAAAATTTCAGGAGTTCATTTCCATAGGGTGTAAAAAATTCACTTGCAATTTTGAAATGATCCTCCATCAACTCAGCGTGAGACATACATTCCTGAGGAAAAACACAGAAACAATTAATTGCTACCTTATAAAGGAAGCTCAATTTTCGTGGAAAAATATTTTTTTCTAGATTTTTATGCGAATATGTTCAAAATGTCCTCAAAGATCGATAATTTATATTTAGAAAAAATGTCCAGATGGATGGATGTGTGTGTGTGTGTGTGTAGCCTAGACTGTGCGGAAAAAAATCGATATTTTTTTTCGGTTTCATCAACTAGAAAGGAGAGCTTTACAAAAAGTTATTTCGAACGGCGCATTGCATTTGAATATTTTCCATAAGAATAACACAGGAAAATATTGGTACTTCTAAACGTCGTAGTACAACTCTTCAGAAAAAATCTCATGAAAATGCCATTACGATAGTCTGATAGAAAATTTGATTCCCTACAAAAAAAGTCTTTAGGAACAATTAGCTTAGAAAAACCGCTCCAGTGGTATCGTTGTCTGAAATTGAATTGATAGAAAAAAAAAATTAAGAGGCTGAAAAATCAAATTTTTCGGTTTTTTCGCTTTACGAAAAAGCTTTTTGAGGATTCCTTTATAGATAATGTTCTGCTCTAAGATACAATTTACATGGAATCGTACTCAAAATATTTCTCTAATACAAAGATACTGATTTTGCTGTTGAAAGGGCTCCTCATGAAGTCACTCCATCCAAAACTCTCCAACGGCGCCATAGAAGTTTTACTTCTAAAAGAATCAAGTACAGCAAGAAATATAAAAGAAACGATTTTTAGAATATGAAAGAAATCGATTTTTTTACAATTTTTACTGACTCGGCTCCCTTAAACAAATTTATTTGAATAAACCTTTTAGATACACGATTAATGTTGGGCGTTATTTCTTTTATATTTCGTGCTATACTTGTTTCCTTTTTAAGTGAAACTTCTATTGCGGCGTTACAGAGTTTTGGATGGGAGTGAATTCATGAGGAGCCCTTCAAATCGCGAAATCAGTATATTTGTATGAGAGAAATATTTTGAGAACGATTCTATGCAAATTGTATGTTAGAGCAGAACATTCTCTACAACGAAATCGCCAAAAAGTTTTTTCGTAAAGCTGAAAATTCGATTTTACAGCCTTTTTAATTTTTTTTTCGATCAATTCTATTTCACACAGGGATACCACTTGTTCTAAGCTAATTGTTCGTAAGAACTTTTCTTCAGGGAATAAAATTTTCTATCAGAATATTATAATGGCATTTTTGTGAGATTTTTTTCTAAAGAGTTGTACTACGACGTTTAGAAGTGCCAATATTTGCCTGTATTATTCTTACGAAAAATATGCAAATGCAATGCGCCGTTCGAAATATATTTTTTTTTTGAGCTCTCTTTCGAGGATTCTTCATTTTTTACCTTAATTCAACTTTTTTTTGGTGGATGAAACCGAAAAAAAAATATCGATTTTTTTCCGCACAGTGTAGCGACAAAAGAATTTAAAACATACGTTAAAATCGCCAATAATTTTTCTCCACTTTGTCCTACAAAAGTCCGCGGACCAGGGCTCCATAGTGTCGGCAATAATACTGAAAAAAATAAGTACCAGCTGTATTAGTTTGTCATCAAACTCAGCAGATTCTCTGCAGATTATGCAGAGGAATTGAAAAACATTTTTTATTATTTATTTTATTTATTTTATTTATTTTATTTATTGAAGTAAATACTTCTTATGCGACAAAAGGCAGACAGTGTCCGTTAAACGGGGCAAGAGAATGAAGGAATACAAGAAGATAGACCCGTGCCTTGTTGTGTGAGCGAGAGAGAGAGAGAGAGAGAGAGAGAGCGATAGGCCCAAGCACGGCGTCTTTATTACGTGCCCGTGTCTTGTTGTGTGAGCGAGCGAGAACGATAGGCCCATGCCTGCCCAAGCACGTCGTCTTCATTTCGTGCCCGTGCCTTATGTCCCGTTCAATATTTTATTTTCTGTCTCTTATGTTTTTATAGACTCTGCAAAAGCCTTTGGAGAAAAAAAAACCACAGCAAAAATAATAATAATGAAAATATTAACAATTAAAATAATAACAATGAAAATAATAACAGTGCAAAAAAAATAAAAACTATTTTTATAGTTTTTATGTAATGTAATTAGACGAACGGATGTAATTAGACTTTGAAAGCATCCCGAGGCCTTCAGAGGCTCAGCGAAAGACTTCAGAAAATAAACAAAAATAAAAATAAAAATAATGAAAATATCAAGAATGAAAATAATAACAATTAAAAAATAATAAATAATAAATAATAAAAACAATTTGAAAATTACAAAAAATACAAAGAAAACATAATTTTTACCAAAATAATCCCAATTTCTAACCAAAAAAATCAAAGCCGTGCAGCCAATGTAAGTAGACAATAAAACACAAGAACAATAAAAATAATAATAACAAGGAATATATTAACAATTGAAATGATAACAAATTAAAGAATGAACAATGAAAAGAATGGCAATTAAAAAATAATAATACAAACAGTTGAAATTACAATTTAAAAAAAAATACCATTAAACCTGATTTCTAAAAAAATAATAACAATTTCGAAAAACAACAGAGAAAAAATCCAGGCCGTGCGGAGAATATCAGTAGACTTCTAAGGTACGATGGCCTTGGAAGGCGTTTGGAGACGTTCGGAGGTCACCAAAAATAATAATAATTAAAATAGAAACAATTTAAAAAATCAAAACCCAAGCATTTTTAACAATTTTTTGGGTTTACTAGTTTTGGTGTTAGGCTCTCTCTCTCTCTTAATTCATCGGCAGAAATAATTTGTCGGGTCAGCGAATTGGATACCAGTATTCACTTCCGCGGCGTGTGATTGCACACACCCTGATTTTTTATTTGTTTTATTTATTTAATTTATTTAATTCATTTAATTTATTTAATTTATTTAATTTATTTAATTTATTTAATTTATTTAATTTATTTAATTTATTTAATTTATTTAATTTATTTTATTTATTTTATTTATTTTATAATATTTATTTTATTTTTACAGATATATCGTTACACGCACACGTACACGCACCCACGCCCATGCACACACACACGCACGCACACACACAACCTTTAGACCGGACATTTTTTTAAGTTACCTCCATGCTTCCTTATCATCACGGGGACTCCCGTTTTCCGCTAACTCCAATACCTTCCATACGAGCCGCCACTCCCAAGATGAATTCCCTAATAAAAAGTGAAATTTCAGAAATTTCAGTCGACAAATTTATACGAAAAAATAATACTCACATTGCACCCACACTTCGGCCATGTTTCTCGATTGACGTTTTGGATATAGTAAACAAAATTTTTCTTAAACAAAAGCCAACTTTTCAGATGACTACATTCACTAAACATTAATTATCTTCACTGCATATGAGGCATTCCGAGTGAAATCAGCGAGTGATCTCCACCTTCTACAATTTTTGTCGCTTATTTTTTTTCGGCTTTTGTCACTCATGATGAGCCGCTTTCCAGATTTTATCCCACCCTCCTTGTCGTATGGCTATGTTTTTTTTTGCTCATGCAAGGGAAAACGTGAAATTCGAATTTTTTTAAATTAATAATTTTTTTTTACCAATTTCGAACATAAAAACAGTAACTTCATTCATTCGCAATACCAGGAGGTATTGCGTCCGGTCTAAAGGTTGTGTGTGTGCGTGTGTGTGTGCGTGGGCGTGTGTGCATGTACGTGTGCGTGTAATGATATATCTGTAAAAATAAAATAAATAAAATAAATTAAATAAATTAAATAAATTAAATAAATTAAATAAATTAAATAAATGTAGGCAATACCTCCTGCGCAACGTAGGCTGAATACTTTCGAAGAATTAATCAGTTAACGACAAAGAATCGTAATTCTTTCCATCATTTTCAAGTCAAATTCTCATCATTAAAAAATAACAATTTTTAAATAAGAAATATCGTCTCTAGTACTTTCGAGTGTGCTCTTTCAGAATCCGAGATCAAAATTGTGTTTTGTCCAATAGGAAAAAAAATATCGCCGGGTTTAAACAAAAAAAACTCAAAAAATCGAAGACATTTTTTTTCAATATTTTTTTTCTCATAGAAGACGCTCGAAGACCTCCCCGTTTTATCAACCATGGGTGCAAAAAATGGTTGTTGTCAGACAACGTATTTTTTAAATTTCTCATAATCAACATTTTCACCTCCAAAAGGACGTTTTCACCCCTCGAGGGGGGAGAAACATTTCACGCTTCGCATAAAAAAGAAAAAAAAATCGGACCTTCAAAAAAATTGGTGGCCCGGGCTTTTCGTGGTCGCTAATCACGATTCTGCCCTCACAATTCATACATTCAAAATGGCGGATCCAATATGGCCGACAAAAAATGCAAATACTTCTTTGAATCAAATGAAATGTGGCATTCGGGGATTTTCGAGGTCGTTCATTACGATTCTACCCTCAAAATCCTAAAATTCAAAATGGTGAATCCAATATGGCCGACACCAATGCAAAAACTCATTTGAATCGGATGAAATGTGGCACTCGTTTTCGAGATCGCTGATCACGATTTTACCCTCAAAATTAAAAAACTCAAAATGGTGGATCCAATTATGGTCAACAAAAAATTCAACAACTTATTATTTGAATCGGATAAAATGTTCCACTCGAGGGTTCTCGAGGTCGCTGATCACGATTCTGTCCTCAAAATTCAAAAAGGCAAATCCAATATGGCTGACAAGAAATTGAAAAACTTGTTTGAATTGGATGAATAAAAAAATGGCGCATAAAATTAGCTTACTTCCAAGTTCACATTATGATTTTACCCTTAGCGCAATCCAACGGCGTTGGCAGGAAAAATGTATGTATCTTTGCGGTGCTTGTTTATTGTGAGACCCCTCTTGCCTCTCACTATAAACAAACACCTCGAATAGAGAGAAGCAAGGGGTTCACTATGAACGATTACGTCTTCGATTTTTTGAGTTTTTTTTTGAAACGCGGTCATATTTTTTTTCAAACTGGACAAAACTCAATTTTGGCCTCGGATTCTGAAGGAGCACATTCGAAAGTACTAGAGACGATACATGTTATTTAAAAATTCTTATTTGTTAATGATGAGAATTTGACTTGAAAATGATAGAAAAAATTACGATTCTTGGTCGTTAATGGGTTAAAGGTGTATTATCTTGAGATTGTTTTTAAATTTCAATTGTGTGTTTTAAACTTTTCATTAAAGTATTTTATTTTTTTAAACACATGGTGATCGCGAATCATCGGCACCTACTTTATCAACGTAGCTGCATGCTCAGCATGGATCAATCTTGCTAAATAAAATTACCCACCATTATGCAGAAATTACTTTTGGAAGAAGACGAAATGATCAAACAATTTTTATTATGTGTTATATAGGCGAACACGTCAACCGCAGTACATTTTTGCCAATAGCAATAGCCATAAGTTTTTCTCGGCATTTAAACTTTGTACGATCAGGATCGAAAGTTTGCAGAAATTAATTCTGGGAGGGGACGAGGCCATTGAACAATTTTTGATAATTGTATATGGATAAGACGAACACGTGGCATTCCAAGAGATGAGTCAACGTCCGGTAAAATACAAAATCGGTTTTTATTTTTTAAATTTTTTTTCATGACTTTCTAGAGGAAGATTTTATCTCCAGTGAAGATATTTGACGCTCATATCATTTTCTTGCCAATAGCGATGACGGACTATCGGTAATAAAAACTGCAAAGGATGAAATTCATTTTTTCCATTAATCAACATTATTTTTTTGAATTGTTTAAAATTAAAGATGTTATTTCAGCCGTAGATCTTATCTCCAATGATGAGCCCAAACGCCCATGTCTGAAATGTAACGACATTTCTTTTTATAGCTTGATAAATTTATTTATGTCGATCCACCGGTAGATTTCATATCTGGTCACAAGATCTAACGCCCATCGCGTTTTCAGGCCAATCGCGATGACGGACGGTCAATAGTGTAAGCTGCGTGCGACGAAATCCATATTCGCAATTGAACAACATCATTTTTTATAATTTTGGAAAATGACTCATGCCATTTAAGCAGTAAATTTGATCTTCAGTGATGAGATCTAACGCTTATTTTGCTTCATCGCGAGTCGCGACAGCGGACCATTGGTACCGACTAGTGGGAGAAATAAAATCCAAGTCCGTAATGAAACCACATTGGTATTTTTCATTTAAGAAAAATTTTCATGACGTTCAGACGATTGATTTTATGTCCGGTAACGAGATTTAACGCCCATATTGTTTTCTGGCAACTATCGATGACGGACCATCCATAGTACCGATTGCGAGGGACGCAATCCATTTGCGCAATTGAACGACATCTTTTTCAATCATTTTTGAAAATTAAAGATGTCATTCTAGCCGTAGATCTCATGTTTGGTGTTGAGATCTAAGCTCCATGGCATTTTCTCTACGGTCGCTATGGCAGACCATCGGTAGTGTCAACTGCAAGCGATGAAATCCACCTCTAGAATGACCCGACTTTTCTTTTTATCGTTTTTGAAAATTTGTCATGTTGTTCCAGCGGTAGATTTCATCTCCGCTGACGAGATCTGACGCCCATTCGTTTTCTGGCCACTCGCGACTACGGACGATGAATAGTGCAAACTGCGTGAGACGAAATCCATATTCGCTATTAAACAAAATCATTTCTTATAATTTTAAATGATGATTCATACCATTTTAGGGGGTAGATTTAATCTCCAGTGCTGAGATCCAAGCTCTATGGCATTTTTTCGCTGGTCTCGACGGCGGACTATTGGTACCGATAACTGTGAACAATGAGATTCACGGCCGGGATTGAACGCCATTTTTAAAAATAATTCAATAACATTTTACATGTCATCCTAGCGGTAGATTTGATCTCCGGTGATGAGATCTAACGCTTATTTTGCTTCGTCGCTAGTCACGACGGCGGACCATTGGTATCGACTACTGGGAGAAATAAAATCCGAGTCCGTAATAAAACGACATTGGTATTTTTAATTTAAGAAAATTTTTCATGTCGTTCGGACGATTGATTTTATCTCCGGTAACGAGATTTAACGCCCATATTGTTTTCTGGCAACTCTCGATGACGGACCATTCATAGTACCGATTGCGAGGGACGAAATCCATTTGCGCAATTGAACGACTTCTTTTTCAATCATTTTTGAAAATGAAAGATGTCATTCTAGCCGTAGATCTCATGTTCGGTGTTGAGATCTAAGCTCCATGGCATTTTCTCTACGGTCGCTATGGCAGACCATCGGTAGTGTCAACTGCAAGCGATGAAATCCACCCCTACAATGACACGACATTTCTTTTTATCGTTTTTGAAAATTTGTCATGTTGTTCCAGCGGGAGATTTTATCTCCGATGACGAGATCTGACGCCCATTCGTTTTCTGGCCACTCGCGACTGCGGACGATGAATAGTGCAAACTGCGTGGGACGAAATACATATTCCCTATTAAAGAAAATCATTTTTTATAATTTTTAATAATGATTCATACCATTTTAGGGGGTAGATTTCATCTCCAGTGCTGAGATCTAAGCTCTATGGCATTTTCTCGCCGGTCTCGACGGCGGACTATTGGTACCGACAACTGTGAACAATGAAATTCACGGCCGGGATTGAACGCCATTTTTAAAAATAATTTAATAAAATCTTACACGTCATCCTAGCGGTAGATTTGATCTTCGATGATGGGATCTAATGCTTATTTTGCTTCGTCACTAGTCGCGAAGGCGGACCATTGGTACCGACTGCTGGGAGAAATAAAATCCAAATCCGTAATGAAACCACATTGGTATTTTAAATTTAAGAAAAATTTTCATGTCGTTCGAAGGGTCGATTTTATCTCCGGTAACGAGATTTAACGCCCATATTGTTTTGGACGGACCATCCATAGGTTTTTTTCCCTTAAGAAACTAGAATTTTTGGTAGAAAATGAGTTTTTGAAGGTGTTTTTTTTCTTATGAAACTAGAATACCTCGTAGAAACCGAGTTTTTGCCCGTTTTTACATTTTTTTTCTAAACACACTAGAATTCCCCGTAGAAACTGATTTTCTGCCGGTTCGTTAGGTTTTTCGCCCTTAAGAAACTAAAATATTCCTTAAGGAAATTATTTGTAGAATAATTTTGTGTAGAATAATATTCCCTGCCATTTCTCTTGTGTAGAATAATGTGCGTAGGAACCGGTGTAAAATAATATTCCGTGCCGATTATCTTATGTATAATAAATCTGTGTAGAACCGAATTTCCCTCCTAAATAATGATTGGGTTATAACTTTATTAATGACAGATCTGTGACCGGACAAGTATGAAACAAATAGCAATGAAAAAAATACATAGGGATTACTTACTTTACTTTACGGATTAGTTTTCGGTGTCAAGGTTGACCGCTTCATACCAAAAACTATGGAGCAGTCGACTCGGACACGAAAATCTATGACGAGGTTGAACTGGACACCGAAAACTACGAAGACATTGATCTGGACTGCGAAAGCTATGATACGGTCAACCTGGAGAACGAGCGGTTGACTTGGTCACCGAAAACTATGGAGCAATCGATCTGGACACCGAAAATGATGAAGAGGTTGACTTGGACACCAAAAGCTATGATACAGTCAACATGAATACCGAAAGCTATGAAGCGGTTTACCTGAACAACGAAAACTATGAAGAAGCTGTCCTGAATACCGAAAACTATCAAGCAGTCGACCTGGACACCGAAAACTTGACGAGGCCTGACGATTGAACGAACGTCGTAGCTTCTTCGAGTAAAAATCTATAGTTAACGAAAATTATTTGACGCAGCGAACGACCTCGAAATTGCGGCGCTTTCCCATCCCCCACGCGCGATGCATCACATTCCTAACTCAGCGTAACGACTTCTTTGAGTTTTTTGAGTTCCCCACTCCAATTGAAAGACGTATTAATGTTAAAATCCTCTAACATTTTTTTTTCATATACACAACAAAACAATTTTAAAAAATAATTAAGAATTCCTTGAAAGTTTTGGAAAATGATCCTACACATTAAGGAGAAAATAACGAATAATAAGAACGAATAAAAAATTTGTTTTACCATTTATTAACGATTAAAGAAATTTATTTATTTTATTATTTATTTATTTATTTATCAATTATCTATCAATCAATGGTATTTAATGGATAATTAAATAATAAATATGCTAATGAATTAATAATTATTAATTGATAATTAATAATAATTTTCCATCAATTCACAATCATCCATTATTCTTTATTAATTTTTCAATGGTTCATTTTGCCCCCGCACCAACACAACTTCAGACCGTCGGTGAGGGTACACAAACAATCGAGTATCACTGCGCCACTCGGAACCCGTTCGCTCGAGATTTTACAATTTCGGTCGCATTATTCAGATGCTTCCCGTTTGTAGAAAAAGCGTTTCTCGTATTGAATGAGCACATGGTTTGTTCGTTGAAAACTCGCCTTCAACATCCTTCAACTTAAATTTCCTGCAAGCAACTCCTTCATTACGAAAAATGTGAATAAGTGATGTTTTGCATTTCGGAATATGCTGGATCTCATCCTCTGGACGGATCCGTGCAACGCGAACCACACGAGGTGGTCAGCCTTGTCGAAAAACGATTCCTCGATAAATTTCTAGTTGATCGATTAATGGGGTAACGAGTTATCGGCGAATAACCTTTTCAACTTCCTGGAGCTATATCATCCCCTGGAGTTGATGGATTCGATTTTTTTTTCCTGAATGCCGTGAGATTCTCTTTCGATTCGTGCTGGTCAGAAAGCGATTCGACAATGGCTTATCCTCTTTTTCGACTATTATCGAGGTAACCGCGATGTCTCGGTTTTCATGTTCCGACACAATCGCCTCGCACTAAGCCAATTTTCAACCGATTGCCTTCTAACTAGTCTCATTCGAAAGATAATTAAATTTATTCGAATATACTTTTTTGATTTTCCGAAATCGGTTAAAATGTCGCCAAAATCGAAAAAATATATACTGTCCCACTTCAAATGCTGAGTACTGTATATGTAAAAATCAATTGCTGTGCGTTAGTCTCGGTAAAACTCAAAAACGACTTGACCGATTCGAATAGATTTTTTTAATTTTGTTCGCTATAATACAGGGTTGGTTTAAAAGAAAACAAGTACGCTTCGCGTACTCGAGGGCGGACTTCGCCCCCCAACTCCCTCTCCCCCCGCGCTTCGCGCGCTTTTGTCGTCGCGCTTCGCGCTCCGTATTCTTGATCATTGCCTTGATTTATTCGGTATGGAAATACTATATTGTTTTCATGTTGCTGTACATTGTTTTTGATAATATTGTCACATGTTCCATTCTTCATAGGGGCAACTGTTCATAAAGGCGGTGATCGAATTTCGAGGATTATATTTGTAGGCACTCACAACTTTAGAATATAAGGATCATACATTTTGTTTTTGTGATATATTTTGAATGTTGGTTAACATGTCCCTAAGGGACGTTTCAATAGGCACTCACAACGTAATTTACACTGTCCTTAGTACACTGTCTTGGCATTCATCCAAGTCCCGAGGGAAAACCATATCTAAAAAAACCTAGGAAGGACAGTGTGTACATTTCAAAAGCTAACTAAAACAAAACGGATTCCTACTTTAAAATGTACGGTCTATGTCTCAAGTCCATACTTAAATATTCCATTCAAATATTTAAAACAAAGTGTTCTGTTCTTCAGTGTTCTCTTCTTTTTTTGTTCCGATGTGATGTTGCATCGCTCTTTATCCAAGGATCATCTTTGTCGGTTTAATAAATGGAAATGACGATGATCCTTTATTGGCAGGGATCAGAAAAGGAAGGAGGTCTTTCCGGGCACACAGATAACCGGTGAACCAAGATTAAACAACCTCGTCAATTTTTTATTTTTTTTTAATAAAAAAAAATTGCACTTCTTTCTAATTGTGTATACTTTTAGATAGAGAAACTCCCAATCCGAAATTTCAAATAGTTTTCCTCAAAAAAATGCACAAAAATGACCTTTTTCCGGCTCCTAGGTGTATATTTCCCCTTAAGTTATGAGGGGTCAGGTATTTTAAAATAATGTTTTTAGAGTTCACATATCTTATGAGGGGTCAGAGGCCCCGAAATTAAGTAATGAGAGGTCACTTAACTTAAGAGAGGTCACTGAAGTCATGAGGGTCCAGGTATTCTGGAATAAAGTTTACATAACTTATGAGGGGTTAGGGGATTCGAATTCGCAAATAAAAAAAACCAACTTTCATGGTTTTATTGCGCATTCAAATGCATATACTATTATTATTGTATTATTGTTATTATTATTATTATTATTATTATTATTATTATTATTATTATTATTGTATTTTTTGGCACTCCAGCATTCATATATCATACAAGTAGAGAGAATTCATAAGTATTCGAAAGCGTAATAGGTAGCGTATTAGGTAGATAGGTAGGATGGTAGGTAGGTAGAGTTTGAATCCCGGTCTCTGAGAAAAATAGGATCGGACAATTCGTGCAGATTTTTTTTCCATGAATCTCTTTTTGGGGCTGATGAACTATGCATATTACATTATTTTGCAAGGGCTATATATTTCTTATAACACGTCTAACAACAATTAATTCTAGCTACGGTAACGTAATACAGTTACATAACTGTTATGTAACATGCAACGAGAAATTTTTGCTTCACGTCACATTTGCGCCAATCCCTCTGTCTCGGTCACTGTAAGAACCGTTGAGCGCCAGCCGATCTTTATTTTCCGCGGAATCGGCAAACCGCACAAACGCGAAGTCCAAAAGGAAATGCAACTAAATCAAAAACGGAACGGGCTTCTGAAACAGAAAGAATAGCTGACGGTATCCTCGGTTCGCTCAGTGTGCTGGTTTGCGAAGAGAGGGCGTGGGCGGCCAAAGTCAAGGAACGTCGCAAAAGGGAAATAGGAAAGCAAAGAAATTAACTCGGCATTCTGCCTACATGTTCCGCTATTGACATAATTTTCAAGCATTTTTCGAAGCAAATTTTAATCATTTTTTTCCGAGAACGGCAAACAAAAGAACTCAAGAAGTACATTAATCACGGTAACGGCGATATCAGTATCCGCGCATCGATAACTATTAGCACGGTAACATTTCCGCGTGAAGCCGACATGTAACATCGTAGAGAGCTCAAATCGAGAACAGACTACAAAAATAAGGGAGTAAGTACCGAAAACACAGAGGAAGACCATTTTTCTTGGCAGAAACGATAGCATAGGCGAGTATAGGCAACGTTGAGGCACAGGAGCGCTGAAGAAGAGCGTGAGCACACCGTAAAGGCAGATAGCATAGCGAGAGCATCTTCCTCCGGAGAGAGCGAGAACTGGAGAGAAAGCTTCGGTCGGGTCGATAGTGTAGCGAGAACTCCTCGATCTGCCAGGATCGTCTTAGCTTCTTCCTCGATAATCCGTGAATTTGGCGGTGTTGGTCACGCTGCCCCACTAATCATTCAAAACGGAGCGGAGGAACGTGGTAGGCATGGGCTATAGAAAAGACGTTTGCCCTATTATTCCGCCCATTCGAGGAGACTATCGCGTGGTTGCACTCTCCGGGCGTATCCAAGGGTGGGGGAAACAGAAAGAGAGCATTAACTCGCAACCAGAAAATTATTTCGGCGCTCCGGCGATCCGGGCGCGAGGATGATGGCGGTCCCCGCGACATGGCCTTCTACACGTAACTGGAAATTGAACGCCCCTTTTCCCCTCTTACACCATAAACCGTGGAGCGTCGGCATTTCAGCTGAACCTCTGTACTTTAGCCCGAAAATCATCGCATGCATCACTCCCAAGGCTTGTTGGGCGACAAATATATCTGTCTTTATTCTCAACACGCCTTGGTATCCAAACCTGTAAAATCGAAATTACCCGCCCACACGGCCACGCAAACTTACACAAAATACATTCTCCAACGATATATGAAAAAGACATCGTTTACGATAACTCTTCTCATAAAAATGAGTCGTTAGCTCGATGCGTATAGAAATTGATATTGCACGATAGCTCTATTTCCCAGGAAAAAGTATTGCTTAGCCCTTGGGACGAGGTTTCCAGAAAAATGACGTCACAAACAATGTTATGTTGCTAAGTAGGAAATTGTAATTTACATGTAACTTACATGCAACGTCTATGTAATGTTACATGTTACCAACGGTAACATTGCCGTTACATTGCTGCAACTGAACTGTATCCACTAGGTAAAGAGTTGTAAAGCTATAGTACATAGCTATATTATATGTGTAATTGTATAGAAAAAGATAGAACAGGTATATACAATATATTTTATGTAGTCTACTCAGTAAACACAGTTCGGTAGCGGCAATGTAACGGCAATGTGAACGAGTGTAACAGAATGTAACAAGTAATGTTGACTAGATGTTAGATGTTATATGTAAGTTCAACGTTAGTTATAATTTCCCACGCATAAGTACTACAGGTTATGTAACATCGAATGCAATCGTTATATTGCAGTTATGTGATGCTGTCCGAAACACAGTCCTGTACCGGCAATGGAACGGCAATGAAACCAAATGTAAAACAAGTAATTCAGTCCAAGATGTGTCCGGCCGTGTTGATAAATAGTATTTTGTTGTGGAATCGGCTTCGATTCGGCCAATGAAATTTCCCAGGTCTCGATGGAAATAAAGTTTTTCTGCTTCAGGTTTCGATCCTTGGTATGGATCCGCTTCAGAATTTTATTTACTCTATAATTACGATTTACAAATTTTATAAATACATTAGACGAGATTTTATATAGATGTGTTTTGTCTTATAAATGTGTCTTAGTGATTTATAAGAGATCTTAAATAAATGTGTTTTGTGTTATATATGTGTTATAGTGATTTATATTTGAAAAAAAAAATTTTCGGCGTTAAATTGGTTATAATTTCATTGATGATGGTTTTATATGAGTGATATATTGTAGTATGTTAATTTGATTATGGTTATGTTACACAAGTGGTATGTGAAAGTGTGAATGATTCTATTATCTATTTATAGGTTACATAATGTGTCAAAGGTTCCATGACGTTTGATCACATGCCAAAATATCACACGACAAAATATCACGCGACAAAATATCATCGTAAAAAAATATCACACGACAAATCATCACCGCGACAATATATCACAATCCCAGTCAGAGAACAATCACAAACGCGAACAAATGGTGCATCAAAAAAACTTCTCCTTTTAAGGATAAATGAGCACTACGCGGTAGTCAATACACATGATCTCATTGAAATTTCGCAGAAAGGGAACAGTAGGTAGTAGTATTTAGCAAAATATTAGTGAGAAGTACATAGATGATGTTCAGAGAGCATATAATATCAAATTGATATCGTTTTAAGAATTATTTCGTTCTGAGTAACTGACTGAGTGAAGAAGGCCGTGTTTAGCTTGATATATCTAATCCAAATATTGGGTGACCCCTGTTTTTCAATATATCATCATAATCTCTGACATTCAATGGATATACTTGATGTTTTTCATCTGCGGTATCTTATATACAAACGATCGAACCATAGAAAACAAAGAGTTGCAAAGTCAACCTTAACGTAAGCTCTGTGTATAACCATGAATAATGCTACATTTTTAATTAATAATATCTCGCTTAAATAGTCGTTGAGGGGTCTTCAAATTTTTGGAGTACTGAATATTGAACCTCGACAATATCATATAAAAAAATCAGCGTTTAATCTAATACTAAGCCTAGCGCTTATGAATCCTTAATGTAACGGTGAATGGCTCCGGAATAATAATTACTCTGCGTGAATTCAAAGTCGGAAAACGTGGATTTGTGGGGTGGGTTAGAAGCATCGGGTGTGGTGCGTGCGTCCTTGGGGTGCGTGCGTCCATAGACTAGGTGTAAATCCGTACAAAGCTAGTAGCCAAATTCAATTTCTTTTTTTTTTATCAAACCCAAAAAACCGGCAGAAACTCTGCAACCGGCAGTTAAAAAGAAAAAAAATAGTACATAGTGTGATATTTTTGTATTCATAATGTTTTGGTCGTTGACTAGGATTGTGATATATTGTCGCGGTGATATATTGTCGCGGTGATATTTTGTCGCGTGATATTTTGTTGTGATATTTTGTCGTGTGATATTTTGGCATCTGATCAAATGTCGTGTTACCGTGTCAAATAACTAACCTAAATATTGTCGATATTTCTAGTTTCATGTTTGTGATTGGAAGATGAATAAAAAATAATGTCTTGTCGAGGGGAATCAAAGGAATGATTCAGACAGTTGATTTCAATTAATGGAAAGATTGATCGTTTTTCGGCGATCTCTATCATCTGTGAAAGTTTCATGTTATAAGAGAAATTTAAGTTCGATTTATGAAAGTTAATGTGATGTTGTATGAATGTGATATTTACCTGTTGAATTTTAGATTTTTATATCTTCCAATACACAAAGAGGAAAACTAGACAGTTTATGTTCTACATGTCGAGTAGTGAAATCTCCGAAAGTTCAGGAGAGACTGATGTAGCGAGGGTACTGCAAAAAGTGCTCCACATGAAGTTTGGCCTTCTTTTACCGAGGATATCGGAGTAAATCGGCTTTTTCTTTGAGGGTTCCGGTATCGTTATTATACTTCGAATTTTTTTCTCCGGGAATTTGTCGAATCGCGGCGGAAGTCGGGCTGGGACTCCTCGCTCGGGGTTTCCTAGTTTTGGTACCTTTGTAGGGCTTCCGACAATATTCTCTTTGAGGCGTGGAGGAGCAAGGATTTTTCCTGGTCGCGTTGGTTTTTGTTCGGAAACCTCGTTCAGCGTTTTGTCGCTGATCGGAGTTTTTCGTACTGGTTTGGGGACCGAAGGACGGATTCGGGCGGAATGATATGGGATACTCGAGACGGAGTTAACCGGGACTTTTGTTTCGGTTGTTGGGAGGAACGAGACTTGCGACCCGGGGAGAAAGGGTTTCGGGACTTTCGCCCCGTGAAGAGAGAATTCCGAGACTTGCGCCCCGTGAAGAGGTAATTCCGAGACTTGCGCCCCGTGAAGAGAGGATTCCGAGACTTGCGGCCCGTAATTGGGAGAAGGGAAGGACGAGGGTTCGATCGTCGGTTGATGATCGGGGAGAACACGTTCTGCGGCTCTTCGTACCAATCGGCGTATTTTGGATGGTTTCTTCCTTTTCTGCTTTTCGAGCATCTGCGAGGTGTCGGTGGGAGAAATGATGGAGGCTTGGAAACGGATAGGAAAACTTGGCTTTTATTTTTATTTTAATGAAGAGCTTACATTTGGTTTGTTCCTAGTCGGACCTTGCAGCACGACTGACTAACAAGGCTTCGTGAGACTCACTTTTATAGGTTCTGTGAGCGTCATTTGACGCGAGGGCGCGGAAAGGGAGAAACTTGTGATTTTCGGTTGTTTTTCATGGCGCAACGCAAACGGCTCAATAGTATTATGATATTTTGACGTAAATTATAATTATTATGTGTAACAATTCCCCTTGCAATTAAAGACGTTTGGGTTCGCTTGAGTGTATTACGTTTTTATGAGATCTTAGATTATAATGAGATATGGATGTGGCGATTTCGGTCGGTTGGGATTTATCGATGATTTTTCGTAGCTGGGGTGAATCGGCGCATGTCTTGTTGATTCTTTGCTTGGTTGTGATAATATCTTGAAGATCGGCTTCTATTCTTGTTACTTCTGGTTCACGGAATTGTAGCTGTCTTCGCTTGAGTGATGGTGATTTTCTCGAGTCTTGAGGCTTGTGAGATGATGTTTGTCTCGAGCCTTGCGGCTCGGGAGACGGCGATTGTCTCGAACCTTGTGGCTCGGGAGACGGCAATTGTCTCGAACCTTGCGGCTCGAGAGACGGTGTTATTTGCATGTTGTTGAGTTGTTTATCCGATTGCCCGTATTGGAACGCAGGCCAAACTTGGGATCCATGAACCTTGGTTATGCGCCCATTTTTGTTGATCCAGTAAACTTCTCCTTGAACGTCGGATTCAACAAGGAATGGCCCCTTCTTTGGGGCTGCTAATCCTGCACAAAAATGTTCCGTGGCCTTTGATAGTTGGTGGGTTTGGCAGTATACATAATCCCCAGAGTTGTATCGTGGCGATGAAGACTTTTTTCCACTGTAACGTCGTTGGTAGGTAGCCTCGTGCTGCTCCACTTCGTTTGGTTCGTTGATATTCTGTTCCTGCAGTTTCCATTCCCCTGGGCGGAGCAATTTTCGTCCCATTAGTACCTGGCCTGGTTCCTTCCCTGTAGCGGCATTCTGTCGTGTTCGTAAGTTGAAAAGAATCTCTGGTAGGAACGTATCCCAGTTGCGTTGTTCTATCCCGGAAAGACGAAGGCGCAACCCTTTTTTAATTTCTTGGTTCCGTCGTTCAGTTGGATTAACTCGAGGATGATATGTTGCAATGGTCCAAAGGCAGACTTGCCATTGATCGCAAGCTTCCTTCTACTGTCGCCCTGTGAATTGTGGGCCATTGTCGGACAGGATCGCACGTGGATAACCCCATCGAGGGAATACTTCTCGTTCCAACGTTTGGGTGAGATGGTGGCATTCGGAAGATGCCAGAGTAAATGCCTCGACCTATCGTGAGAATAGGTCCGTTATCACGAAAATAAAACGTTTTCCTTTCTTTGACCTAGGATAAGGTCCCATGAGATCGAATGCTACTGTGTCCCAGGGTCCATCGGCTTGACGTGGTAGTAGGTTTTTTTCTCCTACTGATTTGCGAGGTTTGCAACATGCACACAGCTCGCATTGTTGTACGTATTTCGTTACGTCCTTGGGTAGTCCTTTCCAATGAAAGTGTTTTTGCGTTGTTCTGATAGTTTCTTCCATTCCAGGGTGCCCTGCGTGTGGCGAATCGTGGGACTCATAGAGGACTCGGGGAATGCATTTTTTTGGCACGACTAGTTTCCATTTATTGTCTTGCGGGTTTCCCCCCATTTTTTATATTGACACCATAGTCCTCCTTCGTTAACGCGGTATTGGCTTAACAATTCTGGTTTAACTTGTTTTTCTTCGAGTTGCGTGACAATTGATGAAATTTCCTTATCTTCTTGTTAGGCTTCTCTAATTTCGGACAAAAGTTCCTTATGCGTGATTGAATTAACTTGCGGAGGCGTAAAATGTTGAGCTAAATTGTTAACTGGAGGTGCTAATCGCTCTTGATCATCTAAGTCACTAAGTTCTGTAAATCCTTTCGGGCAGCGAGACAGGACATCAGGTAGCTCGTTCTTGCTGCCGGGACAGTGTTCCACTTGAAATCGAAATTCTCCTAACAGCATTGCCCATCGGTAAAGCTTGGCTCGGTGATCTTTCATTCGGTCCAGCCATGTCAGGGCCTGGTTATCGGTTCGGAGGACGAACGTTTTATCGTCAAGAAGTGGCCGGTAACGCTTGATGGCCCAAATCATGGCCAAACATTCTTGCTCGTTGCAATGATATTTTGCTTCAGTTAAAGAGAATTTTGCGCTTCCGTAACTAATAATTTTTGTGTTCGTTTATTTCTTGATAGAGGACTGCACCCACCCCTTTGGCACTAGCGTCAGTTTGGAGAATAAATGGCGCTATGGGGTCAGGTCGACTTAGCCGCAAGGGTTGATTGAATAGTTCTTTTACCCTTTCAAAACTTTTTTGTACGTCCTGATTCCACGCCCATTTTTTTTTCACCCAGTAAGTCAGTTAGTGGGGCTGCTATGATGGCAAAATCAGGTACGTATTCTCTGAGCCAATTGCATGTTCCGAGGAACTGTCTGAGTTTTTTTCGATTCCTTGGTTTTGGAGCGCAGATGATAGATTCCAAGTGTTCCAGTTGCACTTGGCTATCCTCATTTGTAATTATGTGGCCAAGATATCGGAGTTCGCTTCTGCCAAAATAACACTTGTTAATAGCGCATGTTAATCCGTGTATTTGCAGACGCTCTAGGACCAGGGCGAGATCTCGTAGGTGTTCTTTCCAAGTTTGGGAGTATATGATAATGTCATCTAAATAGACCATACAGAATTTCCCAAGATAACCACGGAGTACGTCTTGGCTCATTGAACGTTGGAAAGTTCCAGGCGCGTTTTTGTGCTCGAAGGGCATTACATTGAATTGAAATGTCTCTCCATCGGGTGTAGTAAAAGCGATATATTTTTTTGAGGTTGCTTCGAGGGGTACTTGCCAGTAGCCGCTTTTTAGATCCAGTGTAGTAAAAATCTTGGCCATGCCAAGATATTTTAGTGCTTCGTGAATTATCGGTATTGGTTGAATAGTATCCTCCGTAATTGCATTGAGGCAACGATAGTCGACACCGAATCGAGGTCGTCCGTCTTTTTTTTTACAATTACTATAGGGGAATTATAGGATCAAATCGTCTGCCAACATATCTCTTACTTGCTCCCGTATGATTTCAGTTTTTGCTTTTGACTGGCGGTACGGAGATATTCGAAAAGGCTGGTTCGTAGTGACGCGAATTTCGTGTTGCGTGGTCCGCGTTTGTCATAGCCTTCCCTGAGTTTGGAATACCTGAGGAAACTGGCGAAGTGTCTGATGGAATGCTTCATGAAATTCTAACGGGAAATCTTGCGGAACTTGGTTTAATTCGACGTTTGATTCTGAACGGTGTTTCTCGTTGTCGATAAAAAGTACTGTAATCCGAGTATCTATACCGAGATTTAGGCATTCTTGTATTGTATGTAGGATTACTTGATGCGCCTTTATCCAGGGGTACCCTAACAATATGTGATGCCTTAAGGCGTTGCTTACCAAGCAGTTTGCTGGCATTTCTTGTCCTTGAACGTTTAACGGTATTTTGATACGACCGGTGATGTTCAGTGTCGCGTCTTTGCCAGCCAGTTCAGCATATTCTTTTATCGGGACGATTGTTTTTCGTAATTCGGGTGATAATGTATGTATTGAAACGTAACTGTCAGTAGAAGCTGTGTCTATTACAGCTTGAGCGTGAGTTGTTTGAATGATAACCAATATCATTCGTAATTTCCGGTTTTGCAGCGAAGTCATATTTGCAGCGGCTTGTTCTTTTACTGTCGGGATGACGGTAGGGCATCTCTCGTCATCCTCTCGTCGTTTCCCGAGTCTTAGGGTTTTCTCGTACTTAATCCATCTCTGACGGGTTCGGCATATACTGGGCAATCTCGGTGGAAGTGGTTTGCTGGACACCACCAGCACTTTGGAGGTTTCCTTTCCGTAGTTGATCTTGGAGTGTTCTCGCTACTAGCCTTGAACTCTTTTGTCTTAACATACTCCTCGTCGTGCTCGGCATCTCTGGCGTACATAAGCAAGGTTGCAAAATCTCGTGGTCGAGCAAGTCGCACACTTCTACGGATTGAGGGACGTAGAAGTTCAAGTACGGTATCCACAATCATTTCCTTGGTTTCGTCGGGTTGATTCTTTGCTCGGGGTTTCCTAGTTTTGGTACCTTTGCAGGGCTTCCGACAATATTCTCTTTGAGGCGTGGAGGAGCAAGGATTTTTCCTGGTCACGTTGGTTTTCGTTCGAAAACCACGTTCAGCGATTTGTCGCTGATCGGAGTTTTTCGTACTGGTTTGGGGACCGAAGGACGGATTCAAGCGTAATGATATGGGAGACTCGAGACGGAGTTAACCGGGTCTTTTGTTTCGATTGTTGGGAGGAACGAGACTTGCGCCCCGGGGAGAAAGGGTTCTGGGACTTTCGCCCCGTGAAGAGAGAATTCCGAGACTTGCGCCCCGTGAAGAACGAATTCTGAGACTTGCGCCCCGTGAAGAGAGGATTCCGAGACTTGCGGCCCGTAATCGGAAGAAGGGAAGGACGAGGGTTCGATCGTCGGTTGATGATCGGGGAGAAAGCGTTCTGCGGCTCTTCGTGCCAATCGGCGTATTTTGGATGGTTTCTTCCTTTTCTGTTTTTCGAGCATCTGCGAGATGTCGGTGGGAGAAATGATGGAGGCTTGGAAACGGATAGGAAAACTTGGCTTTTATTATTATTTTAATGAAGAGCATACATTTGGTTTGTTCCTAGTCGGACCTTGCAGCACGACTAGCTAACGAGGCTTCGTGATACTCGCTTCTATAGGTTCTGTGAGCGTCATTTGACGCGAGGGCGTGGAATGGGAGGAACTTGTGATTTTCGGTTGTTTTTCATAGCGCAACGCAAACTGCTCAATATTATTATGATATTTTGACGTAAATTATAATTATTATGTGTAACAAGACTAACTGGCGTCTTAATTTTGCAGAGCGAGATAGAATGATCTTTTTGTCAGTGCCGTGTCAAGAGATATCAAATTCATGTATCATGTTAAGAATTTTCAAAATTAATGTAAAGAGTTTTGAAATCAATGTGTCATGTCAAGAGTTTTAAAATATATGTGTTGTGTCAAGAATTTTGAAGCTGATGTGTATGATTATGGTTATAAAATATTATTATGGTTATATTATTGAGTTTTATATTGAGCTTAGTTTGTTAATGTCTGTTCTGAAATTTATGGCATTAGGGTGAGCTTAAATTTGAATCATTTCAAGGATCAATCTTTTTTTGAGCCATTCTTCATTGTTTAAAATTTTAACATCATCAAATTCGAAATCGTGTTTTTGTTCTATTGCGTGTTGCGCTAGGGCTGTGTTTAGCCAATATATACAGAGTTGCAGCCATTACAATTAATTTTGTGGACTATGTTAGATTTGTTGTTGTTATCTATTTTGTCTTTGGTGGGACCTGTGATTGATAAAATGTTGTGTTTATTGTTTGTAACCAGTGTTATATTATATTCTTGAAAAAGACGAATTAATTGGTGATGGATGTTCTTTGTGTATGGCAAGTTTATTAGTCTGGATGAGTCAAAGTTATTATTGTTATTTTGTTGGCTGTTGATCGTAGAGAGTGTTTGTTTTATTACTTTTCCGGTAAAGAAGATCGGAGAACAATTTTGTGTCATCGTGTTTATAATAAGTTGAAGATTTGTTTTGTGAAATGATGGATGAGATAGTTTTATTGCTCTGTCAACTAACATGTAAATTATGGCTTTTTTGGGGAAGTGGGTGGTGTGAGAAGAAGTTTATGAATCTGCCTGACCAAGTTGGTTTCCTGTACCAGTTTGTGATAATTGAATTTTTATTACGGATTAGAAGTATATCGAGGAAAGGAATTTTTTTGTTCTGTTCTATTTCTGATGTAAATGGTAATTTTGAATTATATGAGTTGAAGATTTTTATAGTGGATTCAATTTTGTCTATTGGCAGAGCAATAATAATATCGTCGACATATATTTTGTATAATGGTAATGAAAATTTAAATTTTTCTAAGCAATTCGTTTCTAGATCAATCATTACAATGTTAGATAGTATTGGAGCCAGAGGTGAACCCATTGGTAGCCCAGAGATTTGTTGGTATATTTTATTTTGGAATATAAAATAAGTTGAGAACATGATTAATTCTATGGCTTTGATTATTTCATTTGGTGGAAATGTTTCGGAAATTTTTTTTTTTTTAAATATAAATTACTATAAGACATATATAACACGAAACACATTTATTTGAGATCTCTTATAAATCACTAAGACACATTTATAACACAAAACACATCTATATAAAATCTCGTCTAATGTATTGAGACGGCCCTGGCAAGTCAGGGCCCCCAAAGCACAAGCTACAGCCCTCGATGACGTGCGAAAAGCACGCGATCCAGGATCCAATAAGCGACGAGCCACGAAAATGACGCCAGAAGGCACCAACCGAAGACAAAAGTCGACATTAAGCGCCAATCCGAGGCACCGAAATATCAGGAGACCTGTAGAAGCGAATCAAAATGATTAGAATTGATTAATTATACACGAAAAACCAACACAACTACAAAAACAGAACAACCAATCAACGGGGACCAGCACCGGGAAAAGACGAGTATAAAAGGGCGACCAGAATCGAGGAAAGGCACTCGAGAACGAGCAAGACTGCGAGCAATACGTTCTGACGCAAAGTAGGAAGGTAAAGCCAAACAGTCGAGCTATTCGCGATAAAGAGGCAAAAAGGCGGCCCTGACAACGCGTCTAGACGACGGTTGACAGCCGAGATACCGAGGGAGAAAGAGAGAGGGAGAAAGAGAAGGGGAAGTCACGAAAAAGTCACTAGGACGATTTCGAGCCCAAAGGAACAATTTGGAGATATTGGAACTACACGAACACACAGCGGAGACGGGCCGGAGCAAAGTAAAAATCCCTCAGGCCGGGGAACAGAGCGTGAGACAAGAAATCACGGTCTTGACGGGAGCAAGGGACACACACACACCGCCACAAACTCACATCAACCCGCAAGGGCCATACGACGAGACCACGCACAACAGAAGAGGAAAACGGGTGTAATTCAACTCAGGCGCAGTCCACGGTTGATTACGAAGGGCAGGGCGCACACACGGACGCACAGTAGGAGAAAAGCCCAAAAACCTGGCCAAAACCCCAAAAAATAAATTTTCGAAATAGGGTCAGTTGAGTAGTCATTCAGGTAGAGGACTAGTAACTGCATTCTATTGTGGGAGGGAAAGCCCTTTAAGTATATACCTGCGCCGCAGCGTCAGTTGGCAGTTAGTGTTCGTGAAGAGTGTACGTGTCACGCGCTGAACAGACGAAAATAACGCTGACTTCAAAAACCCATAACTTTAAAGTGACGGGTTTAATTTCAATTCTGCAACATGGATACGACTTCTGGAGGTATGTAGAACATATTTTTACATCGGTTGAATCTAAACTTTATGTATAAATGATTGAAATGTAGTATAGCCTTCGGCATAAATAAAATTGAATAATTTTGAAAACTTATATTTTCAACGGTCCGAAAAGTTATATATTTTGTCACATTTAGCAAAGCTCCTAGTCTCGGCCTTTAGTTTAATGTATAAGCTTTCGAAATTTACAAGAGTTACCTGCGGAAAACGTGCGTCTTGTCCGTTATGATTTTTTTCGCATCGTGCGGTAGCCGAGCGTGCACGCGGCACTATTGAGCAGCCTCTGCGCCTCTACCTGAGAATGGGTGAAGTAGCATCATAACGGACAAGACGGCTGTTATAGGCTTGAAATAAATTATTTTAATATATATGTATGTGTATATGTATATATATATAAATTTTCTGTGATTTAATTATGATATATACGTATGCATATATATATATATATACATATTAAAATCAACCACATAAAAATTTCTTAAATATGAATGAAATGTTATAACATTCAAATAAAATATTTGAATATATATATTATATAGTAAGCAAAGCTTTCTTTTAACCAAATCCATGTCAATATTTTCTGTCTAATTTTTTTAAAATTATTTCAATTATTGCGGTTATTTATTTGGTAAAATAATGTACATTGTTCAAGTTATTGTATTAATTGAAAATTTTATCTTTTCCTTTAACACCAATTTTCTACAATTTGATGTCTTTATTACAGGATCCGGTTACAAAGAATTGGTGCTGACAAGGAAAGAAGTATTTCTGTTAATCAGCGAGCATTTATCCGATAAATTCGTTTCCTTGATCGAATTTATGGTAGAAAAAAATTCCAAGGACACCGGACGTACAGTTGTAGTGCCTGAGGACTCGAAACAGACTTTTTCGATACTCTTCAATCAAATGAGAATGAGGTGGCAACAAGCTCACAGAAAATCCTGTGTATTTTTCAAGAATAACGGTGAATGGCTTAGCAAGCAGGTATGTTTTGCCGCACCTACAGACACTGTAGTAACAAGCCCGGGTAATACGGGCGGCCGCCCGTCCCTTGAGTTTACAATGTCCAGTGAAAGATCTAAACGAAGGAAGACCCAAGATATTCGTACATCGTTCAACTCGGTCGAGTTAGCATACGCTACTCAGATGAGCCTTCGCTCTTCAGGACAATCCGACGCCGCAAAAGTTATTAAGGACGTAACAATGACGAGTCCTTTAAGAGCTTCCAAGTATCGTAAAGTTTACTCAGCAACGGATGCAATTACTTTATCCGAAGAGGCTGCACTTTCCGCTATGATTGAATATAAATTCTCCAAGAGTACTTACCAGGGAATGAGAAGATTAGGGAAGGAAAATAACTGTAAGCTATATCCGTCTTACGAAAAAGTGATGAAAGCAAAAAAGCGTTGTTATCCACCACGTGATGCAATCAGGATTACAGAGAGTAGTGCAGAAGTCAAACTGCAGGCACTATTAGATCATACAGTTGAACGTATTTTACTCGTCCAAAATGTACTCATTCAAAGATTGACTCCAGATAATGTTCGTAAAATGGACTTGATTTGCAAGTGGGGTTGCGATGGAAGTTCTGGGCAAAGTGAATATAAGCAGACGTTCAGTGATGACAGCAAATCTGATGCGCATGTATTCTTTACTTCAGTCGTGCCATTGCAACTCGTGTGTTATGATCAACAATCGAAGGAAGAAATAGTTGTTTGGAAGAACCCCAGACCCTCGTCTCCACGATTTTGTAGACCGCTTAGACTACTGTTTCTACGGGAAGACACAGAGTCAACACTTAATGAAGTCCAAATTGTTGAAGAACAAATAAAGTCACTTCGTCCATTCGAAAGTGTAATAGATGGAAAAGAAATCTCCGTAATGTACAAGTTGTTGTTCACCATGATAGATGGTACAGTTTGCAACGCTGTATCATTGACGAAATCTGCTCAAATGTGCTATTTGTGTGGAGCAACCAGCAAAGATTTTAATGCCATCGACACTGTATTGCAAAGGGAAATCAATGAAACAAATTTGAAGTTCGGATTGTCGACGCTGCATGCGTGGATACGGTGCTTCGAGTATTGCTTACACGTGTCTTACAAACTCGGCATTAAAAAATGGCAAGCTCGAAGTGCCGAAGAAAAAAAAATTACCCAGGAACGCAAGAGGGCCATTCAAGAAGAATTCAAGAAGCAATTGGGTCTAAATATCGATCGCCCAAAGCCTGGATACGGCAGCAGCAATGATGGCAACACAGCTCGGCGATTCTTTGAAAATTCGACGGTTTCCGCTGCGATAACGGGGGTCAACGAAGAAGTAATTAAACGCTTGTACGTAATCCTACAAGTTATATCGTGTGGCCACGAGATAAACTGTGAAAGATTTGAACAGTATGCTATTGAAACGGCAAGAAAGACCGTTGCATTATACCCTTGGTACTCCATGCCTACTTCGGTGCACGAACTATTAATTCATGGTCCAGTGATAATAACTCATGCTCTATTACCACTCGGCCAATTATCCGAAGATGCTCAGGAAGCTCGAAACAAAGACATCAAACGATATCGAGAAGATTTTGCGCGAAAAAGTTCCAGGGTTGAAACTATGGAAGATGTTTTTCATCGGCTCTTAGTTACTTCTGATCTGTACGATTCAAGTGTCAGAAGACTACCACAGAAGAAGCTGTAGAGTTTGTCGCCGGAAGCTGTAGCGATGTTGATCGCTCCTAAAGTGACTGCTGCAGCAGACGAATTTTGCGCCGAGATTGAAGCCGTGCCGGGAGTTGTAATAGATACAAACTCGGATAATGATTCTGACTCCGACTCCGACTCCGATTACGATTTTGATTAATAATAAAATTTTCTATTTTTGAAACGTTCCGTATGTATTTTGGAAATAAAAATAATAATTGCGTAGAATACACTGTTCACGTTTATTTTATTATGATGATTTTTTTTTATATATTAATTTATCTATTTAGCAGGATACTCGGCCATTTTGTTTATAACAATTTGCTGTAAGCTCTTTGTTGCAAGTTATAAACAATAGATATCGGATTGGTAATCAGCAACCTTGAAAACCCGTATATGCCAATTTTTGTCAACATCTGGTAACTTTTTAACGTTCATGTCGGCCATATTGGATCGGCCATTTTTTTTACGATAATTCGGCTTGCGGATTCGTAATCAGCGACCTTGAAAACCCGTAAATACCAATTTTTGTCGACATCTGGCAACTTTTTAACATTCATGTCAGCCATATTGGATCGGCCATTTTGTTTACGATAATTTGGCTTTCAGATTCGTAATCAGCAACCTTGAAAACCCCTGTAAGCCAATTTTCATTCCCGCCAAAGGTCATTTGAGGTTTTGGCCAGGTTTTTGGGCTTTTCTCCTACTGTGGGACGGCACTCCGCACAAGAAAACACAAAAACACACGAAATAAACTCGAAAAACGCACCGAAAGGCGACGACGTGAGAGAGCACGCCGTCACCACACCACGTACCGCCGCCATCTTGTAACGAGTATTCGGCAGTCGATCAAACATCGACCAAATCGATCCAGCGGAAAGCACGGAGAGAGCGCCCACCAATCAGAGCAGCGCGACGGCAAGGAACGGTGGAACGAGAGAGAACAGCAAGGCGCGCTCCCCCCATCAAGCAGCCCGCATTCGCGAGAAGCATAGCGAGAGGACCACGAACGAGGGAAAATAGCAAGGCCCGCTCGCCCCACCACGCAGCCGATCCAGCGGCAAGCACGAAGAGGGAGCGTCCGCAATCGGAGCAGCGCTCACAGCGCGAGAGCGGCAGCCAAACCGAGCAGTGTGAGAGCACGACACGGTGCAAGCCGGGAAGCAAACCCGCGGGACCCCCCACCAAGCAGCCCGCACTCGCGAGAAGCAGAGCGAGAGGACCACGAACGAGAGAGGGCACCAGTGTACAGCGGCGAGCCAACTACAACACCGTGCCACAAGCCCGCCCGAATATTATTTTTCAAATCCACACAACCAACTCTAGGCTTCGCAATCTGTCAATATACGAATAAACAATTACGACAAATCAGTTTAAGTCAGAAAATAAATAAATTTGGGAATCTCACCCTAAACTTGGTCTATCGCGTTTTATTTCCGAGTCGAGATCCGAATCCTGCCGGTATGTCAGCGCACTACCACATAAATTAATGCTAACGATATTCGCTACCGTTACAGTATTTATAAAATTTGTAAATCGTAATGATAGAGTAAAAAAAATAAACCTGACACGATGACCGTCTTCAGCGAAATATTACAACTCTTCGGAAACATCACCTTCGCAGCTTTCAAAAATTGGAAACGCGACGCTGCAACGAAGACTCGTCTAAAACAACAACTCCGTTTCCTACTAAAATGTAGACAGGAAGGTTTGATACCGAAACATATTTACTCGAGAAGCTTCAATATTCTAATTTTTGGCAACAAAGGAAAACTAAAAGGAAAACTAGAAACAACTTAAAGAAAAACACAAGGCGTATAGAAATCGAGTTTTAATATTTCATTATTGTTATTATTATTCGTATACGCGTCACAGTCCATTTATTCACGTCTTAATCATCGCGTATCTCGGCACGAACTGTCCCCTTCATTCTCTCCTTCGCCAGAACACCAGCAATTCACACGCTTAATCGCCAACTCAAATCAGGATTATTAAATCCCCACTTCGGTAATATATTTGGCTCTCATAGTTCGACCATCCTGACGATAATCCGCCTCGGATTAAGCACTTTCATTTTCTCATCATCAGTTACATAAAACATTAATTACTAAGCCTAATATACGTCACCTCACGCCTCTCCTTTTTCGTTTACTGTTCGACTTGCGTTAAATCAACGCTTGAACAAATATAATATAAAATCTTAGGTTTAGGCTTAACATATGCCAACTCGCATCCCTTTTTTTCACTTCGTTCACATTTCGCTTTGTACAGTTTCTCCCTCCTTTTCCCCTTTTTCTACCTGCCGTGAAGCTTCGTTGGGGCGCCAGGGCCCGAGATTCGCCGCCTCCCATACACCACAGTATGGGCGTTGGGTGACTTGAAAGTCCTCTATGTCAGCTATGACATAGCGATCGTTGCGGAGAGCTTTAATTACTCTATACGGGCCTTCAAACCGAGGGATTAACTTTCTCGCAGCTCCTGGCGTACTCTCAAAGTTCCTTAGCATAACATAGTCATCGACGTCATAGCTAATTGCCTCTTTCCTCTTGCTATCGAAGTATTTCTTATTATATTCCTGCGCCTTTTGATTTTTTTCGGATGCGGCCGACCTGAGGGCTTCGAGATCGCGTGCCTCACTACTGACCTTATCTTCGAGGAAATCCTTTACCGCGTCGGCGATCTTGCCCCGTTGGTTTACGCCAAATAAAAGTTTACTTGGTGTCTGTCCCGTAGTTTTGCCAACACTATTGTTTAGTGCGTATTCGATTTCCTCCAGGACGCGATACCAGTAGCGATCGGATGTATCGTCGATAGATTTTGATAGCATCGGCCCCAAAACCCGATTGACTCTCTCTACCTGACCGTTCGCTTTTGGCGAGCCCGTCGCGATTTTGATGTGTGAAACATTATTGTCCTGTAGAAACTGTTCGAACTCCGCGGACGCAAAACTACTACCTCGGTCGGAAATAATTGTCCTTGGTCGACTGTAATACGCGAAGTACTGGCTCAGGCTACTAACTACTTCTCTCGTCGCGAGCGTCTTGGTCGGGTAGAGTTTAGTAAATTTAGTAAATGAATCGATCACGACGAGAATGTGCTGTTTTGCGAGATGCTCTTTATCGCCTGGATCGTAATGATCGATATGTAACGCCTCGAAAGGTACTACACCCTTTGGTATACCATGGAGGAGACCCTCCGACTTGCCCGTAGTGGGATTGAATGCGATGCATTTCAAGCAATCTTGAATATAAGCTTGTACTTTGTCCCGCATATTTGGGAACCAATAAAACGCTTTAAGAGCATTGCACGTTTTCTCGACCGCAAGATGCCCCATCTCGTCGTGATGCTTCCTTAATACATGAAACATCATACCCTCCGGAACGTAAAAAAGCAAATCATTACCAGACTTCCGATAGATAAGTCCGTTTCGCATTTCGAATAGACTATGCTCTTCTTTCTCGAGCCTCGCTTTAAGCTCTCGAATTACCGGGTCGCGATTCTGACTGAGGGAGAGATTCACCTCAAAAGGGTTGTCCTCAACAACGAGGATGTTAATCGCCCGACTTAATGCATCAACGTGCTGCATGCGCTTGCCAGCTCGATGTTCGACTTCATAATCATAGTTCTGCAACTCGAGCGCCCATCTCGCGATTCTCGGATTTATCTCCCCTTTTTGGAGCGTCATTTTTAGTGCGTTGCAGTCTGTAATAATCTTGAATTTAATTCCATGTAGATAAATTCTGAAACGCTTTAATGCGTACACGATTGAGAGCGTCTCGAGCTCAAAACTATGATATTTGCTCTCTAAGTCAGTGGTGCGTTTCGAAAAGAAAAATAGCGGGTGAAACTTCTTATCCGATTTGCGCTGCATCAAAGTTGCACCGAACCCGAGAGAACTGGCGTCGCAGTGCAGCTCCGTCTCATCACTCGGATTATAAATACCCAGGACCGGGGCCTGGATCAATCTCGATTTTAGCGTATCAAACGACTCCTGCTCCGCGGCATCGAACCGAAAAATCGCATCTTTTTTTAAAAGGTCGTACAGCGGCTTTGCCATTGTCGAGAAATTTTCGATGAATTTCCTGAAATACGCACACATTCCGAGAAACCGCTGTACGCCTCGAATATCAGTCGGAGCAGGGTAGTTTGAGACTGCTTCCATACCCCGTTCAGCAGGTCGGATTCCTTCCCCGGAAATCCTATAACCCAAATACTCTGTTTCAGTCGACATAACACTGCATTTGTCGAGGCGCAGCTCGAACCGATTTTCTATCAACGTTCCGAGTATCGACTTCAGCACTTGTAAGTGCTGTTCTACGGTTTCGGTTGCGATCATGAAATCATCCATGTACGCCACGACGTCACCGTCCTTGAGATATTTTGCCAAAACTGTATTAATCCAACGCTGGAAAGTTGTCGGGGCGGTTTTCAAACCGAACGGCATTTTTAGATATTCAAACTGGCCGAGGGGTGTGACGAATGCCGTATATTTTATCGAGTCTTCAGCTACGGCCACGTGGAAAAATCCGTCTTTTAAATCGAGCAAACTGAAATATTTTTTATCGCTCAACACATCGAGCTGATCCTCGATGAGTGGCAACGGATAGTTGTCTCGAATAATGGACTTGTTCGACGTACGGTAGTCGACACACATCCTCGTCTCGCCATTTTTTTTTTCACAAGGACGATCGGCGAAGCGTACTCGGATAGACTTGGTCGGATAATTCCCTTGTCTAATAAGTCGTCGAGTATCACTCGCACTTCTGATTTCTCTGCGTACGATAGTCTACGAGGCGACATATGAAACGGCTCGTGTTTTCGTAACGTGATACTAATTTCGGCTTTAATTCTTGGAACCGCAGGCCGCCCTGTTTGTAAATAATCGCGAAACATTTCTTTGATCTCCGATTGTGCGGCCACCGGTAGTGCGAGATTCACTCTCAGCGAATCTACTGTATCGTCAGTTTTTCCTATGTCAATATTCATTATCTCAGCAACCTCGTCCACGTTCGTTTGTGGGCTCGAAGCGAGCCGGACTTTAAACATTTTCAAAACGTCCTTTCCGAGGACGACGGAAGCAGTCATCGTTGAATCCGGCACTACCAGTAAGCAGAGATCGTCGCGTTTTGTCCCCTCGAAGGAGATATCCGCATGAACTGTTCCGAGTACAACCAAATTACTACTATTAATACCATGGAACTTTCGGCGAGGATTATTTTCGGTTTCAATAAAATCGCCAGGTACATGCTTTATTTTGATAAAGCTGACAGCGCTGCCAGTATCTAACAGGGTTTCGAGACAAGTTACATGTACGTCAGTCTCGTTCCGCATCGTATAGGTGGTATCACGCAAAAAATCGTCTTCCTCGTCGGAGTCTTCCTCCACGTTGTTGACCTCTCTCTTAATGTTTTTGTCGCAGTCTCTCGCAAAGTGTCCTTCCTTGCACTTAAAACAGGTTGGCTTTTCTTTCTGCAATTTGGGACAGTTCGGTTTGGTGTGACCTTCCTCCTGGCAATGGTAGCATTTCCTCGGCTGCTGCTCGGATTTTTCCACCGGTTTCGAGCTAGTTCCATCTTGTTTGCCACGAAAATCCTGTCTGCCACAATTTTTCATGTCGGGACGAAGAGAGATATTCTTAATGCTCTGAATAATCTCCGCTGTTATATCGAAACCATGAAGGCGTGCTTGATTTTGTAGATTAGTATCGGGGATCCCTTCGATAACATAATCGATAATCTCTTCTTCGGCGATGGGGATACGATTTGCCATTATTACTTTTTCGTGGCAATAATCACTGAAAGTTTCGCCCGTGCGCCAACGCCTACCCTCGAACTGCTTCCGTAGGGTCAATTTGTTAGGTCGATGGTCGAACATCTCACGCATTGCTGCGAGGAGATCCTCGATTGGCAACTCTACGTATTCGGGCTTCGAATGGAACCAGTTCAGTGTTTTGTCCTTGAGCTTTGCACCGGCAAGAATCCTCGAATCATTTCCATCCAGAGCATATGTCCGATGGAGGAGATTCAGCTGCTGTTCCCATTTCCAAAAGGTGTCTTCGACACCCGAGAAATCACTTAGGAGATCTGAGAGGGCCTTAACATTGGCTCTTCGCGTATCGGCATCCGGACGTACCTGTCCGATTCTTTCAGCGTTTCGCAACAAATCGTTTGCACGCCGGGCGAGATCTAATTCCCGGCGCATCAAATCTCGTTCTCTTCTCAGGAGCTCAATTTCATGTTGTGCATCGAGATGCACATTTGCCAGAATAACTCCGCCCTGCGGCAATTCCTCGTTTCTTCCAAGATTCAAGGCGGCACCATCCGGTGCTTCGGCCCTCCACTGTCCTGTCGGATCGGCATTTTCCAGTCGAACAATAAGTTCGGCTTTGTTTCCATTTGTCTGGAGATTCCGCTTTTGTAATTTCGCTCTAAGTTCGGCGACGGTGAACTCATTTGGCTCCCTCATGATGAAGACGTACAGCCTACGGTAGAATAAATAGTCACGAAAAATAAAAATCACTCAACATTGAAATGTCAGCATATGACGCCTTTGCATAAGTCCCGCAGTGTCAATGCTGTTAAAACGCGAGCCGAATACTACGTTCGTTCTCCACCCTGTCCGTCGCGGGTACGTTCTTATCCACATTCATCGACGATCGGTAGTTTTAAAGGCATCCTTTACCACACTCCGATTAATAATTTCGTCGATAAGTTATATACCGACGGTGTCCGTACATCCGAAAATACAGTGCTTCGTCAACTGATTTCTCGTACTAATACGTGTGATTCGAAACTATCGCGGACACACGTACACAGCGCTACCGCACGAACTACGTCACGGATCACGTGATCCCCGAAATTTCGAATTCGACCGGTCGTTGGATAGACCTCGCAACGACCTTCTCAGCACTGATAAGAATTTCGCGATCGTTCGAATGACCGCGCAACGATCATTTTAACCCTGACCGAAATTTCCCGATCGTTCGAATTACCACGCAACGATCATTTCGGCACTGAGCGAAATTTCCCGATCGTCCGAATTACCTCGCAACAACCCCTGTAACACTAACTGAAATTTCCCGATCGTTCGAATTACCACGCAACGACCGTTTCGCTTTTTTTTTACTCTTCAATCGATTCTCAACAGATTCGTTTTTCCACCGTCCTCCCATCAATTTATCATTCCCATAGATATTCGGTTGTGATTGTAAATCTATAGCAGCTTAAGTTACGCGCGGATTTCCTACGGTGTACCTCGAATCACTTGTCCGGTTGCTCACTAAGACAAGAGTTTCTCGAACCGATCACATACGCATGAGAATAGTGAGCTCGTCGAATGCTCACACACTTCGACACGCATTATTATCGCGTACAGAAAAACTTTGTTTAGCTTCGACGATTATATCAACACATCGGCCAACGGATTCTACGCCTCGATATTTCAACAGCCACGAGGCACGGCAAAAGTTTTAAATGGGATCATTTGCTCAACCGAAAGATTCTCCATCGATTGACGATCGATATTATTACTCCCAATAATCTTCGGAAAATTACAACTTTGATTTTTTCCACTAGGGAAGCAAAAGTTTATAATTTTACATCGATAGATATCGACAAGCATATATATGGTGAATCGATAGACATCCTCAACTGAACAAAATGTGTCCTTGAATCTTGGAGATACGATGAAAACTCCGAAAACCGCACTGAGCTCTATCCCACTTCTGAAATTGTAGGAGGACACCGAGAGGGAGGACAGAAACAACTTAAAGAAAAACACAAGGCGTATAGAAATCGAGTTTTAATATTTCATTATTGTTATTATTATTCGTATACGCGTCACAGTCCATTTATTCACGTCTCAATCATCGCGTATCTCGGCACGAACTGTCCCCTTCATTATCTCCTTCGCCAGAACACCAGCAATTCACACGCTTAATCGCCAACTCAAATCAGGATTATTAAATCCCCACTTCGGTAATATATTTAGCTCTCACACAAAGTAACACACAAAACTCACAAATCTTTATTAAACATAGAAATCGATGATCTGATTGATACACTTAACTGCAAAATGGATAAAAACTCGGGCTAGAACTTTTATGCGAGTTATCCGGGTACCCAAAATTATCCGGATATCCGGATAACCATTTGCGATGCTCGCTACCCGGGTACCCGTTATTACCCGATATTACCCGTTATTACCCGGGTAAAAACTAGGGCTAGAACTTTTATGCGAGTTATCCGGGTACCCAAAATTATCCGGATATCCGGATAACCATTCGCGATGCTCGCTACCCGGGTACCGGTTATTACCCGATATTACCCTTTATTGCCCGGGTAAAAACTAGGGCTAGAACTTTTATGCGAGTTATCCGGGTACCCAAAATTATCCGGGTATCCGGATAACCATTTGCGATGCTCGCTACCCGGGTACCCGTTATTACCCGATATTACCCGTTATTACCCGGGTAAAAACTAGGGCTAGAACTTTTATCCATTTTGCAGTTAAGTGTTTTAATCAGATCATCGATTTCTATGTTTAATAAAGATTTGTGAGTTTTGTGTGTTACTTTGTGTGAGAGCTAAATATATTACCGAAGTGGGGATTTAATAATCCTGATTTGAGTTGGCGATTAAGCGTGTGAATTGCTGGTGTTCTGGCGAAGGAGAGAATGAAGGGGACAGTTCGTGCCGAGATACGCGATGATTAAGACGTGAATAAATGGACTGTGACGCGTATACGAATAATAATAACAATAATGAAATATTAAAACTCGATTTCTATACGCCTTGTCTTTTTCTTTAAGTTGTTTCTGTCCTCCCTCTCGGTGTCCTCCTACAATTTCAGAAGTGGGATAGAGCTCAGTGCGGTTTTCGGAGTTTTCATCGTATCTCCAAGATTCAAGGACACATTTTGTTCAGTTGAGGATGTCTATCGATTCACCGTATATATGCTTGTCGATATCTATCGATGTAAAATTATAAACTTTTGCTTCCCTAGTGGAAAAAATCAAAGTTGTAATTTTCCGAAGATTATTGGGAGTAATAATATCGATCGTCAATCGATGGAGAATCTTTCGGTTGAGCAAATGATCCCATTTAAAACTTTTGCCGTGCCTCGTGGCTGTTGAAATATCGAGGCGTAGAATCCGTTGGCCGATGTGTTGATATAATCGTCGAAGCTAAACAAAGTTTTTCTGTACGCGATAATAATGCGTGTCGAAGTGTGTGAGCATTCGACGAGCTCACTATTCTCATGCGTATGTGATCGGTTCGAGAAACTCTTGTCTTAGTAAGCAACCGGACAAGTGATTCGAGGTACACCGTAGGAAATCCGCGCGTAACTTAAGCTGCTATAGATTTACAATCACAACCGAATATCTATGGGAATGATAAATTGATGGGAGGACGGTGGAAAAACGAATCTGTTGAGAATCGATTGAAGAGTAAAAAAAAAGCGAAATGGTCGTTGCGTGGTAATTCGAACGATCGGGAAATTTCAGTTAGTGTTACAGGGGTTGTTGCGAGGTAATTCGGACGATCGAGAAATTTCGCTCAGTGCCGAAATGATCGTTGCGTGGTAATTCGAACGATCGGGAAATTTCGGTCAGGGTTAAAATGATCGTTGCGCGGTCATTCGAACGATCGCGAAATTCTTATCAGTGCTGAGAAGGTCGTTGCGAGGTCTATTCAACGACCGGTCGAATTCGAAATTCCGGGGATCACGTGATCCGTGACGTAGTTCGTGCGGTAGCGCTGTGTACGTGTGTCCGCGATAGTTTCGAATCACACGTGTTAGTACGAGAAATCAGTTGACGAAGCACTGTGTTTTCGGATGTACGGACACCGTCGGTATTTAACTTATCGACGAAATTATTAATCGGAGTGTGGTAAAGGATGCCTTTAAAACTACCGATCGTCGATGAATGTGGATAAGAACGTACCCGCGACGGACAGGGTGGAGAACGAACGTAGTATTCGGCTCGCGTTTTAACAGCATTGACACTGCGGAACTTATGCAAAGGCGTCATATGCTGACATTTCAATGTTGAGTGATTTTTATTTTTCGTGACTACTTATTCTACCGTAGGCTGTACGTCTTCATCATGAGGGAGCCAAATGAGTTTACCGTCGCCGAACTTAGAGCGAAATTACAAAAGCGGAATCTCCAGACAAATGGAAACAAAGCCGAACTTATTGTTCGACTGGAAAATGCCGATCCGACAGGGCAGTGGAGGGCCGAAGCGCCGGATGGTGCCGCCTTGAATCTTGGAAGAAACGAGGAATTGCCGCAGGGCGGAGTTATTCTGGCAAATGTGCATCTCGATGCACAACATGAAATTGAGCTCCTGAGAAGAGAACGAGATTTGATGCGCCGGGAATTAGATCTCGCCCGGCGTGCAAACGATTTGTTGCGAAACGCTGAAAGAATCGGACAGGTACGTCCGGATGCCGATACGCGAAGAGCCAATGTTAAGGCCCTCTCAGATCTCCTAAGTGATTTCTCGGGTGTCGAAGACACCTTTTGGAAATGGGAACAGCAGCTGAATCTCCTCCATCGGACATATGCTCTGGATGGAAATGATTCAAGGATTCTTGCCGGTGCAAAGCTCAAGGACAAGGCACTGAACTGGTTCCATTCGAAGCCCGAATACGTAGAGTTGCCAATCGAGGATCTCCTCGCAGCAATGCGTGAGATGTTCGACCATCGACCTAACAAATTGGCCCTACGGAAGCAGTTCGAGGGTAGGCGTTGGCGCACGGGCGAAACTTTCAGTGATTATTGCCACGAAAAAGTAATAATGGCAAATCGTGTCCCCATCGCCGAAGAAGAGATTATCGATTATGTTATCGAAGGGATCCCCGATACTAATCTACAAAATCAAGCACGCCTTCATGGTTTCGATATAACAGCGGAGATTATTCAGAGCATTAAGAATATCTCTCTTCGTCCCGACATGAAGAATTGTGGCAGACAGGATTTTCGTGGCAAACAAGATGGAACTAGCTCGAAACCGGTGGAAAAATCCGAGCAGCAGCCGAGGAAATGCTACCATTGCCAGGAGGAAGGTCACACCAAACCGAACTGTCCCAAATTGCAGAAAGAAAAGCCAACCTGTTTTAAGTGCAAGGAAGGACACTTTGCGAGAGACTGCGACAAAAACATTAAGAGAGAGGTCAACAACGTGGAGGAAGACTCCGACGAGGAAGACGATTTTTTGCGTGATACCACCTATACGATGCGGAACGAGACTGACGTACATGTAACTTGTCTCGAAACCCTGTTAGATACTGGCAGCGCTGTCAGCTTCATCAAAATAAAGCATGTACCTGGCGATTTTATTGAAACCGAAAATAATCCTCGCCGAAAGTTCCATGGTATTAATAGTAGTAATTTGGTTGTACTCGGAACAGTTCATGCGGATATCTCCTTCGAGGGGACAAAACGCGACGATCTCTGCTTACTGGTAGCGCCGGATTCAACGATGACTGCTTCCGTCGTCCTCGGAAAGGACGTTTTGAAAATGTTTAAAGTCCGGCTCGCTTCGAGCCCACAAACGAACGTGGACGAGGTTGCTGAGATAATGAATATTGACATAGGAAAAACTGGCGATACAGTAGATTCGCTGAGAGTGAATCTCGCACTACCGGTGGCCGTACAATCGGAGATCAAAGAAATGTTTCGCGATTATTTACAAACAGGGCGGCCTGCGGTTCCAAGAATTAAAGCCGAAATTAGTATCACGTTACGAAAACACGAGCCGTTTCATATGTCGCCTCGTAGACTATCGTACGCGGAGAAATCAGAAGTCCGAGTGATACTCGACGACTTATTAGACAAGGGAATTATCCGACCAAGTCTATCCGAGTACGCTTCGCCGATCGTCCTTGTGAAAAAAAAATGGCGAGACGAGGATGTGTGTCGACTACCGTACGTCGAACAAGTCCATTATTCGAGACAACTATCCGTTGCCACTCATCGAGGATCAGCTCGATGTGTTGAGCGATAAAAAATATTTCAGTTTGCTCGATTTAAAAGACGGATTTTTCCGCGTGGCCGTAGCTGAAGACTCGATAAAATATACGGCATTCGTCACACCCCTCGGCCAGTTTGAATATCTAAAAATGCCGTTCGGTTTGAAAACCGCCCCGACAACTTTCCAGCGTTGGATTAATACAGTTTTGGCAAAATATCTCAAGGACGGTGACGTCGTGGCGTACATGGATGATTTCATGATCGCAACCGAAACCGTAGAACAGCACTTACAAGTGCTGAAGTCGATACTCGGAACGTTGATAGAAAATCGGTTCGAGCTGCGCCTCGACAAATGCAGTGTTATGTCGACTGAAACAGAGTATTTGGGTTACAGGATTTCCGGGAAGGAATCCGACCTGCTGAACGGGGTATGGAAGCAGTCTCAAACTACCCTGCTCCGACTGATATTCGAGGCGTACAGCGGTTTCTCGGAATGTGTGCGTATTTCAGGAAATTCATCGAAAATTTCTCGACAATGGCAAAGCCGCTGTACGACCTTTTAAAAAAAGATGCGATTTTTCGGTTCGATGCCGCGGAGCAGGAGTCGTTTGATACGCTAAAATCGAGATTGATCCAGGCCCCGGTCCTGGGTATTTATAATCCGAGTGATGAGACGGAGCTGCACTGCGACGCCAGTTCTCTCGGGTTCGGTGCAACTTTGATGCAGCGCAAATCGGATAAGAAGTTTCACCCGCTATTTTTCTTTTCGAAACGCACCACTGACTTAGAGAGCAAATATCATAGTTTTGAGCTCGAGACGCTCTCAATCGTGTACGCATTAAAGCGTTTCAGAATTTATCTACATGGAATTAAATTCAAGATTATTACAGACTGCAACGCACTAAAAATGACGCTCCAAAAAGGGGAGATAAATCCGAGAATCGCGAGATGGGCGCTCGAGTTGCAGAACTATGATTATGAAGTCGAACATCGAGCTGGCAAGCGCATGCAGCACGTTGATGCATTAAGTCGGGCGATTAACATCCTCGTTGTTGAGGACAACCCTTTTGAGGTGAATCTCTCCCTCAGTCAGAATCGCGACCCGGTAATTCGAGAGCTTAAAGCGAGGCTCGAGAAAGAAGAGCATAGTCTATTCGAAATGCGAAACGGACTTATCTATCGGAAGTCTGGTAATGATTTGCTTTTTTACGTTCCGGAGGGTATGATGTTTCATGTATTAAGGAAGCATCACGACGAGATGGGGCATCTTGCGGTCGAGAAAACGTGCAATGCTCTTAAAGCGTTTTATTGGTTCCCAAATATGCGGGACAAAGTACAAGCTTATATTCAAGATTGCTTGAAATGCATCGCATTCAATCCCACTACGGGCAAGTCGGAGGGTCTCCTCCATGGTATACCAAAGGGTGTAGTACCTTTCGAGGCGTTACATATCGATCATTACGATCCAGGCGATAAAGAGCATCTCGCAAAACAGCACATTCTCGTCGTGATCGATTCATTTACTAAATTTACTAAACTCTACCCGACCAAGACGCTCGCGACGAGAGAAGTAGTTAGTAGCCTGAGCCAGTACTTCGCGTATTACAGTCGACCAAGGACAATTATTTCCGACCGAGGTAGTAGTTTTGCGTCCGCGGAGTTCGAACAGTTTCTACAGGACAATAATGTTTCACACATCAAAATCGCGACGGGCTCGCCAAAAGCGAACGGTCAGGTAGAGAGAGTCAATCGGGTTTTGGGGCCGACGCTATCAAAATCTATCGACGATACATCCGGTCGCTACTGGTATCGCGTCCTGGAGGAAATCGAATACGCACTAAACAATAGTGTTGGCAAAACTACGGGACAGACACCAAGTAAACTTTTATTTGGCGTAAACCAACGGGGCAAGATCGCGTATCTCGGCACGAACTGTCCCCTTCATTCTCTCCTTCGCCAGAACACCAGCAATTCACACGCTTAATCGCCAACCCAAATCAGGATTATTAAATCCCCACTTCGGTAATATATTTGGCTCTCACACAAAGTAACACACAAAACTCACAAATCTTCATTAAACATAGAAATCGATGATCTGATCAAAACACTTAACTGCAAAATGGATAAAAACTAGGGCTAGAACTTTTATGGGAGTTATCCGGGTACCCAAAATTATCCGGATATCCGGATAACCATTTGCGATGCTCGCTACCCGGGTACCCGTTATTACCCGATATTACCCGTTATTACCCGGGTAATAACGGGTAATATCGGGTAAAACGTATAAGACGAGAGTATTCACATAGTATTCCTATCATAGTGTGGAAATTGTTTTGCAGTAAATGATCACACATGAGTACTTAATATCGAGTTCAATTTTTTGTACAAATATATGCAAGGACGGTTGATATCAAATTTCAAAAGGATTGTTTAAAGAATTCTCAACTAATTTAATTTAATTGTTTGAGGGGATCTTGTAAAGTTTTAAAAAAATTAAGAAAAAACCTTCCTGATTAAAATTATTCATCCAGCATCTCGTAAGGAAACTTAATCGGACGCATAAAAAGTGAATACGAAGAATTACACCGGAACCTCTCTATATGCAACGAATCTCGTTGCCCGGGGCTCGACGTGCTCCCGTTCCGATCAAAACTCAGGAGCGTACGCATTTGCATTATATCTATATGGGGCATTCCATCCCAAGTCGGACAGTTTGAAAAACTTTTTTTTTCATTTCCTCAATTTTTTTATATTTTTAAGTACCTATCAACAGACCCTTCCTGTTGAATTTTGAGATTTTTTTGATTATCCGTTCAAAAGATGTTAAATTAACAAAAAAAACCGTTCTTTCTTTGGTATTTTGGTCATAACTTCTTTAATAATGATACAAATTTAAAGTTTTTTTTTCAAAATTTTTGTTTCTTTATGACCTTTTCAGAAAAAATACAACAAAAATATTCGAATTATTTTTGATTGGGTTTTTCGAGTTTTAAACTTTAAATCGCGTTTTTTAAAGTAAATGTCATTTTTGATTTTTTTTTAATTTTTCGTTTTAAACATCTATCTATTCAACAGTTTTTAAGACTAGTCCGATCGTGGGATCTCAATGAATAATTTTTTTTTTTGAACTTCGAAAATTAAAATTTTTGAATTTTTTTATAAATTATTATGAATACCAATTTTTGTTACTGCATAGTATTTTTTAAATAATTTAAAATTAATTTTGACACTTTATCATTGTTAACAGATTTGATGAGAAAATAACAACACTTCAAGAAGTGTATGAGTGGGCATTGAACATAAATAGTCTATACCGAATATTGCTGTCGAATTTCCGCATGAGAATCATTCAGATGCAAAAGAAAGATTTTATTTGCGAAAAAAGACTGCGAAATAAATCACAGGGGGACACAAACATTTCACTCAATTATTTCAATGAGCACCGGAAACGTATTTGCAAAGGAATTTTCTAATTCAGGAAATAATAGTATATGTAAGGTTTTCAAAAAAATACGTAAATAAATAAAAACTGTTGTTATTATTTTTCATAAACAGACTTAATGATTAATTATTAATTTTAAGGGGTCTACCCTAATTAGACACGCAAAAAAATGCCTATTTTCACGATTTTTTTTCATCGTTTCAAATTAGAAATATTAATATGACAAGTATGAGGCTTGATAAATATAATCTAGAAATGCATGAAAAAAAATTTTTTAAATTTATTTTTCGGTTTTTTATTATATGAAAATGCAGGCCAAAAAAAAATCCAAAAAAAAGATGAGTGCGCCCTGTTGACGGAATCCCCGGAGTGGATTATCTAAAAAAAAATAAAAAAAGGTTTTAGATTCAGTAAGGTCATGACTATGTCGCATATCATACGATTTTTGATTTTTTTTTAAATTGGCAAAATCGCGGCCATATATCGAAAAGTAACGAAAAATAACCTTTTTTTTATCAGTTTTTTTTTATTTAAACCAAGTTAAACTCAAAATTTCAAAAATCGTATGACATGTGACATAGCTGTCGACATAAACAATATGTGGTAAAAATTTCGTAAGCATTGATGCAGTAGTTTCCGAGATTTTTTCAACAAGCCGTACAAAAATGTCATTTCGAGAAAAACGCGACGTAAACAAAGGCAGGTAGACGGTACCGCTCCGAACGGTCACTATTAGCGCGCTCAGGTAACTAAGTAAAAGTCCCTCAAAAGTACACTTAGACTGCTCGGATGTTTACGAAAATTTAATATGATACTTTCAAATATCTATACTTTCGAAAAATGGAATTAAAAAAAAATCGATTTTTTGAAAATGGCAATTAGGGTAGACCCCTTAAGAACCTGTTAACAATAAAAAAGTGTCAAAATAAATTCTACCCACACAGCAAAATTGATCCCGGGACCATCCCGAGATAGTCCCATTCGTGTCCCACCATGATAGTACGTCTTATGAACGTCTATGGGAGGAACCGGTGAGATATTGTTCTACCCGAGATTAATATTAGATGTCTTGAGGATATTCTGTCGCAACCGTAATTAGACGATCCCAACGCACTCTCTTATAGACGTCTGTGGGAGGTAGTGGTAGGACATTGTTCCACCCGAGATTAATATATGATGTCTTGAGGATATCCTGCCATCACCGTGTGTGGACGATCGTACCGCACTCTTTTGTAGATGTCTGTGGGAGGTACTAGTAAGACATCGGTCTACTCGAGATTAATATAGGATGTCTTGGGGATATCCTGTCGCAACCGTGTTTAGACGATCCCAGTGCACTCTCTTATAGATGTATCTGGGAGGTACTGGTAGGTCATTGTTCTACCCGAGATTAATATGGGATGTCTTGTGGATATCCTGCCGTTACCGTGTGTAGACGATCGTACCGCACTGCCTTGTAGATGTCTATGGGAGGTACTAGTAGGACATTGGTCTACTCGAGATTAATATAGGATGTCTTGAGGATATCCTGCTGCAACCGTATTTGACGATCTCAGCGCACTCTATTAGAGATGTCTCTGAGAGGTACCGGTAGGATTTCGTTCTACCGGAGATTAATATAGGAGATCTTGAGGATATCCTGTCGCAACCGTAATTGGACGATCCCAACGCACTCTATTATAGACGTCTGTGAGAGGTACAGGCAGGACATTGTTCTACCCGAGATTAATATAGGATGTCTCTAGGATATCCTGCCGTGACCGCGTGTAGACGATCGTACCGCACTATCTTGTAGATGTCTGTGGGAGGTACTAGTAGGACATTGGTCTACTATAGATTAATATAGGATGTCTTGAGGATATCCTATCGTAACCGTGTTTTGACGATCTCAGCGTATTCTCTTAGAGATGTCTCTGGGAGGTACCGGTAGGGCATTGTTCTACGCGAGATGAATATAGGATGTCTTGAGGATATCCTGTCGTAACCGTGTTTTGACGATCCCAGCGCACTCTCATAGAGATGTCTCTGAGAGGTGCCGGTAAGACATTGTTCCACGCAAGATTAATATGGGATGTCTTGAGGATATCCTGCCGTAACCGTGTGTGAGCGATCCCAGCGGACTTTCTTAGAGATGTCTATAGGAGGTCAGCGATCCCACGGCGTTAGTTCCAGACTCGCCGCGAGATGGCAAAGGCTCTCACATACGGATCATGCAAATGGAATGCTTATATAGCCGAGCGTGAACACGGACATTTGACACCGAAAGGAGTCAGACCTCATAAGAGGCCATATTACAAGGAGTACTTGCTGTCTCCCTCTGTACTGTACCCATTTTATTGAAATTTAATTAATTAATTGAAATTAATTAATATTAAATCGAAATAAAAATAATTATCCACTGCTGTGTTGGCAGTCCAAGAGACGTCCCGAAGACATTCCAAAGACATCCCGGGACGGCTGTGGGACCAACCTATTGCGGTAATCACTGCGGACATTTCAGAGCCCATGGGAATCCCATGGGCCCATCCCATTACCATCACGGGACAATTGAGTCAATTGACGTAATGTCCAAAAGACGTACTTGGGACGTATCATTGCTGTGTCTGATAATTCTGGAATACCTTGGTGACGTCTTTAAGAAGTCTCGATAATATCTTATCGATATCTCCACTCTGCTGTATTTACAGTCCAAGAGACGTCTCGAAGATATCCCGGGACGAAAATGGGACGATCCCATTCCGATAATTACTGCGGACACTTTAGAGCCGATGGGAATCCCATGGGACCATCCCATTACCATCACGGGACAATTGACGTGATGTCCGAAAGACGTACTTGGGACGTATTTTTGTTGTGTGGGTAAATATCGAAAAAAATACTATACAGTAACAAAAATTGGTATTCATAATAATTTATTAGAAAAAAAAAATTTTAATTTTCATAAATCGAAAAAAATAGTAGTTATTGAGATCCCACGATCGGACTAGTCTTAAAAATTGTTGAATAGATAGATGTTTGAAACAAAAAATTAAAAAAAAATTAAAAATGACATACACTTTTAAAAACGCGATTTTAAGTTTAAAACTTAAAAAACTCATTCAAAAACACGTCGAATATTTTTGTTGTATTTTTTCTGAATGGCCATAAAAAAAACAAAACAATTGATTTAAAAAAAATTTAATTTAGACCATTATTAAAGAAGTTATGACCAAAATACAAAAAAAACGGTTTTTTTGTTAATTTAATATCTTTTGAACGGGCACTGAGAAAAAAATGGTTGAATATGCAAAATCGTTTAGTTGAATACGTGCAACTAAATATTTAGTTGTACAATCCAAATTTTTGTTGCCCGAACAATATTTTGGTCAACCGAAGCGCGGAATTATTCAAGAAACTAATTATTCAGTTAGATTAAATAAATATTTAGTTGCCCGTATTCAACTAACGATGTTGTATATTCAACCATTCCGGGAAAAAAATCATATATGATCATATATAATCATATATGACTTCGTCATGCATGATCCTGAACGAAATTAGTCTCTATACGATCATATATAATCATATATGATCGTATATGATATAGAGACAAATTTCGTTCAGGATCATGCATGACCAAGTCATATATGATTATATATGATTTTTTTTCCCGGGAAATGTACAAATACTTCGTTTATAATATAATACAAGTGTAAAATATTCTTATTATAATTATACAAAGAAGTAAAGTGCTGGCCACTAATGCCTGCAAATCTTTGAAAGAATCTTGAAAAGAATCTTTCTAAGATTCTAAGATTCTTTCCAAGATTCTTGGAATCTTGAATCTTAGAATCTTGAATCTTAGAATCTTAGAATCTTGGAAAGAATCTTTCAAAGATTTGCAGGCATTAATAGCGAGCACTGTACAATATATGCTGGTAAATGAATATAATATCCAACAAAATATATATGATGGTTATTTTGTGAATAATTACGATTACAAATATGATTATATATGATCATTCATGATGTCATGTTAAAGCATATATAATTATATAAGATTATATATGACCCTTTTTTCCCGAGATATATGATCATGCATGGGCATATACGATCATTCATGATGTCATGTTAACACATACATGATTATATATGATTATATATGACCATTTTTTCCCGGCATACATGATCATCCATGGGCATATACAATCATTCATGATGTCATATTAAGGCATATATAATCATATATGATTCAAATATGATCATATATGATTATGTATGATCAAATATGATTTTTTTTTCTCGGGATTTTTTTTTCTCAGTGGGTAATGAAAGAATTCAAGATCACCATAAAAATTCCCATTACCCATTAAAATTTTAATGTGTTATGGAAAAATTTCCATTACCCATTACAATGTAGTGTGTTGTTACGTACCGAGAGGCACGTTACAAGGATAATAATATTTAAGATAGATTGAAATGCGTTGACTTGAAAGGGGTATTGAGCATTTCGTAGTAGATTGGGCGCCTCTACACCGTCCCATACGGGCCCGGCCACTGCTGAAAAGGGTGAGGGTCTCGTCAATAATTACGCAGTCTAGTTAGAATGCATCATATAAAATAGGATTTATTATACCGTGTCACGACGGGTGACACGATATCTCAAAGTATGCAAGGAGGGCGAGCGGGGATCCGCGCGCACTGCGAACATGTACATATGAGAGAGAGAGACGGCGCTCACAATACTTGCGGCGTCTCTCGAATGAAACGGCTGACTTACGTTTGGCTGGAGCTCCAGGCTATCGCACGCTACCTGCATGTGTGTGGGTGTGTGAGTGTCGTACGGACAGAGCGAGGATCTCGAGCCGCGCTCTGGACGTCGTTCTTACTACTACACTTAAACGTCCATACACTTAACTGTCAATACTCTTAACAGTGTATACGCGCACTAGAGTCCCTATGTAGTGAGGGCGAGGAAGTATTTTCCGCGCACTCGCTGTAATGACCGAAAAACGCGTGGTCTATGATACGTCGTGAGGTCGACGGGAAATATATACACGCATGTATATATTTATCCGCGCACTCGCGAACCGATCAGCCGGTGTTTGAATACCGAGCGTTCCGTAGCACTGATGACCACGTGTACTGTCTTTCGTGGCGATTGACGAATACTTCTTGCAGCCGATTTACGTGTCGATCGCCCGTTGTTCACTCGCGATGCTTTATGCGAACTTACGATTGTTCTTATTTGCATACGTTGTTATTTATCGATATCGTTGTTGTTGATATTCTCTGTTGTTCAGTATTCGTTGTAATATAATTCCACCTCGATAACGGGAGGTTCTCATAGACGATGATTCTTTAGATTGATGATGTGCCATGATCGGGAGATCATGGGCGCGAAGGGTGATTTAATCGATGACTTTGAGTTACTTATTTTACTATGACCTTAGGGTCATAGGCACGATCTTTTAGGACGGACAAAACATTAATATCGACCCGAGACTTACGCGTCTATGCGAGCACCCCTGTGTAACGTCCCAAGATGACATACGAACGGGCGTATGCATCTTATATGGTGACGCGGGAATTACGCCGCAGCGACTGGCTGAAGGCCGGAGTATTACTCCTTGATTCACCTGACGGTGGGTAGCAAGGTACTGATTTGACTTGACAACGTTCCTCAGAACGTTGGCGAGTCAAACGAGAATTTCTGCAATTCGGCTTTTTGAAAACGGCACGTGCATGCCCTTGGTGGCCATGCACGGGCTCGCTCAAGGTGACCGAAAGGTGCCATCGACCGAAAAGACGCTGATCGCGATTTTCGACATATGGGGTGATCGTGACGCACGAGTCTCTGGAATCCGCTGACGAGAGCGCTTTAGCGCGAGATCATGAGTCCACGTCCGTTCTCGCACGAAATAGTAACGATAATGAATTTATAGGATTCATTATAGTTAATAAATTAATAAAATCTAAGCGAAAAGGGGGACGTAACACCCACCCATCCTACGGATTTGATGACGCCCTCGTCATCGGGTTTATCGATACGGCGCATTAGAGATGCAATTACATTAAAATGAGGCGAGTTTTTACGAGTCGGCGGCATACGATCAGTTGTTTACAATATCGGTAAAATACGCATACGAAAATACGAATTTTGGAACGGCGTTACGTCGAGCGTCTCTAACCCCCGTTGATCCCGAGGGTGATGTCTTGCTTGAAAATGGATCACATGTTATAGTAGGCATGATGTTCACTCTTCTCCCGGAATCACCCCAAAAATTATATTTGTAATTGAAAGAGGTAACGATTTTTCCATCGTCGGGACAATTTATTTTTGGAATTTTCCTCATTACTTTCACAAATTCTGTTCAATTCATTGATATTTCACATAGGGATTTGTTCGAAACAACCGATGTCGACGAATTCTATTTTTATGAATTTTAATTTATTTCAATACGATGACGTCCTGATCGACGTTTGATTGAACTGTTTTACGCAGAGGAATGGATTCGTGTTCAATCTGTAATGTTCTCGATTTACGTCGTAAATAAATCATTGTTCAGACGCGCCGGTAGGGCCGATTGTAGAATGTTGCAATGAGCACGATAAAATTATCTCGCCCTCCGAATGTTGGTCGTACTTGCTTTTGTGAGCAAATATCCACAATTTCAGCGAGCAGGGGAAAGAATAAAACATGGTTAAACCCGGTCCTTTCATACATTGTATCGGATTTGGTGGTTTTAAATAGATGTTGAGGATCTATTTTTTCCAAATATTGACAATTTGTTTCAGTTTTTTTTTGGAATTTATCTCAATTCAATTTATGTCAATTTACTTATTGAAGTTTAAAATTCTCATGAATTGAAGAATTAGTGCAAGTTCACTTACTTTTTAAATTGTAGTAAATTTAACAATTTCTGTCATATTATTTGGAGATCATGCGGAAGCTCGTTATCAAAACTCTGAATTTTTTTTTTGCAATTTCTCTCGTTGTTGAAATTTCATATTTTTAACATCATCTTGATGCAACGCCTCAATTACCTCAAGGGCGTTAAACCTTTTTGCAATTTTGTTGAATTTAGTGATTTAAATGTGGCCATTCTCGAATCGCATTTTAATATAAAAGGTTTTAGAAAAAATTTTACACACTGGAAAACGTGTGTTTAAATTGCTTTTGGTGTTTTGTTGCGTTACCCAAAGATTAGAGCGACAAAAAAAATTGGTTTAGTAGCTTTTATTCTTAAGTTGAGTGCAACGAAACTAATGTTGCTTTGAAGGAAATTTATATGATCCAAAAATTAAGTCGATGGGAGTTGTTAACTATTGTTAAACAAAATGAGAGGCCGATCTATCCACAAGGTCATTTTTTCCATCAATTACTCATAATTATTTTTTTCCTGTAAAATCCTAATGCACTTTTTACCCAAATGAGAAATCCAAAATTGTTCAAAATGAAAAGGAAAGGGGAAAAACGAGAGAGGGGGAGGGTGGATGATTGTGGTTAAAATGACGACGGCGAAAGAGGGACGCCCACCCCCCCTACGGATTCGGTGACGCCCTCGTCATCGGTTGATGTATTAATATTCATTAAACATTCGCTAAATTCACTTTTGTTAAAATTCAAATTCGCTTAAAAAGGGAATATTTGATGATTCCAACTCCTCTTTTTTTTTTCTATTAAACAAAATAGTATTTCGGATTCCTATATGAAGTGCGTAAAACTTTTAAAATTTTGATAAAGTTCAAATAATTCCGAGAGTAGAGAGAACAATCGAGAAAAAAAACGAAATGGTAGTCGAACCCCTCAAGTAACGCCGGGCGAAATGACGATGAAAATACGAAGCTTCAACGTAGGTTTGTGTACATAAATCATTCGTTTTTTATTTTTATTTTTGTAAAATTGTAATTTCCACACTTCATCGTCGATACTTTCAGCTTTTGGAGCGAGGGAAAAAAAAAAATTTAATTTAAAACGATAAAAAACATCATGAAGAAAAGAACAACCATTTTTCCTTGCAATAAGACGGTAATAATAATATTGGCACACAAATCATTCACGTCGCACAATAACGAACAAAAAAAAAAATTCGTGATAATAGGACATGATAAAAGGAAAGAGAGAGAAAAAAAATATAATAATAATAATAATAAAATGATCGTAATGAGGGGAAATTACAACATCTTCGAAATGAGAACTCGTCCGGAGGATCTTCGGTGTTGAGTTCCGTCGCGGCCTATTGATGAGGTCCTCGTACGGTGGCAGCCCAAGCCGCGACGAGATCGGCGAATACCCGGTGAAGATTTGGACCACCGGTCTCTTCGAAGGCGGCCCTTGATGTTGCCGTGGATGCGTTGGTCACCGTAGGCTGGATCTCGGCCATACGTGCGAGCTGGCCCATCCAGCGAATGAAGCTCGGCTCGGGGCGCACGCTGCCGATCTCTATCTTTTTTGTTTGTGTAGAGATGTGTTGCGTGGGCCGTTTACCGCGGCATACGTGGCACCTGGACAGGTCCGTCGAGGCCGACAGCGGACGTCGACGACGAGCTGACGGTGAGCGACGGCGGCTGAGCGAGCGTGCGCGCGGGCGGCTCGTCGAACGCGGGTAGTTCGGCGGTGCCGCGGACGGCTCCTTATGAGCAGCAGGACGGCCCCGATCCAAAGGAGACTCCTTTGGCACTTTAGCCTGGAGGCTATTCTCAAATTTGGCGAGGCACGCGCCCACGTGGCGCGTATAGTCCTTCCCAAGGTATTTATATAAACAGAGAGGGCACACAGCCCCTCCCTTCTTCCTCGACGCGTGAGGGATCCCTCGCTCGATGCAGGCCCCGAGATCTCCATACGATGCTGTGGGTCACGCACATGATGGGCAATTCTTCCTCGACGGACGTGGTATGGCGCCAGCACCCCTGGTGTTCGTTTGGCCCACGGTCGTGTGGGTGGATAGGCCCTCTGACCCTCCGTCGATGGCAAACGTCACTGTCGCCCGAGAGGGGAGGCCTCCGGGCCTCGCCTCGTAGTCTTCGTTTACTGTACCGCGCGGGGCGGGGGTGGCGGATGTAGCACCCCTGCCAATGGAAGGCACACACACCCGCGAGGTGAGGCTCGCGGACCTCTCTTTGCTGTCCGGATTCATCGTTGCGCGGGAGGGGAGGCCGGCGGGCCTCGCCTCTTCGCTCAAACCCACGATCGGGCCGGAAGAAGAACTCGCGGGTTCTTCTTCCTCTCGTTCTTCCTCTCGTTCAAGCCCGAGCGAGAGCATATGAGCGAGCAAGGCATCGACGCGAGGTTTTGCCTGCGTAATGTCTCGCAGATACTCGAGGAAGTCCTGCTCGCAGTATCTAATATGCGAGGCATATTGCTCGCCCCGCAGTTCCGTCGTGCAAAGAGGGCACGGGAGTTTAGAATACGCCCGTGTCCTTGTCACGACGGAGCGTCGGATGCAGGCGCGCATATCCGTGCATGTAGCGGTACCCCGCTTGCAAATCGGGCATTTTCCCTCGAGGCACATTCTCATTACACGTTGCTCCATTGTTCACCACCCGCACCGGGGGCAAGTACGAGAACGGTCTGTGTACGTTACGGGTTGACCGCAGTGTTTCCACGGAAGCATTGTTGGTTCATCCCGTGCGTGCCTTTCACGATCCGGTCCTGGGAGACTTGGCTCTCAGGCGGTTGAGGCCACACTGGGGCGCTCTGAATGTTTCTCACACAAACATCGGGCGCTCTGTGGTCTTGGCCCACGGTTATTCTTGTCGGGGAGTGACGCCCCCGCTCAATTAGTCAACCAAAGCTGCTCGTCGCTAAGGCGGGCAGCGACTTGATGGGAGGCCTGGATAAGCGATTTGAACGAATACGCTAGGTTCGTCCGGCGTTTGCGCTTACTCCTGCGGTGGAATTTGACGCCCACGACCGGCCTAGTCATAGGTTCCACTAGGAAGGAGTCTAGCTACCGTTTTGAAAGTGAGGTAGCTATTGCCCTTAAGTGGGCCAAGTTGCTGCCATTAGAACGAGGGTAGCAGCGCGGCAGAGCTCGAGTAACCACGTTCCTTCGTGGTAGCCTCTTGCACAAGGAGCCTCCGCGAGGCGTTCCCTGGTAACGTGAAGTTTCCTGAGAAACCAAGCGGCTAATTCCTGATGTCAAATGCGGCATGTCGTCCGGTGGTGGCTAGCCGGTGTGTAGAGATGGTTTGCGTGAGGCACCTCCTAGTGGGGTGTCTTGTATTGATTTTGTGCCGCCGTGTATGCCTTTAAAGGCGAGGTCACACAGGGATGGCAACTTCGGTTGTCATTTCCTTTATAATAAATGTTCACCACCCGCACCAGCACAGAGCGCACACAAAGAGCACGAAGGCTGTACTGCTATATACGTTTTTCCTTTCGACAGTTAATTCGCGGTTCGTCCGATAAACCCGCGAATGTATACACGCGCGTACGATAAACTGATAGGTTATCACGGTTTCTTCCTCAGATTCGGATTATTTCCGATTTTTACAGGGCGCACTCCCGAAGGCGAAGATATTATTTTTTTTTTGTATATAAAACTCCGACCAGGTACCAATATTTTAGCGTTACAGTTCAGAGCTCAAAGGTTTGAATTTCCGGAGATCCGAGTGCGACCAGAGTCGGATTGGTTTTGTCGCCTCGACGCTCTTTTCAAATCATCGCGTCGTCTAAATCTTTGTTTTGAGTTCGGGGAGGGATAAAAATCTCTTTCTTTCTCCCCTCCCTGTGTTCAGCGCAACATATTCTCCTTATACGAGAGAGAGAACAAGGAATAGACGACAAAGCATTCTTGGGCCCGTTATTAGGGGTGTCGTATTACCCCCTCGACCTCGAGCTCGACTCGAACTTTGTAGTTGCAACAATGTATGCCGTTGCTACGCACTCCTCCTTCCATAAGGCAACGGTGTGGGAGAGAGATGACAGGATATATCTCACAGTGTGGTCCTTTGACTTGTGAAGAAGGGGAAACTCTTCTTGCGCGAGAACATTTCCTATCTCTTTCCCGCCTATGAGTCCCGTTGACATATTTTTCCCTTCGATTTTTAACGAAGACTCTTCTGCGGTGGTCGAGGCCCGAGCGTGCGGGTGCCGTGCACGCGAGGCACCTTATCGCTCTCGAAAGAAAACAAAATTCTTCGAGCCTTCGGTGACGAAGTCCTCGGATCGCGAGACAGTATCGCGCCATGGGGCGTTCCTATGCCGTTGGGACCACAGTGAGGGGTTCCAATTCGTGTTGGGATTCCTCGATTGGAAATTAGATGTGGTCCTTACCTATCTTCCTTGAAGATGTTTAATGAGGACGTATCTTCATTGAGGATGCTCGTTATCGATTCTTATCCTAATTTGCATTATATATATAGGGGTAATTGATGTAGGAGATAAATAAATTGATTGATTTTACCCAAATAGGTTCGGCATAAATAACATAAATTGCCAAATTACACAGGGAGGAAACGCAAATTATAATAATTGAAAATACTTAGTACTTTCTTCTCTCTTTTTTCCCTTTTGAGATTTGGAAATATGGGAAATTGTGTTCTAAGATTTTTCCATTCTAAAATAATTCGATTTTATCAATAAATTTTCCAACTTTAGCCGATCGACCAAAATCCAGCACTATTCGAATAATGCGTTGATATTTTTACATATATTTTTTGAGTTTTGCCTTGGGATTTTGAATTTTGAAATTAGTATTTCCATTGTAATTCTGGTTGGAAAGTTGGAACGTATTTTAGCTATTAGATCGGGTAAATCAGAGGTCGAGGAATACCCGAGAGTTGAAATTTTAACAGTCTTTCATCTCTCTTCTCTTTTCCATTTTCCTGCTCTTCCCACGGGTTTCCCCCGACACAATTACCCACTATGATCCCAAATATAGGGATAAGATTTACGTCACTACGCAGGGAGGACGAAGAGAAACCCGGGGTCAGGTTACAGTATAATTTCTCAAACACTCCTCAACCCTCCTTGATCTCTCAATATGTAGCATTGTTGAAAATAAACAGAAATATAGAGGTCTGCCAAGTATAATGTATATAATTATAATCCTGTTTATGAAACATATATAGTATGTGTTAAAAATCGAAAGCCGTATTTTTTCTTTTTAAGCCAATTTAAAATCCTGAACGAAAATCTTTTATTGACACGATAAAGATCGAATGTTGTTCTCATACCGGAATATCGGAATTTCCGAATGATTCAGTTTGATTTGTAAATTTAATTTAATCGTCTTAACAATACATTTTATTGTAACGATTTGAATTTCCGAATTTCGAAATTAGGTTTAAATAAATTACTTGTTAAATTCCGAACATTGGGTATATCCCAGAATATTAGGAGATTCTTAATTTTGAATTTATCTTTCAGATAACGAGTTTCAGTGTATAAAATTCGCGAGGCAAAACCAAATCTACCAAGTCATTTTTCTTACTGCTTGAGTATTCGATTTTGCAATACACGAATTTTATCAAGCTTTAATTTATAATTTTTTTTTTTGACCTTATCGAATCCATTTAATTCGATATATCATGCTGAATAGCGAGAAATATTTGCTAATAATTTAACTCAATTGAACATTTCCCCAGATTGATTTGAGTCATTTTTCCCAGAATTTCAGTTCAAACGCATTCAATCTCAACCTTCCATTTTAACTACATTTCAAATTTTTGGTATTGGAGAAAAGTCGTTTTTATTTACATAGCTAGCAAGGCTAGTCGAATAATATAGCGAAAATGTAAGATTGGGATAGTAATAATTGGAAATATTTCGTACCATATTTGAAATTTGCAAATAAGGAAAATTAAATAGTTAATTATTAAAATTGAACAATATAAATTAATTTTCACTTCAGTGTATATAAACATGAGGAAAAATCAAGGTATCATATTTTTTTCGAGATCAGTTTAAACGATACAAATTTTTTTTTTCATTTAGTCAAATTGATGTAATTAATTGTAACAATTTGAATTTTGATTATCTGAATTTAAAAAAAAATTATATTCAAATCAAGCTTATTATTAAAATTAAAAAAAAAGATTTTTATCTCCATTTTAAATCTTGTAGGGTATAAATTATAAGTGACCGAATGTTTATTTTGAATTTACCCGTTTAATCCCTTAATTTAGGTAAATCACCTTGACAATGAATATTTCATTATCTGATTATAGCGCTTTGGGGCTTTAATTGATTTCTTTCATTATTATCATTATTACTACTAATAATGAATTATTATTTTTTTTTTTTTCATTAAGTTAAATATTGAGATAAATTAATTCGAAAGGTTTTTTTTTCCAAAATATTTCGTTTTCTGGAAAGATAAATATGTGTTATTAAATATAATATACATAAAAAAAACATGAACCTGGAATATGACTGAGAATCGAAATATTTTGAAAGTCCCTGGTTTCCTTGGATTAAAATAATCGAACCGAAGTTAAATCAATCGAAATCGATAGTGTGAGATCGGATGGGTCGTATTAATGAAATTTTTATATCAATCGAATTAGATTGATATAAAAATTAGAATTTCCCCAAAAAAAATCAAATTCATCATGTCAATTCGAAGATTTATTCAATTCGAATTTGAAATCAACTTTAAATGAAATTCATCATAGGATTTTTTTTATATTTATCGACTGTTCCTCACTTCGATTCAGAACTTCATATAATGTATATGATAAATATGTCTAGTCAGATATTGGATGTGTTCGAAAAATTTGGAGACACATTTGTTTAATTTTCAAAATTAAACTTGAATAAATTTTATTATAAGATTCTTAAATTTCAATTCGGTTATTTTAGATTTCCCGCTCCAATTCGCTGGCTTTCACGCAGTTGAATTATGAATACATCGAAGCGAATACTAACTAGATGAATGACCGATTAAGGAAATCTGGACACAAATTTTACTTTTCCTTTTAAATTGAATTAATCAAGCTGGATCGATTTAAATGTTAAAATTTTGCACAAAAGTATAACTTATTGTATGAATCCGAAATTTTATTTATTTAGATTACTAAATTGACTCTAAATGAACTTAATTATTATATTCTAAATTTTGATTTACTTTTTTTTTATTTTCACGCTTCAATTTTTGAAATTTCGTGTAGCGAATCGAATGTTGCATGTGTACCAGAATTTGGAAACCGTATTTCCATTTCCATTTCCTGAATTTCCTAAATTTCTTGAAAATGAAATTAAGTCAATCAAATTGAATCGAATGAATCGTCGGAAATTTTTTTTTAATAAAAATATAGTGTATTATCTGAATTCGAATTTCATTTATTTGGATTCCGAAATCGGATTTGAATAACTCTCATCATAAAACTCCTAAATTTTCACGGGAGAATTTAAAAGGGGATATTTAGTATTAACGAGACCAGCATCCTCTCAGGAGCGCGTGGTAGAGGCAGTATCCCACCGCTGCCACCAAAACTTGTTACGTACCGAGAGGCACGTTACAAGGATAATAATATTTAAGATAGATTGAAATGCGTTGACTTGAAAGGGGTATTGAGCATTTCGTAGTAGATTGGGCGCCTCTACACCGTCCCATACGGGCCCGGCCACTGCTGAAAAGGGTGAGGGTCTCGTCAATAATTACGCAGTCTAGTTAGAATGCATCATATGAAATAGGATTTATTATACCGTGTCACCACGGGTGACACGATATCTCAAAGTATGCAAAGAGGGCGAGCGGGGATCCGCGCGTACTGCGAACATGTACATATGAGAGAGAGAGACGGCGCTCACAATACTTGCGGCGTCTCTCGAATGAAACGGCTGACTTACGTTTGGCTGGAGCTCAAGGCTATCGCACGCTACCTGCATGTGTGTGGGTGTGTGAGTGTCGTACGGACAGAGCGAGGATCTCGAGCCGCGCTCTGGACGTCGTTCTTACTACTACACTTAAACGTCCATACACTTAACTGTCAATACTCTTAACAGTCTATACGCGCACTAGAGTCCCTATGTAGTGAGGGCGAGGAAGTATTTTCCGCGCACTCGCTGTAATGGCCGAAAAACGCGTGGTCTATGATACGTCGTGAGGTTGACGGGAAATATATACACGCATGTATATATTTATCCGCGCACTCGCGAACCGATCAGCCGGTGTTTGAATACCGAGCGTTCCGTAGCACTGATGACCACGTGTACTGTCTTTCGTGGCGATTGACGAATACTTCTTGCAGCCGATTTACGTGTCAATCGCCCGTTGTTCACTCGCGATGCTTTATGCGAACTTGCGATTGTTCTTATTTGCATACGTTGTTATTTATCGATATCGTTGTTGTTGATATTCTCTGTTGTTCAGTATTCGTTGTAATATAATTCCACCTCGATAACGAGAGGTTCTCATAGACGATGTTTCTTTAGATTGATGATGTGCCATGATCGGGAGATCATGGGCGCGAAGGGTGATTTAATCGATGACTTTGAGTTACTTATTTTACTATGACCCTAGGGTCATAGGCACGATCTTTTAGGACGGACAAAACATTAATATCGACCCGAGACTTACGCGTCTACGCGAGCACCCCTGTGTAACGTCCCAAGATGACATACGAACGGGCGTATGCATCTTATATGGCGATGCGGGAATTACGCCGCAGCGACTGGCTGAAGGCCGGAGTATTACTCCTTGATTCACCTGACGGTGGGTAGCAAGGTACTGATTTGACTTGACAACGTTCCTCAGAACGTTGGCGAGTCGAACGAGAATTTCTGCAATTCGGCTTCTTGAAAACGGCGCGTGCATGCCCTTGGTGGCCATGCACGGGCTCGCTCAAGGTGACCGAAAGGTGCCATCGACCGAAAAGACGCTGATCGCGATTTTTGACATATGGGGTGATCGTGACGCACGAGTCTCTGGAATCCGCTGACGAGAGCGCTTTAGCGCGAGATCATGAGTCCACGTCCGTTCTCGCACGAAATAGTAACGATAATGAATTTATAGGATTCATTATAGTTAATAAATTAATAAAATCTAAGCGAAAAGCGGGACGTAACAGTGTAATGGAAAAAAATTGCATTACCCATTTAAATTTTAATGTGTAATGGAAAATTTTCAATTACCCGTTAAAATGTAGTGTGTAATAGAAAAAATGTCCATTACCCATTAAAATGTAGTGACCCAGATAGAACAAGAAAGTATAATATACGTATATTACATGTATATATGTATATGAGATGTATACGTCTATGATATACCTGTATTAGACATATACTATACGTATATTGTGGGTCTATGAAATGATAATAGTGAAAGAATTTCATATACGTATAATTTACGTACTTTATACCGTAAGCATTTGACATCGAATTATATACGTTTATTATATGTATATGAAACATGTACTTCACGATAAAGATGAATATGACGTATTATATACGTATATTGGACGTGTTTTTTTCTACATATCTCGGTAGAATTTTGTACATCTCATATACATATAATATATGTTAATTATCTTGCAATTGCGATTCTTAGATCTAAAGCAGTTCAGTGAACGTATAATATACGTATTATACGTTCATTGAATAGCTTGAATTAACTTATATTATATGTAACATATATTATATGTATATGAGATGTACAAAATTCCACCGAGATATGTAGAAAAAAATACGTCCAATATACGCATATTTATACGTATATTGGACGTGTTTTTTTCTACATATGTCGGTGGAATTTTGTACATCTCATATACATATAATATATGTTAATTATCTTACGAATGCGATTCTTAGATCTGAAGCTGTTCAATGAACGTATAATATACGTATATTAAACATCATTATACGTTCATTGAATAGCTTGAATTAACTTATATTATGTGTAAGTAGTATTGGTACCCGTATGGCGCGCCCCACTCCCATCCGCACTCCTACCCCCACCATGCGGCTTCCCCCACCACTCCACTTTTCCCCCACCACATTACGAAGTGGTAGAGAAAAAGTGTGGTGATGAGGTTGATGGCGAGGGGAAGGGTGAGGATCGGCGGGGGCGTCGTACGGGTACCAACGCTTTTTTAAGAAAAGAAACAATATTTAAAAAAAAATTACTTACCGAGACGCCCACGATGATGATGATGATGATGATGATGATGATGATGATGAAGAGACTCTCACACACACACACACACACACACACACGCACACACGCACACCTGCACATTTCTTATTCTTCCGCCAATCCAACGACCCCCTCATCCGGATCGTTTTCGTCATACGCTGCATCTTCCAAGTCTAATAAGTTATGGACGATGCGCCCAATGTCAATGTTGTTTTCATCGCGGAGGCGTACGCGAAGAACGCCCATACCACAATCACGGGACATTATGCGTCCTTGCACACTATTTAGCCCCAAGCACACCAACTCGACCGCTTCTCGGGCCCCCTCGTCATCCCGGAGCCCCTCCATTCCCCGCAATTCGCACTCGATTAATAGTGCAGGCACTAATGCAAAATACGGTTCGGGGAAGTAGAGGGAGAAGCTCCAGTAGAAGTCTGACTCGCCAATATCGACAAGCCAAACTTCCGTATACCCCCGATCGTCCATGTATATAATTTCTCCGCGGTACACTGCAAAGTTTTTTACCACGATGCACGAGGCGCCGGGAACAAGCTCGTGCCCCTCCATGAGCCTTCCCCCCAGTTCCCCCAAATAAAATTCCTCGATCATATATTTTATTTGTTGATAAACAACGGCCATAATCTCCGTATGGAGATTCACCCCGCAACCGCTCACGGCACCCACGACTAGCCCGATAAATTCTTCCGGGTGAACATTTAAATCAATTCGCGGATACATCTCGATTTTAATACTTTTAAGCGCGATGTTATCCCAACAGTGATTGAATTAAGACTGAAGCTGCGTCCCAAGACATAAAGCCTCTCATCACCGGACAAAAAGATGCTCAAGCGCTCAAAAATCCTTGTCAGCAAAATTGCACGTGCATATCCCCGAATGCACTCGCTGAACGAAGCAGACAAAGAATCTCCCGAGTGCATACAGAAATTATTATTTTTATGCGAGCATATCATTCGCCGAATTTGAACGTGAGCGCGTTTCATCACTTTTATCAAAGAGTTCGAGGGGATTTTTAAAATTATTTTTTTATTACTATTGCAGCCTGGGATGTATATGAAAGAATAATAAGGAATATTATAAGCGATATTATGCATTAAAATTTTATGAAATAATTTCATTTTTTTTACGGTAAATTGAAAAATACATACTTTCGCTTATATTCTATAAAAAAAATGCATCGATGATTTCAATTTGTTTTTTCACATATTTATTATTGATTCGCAGTCAGCTCACTTCTTTCCGGTGTTTACATATAAAATCGAAGAAAAAATATTTATACATTGTTATTCAAAATCCTCGATTAAAGTTGTTACACTTTCAACGATTTTGTCTTTATATAATGTTATTATTTCGCGGAGCGCTAATTCCAAAAAATTTTCTCCAAATTTGGGATAGTCTTTTTTCAATTTCTCACCGATTTCCATCAGTATTTTAGATACGCTGTCTTTTGATCCCAGGAACTCTTCCACGGCCGCACGTTCGGTTGCTCTTCCGCCCAGGTGTCCACGGATATATGATACCACCTCACTTATGCAGTCGCTTATCGCTGCGGTGTCTCGTTGTAATCTTTGTATGTGTGTGTCAATACACTTGCTCGTTTCCACGAGAGTTTGGAATGTTTGATGCAGCAAAGTGATATTTGGCGAGTAATTTGGCCGTGCTCGTTTTGCTGACAAATTTCCTGTTTCCTCCTTGACCCTCTCGCTGCATGCAAAACACACGGCTCTCTGCTGATAGCACGTGGTCAATAGCACGGTGAATACGCCATTATCCATCTTCGTTCCGCACATTCTTTCAGCTTCGATACCCCAGGCATTGAAGTATCGTTCGATTCGGGGATAATCGTTTTTAAATGTTTCCCAATCCTCCACTCCAAGCGTCACACCGGCGAAAGAATTTGCCAAAATCTTGACAACCAGAGTGAGATCACCTCTCACCAGCGATAATTCAAATCCCGATGTTATTATTTTTCCGTATGATCTATTTAATCCGTATAGCGTACTTGATGCGAGATGCGGCGAAGTAACGCGTCTTTCAACGTTAGATGCTACGATATTTTCCATTTCAGGTTGCTTTTCGTTCGCTCGTGATTTCTTAAATGATATCAAATCGACAAATCGCGCTGCTTTTAAATCATTTCCCCCTCTACTTCGAATATCACGCGATAATATTTTTAAATTTTTATTCGCAATTGTCGATTTTCTTTGATATGTATAAATTTCGCCGCTGCTGCCAATAACTATAGACAGTTAGCCAGTCACACGTGCATATATTTTTTCAGGGACAATAAATACAATGGCGGCGATAAATCAAAAGAAATGCTTGTCTCAGGATTTATCATATTACCGTCTCGAGACCATCGCAAAATCATTCAAAGTTTGCTATTGTCTCTGGTTCTTGAAAATTTATATTCCGCTCTGCAGCAAATTTTTTTTAATTCGGTAATAAGGCCGTATCTTCGTGGTTATGGCTGGGATCGATTTTGAATCCTGGGATTATAATACCATCAATATATCCTCTTTCCATTGATATTCTTAATTCAGGGCTATCGATCCTTATTTTCAAAGGAGGGGTGAATTTTCAAAAATGGGAGAAAAATCCCTGTATCTTCCAGGGTTCAAATGGGATCGATTTTGAATCCTGGGGTTATAATATCTCCAGAACCTCCTCTAACCATTGGAAGTGTCATTTCGAATACTCGAATTTTTTAATGTAATTTTTTGTATTTTTTCAGCAAAAAAGCGTTTGCAGCGCTCTAGCGCCCTCGCTATCCTTCTCTACATTACGATAACATTCCTTGACCATCTTTTGTGGTGTGAGGAAAAGTATCATCGAGAGGGAAGCCGTGGCCGCTGCTCGCTCTCTCTCTCTCTCTCTCTCTCTCTCTCTCTCTCTCTCTTCGTCAGACTCTCGCACGCGCTCTTTCTCACTCACTCGCGTCTATATCCTTTCTTAATACATGCACGGCCATTATGAATTTGCGGTCGGCCATCATGGAAGTGATAAAAGTTATCGCACTATACTCTCTTGTATATAATGCGCTGTACCAATCATCGCCGTGAATTAGTCAGCGGCCATCATGAAACTGATAGCCCTTATCGTATGCGGTTTTTTAAATTCGAGGATCGCAGCCATCATTTTTATTTGCCACGCCTTATAAATGCGCGAATACATGAATATCGATATTCATGAATGAAAATATAATACAATTGGGGAATTTATGGTAATTATTAAGTTTTTAGAGCCTGCACATTTGCTACGAATATTAATTACGATAAAAATGAAACCGATTATTTGGCTTCATGAAGATTTATCGGTAATATTCTTGTAAAAATAATAATTTTTCCCCGACTTTAATACAGAGGAGTGTCGTTGTTTAATTTTATTCACACTGATTCTTCAGGTTACATTTTGACACCTTCGAAACTGCAGTGAAATGAGCTCATTCTTTTATGCTATGGATGCTTTGCTTACGATTATATTTCAGCATTGAAGAATAGCCCTACCAATACGTTCTTTTCTTTACAATAAGAAAGGACACGTATATAAAATAAAATTTCTCCTCTGATATTCCTGCCATTAAATGTTGGAGACTCTATCAAAACTCGACAGTTGATTTGCAACCGACATCGCAAACGTTTCTTTTTCATCATGGTGCGGATTATACAGCGTAGCATCCTTCTTAATTTATTACGCTATTTAATTGATCGAAACCCGCGCTTGGCTACAAAATGGCCTTTTGAAAATTACAAAATGATGATTAATTATATGCACGCTCGTGTTGTTCTCCGAAAAATTCGTGGTGCATTATACGATTGCTCGAAAAGTCAAATTCTCAAGGCATTCAACGCAGGGTATTTTCAATCTCAACCATTGATCGATTCGTTGGTGAGAGTAATTCGAAGACGGGGATGGTCTTCCGATCCATTATTTCAACCGATATTCAGAGAACGCCGTAAGTTTTTTGTAATTTTTCTATTATTTATACGCGTGTGACAGTTGATTTTTTCTTACTTGAATTTTATATAATTCAATAGTGTATCGGTATGAAGATATGAGTTTGGTTGATGCGGAGACATACGATTTCAACGTGGAAGGTAAATCTGATTCGGAACATGAGAGCGATGAAGCCGATGAGACTAAAGAATTTTGGCTCGATGCGTCGAAAAATCGCTACCGTCCTCACGATTTATTGATAGAGGATTCATGTCATCATCCGCGCAATCTTGCGTTAGCAGGCCCATCATGGGCTAGATCTCCACCACCGCCACCACCTTCCTCAAGCGACTCATCAACAAGTTCCTTTCCAAATTACGAAAGTGACGGCGAGGTTGAAGTCGTCATGTTAGAGGACGATGAAGAAGAAGACAACGCGGAGGAAATGGAAGAAGAGGAAGAAGAAGAAGAAGAGGAAGAAGAAGAAGAAGAATCCGATGTTGATTCAGGTTTGATATTTATCTTTTTTTTAATTCATATAAAAAAATAATATTTACATAAAAGAGTAAATATTATTTGACACGAGGCGTGGTTATATAAATATTTTCCTAACATATATATATAGGATATTCCTCGGAAGAAGCTCCGTTAATATTGGGTGATCAAGTGTTGCAAAGATATCATCCTTTGATGATCAGAAGAGCAGTAGAGCAAGAATACGCAATACAAAATCACTACCCCGATGCTGCCGATGGCTTCGAGTGGTAGGAGTATATATCTTTTATTGTTTAATTTCGATAAGTTATTTAACATTCTATTTGCATAATAAAAATATATTTTTTCGTTTTATTACAGATATTCAAGTTGGAGGTGGTGCTGCCGATAACAATGATCGCGACGAGGGGGATATTTTACCTCCGGGGCAGCGATTCATCATTGTCTCTGAAGATACGTGCTATCTTCGCCGTTTTAAAACCCGTGGACGGCGAGTCAGTTTTCGCGTACGACCACCCCCTGCGAACACCGAACACTTATCGTGGTTAGATGGCGCGATACGAGATGTACTCACGCATCTCACGAACTCTTGTCAACCACATGATTACGCGGGGATGACCTTCACAGCACCAGCTTTAACTCATGGACCAGCTTGGATTTCTTTTCGACCGGTGCGTGAATTTTCAGCGGATAATATTTGGACGCTCATAAATGACATTGCGCAGAGTGCTCGAGAATTTAGATTGGATGAGGGTGTGTGTGAAATGACGGTGAGTGTGGTACGCGGTGTCGAGGGGGCTGCGGGTAATCGCCTCATGCACGAGGGTGTCGCTAAACGCTTGATTCTGCAAATTCATAATCGCGATAATTTGTGTTTACGCCGTTCGATCGTTGCCTCGCTGGTTTACTCTCAACGGGGTGAGGTTCGATCGGGTGAATTGCAGAAAAATTGGCAGAAAATTCGGGATGGTCGTCGAGAGTATCAACGCGTCAAAGCTCTGGAACTTGTACGTAATGCCCGCGTAAAAATACCGGAGCGGGGATGCGGTATACGCGAAATTCGTAAATTTCAAGAATACTTGGCGCATGAAGCCATCGCGATTGTAGTTTACGAATTTTTGACTTTTGGAAAACGCGTTCAAGCTCTTTATGATGGACGAGAAATTGTAACCGATGCACGTGGGTATATCGAGCATGAGTTGTACATACTTTATTACGAACGCTCATCGCATTTTCAACCAATTCTTAATCTTGCCGGGGCTTTAGGTAGTCGAGGTTTTTGCGTGAATTGTAACACCAAATACACGCGAGTACGCGAGCATCGCTGCTCCAAACAATGTCCTCGTTGTAAATCGGTGGCATGCAGGAGCGATAGAGCCGTGCTCAAGGAATGTGCTGATTGTAATCGCGTGTTTTTCGGGGATGAATGTTTTGCGCTGCATAAGCTCCCGAAAAATAGTAGAGGACGAGGTTGTCGCGCTAAACGCGAATTGAGCGTATGTCAGGCTTTAAAAGCATGCCGTGAATGTAATCAACTAATTAAAAATTCATCCAAGCATGAGCATGTATGTGGAATGATTTTTTGCACTATGTGCAAATTTATGCGCTCAACTTCGCACCAGTGCTATATTTCTCCTGTTAAAGGAACTAATGATTTAAACCCTGTTGTGACAAAAAAAGAAAAAAATCTATCACTGCAATTTATTTTTTATTATTTCGAAACACAGCAACATTCTCGTTTACCAGGCGATAATTCGACACGTGTACACGAGCCAAATCTTTGTACCGCGCAGCGAGTATGTTTGACGTGTCTCGATGATCTTGATATAGAAAATCCGTGTTCTATTTGCGGTCAACGCGAATTTGTATTTTCAAACGAGCCCATTGCCGCTCTCGTAGATCTGGCTATTAATTCAAAATTCTCAAAAATCATATGCATTGCGCACAATGCAAGGGGCTTCGATGGCCAATTTATTCTTCGTTATCTTATCGAGAATAAAAAGACTCAAATGCCAACGTTAATAATGAATAGTACGAAAATTATCTCCATGCGTGTCGGAAATATTACTTTTCTCGATAGTTCAAATTATCTTCCTATGTCGCTCAGCGCACTACCAAAAGCATTCGGTTTCGCTGAAACAGTTACAAAAGGAACGTTTCCTCATTTATTCAACTTACCGGAAAATCAAAATTATATCGGTTCGTTACCATCTCTCGATTGTTATTCGCCCGACACGATGTTCTCAGAGGCTCGAGGAAATTTCTTGGAATGGTACAATGAAATGAAGAGCTCGGAATATCAATTTGACTTTGCTAAAGAATTTGTGCATTATTGTCGCACGGATGTAACGGTTTTAAGACGCTCGTGTTTGGCATTTCGAAAACTTTTGATTCAATGCGGAAACGTTTGTCCTTTTGCTGAAAGCTGTACAATCACTTCTGCATGCTCGCTTGTATTTCGTAAAAATTTTTTGCAACGCGATCGCATAGCTATTTTGCCACCCGGTGGATACCGCTGGGGCGATAAGCAATCTCGCAAGGCCGTTTCGTGGCTCATATGGCTCGAAAGAGAACGTCATCGTATTATCATACATGCTGGACGTGCGAGAGAGTATCGCCCTCCCGCGGGGTTACCCCCTGTGGATGGATACTACGAAGAAAACGAAGCCGGCATTCGTCACGTGCTTCAATTTCACGGTTGTTTTTGGCACGGCTGCCCTCGATGTTATCGTATAAACAGAGACAAACAATTAAAATTCGGTGATACGATGGATGAGCGATACGAACATACTGTAACTATATCGGCACGAATTAGAGCGCAAGGATATGTATTGGAAGAAATGTGGGAATGTGAATATGACGAATTGATAAAAAATAATGACGAGATGCGTGAGTACGTGGAAAATCATCCCATGGTAATTCCTCATCCGCTCGATCCACGTGATGCTTTTTTCGGAGGGAGAACGGAAAATTTTGTAAAATTGTACGATATAGAAGTCGGGGAAAAGATAAGATACGTGGATGTTTGCTCGCTGTATCCGTGGGTGTGTAAGACGGGAAAATTTCCGGTCGGACATCCGAGCATATATGTTGGAGATGAATGTCGTGAAATTATAGGTCCAAATAACGAGCTTGATCGTGTTGAGGGTCTCGTCAAATGTGTCGTGCTACCTCCAAGAAATTTCTACTTACCTGTGTTACCATATCGCGTGCGTGGAAAATTATTATTTGCATTGTGCAGAGCATGCTGCGAAAGTATGAATAATAATCAAAATTGTATTTACGATGATCCTAACGAACGCACATTTTCCGGTACATGGGTCGTGGATGAATTGCGAAAAGCTGTTTCTCTCGGGTATACGATCACTCGGATCGAAGAAATTTGGCAATACGAAATTGCGCGTTATGACCCCATAACGCGAAATGGCGGTTTATTTACCGAGTATATCAACACATTTTTGAAAATAAAGCAGGAAGCGAGTGGGCCACCGTCGAATAGCGCTGATGATCCTAGTGCGATTACTCGCTTCATCGCATCTTACGAGGAAGCCGAGGGTATACGGCTCGATCCAGGTGCTTTGCTTTCGAATCCGGATCTTCGCTCACTCGCTAAACTCGCGTTAAATTCATTTTGGGGTAAATTTGGCCAACGCGAGAATCAGCCTACTACAGCGATTATTTCAACGCGAAGCGAGCTCATGAATTTGCTTACGAGCCCTGAAATCGAAGTCGTTGGCATATTACCGATCAATCATCATGTAATGTATGTCAATTATATAAGCACGCGTGCGGCTATTCGACCGTCCTTAACATCAAACGTTGTGATTGCTGCTTATACGACGGCGCAAGCGCGTCTTAAATTGTACACATATCTCGAGGGACTTGGACGTAGAATATTGTATTGTGATACTGACTCGTGTATTTATGTAAGTCGCGAAGGTAGCGGGGAATACGAACCTCCGAAAGGTGAGTTTCTTGGTGACCTCACGGATGAGCTAAATGAACATGGTCGTGGTTCATATATTTCCTCGTTTGTATCAGGTGGACCAAAATTCTACGCATTTATCGTTCGAAAACCCGATGGCACAACGAAAGAGGTTTGCAAGGTTAAAGGTATTACGTTAAATTTTGCAAACAGCCTTCATGTAAATTATAAGGCTATTCGCGAGTTCGTGACAGGTGCGCGAAATACTCCTATTGAGTTGAAATTTGACGCGATTCGTCGCACGCCGTTTCATAGAGTCGTTACACGGGTAGAAAAAAAGAAATGTATCCCTGTAAATGTAAAGCGCCATAGACAGGGAAATTATGCCACGCTTCCTTACGGGTTTTGTCAAAATAATACTTAAACATATATTTTAAAAATATTGAACATAATATTTAATAATATTGTTATTGTAAAAAAATTGTAAAATTAAAAATGTACATTAATATATGTATAAGAGTATATGTATATAGGAATAAAAAAAATATATAAAACCATAATTAAAATTTTGGTTCCTACTCCCCTGAATGTGCGAGCTCGTATAATACGCTACGCAAGAAAATAGAGGTTGCGCCTATGCGGCCGCTATCCTTCTTGCTCCCGCGGAAAGCATAGCGAGAAAGTTTCATTCTCGCGTAGTAGCTTGCCTCCCGCACCGCGCTTCCTCTGACGCCGTATATCCTGCGCGGCAGCCATCATTGTTCGCGTGACGTAGCACCAGCAGCATACCCCCTACACCGCGTTGTCCGGCGCCATGCCGTCCGACTGGGATATTCGCACGTGGTAGCATACGCTGCTCGCTCTTTCTCTCTCTTTCTCACATTCGCTCCTTCTCTCTCTCTCTCAATCTCACTCGCGCGATGAGACTTTATCATGAAAGCGATAGCTCTTATCGCATACAGACTTTTTAAACGCTGAGAACGCGGCCATAATGAAATTACTTTTATTCATCACGCCCATTGAATACGCAATAATGCGATAATCGATCATTCTTCAATGAAAATCGCGGAATTTTTGCAAATTATCAAGTTTTTATATCCGACTTTATTATCACGGATATTAATTGCTGTAAAATAAAAACCATTAATCAAAATTTATTCATTTCACCAATAATATTATCTGTTTCTCTTGCGGGCGCGCGTCTAATGAGCTTGCAAAGCCGCGCGCATTATAAGCTCATATTCGCGCTTATATAAGCTTGCAATTCCGCGCGCGTTTGAGCTTTTAAAAGCGCTGATCATATAAGCTCGTACCGCGGTCCCGCCGCCGCCGCCGCCGCCGCCATGTAAGCTTATTTAAATAGTCATTCCGTAAATAAATTGCACAGTCGCGATTATGGATACACGCTGGAAACATCCATGGACCTCAATGATATGTGGTCCCACGGGATGTGGAAAAACATATTTTGTAAAAAAATTTTTTAAATACATACGTGAAATGACGGATGTACGATTTGAACGCGTGCTTTTTTATTACTCGGAATGGCAGCCTGGTTATACGGAATATGGGGAAAAAATTGAATTTCGCGAAGGATTACCCCAGTCGGCGAATGATCAACGCCCGAAACTCATCGTCATCGATGATCTCATGCGCGAAGCTTCGAATAATAGCATCGTCGATTTATTTACAAAGGGTAGCCATCATAAAAATCTCAGCGTAATTTATATCACGCAAAATCTTTTTCATCAAGGACATGGGCAGCGTGATATATCATTGAACGCAAATTATATCGTCGTATTTAAAAATCCACGAGATCGCACGCAAATTCAGCATCTCGCGCGACAGGTGTGTCCGGAAAATCCGCGATTCGTCCAAGAGGTGTATTTTGATGCGACTGCAGCGCCTCATGGGTATCTATTGTTCGATCTCAAACAATCTACACCAGATAATTGTCGTTTCCGCGCCTGCGTATTTCCCGATGATGAGTATCATTATGTATACGTACCACGAAAAGAAATAAAAATACGAGACTCTAGCCGCGATGTACCAGTAATGCGGCTGTAATGGCTGAGCAAGGAGCTCTCGGGAAAAAACAGTGCATTATTTTACACGCATTGTGTTATCTCACACAGACGTAATTGCACACGATTTTGCGCGTAGCTGATACGTCTTTGATACGAAGCATATGCGAGTGTGCGTTGAATGTTTTACGCGGAAATGTGAAGCTCAATGATCGCCAACGAAAACGTTTGCGCCGTCATGCTACGCTTCTTCGTCGTTTAGCTGAAAAGAAAGGAAGTTGGGTGGGAAAACGGCGATTAATTGCAAAAAAACAAAACAGTTTGACATTTTTCAAAAATCTGTTAATTCCTGTTTTGCGGTATATTAATCATGGAGCATGCTAGAAAAATGGTTCTCATCTCTCATGATAATATACAGAGACTAGGCGAGCGAAAGTCGCTGCAAGGAAACGCTGAGTCAGCTACACAGCTGAGCGGCAACACCGTGCAGACCAGTGGAACACCGCTCTCGCGCCTCGATACAGAAATGCATGAAATATTAAACTCTGATCTGTACGAGAGCGAGAGAGACAAGTGGAGTGCTTATCTGCAGGTTTTACAGCGTTACCTTCGAATAGCCTTGGCTTCACGTAACGACAGCGATGACTCGAACAATGACCCGACGAAGGATGAGGCCAGTGTGAAAATATCGAAAATTCGCGAAGATAATATCAACGCTGGTAATACGGCATTAATCGATGCCGTTAAATCCCAATTGAACGATACACTGATTATCGATAGTGTACCGAAAAAATTTCGAACAAAGGCAAAATTATTATTGCGCAATTTGCATAGAAATACTTCACCCAATAAAAAAATCAGTTGGGACAGGAATGGCGCGGTTCCCATTGGTGGTACGAGAATTCCAAATTCAAACATCGTTGATCTCGTGAATGACGCTATGCGTGCGAGAAAAAGGGCAAAATCTGAGGGCAGAGCTCACTTTGCCGAACACCTCCGGAAGATACAGATGCCGCAGGAGTTTATAGGAAATCCGGAATTGTTGCGAGAGGAGGCTGCCCCCTCAGCTGTGACTTCGACACCGCGTAAGCGTCTCATATTGCCAAAGACGGTCAAGAACATTGGCCTCAGTAGCAGCAGCAGCAGCGATAACGACGGCGAGGGAGAGACAAGCGGCACTGCATTTTACACCGGACCAGCTGAGGAATCGGATGACAAGGAAGTAGATAAGACGCTCGCGAATCAGCAAGGCCGTGGACATCAGCTGCCGGATAATAACAAGCCGAAAAGACGACGCCTTGCTTGGACAACGCTTAAATTATGAAGATCCTTGATAAAATTTATCACGATCCTGCTCATCCTGCATCCTTTTCCCGCATGCAAACTCTTAAACATGCCATTATCGATAAAAGAATCAATAAGAAAAATATATTGCCATGGCTTGAGTCACAAGATTCGTATAACTTGCATCGATTTGTACGGCGTAAATTTCCTCGTCGTACATATAATGTGAGTAATATCGACGATGTATGGGAGGCAGATTTAGCCGATCTTCGATCAATCGCAACGTATAATGATAATTTCGTATATCTCTTGGTAGTGATTGATGTATTGAGCAAGTACGCTTGGGTCGAGCCGTTGAGCGATAAAACGAATGTCAATGTTTCCCGAGCTTTTGCACGAATACTCGCTCGTAGTAAAAATAGAGTGCCTCATCAGCTGCAAACTGATCGTGGCAAGGAGTTTATCGGACCACCTTTTCAGGAATTTTTGAAGAAAAAAAATATTTCTTTTCGCACGGTGCGTAATCCCGATGTAAAAGCTGCGATCGACGAGAGATTTAATCGTACGTTAAAAGAAAGAATGTGGCGTTATTTCACACATACGCGAAACAAACGTTACATCGATGTGTTGCAAAAAATTGTAAATGCCTATAACCATGCACGTCACAGCGGAACAAGATTACAACCGACAGAGGTGACTTTAGAAAACGCCGCTGAGGCGCGAAAAAATCTTGCTCGACGATACGCGCATAACCGAAAAAATAAAATGCCTAAATATAAGCTGGGTGATGTGGTACGAATCAGTAGTGCGAAAGCAGCATTCGCGAAAGGATACGAACGTGGATGGAGCAACGAATTATTTAAAATCGATCGAATATCCAAAAATCGTAATCCAATCGTGTATATTTTACGCGATCTCGATAACGAAATTATCGACGGTATTTTTTATACCGAGGAATTGACACGTGTTCGCGAGAGGCAACAGTAAAACCCGATATTAGACAGCATGAATTTACGAGAAAATAATTTTTTCTTTGTCGTATTACCGAGTAACAGTAGTATGGAATACTTTCCGGATAATATGACGACAAAATATACCACAAAATTACCGAGACAATTACGATTGGAAGGAGATTGGGCGGTTTCGCTAGCAGAAATTAGCTACCCAATGACCTTCCTCCATATTCCCCTATCGGAAAATAGAGTAATCGTCGAAGACGGAGACTACGATAAATCTGGTCGTAATGAACATACGAGAAGAGCAATAAAGTTCGATATCGTGCCCAGCGGGGTATATTCCTCTATCTAAACTAACATGTGTATACGGCCATTTTTATTTCAAACTCGAGCCCAACGGTCGGGTTAGAGTTTCACGAATATGCGATGATTCGCGCTATCATGATTTTCGTGTATCTCCGATTATAGCGCAAATGCTAGGACTGGGTGACCAGGCTCTGAAAAATCTGGCTTTAGGGCCGAAGCAATCGTTCCAAGGTCCGCATCCCGCATCGCTTTCTCGAGCTATCCCGGATAGTTTATTTATCTATTCGGATATATGTGAATCGAGCATCATTGGCGATGTACAGGCGCCATTATTACGCGTCGTACCAGTGGACGGAGTAGGAGAATATGGCACAACCAGAATAAAATATTTTCCCGCACCACGCTATATCCCTCTTATTTGCAATAATTTGCACACGATCGAGATCGATATAAGGGATGGGTTTGGCAAACCTGTACCATTTGAATACGGAACGTTGACGGTGACGTTGCAGTTTAAACGACTGCACTAACAAGTCTGTATGGAGCAATATTATTACGACGGCGGCGAGATTCATAGCGGTGATCTACAGATCGGCTTGGGTCGACGAGGATACGGCGGAATTAGCCACGTTTACATTGGCACACCCAATCAGCGCGGTCACGGGATCGGAAGCTTCTTCGGAGGGGTTTTTCGTCGTGTTTTACCACTCCTGCGCAAAGGCGCGACAGCTGTGGGTAAAGAGGCGATGCGTGCCGGTGCAAATATCGCCGGGGATATGCTACAGAGAGATATGACGCTTAAAGATGCTTTTCGCGCAAGAGTGCGTGAATCAGGAAGTAATTTGAAACGGAAGGCCGAGGAAAAAATTGACCGATTGATGCAGGGATCGGGATATAAGAAGCGGAAAATTTCTCGCACCCGACATTCGACCAGTAGACGTGTTAAGCGACGTGTCTCTCCGAAAAAGAAGAAGAAAATCAACAGCACGAAAAAGAAGACGACGTTGAAAAAAAATAAAAAAATAAAGAGAAAAATTCAACGGACTGTAGCTGATATTTTCGCGTAAGCAAAAAATGGCTTTCCTACATGCGCATTCGTGCGAGTGCATGAAATCCGAACTCGAGCTGTTTTCTCTTTCTCCAACGCAAACTACGATTGAGGGGTCAAACTGGGTTTATTACAAACCAATCTCATCACTCACGGATGATTCCCCCATAGAATTTGTCGTGCCTGGTCAAGGTGACGAGTACATAGATCTCGCCCACACTATGCTCAGTCTTCGCGTACAAATAAAAAAACCTAATATCGCAAGCACGAGTGAAAAAACAGCTCTTACGGAGAAAATTCCTGAAATTGGTCCCGTGAACAATTTTTTGCATTCATTGTTTAATCAAGTTGATGTCTATTTAAATCAAAAATTGGTCTCTCCGCCTAATAATGCATACGCTTATCGCGCGTATATAGAGACATTATTAAATTATGCACCGAGCGCTAAAAATTCGCATCTCACCTCGGTATTGTGGTACGATGATACGCCCGGAGCTATGGATGATACGAGTGGAGAAAATAATTCTGGCCTAAGGGAACGGAAGGAGCTGTTGTCAGCGGGGAAAACGATCGATTTGCTCGGGCATTTACATTGCGATATATTTAATCAAGAGCGTTTTCTCTTAAATGGAGTAGAAATGCGATTACGCCTTGTACGAGCCAGAGATTCATTTTGTCTCATGGCTGCATCCCTGAATAACGGTGTTGGATTAAAAATTCTCGAAGCGTCGCTTCTTGTACGGCGAACAAAAATCGCGCCGGGGATTTTGCTCTCTCACGCTCGAGCCTTGGCAAAATCCACAGCTAAATATCCGCTGACTTGTGTCGAGGTAAAGGCTGTTTCATTACACGCCGGAGTACACGGGGAAACAATTGACAATGTGGTACTCGGTCAGTTACCGAAACGACTAATTATCGGATTTGTCGATAATAGAGCGTTTAACGGAAATTCTACCCTCAATCCGTTTAATTTTCAAAATTATAAAATTAATTATTTCTCTTTATATGTGGATGGATTGCAAATTCCCTCTCGACCTTTGCAACCGGACTTTACCAAAAATGAGCTTTATGTAGACGCGTACCAAACATTATTCTCGGGTACGGGAATACATTTTCTCAACGAGGGTAATTCGATAGATCGTGGAAATAATCCAAATGGTTATTGTCTGTTTGCTTTCGATCTGACACCCGATCTTTCAACAAACAGCTGCTCGCATTGGAATATAATAAAACACGGTAGTGTGAGGATTGAAGTCCGATTCGAGGAAGCGCTCAAGTCAACGGTAAATTGTGTCGTATATGCAGAATATGACAATGTCCTTGAAATCGACTCCTCTCGGCAAGTAATTGCTGACTTCTCTGGATAGTCGCATGCACGTGTGAAGGATCGAATTACACCTCCTTTGTCGGCTTTTGGTCTTTTCTCGACATTGCGAAGAAAAAAAAAGAAATCAGTTTATCGTGACCATTCGAACGAAATGGACACGAGAATGGATATCATAATCGATATACAGGGTATGCGTGACAGGGAAAATCGTTTTCTACCGAAAGAAATTGCTATTGTCGATGTCGATCGTCCGAATATGATGCATTGGATCGTTGCACCTCCGTACGCCTTTTCTGAATTACCCGAGGTTGCGCAAAAGCAAAATCGCTTTTTAACGCTCGACTTTCACGGATTGGAGTGCTACGAAGGTGATGTGACATGCCGACAAGTATATGCAAATTTACGCGACATTGCTCGGCGTGCGCGAAATATTATAACGTGGGGGCGTGAAAAAGCTGATTTGCTGCGTAACGTATTGTCTCGCGATGTGATCGATCTTGAGTCAGAACACCGCGAGTGTCCAGGTTTTGAAAAAATGCCCCTAGCACACCGCGAACGTTTGCGACATTGCATGGGAATGCTACAACACCGACGAAAGTGCGCATTATCACAGGCAAATATGCTCAAGGCGTGGTATCAAAAAAATACACGACCCGTAGAAGATAATTGGCATATGGGAGAAAACCCTGTGGTAATTAAAGAAGAAGAAAAAAAGGAAGGGATGGATTCATCAGACGAGTGCGATGGATGTGTTTGGTGCGAAGACTAGCAATTCGTTGAGTATGAGTGAGGCGCATAATTTTTTACCACGCTCGCTTTCACGCTGGACATATGTGTGAATCAGTCTGTCAGCAGTTGTTAACTCGAACGGTCGCAGTATGGCTATTGTCGTGGATATTCGAGGCATGATAGATGACTCGTTCAATATAATTCCAAAAGAAGTGGCTGTTGTGGCTCTTGATAAACAAGTCACAAGGCATTGGATTGTACTACCGCCATATCCATACGAAAAATTGGGAGTTATGACTAGACTCCTAAATAATTCTCGCTCGATGTTCGCGCATGGCCTTGAGTGGCACGACGGAGACATAACAAGTCTTGAAATGTCTGATCATTTGCGTAAAATTGTGAACGAGTCGAAGCAAATATATACATGGGAATTGGAAACTGCAGAATTTCTCCAAGAGATCAGCGGAAAAAAAAATATTATATGCCTCAAAAATAATATGTTTTCGCAAGAGTTTGAAAAATTAGTAAAAACGGCGCCTGAAAAATGTCTAGTTCACGCATTGAAACACACACCGGACGCGTTCGAATGTGCGTTAACATACGCATCGGCGATGAAAAAATGGATCAAGCGTAACAGCCTGAAGAAGAGATAGGCAATAAAATCATATTTATATGCGCATATGAAGAAAACATTATCATTTGGAGGTCGTTTCGCCGCTGAGTATGAACTCAGCTGAAATACGAGAAGCTCTACGAGTTTTACCCGTCGCAACTACAGGAGTATTTCCGGCTGACGAGATTCCACGTGTATGGACTAAACCCGCAGGAATAATAGTCAATACAGATGAGCACACCAAACCAGGGGAGCACTGGGTCGCCATGTACGTCGATCGAGATGGCAGAGGCTGGTACTTTGACAGCTACGGATTACCACCAATCATACCGCAGCACATCGCAGGACTCCGGAGAAATTGCAAGTTCTTTCGCTGCAACAACAAGCAGCTCCAGAGTGATACATCGGATGTGTGTGGACAGTTTTGTATTATTTTTTTGCATCTCCTGTCTTCTGGTATTAGTATGGCTCGATTTAATAATCTCTTCAGCGATAATACACGAAAACATGACAAATTAGTGCGCGAATATTACAACGCTTTTTAAACGACGAAACGAACTGATAAAACCAATGGTAATAAATCATTCATCGGAAACGGTGGTTTTATCGAGCGAGGATTTTCTTGTACGCAGGGATGTTGTATGCGTCGATAAAAATGGGTTGCATTATATAGCTATTATGGGAAATTGGGTGAATAAAATATTATAATTATATTGAAAAATCTCTGTAGTCATTTCAGACTGTTCCTATATTCCTTTGATGATAATTTTTGCATTTTCAGCAGAAAAAAGCATTGGTACCGGTCTGGCGTCCCCGCCTGCCCCCACTTCTCCCCTCACTATCGTTCTCAACATCACGATAATATTTCTCTACCGGTGGTGGGGGAAGCCGCATGGTGGGGGTAGGAGTGGGGATGGGAGTGGGGGGCGCCATACGGGTACCAATACTACTTGTGTAATATATATTATATGTAAATGAGATGTACAAATTTCCACCGAGATATGTAGATAAAAACACATTCAATATACGTATATGTAAACGTATATTGGACTTGTTTTTTTCTACATATCTCGGTGGAATTTTGTAAATCTCATATTTATATAATATATGTTAATTATCTTACGATTGCAATTCTTATATCTGAAGCTATTCAATGAACGTATAATTTACGTATATTATAAGTTCATAGAGTATATTATCATTTAATATTGTTGTTATTTAAGAATAAAAATAAATTTCCACAATTGAGAGCAATAATTTTTTATAATAACAATAATAATGATATTTATGACTGCTTATTGTTATTATTATTATTATTATTATTATTATTATAACAAATATTTTAATAATATTTATTGTTATTGTCATTATAATCAATTATTCTTTTTGATTTTGGAAATAATACTATTTATTATTATAATTGTTATTATTATTCATCTGATTCAATATTTGATTTTTTTAATTTAGTTAAGAGACAAGTTGAACCAAAAATGGCCTTCGGGTAATGAAAATAAATTCCTAATACGATTTTGGCACGTGATTGTTCTCGGCCTGTGTTCTATAAATATGATATTTACCTCAGTATATCAAAAGTAGTCGGTGGTGTAGTCGTTAGCGTCCCAGTCGTGGGTCGTTCGTTTGGCTCGATAGGTAGGAAGGTTTCAGATCCCAGTCAGGTCTTGTACATATTCTAGAGTCCGCGAATATGCAAGATAACTAAACCGGTCGGAAAAATTCAAGAACTTCCAAATTATCTATTTTTTTTAAATTTAATTCATGTTCAATTTAAGGATATGCCTAAAAACAAGGGTCGCGAGTTCAAATCCCACTGGGAGCGAAATTTTTTTTTTTCTTTAAAATTTTTTTTTCCGTTACTGGAACTATCAATTGTGAATATAGAGCTGAGCATACACTACCGACAAATAATTTCCGGACAAAACTTCAAAAAAGGTCTGAAACGTTTTAATGCCATTTCGTCGGAATCGGAAGTGAACGTAAACTAATTTAACAAACGGCATTTTAAAGGCGAAGAATTCGTCTTTATTTTCTGTTTTTAAAATTATTTCTACAATTTGTTTTTAGATTTGGACTCTATTTTGAAAATAAAATTTTTTGCCTTCTTTTCCATCTCTTCAAGTGCCCCCGTCTTCTAGAGGAAATTTTGTTAATGCATTCTCACGATTGGATTCATAAAGGGGAAAGTTAGACCTTCAATTTCTTTTTTTTTAACTTTGAGCGATTTTTATTTCCAAAGTTATTCTGTTTTTTGCGAAAAAACACGTATAACACGAAAACATGGCGGATTCATGAAAAACTTCAAGATAGCAAAAAGTTTCGTCTGTTTTCGTGGAGTTCAGAAGAATTTTTTCAGATTTTGTATTTTCATTTTTGTTTTCTAATTCTCTGGGTCGGAACTCAGATCATTCAATTACCATAATTCGAGAACTATGGGATTGATGATAAAAATTTAAGAGGGAAAATACTTTATTTTACCATTTTCAGCACATTGGAATTATCTTTTAAATTTCTTTCGCAACTTTTTTTTCCAGCCTCAACATGAGCAAAAAAAATGTGGAAAAAAAACTCTGAAATAATTCCTCTGAACTCAACGAAAACGAATGCAATTTTTTGCCTTCTTGAAGTTTTTCATGAATGCTCTTCGTTTTCGTGTTATATGGGATTTTTGAAATTTTCTCTTTTTTCACAAAAAACAGTATAACTTTGGGAAAAAATCGCTCAAAGTTTTAAAAAAACTTTCCCCTTCACGAATCCAATCATAAAAATGTATAAACAAAGTTTCCTCTAGAAGATGGGTGCACCTGAAGAGAGGGGAAAAAGGCGAAAAACACTTGTTTTCAAAACAGAGTCCAAATGTAAAAGAAAATTATAGAAATAATTAACAAAAATTTGAAATTTAAAAAAAATAAATACACAAAACAGCAAGGATAGTGAACTTGTTACGAATACCATAAAGAAAAATCAGGTTCAATAGTTATTTTTCATGACATTTCATGACTTTTTTAAGGTTCAGTGTAATTTCATGACATTTAAGAATTTTCATGACTTTTCAGGTCGTTAGACACCCTGGTAATAGAAAAAATTTTAATGGATAATGGAAATTTTTTCCATTACTCACTACATTTTAATGGGTAATGGAAATTTTTCCATTACACACTACATTTTAATGGGTAATAAACAATTTCCATTACACATTAAAATTTTAATGGATAATGGAAACTTTTTCCATTACACACTACATTGTAATGGGTCATGGAAATTTTATCCATTACACACTACATTTTAATCAGTAATGGAAATTTCCCTATTTCACATTCAAATTTTAATGGGTAATGAAAATTTTTTCCATTACACACTACATTTTAATGGGTAATGGAAATTTTTCCATTACACATCAAAATTTTCATGGGTAATGGAAAATTTTTCCACTACACACTACATTGTAATGGGTAATGGGATTTTTTTCCATTACACACTACATTTTAATGAGTAATGGAAATTTTTCCATTACACATTAAAATTTTAATGGGTAATGGCAATTTTTTCATCCACATTAATATTGTAATGGGTAATGAAATTTTTTTCCATAACAGTGTTGGTTTCGATATGCGGCCATGTAGAGAATTAGTGAAGGGAGAAATCGCAGCCGATTTCTCCCTTCACTATTTTTCCATTACACACTACATTTTAATGGGTAATGGAAATTTTTCAGTCCCACATTAAAATTTTAATGAGTAATGGACATTTTTTCCATTACACACTACATTTTAATGGGTAATGGAAATTTGTGCATTCCAAATCAACAGACACAAAACCAAATCAACAGACACAAAACTACAATTTCCTAAACTCAACTTTCATGAATGGGCAACTTGACACAAGCAAAAATTCTTCTACTGATCCTCTGAATAATATTGAATCAACAATTAGATTAAACAAAACAAAAGAATGGCTCACAAATCTCTCGAATACTGATATCCCATCACACATTTCAACATTCTTATCCCTTGGTGAAAAATTCTGCTTTCCTTATCTCAAACCTTCAAACATAAAAACACACATCCACAAATCAATCTCAGAACTAGAATCCAAATTAGAATTCTTACTTGATATACCTAGACAAAACGAAATTTGAACAAAATTCACTAAAATTATGGACAAAATGAATATACCAACATCATTTTTCAACAGCATTAAAATAATCAAAAACACTTCATTAATCCTCAAAAGCAATCCACAACTCTTAATCACACGGGCAGATAAAGGAAATTCGACAGTTATTTTAAACAAATCAGATTACATTTCCAAAACATACAATTTACTTGCAGACTCTTCAACTTACAAACTTACAAACAAAAATCCTATTAACTCTCTACAAAAAGGCATAAGCAACATTTTCTCCAGATGAAAAATTTTGAAAATCATTGGTGAAACAAAACTAAAATATCTAAAAGCAGTAAATTGCAACTTACCTTGCCTCTATTGGCTTCCAAAAATTCACAAAAACAACTTTCCACTTCGTCCAATAGTATCGTCAATCAATAGCCCAACACATAAATTAGCTGAATTTATCCAATCAAAACTATCTAAACTAATAAATACAACAAACTCACACGTCAAAGATAGCTTCTACATAAAACAGTTCGTTTCGAACATCACAATTCCACACAATTACAGACTTATCTCCTTCGATGTTGTATCACTCTACACCAACATTCCACTACACTAGTTATTCAAAGTCTTCAAAAAAGATCAAATCTATTTTCCGAAACATTCCCACTAAATGAAATAATCAAAGCCATAGAATTCATCATGTTCTCAACTTATTTTACATTCCAAAATAAAATATACCAACAAATCTCTGGGCTACCAATGGGTTCACCTCTGGCTCCAATACTATCTAAACATTGTAATGATTGATCTAGAAACGAATTGTTTAGAAAAATTTAAATTTTTATTACCATTATACAAAAGATATGTCGACGATATTATTATTGCTCTGCCAATAGACAAAATTGAATCCACTATAAAAATCTTCAACTCATATAATTCAAAATTACCATTTACATCAGAAATAGAACAGAACAAACAAATTCCTTTCCTCGATATACTTCTAATCCGTAATAAAAATTCAATTATCACAAACTGGTACAGGAAACCAACTTGGTCAGGCAGATTCATAAACTTCTTCTCACACCACCCACTTCCCCAAAAAAAGCCATAATTTACATGTTAGTTGACAGAGCAATAAAACTATCTCATCCATCATTTCACAAAACAAATCTTCATCTTATTATAAACACGATGACACAAAATTGTTCTCCGATCTCCTTTACCGAAAAAGTAATAAAACAAAGACTCTACGATCAACAGCCAACAAAATAACAATAATAACTTTGACTCATCCAGACTAGTAAACTTGCCATACACAAAGAACATCCATCACCAATTAATTCGTCTTTTTCAAGAATATTATATAACACTGGTTACAAACAATAAACACAACATTTTATCAATCACAGGTTCCACCAAAGACAAAATAGATAACAACAACAAATCTAACATAGTCTACAAAATTAATTGTAATGACTGCAACTCTGTATATATTGGCTAAACACAGCCCTAGCGCAACACGCAATAGAACAAAAACACGATTTCAAATTTGATGATGTTAAAATTTTAAACAATGAAGAATGGCTCAAAAAAAGATTGATCCTTGAAATGATTCAAATTAAAGCTCACCCTAATGCTATAAATTTCAGAACAGACATTAACAAACTAAGCTCAATATAAAACTCAATAATATAACCATAATAATATTTTATAACCATCATCATACACATCAGCTTCAAAAGTCTTGACACAACACATATATTTTAAAACTCTTGACATGACACATTGATTTCAAAACTCTTTACATTAATTTTGAAAATTCTTAACATGATACATGAATTTTATATCTCTTGACACGGCACTGCCAAAAGGATCATTCTATCTCGCTCTGCAACATTAAGACGCAAGTTAGTCTCTCCTGAACTTTCGGAGACTTCACTACTCGACATGTAGAAAATAAATTGTCTAGTTTTCCTCTTTGTGTATTGGAAGATATAAAAACCAAAAGTTCAACAGGTAAATATCACATTCATACAACATCACATTAACTTTCATAAATCGAACTTAAATTTCTCTTTTAACATGAAACTTTCACAGATGATAGAGATCGCTGATCAATCTTTCCATCAATTGAAATCAACTGTCTGGATCATTCCTTTGATTCCCCTCGACAAGACATTATTTTTTATTCATCTTCCAATCACAAACATGAAACTAGAAACATAGATAATATTCAGGTTAGTTATTTGACACATTATGTAACCTATAAATAGATAATAGAATAATTCACACTTTCACATACCACTTGTGTCACATAACCATAATCAAATTAACATACTACAATATATCGCTCATATAAAACCATCATCAATGAAATGATAACCAATTTAACGCCGAAATTTTTTTTTTTAATATAAATCACTATAACACATATATAACACAAAACACATTTATTTACGATCTCTTATAAATCACTAAGACACATTTATAACACAAAACACATCTATATAAAATCTTGTCTAATGTATTTATACAATTTGTAAATCGTAATTATAGAGTAAATAAAATTCTGAAGAGGATCCATATCAAGGATCGAAACGTAATGCAGAAAAACTTTATTTCCAACGAGACCTGGAAAATTTTATTGGCCGAATCGAAGCCGATTCCACAACAAAATACTATAAAACAAGTAATGTTGACTAGATGTTATATGTAAGTTCGACGTTAGTTATTATTTCCCACTCATAAGTACTACAGCTAAGGTAACGATAAATGCAACCGTTACATCGCAGTTATATGTTGCTGTCCGAAACACTGTCCTGTACCGGCAATGGAACGGCAATGTTACCGATTATAACAGGTAATAATAATACCCATATGTTACATGTTAGTTACATATAAATTACAATTTCCTACTCAGTAATACATATTTGTTATATTGCAGATATATTACTGCAATATTGCAGTGATTGCGTCGCCAAAGTGATAAATTTTGAACAGCTCACCAATGGTGAGCTGGTCAAAATTTGTAGCCTTCAGTCCATAGGACTGCGTGACCACAGGACGCGGGTAATGTTCCAACAATTGTATGTTAATCGAGGACCCCGATATCGATAATTCACCGGACTTTATCGGTGCCCGAGGCTCTCTCGCCAGCGCGAGAGCGCGGCGACGGATCTCGTCACCTGACGGATCTCGGACGAAGTACCGTTTCATAACATTTACTTACATTACCTGCCTGTTACCAATGTTATACATACATGTGTTGGTTTGGATATGCGGCCGTGTAGAGAATTAGTGAAGTGAGGAATCGGCTCCGATTCGGCCAGTGGTTCCAAATAAAATTGGACAATTTTTGTATAACGTTTCGATCCGTATTCGGATCCTCTTCAGATTGATTATTTCTGAATTTGTATGGGTAATTTTTGATAATTTGATGAATCTTGTATGATATTCATTATGAATTTATTGTATTAATACGGGTCGTTTTTTTGCGATCTTTGATGTCTATGATTTTCGTATTTGATATTTTCCAAGATTCATTTTCGATCAAAATTAACAACATCATGTAATGAAAATTGTAACATTATAAAGTTTTATAACGTTTTTGTTACCTGCACGTAACTATTGTTACGTAGGGGAGGCCGCGGTTCAAAGTGCCGGGGGTACGTTGTTCCGATGCGAATAACTTTGCGAAAATATGAGATTGCAATAAGTGTATAGTTCCTAGCCAAACATCATACCATTGAGCTGTTTCTGCAGCCATATAAATGACCTGTAGATAACGAGCAAGAGTGGTTTTCACTTGGCGGTTATCAAGAGTCACGTAACTATTTATGTGTGATTGAAGCAATGATTTATTCCAGGAACGGCATAATCCAGAACTGTCAAATATCATAAAAATCAATATACGATAAGTCATTGTATATCAATCGTCAGGCAATCAACAGGCGGTGTCACGAGTACTTATTTGTAATCAAACAGGAAATATGAATTTGATAGAAACATTTGAGAAGCCGGTGAGCAATCACCCTCTACGTTCGTTTTTGACAGAAACCACGCGAGCGAGGACCATAGTTTTCGGTGTCCAGGTTGACTGCATCATAGCTTTTGGTGTCCAGGTCAACCTCTTCAAAGTTTTCGGCATCCAGGTGGATCGCTCAATTGCTTTTGGTGTCCAAATGGACTGCTTCATAGATTTTGGTGTCCAGGTTGCCGGTATCATAGCTTTCGGTGTCCAGGTCAACCTCTTCATGGTTTTCGGTGTCCAGGGGGATGGCTTCATAAGTCTTGATGTCCAAGTCAACCGCTTCATAGCTTTTGGTGTCCAGGTTAACTGTTCGACAGTTTTCGATGTCCAGGTGGCTCGCTCCATAGACTCCAAGTCGACTCCTTCATATTTGTTGGCGTTCACGGTGTGCAATTCAACCACTTGATACTTCTCGGTGTCTAAGTGAACTGCTCCGTAGTTTTCAGTGTCCAAAGTCGATTGTTTCATATTTTCGGACTTCTCAGTATGAATTTTGAGTGATCGTCCTGAGCACCAAAAAATAAAATATAAAGAGATACATATAGTTGGACACCGGAAACTATTATATGATCCACCCGGACACCGAGAACTATCGAGCGATCAACCTGGACGCAGGAAGTTACGGAGCAGTCCACCTGGACACTGAAAATTGTTGAGCGGTCAATCTGGACACTGAAAGCTATGATACAGTCAACCTGGACACCAAAAACTATGAAGTGGTTGGCCTCGACACCGAAAGCTATGAAACAGTCAACCTGGACACCGAAAACTTTGAAGTGGTCGACTTGGACACCAAAAACTATGGAGCAGTCAATTTGGGCACAGAAAACTAAGGTCCTCGCTCACGTGGTTTATGGATTGTGACAGCCTATCGTCTACAACGTCTAGACGACGGAAAACGAAATCTATAAAGACTATAAAAGTTGATTAATGATAAAAATATTTTATGAGTATTAAAACTGTAGATGTAAGTAAATTTTCTAATTAATAAAACTGCAAGTTTTTTTAAAAGATTTCATAACAAAATTTGTTTAATTATTTTTGTTCAATTTATACATGCCCATATTCTTTTAATGCATCAGTAATGATTGCAATTGCTAGTAGAACAACTTACTTCAAGAAAGGAACAACCAGCCCCATGACGGGGTGGGTTGTTCTTTGTCGACTTTTCCGGAAAAAATATTTCTGAGCAATAAGATATTATTGACTTAATAATTATGACCATATAGTTAAAAACTTGAATAAACCTTCCACCTTCATATCCAAAAATCTTGGAGACTAGACCTTTTTTTGATATTTATTTTTCGTGTTATTTGAAAATTGGCACTTTGCACCCCGGCCTCCCCTACTGTAACGGGACAGCTTTTTCGGCCTCCCGTCACCAATTTCATCGTCATGAGAGAGGAGAGAGGAAAAAATATTTCTGAGCAAGAAGATATTATCTACTTAATAATTATGACCGAATAGTTTAAAACTAGAATAAACCTTCCACTTTCATATACAAAAATCATGGAGACTATACCTGTTTTTGACATTTATTTTACATGTTATTTGAAAATCGGCACTTTAAACCCTGGCCCTCCTACTGTAACGGGACAGCCTTTTCGGCCTCCCGTCACCAATTTCATCGCCATGAGAGAGGCCAGAACACCTAGGGCTCGGGTCACGCCCCAAATTACAATCACGCCTCTTATCACTGCCCATTCCCCCCCTCATTTCACCAAATCATCACCGGAAATACGTCACGCAATCGAACGTTCAAGAAAGATCCAGAACTGTTTGGAAGAGACCGTTATTCTGGTATGAAGTGATCGTGAGGAAAATTATGAGGAATTTGTGAAAGAATAAAGAGGCCGGAAATAACTGCGAAAAAAAGTCACCGATTTAACGACGTAACAAAATCTTGGTATTTATTATCACAATTCGTTAAATTGGTGACTTTTTTCGCAGTTATTTCCGGCCTCTTGAAGGTTGAAGTTGCCGTTCGAAGCGTCACAACTCGAGTAAGGCCGTCTGAACCAGGATGAAGTTCGACCACTCGAGCTAACGGCCTTCTTGGAGGTGGAAGTCGTTCGTCTGTGATTAAAACAAGCAAGCCGACTTGTATTTCGTTAAAAGGGTTTCACCATTTCGAAATTGATTGGCTCCATTGAAGATATTCCGATGACCACCGCTGCCATAAGTGTTGAAGTTTGACTTGAAGAAATTGCCGTCTTGAAAGTTGATTTTCCGGAAGTGAAGTCAGCGATGGCTTAGGCAATGTTGTTAATGCCTCTCCGATGTGGAAGTGACCCAGTGTGAGCGGCGAAGTGTCCTCAGGATCGTTCGACCACGGACAATGAGGCCTTGAATTCAAGATCGCCTCGACTGGCGTAAGAAGAGTCGTAAATTCTTCATACGTCAGCGAGGTGTCTCCGATGATCCACTGAAGATAAAATTTGGCCGACTTAACCGTGGCCCTCCATTTTTCACCCATGTGAAGTGCTGCCGGGGGGTTGAAGGGCCTTGAAGTTCCCAGGCTAGTCAGAGAAATGATTGTAGAGTTCGTTCATTTCTGCTGATCCCGCCTTGAAGAGAGCTCGAAGTGCTGCATCTGCTTCGATGAAGTTGATGCCACAGTCACTATAGAGTGTGTGACAGATGCCTCGTCGCCTCAAAAATCGCTGACACGCAGCGATGAAGGCCTCTGAAATATAATCGGTGACGAGCTCGAAGTGTACTGCAGAAGTGGCGAAGCAAACGAAAACAGCGAGGTGAGCTTCGTACGTTTTCATGCCTCATCCGCGCCATGTCTTGATCGTGAAGGGCCTCGCGTAATCAAGAACAGAATGGAAGAAAGTCCTTGAAGGTGTGACGCGGGCAGGCGGAAGTTGGCCCATAAGTTGTTGAGCCTGAAGATCTCGATATCGCGCACATGTAGTACATTGAAGAATGTGCACTCGAATCGGTGCTTGACCGCCCAGAATCCAATAATATTGCCAAAGGTTGCTCAATGTGAACTGTGTGCCGCCGTGAAGCGTCCGGAAGTGCGCATCTGAAATGACTAATGTCGTTAGATTTGATTTCCGAGGCAAAATCGGTGGATGTTTTGCCTGGGGCTGTAGAATCACGTAGCGGCCATTTTTGTCTCTTGAATGTGTCTCTCTAAAGTGTTGCTCGGAGGTGGAATCATCCAGCTCGGGTGTAGGGGCCGAATCCGAAGGAACTTCCTCCTGTTCCCAAAACTTCGAGAGCAAAGAAGAAATCCCATCATCAATAGAAGTGTGCTGGATACGAGACGAATTTGAAGTGGAATCGTTGACTGGGCCAAGCACAATCCATCCCAGAAGAGTCCGTTGAGCGATAGGCTTAGTGGAACGACCCTTGATGACTTCGGACTTGACCAAAATACCGTAAGAATCTGCTCCGATGATGATGTCGATTGGTCCGGATCTTCGAAAGTCAGGGTCAGCCAGAAGAAGTCCCCGAAGATTTTCCCATTGCATCGAAGTTGTAAACAACGGAAGTGTAGACGTCAATACTTACAGAATGAACGCCGTGACCTCGAATTTGACGTTGAATTGTGGATTGAAGACAGGGTGACGGTGGTAGCTCCCCGCGTGCGGCTGGCTGACCGACTCCCAATTCCAAGAATGTTTACTGAAGCGATCATCCTTTTCAAACGAAGAAGCTGGGCCGTTCGTTCTGAAATAAACGAAAGTTCAGCACCGGGATCGATCAAAAGCCGAACTCGATGCGAATTGCCCGAAGATGTCAGAATTGCCTGGCTCGTGGCCAGCAATTAGACTGACGGCCGAATAGCAATCTTTGAAAAGTCTCTTGAAGTTCCCACAAACTCAATAAATTCTGAAGTGACCGAGATAAAAAGTTGCACCGGTATATGCGATCCGCCCGAAGAGGCGTCGCATTGTTGACGGTTCTGAAGTCAAGCCTGAGGCTCTGTTGGCGACGAAGTGGCTGCCGGTCTCGAAGTCGAGGACCGGTCCTGCCAAGCGTCCTCTGAAGTGTACTGTTTCGAAGTGGAAGCGACCGGTTGGTTTGGAGAAGGAAGGCGAATAAACGTGTGATGGTTCCCATTGTACTTGAAGCACCGTCCCGTGAGTCGGCAATTTACCACCGAATGTGAGCCGACAAAGTTGAAGCAGAGTCGCCATTGCTCTGCGATGAGGCGTCGCTCCTTCGGTGCCTTCTTCCTGAAGAGATCGCATTTTGTAATGAAGTGCGATCCAAGGCAGAAGTGGCAACATTGCGTTGCGCTCCCTCCTGGGTGAAGAGGCGAGGTTGCTACAACCACTGCGGCCGTATCGACCTTCCACTTCCCGGCTTCTAATTTGAGATGCGGCGAAGGAGAGACTTGAGCCGGCAGCGCCTTAGCTGAAGCAGGAGGTATTTTCTGTGAAGCGCCCGAAGAGGCTGAGACGGCTTGTTTTGGTCCGCCAGACGAAGTCTTCCCCATCTCGATGCTCTCGAGCGCGCGAGCTCGAGTTGTGAGGAATTCACGAAGTTGCGGAAGTGTAGCCGGTTTCATTGACGAGCCCAATCGAAGTGCACATAATGATCGAGCTGTGAGACGATCAAGTAGACCAGAATCGTGCCCCATTCATCCACTGGCATCTCCAGGGATCTCAACGCATTAAGCACCTCGCTCGTGATGTTGATAAGCGCGTTGAGGGATTTATACGATATCGGCGTAACCACCGGAATGCTGAAGAAGCGATCTCATTGTGAAGAGACCGGGAGACGTTTATTTTCATAGCTGGACACAAGAAGATCCCATGCAGCCGCGAAGGATTCTGAAGAGACCGACAGGTTGGCGATGAGCTGCGCTGCATCACCCTTCAACGAGAGCCGAAGATAGTGCATCTTCTTGACCGAAGTGATGTCCGGATTTTGGCCGACAAGAGACACGAAGAGGTCGTGAAAAGGCCTCGAAAAATAGAACTCTCCATCGAAAGCCGGTATCTTGATTTTTGGAAGTGAGCTTCACAAATGCGAAGCACCCTGAACTGCCGAAAGGTCAGCCAAACTCGCATCAGTTGGCTGGGTCTGCTCGTAGTGCTCCTTGATGGTGAGCAGAGCTACCTTAGCGAGTTCGTAAGCATGCTGACACTTGGCCTCGAAGCAATCCTTAAAATACGCCGTTTCTGTCAAATTCTTTCAGAGCATATCGAGAAGCATGGTGTGTTCTCGTTGGAAGCGCTCCCAATTTGTTTCCAGTGAGGACAGGCGCGTGATAGCCAGAGCCTTGTTAGCATTTTGCGACGTCGAATCCTTTGTCTTGTCCGCAAGCACCTCGGGCGTGCCGGGAAGAACCTGAAGCGACCGAAAATTTGTTAAATTCACACAGCAACGCGTGATAAAAATCCCAAGTGCGTGAAATGTCACGTGATACGCGCACACACTCAACCAGCGGGAATGTTCGTGTAATGCAAACACCGAAGACCCAAAAAATAACGAAAAACTTTAATCGATGTGACGAAGTGCCAAAGCGCGCGAAGAAATTGCCAGCGCGCGACGAAAGTCACAAGCGACTCGCATACACTCGACCAAACGAGAATGTCTCACTGTGGGTAGATTCACAGAAAAATCGGCAAAACTAGGCCGATGTGCGTACTGAAAAATGCAATGGTGATTCTTAAGTTTTTAACCTCGCTGATTTCAAATCTGGAATCAAAATTTCGAAAAAACAAAATGGCGGACCGGAAGTGACTATCTGCGTTACTAAAAAGAATCCGATTTAAGTAGGGATCGGTAAATTAGCGGTTTAAAAGTCACTGATTAAAAATCTCAAATCCAAATTTTGAAAAAACAAAATGGCAGACCGGAAGTGACTATCTGCGTTACTAAAAAGCATCCGATTTGAGTAGGGATCGGTAAATTTGCGGTTTAAAAGTCACTTATTGAAAATCTTGAATCAAAATTTCGAAAAAACAAAATGGCGGACCGGAAGTGACTATCTGCGTTACTAAAAAGAATCCGATTTAAGTAGGGGTCGGTAAATTTGCGGTTTAAAAGTCACTTATTGAAAATCTCTAATCAAAATTTCGAAAAAACAAAATGGCGGACCGGAAGTGACTATCTGCATTACTAAAAAGCATCCGATTTGTGTAGGGATCGGTAAATTTGCGGTTTAAAAGTCACTTATTGAAAATCCTGAATCAAAATTTCGAAAAAAAACAAAATGGCGAACCGAAAATATATTTTTATCTCACTCATAAGCAACTTTTGCTATCAGAAATCAATATTTGTGTTTTGAAGGTTGTTTTTTATAAATTCTGAATGAGATTTGGGGAAAACGAAACGATTGTCTGGAAGTGAGGGAAAGTTTTCAAATAATTTCGGAAAATTAGTTATAAATCATTTTTAACGAATTTTATTGCTAAATACATTTGAAACAGCAATCGACACTTAACGAATTAAATTTTACCGAAAATAATACGTGCGTTACATAGAATAATTAATAATTAATAATAATAATAATAATATTAATTATTAATAATTATTCCTGATTTCAATATTAATCATAATCGTCAGCGTCGGAATCGCGATCGCCGTCGTCAGAGGAATTGGTGGATTCTGATTCGTCACTCGTGTATTCCATTGATTCACCTAAACCATACTTATCGCGAGAACTATCGGTACAGAGCAAAAGTTGCAATGCTTCTGGTGATAAACTTTTTGCTTTTTTCGGATACTGCTTGCCCATGCTCGATATGTACGGATCTAAAGTTAAGAGGAGTCGATTGAAAACGTCTTGCATGGTCGCTGTTCTCAAGTGTTTTCGAGCAAAACACTCGCGATATTTTTTAATATCCTTGTTACGGGCTTCCTGTGCGTCTTCTGACATTTGCCCGATAGGAAGCGGGGACCATTCAATTATCAAAGGACCGTGAATCAAAACTTTGTGAACCGTAGTTGGCATGCAGTACCAAGAATACAAAGTTACGAACATTTCGGCGGTTTCAAGACTATATTGTTTGAAAGCAGTTACATTTACGGCAAAGCCACTTGAAAGAACTTGCAATATTATGTGGAATCTTTTCATAATATTCTCGTCCAAACCCAAAATTCTTGATGAAATTTGAGTATTTTCGAAAAAACGTCGCGCAGTGTTTCCGTCGTTACTGCTACCAAACCCTTGTTTCGGTTTATCAACATCAAGATGCAACTCTTTCTTGAATGCGGCTTGAATAACTCGTTTTCGCTCAGCAACTACTTTTTTTTCTTCATCTTTTCGAGTTTGCCACTTGTGAACACCGATTTTATAGCCGATGTGCAAGAAGCACTCAAAAAAACGGATCCACGCATGCAACGTTGATAATCCAAGTTCGAGTCGAGTTCTGTCAACGTCTACAGTTTTCATCAGCTCTATGTCATTAAATTGCGATGATGTGAGATTGCATATATAGCAACGCATTACGGATTTTGTATTTGTCACGGAGTTGCAAACTTTGCCGTCAATCATAGTGAAATACAGCTCGTATTTAACAGTAACTTCCTTCCCGTCAATAAATGTCGTAAAAGGGGTGAGAGACTCGATCTGATTATCAACGTGTTGCCGTTCCTGAATCGTTGACGACACAGTTTCTTTTAAAAATTGAATTCTAATAGGGCGACAATACCGTGGAGATGAGGGCCTGGGATTTTTCCAAAGGACGAATTCTTTTTTTGAGATATTCGATCCTAAAATTTGCAATGGAGCTAAAGACGTTAAAAATATACTCGCATCAGAACTCTCAGCATTCGTAAACTTTTGTTTGTATTCACTGTGCCCAGAGCTTCCATCACAACCCCATTTACAAATTAGTCTTAAATTCTTCGATTCTTCAGGGCGCAAAGAGTTAATCACGTCAGTTTGCAACTTTAGAATTCTGTCGCAAGTGTGATCAATCAAAGACTGTAATTTCACTTCGGCTAAAGTCTCAGTTACCGTTATATCTGAAGGGTAACAACGGTTTTTAGCAGCAACGACTTTTGCGTACGATGGATAAATAGCAACTTTTTTATTTCTCAAAGATCGCCTGATGTCTATGTATTGCTGTTTTGTTAGTTTTGCATTTACAAAATCTATTAGTGCTTCATCTCCAGACATCTCAACTAGCCGTGGATCTATCGACGATTCATATGCTGTTCGGTATCTCGCAGCTCTTGAGGGAGATTTTGTTGTGATGTTTTTTAAAATAGTGGCAGCATCGTTTAATCCTGCAGAACTGAGTCTCATCCTGGTGGCCAAACTTAATTCCTCCACGCAATGCTTTTCACTGACTTCTAAAGCCCTTCTTTTCTTGGTACGTTCACTCGACTCTTCGAAACTCAATTTTCGAGGTCGCCCAGATACACCTGAAGTTGATGGCTCTCCAATTGGTTTCGTACAATTCTGAAAAAAATAGCGCGAGCGTTATACTATACATCTTGACCCATAACTCGAGTTTTCGAAACATCAATAAAATTAATTACCAAAATAGTTATTGAAGTTTGCAACCATTTTTCATTTTTTTTTTTAAATGCATCGTGGCTTCTGTGCACTTCGAGCCATCTTCTTTTGATATTACAAAGTAATTTTTTTAATGAATCCTTTCCATTGTTGTCAATCGTGAAAGATTCGGATGACTCAAGAGTAATTTTTTCCTCAAAAATCTGAAGTTGCTCATCCAGGCACAATTTAAATTTCTCCTTAATCATTCCAAAAATATCCTGATAAGTGCACGTGTAATCCATGGCACGTGAACCTAGAATAAAATAAGTATGATAAAAATTTACTAAAAATGAATGTGTTTATGGGAAAAATTTTAATCTAATTGTAAATGATAGAATAAATTATTGTAACATTTTGAACACCCGTTACATGAATCATTACTCTTTACGAATAGATCACTGGGTAGAAAATTATTTTATATTCCACAAGGACCGGCTATTGTCCCCAGCAGGTATACGTTTACCTGCTGGGGACTATGCGCCCAGCCTGAACAAAGAAGCCAAGCGTTGCGCGACATGAGAATTCCGGTTCCCAAAGCCAGATATGCAACAATCTGCAGAATTTTTTTTATAAATTCTAATCTTAATAACATTATCAATAGGCTACAATGTTCAAAAGTCTGGGATCTCCTGGGATCACAACTATTTTTATACTTCTTTTGGAAAAATAAATTTACAAGCTTGCTTAAAATGCATACATTGAACACTCTTTTATACATACAATATTTCAAATTTCAAAAAACTATTTGACATGATAATATTCCACATACCTTCAAGATTATCTCCCATTTTACCGATTTGAAATCGGTAGCGTAGAACAAAATATATTTCACTTTGCGCGAATCGAAAATTTCAGCGTACAAAATCGCTACGTTCTTCACTCTCGAACGGTCGAGTTCAGACTGTCGTAAGTCGAGTACCGCGAAGGGTAGGGACCGGTCCTTTTACAATAGGGCGTACAAATACCTGGTCTTCGAAATGACATACATAGAAATACGAAATGAGAACACTCAATTTTTGGGTTTTGCCGATTTTTCTGTGATTCTGCCCACAGTGTGTCTGTATAACGCGATACTCGAAGAGTCCACAAAATACACGAAATACGCGCACACACTCGCGAACGAGAATGTTCGTGACACGCGTATACGTGTGAAGAAAAGTCTCAATTACGCGAAGAAAGCCCCAAGCGCGCGAAGAAAGGCCATTAACACACACACACACACACACAAATGAGATCGTGTATAGTGCGTACACTAGAAGCCCCCGGGGTCAGGTGATACTCGCACACAATTAACCTGAATGTCCATGTAGCGCGCACTCACACTGAAGACTGTCCGAAGAGGAACGAAGATCCGCACAAAGCGGACGAACCGATTACTATACTCGCGCGCGCGAGAACAATGCGAGAGAGCGCGAAGATCTTGACCGCGCACTCGACAAAGAAGATTCTCGAAGCGTCCGAACTCTCTTCTCGTGTGAAAGTGAGAGAGGGAGACTTATGGCGCACTGAACGCGAGCGAGAAAGACCGATATAGCGAAGCGTGGCGAAAACGTTGTCGAACAACGGCACGCCGGTTCTCTTGCGCACTTTCCGCGTTCGCGAATTGAAGCACTCCCGAAAATACCTTTTTTCTTCAGTAAAAACTCAAAAAATCACTCACTGATCACCTCGATCTGGCTCGAAGGACCATAAAATGTTTGGAAGAGACCGTTATTCTGGTGTGAGGTGATTGTGAGAAAAATTATGAGGAATTTGTGAAAGAATAAAGAGGCCAGAAATAACTGCGAAAAAAGTCACCAATTTAACAACGTAACACAATCTTAGTATTTATTATCACAATTCATTAAATTGGAACGAAGCCGAGGTCGGAATAATGACTGTACAAAATTTTCACTCGCGCGAACAATGGCGTGCTCGTCGACGCGTGTACAAAGGAACTCGAAAATGTCGTTCGAAGAATTCTCACAAAATAAATATTTTTAACCGCTCGAAGTGTCGGAAAACTGTCCCATGATCGCGGTAATTAACGCGGGCGTAGGTCGCGTTAAATACCTTAATCCGAAGTCAAAAGAAATATGAAGAGTCCCGAAATGAAGTAATTAAAAACTGAATAACACGTAAGCGTGTTAATTATCCGTGCGTTGGACGCGAAGCAAAGAGAAGAAGCCGTAAATTGAAGAAACGGTGAATAGAAGAGTGGGGAGAATTTATCGATGATCTCGGAGTTCAAGTGAGCGGCAGCCTGTAGGCGAGTTTCCTCGTGGAAACACCATTCGAAATGATAAATTGAGTGTAAAGCTCCATCACGGCACATCTTGCGACCGTGATGAATAAATTCTTTTTCTTATAAAAACATAATTTACAGACCCAATCTAATTTGTCGTAGAGCCGCTTAGTTTCCATTTTAGAAAACAAATTGCAGATCAATTATCAAACTGAGTGGTGAGCTCTGCTCGTAGGCACATTACGCTTTCTGCGAGAATATTTAATCATTCCTGCGAAAATCATCAGCCACGATTATATCGTCAGAGCGCTGTTTGAAGAATTATAATTCTTATTGTACAGATCTTGATCGAGCGTCTTCAGAACAGCATATTAAATTTGTATCCTGCGAGAGAGACCGTCTATCTCTTTTGCCAATTTAATTCACGGCGTTGTATCCAAAAGCGGATTATCATCAACAGAAACACAAGCATGCGACACGCGCACACACATCGAACACACATAACACGCGTGCTCTGTCTTCTTTCTTTTACCCGACGGAGATCTTCGTCACTTAAATTCTATAAATATGTCATGTCACTGCTCTTAAGTTCCCAATAGATGTTGGCGCCGAGTCCTTAGGTTATAATCAACCTTATTCATTTACTATAAGCTTCTTTTATGAAAAAGCAGTAGAGGTTATCGTCATCGGAAAAAAATGAAATCTTTGTTGTGCAGTGTAAATACGGCGTACAGAGCTCTTAGGATTCTCATTCCGACTGAGCCCGTAGACAGGAAGCTATCGAAAATTGAAATATTGAGATTGGCTAGCGATTACATCAATCATCTGGATGCTGTGCTCTTTGCTGGATCCAATAATCAGCCGTGTTTACTATTGGAAAGGCGTGGCATGGTCATTTACCCTAAAAACCGCGACTGCTGCAAAGGAGCTACGCAACAAGCGCGACCACAGTTGTGCACTTTTTGTCTTGCCAAATGCAAATGAAATACGTAAGTCTCTTCCGCATTTATTTATATTTTCATATTCTCTGCGAAACATCTAATATTTACGTCGGGTTGGCGATTATAGAATCCCAAAAATTCGAATTCAAAAAAATCCCAAAGATTCAAAATTTAAAGGAAATCCGAAAAATTTGAAATCTGAAATTAAAAAAAAAACAAACACAAATCACACAACCCAGGCCTATTATCTTGGCCAATATTGTTGAATTCGAATAATTTGGCGTGCGTAAATTATTAAAGACCATGCCAAACTAAAAAACTTGGCGTGCAGGGTTGAGAAAAAAAAGCCCAGGAGGTGCTGTAGGATTTCCACGAGATAAGATAGAAAATTATTATACTTACTCATATAGTGATAACACAGATTATTATCACTTGTATATTTTATTGTCAAGTACAGTAGGTGATCAGATAACTTGACCGCTCGCATAACTTAACTCGTTACCATGGCAACAAATTTGCGTATCTTAACTCCCCCTATGACCGTTTCTTCCCACTTCAAACCTTCAACCGACCGCGAAATATCTACGACATCTGTATTGCCAACATGCGTAGTGGGCATGCGCTTAGACACGTGTGTGGAACAATGAGGGGAAAGTTAAGGAGGTTTATCTAGTACACGATTTACAATACAGATGTTTATAAAGAAATCAGAATATAGTTATTAATATCTAAAAAGTCATCTGTTGAAATTTCAAGACCTGAGAGTACGTTGTTCGTGAGAAATAAATAAAAATGTTAATCCTAAATAACATGGGCTCTTATGGGATACCGTCTATAAATATTAAATGCACAATCATTACAATACAGATTTTGACGAAAATTTAAGAATCAATGAAAAAGTATCTAAGAAACATTTTTAGAGCTTCATAAAATCGATTAGGTACTTGTGAGATTCATAATAAATTAATTAGTCTCGAAAATGCTGATTATTTTGAGGTTAAGCATTGTCAATGACTACGCTAGTCACCGCTTATTTTGAGGTTAAGCATTGACATTTTTCTTTTGACTCACTCGGTACCAGATGAATCTGCTCAAGTTATGTGAACGTTTCCTGCCCCATTGAGTTAAATTATCTAATCGTCTACTGTAGTTTGCTCACGATTACTGACGCATTATGAGCAATGATCGTTATGCGATTTTTGAATTTAACCACAATTGGAGCGTCGCTCTTTATATAGTCAATTAGAATCTTGAATATTCTTATACACTCGCTCAATCATCACGTGCATCTACGGCAATCATCGTAAATCCAGGCCCGGTCGCATTTCTGCGTACGTCGTGGATGTCATCAATACTTAAGATGAGTATTCGATATTTAAACGATTGGCCGTTAAGAGAGGAAAATGAAAAATAATTCGATATCAAAATAAAATAACGTTACATATATTACACCGAGAAAATTTATGACAAAGAAGTAGCAACGTTATTTATGATTATTGCAACCATTAATTGCAGTGATGCTACTATGATTTACCAAATTCAGACAGAACAGAAGGTCAATAAAAGATTCTCAATTATTCCAGAAATAATTATAATATCATTATTCGTTCATTTAAATATAAACCTTGTACAATATTTTTCACAGTGAACTTTTCTCATAGTTACTCATTGGTTTACTTGGTCTCGTTCATTCACTCTTTCATTAAACGGTAGGGTGGCTGGACTCCGTTTGCCCTCGCCGAGCGTATTGGTTCTTAACCCTGCACGCCAAGTTTTTTTAGTTTGGCATGGTCTTTAATAATTTACGCACGCCAAATTATTCGAATTCAACAATATTGGCCAAGCTAATAGGCTTGGCTTGTGTGATTTGCGTTTGTTTTTTTTTTTAATTTCAGATTTCAAGTTTTTCGGATTTCCTTTAAATTTTGAATTTTTGGAATTTTTTAAAATTTGAATTTTTGGGATTTAATACTCGGCGTCCTTTTTGTACTTCTCAGAAGTACTTTGAGATCGATTTCGCTCCTTTTTGAAACTTTATTAATGCTATGTATACCCAGATATATAAATGGCATTATCCATATATACATATATATTGGAATCTGACAAAATTCGTGAGCCATCTGGTGTTACATTTTGAAATTAAAACTGGGGTGCATCGCTCGTCACAACGCAATAATTGCCATTAGTGGTTTTGGAAAATTGAACAAAAATGTCAGAAGTAGGTGTGTTTACATCTCACAAACCATCTAAAAAAAGAATTGTATGTTCCGTACATGGATGTGAGAGTTCTTTTCGAAAAAACCGTGAATCGACGTTCTATAATTTTCCCAAAAAAATGCACGTTGCATATACGTAAAAAAATTTTTTGGTAACATGGAAAACGTGGAGCAACTCCGAGCATGGAAAAACGCTTTGAGGATTTATATCTTGTAGAATATGCTACTTGACTCATACTTAACCTCAAAAAACGCATTTCACCAGGTGAGTAAAATTCGTTTTTTGACGAGGTTAAGTATGAGTCAAGTAGCATATTCTACAAGATGTAAGTGTGACACTAAGAAAAGAACGAAATTTCGCTGACTAGGAGTTGAACCAGACCATTGGCAAATATCATGAATAGTTAAAACTACCATTATCGTCCATTAATATTTGTAACTTATATTTATACGGTAAGCCTACTATTACACGGTTGAGACAGCCGACTGCACCCCAGTCTGCGCCATATTGAATTTGGCCACGCCTCCATGTCAGATCCCAATAGCACAACTATGAATATATAGTATAAATTTTAAGCTAGATTTTGGTTTAGCGTAAAATTGAAGTTGGATTTTGGTTTAGCCTGAAAATTAAGTTAGATTTTAGTTTAGCCTAAAATTTAAGTCCAATTTTGATCTAACCTAAAGCTTAAGTTAGATTTTGATTTATTAGCTAATATGATGCTATATATTCATAGATATGCTATATATATAGATAATGCTATATATATTCATAGATGATCTACATGTATAAAAATCCTATATATAAAGCTATGTATGCAGATATGTAGATAATGCTATATTTAAAGGAATCGAATCTCGAAGAACCACCCTAATATTAATTGAGACCTGAAATAACGACCACTCAAATATACCTCTTATAAATAAAGAACATTCGAATCTTCAATGACCACCTTTATATAAATTGAGACCTAAAATAGCGACCACTCTAATATACGTCGTATAAATACATATATAAATATAAACAAATTTCAAATCTCGAAGAGCAGCCTAATATATATCATAATATACGTATATAAAATGTTTAAAGAAATCGAATCTCAAATGACCACCACAATATAAGTCGAGACTTGAAATAGCGGCCACCCTAATATATATCATATAAATACATATATAAATATAAACAAAATTAAAATCTCGAATAATAATCACCCTAATATATATCATATAACACGTATACATAGAAATATTTAAAGAAATCGAATCTCGAAGGACCACCCTAGTGTATATCGCTAAATATAATTCTCGTCGCTATAGATATACATCTCGTGTATAAGCGTTTCACAAATTTGGCCAATCAGGGGACGAAAAAATATGAAGAATTTTCACGATGATAGAATTGTTGAAAAAATTCACCTGATATCATCATATCTCACCATTATGTGGACGGATCATAAAAAAGGTATCAATGGAAAGCTAATTTTTTTTAAGATCACTATTGTTCGTAGATCTTAAAAAAGTAGTCGTGTTTTTTTGTAATATTGGTTTGAAATTCCAATCAGGCTCAGCGGGAGGCATACTCGCGTATATAAGAGTGCGCGTGATCTCGACTGGGGTTCTCTCAGTTTTTTAAAATACCCGGCGTCGCGACGCTACCGCGTCTTTTGATAAATATATATCGCGATTTGATGTCTTTTGAAGACATCAAATCGCGGATGACCACCCGAATGTAAGTTGATACCTGAAATCACGACCACCTTAATATAAATCGTATAAGTACATATATAAATTTCAAGAAAAATCGAATACCGAACAATGACCACTTTAACGTAAATTTAGACCTAAAATAACGACCACTTCAATCTATATTATTTAAATACGTATATAAAAATTGAAAGAAATCGAATCTCGAAGGACCACCCTAATTCTAATTGAGACCTGAAATAACGACCACTCTAAAATACAGCTTATAGATACATATATGTAAATAATAAAGAACATTCGAATCTCTAATATAAATTCAAACCCAAAATAACGACCACCCTTATGTGTATCTTAATAAATATGTATATGAATATCTAAAGCATCGAATCTTGAATGACCACTCAAATGTAAGTTGATACCTGAAATACATCGTATAAATGATCGCGAAAACTTGCACACTTTCGCACAGACTTGCACGCAGTCGCACACACACTCTTTAATCTATAAATGTAGATGAAATATAGATAAAATATATATTCGCCGTGCACGACGCTCATAGCTAACTAGATATATTTTCGCCGTGCATGACGTCAGCGGCCGAGATATGATTCTCATAGCTATAGATATACATCCCGTGTATGAGAGTTTCAAAAATCTGGCCAATCAGGTGACGAAGAAATGTTAAAGAATTTTCATGATGATAGAATTCGAGAAAAATTCGGCCGATATTATATCTCAGCATTATGTGGGCGGATCAACATAAAAATGGTATCTATGGAAGCTAATTTTATTTTAAGATGACTATAGTTTGTAAATGTTGAAAAAGTTGTCGTTGTTACGGACCAACACTCATATGAGATATTGAGAAACACGAGCACATCAAATTCCACACGGGACATCGCCCTCACGAGGCCGAGGAATCATGCAAGACTCGAGTCAGCAGATTCCTCCGCGGTCTTTAACTCTCGCTGTCGCAACGAGGGCACGAGCAAATCATCTACCGAAAATCAGCAGAAACCCCTTTTTCGATTTCCCAATATGATTTCTCAATACACCCCCACGAAACCCACGCCACGACTTGCCCTAAGCATCAAGGACTTCCCCAAAACGATTATTCTTCAGTCTTAATACGACGCTTTTAGCAACCGGTCGAGGTCTCGTTCCTAGAGGCAAGTCCGCTCGCGTACCTAGGTTCTCGCGGGTGTGATTGACGAGCCCTTTCACAAATAATTGTGATCGAGAATCGTATAAGAACTCAATACGTGTAAGTTAAACTTAGCGGCTCTTCACGTCTCTTTATATATCTTGTTCGCGATAATTACCTTAGCGGCATTACGTGTCGAGACATATAAAGAATTACATTCCGAACATTACCGAATCAATACTACAAAATTTTTATAATCCTCATAATCGTTGTATTTCTGAATAAACTTTAATAAACTGTAAAGTGCTGAACCTGCAAGTGTCCAATTCCACATCACACGATACAGACACGCGCCGACGTCCGGATCAACACTCACATACACTACTGGTGAGGTGCGTCACGCCGCTTTAACTAGGGCAGAAACCCAAGCGCCGGGGCCTGACAAACTCGCGCAAATAATAATAATTCAAATTAAATAATAACATTAATTACGACGGTATCAAAAACCGTACGTAACAAACATCGTGTTTTTTAGTAATATCAAATTAAAATGTAAAAGGGGCGTGCCGAGGCATATTCGCGTATATAAAGTGCACGGCAGTCTCGAGTAGGATTCTCTCAGTTTTTGTGAATAGTTGGCGTCGAGACGCTGCCGCGTCTCTTGATATACTAGTATATACTTGTATATATTCGTATATACCTGTATATACCGGTATATACTTGTATCCACCAGTACATACTTGCGTATACCTGTATATACCAGTATATACTTGTATATACCTATCCATACCTTGTAACGTGGATTTTTTTTGTTTTTTCCCTCTTTCATCCTGTTACCTTCGCACCAATCTCTCTGTCTCGGTCGCTTTAAGAGCCGTTGAGTGCCAGCCAATTTTTTATTTTTCGCGGAATCGGCAACCCCATAAATGCATATCCGAAAAGTACAATTAAACCAAAACAAAAACGTAACGAGCTTCCGAGACAGAAAGAATACCTGACGGTTCGCTCAGGGTGCTGGTTTGTGGACAGAGGGCGTGGGCGGCTAAAGTCAAGGAAGACCGCAAAAGGACCGGGAAAAAGAATAAGAAAATAACTCGGCATTCTGCTTACGTATTTCACTATTGAGACCACATTTCAATCAATCATTACATTAGCAAATGCTTATACAATATTAATCGAGAACGACAAACAAAAGATATGAGGTAGATTAATGCACGATAACGACGTAACTGTGAGGTAAATTAATTTACGGTAACAACGGAACCATGAAGAAAATTGACCCACGATAACACGATATCAATATCCGTGGAACGGTAACTATCAGCTCGGTAACATTTCCGCGTGACGACGGTACGTAACATGATAGAGAAGCAAAATCGAGAGCAGATGGCTGAAATACGGGAGCAAAAAGCGGGAACGTAGAGCGAGAACATTTTACTAGCAAAAACGGTAGCATAGGTGCTTATAGGAACACGGGAGCACGAGAGCGCTAAAGGAAGGCGAGAGCATGTTCCTCCGAAGAGGACGAGAACTGGAGAGAGAGCTCCTTTCGGATCGATAGCACAACGAGAACTCTCCGATCTCCTCGATCATCGTAGCTCCCTCCTTGATATTCCGCAATTCGGTGGCGCTGGTCACGCTGCCCCACTAATCACTTAACTAGAGCGGGGAAACGCAGTAGGCATGGGTTATCGGCAAGACGTTCGTCCCAATATTCCGTCCATTTAAGGTGACTATCACGGTGTAGTATGATACACGATAGCTCTTCTGGCGTATCCGGGGGTGGGGAGGGGAAACGTAACGGGAGCATTATCCGTAACCTGAAAACTTGGCGATCCGGTGATCCGTGCGTGGGGATGATCGCCGTCCCCACGCCACGGCCTTCCACACGTAACCGGAATTAAACGCCCTATCTTCCCCTTCTACACCGTATCATTTTGAACGTCGGTATTCTGGCCGAACCTCTGTACTTACCTCGCAAATCATCGTATGGATAAATCTCAAGGCTTGCTGGGTAACAAGTATATCTGTCGATATCCTCAACACGCCTTGGTACCCAAACCTATAAAATTGAAAGGACCCGCCTACTCGACCCCCCAGCTTACCCGACATATTCTCCTCAACGGGAGATCAAACGTAATTTGCGATAACTTTCTTCCTAATAATTCGATAGCGTGAAATCTATAAAATTAAGATTTATCGATAGCTATTTTTCTCAAGATACCCCTTGGGACAAGGTTTTCAAAAAAAATCACGTCACAACTCCCCCCTCCATGACTGATCCATATCGGGTTTCGCCACGCCGTCGGCCCAAATGCGGTTAGCTCCATCCGATAACAACCTCGAACCCACACCTGAGATCAACAAACGAGAACGCTATTTAATGCATTGAAAAGCTTGGGGTGAAGGCGACAAGTAATACTTGGTACTTCCGTATGATCACAGAGATTTATTATGCTAATCAGTCAACGGTAACGGACGCATAGGCTTACATAACTCTCCAATTATCACATCCCTGCCGATAGCACTTATGAATTACTTAAAAGATGATTTGATAACGCACTTCTGGTAACTTTATTTTCTTTCGCGATGACACTGGTCGGTAGGGTCTACGACCCCCCTTTGGCACACCTTTAAGGTCTGCTAGGAACTTTTCTTCATCTTATATACTAAATTCTCATATACTGCGAGCAGTCTCTGCCATTTCCTATGCAATTACTCCGTCTCCTTCTTTGGTTTACAATAATACTCGGTACGCGGTAGCACGATAGGAGAACCCATGCCTGAGCAAGTGGGTAAGTGAGCGATAACAATGTTGCCCTCCGGGATCAGTAGCGCATCTTGGAATGGTCCCGGAGGGTTGAAAGACGGAAGGGTAATCACGATAGCATCCTGCGAGTCGGTGGCATCTATCGCCGGGGATTTAATACCATGGCGGGCGCTCCGCTCGTTGGTCATAGTCGTCCGGGTCCCGTCCGTAGGCCGGGCCTAGGCCTTGGTACGTGTATCGACGGTGCGGTTCGCTGTACGGTGTGGGGCCCCGGGCTGGCATCTCGTGACCCCAACAATCAACGGGACCGTTAGGACCCGGGCGGTAACGTTCCGATTCGTAGTAACGACTTGAATGAAGGTGTGGCTGGCGGCCCTGAAGTTCTCCTGCCTCCGCATCCCATGCCTCCCTTGGTTGTGGTGTACTCCGTTGCCTTACGGCCCGTGGTATCTGCTCCCGCGGCAAATTACGGCCAAGGCTGGTGACGTACGGACCGCGTTGCCTCCACTTTGGTGCGCACTGCGGGCACGTTCGCAACGTCACGTGGTGACGTCCACACCCGTAACAGATTCGGTCGCTGGTGGTGTTCGGACATCGAGCTCGGGAGTGCCCTGGTTGGCGGCAGTCCCAGCATTCATCGGGCCGACCTCTTTTCGGTCATGATTGCTAATATCGCAGGGCTTCCCGCGGAGTCCATCGACATCGCCTCCTCGTCAAGCTCCACTTCGAGGTAATCCCCTGTCATCCCCTCTAGCGGTAAACAGACTTCGGGCAAATCCTTGGGAGGACTGGTGGCCTGGTCGGTTGGTCGAGCCTGATCTTCCTATGGGAGTCCTGCCTTCTTTTTTGAACCAGCCTCGCTGAGGTGACTGGAGCTACTTGAGCTAGAGGAAGTGCTTGAGCGAGAGGCGCTCGATGTGCTGTCCTCCTCTGTGCAAGCCGGGAACGGTGATACACGAGGGTCGCCCGTCTCCTCCCGGTGCTGTATAGCTCTGCGCACCACCCATTGGATGGCGACGATTAGGCCGGGGTGACGGCGTTCCGTCCGCCACAAAACACCGGCGTGTGCGTGCACTGAAACCCATATCGACTCTCGTCGACGGGTCTCAACTGACGGCTCTCCTTCTGCGGCAGCTGACATTTCGTTGACGCCGGGAATCGCATCGCCTGTGGGCCGGACCGCGGCGGGAGAGCTTGGCTCTACGTCGAGTAGCTCTTCATCCTCACTCTCCCCCGGGGCATCCTCGAGAGCGACGGGAATGTCCGCGGGGGCTCCCAGGTCGGCTATGGCACCCTCGATACCGGCGATTAGCGTAGCGTTGCGTGTCATCAGTTCGTCCGGGGCTTCCATTACCTAGAATAAACCGATCGGTAGCGTACATGACGCGTGAAGCTTTGTCCCACACTTGGCGTAAGATATCGTTCCGTTTCTCGATAGCTCAAAAGTTTTTCTTCTTCTTTTTCTTTTTTTTACGTTGACGATAACTTATCTCCCCCTCATACTACGGTAGCTCATTTTACATTTTTTTGTTTCTTTTACATTTACGATAGCTTATCTCCTCCTCGTATTACGGCAGCTCATACATGTTGAGGATTTTTTTTTCCTAGGTTTTCTTTTACTCGGGGTCTGCGGGAGGGCGATACGGCTTAAGATCCTGGACAGATATAACTCCTTGCCCTCGTCCCAAAAGGTCCGTGAGCTCGTATCGTACTGCTGACAGCTTCTTTGATATCAAGAAGGGACCCTCAAAAGGCTTTGCCAGTGCAGCTGAGAAGTGCCTCACGGTATTCGATAGCGGGTGTACCCTCCTTAGCACGAGGTCGCCGACCTCAAATTCTCGATCCCGACGCCGCAAATTATAATAATGGGCTTGCTGATGGTGTGCTTCGTTAAGCGCATGGACCAGCATTTTGCGAAGAGTATCAAGGCGCTTCATGCGTTCGAGCCACTCATGCGGTTCCCTAGGGAAGACCTCGACGTTCGTTTCGAGCTCACGTCTCATCGAGACTGCTGGGAGTGGTTCTCGCCCAAAATTCGCGAAGGCTGGGGTGCTTTGCAGTGACCCGTGGTACGCGCTGTTATATGCGAACCGAAACTCGTGTAAATGCAGATCCCAGTCCCGCTGGTCACTCTCGATGTATGCTCGTAGCATCATTTTCAGAACGCGGTTTACCCGTTCTACCGGGTTCGCTTGCGGGTGGTAAGGGGGTGTAGTGTTATGGCGTATCCCTGTTCTGTTGGTCAATTCGCGAAGTTCTTTGTTGATGAACTCGGTGCCGTTATCGGTCAGGAGAACGCGTGAGGCCCCCCAGCGGCAGATAACCTCTTCCTCGAGAGCTTCGCAGATACGTTTCCCGGTAGCGCGGCGCAACGGTATCACCTCGATCCACTTACTAAAGAGATCCTGGATCACGAGAATGTAGGAAAACCCCGACCTATTACGCGTGACGGGGCCCATAATGTCCGCGGCTATCGAGGTCCACGGCTCCTCGATCACGCACCGCCCCATCAAGCCGGCGGGACGACTTTGCTCGACCTTGCATCGTTGACAAAGGTCGCAATGGTTCACGAATGTCACGACGTCTCGTAGCATATTTGGCCAGTAATATTGTTGGGATAGACGTCGGTACGTCTTGTCGACCCCTAAGTGGGTGGCTTGCGGTAGCGAATGTGACTCGACCATAGCTTGAGCTCGACTCTCACGAGGGAGGACTAACTTCCACGCGCCAAAGTCCTCCATTTCCAGGGAGATAAACGCCGAGGGGTGGTGACAGTATAGTTGGCTGTGGGCTATCTTCCAGTCGGGGAACCAATCGGGGACACGCTGAACCGTTCGATAGCGTCGCGTGTAACATTTGTCGTCGGTCTGTTGCATTCGATTCAAGGACTCGGCGTCCGGAGTTTCGCCCTCGGGGCCCCGCGAGAGCGCATCATGGACATGGTGAAGGGCTTCCCTTCGATGGACGATCGTGAGGCTATACTGTAATAGTTCCAGCGCCCACCGGGCTAACCTGCCCGTTGGATTTTTCAAATTGTGTAGCCAGCGAAGGCTACTGTGGTCAGTAATAATCGTAAAGCCGTAGCCTTCTAGGTAACATCTAAATTTCCGGATTGCCCAGATAACGGCTAGGCACTCTTGCTCGGTAATAGTGTATTTCTTTTCCGCCTCGCTGAGCGCTCGACTGGCGTACGCGATAACGCGTTCGTGGCCGTCGATAAATTGAGTTAGCACTGCGCCGACCCCTACGCTACTCGCGTCGGTCTGCATGGTGAACGGTAGCTCGAAATCTGGGCAGGCTAGAGTCGGAGCCGTGGTCAGCGCTTCTTTCAGAAGGCCGAAGGCGTCCTCTTGGGCCTTGCCCCAAGATCAGGCTTGAGCCTTTTTAGTCAGGCATGTCAGTGGTTCGGCAACGGTGGCGAGCTCTGGTATGAATCTCCGATACCACGACGCCATGCCGAGAAAGCGGCGTAATTGCTTAAGGGTTCGCGGTGCGGGGTAATCGACGACTGCCACGATTTTCTCGGGGTCGACTTGGAGTCCGCTGTGGTTCACAAGGAACCCCAGGTACCGCACCTAGGTGCGGCAAAACTCGCATTTGTCCTGATTAATAGTAAGCCCCGCTTGGTGGACTTTCCGTAACACGCATGTCAGCCAGTCCAAGTGTTCGGGAAACGTCCGTGTGACGATAATAATATCGTCGAGATATACAAAGGCATGGGGGTACATCGCGGTACTAATGAGTCGGTCCAGCAGCCGCTAGAATGTCGCAGGGGCGTTGGTGAGCCCGTATGGCATGCGTATGAAGTGGAATAAGCCGCGGCCAGGCACGACAAAAGCCGTAATCTCCCGTGATTCCGGGGGCAACGGGATTTGGAAGTATGCCTGGCTCAAATCGAGGGTAGTTATGTAATGGGCTTGCCTTAACTCGTATAGAATACTTGTCATATTTGGGATCGGATAGGCGTTCTTTTTCGTGACGGAGTTTACTTTCCGAAAGTCGATGCAAAACCGGTACTTTCCCGTTCGTTTTTTCACGAGGACAACCGGGCTACTCCAGTCGCTCTTGGGGGGTTCTACTACGCCACTTTGAAGCATTGCATCGACCTCTTTCCACATTATATCGCGTAGCGCGGGGTTCACAAGGTATGGCTTTTGCCGGATTGGTGGGCTATCCCCACCATTAATGTGGTGCGATGTGAGTGACGTTAAACCAGGCGTGTCGGTAGCTGGAGGAATTTCGATAGCAAGGAGCCCCTGTAATTGTTCATTCTCGGCATCGGCTAGGGTACGTAATCCGCAGCACGGTTGCATGACATATGATCACACGATGTATGATCACACGACAAAATATCACACGACAAAATATCACCGCGATAAAATTTCACACGACAAAATATCACCGCGATAAAATATCACCGTGAAAAAATATCACAATCCTGGTCAATGATCATAATCACAAACACGAACAAATGGTAAAACAAAACAGAATGGAGAACGCAACACAAAAAATCAGTACGCGCTATCTGTCTTACAATGTACCGAAAATATATATTTTAAGAATACAATTTTAAGAATATAATACAACAAGAATATATTTTAAGAATACTGTTGCAAATACCCCACAATTTTTTCGCGATCGTACTTAAAAAAATCCAAACCAAAAAACTATATTTGAAGAAAAGTGGCATTATATACAACTGTTTCTCTTTTTTTTTACAAAGTAACATTGTGTGCGATCTGTTGCAAATACCCCACAATTTTTTCGCGATTGTACTCCAGAACAACACGCTTCAACCGTGCGTCGTAATCGCGATAATTTCGGCGACGTGGTCGAGCAACCTCACAACCTGCGCGAAGTTGTGTGATGACCACCTCCGTGGTACTCTGTAACCGGCAGTTAAAAAAAAATAGTATATAGTGTGATATTTTTTTATTAATAATGTTTTGTTCGTTGACTGGGATTGTGGTATATTGTCGCGGTGATATTTTGTCGTGTGATATTTTGTCACGGTGATATTTTGTCGTGTGATATTTCATCGCGGTGATATTTTGTCGTGTGATATTTTGTCGTGTGATATTTTGTCCGTGATATTTTGTCGTGTGATATTTTGTCCGTGATCAAATGTCGTGTCACCCCGCAGCACATGATGATACGCGAAGCACGCTCTACGGGGGTGAACTTAAAACGTTTCTCCGGGGCATCCCGATACAATCACGATTCGCCATAGAAATCGACGATCATTCGTGCCGTCTGTAGAAAATCCATCCCGAGGAGGAAATCTTCCGAGAGCGACGGCATTAGGTACGTGGTAGCTTCTACTTCGCGGCCCTGAAGCACCGCCGTAAATGCGGAGGCTTGGTTTATTACCTCGATCTGTTTCGTTGCAAGGATCACTCGCCTTGCGGGTACGTGGTGGGGGTTGACCCCCGTGAGGTAGAAGATTTAGATACACGCGGCACCGGCGAAGGTTCGAGTCACCCCGGAATCGACGAGGGCTCTTACTGGGCGTCCTCCAATTTCGAGCTTAACATGAAATGATAATGATTCGGTCTCCGCAAGGGCGTGAAGAGCCGCCTCACGGTTCGGTAACTGATTCGATAACACGTCATTGACGAGGTTTGGTAACTGATTCTGTTTTATCACGGTATTCCAACTCGCACGATAATGACTGAAATTTTACTTCCAGGCCACTTATTTCGGGTTATGGTGTTTGTAGTGATTTGTTCACACGTTTTGGGCACAAGGCAAAGTTTATTCTATGATAAATAATGCAATATATAAAAAAAAGAACAGATAAAATAATACGGTGTATTGACGTGAGCAGTTCGTTGCCGACTGACTCTCCTCGCCAAGAGCCACGGCCAGCGCGCACTGGTTGCCGCGGAGGGAGCAGTGAGGCCCAGGGCCGTAGAGCGAACGCAAAGATCGCCGCGCGCTTCTTATACATTATAACATTTCCCCCCCCTTGAACGACACGTTAAATAAAAAATAAAAAACAAAATTACACACAAATAAAAAAAAAGTATAGAGAGTACAATCGTGTTCGAGGCTTATTCTATATTTTCGAGTCTATTTTGCTCTATTGGCAATGGCGATAATTTTTTGATTGCTCGCTTATAGATACCGGTTGGAGTTTTTACACTCGCTACCCTGACAATACCATCATCACCCGGGTGAACATCAACTACTCGACCCGTGATCCAATGTAAGGGTGGGGTATTATCTTCCTTTATCAATACAAGATCTCCTTGCTTTATCTTGTGTCCCTCTCCCTTGAACCATTTGGTACGTTGTTGCAATTCGTTTATGTATTCTTTACTCCACCGTTCCCAAAAATGCTGCTTTACCTTTTGGATATACTCCCATGTCGACAAGCGGTTTGAAATTGTGTTTGACCAATCATGTTCAGGAACGGATTGCAACGACGTATTTATCAAAAAATGAGCAGGCGTCAAAACGAGAGGATCATTCGGATCAGCTGACAGAGGTGCGAGCGGCCTCGAGTTTAGAATCGCTTCGATTTCAATTACAAACGTATTAAATTGCTCATACGTAAACAGGGAGTCGCCAATCGTGCGACGCATGTGATGCTTAAAACTTTTTACAGAGGCCTCCCAAATTCCTCCAAAATGCGGTGAGCGCGGGGGTATAAATGACCACTCAATTCCTTGATCCGAAAGAAATCGATAGATATTTCTTTTGTTATCCCCTTGCCTTAAAAATTCAACAACCTCTTTTAGATGATTATCGGCACCCACAAAATTAGTCGCATTATCGGATTAAATTATTTTGGCCTTGCCGCGGCGCGCGAACAAGCGTTTCAAAGTCGCTATGAATGCTTCGGTAGTTAGCTCGTTTACAATTTCTAAATGCACAGCCTTGGTGGCTAGGCAAACAAATGCCGATACATAAATTTTTATCTTGTTGCGATTCCGATACCTTTTTTCTTTGATGAAGAATGGCCCGCAAAAGTCAACGCCTACGTTTTCGAATGGCCTAGAACTAACGAGTCTACTCTTCGGTAGATCACCCATTGTATACTCAGGAGTTGAGCGGGACCAACGCGCGCAACGGACGCACTTACGGATTATCCCTTTGACGTAATTTCTTCCATTGGTTAGCCAATAACCTTGTCTTACCGCGTACAAAGTTGATTGACTACCAGCATGGCAAAGCTTAAGATGGGCTTCACGAACAATGAGCTCCACGACATGATTGTTAGGAGGCAATAAAACGGGATGCTTCTTGTCGAACTCAATATCAGCATGTTTCAAACGCCCCCCAACTCTGAGTATACCACGGTCGTCTAAGAACGGGTTGAGTGACAAAACAGTGCTTTTTTTGCTCAATGGACGCTTTTCGACCAATCTCGATAACTCTTTTTGAAAAAAGACGCGCTGGACTAATTTTATTATTATTCTTTCGGCGTTTTTTATTTCTTCCGGGGCGAGCTCTTCCGAGACGAACTCCTTTCTTCGACATTTCTGCGAAAAATGTACGCAATATGCAATGGTCCTCTTCAATTTGTTGAATGATGAAAATCTTGATAGCAAATCGATCCCAGACGTGCTTATTGGCAATGCGATTGTTGTACGCTGCTCCGGAATTTCGATGTCTGGTAACAGATTTGGAGGCCAAGAGCCTTCCTCTTCAGCAAGCCACGCAGGGCCATTTTTCCAGATGGGATTGTTGATGAATTCGATCGGTAATTGACCTCGTGACGCGGCGTCGGCAGGATTGTCCAACGACGGCACATGTCTCCATTTGCCCAGCTTTGTGTCTTCTTGAATTTGAGCGACTCTATTCGCGACGAATGTTTTGAGTCGATGCGGGGAAGTTTGAATCCAGTGAAGAGTGACAGTTGAGTCCGACCAAAAAACTATCTTGTCAAAGTTGATTCTCAGAGGCTTGAGCGCCGTTTTGTACAACGACGCGAGAAGCGACGCTGCACACAACTCAAGTCGAGCTAGCACTATTTTCTTGATTGGAGCCACTCGAGTTTTAGAGCAGACGAGATGGACACTACGGTCACTCGCAGCATTTGTAGAGCGAATGTATAGAACGGTGCCGTACGCAGACTCACTGGCGTCACAGAACCCATGCAGTTCGATGGTCATGGCGTTGTCAATGATGATTCGCCGAGGAATACTGAACTTGTTGATAATTCCGATTTGCTTTGCGTATTCAATCCATGCAGTGACGACGTGCAGTGGGACTGACTCATCCCACTCTAAATTGATTTGCCATAATCGCTGGAGCATGATTTTCGCCTTCACTATGATCGGCCCCAGTAGACCAAGAGGATCGAACAGCGAGGCTATTTGGAAGAGCATGCTTCTTTTCGTGATTCGTTCTTGTAGCTCAAAGGGTCTTACACTGTGTAGCAAGCTGTCTTCTCCCGGATTCCAATGAACCCCGAGAGTCTTTTGCGTTTCCGAGCGACTCAAACAAATGTGTGGATCAGCTGATTTGTCTTGCAAGGCGTCCAGGAGTTTTGGATCGTTGGAGCACCATTTGCGTAAATTAAATCCACCTCGGGATAATAACTCGACGAGCTCATCTCTCAATTGTTGTGCTTCATCAAAAGTTGATGTACCTGTAAGCAGATCATCAACATAAAAGTCTTCTCGGATTACCTGGCTTGTCAAAGGAAATTTTCTCTCTCATCGATGGACAGCTGCTGCAGGACGTGAATAGCCAGAAACGAAGCCGGCGTTGTACCGTACGTTACCGTGTTGAGCTCAAATGTTTTAAGAGGCTGCGCTGGATCGCTACGCCACAATATTTTTTGATAATCGGCGTCCTCGGGATGCATTCGAATCTGCCGATACATTTTTTCGACATCAGCGCTGAGGACATATCTGTGAATTCGAAATCTTGTGATGATGGAAAACAAATCTTCCTGAATTGTTGGCCCAGTCATGAGAACGTTGTTCAGCGAAACGTTTCGCGATGTCTTGGACGATGCGTGGAAAACAACCCGTAATTTTGTCGTTGGACTATCGCGCTTAAAAACGGGATGATGCGGAATAAAATATCCCCCTTGGCAACAAGCTCTATTGCCAACAAGTTCGGTCATGTGGCCAAGGGCCTTGTATTCGCTGAGAAAGTCGATATATTCTTCGCGAACATCAGAATTTTGAGCCAATCGACGCTCCAAAGCGTAAAATCGTTTTCTCGCCGTCTCATAAGACTCACCGAGCTCGTTCAATTTATCGTTAAAAGGTAATCTAACTACATATCGCCCACTTGTATCTCGCGAAAACGTTTTGAGAAAATGTTCCTCGCATGATTTTTCTTCCCTTGACAAGTGTCTTACGCTCGGTAGCTCTTCAATTTCCCAAAACTTAGCGACCTGCGTGTCCAAGGACTCAATGATTAAGTTGCACGAAGTTTGTTTCGGGATCGAGTGTCGATCGTGTATTCTACCCGAGACTATCCAACCAAAACGCGTTTTCTGCTATATTACCGCTGTGTTCGCAAGCTTGATTTGCCCTTGATAAATGGTAAAACAACTCGGCTCCAATGAGCGCGTTAATTTCGGATGGAGTGTCGAAGCTTGGATCCGCTAGAGTTATGTTTTGCGGCAACTTTAACTCGCGACGCCCGATTGTTTCTGTTGGAATCATTTCCGAGATTTGCGTAGTTACCAGAAACAATAGATCGGTCTCGAAACGCTTATCACGCGACGCGACGGTTGCTTTGACCGAGTGGCGAAGATGAGTGAGATTTTGACCGAATCCGGAAACTGGCACTTTGACCTCAGATCTGGGGAGCTTTAATAACGTGCAAAGTCGTTCAGTAATGAAATTAGACTGAGACGCGCTGTCCAACAAAATTCTGCATTGAATTGATTGCCCCATTGCATTTGAGATAAGGGCCGATACTGTCGATAAAATTACTTGAGACGAGACGACAGCCTGAAGGTTCGTGCTGGGTTTTGCTTGTACTACGTCCGCGTTATTGGACTCTTGAGCGCCACCTTCTGACTGAAAGTGAAGCGCCGTATGATGCTTGCGACCACATTTCCGACACCCCCCGGATTTACACTCGTTTACTTTATGACCCAACTTCAAGCAATTCCAACAAAGCCCTAGAGATTTGACAGAGGTGGATTTGGTCTCACGGTTCGACTTAAGGAATTTTTCGCAGTGGAAAATATTATGCCCGTCCTTGCAAAACACGCATTCCACCTTTGATTGCGTGGTGACGAGGGATTGCTGCGTTTTTTGATTCGTCCCTCGCCCCGGGTTCGTAGATCGCGTATGCGCCGAGTTTTCGTGAATTACGCTTTCGAGAACGTGACAACGATTTTTTAGAAAATTCCAAAAATCCGCGATGGATGGGAGGCTTGTACCGGTAAGCGACCGTTCCCATTCCTTGTGAGTGTTCCGATCAAGTTTTGACATTATCAAATGCATAAGAATGACGTCCCACGAGAGCCTGAAGCGCTCGCGTGTGCCTTAAAGTAGTATCAACCAAAGACCGCAAATTCGTCGCAGATTCTTTCGAAATCGCCTGGATATCAAAAAGCGCTCGAATGTGACTCTGTACTATTATTCGTTTATTGTCGTATCGTTCTGTCAAAAGACCCCACGCGACATCGTAATTTCGCGCCGTGGTTTCGAGCGATTGAATTACCTGAGCGGCCTCATCCTTCAATGACGATCTCAAATATTGCAGTTTTTGTACAGACGTGAGACTCGCGTTATCGTGCACGATCGATTTAAAATTGTCGTAAAAGCCGAGCCAAGCATCGTATTTCCCGCAAAAAACCGGCAAATTAATTGTCGGAAGCTGAATATTCGCCCTCGCGCCTTGATTTGCCGTTACGAGTTGTGGTTGGACAGTCTGTACAATGTTTCGACCGCTAGTCTGTCTTAAGGTCGCTAGCCGATTTTCGGCACGTGCCGTGAGTTCAAAATATTGTTCTTCATAAAAACATCTCTCATTGAAAGGCGCGGCCGTGCCCTCACTGCCACCGGCTGCCTTCTCAAGTCTCTCCTCCTCCTCCTGACACTCAATTTGCGACTGAATTTCCTCAAACGTATCCCAAGTATCTTTTATTTTTCGCAAACGCTCGACTAATTGCTGTTCGTCAGGATTTTCTCCCCATTTATCTAAATACGTTCTAAATCGCGTTACTTGCGCCTTTATAGTAGTTCGCCTTTGAATAAGCATGCGCATCTCGGCCATCGTGTATTATGAAAATTCGCACACATATAATAATAATGATAATGCTACCAGAAATCGAGATTTTGTGGACGATATGTTTACATATAGAGTTACCCTGAATGTTGACTTCCGCGAACGGCTCGTAACGTCGTCTTCGCTTGTTGCCAGCCGCTGTAGCTTCGTTGTACTTCTCTCTCTCTCTTTCTCACGCGTTGTGCTATCGAGGTTTACCGAACGTCCCGCCTGTGGACAGTGGCTCTCTCGTTCTCTCTCTCTCTCTCTCTCTCTGATTCGCACTGTCGAATGCGTCTTTGTAGTCTTCGTGAATTATCTTTGTCCTGCTTAAGAGGTTTGAAAGATTCTCAGCTTCTTGATATGCAACGGCTCACCACCCTTTTTACTAATCACTTCGATTTTTCACTCGAAATAATGCACTGTGTCTACTGTTCGGAACGGATCCGGCTCGAAGGACCAATGTTTTATCGTGGTATTCTAACTCGCACGATAGTGACTGAAATTTTACTTCCAGGCCACTTATTTCGGGTTATGGTGTTTGTAGTGATTTGTTCACACGTTTTGGGCACAAGGCAAAGTTTATTCTATGATAAATAATGCAATATATAAAAAAAAGAACAGATAAAATAATACGGTGTAGGGACGTGAGCAGTTCGTTGCCGACTGACTCTCCTCGCCGAGAGCCACGGCCAGCGCGCACTGGTTGCCGCAGAGGGGGCAGTGAGGCCCAGGGCCGTAGAGCGAACGCAAAGATCGCCGCGCGCTTCTTATACATTATAACAGATTCGGTAACACATCATTAACGGGGTTCGGTAACTGATTCGATAACACATCATCGGTGAGGTTTGGTAACTGATTCTATAACGCATCATTAACGGGGTTCGGTAACTGATCCGATAACCCATCATCGGTGAGGTTCGGTAACATCTCGTTGGTGGCTTCCCTAGCAGCGGCAGGTGGATCGTCCTCTCGTTTGTCGGGCTCCGCGGTAGCTATGAGAGGCACGAGGGCCCATTCTACGTGCCTCGATTCTCGTTTCGCTGGTTACAAAATGGGCAGTTCTGCGTTGTAACGCCCGAATAATTACAACGATAGAAAAAGATGCGCCTAGGTTCTGTGCAGTCACGGTGGCGGTGGCCCGCTTTGTGGCAGTTTCAACACGTCAATCCCGCATTGTTGGATGGGGCAGCGTGTTTATCGACTGGCTGCTTATTCGGTCGCGCCTCTGGTGGACCAACCCCCGAAATCACGGTGGGGCGAGGTTTGCGCGGTAGCGTGGGCTTCTGCGAGGTTAACGCGGTCGCGGGCCCCTGGCGTGGGCCAGAGTGCGGCCCGGGTTTTCCCCGGTTTTGCCGAGCATCTTTAATCGCCGTTAGATTTTCCGACTCATTGGTTTCTTCCCTGCTGTCGGGGACTCGCTCCGGTTCTTCGTCATCTTGGGCCATGCGAGCTTCAAGAAACGGGCAACGGTTGGCCCGCGATAGAGTAGCCTGTCCCTTATACGCAAAGCTCGGGCATAGCGAATGTTCGGGTGCTGGAGGTTGACGGCCCGTGCCAGCACTCTCTAGGATTTTCTCATACCGCAGTCTCTTGCTGATCCATCTTACAAGCCTCGCAAATGGGGAGGGTCACGCGATATTCCGGTAACATTTTGCAGTGGCTGTATCGCAGCTGTTCCCAATCCTCCCAGCGCGGTGAAGCCCGCGAAAATAGTCCCCTCATGCATGCGAAGTATTCGCCGATCTTTACCCCGTTGGCTTGTGTACGGTCCGTTTTTTGTTCGCGGAGGGCGAGTTCGTAATCAGGGTCAGCGTAATAGCATCGGAACGCGTTTTTCGCGACCTCCCATGACGTGAACTCGTGAGCGTGACCACGATACCACACGAGTGCGGCGGCGCGCAGAAAAAACGGGATAGCTTTTAATAATTCCACGTCCCTCACCGGTAGGAACGCGCGTCCTTCGTCGACCCGGGTCAAGAAGTCTTCAACGTCTTCCCCCCGTCGCCCCGAAAACGATAAATCCCATCGCTTCATAGTATTTAACAAAGCAGCGGCCGATAGTGGCCGGCCCGCCGGGGGATCGAGGCCTTCGTCCGAAAAGTGATAGTCGGTGGCATATGGAAGGAGTTGATAACGAGGTGCATCGTGGTCCCTATCCGGCTGTGCATTACGGGCCGACATGTTGAAAGCCGTTCCGCGAGGAGGGATCGTACGTATCTCTCGCGGGGCTCCAAATCCCGCCCGTGAAACGTAGCTAGATGCGTTTGAGTGTACGTCATCCTCGTGGGGGCTGTATGCACCCGGTGTTTTTTCCAGAAACCCGCTTCCGGTAGCATTTAGCGCATCGGTCGGAGTCGCGTGGGTAATGGTAACCTCCAATGTGGTTGGCCGCGATCGGCGCGTGGTTGCGCGTTTTTTTGGCACAACCTCTTTTGTAGGTGACCCCGACGGCTCGGTCTGCACGGCTTGCGATGTCGTGTTAGTATGTTTAGGCCCCGTCTGCGGACTGGGAAACTCGAAACCGCCCGTGGCGTCATGAAAATCTCCTTTGCCCATTGCTCCGCCTAATGGTACTTTGGGCTTAGCCCCTTTTGACTCGGACGATTCCCGATCTGCCATGGCCGATTAATCTTACCTGACCCGAGTTCCAATGCCTCGAAAAGTTGACGTTTTTTTCGGCAAATGGTAATATTATGATAGCGAGATAGCGGTCGTTATCTTAATCGAGAAATACCTGTTGAAATGTTACGATAGCGAGATGGCGTCGCGATATTATGCGGTCAATAATTGTTGCGAGGGCGTCGCGATATTGATCGATAGATAACTGTTGAAATGTTGTGATAACGAGGTAGCGTCGCGATATTAATCGATAGATAACTGTTGAATATTGCGGTGACGAGGTAGCGTCGCGATATTAAGCGATCGATAACTGTTGAAATATTACGAGAACGAGGTAGCGTCGCGATATTAAGCGATCGATAACTGTTGAAATATTACGATAATGAGGTAGCGTCGCGATATTGATCGATAGATAACTGTTGAAATGTTACGATAACGAGGTAGCGTCGCGACATTTAGCGATCGATAACTGTTGAAATATTACGATAACGAGGTAGCGTCACGATATTGATCGACAATCAATTGTTGAAATATCCCGATGGCAAGATAGCGTTGCGATTTTGCTCGACAATTAACTGTTGAAATATCCCGATAGCAAGATAGCGTTGCAATTTTAATCGACAATCAATTGTTGAAATATCCCGATGGCAAGATAGCGTCGCGATTTTAATCGACAATTAACTGTTGAAACATCCCGCTGGTAAGATAGCGTTGCAATTTTAATCGACAATCAATTGTTGAAATATCCCGATGGCAAGATAGCGTCGCGATTTTAATCGAAAATTAACTGTTGAAACATCCCGATGGCAAGATAGCATTGCGATTTCAATCGGCAAGTAATTGTTGAAATATCCCGAAGGTGAGATCGCGTTGCGATTTTTAATCGGCAATTAATTGTTAAAATATCCCGATGGCAAGATAGCGTTGCGATTTTAATCGACAATTAACTGTTAAAACATCCCGACGGCGAGATCGCGTTGCGATTTTAATCGGCAAGTAATTGTTGAAATATCCCGTTGGCGAGATCGCGTTGCGATTTTTAATCGGCAAGCAATTGTTGAAATATCCCGATGGCGAGATCGCGTCGCATTATTACTCGACAACTACTTGTTGAAATACCACGATGGCGAGATAGCGGTCGTGATATTACTTGCTAAATGGTTGTTAAAATTTTACAATAATATCGGACCAGGAATGCCCGTACTCACCAATGACGTGGTAGTATGACGCGTCGATAGCTTGGCGATGAGAGGACACACGATGTCCGGGCGATTGAATTTCCGATTGTTCCTCGTTGCTCGCTCTTCACTAAGTGAGATCCCTCGCACGGATATATTCGGTATCACTCACTGCTGGTTCTTCCCTAAACAAGATCACTTGCACGGATATATTCGGTATCAATTATTGCGGGTTCTTCACTAAACGAGATCACTTGCACGGATATATTCGGTATCAATTATTGCGGGTTCTTCACTAAACGAGATCACTTGTTGCTTTGACCATTCACTACGGAGAGAAGGCTTCTAATGACCGGCGACGGCAATGAGCGAGCCTGTCGAACTCGAATAATTCCCAAGAACGTGGGGAAATTTCCATAGTAAGGGAGAAAGGGGTGGCACCTCTCTCGCCGAGTCGCCTTCCCCTTTCTTTTCTCTCGGACTCCCGGTAGCCCGCGCGCCCGTAGCACGTGTGAGCCACGCGGGACGCGGAGAGGGAGGGTCATGCTTCGCCCGCTCCCGATCTTTGTTTCGGCTACCTTGAGACGCGAGGTGGGGGTGGAACTCGTTCGTCCCCGTACTGATGAAATATTCTCGTAATCCCGAGAGGAATATTCGCTCGGTCTAATTTTAGATCTCGAGAGCGCTGCGCACATTGACATATATATATATATTTTTCCCCGATAACGGTCGATATCGATATGCCGGAATTATCATTCTTGTTATTCCATCCTATATATTGATGTGTGTGTGTGTTTTTTTTAAATTAGCTTCGTGATCCCAGCGTATTTTCGGGATCCGGTAGCGTTTATTCGATCGTTTCGATAACCTTTCGGTATCGCGTTGGTCTCGCGTATCCATTTATCGCGATGTCAATTTATTTGCAACGGTAATCGTAATTTATACTTATCTCGTGTATCAATTTATCGCGATGTCAATTTATTTGTAACGGTAATTGTAATTTATACTTGTCTCGCGTATCAATTTATCGCGATAACAATTTATTGCGGTAACGTAGTTTTATACCAATCGATAGTGAGTCAATTTATCCCGATAATATAATGTTATTTTAATCGATAGCGAGTCAATTTATCCCGATAACATGTACCTTTTATGCCAAAAATGATTTTTTTTCCTTGCATGAACACGCAGCAGAGCCGTAAGCAGAGAAAAAGGAAGGAAAAGGAAAAGGATACTCGAACTCAAAAATGTAAATTTGTCTTCCTTTGGCTGTAGCCCCACGTTGGGCGCCATTTGTAACGTGGATTTTTTTTCCCCTCTTTCATCCTGTTACCTTCGCGCCAATCTCTCTATCTCGGTCGCTTTAAGAGCCGTTGAGCGCCAGCCGATTTTTTATTTTCCGCGGAATCGGCAAACCGCATAAATGCACATCCAAAAAGTACAATTAAACCAAAACGAAAACGTAACGTGCTTCCGAGACAGAAAGAATAGCTGACGGTATACCTGGTTCGCTCAGGGTGCTGATTTGTGGAGAGATAGCGTGGGCGGCCAGAGTTAAGGAAGACCGCGAAAGGACCGGGAAAAAGAATAAGAAAATAACTTGGCATTCTGCTTACGTGTTCCACTATTGAGACCACATTTCAATCAATCATTACATTAGCAAATGCTTATACAATATGAATCGAGAACGGCAAATAAAAGGTATGAGGTAGATTAATGCACGATAACGACGTAACTATGAAGTAAATTAATTTACGGTAACAACGGAACTATGAAGAAAATTGACCCACGATAACACGATATCAACATCCGTGGAATGGTAACTATCAGCTCGGTAACATTTCCGCGTGACGACGGTACGTAACATGATAGAAAAGCAAAATCGAGAGAACGTAGATCGAGAACATTTTACTAGCAAAAACGGTAGCATAGGTGCTTATAGGAACACGGGAGCACGAGAGCGCTAAAGGAAGGCGAGAGCATGTTCCTCCGAAGAGGACGAGAACTGGAGAGTGAGCTCCTTTCGGATCGATAGCATAACGAAAACTCTCCGATCTCCTCGATCATCGTAGCTCCCTCCTTGATATTCCGCAATTCGGCGGTGCTGGTCACACTGCCCCACTAATCACTCAACTAGAGCGGGGGAACGCAGTAGGCATGGGTTATCGGGAAGACGTTCGTCCCAATATTTCGCCCATTTAAGGTGACTTGTAGTAAGGTGACACGGTGTAGTACTCTCCTGGCGTATTCAGGGGTGGGGAGGGAAAATGTAACGAGAGCATTATCCGTAACCTGAAAACTTGGCGATCCGGCGATTCGTGCGTGGGGATGATCGCCGTCCCCACGCCACGGCCTTCTACACGTAACCGGAATTAAACGCCCTATCTTCCCCTTCTACACCGTATCATTTTGAGCGTCGGTATTCCGGCCGAACCTCTGTACTTACCTCGCAAATCATCGTATGGATAAATCCCAAGGCTTGCTGGGTGACAAGTATATCTGTCGATATTCTCAACACGGCTTGGTACCCAAACCTATATGATTGAAAGGACCCGCCTACTCGACCCCCCAGCTTACCCGAAATATTCTCCTCAACGGGATATCAAACGTAATTTGCGATAACTTTCTTTCTAATAATTCGATAGCGTGAAATCTATAAAATTAAGATTGATCGATAGCTATTTTTCTCAAGATACCCCTTGGGACGAGGTTTTCAAAAAAATCACGTCACAACCTAAATATACCTGTATATACCAGTTTATACTTGTATATACCTGTATATACCTGTGTATACCTATATATACCTGTATATACTTGTATATAGCAGTATATACTTGCATGTATCTGCATATATCTGTATATATCCGTATATGCCTTTATATTCCTGTCTATACCAGTATATACGTATGTAAACTATATATACAGATAATTCCATATATAACGCTATATATACATAAAGAGGCTTTATATATGTAGAAATGTCATATATAACGCTATATATATATGCCTTATATATATAGATGTTGCTATATATAAAACTGCATACATTTTCGTACATATGCTATTATATGTATAGATAAATGCATCGATAATGCACATACGATCGCCTACGCATAGCGGGGCGAGAGAGAGCGGCGTGGATTGAGGCACATTCGCGTATATAAGAATGCACGGCATCTCGACTGAGACTCTCAGTTTTCTTAATACTTGTCGTCGCGTCGCTGCCGCAACTCTTGATACTATATATTACGGTGGAAGCGAAAAACACTATTGTGGAAATGTTATTGACAACGATCGAATAGTTAGAAAATTGTATTACAACCGGTGGAGCTAATGTATCCTAAATGGAATTTAGGTCCATTCGATAGATCTCAATTAGTCTTAATATAATTTTTTATCAAGGAAGTTGATTTGACTATTTAGGCCGATTTTTCTGCACGTGAATGTATTTATCGTAATGTTATTAAAGGAGGCCGATTCAGCTGAAATGACATAAAAATCGTTTATTTTTTAAGTTTTTCAAACACAGCTAAGTTTTAGAATAACATGGAAAGAAAAAAATGAACGCAATGAAAAGAATTTATCGAGCATAGACCACATGCACGATAAAGGGTAACGCCTGGGCTACGCCATTGCGGCAGCAGTGCTTCTTTCTCGCGCTACACTGAGAAACAAATCCGTGGTAATTACAACAAACAACCATGGTAAAACCGATTATAATAACAGAGAACATATTTTATGGTTAGATTAGCCATAATATGGTTGAGTTTACTATAAGCGCGAAATAACATCAAACATTCAATTTTGAAAGTGTATAAATATCTGATATGCGCGAGGCTACAATTATTATTGTTAAACCCGCAAAGATCAGTACATTATGATACGAGTACGATAAAACTTTTTCTAACAAGTGTGAGTTTGCAGCATGAGCCGAAGGCGAATGCTGCAATCACACGAGTCAGAAAAAGTTTTTCGTACGAGTGTCATACAAAATTTTATTGCACGAGCGCGTAAAAGCCCATTTCACGCACACGAAGTGTGCGTAAAATGGGTCTTTTACGTACGGAGTGCAATAAAAGTACTTTATTCATTGAACACATTCATTTAATTGTCAATAATATATGACAGTCGTCGCATTTATTATTTTTTTTGTTTCGTGCAAACCTTCTTAATCTTGTTTAGTGACGCTACTATAAGAATAGTAGCAAGAATCAGAAGTTACTATAAGAATAGTAACTTCTGATTCTTGCTCATTCAACCTTACCGCTTTACCACAGCGGTAAGGTTGAGTTTATCAAATTTAGCCGCCGAAATATATATTAAATGCAGGCATGGCCAGAATTGGCAGGGACAATTGTAGTTCTTTTTGTTACTGTTATTTTTGAATGTGTTCCACTATAAAATATAGACGTTGCGTTACAGAAACATGTTACATGTTCTTGCTAACAACATATTGCTATGGTAAATTAGAAAGATCATATCAGACGTGTATGACAAAATCAGTGAATGGTTACCGGTACACTATAATAGTGGCTACCTTCTGCACTCAGGTTATAGAAATACCTGTTCACCCATAATCTCATACGATCTTATCTGCAGATTTGTCAGTTTCCCTGAAGTCCGGTAGGTGGCTTCCTCTCGCACAAACGAACTTTCCCCTCGACGTCTAGAAGGTCCCCAAGTTTGTCTATGTTTGATATCCTTACTTATGTATGGATATTTAATACTGTGCGGCTAAATGCAGATGGTCGAATCTGAAAAGGATTCCCAACGAAAGTCTTTTTTCATTTACACCAAAAAAACGACTCGCACAGAAAAACGAGTTGGTGTGGCCAGTGGCAACCAACTGATTTGTAAGATGTACTTCAAGCCACTAGTTGGTTGGCGCAACCATTTTCGTGGTTGCCGAAACTATATTATTGGTTGCCAAATACCCAACCAATAAAAAGTTGGTTGTGGGAACCACGAGAATGGTGGCCCCAACCAACTCGTTTTTTCCGTGCAGCATAGAAACTGTTATTGACACGTGTCTGTATGGAATTTCAACAATATGATTCTTTCTAACTACACGGCAGTGTAACGAGGTTGGGATATCAGTACTCAACGTCGACTATTAACTAACCGCTAAATTATATTTCATATATTACCGTCAACTATACAACAGTATTGATTATCTTATACACTATTCCGGAGTAAAACAATATGCTTTCAATGAAATGAGAATCATTGCTTTCTGTCGCTAATATGCAAAACGATTCGGAATTTGATGCATGATAGAAAGTATAACCATGCAAGTAATGAGAATGCGATACTTTTAATAGTTTCTAGCACTTCATGCATTGTAAGGAGACAAATTGTTGTAATTGCCATACAAAGATGATCGGTGTGATCACGAAAATATGATTTATTTTACAATGTTTTTTTGTATTAGGTTAACCTTCCTGATGATCATGAGCAAGACGACACCGACGAGCAGAGGGTGGTACGGGGCGGTGCGCGCATCGCACGCGATACCCCCAACGCTCTACCCTTCACCGAGGTAGAGGTTAAGAAAATTGTGCGTACCCTTAAAAATAACAAAGCTCCCAGCCCCGACCTCATCGAGGTCGTGGTAATGAAAGCAGCCTTCGCGACGATCCCCGCTCAAATGGTGAGGCTTTTTAACGCGTGCCTTCAATGGGGCGTCTTTCCTTCTGCCTAGAAGGAGGGCTCTCTCAGAGTGCTCCTGAAGGGCGAAGACAGGGACGAGAAGGACCCAAAATCGTACCGTCCCATCTGCCTCCTCTCCGTCATAGGAAAACTTTTTGAAACCCTCCTTAAAAACCGCCTCGTTCGCACGGCGATGGCACAAGGCAGACTCTCGGACCGGCAATACGGTTTCACACCGAAAAAGTCGGCGGAGGATGCGATCGTCGAGCTTCGTCGCATCGTTGCGGCCTCCGAGGAGACTTACACTGTCGCGTTGCTCTTCGATATTTCTAGGGCATTTGACAACGTTTGGTGGCCCCTTGTCTTTCATAGTTTGCGCGAGAGAGAATGTCCAGCGAATGTTTTCGAGGTTATTTGCAGTTATTTCGAAGATAGGGAGGTGAAAATCGCCTGGGGTAGGGATGAAGTGTCCAAGCAGGCTACCAGGGGGTGTCCTCAGGGCTCCGTTCTTGGACCTGTATGCTGGAACCTCATGTTCGACGGACTGCTCAGGATCCTTGAGGGTCTTGTCCCGGATAGTTTTGTAGCGTATGCGGACGATCTTATCGTCCTCGTGAGGGGGGATTCACGTGCTGAAATTGAAGCTGGGGGCCAACACATCATCGACGTGATCGTTCGATGGTGTGAATCGGCCAAGTTGAGTCTGTCGGAGAGAAAGACTGAGGCCATAGTCCTCAAGACTGTATGGAACCGCCCGGCCCCGATAGGAAGGAGAGGAGGAGTGCGTCCGGATCATCAACGTAGACCAGTCAGGAAGCCAGACTTGGCAAATAGGTACCTCGCCATAAGAATAGGAAACACCGCGATTAGATTTAAGGATTCGGTGCGCTATCTCGGCGTCCATTTCGACAAGGAAATGGGTATCCGTACCCATTGCCACTATCTTAGAGACAAGACAGCGAAGCTTTTCAGCAAGCTTAGGACACTCGCGGGAACAGGTTGGGGTTTGCGTTATAAAACGCTCGCTACGGTCTACAGAGGAGTTTCCGTGCCAACGGCCACCTACGGTGCCGCGGGGTGGGCTGACCTGTGTGGCGTTAGGGATCTTCGAATTCTCTCTTCGTCTCAAAGACGCGCACTCATCGCGACGGTGGCGGCCTACAACACGGTCTCTATACCGGCGCTGTGCGTCATCGGGGGGGCACTACCGGTAGATTTGTTGTAGAAAATTAGTGTAGCTAGGTATCAAATAAGTATAGGTAGAGATGCCGAGATAAACGGGGTAAACGTGCCAGCGGGTGCGGATGACGCGGCAGATAGGATTAGAGCAGAGGCGGTGAACATGTGGCAGGCTGCCTGGCAGGTTTCCGATAAAGACCGTACCACGTTTGCCTTTTTCGATAGCGTTCGAGACCGATTCGCTGCGCGTTGGTTCCGTCCGAGCCATCATAGCACGCAGGTCATTACTGGCCACGGCAACTTTGGTGCAAAACTCGCCCAATTTGCCTTGGGCAGTGGGGAGTTGTGCGGCTGTGGTCTTCTCGACATGACTGAGCACTTCCTTCTCGAGTGCGAAAACTACGAGCCTCAGAGAGTAGTTCTGAGGGATCGTATTGGGGATCGCGGGTGGCCCGAAGCCGCTCAATTGATGGTTGCGACGGAGGAGACATTCGCGATCTTCGACGATTATTGCAGGGAAACCTTGTGGCTCAAGGGCATGGAAGAGGTGGGAGGGGGGGAAGAAGTTCAGGCGGGAGTGGACGGGGAATAAGTAGGTGAGGAGGGAAATAGATAGGAAGGAGTGGAAAACGGGGACTTGGAGGCCTATGGGCCGCGCAGGGACGCCTAGTGCGGGAGTTGTCGGACTCTCGTGCGAAAAGCTAGCAGAACCGGAATCTTCTCAGCAAACCTGCTAGCCCGGTGACACAGTGCACGTGCGCCAAGAGTAGGCACAGACACTGCACACATACTTTGCCGACACCGGTGTCATATGCTTAAGGGGTAGGTAGGCAGGTAATTTCGACTCTAACAACACGCACACCGAAGAATCACACTGACACACCGGACAATTGATAAAGCGGGCTAATCCCAAGTCCGCAAACTCACCCGAGACACAATCATCCTCACAAACTCTCGTACGCATGACCTTTGCCAAATCCACCAATCCGGTTTTTTCTGGGCTTGTGTCCGGCCAGGACACAGAGAGCGGGCCTTCCCAAGGTTCCCCGTGAGTACACGTGGATCCGATGAGCCCCTTGTGTTATCCAACACAGAGGGACTCGGATCCTCGCGTAGCCAAACCGCTCTTTCCGTTTTCGGCTACGGAGGTCAAAGGATTTTTCCATCGCCCGTTGCCATATGGAGGGGAATTCGCGATGTAGATAGACGAAAATGAATGCAGCGTGTGCCTGTAAGGGCGAGTTAGCATGGGTTCAGTCGTTTCGGCGGCTGGGTCTTTACATTTCATGTATTAGGTTAACCATAAATTATAGACATTGCGTCAGGGAAACATATTTTATAATTGAAATACGGTTGACGTTGCCATTTATTTTTCTCAGTGTAAGAGCATCGCGAGAAAACTCCATCCATCCATGGGTGTCATCATCTTGCGAGTGATGTAGCAGCAACAACAATGTTGGGAATCACCTGCATCTCGCTCTTCCTGCGTGACACCGTCTATGCAGGAGACTTTGATTCTCTCGTGTCGTAGCACGGGCCAGCCTATATAGCCGCTCGTGTTCAATCTTTTTTCTTCCTCAGATTCTTGTACAGCTTGTACAACTATCTTTGCTTGATACGAGCGAGACAGTGATAATGAAATAACATCTTCCGTAGTAAAAAACTCGATTGAATCGCTAATGGCAATCAATGGTCCTCATACGACACGTTGGACAATGAATGGGGACCCATTGGGATTTCGGCATTTGTCAATGAAGTATAGGAATGACCATTAATCAGTAAATGGATATCCATTGAAAAGTTACCATTGCCCAATGACGTCCATTGGACAGCAAATGCGGATGAAGCGAATGATCACCATTACTCAATGATGCCCATTGGAAAGCAAATGCGGATGAACTGAATGATCAGCATTTACCAATGATGCCCATTGAATAATTAGTAATGAGCAGGGCCCGGATCTCGGTGCTCTAAAAACAATATGACAGTCTGACTAGCAGCGAGTGGATTGCTGAGAAGGCGTAGACTGCCACTGTGACTGAACAGAAACAAAAGTGACTGCAAAACTGTTTCGTATATGAGGCATTCTTTCTAAACTTAGTCCCTTTTTTCCAAATACCTCTTAGATAATTTTCCTACTTTGCAAGTTTCTTATTTTTGCCGTGAAGAAACTTGTAAAAAAATTGCTTTCTGGGGATATTTAAAAATGTTGCTTTCGCGGAATATATAAAATATTCGCGTCTACCGGAGAAAAAAGATTCAGTAATTCGTCGGTAAATTAAAAAAAATATATATCAATTTTTTTTTATCTCACACACTAGGAATTCTGTGATTTTTTCAGACTTTTTTTTTGTAGGCCCTGCTTTAGATACTGTTCATTCGTATCAAAAAAATGCTGTAGTAAGCAGGGAACCATCTTACCTCCATAATAAACCAAAGTCGAAATAATCCCGTTGTCGTCTTAATGTCGGTGCGTTCATTTGCATGAAAGCACCGGATCACAAGGTGCTTCCGGAGATTTTCGAACGTGAAGCCTTGTCGATTGTCCGGCAAAATTATTTTATATTGTGAAAAACTCCGCTCGACATCACAAGATGTCGTCGGAGCAAATTCAAAGAGCGGAATATCCCCAAGCTGCAGATTCTTCAAAGTGTCAGGAAGACATTTGTTCTCAGACTCGAAGATGCTGTGGATCGCTACAAGTGCTCCATAGCCTTCATTATTATTGAGAACTTTTGTAGCTTTTTCCCGTACTTTTTCATCTGCGTTCTTATTCAGGTTGGTGCTGATTTTTTGGATTTCCATCAATGCGTCTTTCAACGACAAGCCTATAGTTTCCAGTTTTTTAATTCCGTGAACGAGACAACCGTATCTTTCTTCTATTTTTTTTAGCTCACGTCTGAGCTGTGCGTGTTGAAAACACTTTTTCATAGTTGTAATAGAGGCTGCTTCAGACGGTAATTTCTCGACGACTTGTTTGACGATATCGAAGTTTTGGCTGTAATAGATTGCCGCATTTAACCACGTGCCCCATCGGGTTATTATCGGTTGGGGTCGTAAAGGTACATCCGGAGCCATTTCTCGAAAAATATGTACTCGAGATGGAGCTTTTAAGAATACTTTCTTGCCACATGATATTAAAGTATCGACGTTCGAATGTACATCTCGAACTTGCTCGGCGATCCGATGTAAGCCATGCGCGGGACATGTGACGTGAATCATTTTCGAGAAAGACTTCTTCAACTCTTTACCAGCCTTCTTCATGTATGGCGCAGCATCACTGAGGAACAGTAGAACTTTTTGTTCATTGAAACCAAATGGCCATAGCAATTTTAGAGCTGAACGGAACAGCTCTGCAATAGTGGCTTGATTGGTTTTCTCGAGCTTTTCCGATGTTAGTAGGAAATGCTTCCCAGGTTTTCCGTTCTCGAGACTGCCAATGATTACATTTGCAACAAATCTTCCGGCGACATCGGTGGTCTCGTCAATACTGATCCAAATAGAATGATCGCCAATTGCTTCGTGGATAGATGCCATAGTTTTCTCTTAAACTTTTTGCACGTAGTTTTTCCGTAACGTTGACTCGTCTGGAATTTTATTTTGGGTGTATTTTTTCAAGAATGTTTTAAATTCTTGGTTCTGTAGCTTCCATAACGGAATGTCAGCCGCAAGCATAGCCGAGCCCAAAGCATCGTTAAATGCTGTTGGACTTGGTGATGGGTCGGATGAACATTTTATTGCGGCTACCTGATTGTGGTGAACCGATTTTTCGTGTCGGTTTATCTGGTACCGAGGCAGATTTGAAAGACTAACATTGCAGATCTTGCAGTAGAGATTCTCACCTCTAATATCATAGTTTTCCTTGCCATATTCCTCTTGTAATTTTGTACACGTTTCCGTAGTCGTTGGCTTAACTTTTGGCATGCTCGTGCTAAGTTCGTACGAAACCGAATTAACATTAACGTCGCTCCTGTCACGAGCGTTTTTTGTCTTGGATTCACATTTCTTCCCTTCATTTCTGATAGTGAATCAGAGTGTGCTGTGAAATATGCTTGGATAAATGAACTCAAAATAAAATTGGGGACGAGTCTACGTTACGTAAAAATTACGTGCAAAAAGCTTATGTGTGCAATTGGCGATCATTCTATTTGGATTAGCATTGACGAGACCACTGATGCCACCGGAAGATAAATTGCGAATGTAATCGTTGGCGGTCCCGAAAACGGAATACCTGAGAAGCATTTCCTACTAACATTTAAATCTTCTTTTGCCAACAGACGTGAATATTTTATATATTTCGCAGAAGCAACATTTTTCTATGTCCCTACAAAGCAATTTATTACAAGGTCGTCAAAGGCAAAAATTGGAAGCTTGCAAATTAGACAAATTATCTAAAAGGTATTTGAAAAAAGGCGACTGAGTTTCGAAAGAATGCAACATATACGTTTCGCAGTCACTTTTGTTTCGGTTGATTCAAAGTGGCAGTCTACGCCTTCTCAGCAATCCACTCGCTGCTAGGCAGACAGTCATATTGTTTTTAGAGCACCGAGATCCGGGCCTTGGTAATGAATTATACAATGGACAACATTTATCAATAATGTCACTTCAGTAGTAAATGAAAATACGATCCAATAATAGTAATAACAATAATAATAAATTAACAATCATTGACACGTTTATTATTCATTATTTAATTATTATCATTATTATTATTATTATTATTATTATTACCCGTGCGAGGTTTTCCGGTCCCCATCGGGCGTATCCTCATGTAGCGGATAGGGGAATGCTCGGCAGATATGTCCGGTAGGTGGGAAATAATATACCACCCGCGGACCAAAACGGAAATTTGCATGCAGAAGAGCACACGTCTGTTCCCGCTTCAGGTGGTGTGTTCGCCAGCGTCTGTCATGATGTAGATACGGCTGGGAGTCATGCATTGATCGGTACACACCTTAGCACACTGGGAGTGCCTTCAACCGACGTAGGCGTTTCCTCTGCGCCGGTGAAGAGGCTGTTGTGAGCTTGCTTTGCCGAGGTGGCAACTGGGGTGTGTATCTGGAATCAGCCTCCTCGGGCTCTGATCAGGAAATGTACACTGAATGCAGCTATCGGAGGCTGCATTGCTTCGGGCGAGCGCTGATCCGTCCGTGTTTTCCGGGATCGGTTAAGCGTAGGTCAGGCCTCCGGAACTGAGGTAGGAGTCAAAGTGCTCTGAGGGTATACCCATTCCTGACTATTACGGCCCACCCCTTAGCACACGAAGCACTGGTTCAACCCAAGAAAAAAATGTCCAATTTAAAAGGAAACAACGAAGATGGGGTGAGCAAGCAATTATCTTCTCTCGCGAAGCTGCTTATCGAGAGTGATAGGGAGGTGGAGGCGAGTCTCACAGAAATGCGCAGTCTCATAAAAACAATGAGCGATGCCGTGAAAAAGCAGCCAAACGCCAACAAGACGATAAAGGATGGACTGCCCGCCTTGGAGGAGCACTTGGAGGGACTCGAGGACAGTCGCCGTCCCATTAAGCAGGCTCACAGCCTCCTGAACAGACCAACGGCCCCGAGAGCCAGACTCCAAAGTGCTCGTACGCCAGAAGCGAGTTGCTCCTGGGCGCCACCGAAATCCGTTCCTCCCACGAGTCCACCTGTACCCCCAATGACGGAGGTACAGACAAAGAAAAAAAAAGAAAAGGAGGCCTCGCCGAAGAATGCCTGGACAGAAGTCCAGCGCAAACAGGTGGAGAAAAAAGGAAAAAAAGAAAGCTGGCAATGAAAAGGCTGCGCCGGCCTCTCAAACCAGCAGGCCCGCAAATACGCTTTAGAAGACGGCAGCTGCGGCTAAGAAATCGCGTCCGAGAAAACCGGAGGCGATCGTGCTGAAACCGGCAGAGGGTAAAACCTATGCGGATATCCTCAACGTTTTCCATAAAAAGGTGAATCCCAAAGCCCACGGGGTTGATGTACGGTCGATCCGGTGCACACGAGCAGGAGAAGTCCTGCTCGAGCTGCGAAACGCATCGGTCGATTCGAGAGCTGCTTTTACAGAAGCTCTCAAGGCCGCAGCTGGGAAGGAGAGCAACATTAAGGAATTGGTCTCGAAGTCACGTCTCGAGATCCGATACCTCGATAGCTGCTCCACGAAAGCAGAGGTCGAGGAGGCTATGAGGTTAGCCCTCGGACAGTACGAGGGCCCCCTGCAAGTCGCATTGACCCGGCCGAACGCGCGGGAACAGGTCACCACCATTGGCACCATTGACGAATCAGGCGCAAGGACCTTGTTGCAAACCGCTCGCGTCAAGATCGGCTGGGTCGATTGCCGCATCCAGAGGAGAGTAGGAGTACCGAGATGCTTCAAGTGTGTCGGCTACGGGCACCACAGGACCCGGTGCAAGGGCGCTGATCGGGGAAGTCTGGGCTTCCGGTGCGGCAAGGAGGGACATAAGGCAGCTGACTGCGATGCTGAGCCCTTTTTTTTCCTCTACCCAACCGTGAAACGTAAGCCAGAATCCCAACGTCATATGGCAGGATCGGGACGGTGCAGGGCATTCCGCAAAGCCCTCGGCGATGCCAGAGGCGAGTAATCACGGTTGTCCTGCAGGGGAACATGAATAGGAGCCGGAGATTTGACGAACTTCTGGCCTAAATATGCTTCGAGAAAGCCGCTGATATAGTTCAGGTCAGCGAGCAATATCGAAACAGAGAAGGGCCAGGATGGTATTCAGACCTCCTAGGTACGGCGGTGATTTGGATTCCAAATTGACGACGTTTCTGCGTCGTCAACCATGGCTCCGGGAGCGGCTTGGTTTGGGTGAGGTCCAGAGGCGTTATCTACGTCAGCTGTTACCTCACCCCAAACGAGCGAATGGCAGCCTTCCAGGCCAAAATCGATGGTCTAGAGGACGCTATCCAAGACATAGAGGGTGAGCTGGTAGTGGCCAGAGACTTCAATGCAAAGGCTCTGGAATGGGGTGAACCCTGGCCGAATCCCCGGGGTGGACGCATGCTGGACATGGCGTCCAGACTTGGCGTACCTACCAGGTGGAACGTCGATAAGATGGACCTCCAGAAGCAGTCTCCGGCGCTGTTACGTGGCCAGCGAACCCTTGAGGAGCTCCCTCGCCCTGCGGGCGCTGAATAGACGATGCATGTAGTAATGACCCACCTTCATCAGGCCTGCAGCGATGCCGTGCCAAAAAAAAAATTGCTCGGGATAACAGACGCCCCGTGACGAACGAGATCGTGGAGCTGAGGCGGGAGTGTCTTCGCTTGAGAAGGCTGTCCCTGACATCCCGGCGCCGCGACACCAACGCAGCCCCTAACACTGCCGCCTATAAGGCGGCAAGAAAAGTGCTAAGACAGACCATCAAGAGGAGGAAGCACCGATGCTGGAAGAAGCTTGGGGAGGATCTAAACAAGGATCCTTGGGGACTAGGGTATAAACTGATCCTCTGCAAATTGGGGGCGTTCTCTGAGAGTGCCCCCACAGACGCAGGAATCATCGGCGGATCGTCGATGCCCTTTTTCCCAACCACCCTAAGCACCCTCTTTACGGAGGAGGAACTAAGGTGTGCGGCGCGGTCCTTTAAAAATAAGAAGGCACCAGGCCCTGACGGCTTGCCAGTGGAGGTACTGAAAGCCGCAGTTGAGAGGCATCCAACGCTTTTTCTCACGATATACAGGGCCTTCATTCAATGCCTGGGCTGATATCAACAAATGAATCGTGTCTTCGTGTCCAGGCATTAAATGAAGGCACCGCACAACGCCTGCCTACAAGCGGGGATCTTTCCACGCCGCTGGAAACCATGGACCTAGTATACGTGGACCCCGAACGTTCGCTGAAAATTGAAGGCAGCAGGACTAAGAGAGATAGAGAATATGCCCTCTATTCTACATTTCTCTCAGTCCTGCTTAGAAGTGCGCCTCTCTATTCTGCATCTCTCTCAGTTCTGCTGCCTTCAAAATATTTACACGCCTGCAACTATAGGGCATGCGGGGTCCATGTATACTAGGAGCATACTGGAAACTCGCGAGGCTGGCGTTGATCGGGAAGGGCAAGGGGGGACCAGTAGACAACCCATCGTCCTACAGGCCCCTGTGCATGCTAGACACGGCCAGTAAACTTCTGGAGAAGCTTCTTCGACCTCGTCTCCATGCGGCTATCCAAGCCTCTGGAGACCTTTCCGATAGACAATATGGCTTTCGGAAAGGGAGGTCGACGATACACGCCATCCAGGAGGTTGTTAGAGCAGCCAGGGGTACGAAGCAGGGGACTTCAGGGTCCCCGGATATCTCTACGGAATGTTTGCGGATCACCTGAACGATAGCTCCCTTGCTTGCACCACCGCAGATGGTCCGATCAGCCATGAGTTAACGGCAGGGGCAGCCCAAGGGTCCATACGAAGGCTGGAACTTTTATGCGAGTAATCCGGGTACCCGAAATTATCCGGATACCCGGATAACCATTTGCGACGCTCGCTACCCGGGTACCCGTTATTACCCGGGTAATAACGGGTAATATCGGGTAACATCGGGTACCCGGGCATCCGGGTAATAACGGGTAATATCAGGTAATATCGGGTAATGCTGCATTAACATCTCCTTTATGAATTTTCATGAAAGGTCCGTTCTAATTCTTATATAGTCCATCTTTACTCTAGTGATTGTTCGAAATTAATGCAGAACAGGATTTTTTTTCCTCAGATACGTGTTGACTCAGCGATAATACTTCTTGGTCTTTTTGTAAAATCAAATTTGTCCAAAAAACGTCATTATCCAAGAAGAAGGAAACAAGAGCGGAATAGGAAAAGGTATAAGACGAGACTATCCATATAGTATTATTATCATAGTGTGGAAATGGTTTTGCAACATATGATCACACATGAGTACTTCATAAACTCAATCAGAAATCAATCGATGAATTAGAAAATGCAGAGAAAGACTTGAACTTTCGTATCTTGTATCGCGTATCGCATCTATCGAGTTCAATTTTTTGTACAAATATATCCAAGGACGGTTGATATCAAATTTGAAAAAGATTGTTTAAAAAGTTTTCAATTAATTAAATTCAATTGTTTAAGGGGATCTTGTAAAATTTTTGAAAAATAAAGAAAGAATCTTCCTTATTAGAATTATTCATTCAGCATCTCGTAAGGAAACTTAATCGGACGCATGAAAAGTGAATACAAAGAATTACACCGGAACCCCTCTATATGCAAAAAATCTCGTTGCCGGGGCTCGACGTGCTCCCGATCCGATCAAAACTCAGGAGCGTACGCATTTGCGTTTAATCTATATGGGGCATTCCATCCCAAATCGGACAGTTTGAAAAACGTTTTTTTTTCTCAATTTTTTTATATTTTTGAGCACCTATCAAAAGATTTTTTGATTATCCGTTCAAAAGATATCAAATTAACAAAAAAAACCGTTCTTTCTTTGGTATTATGGTCATAACTTCTTTAATAATGATCCCAATCAAAAGTTTTTTTTCAAAATTTTTGTTTTTTTATGGCCTTTTCAGAAAAAATACAACAAAAATATTCGACTTGTTTTTGGATGAGTTTTTTGAGTTTTAAACTGTAAATCGCGATTTTTAAAGTAAATGTCATTTTTTATTTTATTTTTTTAATTTTTCGTTTGAAACATCTATCCATTCAACAGTTTTTAAGACTAGTCCGATCCTGGGATCTCAATAACTAATTTTTTTTTTAAACTTTGAAAATTAAAATTTTTTCATTTTTTTATAAATTATTATGAATAACAATTTTTGTTACTGTATAGTATTTTTTTAAATCATTTTGAATTAATTTGGACACTTTATCACTGTTAACAGATTTTAAAAATTAATAATTATTCGATGAGAAAATAACAACACTTCAAGAATTGTATGAGTGGGCATTGAACCCAAATAGTCTATACCGAATATTGCTGTCGAATTTTCACATGAGAAACATTATTCAGATGCAAAAGAAAGATTTTATTTGCGATAAAATACTGCGAAGTCAATCACAGGGGGACACAAACATTTCACTCAATGATTCCAATGAGCAACGGAAACGTATTGGCAAAGGAATTTTCTAATTCAGGAAATAATAGTATATGTTAGGTTTTCAAAAAAATACGTAAATAAATAAAAACTGTTGTTATTATTTTTCATAAACAGACTTAACGATTAATTATTAATTTTAAGAACTTGTTAACAATAAAAAAGTGTCAAAATGAATTCTAAATATTGATAAAAATACTATACAGTAACAAAAATTGGGTCAAAATAAATTCTAAATAATGAAAAAATACTATACAGTAACAAAAATTGGTATTCATAATAATTTATTTTTAAAAAAAATTTCAATTTTCATAAATCGAAAAAAAATAGCAGTTATTGAGATCCCGCGATCGGACTAGTCTTAAAAATTGTTGAATAGATAGATGTTTAAAACAAAAAATTTAATAAAAATCAAAAATGACATTCACTTCGAAAAACGCGATTTAAAGTTTAAAACCTAAATTGTATTTTTTCTCATGTTGTAATTTTTCTGAAAAGGCCATAAAAAAACAAAAATTTTCAAAAAAAACTTTCAACTTGGACCATTATTAAAGAAGTTATGACCAAAATACAAAAAAAACGGCTTTTTTGTTAATTTAATATCTTTTGAACGGGTAATAAAAGAATTAAAGATCACCATTAAAATTCCCATTACCCATTAAAATTTTAATGTGTGATGGAAAAATTTCCATTACCCATTAAAATGTAGTGAGTAATGGAAAAAAATTCCATTACCCATTCCAATTTTAATGTGTAATCAGGGTGTCTAACTTTAGCCCCGACTGACATTTCATGACATTTAAGGTTTTTTCAGGCAAGGAATAACGATTTTTTCATTACTTTTGGTATGGCTTAGTATACCACAAAAATATGTATGATAATTATTGTTGTATTTACTTTTCTGAATTTTCGTATTTTCATTCAGCTTGTCGAAAAAATTTGTCTCGCGGGTCAACAAAAGATATACGAAAATTCTTCCAAATTACCAAACTAAATAATTTTACATACACTACCGACAAAAAATTTCCGGACAACACTTCAAAAAAGGTCTAAAACGTTTTTTAATGCCATTTTGTCGGAATCGGAAGTGAACGTAAACTCATTTAACAAACGGCATTTTAAAGGGAAAGAATTCGGCTTTATTTTCTGTTTTTAAAATTATTTCTATAATTTGTTTTTAGATTTGGACTCTATTTTGAAAATAAATGTTTTTCGCCTTTGTTTCCCTCTCTTCAGGTGCCCCGTCTTCTAGGGAAAATTTTTTGAATAGATTTTCACGATTGGATTTATAAAGGGGAAAGTTGGACCCTCAATTTCTTTTTTTTTTAAACTTTGAGCGATTTTTGTTACCGAAGTTATTCTGTTTTTTGCGAAAAAACGAGGAAATTTGAAATATCCCGTATAACACGAAAACATGGAGGATTCATGAAAAACTTCGAGATAGCAAAAAGTTGCGTCTGTTTTTGTTGAGTTCAGAGGAATTTTTTCAGATTTTGTTTTTTTATTTTTGTTTTCTCATTTTCTGGGTCGGAACTCAGATCATTCAATTACCATAATTCGAGAACTATGGGATTGTTGATAAAAATTCAAGAGGGGAAAATACTTTATTTTACCATTTTCAACACATTGGAATTATCTTTTAAATTTCTTTCGCAATTTTTTTTCCAGCCTCAACATGAGCAAAAAAAATTTGGAAAAAAAACTCTGAAATAATTCCTCTGAACTCAACGAAAACGAATGCAATTTTTTGCCTTCTTGAAGTTTTTCATGAATCTTCTTCGTTTCCGTGTTATACGGGATTTTTTAAATTTTCTCTTTTTTCACGAAAAACAGAATAACTTTGGGAAAAAATCGCTTAAGGTTTTTAAAAAAACTTTTTCCTTCACGAATCCAATCATAAAAATATTTCAACAAAGTTTCCTCTAGATGATGGGTGCACCTGAAGAGAGGAGAAAAAGGCGAAAAACAGTTGTTTTCAAAATAAAGTCCAAATGTAAAAGAAAATTATAGAAATAATTGAAGAAAATTTAAAAATTTTTAAAAATAAATACACAAAACAGCAAGGATAGTGAACTTGTTACGAATACCATAAAGAAAAATCAGGTTCAATAGTTATTTTTCATGACATTTCATGACTTTTTTAAGGTTCAGTGTAATTTCATGACATTTAAGAATTTTCATGACTTTTCAGATTGCTAGACACCCTGGTAATGGAAAAAATTTTAATGGATAATGGAAATTTTTTCCATCACACACGACATTGTAATGCGTAATGGAAATTTTTTCCATTACACACTACATTTTAATGAGTAATGGAAATTTTCCCATTTTACATTTAAATTTTAATGGGTAATGGAACTTTTTTCCATTACACACTATATTGTAATGGGTAATATAAATTTTTTCCTTTACACACGACATTGTAATGGGTAATATACATTTTTTCCATTACACACTACATTTTAATAGGTAATGGAAATTTTTCCGTTACACACTACATTGTAATGGGTAATGGGATTTTTTTCCATTACACACTACATTTTAATGAGTAATGGGAATTTTCCCATGTCACATTAAAATTTTAATGGGTAATAGAAATTTTTTTACATTACACTCTACATTGTAATGGGTAATGGAAATTTTTTCCATTACACATTAAAATTTTAATGAGTAATGTAGATTTTTTTTTCATTACACTCTCCATTTTAATGGGTAATAGACATTTTTCCATTACACATTAAAATTTTAGTAGGTAATGGAAATTTTTTTCGTTACACATTTGAAAAGTACTGAAAAATGCATTACTTTTCCATTACAAATTTTGCAACCCTGACTCTCGATAATCTTTTGGACTCACACAACTTCCACTTTAATACCTAACGGGTAACATTGAACAGAACTTTCATTTTCGCTCACATGTAAAGTCACTTCGTTCAGTTTTCAATAAATATTTCACTCGCATACCGAAAAAAACACAAAATCTTCTTAATACACAATGTTATACAGGATTTTTCGATGTTATCCAGCACTTCCCGTTATTACCCGATATTATCCGATATTACCCGATACTACCCGATATTACCCGATATTACCGATATTACCCGATATTACCCGATATTACCCGATATTACCCGATATTACCCGATATTCCCCGTTATTACCCGTTATTACACGTTATGACCGAGTATTCGAGTAGAAAGGTACCCGTTATTACCCGGATAGTTTCGGGTTATCCGGGTATCCGGATACCAAGCGTTGGATCCGTGGAACCCGGATAATCCGGATATCCGGATACCCGAATAAGTTCGAGCTCTAGTCCATACTAGGTCCCGACATTTGGAATGCCACCCATGACGGGATTCTCCGAATGGAGATGCCTGAGGGTTCTTTTCTGGTTGGGTATGTGGATGACGTAGCTGCTATTATCATTGCGCACACCGTAGAGGCAGCGCAGATGAGACTCAACCAAGTAATGCGTCGGGTTCACTCCTGGATGGAAGACCACGGCTTGGAGCTAGCGCTAGCGAAAACTGAGATCGCGCTCCTAACGAAAAAGCATATTCCGCTTTCAAGGGATATGCTGGTAGGAGAGACGACGGTCCAGACAAAGGTGTCGGTAAAGTACCTGGGATTGAAGCTCGATTTTTGGCGCACCTTCGAGGAAGAAATAATATCGAGAGCGGACAAAGCCACGGCAGTGACGACGCTGCTGAGCAGGGTAATGGCCAACACTGGCGGTCCTCTGCCCTGCAAGCATCGCCTTCTGCTTCGCACGGCCGAGTCCATAATGCTCTACGGCGCCGAAGTGTGGGCCGATGCGCTCTGGTTTGAAAAATACCGGAAGCGTATGACCGGAGTGCAGCGAAGCGGGGCCTTCCGTATCGCCTGCCCTTACCGCACGGTCTCAGAGTCGGCTGCGCTAGTAATAGCTGGGGTCATGCTAATTGACCTCCTCGCCCAGGAGCGGAAGTTCGTCCACCAGGGCCTTCTCGACGAGGAAGAGAGGGAGAGAAGAAAAGCACTTGCCAGGTCCCGCAGCATGCAGGCCTGGCAAGAAAGATGGGACGAGGATTCGCGGGCCAGGTGGACAGCAAGACTCATTCCTTGCCTGGACACTTAGATAAACCGTCAGCATGGTGAGGTGAATTATTACCTCACACAATTGCTGACGGGGCACGGGTATTTCCGGTCTTACCTGTGCCGAATGGGTAAAGTGCCAGGCCCGTGCTGCATATCCTGCGGAGCCCCCAAAGATGATGCCTTCCACACATTCTTCGAACGCGAAGAATGGAACGTATGGAGGGCACCATTGGAGGAAAAGTTCGGGAGCATAACTCCGGAAAATATTATCGGAGTTATGCTCCTGGACGATGAAGCTTGGACGAAGGTCACTTCCTTCGCGGAAGTCGTCCTCCGTCGGAAAAAGAGAGTTTTGGAGGGAGAAACGCCCTAAGGGGCATTCAAAACAACTAACGGCGCCACCCCGAAGTAATGCTAACGCGGTTCTGGGGTGTCGTCTGGAGATACAGGGGGGGGGGGGGGGGGTTTAGTCGGTAGTCTCTTCGGAGGAGTCCGATACACGGGGAGCCAAACCAACGCTCCGGACAGTGCGTAAAGGACCCCCTGTAAAACAAATATTATTATTATTATTATTATAAGTATTATTATTATTAATTATTATTGACATTATCAAATTTATCCCACGAGAACAAGCGATCGTGCGCCTGTGACATGTTCGTAACATACGCAGAGGATTATTATTATTATCCCCACCAACCGCGTCGCATTAGTTCCGAGACTTGGCGCGAGATGTCGCAGGACGGCAACCGCTGAACTCTCATACGGATTATGCGAAAAGTATGCTTATTTGGACGGGTGTGCATCCTCTGAGCATGAAATATTGGCAGAAGTCGGTGTCGAATAAATCCATGTTAGGGGTTCTTGCCGGCTGATGTCTATGGAATAATCCCCATTCCGTTTGAAATGGGGAAGTCAATCCTCATTGAAAAATCCCCATTCGATTTCAAATGGGGAATTCAATGGCAAAAATTTCCTTAGGCAATTCGGCATTCATTTCCATTGGTTATTTTGGCAATAGGGAATGAATGGCGATTTTTTAATGGTGACGAATGGAGCTTTTTACTGTATGAAAGAATCTCTAATGATGATCGCCATTCATCCCCCATTACCCACAAAAACCAATGGAGATGAATGCCGAATTGCCTAAGGGGATTTTCTCCATTGAATCGCTATTGGATAATCACCATTCCGTTTCAAATAGGGAAGTCAATCCTCATTGGAAAATCCCAATTCGATTGCAAATAGGGAATTCAATGGCGAAAATCCCCTTAGGTAATTCGGCATTCATCTCCATTGTTTATTTTGGCAATGGGGGATGAATGGCGATTTTTAAATAACGACGAATGGAGTTTTTTACTACTCTTTACTACTCTCTATTCCACCTTTGGATATTGTTCGAGGTTTGGAATTGATTGCCGAAGATGCTGCTGCTATTTCGAACTATGCAAGTCGAAGTTGCTTATAGTTAAGGATGTATGAGCGCTACGTGGTAGTCAATACACATGATCTCATTGAAATTTTGCAGAAAGAGAACATTAGGTAGTAATATTTAGCAAAATCTTAGTAAAAAGTACATAGATGATTTTCAGAGAGCATAAAATATTAAATTAATTTCGTTTTAAGAATTATTTCATTCGGAGTAACTGACTGACTCCGGTGGTGTATCATATGCTCCCCAGCTTTAACCTCCAAATAAAAGTGAAGAAGGCCGTGCTTAGCTTGATATATCTAATTCGAATGTTCGTTGACCCCTGTTTTTCAATGTATCATCATAATCCCTGACATTCCATGGATATACTTGATGTTTTTCATCTACGGTATCATATATACAAACGGCGGAGCTGGAGAAAACAAAGAGTTGCAAAGTCACCCTTGCCGTAAGCTCTGTGTATAACCATGAATGATGCTACATTTTCAATTAATATCTTGCTTAAATAGTCGTTAAGAGACCTTGAAATTTTTTGAGTACTGAATATTGAACCTCGACAATATCATATAAAAAAATCAGCGTTTAAGCTTATACTAAGCCTAGTGCTCATACATCCTTAAATGTCTTGAAGTCCAAAGTCATGATTCTGGGTAGTGATGCTTATGTCAAATCAATAGATTTGAATGCCCTAGGCCCAATAATCATTAATGACTTTTCATTTAAAGAATCTTAGAAAGATTCATTCAAAGAATCTTAGAAAGATTCATTCATAGAATCTTGGAAAGATTTATGTAAAGAATTTTGTACAAGTTGATCGGCCGGGAGAATCTTGGAAATAATTTTGTTCTCTCCAAGATTTATATACAGATCCTTGAAAATAACAAAATTATTTCCACGATTCTCCCGACCGATCAGCTTGTACAAGATTTTCAGTTTGTCAAGTCTTTCCAACATTTTTCTAATTAATCTTTCCACGATTCTTTGAATGAATATCTTTCCAAGATTCCTTAAATGAATCTTTCTAAGATTCTTCTAATTAATCTTTCTAAGATTCTTTGAATTAATGTTTCCAAGATATAACGCCGTGTTAAAACGGACTTTGGCCATAAGGGTCATCTTCATTTTTGATTTTCTATCTTTTTCCTAAAAAAAGTATTTCGATTTTCTCAAATTTTTTCTTTTTCGAAAATTGACTCGAATTGGTCAGTTTTTAGTTTTTCGGAAATTTTAAAAAAACCTCATTCTTTCAAAGAATCTTTTAAAGATTCTTCCAAAGAATCCTTTAAAGATTCTTCGGAAGATTTTCGTCCAATGCAACAAAAGAATCCTTGAAAGAAACTTAAAAAGATTCTTAGAATCTTGAAAAGTATCTTTAAAAGAATGTTCAAAAGATTCTTTTCAAGACTTTTTCAAAGATTTTTTTTCTACGCTGGTCGTTATCACGACAGATGAAGTACAAGCTCCTCACTATTTCAATCTTGTCATACATTGATTATTGTTGCTCAGTCTACATTGATCTATCTGATGAATTCAGTGTTAAACTTCAGCGGCTTATAAATTGCGCTATTCAATTTATTTTCGGTATTAGGAGAGACGATCATATTACCCTATACAGGGTGCCCCACGAATGAAGTTCACCACCTTGAGGGTAGATTTGTGACGTAATATCGAGTAGAAAAGTCCTTTGCCATTTTTCGATATTTTGAACCCAAAAATCGGTTTTTATTTAATTAATTATTAACGTAATATGGAGTAGAAAAGCCCTTTGCCATTTTTTGATATTTTATACCTCTGAATTGTCATTAATTGAATTTATTATTTACGTTATATTGAGTAAAAAAGTTCTCTGCCATTTTTTTTATATTTTCAACCCCTGAATTGTTATTAATTCCATTAATTAATAACAATGCGGGAGTTCAAAATATCGAAAAATGGGAAAGGACTTTTCTACTCGATATTACATCACGAATCTACCCTCACGGTGGTGAACTTCATTCGTGGGGTACCCAGTAGACATCGCCTGGGTTGGCTGGAAGTGTATATGAGGTATTCCCGCTGAAACTTTCACGTCCGAACCCGGACCATCTTGAATATTTATGAAAATTTGTTTCCAAAAAGTATTCTGAAAAAGAATAGACACGTATTTTTTTGTTAAGGCCGAGAATTCATATTTTTCGTCGTCCGTATCGAAAAACGCTTCAGACAAAAATTGTTCGTTATGAAACGAGTAAAACAATTGACATTTAAAAAAAACTTGTGGGTCCAGAAAAATTTGTTTTTACTCCATAAACACACAAAAAAACGTTTTTTCAGCAATTACACCACCTGGAATTATAAAATAAAAAAATGGTAAACATTTTATAGGAAATCACGAAATTTTTAAGACCAGAATGAAAATGGCAAGATCAAAATCCGCAAAGCTACAGCCAATCGAAGTTTCGTCTTGATCTTATTTTCCAGAGCCAGATCATGCAGAACTATATATTCTCGAAAAATTATATAAAGAAACACATTTAAATATTTATTTATAATTTGTGTATAATTTTGTAATAATGAAATAATATGAAAGAGAAATGAATAATAATAAAAGAATATACGTATGTATAATTAAATATAACGTATATTACGTGTTCAGTCGAACAATTTGTATGTGGAGTATTCCCGCTGAAATTTTCACGTCCGAACCCGGACCCTCTTGAATAATTATGAAATTTTTTTTCCGAAAAGTATTCTGAAAAAGAAAAGACACGTATTTTTTTGTTAAGGCCGACAATTGATATTTTTTGTCGTACGATTTTAGTAAAAAAATCGAATTTTTCACTAACTCTCTACTCTAAACACGTAGTATCTTGATAATTCGAGATCCTATCGAAAAACGCTTCGGCCAAAACTTGTTCGTTATAAAACGAGTAAAACAACTGATTTTTTTTTTATTGTGGGTTCACGAAAGTTTGTTTTTACTTCATAAAACACAAAAAAACGTTTTTTCAGCAAGTACATCACCTCGAATTATGAAAAAAAAAATTGTGAAATTTCTATTGGAAATCACGAAATTTTTAAGACCAGAATGAGAATGGCAAGATCAAAATCCGCAAAGCTACAGCCAATCAAAGTTTCGTCTTGACCTTTTTTTGAGCCAGATCATGCAGAACTACATGTTCTCGAAAAATTATACACAGAAATACATTTGAATATTTATTTAATTATACATGCGTAGATTATTTCATACAAGTATAAAATAATATACATAATATACGTAATATTTAATCTTTCGTGTGCCCACAATTTTTTTTTTTCAAATGTCAATTGTTTTACTCGTTTTATAACGAACAAGTGTTGTCCGAAGCGTTTTTCGATAGGATCTCGAATTATCAAGATATTACGTGTTTAGAGTACAGAGTTGGTGAAAAATTTAGATTTTTTACTAAAATTGTACGAAGAAAAATATCAATTCTCGGCCTTAACAAAAAAATACGTGTCTTTTCTTTTTCAGAATACTTTTCAGAAAAAAATTTTCACTTATAATACCACAAGAGCTTCAAAATTATCGGGTATTTCCCGATAGGTTCGTTGCAAACAAATGAAGGAGTCAAGTTTTTCCTGAAAAACTTGACGACTTTATTTGTTTGCAGGGAACCTTGAGGGAAATGCCAGATAATTTTGAAGCTCGTGTGGTATTCGGGGGATTATTTTTCCGTCCCAAATGTCGGCCAATAGAATTGCACCATGAGATGAAATGAACAGTTAACAGTAGTAAATTGGTTCCAAACTGTTTTTTTTGCCTTCTCCGTATTAATGGAAACATTTCCTTTGACTTTTTTATCAATGGTGGACAGAGAACAAACTCCAAATCGACTCATTTTCATGCAAAATCTCCAATTTTCACAATTGAATTCAACCTGTCAGTTTGACGTGTGGTTAATTTGACTGGATCATGTTTTGTTTTTTATATATAGCAACTACCAGAGAAAATAATCAAAAAATTATCAGTATAATACCATGTAGGTTGTACCACGTGACGTCGAATGGTGCAATTCTATTGGCCGACATTTGGGTCGGAAAAATAATCATAAATATTCAAGAGGGTCCGAGTTCGGACGTGAAAATTTCAGCTGGAATACCCCATGTACATCTATATTACGATTGAAATATATGAGGTATTCCAGCTCATCTCAACCACTTTTGCATGTTGTATTTTTTTATTTGGCTCAAACTTTTTTCTATTATTGTACCTATTTATGGAACTTTACTTGATTTTTTCAATTTTTTTTACCCATGCTTTACAAGATATGATTTTTTGTTCAAATTCGATAATTTTTTTTTCAAATGCTTGTAACTTTGCGAAACATGGACCATATCAAGCTTTTTTTTTTGAAATGTTCGTTTTTGAGTGCACTTTTTGACTAAAAATATTAAAAATTTTGCGTTATTCAGCTTCTATTTTGTTTTACCGCTTAAAGCAAAAAATGTTAATTTCAAAAGGTCGGACCCTTTTAATTTTTTTCAAACAATTTGCTAAGAAACTTTGACTTTTTTAACTATTTTTAACGCTAGACTGATCTTGGGCATATTTTTCCTTATATTTTTTTAAATCATTTAATACTATTTTTTTTCCTTCTCTAGCAAAAAAACGTTTATTTCAAAAGGTGGGACACGTTTAATTTTATTCAAAAAATTTGCTAGTAAACTTTGACTATATTAACTGTTTTTAAGACTAGTTTCATCGAGGGGATATTTTCCCTTCTATTTTATTCATAATTAAAAATAGTCTTTTTTTCAGGATCAGTAAAAAAGCGTTGATTTCAAAAGGTTGGACACTTTTAATTTTTTTCAAAAAATTTGCTATGAAACTTTGACTATTTCGACCATTTTTAATGCAAGTTTAATCGTGAGCAGATTTTTCTTTCTATTTTGTTCATAATTGAAAACCATTTTTTTCATCACAAGTGTGGCGGTCCAGCATGTTAACACACATGAAATATACGACACGAACGAGAAAGAGTATGAAGTGGCCGCAGCGCAGTGGTTAGCGCTTTTGCTTCGCAAGCCAAGGGTCCCGGGTTCGATTCCCGGGACGACGACATTTCATTATTTTTCTCTCGTTCCGTCTCTGGGCCCGTCACTCCCTTCCCGACGGACTCCGTCATACAAGCAGAAAAGCGTTTTTTTCAAAAGGGATACGTTTAATTTGTTTTTTTAATTTGCAAGGAAACTTTGATTATTTTTACTATTTTTGAGACCAGTTTCATCGTAGGGACATTTTTCCTTATATTTTTTTCATGATTGAAGACAAGTTTTTCAATTCAATGTAGTTCTATTATACCAACTACAAGCCTATTTTCTTTGGTGTTTAAATTTGTAAACTCCCTGTTAAAAAGGACCGATATGAACCGATAGAATACTATAAATCCTCATAAATCCTCATAAATCTCTATCAGAACTTCTCGTGCATTTGTCCCTGTTTCTAACAGATTTTAACAGATTCTAACAGTTCTATCGGCCTTTTTCAACAGGGCTATTTAAACGTCAAAGAAAATAGGCTCGTTGTTGGTATAATAAAACTACACGTGTTGGTTTGGATATGCGGCCGTGTAGAGAAATAGTGAAGGGAGGAATCGGCTGCGCAGCCGATTCCTCCCTTCACTATAATAAAACTAAATTAAATTGAAAAACAACTTGTTTTTAATAATGAAAAAAATATAAGGAAAAATGCCCCCACGATGAAACTGGTCTTAAAAATAGTTAAAATAATCAAAATTTCCTTGCAAATTAAAAAAAAATTATACGTATCTCTTTTGAAAAGAACGCTTTTCTGCACGTGATGAAAAAAATTGTTTTCAATTATGAACAAAATAGAAGGAAAAATCTGCTCACGATTAAACTGACACTAAAAATGGTCGAAATAGTCAAAGCTTAATAGCAAATTTTTGGAAAAAAATTAAAAGTGTCGGACGTTTTGAAATAGACGTTTTTTTACTGATCCTGAAAAAAGACTATTTTTAATTATGAATAAGATAGGAGGGAAAATATCCCCTCGATGAAACTAGTCTGGAAAATAGTTAATATAGTCAAAGTTTAGTAGCAAATTTTTTGAATAAAATTAAACGTGTCCCACCTTTTGAAAAAAACGTTTTTTTGCTTGTGAAGAAAAAAAATGGTTTTAAATTATAAAAAAAAAATATAAGGAAAAATCCGCCTAGCGTTAAAAATAGTTTTAAAAAAGTCAAAGTTTCTTAGCAAATTTTTTGAAAAAAATTAAAAGTGTCCGACCTTTTGAAATTAACATTTTTTTGCTTTAAGCGGTAAAACAATATAGAAGATGAATATCGCAAAATTGTTAATATTTTTTGTCAAAAAAAGCACTCGAAAACGAACATAAAAAAAAAACTTGATTTGGTCCATTTTTCAAGCATTTGAAAAAAAAATTATCGAATTTAAACAAAAAATCATATCTTGTAAATGCATGGGTAAAAAAATTTGAAAAAAATCAAGTAAAGTTCCATGAATAGGTACAATAATAGAAAAAAGTTTGAGCCAAATAAAAAAATACATGTAAATGTGGTTGAGATGAGCTGGAATACCTCATATAAATGTGTATAATTAATGAGAAGTTAAAAAAGGACGCCAAGTATTTAATCCCAAAAATTCGAATTTAAAAAAATACCAAACATTCAAAATTTGAAGGAAATCCTAGAAATTTGAAATCTGAAATTTAAAAAAAAACACACAAATCACGTGTAGGCAAGCCAAAAATTTAGCGTACGTAAATTATTAAAGACCAAGCCAAACTAAAAAACTTGGCGTGCAGGGTTAAGAAAAATAAGCCCGGGAGGTGCTGTAGAATTTCCACGAGACAACATAGAAAATTATTATATCTACTCATATAGTGATGACACAGATTATCACTTGTATATTTTATTGTCAAGTACAGTAGACGATCAGATAACTTGACCGCTCGCATAACTTAACTCGTTACCATGACAACAGTTTTGCATATCTTAACCACGGTCGTACATACAGGTCTGGAAACTCTATTGTTTTTTCGGTGGTGGGGGTATCTCACTTAGTGAGACGGTTTCGTAGGTTCGCCATCTGACCACGCGTGGCACTGCGTTGCAAGGATTTTTCAAATAAGCGAAGACCTTCTGCATAAACGCCCCAAGGGCTATATACATTTCCAATTTTTTTGAGTTACGTTACAGCCACTCAGGGATCGGCAAGAAAAAAATTACCATTTTTCAATTGACGAAAAATCGATAATTTGAAAAGATGAAATACCAATTGATGAAAAATTGAAATTATACGAAATTGTATTTTCAATTATCCGAAAAATCGGTAATTGGTCAAAAAATAATGTCGATTTTTCAGAAAAATGGTTAATTGGTCTGAAAATATTCTGAATGACCCGAGTAATCGTCAATTGGTCGAAAATAATGAAATACCAAGTAATTAACTTCTCGTTTTCTGAGATGTCCAGGTTGACCGCTGCATATTTTTCGGAGTTCAGGTTGACCGCTACGTAGTTTTCTGTGTCCAGGTCGACAGCTTCGTAGTTGTCGGTGTCCAGGTCGACCGCCACGTAGTTTTCGGTGTCCAGGTCGACGGCTTCGTAGTTGTCGGTGTCCAGGTCGGTCGCTACGGAATTTTCGGTGTCCAGGTCGACCGCTGCGTAGTTGTCGGCGTCCAGGTCAACCGCTACGTAGTTTTCGGTGTCCAGGTCGACCGCCACGTAGTTTTCGGTGTCCAGGTCGACAGCTCCGTAGTTGTCGGTGTCCAGGTCGACCGCTACGCAGTTTTCGGTGTCCAGGTCGACAGCTTCGTAGTTGTCGGTGTCCAGGTCGACCGCTGCGTATTTTGCGGTGTCCAGGTCGACCGCTGCGTAGTTGTCGGAATCTAGGTTGACCCCTTCATAGTAATTGGTTCCCAGGTCGACCGTTCCGTAGTGTAAGATGTCCAGGTAGACCGGTCCGTAGTTTTCAGTGCTCAAGGCTTATATTTGGGTTTTATTTTCAGTTTAATATAGTCAAAGTTTAGTAGCAAATTTTTTGAATAAAATTAAACGTGTCCCACCTTTTGAAAAAAACGTTTTTTTGCTTGTGAAGAAAAAAAATGGTTTTAAATTATAAAAAAAAAATATAAGGAAAAATCCGCCTAGCGTTAAAAATAGTTTTAAAAAAGTCAAAGTTTCTTAGCAAATTTTTTGAAAAAAATTAAAAGTGTCCGACCTTTTGAAATTAACATTTTTTTGCTTTAAGCGGTAAAACAATATAGAAGATGAATATCGCAAAATTGTTAATATTTTTTGTCAAAAAAAGCACTCGAAAACGAACATAAAAAAAAAACTTGATTTGGTCCATTTTTCAAGCATTTGAAAAAAAAATTATCGAATTTAAACAAAAAATCATATCTTGTAAATGCATGGGTAAAAAAATTTGAAAAAAATCAAGTAAAGTTCCATGAATAGGTACAATAATAGAAAAAAGTTTGAGCCAAATAAAAAAATACATGTAAATGTGGTTGAGATGAGCTGGAATACCTCATATAAATGTGTATAATTAATGAGAAGTTAAAAAAGGACGCCAAGTATTTAATCCCAAAAATTCGAATTTAAAAAAATACCAAACATTCAAAATTTGAAGGAAATCCTAGAAATTTGAAATCTGAAATTTAAAAAAAAACACACAAATCACGTGTAGGCAAGCCAAAAATTTAGCGTACGTAAATTATTAAAGACCAAGCCAAACTAAAAAACTTGGCGTGCAGGGTTAAGAAAAATAAGCCCGGGAGGTGCTGTAGAATTTCCACGAGACAACATAGAAAATTATTATATCTACTCATATAGTGATGACACAGATTATCACTTGTATATTTTATTGTCAAGTACAGTAGACGATCAGATAACTTGACCGCTCGCATAACTTAACTCGTTACCATGACAACAGTTTTGCATATCTTAACCACGGTCGTACATACAGGTCTGGAAACTCTATTGTTTTTTCGGTGGTGGGGGTATCTCACTTAGTGAGACGGTTTCGTAGGTTCGCCATCTGACCACGCGTGGCACTGCGTTGCAAGGATTTTTCAAATAAGCGAAGACCTTCTGCATAAACGCCCCAAGGGCTATATACATTTCCAATTTTTTTGAGTTACGTTACAGCCACTCAGGGATCGGCAAGAAAAAAATTACCATTTTTCAATTGACGAAAAATCGATAATTTGAAAAGATGAAATACCAATTGATGAAAAATTGAAATTATACGAAATTGTATTTTCAATTATCCGAAAAATCGGTAATTGGTCAAAAAATAATGTCGATTTTTCAGAAAAATGGTTAATTGGTCTGAAAATATTCTGAATGACCCGAGTAATCGTCAATTGGTCGAAAATAATGAAATACCAAGTAATTAACTTCTCGTTTTCTGAGATGTCCAGGTTGACCGCTGCATATTTTTCGGAGTTCAGGTTGACCGCTACGTAGTTTTCTGTGTCCAGGTCGACAGCTTCGTAGTTGTCGGTGTCCAGGTCGACCGCCACGTAGTTTTCGGTGTCCAGGTCGACGGCTTCGTAGTTGTCGGTGTCCAGGTCGGTCGCTACGGAATTTTCGGTGTCCAGGTCGACCGCTGCGTAGTTGTCGGCGTCCAGGTCAACCGCTACGTAGTTTTCGGTGTCCAGGTCGACCGCCACGTAGTTTTCGGTGTCCAGGTCGACAGCTCCGTAGTTGTCGGTGTCCAGGTCGACCGCTACGCAGTTTTCGGTGTCCAGGTCGACAGCTTCGTAGTTGTCGGTGTCCAGGTCGACCGCTGCGTATTTTGCGGTGTCCAGGTCGACCGCTGCGTAGTTGTCGGAATCTAGGTTGACCCCTTCATAGTAATTGGTTCCCAGGTCGACCGTTCCGTAGTGTAAGATGTCCAGGTAGACCGGTCCGTAGTTTTCAGTGCTCAAGGCTTATATTTGGGTTTTATTTTCAGTTTACTCAGAGAAAATATATTTATCGATAGATAAATCATTCCAGCTTGTGTTCAATGTAGCAAAATACAATTATCCACTTATCGAATAACTAAATTATCAATCCGTTGTCGTAAATTTATTGAAAGAAAGAAGTAAGTACAAATTATTATTATAATAATTATGATTGTCATTATCGTTGTTGTTGTTGTTGTTGTTGTTGTTGTTGTTGTTTGGGTTATCGAGGTTTTCCCGAGAATTTTCCCATGGAATTTTTTTTTACTATATCTGCCCTAGCGAAAAATTCCATCTCTTTGAAATTTCCGTACTTCGTGATAAAATAAAAATCTGAAGGAATTTAGCAATATTTGGCATGCTGTAAGCAATAGGTATCAATAATAATATTGCCCAAAAGTCATTAACAAATTGTTTAAGCAATTTTTCGAACAATGATAAACAATGATCAATAATTGGTATTGATCGTTGTTGTTTATAGCATGCTAAATATTGCTGATTTTTTTTAGATTTTTATTTTATCACGAAGTACGGAAATTTCAAACAGATGAAATTTTTTGCTGGAGCAGATATAGTAAACAAAATTTCATGAGAAAATTCTTGGGAGAACCTCGATAACCCAAACAACAACAACAACAACAACAACAACAACAACAACAACAAAAACGATAATGATAATAATAATTATAATAATAATTTGTACTTACCTCTTCCTTTTAATAAATTTACGACAACGAATGGATAATTTAGTTATTCGATATGTGGATAATTGTATTTTGTTACATTAAACACAAGCTGAAATGATTTATCTATCGATAAATATATTTTCTTTGAGTAAACTGAAAATAAAACCTAAATATAAGCCTTAAGCACTGAAAACTACGGAGCGGTCTACCTGGACATCTTACACTACGAAACGGTCGACCTGGGAACCAATCGCTATGAAGGTGTCAACCTAGATTCCAAAAACTATGAAGCTGTCGACCTAGACACCAAAAACTACGCGGCGGTTGTCCTGGACACCGACAACTACAAAGCTGTTGACCTGGACACCGACAACTACGAAGCTGTTGACCTGGACACCGAAAACTACGTAGCGGTCGACCTGGACGCCGACAACTACGCAGCGGTCGACCTGGACACCGAAAACTACGCAACGGTCGACCTGGACACCGAAAACTACGCAGCGGTCGACCTGGACACCGAAAATTACGTAGCGGTCGACCTGGACACCGACAACTACGAAGCTGTCGACCTGGACACCGAAAACTACGCAGAGGTCGACCTGGACACCGACAACTACGAGGCTGTCGACCTGGACACTGAAAACTACGTAGCGGTCGACCTGGACGCCTACAACTACGCAGCGGTCGACCTGGACACCGAAAATTACGTAGCGGTCGACCTGGACACCGACAACTACGAAGCTGTCGACCTGGACACCGAAAACTACGCAGAGGTCGACCTGGACACCGAAAACTGCGTAGCGGTCGACCTGGACGCCGACAACTACGCAGCGGTCGACCTGGACACCAAAAACTACGCAGCGGTCGATCTCGACACCGAAAACTACGTAGCGGTCGACCTGGACACCGACAACTACGAAGCGGTTGACCTGCACACCGACAGCTACGAAGCTGTCGACCTGGACACCGAAAACTACGCAGAGGTCGACCTGGACACCGACAACTACGAAGCTGTCGACCTGGACACCGAAAACTGCGTAGCGGTCGACCTGGACGCCGACAACTACGCAGCGGTCAACCTGGACACCGAAAACTACGCAGCGGTCGACCTGGACACCGACAACTACGAAGCTGTCGACCTGGACACAGAAAATCACGAAGCTGTCGACCTGGACACCGAAAACTACGCAGAGGTCGACCTGGACACCGACAACTACGAAGCTGTCGACCTTGACACCGAAAATTGCATAGCGGTCGACCTGGACGCCGACAACTACGCAGTGGTCGACCTGGACACCGAAATAATTTTTCTGAAAATTCATATTATTTTTCGACCAATTACCGATTATTCAGATAATTGAGAATATTTTCCAACCAATTACTCATTTCCTGATTAATTGATATTTTCATTTTACCAATTGCCGATTATTCGGATAATTGGAAATATTTTCAAACCAATTACACATTTTCTGATTAATTGATATTATTTTTTGACCAATTACCGATTACTGAGATAATTGGGAATTTTTTTTTTCCCATTAATCATTGGCGAATAATTGATATTATTTTTCGACCAATTATCGATTATTTGGATAATTGAATTTTTTTTTCCCATCAAGCATTTTCGGGTAATTGAAAATTCGGATTTTTAAATTATCAATTTTCAAAAAATTGATAATATTTACCGAAAATGCGCTTGAAAGTATTATTACTGCCGATCTCTGCAGCCACTGCATGAACCGGGCATTACTCACTCTGTTAATATGTAAATTTCTTAGTTAGGAATTGTTTATTCGCTTTTTTGAAAAATCTCTAACGTGCATCGCTGCAGGTGGGAGTAATGTCAAGTACAAGATGGTGGCACTAAGTGAGTCACCCCCCCCCCCCCCCACACCACTAGAGTTTCCCGACCTATATGTACGACCGTGATCTTAACTCCCTCTATGACCGTTTTTCTCCACTTCAAACCTTCGACATACGTGGTGCGCATGCGCTTAGACACGTGAGTAGGAGAGTGAGGGGAAAGTTAAGTTATGTGAACGTTTCCGGTCACGTCGAGTTAAGTTATCCGATCGTCTACTGTAGTTTGCTCATGATTACTGACGCATAATGTGCAATGATCGTTATGCGATTTTTGAATTTAACCGTAATTAGAGCATCGCTCTTTACACTCGCTTAATCGTCACGTGCATCTGAGACAATCATAGTGAATCCAGGCCTGGTCGCATTTTATCGGTCGTCGTAGATGTCATCGACGTTCAATAGTTAAGATGAGTATCGATATTTAAACGATTGGGCGTTAAGAGAGGCAAATACGCGTTCGTTTGTGAGAGCGCGTCAATGTGTGTGTAGACCCGCGTCTTAGAGAGCGCGTCAATGTGTGTGTAGACCCGCTCGGTGAGAGCGCGTCAATATGTGTGTAGACCCTCGTCCGTGAGAGCGCGTCAATGTGTGTGTTAGGGCAGTGCTACTGAGATTTCGAGCATATGAGACAAGCACGTCACAAAAAGAAGAACGTCATATATTTATAATATATTCATTTAATTCATCTCAGCTGCAAGAATAGTGGGTGATTTTTTTTCATTCCCCTGATGAATTTCTTTCAGCGCATACAAATTTTCATTGCTGGAAGAAATTCATTAGCAAGAGCCAAAAAATATACTATGTAAAATTGTATTCCACATAGTATACTTTTTGCTCTTACTGATGAATTTCTTCCAGCGAATACAAAAAACTTATCAATTCTATGACTCGGAGAAGATGTCGTATACCTAAAAGTACATAATATGATGAAGGCAATAATAATGTTACAATTAATCCTACTATCAAACTATCTGTATTATATAAAAAAGCATGTTATACCCTTGCGGTAGGGTGTTTGATTCTCTCGCATTCTCCCGCAGCCCGCACTTTATGGCTCAACTGACTGAGGAACGATACCGCAAATCCGCGCAGGATTTGCCTTGCGCGAACTGATAAAAGCTGCTCTTGCGGTTCACGGTTTTGACACACGGCTTGATCGCTAGCTCCCTCCTTTTTTCCATCTTTTTGGCAAGCTTCATTTTTCTATCTTGCTTCTTCTTTTCCTCTTTCGCCTTTAGTTTTTCTAATAAAAGGGCTGCCGCCGCGTGTCAAACTTTTTGCTTTGATGTGCCTATGCCGCAAGCACTAGTCCCTAGACTTGTGACTTTATACTCGAAAACGGCAGGTCTTGATCTCGCGCCCTCTCGGAGGCACACGTATCGCACACCCTGTCCCAGTTTCGTCGCATATTCACCAAGCAACATTATCGGAGTCTTTTTAATCGCGGCCATTTTGGTTCTCGCTGTAAAGAATAAAATGTAAAAAGAATGATCGTAGATTCGGGTTTTCTTTTCCATATATATATATATATATATATATATATATATATATCTATATACTAGGGTCCGTGCGGCTCGGGCGCTAAGCGCCCTCGCGTCGTCAAGGTTCAATTCTAACCCAAACCTTGACTCCCGCCCACCGCCTTCCCCCACCCCCCACGCCCCCCCGCCCCATCCCCGCCGCCCCAACCCTCTGCTCCATTCTCGATTCCATGGCCAACTTCACCCCGCTCTATTCTCGATTCCATAGCCAACTTCACCCCGCTCGATTCTCGATTCCATGGCCAACTTCACCCCGCTCGATTCTCGATTCCATGGCCAACTTCGCCCTCGCATCGTAAAGGTTTGGGTTTGGGTTCTGAGGTTTGGGTTCTCGATTCTTGTACACGGTGGCAGCGGCGGCAGCGGCGGCGGCGGCGGCGGCGAAATATTTATATAATATAGAGAGATATATGTACACAAAGGGAAATGAGAAAGATCTCCGTACGGATTGGCTCTAAAACCGCGAATTAATAATGTCAATCTCTTTTCCGCTTTTATCTTTCACTGTCGTTATCGTTCGTGGTTGTTATTTGTTCCCGCGGTTTTTCATCTTTTATACTATCATTTTGACTATCACTTAATATTCTACTCAGTGTTATTGATATTTTTATGGATATTCACTTGTTTGTTTATTTATCAATATGTTTTTTTTATCATTATTATAATTACTATTTTCCGAAGTAAAGGGGGGAGAAAAGCGACTGTTGATCATTTTATGGCAACGTTTTCTTCAAACATCCGTGCCCTCCCCCTCACTCGTATCGGAGGTTGCCTGCTCCCTGTACTCCGAGCACAGTTGAGCACGCCGGTTATATACATATCTTGCTAAGATTAAGGCGGCTCTGAGATGGGCTGCTTCTGCCGTCGTGCCCCTTCCCGGAAAATTCACTGGCTCTCCATGCCATAACAGCCAGTGCATCACCTGGCAATCATCCGGCGCTATCCATCGCGTGGCCCCCGCTGCCTCGCACTCCGAGGCCCTGAGTGTCGTGTAGATTAATTTGACCAGGCCGTGCTGGAGGCTCACGGGGAGCCAGCACTCCTCCGCTCGGGCTATCGCCAAGGCATGTGCCAATATCTCGATGACCTTCGGGGGATCACCCGCAGCGAGGCCGAGTTTCTCCTCCAAGTCTTCGAGGACCGTTTCTAATGCCGAGGCCATTTTTTCCACTCGGGGATCCATTTTCTGCAACGCGCAAAATGTCCGGACTATTATATAATGATACCGATTGATACCGATTTTTTTTCCTTCTTCTTATATTAAAGGGGTAGGAGAATATACAAATTTGACCATACATTGAAGCTCCTTTTGACTTCCTTCTTTTTATTAATTATCGTAATTTTATGTTATGTATATTTTACTTATTCATTATTATTTTTATTTATCGGTTATTATTATTATTATTATTATTATTATTATTATTATTATTATTATTTTTATATAATTATGTTCATTATTTTCCTAGGTTTATGCTAATTATTTTTTTGTTACTTTACTTTAACTAAATCGAATTTTTGGTGAACGACTATCGGGGTGGACCGGACCCCATCGCCTCTGGGTTTCCTGCAAAAATATGGAATTTGTAAGTTAAAATAAAAAGGCTCCTCCTTTCTGGGGCTATCCTTATTATTTTCGGAAGTGGGTTTAACTCTCGATCCTAGGCCCATCCTCGACCATTCCTGCTGAGGAGATCCTCGTCTCTCTCCCTCTGTCGCTGCATAATCATATAGGCCGCACATAGCGGCAGCCTTTCCTCCCACATCCATTTTCCCATGAGAAAAGCGGCCTCATAATCGGCCTCTCCCCTCGTGGAGGCCCTTGCCATAAAGGCCTTTTTGCGCCCGTTAAAACATAGGTGGTGAATCATCTGGTGGACCCCTGGTCCCACCTGCCCGTCTGCTACCTCGACTGCATACTCTATCCCTCCGATGGCCTCGAGGATAATCTGCTTTATCTCAAGCTTAAGATAAACGGTGAGCCAATTGCCCTTCTCTTGAGCGATTGCCACCGTTTGCCCCAAAACCACCATGACGTCTTCGGGGTCTTCATCCGCAGATTGCATCCTATTTTTTAAATATCCGAGTTCCACCTCCATGGCGGCTCCCATTGCCTCCAGGCGGGGGTCCCTTATTCCATTCATTTCTGCAAGAATTCCTACGTGTTATTTTTCGGTTTATTTACCTATCATCTATTTCTCTCTGCCGTGGATGATTCTCTTTTTCGTGCTGTATTCTCATGTGGGAGTGAGATAGGAATGCTTGAGTCGAATCTCATGCACGACCCTTGTATTCTTGCTTATCTTTATTTTTACATTACCTCTGCCCATCACCTCTACGATTTCATGCAGGCCTGTGTATTGGTCTTCGAGCTTTTTAGCCTTAGGACCCTTTTGCAAAAATACATAGTCACCTATTTTGAATGTTTTGGGGTTTATTTTCTTATCATATGTGATTTTAGATTTTTCCTTGACTTCAATTAAATTTGCTCTAGCCATATTTCGAACCTCGTGCAATTGAGTGACGAGCTTCACAAGATAATCGTCGTAATCCGGTAATTTATCTTCCACTCGTAAAGGATCTCCTGATGGCACTCGGGCTATTTTACCGAAGTGTAGCGCATATGGCGTATGTTTCGTGCCTTTATGTATGTTCGTATTGTAGTTAAAAATTGCGAGATGGACCCATTCATCCCACTCGAGTTCTTTTCCTACATACTGCTTTAAATATTCACCCAGCGCATGATGCGATCTCTCTAGAGATCCATTTGATTGCGGATGAAAAGCAGTTGTGCGTATTTTTCTTATCCGGAAGGTTTTCGCAACTCTTTGAAGTAATCTACTCATAAAGTTGTTACTCAAAATTGTTTCGGTGCAAATTGGAGTTCCTCGAAACAGACAGTTTTCTTTTAAAATGTTTTTGCTCGCTCCTGTATCTAACATTAATATGATCCTTCCTAAATCTCCTCCCCTGAGAGAGATCGTCGGCGGAATCACATCATCTGCTAATCTTGTGAGGAAAACATCTATTATTCTTGTGTGAATTCTTGCGCAACAATCATCACTAGGGTTGGGTGAATACCCGTGGAGGCCTCCGCCTGGGCACTCGTTCCCGGCTGGCCGTTCGCGTTTCCGTGGAGTGCGGCACACATGTTATTTTGTATCCGCTTTTCACATTGCTCGAGCATATGACCAGGAGCCTTGCAGTACCGGCATAGAGCTTGTGGAGGGGGTGGTTGAACGGCCTTCACGTAGCTCGCAGGGCCGGCAGAGTTCGTCGCACCATTATTGGGATTTGTGAAGAAATTTGGACCTGGAATTCCCTGATTAGCTTGATTAAATCTTGGGGACGGACAATCTTTCGCGATATGTCCCCATCTGTGGCATTTATAACATTGCCCTGAGATCGATGGATTCCCCGAAAGCCCTTGGTTACCCGCGAACGCATGATTTTTAGTTTTACGCTGTGTCTCATAACAAGCATCGGGATTATGCCCAGCCCGACCGCACTTACGACACGGATTCTGGTAACATCTTTCCATGATATGTCCTCTCTTTCCGCATTTTTGGCAAATTGTCAATCCTTGACTATTTGCCATGCCGGGTCGAGAGTACATCTATTCGCCCTGTGACCGGGTTTCTCACAGATATGACATGTAAACGGGACCACGTGTTGTTTCACAGGACCGACAGTCGGGCAGCCTTTAGCCACATGACCCATTAATCCACACAGCTGACACGTGGTCGAGGATTGAGGCGCAGCGGCACCCTGACCCGTTTTACACCGGTTTGCAGCGTGTCCGGGCTTCCCGCATAGCTGGCAGCTCACGGGGCCCGTGACCCCTGCACTCACCTGTTTTCCTGGCATGTTATCAATTTTTTTCGGGTTCTACAAGATTTATCACGCCTTTTTTTCGGATCTTTCGGATAATTTGAGCTTAACTGTATTTTTTTCCCGTACGCGTTTTATGTCAGCTAACTGTCGTTCGATGGCTTTGGCTTTTATGACCGCGTCGCTGAGGGATCGTTCGACGCTCATTCGCGCTTCTATTTCGGGCAACAGACCACGGCCCATAACCTTTCCGACCATTTCGTCAATTTTGACTTTTTCCTCATTAGATACCGGGGCGTCTGATGAATAAGCTTGTAATATTTTTTCACCATAATAGCGGATTCGATCTACATAATCATCAACGCTTTCGTTCGGTCTTTGACATATGTTTTCTAACTCCGCGATTAGCTGATAAACGTCTCGTGGGGGATCGTATGTTTCTCCGAGGTATTCGAGATATTCTTTAATGGTTGAAAAAGTTATTTTTGAAATTTTATTCCAAATGGCAGGGGGCAGTTTGATCTTTATAAGCTTTAATAACTGGATTTTATTATCCTCCCCTGCCAACGCGGCTGCTACTTCGACTCCGAATGTATATCGCCCGAGGAATTCGGGCTTGCCATTGAAATCCGGAACGACCTTTATTGCTTCTCGTAAAAGATTTTATGCCGCTGGAGTTAATACTGCCATTGCGGGAGGGTCGAATGACTCATCCAAATTTCCTTCAGATCCTAGGTCGATTAAATTAGCGTGAGTTCCCGAACTGCCTTGGTTCATGCGAGGAGATTTAATTTTTCGCGAATTTGAGGGAGTTCGATAACTATCCGTAGAACGAAATAGATTCAAAAACGGACTAAATAACCAATTTTTCGCTGATTTCGATGATGAAACTACTTTTTCATTTTCGCACTCAAGTAATGAATTTGATTCTTTATTAGCGACTTCGGATTTAGATGTTACGTTATTCAACACTTGAGATTCTTCGAAAAATCCCGAATTTTCGCGCGATTCTGATATTAATTCCGCTAACTTCTTTTCCGTGTGTTTAATTGATCGATTAAATTGTTTTTCATACGCGTCATTGTCCTCATCCTCAGCAATTTCCGGAGAATTATCTATGAGGCCCGATTTTTCTTTCGATTTTTCTATTTCTTCCGCAATTTCGGGGGAATTTTCACGTGACAAACTAACCTTGGCCTTATCTTTTCTCGATCTTCGCTCGTTCGGATATTTATTGAGATCAAAATCGTCCAAAGATGTTTTCGAACGCGTTCCTTGACTCATTTGGAGCCGAGAAGGTTATCAGGGGACATCCAGTGGACCGTTGGACTTACCTTGATCCACATTTGATGAGGGGACGAAGTACAAAGAAATAGCAGGGGGGAAAATTGGCGAAATATAATGAATTAATAGCGAAATACAATGAAATTTTACGAAATCAAATGAAAATATAGCGAGAAATTAAATAAAACCAATAATTTTCATGGACAGGTTATCAGGGAAATTTTTCATGCCCAAACAATGCAATAAAACATACTATTTTTCAAGAAAACACACTCTCGTATATGCCGGACGAGCCCCCAATTTGTTACGCCCCAACCAGCGAGTTTCCCATCTCGGTCAAGAAGGGGCAAACCCTTCCTTTACACGTTTTTCGGAAAACTGCGTTATGTCGACAGGTGGCCTTTTCGAGCCTAACCTGGCGGAAATTTGCTCAGGACGGCCTTGAGAGTATTTTATATGTTTCCGTTTGCAAAATGAACGTTTTATGATTCTTTGATTTCGGATTAATTAATTCTGCAATATATTACGATATATTTAGGATGGCAAACGATTCTGGAGCTTGTTATAGGCACTGCGTAAGGGAGAGTCTTAATCTCAGATGAACTCGCGGTGCTCACGATGATAACCGTAATGGATTCCAGGATAAACATTACGGGAAACAGTGTTGACGGCATACTGGGTAAAATTTAGTTGGGATCGCGAATTTTAATTGACGGTTGAAACATAAAAATAAAATACATCCAATTTTTGCTATCATTGAAATAATATTTTAGATTAGACCGTGGTCGTAATGGGGTAGCGATGGGTGGAATAATCCATCTCAGAGGGGTTGAATTTAATTTGCGAAACAATTTTAACAGGGATGGTTTTTCGTTCTCTCCGGAAATGGATCAGGCAAATAAAAAACGCGATGAAAAATAAAATAGAAATTGTTACTATTGCAATCATTCGCGATTCAGTGAAAAAATTCATGTTTGGGAACATTCCTCATGATCGTTAAAGATCTACGGTAATTTATTAACGATCATTGCTTATGGCAGAAAGGTAAGGGTCGCTCTAAGAAGTGTAAATGTTGCTCTGGGAGGTTTCATATCAGCAGCCGCCGGCCTGTATGGGAGCCTGTACCAACAACTGTGCGTTCCGGATCCCAAAGCTTGTGTGTAATCTTAAGGAACCTTTGATGTTAATCACTGGCTGGGACGGTACCCTGGTCCGGTTAATCCAACCCGCCAGAACCTTTCAGATTTGTTTGTGAACGTGATTCATGTAACTCTAGGGGCCTTTTGATAACAGCTATTGGCCGGTATGGGAGCCTGTACCAACAACTGATTGGCCGGGGGCCTAGAGTTTGTGTGTGTTCGAATTGAATTACGGAATTAATTTATCTTTTCTTTTTGGAATCAGGAAGAATATAAAAAGTCGGAGTTATTCTGCTCTTGAAATCTGATTAACAGAGAGAACGGTTATGCCTCACTGGAATTGTCGCGGAGAAAATATACGCGGGCTTCGCGGTCGCTTTCCTCGGTGCGCGAAAACTTTCCACAAACTAAAAGATAACCCAGGGTGAACATTGACATTGACAACATAATTATTGTTGCTATTCCCGTCCAAAATGCTACTTGTTCGATACTGGTCATTTTAACTGCAGGACTTGTTTATTTATCTGCGGGAAACTTTTATCAATAAATTGATCTTAAATATTGAAAAGCTACTCAAAATCAGATTAATAATGGAAAAAAGAAGTAAAAGTGAAATGGCAACTTTCAATTGTCAGATATCGGATTCGTACATTTAGAATTCGTCACGTCGACCTGAATGCAATTTCCGAATGAACAGAGACACCCCGTATATCGGGTGCAAGGTGCACCGCGGAAGGAACATAACGGGTGTCGACAAAAGAACAAAAATTCCCGACAATATTAAACCGGATGGGGCTAAACCAATTTACGATTAAAATTCATATTCCACACCCCAAGGTTCGTTCGGAGGGCAGCAAGCCCATTGTGAACTCGTCCTTTGCGAGAGACGAGTGAGTGTTTTCTCAAATTTTTAATAGATCATTGTAAATACACTCATTCTTACCTTTCGTTGTTCTCTTCGATAATAAGAGAAATCGGCGTGGTTTCTGCTGTGGATGGACCACGAACGATTGAAACGGATGTCCAAAGGTGACCAGAATCAAGAGACGACGGATGAATAGGCGTAATCGGTGAACCGCAGGGGGTAGATGGTGGTGAAAATGCCAAGGCACAGCACAATAAAGTTTTTCAAAGCGATTTGAATATGCGTGTGTGTGTATTTCGTTGCACAATTTTGTCTTGATATCACCGAAAAAAAATTACACACAATTCACAAGGATCGTTTTATCACTAATAATAAATAGGTAGAAAAACGTAGGCGGTATAATAGTGTCAATGATGTCGATGAATCACGCACAATGTCTATTTAAAGCGATTCATTATTAAAATGAAATAAGATTAATATTGCAAGAATTTAAAAATTAAAAATACACGTGAAAGTTAAATTTTAATTTTCGGAAAAATTCGCACTACCGAAGTCGATAGAAATCTTTTAAAGTTTTAATTTAATGGACTTTGAAGACGAGTGTCGTGGACGATGTAACGAGCTGAACTTTTCGAAAATCAATGAAGTAATTAGGCGTTGCGCCTCGCGTTTTTATACTCTTGATCCGGCTTAGTTTCGGGAAGGGAAAAATTGTCCCTTGACTCCTAAGACGATGCATGTCTTAGAGCTCCCCTCCACCTCGCTGGTCCTTCTAATTTTCTAATAATTAATCAATAATTAAACTTATTTTTAACCTAAATTCCACTCATTCTTCCAAACTTTCACAATCTGCATCTTTTGAAACAATTCGCGGTTTAGATATTGCAGTTTTTACGCGAATTTTCTATATACGGAGAGCCGAGAGGTCTCTTTCTTACATCTTCCTTCTCTCTTACTCCCGCCCTCGCTTGGACTCTCGCTGCGCTCAGGCCCCACCACGGAGGCTTCGATCATCTCTCTGCTTCTCTTTCGCTCTTACATGCTCCTCGTACTTTCTCGCTCTACAGTACTTCCAATTGGTTTGATTTTTGACTGTGGCTCTCTCTCTCTCACTCTCGCTCCTATGACAATTTTCATATTTTCTCACTCTTTCCCTGCTCTACTGCACTGTATTTTCTCTGTTCTATTAGCTCCTCCCATCATTTTCTTGCCAGAGAGGGAGTCTTTGAATTATTATTCTCTATTGCAAATTATTCAAATGAATTTCTGGTTTTGCTATATTAATAATTTTCTTTAACTATTTATTCTAATCAGATCAGTAGAATATGGCAGTTTTTGCAATTTATGAGTTGCCTTTTAACCTTTTATAATTTGCGATGTTAATTTGTTTGAACAATATGAATGAAAATCTCCGAAATTATTTGGTGAATTAATTATTTCAATATGGTATGATTGTTCACTTTCAGTTTTCAAAATGGGTGCCCTGAGATTGAATCTTTGTTATTTGAATTTTTTTAAATTTGAAATTTGTATTTTGTATTTGAAGAGTTAAATTTTGGATTTGAATTTTTGAAATAACATGTGAAATTTGAAGTCTGTCATTTTTAGAGATTTGAGTTTTTAATTTTTGAATTACGAAAGAAGTGTATGTTGGTTTGAAGTATTAAATCGGTTTTGATTTTATAGGTAATAAAATTATTCTATTGTTGTCTTTGCTTACGAGTATCATTTTTGTTAAACAAACGATTTTCCTAACGTTTACCCTAAAATAAATCATTCATTTATACACACGTTTTTTTCATAATTAATAATCCGCACGCCCTTGGCTTAAGGTAAAATTTCTCTCGAGCTTAACAATTTCGAATCTCAAGTAAGCCTTGGTGAATATTTTTTTGTGCCCATATATGGCGTGCGTCCCTGTGGCGCCTCATTGTGCGAGAGAGAACGAAACAACTCAAGGGGGTAGTGGGCCTCGTGCCGTCCGCGGGACGCGAGGAAATTTCCTCGGACCCTTGGACAAAGACTCTCTTTCCCAGCGTCATCTCAATTCTCTCTTGCATGGTCTTGTTTTTTTCAGGGTTGACAGTTTTACTAGCTCCGGATGTTTGCAATATGCCGATAGCATTTCTTCGACTAAAAATCTCGAGCCAGAGTGTTGAAAAGATTTTTTATACATAAATATCAGGTTGCACCACAGTGCTCTATCTTCAAATAATTTTCCTTCTCCAAGAAGCGTAACTAATTTTCCGATGGGCCACGTGTGTGACCTTTTCAAGAGACAGTGGTGTTCTTTTCCTTCGTCATTTTTTCCTATATGTCCCTTTTTATTTTTTTCCTCTTTTTACCCTAATAAATCTTTGCAACGTCTGGTTTTCGTGAAAATCTTCAAGCATTGACTTTATGTTCCCGAGAGAAATTTTTCCTTCGCGTTTTTGCGTCCTAAAATAATTTTATTTTTTTTATTTCGAGTGACCTGACCCAGGCTATGTGATTCCCATGCTTGACTCGAATATTGATTAAACTTTTACTGTCCCGTTTCACGATCTTTCGGGATCTCATGCGAATTACGCCAATAAAATAAATGGAAGAACCACTGGCTGTACGTACTAATATAATTTCTCGGGATCTCATTTACGATGGCATCGGTGTGGCTGCACTTTGGTGTGCGTGAGAATCTCGACGCGACGCCAGGCTAGTGTCCGTGCCACGCACTTTCAAAGACTTTAACGCTCAAGTGTCACCCAGCCCCTAATAAGGCCCTATCGATATTTCGTGGAGTTTCATGGCTCCGGCGGATGTTTTCTCGAGACGATGATGGAGATTGTTTTATTTGGGCGTCATAATAATACGCTTGAAAATCTCCTTGAAGGTCCGAGCCGGCGCGTGACTGAATGGGCGTCGACGTTATCCTCATGGCCCGTAATCCAATAGGCAGAAAATTGGTGTGAATATGGCCACACTGAAAGAATGGACCCTTGTCTCGACCGTGTTCCCTTTCCATGCTTATTTTTTTCGAGAATTGCCCGATATGGGAAAAACTCAGGAACGAAGAGAAATCCCGAAAGTCGCGGGACGTAACAATACAATGACCTACGATCTTTTTAATTGGTTGAAAATTGTCAATTTCGCATTAAAAAAACGACCTTTTTTTTACTCCAAGAAACGACAATTTTTCAGAACTAGGCCATTTTGTTAATTTTTGATATCTTTCAAAAATCGTAGGTCATTGTATAGAAAATACCTTCAACTTTAATAACCTTTTTGAATTTTTTTGTTTCAGCTACTCATTTGGCCGGAATCATGTCAGCAGTTGGGGAAATTTTTTTTTGGCACTTCCGAAGACAGCATATAACTCTGTTATTTTTCAATATTTTTGTAAAAAAAAATCTTAAAATATAGCTAAAAATATACCTTATTATGTCCAAAAAACTTCAAAACATTCTATAGATTACTTTCTTTCAAAAAAATTCCCGAAAATCGCCTAATTTTTCATGGGTTTTACACTGGTATAGCCCCTTAAGCATTTTCGGACATTCGATCACGTATCATTTTTAAATCATAGCAAATATACAACGGAAAAAGTGACCAACTTAACTTAAAACGTATATAGAATCGAATTATTATCGATTACAACCACCTGTGAATCGAATTATTCAAACAAATGGGGAAATGTTCTACAACTACCATTTTCACCAGTTGTGGCCATCAAATGTACCACTTTTCGACAGCTGAAGTGCCAGTTCTGGCCACTGGGCCCAGAAGCGTGACGTATTGAGGTTGAACCCGATAGATAGGAGTATTAACAATTCATGAAAGTAGTTTCAAGTAGCAAGGGTTATTTATTACATGAATAAATATAAAATATAAGATCTTACCAAGGTGTTTAATATAAAAGGCTTAAAGTAACGTAATTTGAATTCCTGTGAATAACATGTCGAGTACAAAAGAAAAGTAGTGGTCGATTTTTTACTTTCGTTTTTGGTTGTGCTTATATAGAAATTTCTTGTTCGTTTGGCCCATTATCTGAAAATTCAAATAGAGTTAAAAAGTAAACCTTAGTTTTAGCGAAGCACAAGAAGGATTTCATCGCACTCATTAAATTTTGTTGACAACCACAACAGATGACAAATGGTATCAACATGCTCCACTTGCGGCCATGTGATGGCCAAAAATAGTGCATTCACATTTTCAATGCACTATTTGACGCCAGCACATTTATTTAGGGTATTTTGGGTTATCTTTCGGATTTAATGACCCCAATTCCGAAGTAATACATATTGAATAAAATAAAAGTGTACGGTGTATCATAATAACTCAGGTCACAAGAAATTATACTTTACTTACCACCGGATTCTTAACACTTTCGTTAAGAAATCGGTCAAACGGCTCAGTGTCAACACATTTGTATTCACAGACTTGAGAAGAACAGGTATACAATCGAAAAAACGATTGACAGGGGTCTCAAAACAGTTTCTCTATCGATATATAACAATCTATTCAGTAAGCACAACCTCAAAACCTTATAAAAGTCGATAGGAACGCGTCGTGGCCACAAATGGTACAGTGGCCGAAACTGGTACGTCTACCATACATGAAGAGACATATTCGAAGGCACTTCCGCTCGAACGCTTTTATTTTTTCCATCACCAGCTGGCCGCAATTCCACCAAATTGGGGCAGTGTACGTTAGAATTGGTCATCATGTACAGAATGACCTTGGTTCTGGGAGTTAAATTCTTGCTATGAAAAATAGCACTATTAGCTTGAATAGCCAAATTTGCTTTCTCCAGTTGAATCTGTCGGTGGATATTGCAGCGAAGGAGTGGATCGATGTGGACCCCAAGATATTAGACCCATTTTTTCGTAGAATCGCGGCCAGGGAGTCAGTGCCGGGTGTGGGCGTATTAAATTGGAACGTGCTCGAGCCACGTTTGTGCTTCCATGAGAGCAGATCGAGTGGCTTCCTGAAAAGAATAGTCCCGGATTTTTTCGGGTTTAGGTGAAGGGTCTAGGTAGAATAATATATGTTGACCTTGCCAACCAGATTTTCTAACTAACTACTAACTAACCTTTAACGCAAATGATTAGATCGTCGGCGAACGCGAACTCAGAGGTGTCGCCACCATTGTTTATATTGAAAAGGTGCAAAATATCACTTGTAAAAATATTGAAAAGGATAGGCGAGTTAGAACGCAGAGGCGTCGCCACCATTATTTATATTGGAAGGGTGCAAAATATCACTTGTAAAAATATTGAAAAGGATAGGCCCTGTTTGGAGGCCTTCGGAACTTGAGAAGGTCACCGTGGAGTCAAAATTGCCGTTCGAAGTGATAAATTTGTTACCAGAAACCATGTCCCAAATAATAAATATAAGCTCCTGGGGGAAACCTTTTTGCTTGAGCCTACACAGAAGGCCGTCGTCCATATAGAGTCAAAGGCCTTCTCAAGGTCGAGGAAGGCCGCCACAACTAACTGGCTTTTCTCGATTTGAGTAAGAGTATCAGATAAAAGTTGTGCAAGGCATGCGTAGTCGCATGACGATGCTTAAAGCCAAATTGTAAGTCCGTAGCTTAAATTGTAATTGTAGCTTAAATCGCGTTATAACGCGGTTCAAGCTACAGAATCGGAAAATGGAAGTGTTGATAACAGCTTCATAGACTTTGCGATTGCTAGGCGTCAGGCTGATCGAACGGTAGCTAGACGGGTCACTCGGGTTTTTATTTTTTGTTAGGATCGGAATGATCTTGGCTAACTTCCAGCATGTGGGGAAGTAGAAATTATTAATAGCGGTATTTAAAAGGATAGGACCGGCGGGAGGTGCTTGAAAATAATGGGGGGATCGGATCCGTGCCACAAAACGTTTTGTTTGGAAGATATTTGGACGTGCAACGGCCGGTATATTGGTGAAGAGATGTGCGGGATTTACTGCATAGGATGGGCTAATGGGAGTGTTGATGTCGGTGAATAAAGTATACGTGGTATGGGCCCTGGTTCTATTGAAGCTGTCCTCAATACGTGCAGCTGCTGCCTCAGCCATCGTTTTAAGCCTCCAGTTATCGTTAAGGTGTCTGAGGGAATTAATGGTTTCGTAAAAAGCTTCTATTATATTGAGCTTGTCTTCGGATTGAGTAAATATATATTTATTATCAACTAGAGGCGTATTGCTTACGTCCCAAGCACTCCGTTGAAAAAACGTCGCATTGTCGGGGCTAATACTTAGGTTATTAATGACGAAAGGTGTCTCGGGTTTGAATAAGCGATTGATCTTCGGAAAGAAAGCGTCGGATTTCCGAAAGTCAATCTTTTTTATTTCGTTAACCGAGTACGACTCAGTCGCTGTCCTGGAATCTATGCGTAGTGTGGCGCGCACCTAGGCCAGGGCCTGCGTGGTGAGCCTGATGAGTGGCTGGTTATCGGCGGGGTCGCATATATTGCATTTATGGGAAAGAGAAATTAGATAGGATTTATTTTTTGAAGATGAGTAATTTGAGAGTTGACATATTTTTGGACGCTATCGTTTGGCCGGAACTTGGGAACGGAACTATTTATTTTGTCAAGTAATAAGTCGGCAATATAGCGGAGAGAGAGGTCAATTTCTTCGAGTGAGAGATTGCGGTTTACGGGGATGTCCAGACTGAACGAATTGCATAAGGCCTGGCATAGCACGCACCAGTTGAGGGGTGGTCGCCGGGTTAGCAAGAGTGATTTGTTCCTCGTCCAAAGTTTCTGAAAAATAAATCGCAGCGTGGTCGCTATCATAAGGGAGAGTTTCGATCTTATTATTGAGCGCGCCTCAGCTATTTAGCCTCCCATCAACGAGGACGATATCGAGATAGTACTGAGCCGGTTTAAAAGTGGGATAGGAGGGAGAGAGGATTCGCAATTTATAATCAATACCGTGGCTCAGTTCCTATTGCGCTATAGATATCGGCCCCGTTGGTTGTTTATACGGTCTCCTCAGTGTTTACGTCTGGCGTTTATGTCACCGGCTATGACATAAAAACACTCGCTGGGATTTAGATTGAAGTTTGCAAACAGGTTTGAGAGTTCTTGCTTAAAGAGCGACCGGCTGTTGTTGGTATCATATACGCTGACTATACATAGCTTATTTCTACCCATCAACGTAAATTCTGTAAGATCGGGGCAGAAAGGGGAAAAGAGAACACCGCCGTATTATTTCGTGTTTATTCTCCGCTGTCTCTCAGAGGACTGTCACGTCGTCAGAGAGAGACCGGCCATTACACTTCATATACATATGTTTGTGTATGGCTCTAATCATTGATATATCCCTATACTACACCTTCTCTCGGGCCGAAAAGGCAAAGAAAAACGAAAAAAAAAGAAAAAAATTATCTATATGATCATTGAAAAATGAAATTATAATGTATGTGGGGAGAAAACAAAAGAAAAATGATTTAGATTATTATTTTTTTTTTCTTTTACTTATTTTTTCTATCTCTTGCTGTGGTGGGCAGAGGTCTTTTGTAGTTCACGTGTTGTTACTCGCGATGCGTTCTGATCTGCGCAGCTTATTATCTATTGTCTTGCCATTGGGTTGTGACACGTGACGCTTCGAGGGTTCTTTTTTCTTGTCCGATTCGTTTTCTAAGAGGTCTTGATTACACTCCATGATTTGGTCAACGTGGCGTTTCCAAACATGCCCTTCGGCATCAACGATGAAAGTTATCCCTCGCACGGAGACGTCTGTGATAATAGGCCTTTTCATCATGTGACGTGCGCAAGCGCAGCCGCCATATTGAAAGGGCGGTAATACAAAAGTTTCGTACAGTTTTGCTTGTTAATGGCTGGGAGAGCCGGATTTCTACACAAAAAAATTAATTATTCGAACAAATTGTTGATGGTGCTTTACCAGTTCACAATTCAGTGGAAGCACATAATTGTGAACAATTAAAAAAATGAACCGATTGAGCATAACCTCTGTCACTTCAACCACATTTTTTCACCCGCAATTCACATTTTGCACATTTTGGACATGTTTTAATATTTCGATGATTTTATAATGTTTTTGCGATATTGAAGGCAAGGCTTTGGATAATTTTTGAGGTTATGTACTGTACATAGTCCATAACAACACTCTTTCGTTGTTTCTTTTCGTGAAGGTAACGTAATAATAATCGATTGAAAAATTTTGTTTCCTCAATTAGGACACTTATTATTTTATTTATTGCTTACTTTTTTTGAATAAATGTACTATTATTTGATGTTAATTTTAATTATTTGTACTCGGGTATTTTAATATGCTTGTTTACAAAAAAGTGTACGAAAATGATGGCTGAAACTGACGCATGCGCATAAAAAAAAATTGTGATGAAAAGGTCTATTGCTGGAATCCATTTAGCTCGGCCCTCTCGAAAATCACGCACCATTACCTTTTGGCCTATTTCTAAATGTATATTCCTAGTCCCTCCTACCAGAGTGTAAGTATGAAACCAGAATTTGCCCATAGATGGGGCTAGATGTCGATGCAGTTACCGACACATCACGTCAGCGGTGTCTTGTTATTGTATTGATATCCGACAAAGATTTCCAACTCACAATAACACGAGTTTCATTCAGTAGCATTAGTTTATTAGAGATAAACATGTCGAGTTTTGTGCCAACAAATTACGATTTGCGGACAGCCCTACTTTTCTGTTTTCATCTGAAGAAAACCGCAGCCGAATCGCATCGAATGCTTCTGGAGGCGTTTGGTGAGCATGCTCTCGGTAAAACACAGTGTTTCGAGTGGGTTAAACGGTTCAAAAGTGGCGATTTTGACGTGAGGAACGAAGAACGTGGAAGACCGGCGAAAAAGTTTGAAGACGCTGACCTGCAAGCCTTGTTGGACGAAGACGACGCTCAAACACAACAACAACTAGCGGATCAGTTAAAGGTGACCTTTCGGTTAAAAGCCATGGGAAAGATACAAAAGGTGGGGAAATAGGTTTCATACTTTCGAAATTCCGGTTTCATACTTACACACCTGGTATTTTTTTTTTAGCCTCCTGCGCTTTGATGACCGTGTTTTCGACAGGGCCTGGTCGTAATATCGAAAAGCGATTTCTAATCTCTCTTCCCAATAGCAGTTTTGCTGGACCAACTCTGGTAGTCTTATGCGGGGTTATTCTATAGTCCCCTAAGAAAAGAGATAGTGCGTATCCGCTATCGGTCCCGTTTGACATGATATTTGACATTCGCGATTTAAAAGTTTGAACGAACCTCTCTGCCGCCCCGTTCGTCGCTGGCAAGTGTGGTGGCGTGAAGCTTTGTCGTATGCCCATCTCTCTGGAAAAGTCTTTAAATTTTTTACTAACGAATGCCCCACCATTATCCGTTACCAGGTGATGGGGATAACCAAACGTATTAAAAAGTTTTCGGAAAATCGGAATAATGACTTCAGTGGAGATTTGGTTCACTTGAAAAGCCTCAGGCCACTTTGAATACGCGTCTACGATAATCAAGTACATTTTATTTTTTAACGGGCCTAAAAAATCGGCATGTAGTTGATGCCACGGTGTCGGTGGCCGGATCCACGGTGTCAACGGTAAATTTGATGGTGAGTTTTTATTCTGCAGGCACGGCAGGCACCCTTTCATGACTTTTTCGATATCTTGATTGATCGTCGACCACCATACAAAAGATCTTGCTATTTGTTTCATTGATACGATTCCTGCATGACTGGCATGTAACTCTCGCGCGACAAGACAAGCGCGTGTAACACGGTCGGTATTATTACTCTCTGCCCCCATAGCGAGCACCCCTGTTCTCGCGAAATTTCGTTCCGTCGGTGCCAAAATGGTAGCAGCTCTGCTTCTTTTGGTGCTTTTTCGGGCCATCCATCTTGCAAGAATCATGTTACGTTTGCTAGTACTATCTCTTTCCTTGTGTACACTTGGACCTTTTTCCAGTCCAATGACGCGAATTGTGATTCTTGGATTGCGTTAATTGAATGGTTTTCAATTTTCGAACATGGTTGTGGACTCGTTTCAAGATTAATTTCGTCTTCGTTCGGAGCTCTAGACAAGAAATCCGCGGAATAATTTTTGCTCGGTATATGTTTTATTTCTAATGTGAACGCTTTCAAAAATATCGCCCAGTGCTGCAGTCTTTTTGCTGCCATTTTTGGGATTGTTGCCGCAGGCTTAAATATTTGAGACAAAACTTGATTGTTTGTCCTGAGTTCAAATTTCTGTGCGAAAACGTATCTATAGTACTTTGTTAGTCCAAATATAATCGCTAAGCCCTCTTTATCGAGTTGATACTATTCGCTTTGGGTTTCGTCTAATTTTTTGCTCGCAAACGCGTTTAGACGTTCGAGCCCGTCCTCACAAATATGCGAAAGTATCGCTCCGAGCCCTATAGGCGAAGCGTCGCACGTGAGGACTAGTCGCCATTCTGGATGATAGTGTACTAATACTGGTGCTGAACTAAGTCGTTTTTTAATTTTTATAAAAGCCACTTCGCATTCTGGCGTCCACGTCGTGTTTTTTTTAGTAAATCGTAGAGGGAAGCCAGATCTGTTACCATGTCTTTCAAAAACGCTGAATAGTAGTTTATTTTTCCTAGGAATGACTGCAGCGTTGTTAATGAGTGCGGTCTAGGCGCTTCTCTTAGTGCTTTTACTCTACTCAGCGAGGTTCGGACCCCTTTTTCATGTACTTCAAACCCAAAAACGCTGATTGATTTTTTAAACCATTGCCATTTTTTAAAGTTTAGTTTTAAGCCTTCTTCTTGAAAAGATTTTAAGACCGCATCCAGAATGGTTAATAACTCCGCTTCGTCCTGTGCAACTATCAAAATATTATCGATAAAGACGATGATTCTTCGCGAATATTCGGTCGGCAATGCAGTTAATTTTTGATTCATTCGTCTCTGAAAAGCCAAATAGCCCTTTCGTCATCGAAATGGTTACTAGCAGCTTTGAGTCTGGTGACAAGGACCTTGTAAATACGCCTCGCGGAGGTCTAGTTCCACGTAAACGTTTCCTTTACGGAGTACATTTAATATCTGCAACCATGTGGGCAATGGATAGTGGTCAATCTCAAGGAACGGGATCAGCGTGACCGAATAATCTCCGCACAGTCACACCAAGCCATCGCTTTTTAATACAGGCACCACTGGAGTACCCCAGTCGCAAAATTCGACTGGAAAAATTCGTTTTCCTTTTAACAATCTATCGATTTCTTGATCTACGTTTTGTTCTAATGCCAAGGGTACTGGCCGCGGCGGACAAAATTTTGGTTTCGCGTTGGCCTTTAAAACGAGTTCAACTGTACCGCGCGCGAAAGTCCCCCACCCCGGTGAAAAGACGTTCGGATAAAATTTTTGTGAAATATTGACCACGATATGACCGTTAAATCTGCTCCTGTGTCCATTTCAAGTATTAGACTTGCGTTATTTATCTGAAACGTCACATAGTATGGCTCGACCTTCCTTGAATCAATTTATTTGATGTTTACTTGGTTAGTCATTGACATCACGTGGAAGTTTTCGTTGTCTTCTTCATCATCTACGTCGATTAACTGAAGGCCTTTCATTTGATCGAAGAGCGATTCGTCTTTTTCTGATGTTTCGTCTTCTTGCACGTTGTTTACGTGCATTTGTGCCTTTCTCTGGTTGCACATTCTGTAGATATGCCCTCGGGTTCCGCATTCGCTACAGAACTTTTTCGATAAGGTGCATTCTTTTCGCATGTGTCCCATTTTTCCACAGCAACGACACTGAATGAATTTCGGTGATTGCGCTCCACTTCCGAATTTTTTATTTTTTTATACGAATTTCGGTCGATATCGTTCTTGGTTTCTAGAGATAGCCTTGACGTCACTGGTATGTGTAGCCGCACCGTTTGTCGATTGTTGTGGTTCAATTGTTTCCTGCGCGCTCTGTCTTCGCTCCCGTGTTAGAATTTCGGCTACCTCGATTGCTTTTGCTGCTTTTATTGTTTCGGTCAAGTCGTCTTCTGGCGATTTTGCTAGCTCAAAACACATGGTTGATGATCTCACGCCTTCACACAGCTGTTCACGGACACGGTCGTTATTGTCCGGGAACTCACACTTGCGCGATAATGCTCTTAACGCTGTTAGATATGTCTGTATGTTTTCGTCAGGTAGCTGTTTACGTTGCTTGAACTCTAATCTTGCCGTGTATTTCGATTTTGGATGGAAATGTCCCTCGAGTTTATCGCACAGATTTTCAAATGTAAATTTTTCGCTGTCTGCCGGGGAATACGGGGCGCACAAATTACACAAAATTTCGAAGGCTTCATTTGATAACTTGGTAATTAATACCTTGGTTTTTTTTCTGCGTCCGTAACACCGTTTAGTTCTAATAGGCATTTTAGTTGCGTGGAGTAAGCTGTCCAGTTTTGTCCTGGTTTGAACAACTCCAACGGTGTGAGATGTAACGCCATATTCTGTATAGGTATGCTTGATTCGCTTGAAGATTTTCCTTCCTCTTTTTCCTCGCCCGATTCGTCTGTTTGCTCAGATTCGTTGTCGTTTTGCCGTGATTTTGTAAAATCAGCTACGTTTTGTCTCAACACTTCTATATTATCCTATTGTGAGAATTTAATACTATATCGTCCGCACACTTCCTTCAATTGCTCTTTTGTTAACTTAAATATCCAGCTCCTCTTGCCATGATTAATTAACTGGTCAATTTTTCCCCACTCCATTCGTACTTCCGTCAATTAATTTTTACGGATTTCATTTCGGCAACCCGTGGATCCTATCCTTGTTGCCACTTGTAGGATCGGGGCAGAGAGGGGAAAAGAGAACACCGCCGTATTATTTCGTTTTTATTCTCCGGTGTCTGTCAGAGAACTGTCACGTCGTCAGAGAGAGACCGGCCATTACACTTCATATACATATGTATGTGTATGTCTCTAATCATTGATATATCCCTATACTACAAATCCAATGATCGCAAACTCGATAATGCTATTATTAAGGAGGTCCTGTCAGCGTGAAATCGGGAAAAAATGGTTTTTTTTACGGCTTACAAACTCTTTTGCACTTATTGACGAAGTCATAGACCCTTACGTTGAAAAATGGCAAAGTTACAAGCGAATCTGTAAACAAAGAATTTTGAAAATTTAGAAATCTATTTTCAAAATTCTGCATTTTTTTCACAGATTCTGGATCATAAATAAGTAATCTATATCATGATTAGAAAGTGGGATGCGGCTACCTTATATTTTTTTTATAATTTTTTTTATAATTTTTTGTTTGTAAAATAAAAATAAAAAATTCTAATATTCCTTATGAAAGTGAAAAAAAATAGACAAAAATAAAACATGCCTAGGGAAATTTCGATATTTTGCATATTTTTCAAAGTAAATGAGAAAAATCTTTTTTTGAAAAAAAAAATATTCTCATTTATTTTGAAACATATGCAAAATATCAAAAATTTTCAAGACATGTTTTATTTTTATTTTATTTTTTACTTCTATAAGGAATATTAGGAATTAATTTTTTCATTTTATTTTAGAAACTAAAAATAAAAAAATTATTTTAAAAAATATAAGGCAGCTGCATGCCACTTTCTAATTATGATAGGTATAACTTATTTATAACTCCGAATCTGTGGAAAAAATTGCAGAATTTTAAAAATTGTGTTTTTTCAGTTATTCCTTTTTTACACACAAACGGTCGTCGCGCCACTTGAAGGAGTGATGAAATAATTCTGCAAAAAAATTAGGCTGTTTTTGAAGTGGAATCAATGCGAAAAGGGATCTGATTCCTCGAGGGAAATGGCTCCTCGATTTCACTTGGAATGCTCCATATATATATATATATATATATATATATATATATATATACTATATTATATAAAAATGTTGCCGCCGCCCCCACCACCCCCGCCGCCTCCGCCGCCCCCGTGTACAAGAATCGAGACGGCCTGAAGTTGGCCACAGACTAAGCAGGGTGAAGTTAGCCATGGAAACGAGAATCAAGCGGGGTAAAGTTGGCCATGGAATCGAGAATCGAGCGCGGTGAAGTTGGCCATGGAATCGAGAATCGAGCGCGGTGAAGTTGGCCATGGATTCGAGAATCGAGCATGGTGAGGTTGGCCATGGCATCGAGAATCAAGCGGGATGAAGTTGGCCATGGAATCGAGAATCGAGCGCGCTGAAGTTGGCCATGGATGGCCAAATTCAGCGGTTGGTTGCCGGGTGTGGAGGGGGGAGGCGTGGGATGGTGGGGAGGGGGTTGAGGAAGCTGGCGGGCGGGGGGTCAGGGTTTGGGTTAGACGCGAACCTTTACGATGCGAGGGCGCGTAGCGCCCTCTGAACCGCTGAATTTGGCCATCCATGGCCAACTTCAGCGCGCTCGATTCTCGATTCCATGGCCAACTTCATCCCGCTTGATTCTCGATGCCATGGCCAACCTCACCATGCTCGATTCTCGAATCCATGGCCAACTTCAGCGCGCTCGATTCTCGATTCCATGGCCAACTTCATCCCGCTTGATTCTCGATGCCATGGCCAACCTCACCATGCTCGATTCTCGAATCCATGGCCAACTTCAGCGCGCTCGATTCTCGATTCCATGGCCAACTTTACCCCGCTCGATTCTCGTTTCCATGGCTAACTTCACCCTGCTTAGTCTGTGGCCAACTTCAGGCCGTCTCGATTCTTGTACACGGGGGCGGCGGGGGCGGCGGCGGCGGCGGCGGGGGTGGCGGGGGCGGCGGCGACATTTTTATATAATATAGAGAGATATACAATTGATTATTCATTCAGATTCCTGTAGAGTTGGTAAGAAAATAATTATTCTACTGTTGAATCGAAATTTGAATATCGCGCGATTGCGCGCTTACAACTGTACGGACCAATCAAAACGCTTGAAAGAAGCGACTACAGGCCAATCAAAAAAATTGTCGCAAGTGATCAGAAAGTGTAACAGAAAACAAACGTTCGCGCGTGTTTTATCATTTTTTTATTGTATTCACTTATTTTTATCGAGTGTTTATTTATTGGTTCAAAAGTAATATAAAATATCTATACCGATCGTGAAATTACGTGAAAGTGCTTTTTTGATCTCGACAAACGACACGAGCAGTTTCACAGTGGTTAGTAATACGTCAGTTCATATGTTTATTACATTCAATGATTTGTAAAGATAATTCGTTGTCTTTACTAAATAATCGAGTCGATTTTCATATTTATTTACACTTTTTTCAGTCAGTGAATTGAATTCCGTACCTTATACAATATAACCTATAAATGTACAATATAACCTCCAAACTGTCAACGGATTGGAGGTTATATTGTAAAAAATGTATAGCATTTTTGGTGTACAAAGATTTGTAAATATTAAAAATAATTAAAAACACAAATATGAAAAAACCGTGAAAAGCGTGTTAAAAATTTTTTTGTCTGCATGCAATTACCATGAAAAATATTGTTTGTTATACAGGTACAGTAATCGGTGGAGCAAAGGACTGAGGAAACGTTTTTCCATACATTCAACTTCGAAGGCTGTTTCCCGAAACCTGGATCTTCAAATACTCTGCGCGCAATCCTGACCAAACCGCTTCATGGATCTTATCCTACGACGTCTCATTTTCTTTGCAACACTTTTACGGACCGCTTGAGCGCGGCACATTTTTATTATAATCAATATTGTTTTGTGTGCAGTGCTCTAAAAACCAAAAATGGGTCAAAGATTTAAAAAGTGGCCTGTAACTCCAAAATAAGGATCTAAAAAAAATGTGCCACGCTCAAGCGGTCCGCAAAAGTTTTACAAAGAAAATGAGACGTCGTAGGATAAGATCCGTCAAGCGGTTTGGTCAGAACTGCGCGTAGCGTGTGAAAATCAAAAATTGATTCATGAGAGTTCCACTGCACCTTAAGGGTTCTAACTAGCGTCAAAAATTGCTACATTTGATACTTCAAATTGTAGCCTATCTGTGAAATTTCTACAAATGCCATGAACATTTATATTGATGTTCGAAAATCGGCATTTTGACGCTGTCAGTCTCCCCTTAACGGAGGAGGGGTAATTTATCAGTTTAAATTATAAATTATTTTTTATCAGGATGACTGTACCACCATCCTGAACGGAATTCAGCCTATCCGATCGAATGATAGTATCCCCAGATAGACAAACGTGCTGTAGAGGTTCGCCAGACAGCTTGATTGCAATAGGACGGCAGATTTGCGTCACGACGTGCTGCAAAAACGATGAAAATACGCAGCACAACGTGACGCCAATATAACGTCAAAATAAGGTTTAAGAGTACAATTTGCTGCAAATTTGCCGAAAATGCGCAGTATGCCGGGGTGAAGCATTTACGTGTCGTAATAACGCAGCTTAATGCGGCCGTACATCATTACGTATCGCCATAACGTAGCTCAATGCGGACGTAGAAAGCTGCTCACTGACGCCACGGGCCACGGCGTGCCGTTCTGATGCCGACAATGTGGCGCCAAATGCCTATCAGGGATCCCTAGCAGAATGCGCAACTGTACAAACCACTATGAAAACGATGGTGGTTTGGTGCGAAATTTATACCGATCAAACCACTACAAAAACCATGGTCCCGAAAAATAAATTCGATACAGTTTTTCAGTAACGGTGGTTGCTGTGGTGGTTTCGGCAATTTTTTGTTGTAATTTTGGGTCCAGTCGTTTTTGTGGTGGTTTCGATCGTCGTTGGTTATGAAACGACCACGCTCGAAACAGGATCGTGGTTCCTGCGGTGGTTCCGACGGTATTGTTGTACTCCAGATACCTCGATTTCGGAATATTACGAATATTCCAGATCGCGATAAGCACCTGTCCCAGATTTAGCAATTGCTGTCATTGCATCATAATACACGCGCGTTCGAATTCGAGCAGGTGCAATTGTATAGAACAGCAATTGCGCAAGCGACGAATTATCGGCCTCTCGGCCAAGCACTGCCAAGTCAGCAGTCTTACTGAATACGAGAATCTCGTAATTCATGTTATCTTGACCGAATTACGAATATAAATACTAATATCTTGTACTAAGAAATTATTGTTAAATCAATAATACGATAACAAAGAAATGTTTACGCGATTGCGCTCTTTGCCGTATATAATGGACCCGAGAGCAGACAGTTCCGACTCAAAGTACCAACCTGCATGACTAATCCGATAAGGCGAGCGCAACGCGCCTCTATTAATCATAAACACTTGTATTTTCTATTTCTACGATAATAAATTATTCTTTTTTACGACTACCTTCGGTTCGACTCATTCGGGTTCTAACCCTTAATCTGGTAAGATCCCGAACAAAATAACGAAGTAATCTCAAACTCTCGCCCTACAGAGTAGCTAACTGAATTTTGGCGATACAAAAGTATAAATTTTGCACAAAACCCCTATCGTTTTTGTAGTAGTTTTGACGGTAGTTTCACGCGGTCGTTCGATATGCTAGGGATAGTCTTAGAATGATAATTTGCGTCGATTGTTAAGATTTGTTTCCGAAATTAAAATTATATCGTGTTGTTCGGAAAAGTGCCTGAATTGATCTGGTTGGGAAATTGTGCGAAAAAGGTGGAAGGTGAAGGGAACGAAGTGGCCGGAAGTTCGTTGCGGGCGATGAAAAAACTCACTCGCGTGCACACAATATTTCGGTTTTATTAACAAATGTCCAAAGTTCCAAAAAATACCATAATTAAAGTTCCAAAATGTTCAATAGTCTCGCCTTGGCGATGAAGACGCACGATCGAAGTGATGCCGGAAAATGGCGGTCGTTTCGTCCGACGCCACGTGTCGCGCGAATAACTTTTCTCGCAAATTCTCGAAGTAAACTGCACTGAATCGAAGTGAATACTTTTCCGTGAAGTTATCGAAGGAAGCCGAACCGTTAGCGCTCTTGGCCGGTCGTAAATCGTCCAAGAGCTCGTGAAAAGAAAGAATGAAAACCGTGGAGTGAAAAATGGCCGATAATCGATACAAACGAGGCGCTTCCCAAAACGAAGTGACGAGGCGATGATCGATCGCCGCGAGAGAGCCGCCGTTTGGAGGGGATAGAGTCGCGAGAGCCACGGGTAATGCAGAGTCCAGCGAGAGCTTGACTGTTCACTCAGGGTCTCTCGCGGGAGCTCTGGCAACTACACGCTTTTCTGAACACACTCCCCGCCTTCGGCAAACTCCGTTGACGAAGAGTCCGTCGGCAGAACGCATAATTTTGCGACCGGCCGCTTGAAGGTGGAAGTTGCCGTTCAAAGTGTGACGACTCGAGTGAGGCCGTCTTCGCCAGGGTGAAGTTCGAGGATCCGCGCGAGTGGCCACCGCGTCGGAGAAAGTCTTTCGTCTGTTATGAGAACGAGTGACCCCACTCGTATCTCATTCGAAGGATGATGCCATTTTGAAGTAGAGAGACTTTGATGGAGGTACTCTCTTGACCATCTCTGCCAGAAGTGCTGAAGCCGTGCCTGAAGAAGTTGCCACCGAGACAACCGAGATTCCGCCGTTGAAGTCAGAGATGGCTCAGGCACTGTAGTAAGTGCCTCACCGACGATGAAGTGACCCGGAGTTAAGGATGACAAGTCCTCCGGGTCGTCCGAGAGAGCACAAAGTGGCCTTGAATTGAGCACTGCCTCGACTTGCGTAAGAAGAGTCGTAAATTCTTCATACGTAAGTGCAGTCTCACCGATGACCCGCCGAAGATGATATTTGGCCGATTTCACGGCAGCCTCCCATTTTCCACCCATGTGAGGGGCTGCCGGGGGATTGAAGGACCACTTTGTGCCAAGGCTGGTTAATGCGGAAATGGTGTGACTCAATTCCATTGAGCCAGTCTTGAAGAGAGCCTGAAGAGTGGCATCTGCACCGCTGAAGTTCGTTCCACAGTCACTATACAGCGTGTGACAAATGCCCCGTCGACCAGAGAACCGCCGATATGCTGCGATGAAGGCTTCTGAAGTGTAGTCCGTTACCAATTCGAGGTGCACCGCTGAAGTAGAGAAACAGACAAAAACTGCGAGATAACCCTTGTATGTTTTTGCTGCTCTTCCTCGCCAAGTCTTAACCGTGAAGGGTCCAGCATAATCTAAGCCCGAATGAAGGACGGCACGTGAAGGTGTGACTCGTGGCGAGGGAAGTTGCCCCATCAACTGCTGAGCTCTGAGGCCTCGAAACCGTGCGCAAGTGGTGCAGCGAAGAATGTATGATCGTACTGGCGCTCGACCACCCAAAATCCAGTACGATCTGCGGAGATAGGCCAGTGTTGCTTGTGTGCCGCCGTGAAGAGTCCGGAGATGGGCATCTGAAATTATCAATGTAGTTAGCCGTGAATTCCGAGGCAAGACAGGTGGACGTTTCGCCTCGGAGTGAAGGATCGAATGCTGGAGGCGTCCACCCACACGAAGGACTCCGAGTTGGTCGATGAAAGGTGTGAGGGCGGCCATTGCATTGCTCCGTTGAAGTGTCGCTCCGCTTGAGATTATCCGTAGCTCAGCAGTGAAGTACGACTGTTGGATGAGGCGTATCCAGAAAATTGTTGCGTCTTCCAGGTCTCCCGGTGATATCGGGTTGGTCATTGAAGTATGTGGAACTCGCCTGAAGCAGCCAAGAGCTCTTTTGCAAATGGCCGTGATTCGAAGTAGCCGATTTAGGGACGAATATCGCTCCAGAAGGTCCCAAACCGGTAGAAGAGCCCCTGAAGTTGAAGTGAAGGCGAGACCTGGACGCTGTTCGAGATCGCAGTCGGTTACGACCTCGAACGACGAAGTGGGCCAACTGGTGCAAGGCTGCGAAAGCCAGGTTGGTCCATTCCACCAGAGGGGATGCCGAGAAAGTTGCCGGGGTGTCATTCCGCGAGACGCACAGTCTGCGGGATTTTCCTTGCCTGAAATGAAGCGCCACGTCGCTTGCGAAGTGATTTCTTGGATTGAAGTAACTCGATTTCGGACAAAGTCCTTCCAACGAGCCGAAGGCGACGTGATCCAAGTTAAGGTTACCGACGAGTCAGTCCAAAGGAACACTGGAACATTTCCAAGTTCGAGTGTCTTCTGGACGTACGAAACCAGCCGTGAAAGAAGTAATGCAGCGGTGAGCTCAAGCCGTGGAATTGTCAGTCGCTTGAGAGGTGCAACCTTCGTCTTTGAAGCGACAAGCGTGATGGTTGAAGAGCCATCATCTGAAGTTGAACGAAGGTAAACCACGGCTGACATGGCTAATTGCGAGGCGTCCGAAAAACCGTGAAGCTGAACCGTTGCCGAGGGTTTTAGTTGAAGCCACCGAGGGAGAGAAATGAGCGAGAGATCCGCCAAGTTCTCTCGGAAGTGAAGCCACCGTTGTTGAAGCGAAACCGGAAGAGGGTCGTCCCAGTGAAGTTTTGCCAACCAGAGATCTTGAAGAAACATCTTTGCCGTGATGATGATTGGCGAAATGAAGCCCAACGGATCAAATAGTTGCGCCGTTTCCGAGAGGATTGTCCGTTTTGTCACAGATTGACTGAAGTTCGGCTGAAGCGTGAACTTGAAGTGGTCGGTTTGGGGGTTCCAAACGAGCCCAAGAAGTTTGACGCTGGAGTCCTCTGGTTGAATCACGACTGCGTGTGATTCTGAAGTGGGATAACTCACCCTTTGGAGAAGTTCCGTGGAGTTTGACGACCATTTTTGAAGTGAAAAGCACCCTCGGTTGCAGATCTCCTGAAGTTGACGTGAGGATGCTTGAAGTTCCGCCGTTGAATCGGCACCTCCGAAGATATCATCGACGTACCTGCCCTTCGTCAACGGAAGTACCGCCAATGGAAAGTTGTGCCCTTCGTCCTCGACAAGTTGCAGCATGACTCGAATTGCCAAGAACGGCGCGCAACTGAGGCCGTACTTGACGGTGGTGAGGCAGAAGGGGAAGATGTGCTCCTGCTCATCAACCCACAGGATCCGTTGAAGGTTCCAATCATCCGAATGAAGGTTGATTTGACGGTACATCTTTGTGATGTCCGTCGCGAAGATGAAGCGATGCCGTCGGATCCAAAGAAGTACGTCAGAAGCGTCCTGTTGAAGTTTGGCGCCCGTGTAGAGGAGGTCGTTAAGCGAGACACCACTGCTCGTCTTGCACGACCCGTTGAAGACCACTCGAAGCTTGGTGGTGGTGCCGTGAGCCCGAACAACACCGTGATGGGGCAAATAATGCACGGGAGTTGAAGCTGGCCCAGTAAAAGCTCGCACCATGTGATACAACGTCTCGTACTCCTGAAGAAAACCGTGATACAACTCTCGATAAGTTGAATTACACGAGAGCCGCTTTTGAAGTTGAAGAAGGGAGCGCCACGCTGCCATGAAGGAATCCCCGAGAGACGATGGTGAAGTGTTGAGAGGAAGGCGAACTGTAGATCGCCCGTCTTCGTCTCGCGAATGCGTGTCCTTGAAGTGTTGTGCACAGGACGAATCCTCGGGCTCAGATATAGAGGCTGAGTCCGACGGAATTTTCTCCTGTTCCCAGAAATTTCTAAAGCAAGGAAGCGAACTCATTATCAATTGAAGTGTGCTGAATACGAACCGAGCTTGAAGTAGAATCAGACATTAAAGAGTGGGTGACGGTGGTAGCTCCCCGCGTGCGGCTAGCTGACTGACTCCCAATTCCAAGATATTAATTGAGGCGGCCATTCTTTCCAATCGAAGAAGTTGAATCGTACGTTCCGAAATGAACGCAAGTTCAGCAATGGGATCGATTAAAAACCGAACTCGATGTGAACTGCCGGAAGAAGAGGTCAGAGTTGCCTGGCTCGTTGCCAGCAAAACTGAAGGCCGAATATCCAGATTGGTAGAAGCACTCTTCGAAGTTACCGTAGAATTGAAAAAATCGGAAGTGGCCGAAATCAGAAGTTGTACCGGTGTATCCAGCGAGCCAGACGAAGCGTCGCATTGACGGTTGCTGAATGGTATCGAAGAATTTCACTGAAACTAATCCCGAAGACAACCACGAAGACAACCACGAGATCGAATATTGACCGGTCGTAAATCGTTCAACATCTTTCTCAGGAAAGAAGACCGCGAATGAATGATGAATTTCCGTTCATTCGGAGTGAATCGTAGGACTCGAGAAACTGAAGTGACTGAAGTCATCAAAGAAAATCGCACTGAATTTAATCTTTAATATCTCAGATGAAGTGAAGCACGAGGAGACAGCGAGATTGAGGAATAACCGGGCGTAAATCGGTGACCTTTTTTCTCGTTGAAGAAGGGCCGCGTGCGAAGCAACGAAAAATGTCGATGCGTAGCACAAAAACGAAAAACCACGAACGCGCAACTCGGCGAAGATTTCGAAGCGAAAGCACTTGAAGATTCCTGAAAAGCACGAGAGCGTGACGCTATGAAGTCACACGTGAGCGGAAATCACTTGAGCGCGCAAGGCGGTGACAATTTCGAAACCACGAACCAGAACGAAAACTCACGAACGCGCGAGGCGTTGAAGATGATACACCGACGCAAGGGCCCGATAGAGTGCGCATGCGCACCGCACTGAAGAAATTCGCGAAGCACCCGTTGAACCACCGAGAATACATGTCAGCTGCACACACACGACGACGAGAATGTTTGTGTAATGCGCACGAAAAAAAACCCAAAAACCAAAAAACCGAAGAAAACGAAGTACGCGCACACACTCGGTGACGAGAATGTTCGTGTGACGCACTTGAAAAAAACCAAAAACCGAAGAAAACGAAGTACGCGTACACACTCGGCGACGAGAATGTTCGTGTGACGCACTTGAAAAAAAACCAAAAACCGAAGGAAACGAAGTACACGCACACACTCGGTGACGAGAATGTTCGTGTGACGCACTTGAAAAAAACCAAAAACCGAAGAAAACGAAGTACGCGCACACACTCGGCGACGAGAATGTTCGTGTAACGCGCACGACGAACCAAAAAAAAACGAGTAGCTACGCGAACAAACTCGATTCACGAAGTTTGTCACGCGATGCGTAGCGAAGGAATCCAAAGAAATACTAAATGCGCCGAAAATGTCCAAAAACTGCGTAATTGAATGCGAAGAAAGTCCCGAAGCGCACAAAGAATCACGTGACGCGCACACACACTCGAATATCGAGAATGTCTGTGATGCGCGCACACTCGAAGGGTCCGGAAAGTTCACTAAAGGGTTTGAATTACGCGTAAATCGATGTGACGAAGAGACCCAATGCGCGGAAAAACACGTGGTATATGTCACGAAAAAGAAGAATTCAAAGCGCAGAGAAACCGAGAAGCGCGCGAAAGGAATCGGGTGATACGCGCACACAGCGAAGAGCCCGAGAAACCCCATGTAGCGCGCACTCACGACGAAGAATGTCCAGCGAGGAACGAAGATCCGCACAAAGCGGACGAAGCGATAGTTTTCTTGGCGCGCGCGAGAGCGCGATGATATTCCCGCGCGCTCAACGAAGAAATTTCTCGAAGCGTCCGGGCTCTCCTCTCGCGCGAAAGTGAGAGAGAGAGACTTATGGCGCACTGAACGTGAGCGAGAGAGACCGAGATAACGAAGCGTGACGAGCACGTTGTCGAACAATGGAACGCTCGTTCTCTCGCGCACTTTTCTCTTACGCAAACCGAAGCACTTCCGCAATTTTCACAAATTTCCCTATCTGGCTCGAAGGACCATGTTCGGAAAAGTGCCTGAATTGATCTGGTTGGGAAATTGGGCGAAAAAGGTGGAAGGTGAAGGGAACGAAGTGGCCGGAAGTTCGTTGCGGGCGATGAAAAAACTCACTCGCGTGCACACAATATTTCGGTTTTATTAACAAATGTCCAAAGTTGCAAAAAATACTATAATTAAAGTTCCAAAATGTTCAATAGTCTCGCCTTGGCGATGAAGACGCACGATCGAAGTGATGCCGGAAAATGGCGGTCGTTTCGTCCGACGCCACGTGTCGCGCGAATAACTTTTCTCGCAAATTCTCGAAGTAAACTGCACTGAATCGAAGTGAATACTTTTCCGTGAAGTTATCGAAGGAAGCCGAACCGTTAGCGCTCTTGGCCGGTCGTAAATCGTCCAAGAGCTCGTGAAAAGAAAGAATGAAAACCGCGGAGTGAAAAATGGCCGATAATCGATGCAAACGAGGCGCTTCCCAAAACGAAGTGACGAGGCGATGATCGATCGCCGCGAGAGAGCCGCCGTTTGGAGGGGATAGAGTCGCGAGAGCCACGGGTAATGCAGAGTCCAGCGAGAGCTTGACTGTTCACTGAGGGTCTCTCGCGGGAGCTCTGGCAACTACACGCTTTTCTGAACACGTGTTCATATTGTTGGATAAATTTGAAAAGCTCGAATCTACATTAGTTTGCGAGCAGCGAATTGACGTTGATAGCAGCGATCTTCAATGATTTTAGAGAGTTGCGCGCATTGGCCATTTTTATAGAAAAAAGAGTCGAAAATGATATCGATTTTTCTCGTATTCGCGGCTACCTGCTAAGCAAGCGTTCTGAATTGCTCAGTGATAAATGATGCGAGGTTTTTTTTGAGGTCCTCAAGCCAAGACTGTGGATACATTGGTTGGTGCGCCAGTGTCATCAGTGGTGAGGAGACGCAGGCGCCACTCTTCAAGGGAGTCGCGATTGCAGAACCGGATGTGGATGGCCAGGGGGCGGAGGCTGGTGATTTAGTCGTCGTCTGGGTAAATAAAAGTTTGTCGTTGATCATGTGCGAAATTCGGCCAATCTTCTTTTGGGCTACAATTCGGTGGTGGCTCTGTTGTTGATTTTTAAGGCCCAAGGCAAGTTTGAAATAGGAGCAGCCCCGATACGATGCTGGATGGCCCGAATTCCCGCAATCAGCGCATTTAAGCGCTTCCTTTCCGGCTGTGTTTACCAACTCGCACTTGCCTGGTTCGTGCGAGGCCGTGCACTGGAACTTGAGCTGGCAATTTCGGCTCGCATGCCTGCTTCCGAAGTCGCTCCCATCTGACGCGCTGGTACGCCAGGGTGCTAACTTTAAGGAAATCTGATGTAAGGCTGTCGTGTGCAATTTGGACTAAATGATGATGCTTTTCAGGTTGGCTCTTGTCAAAAGCATATTCCAGGACATGCGTAAAATTGACTCCTGGAAGTTTGAGCCCCTCAAGTTCACTTTTGATATCCGCGATGTCGAAGGCACGTCGGATGCCCTTCAGGATAAAAGTCTTTGGTTTCAAATGTTTTGAAGTATACGCGTAATATTGCACTTTCCAAGCCTTTAATGCGCTGGTAACGCTCGTAAAATGAGCTATGCTCGCACAATAAATGATGTCCTTATTTATTTCCCGGATTCAAAACGCCTGTTTTGGAATTTTCAAATTCGTGATTATCGAGGCGAGACCAGCGGGCTCGGAGAGACGCGCCGCGGGATCTTCACCATCGGTATCTATGTCACTGTCGTCCGTTAGCGACTCAAATTTATTGTCCTTAGTCGGCAGATTACACAGCCACACAAGAAGAAAAAAAATTGGCCTGGGGGTCTGACGATGTACACTAGGCCGTTTTAAAAAAAAAATTGATTTGTTTTTTCTCCGAAACAGGCTCAAAAGTTTCATTTAGGTATAAGAAAAGGTCTGTGAAAATATGAGCTCTTAATATTAATATTAACATCGTCCTCATTGCACTTTTCAATTTTCCATAAGAATAACATGGGAAAAATTATTTTTGAGTCTTCTGATTCTTATAATTAGCAAACAATCCACCACACGGAAAATCTAAAGATATATCTTCGTACAGAATTGAACGCTCTACAAAAAAGGTTCTGAGTAACTTTTTGATAAGTCCACTCGTTCAAAAGTTATTCAATGTTTAAGTTCAATTTTTCGTAAATTTTGCTGATTTTTGGATATTACACCGGAACTAGTTACCCAGATAGACAAATGTAGCTCATATTGGCATCATATTGCATACATCTATGACGCATAGGAACACTCACAGCTGTGTGTCGCTTATCAGTGCTCACCTGGAAGTCATATTTGCATCATATGATGATTGACAATAACACATCATATGGGGCTCATATGGCAGTCACAGCGTGACGAAATTGTGGTGGTCATATGAAGATCATATTGACGTCATACCGTGGTGAAATTGGTTGCGCTCATATGACCGTTGGGATGTGAGGTATTATTGTAATTATTGTAATTTTCATACGGTTTTTTTGGAATTTCTACTGCTTGCAAAATTTTTTATTATGTACATTTTTTCATTTACATAGCTTCTGAACCGATTACATTTAAAAAAAAATTTTAAACACCCAATTTCATTATATTTCAATTTCTTCTGTCTCCAGTGGGATTCGAACCTGCGACCGGCCTATCAATCCTACCTAACAACCTAAAACGCTACCTATTACGCTACCGAGTACTTATGAATTTTCTTCACTTATATGATATATCAGTGGTAACATGCCAGGGAAACCGAGTCACATTTGAATATTATATATATACAGTCAAAAATGAAAGTAATTTATAAATTAAGAATTAAAATAATAGACGATTCAATATGGTATCCAAAATTTCAAAAAAATGGGATATTCGTGAAAGTCAATTTCGTAGTTTTTTTTACAGTTTCGCGAATTCGAATATCTCAATCGAATCTATATAGGGAAACTTGTGAAATTCAAAATAGGGGTTCTATTTGATAAAAAAAATGATGAAAAATAGTGCAACTTTTGTAAAAGTTTGTTTCCTTATATGAAACTGAAATATAAAACAAAAAAATTTAAACATTGAAAAAAAATTAGTTAAAATAATTTTTTTTTCTAAGTAAATGAAAACAATTTTTAAAAATTCAATATGGCGGCCGTGATTTACAAAAATTCTCAGATGTTGGTGAACATTATTAATAACTTTACAATGAATTTTTTGGACTTGCAAAAAAAAGATGCGAGGCTTGTCACAACATGCTGTCATTTTGTAGTGATTTTGCAGCCATCATATTGCGCTCATCGAATGTATCACTAAGAAACATGCATATCGCCATCATATTGCGCTTGTTACGTCCCGCGTTTCTAAAATCTATAAATTTATAAAATTTATTAATACTATTATTTCGCGCGAGAACGGACATGAACTCACGGTCCTACGCTAAAATGCTCTCGTCAGCGGATTCCAGAGACTCATGCGTCGTGATCACCCCGTGTGTCGCAAATCACAATCAGCAACTTTCCGGTCGATGGCACCTTTCAGTCACCTCAAATGAGCTCGTGTATGGCCACCAAGGGCGTGCACGCACCGTTTTCAAAAAAGACAAATTTGCAGAAATTCTCGTTCGACTCGCCAACGCCCAGAGGAACGTTGGCGAGTCGAATCAGTACCTTGCTACCCACCGTCAGGTGAATCAAGGAATAATACTCCGGCTCTCAGCCAGTCGCTGCGGCTTAACTCCCGCGCAGCCAGATAAGATTATTACGCTCGCTCGTTAATAAATCTTGGTGCGTTACACAGGCGTAGACGCGTAAGTCTCGAGTCGATATAAATGTTCGTCTGTCCTACAAGTTCGTGCCTATGACTCGAAAGTCATAGTAAGAATAAGTGCTTCAAAACATCTGGGATAATTAACATTTCGTTGAAACAATTAATCATTTAAATCATATAACAGACAAAATAGTAAACCAAGAACTAATAAAAGTCATTGCTAAACATTTACGCTCAATAACAATAACGGAACTGTTCATCGATTCCTTCGACTTCGTGACACCGCGGATCTTTCGGCCATCGCTAGCGAGTGCGTATATTATGCATCTTCGCCCTCGCTACATAGAGACCCTAGTGTGATTAAACTCCTAAGTGTATTGGTAAGATCGGCGCCCAGAGTGCGACTCAAGATCCACGCTCGGCCTGTACGGGACATACATACATACATACACACACACACGCGCGATAGCACACTTTGTACCCAAGAGACCTCGCGCGTATTGTAAGCGCCGTCTCTCTCTCTCATTCTTGATTACAGTGTACGCGTATCTCCACTCGCCCTTTTTGCATACTTTGGAATATCGTGTCACTCGTGGTGACACGGTATAATAAATTCTGTAGTATATGATGTATTCTAACTGGACTACGTTATCAATGAAGAGACCCTCACCCTTTTCAGCAGTGGCCGGGCCCGTATGGGACGGTGTAAAGGCGCCCAAATCTACTAATTGAGTGTTCGATTTCAATCTTCAAGAATGCATTTCGATTCATAACAATTATATTTATCCTTGCAACGTGCCTCCCGGTACGTAACACGCTCATCGAATGTATAACTGAGAAACACGCATAACGCCATCATATTGCATGCATGGCATGTACACTGTAAAAAAAGATATGAAATTTCAAACATTTTTACGGTACAACTGTCACGGAAATTCACAAACACGGAATATGAAATGCAAATTCATACACATGTATGGTAAATTTAAAGCAGATATATTAATTGCAATATACTATTTGAAATTTCAATATATTATTTGAAATTTCAATATGCTGTTTGAAATTAAATATACATGTATAGTAAATTTCAGAAGAGATATTAATTTCAATATACTATTTGAAATATAAGATACATGCATAGTAAGTTAGAGGAGGCATATTAATTTTAATATACTATTTGAAATTTAATATACATAGTGTAGGAAAATCAACAATTTTGTCTTAAAATCAATATTTGTATATTAAAATTAAAAGAGTGAACATTGAAAATTAATATCCCCGTATATGAAAATGGTTTTTATATACTTTTTCGCAATTTTAAGATACATTATTGGAAATTAATACACTTATGTCTTAAAATTACAATCAGTCACGGTGGAAAATGTCTTCAAATTTAATATAAAAAATAATGTTTATGAGAGCGTCACGGTTTTTTTCAAACAGTTTTGAGGATTTACATAACGAATGAAGGGTCAGAGGCTCTGAAATTAAGTTATGAGGGGTCACTTAACTTATGAAGGATCAGTAATCATGGAATTAAATTTTGCGGTTTCTCATAACCTACGAGGGGTCAGAAATTAAGTTATAAGGGATTACTCAAGTTGTGAGTATTTACTTAAGTTATGAGGGGTCAGGTATTCTGGAAAACAGTTTTCAGAGTTCACATAACTTGTGAAGAGTCAATGGTCCTGAAATGAAGTTATGAAAAGTTACTTAACTTATGAGGGGTCAGGAATCCCGGAAATAATTTTGCGGCTTTACAAAATCTACGGGGGGTCAGGGGTCACGAAATTAAGTTATAAGGGGTAACTTAAGTTATGAGGGGTCACTTCAGTTATGAGGGGTCAGGTATTTTGGAATAAAGTTTCAAGAGTTCACATAACTTAAGAGGGGTCAGGGCCCTCGAAATTAAGTTATGGGAGGTCGCTTAACTTACGAGAGGCCACGATTTTGTTCAAACATGTTTTGAGGGCTTACATAACTTATGAGAGATTAGGGGCTCTGAAATTGAATTATGAAGGGTCACTTCATTTATGAGAGATCAGGTATTCTGGAACAAAGTTTTGAGAGTCCACATAACTTATGAGGCGTTAGGGGCCCCGAAATTAAGTTATGAGAGGTCACCGTTTTATTCAAACCAGTTTTGAGGGTTTATATAACTTATGAGAGGTCAGAAGCCCCGAAATTAAGTTATGAGGGGTCAGGGACCATAGAATTAAGTTTTGCGACTTTACATAATCTACGAGGGGTCAGGGATCGCGAAATTAAGTTATGAGGGGTAACGTAAGTTTTGAGGGATCACTTAAGTTATGAGGTTTATTGAGGTTTATTGAGGTTACTGAGGGATAACTTAAGTTATGAGGGTTCACGTATTCTGGAATAAAGTTCACATAACTTATGAGGGGTCAGAGGATTCGAGTTCACAAATCAAAAACCAACTTTCATGGTTTATTGCTCATTCAAAAGCATATACTATAATATTATTTCGGCACTCCAGCATTCAGATATCATACAAGTAGAGGCACTTCACAAGTAGTCGATAGCGTAATAGGTAGCGTGTTAGGTAGATAGGTAGGATGGTAAGCAGGGTCGAGGGTTCGATTCCCGGTCTCAGAGAGAAATTAGATCGGGCTATTCGTAAAGATTTTTGTTTTTTTTCTGTGAATCACTTTTTGGGGTCGGTAAACTATGAACATTAAATTATTTTGCAAGGGCTATATATTTTTTATAACATGTTTAACAACAATTAATTTAGCTACGGTAACGTAATTTTCATGAAATGAATATGAAAATTCAGGCATGTATTGTGATTTTAAAATAAACGCGTAGATTAATTTTAATACACATTTTTTGAATAATAATATACATGAAATTGAAATTTCAATGGCATGTATATGATTTTTCAAATACATCATTATTTTAAAATTTAACTGCACACTTTTATTCTTCAAATTCGGGTCCATGAATTTTCAATACTGAAATTGAAATTTCATACACGATATCTGCAAAAAAACTTCCTACACATGTATATTAGTTTTAATATAGATTTTTTTAACAGGGTATACTGTCAATGCTAACCTAGTGAGTACACCAAAACAATCATTGAATGGCTTTCATATGACATGCCGGCTTATAAGTTCATCTTGTAGTTAACGGATTATGCATTTGTAAACGACATGATGAGGTCGAAATGTTCTGTAAATTCATCATACTAAATGAACTCATGGGCATGCATCATAACATGTAGCCAATATACTGGAAAATTTGCTTCATCGAATGTATACACGGAGTGATAATCATGGCTATCTATCTGGGTAGTTTTATCGACAAAATGTGGATGAAACGTGATGTTAAACATAAATTAAGCTTTCGAAAAATGTTCACCAATAGTTCTCACTATAATTATTTAAAAAGAATAGAACGCTTTGGAAAAATTGTGCAGCAGAAGTTTGCTTAAGAATTTATTTTTCTATTAAGAAATTCATTGTAGCATATCAGTACATTTTTATTCGTTTTTAGGGTTCCGTACCTCCAAAGGAAAACTGGAACCCTTATGGGATCACTTTGTTGTCCGTCCGTCCGTCCGTCCGTCCGTCTGTCTGTCACAGCCCTTTCTCTTGGGAACGCGTGGAGGTGTCGAGTTGAAATTAAAACCATATACTCAGGTCTACAATCCCTTGAAGCTGTGAAAAAATCAAACTTCTAAGTTGACGTAAAAAAAAGATACGGCCGTTTATGCTGCAAAAAACATATATTTCGACACTCTCAAGGGAATCAAAATTTATAGGGTATTTTCCGTTGACCTAGAACTGTGAAATTTGGCAAGTGTAAGAATGGTATTTTCTGTATGGGCGATGCGACTCGATTTTCACGTGTCGAGCCGGCAAGGAAAGAGAGGAGATCGTGACTAGAGGTCCCGAAATAATTAATACCGCGTACGATTGTTCTTGTTGTCAGGAACTATTCTTTTTGATATGATTTATTATGTTCGTCGCGATATTCTAATACTTTGCGTAACTCACGCTTTATAAATATTTTAAGTAGACGATAACGGTATAACTAAAATGGCCGCTACGACCAGCCACGAGGCGACACAACCTCCCTGATCCGTAGCTCAAACGATTCTCCCCGTCTTCTTCGCAGTCTCTGTCTCTCTCGGAAGCTCTCCTTATCGCTTGCCAACGCTGAATCCCCACTCTTTTCCTCTATCGTTCGCGCGTAAACGCGCCTTGTTTGAATTTAACGTCCTTTCGGTAAATTGACGCTTACAGCTCGTCCATCCTGAATATATTTTAGGACCCTCTAAAATCGTAGGCCTATTTCATCGCGTTTATCACAGCTTTTAAATCTTTCGTTTAAAATAATTGCATTTGTTTTTTTTTTTAATTTTCGCTTTTAGCGATAACACAGCCCTTTTTTTGAACATTCGCGTACAACGATATTTCAGTAAAATTTTTCAACATTCGCGTACAACGATATTTCAGTAAAATTTTTTTCAACATTCGCGTACAGCGATACTTCCGTAAAATTCTCTTAACACATTTTTCATTCTCTCTTTCGCATACAAATGTCGTTCCGTTCTCATTTATTCACTTACATAATCTCGTAAATACTGCGGTTTACGTCGCTCTCGCCGGGGTCTATGTTTCGTCGTTTCGTCTACAATAGTTTTATCATCGCTTTCGGTATGTTCCTTATCTTCGTAGTTATTTAATTCTAATTCGATATTCTCACACACACTTTCCGTCGGAATATCACAATTTTCTTTATTTTTAGATTCGACTAGAATCGTGTTATCACAATTACTTGTTTCGTCACTTACGTTAAGGTCATCCTCGAGTACCGAGTATCTGTCACGACCACGCCATAACTTTAATTGAGAAACGTGAGCGGTCAATGCTCTACGCGTTTTTCTACCACCCGATATTCTCGTGATAACATAAGTATCGCTCGTCAAAATTTTCGATATTACATATGGACCTTTATATCGAGGTTGTAATTTTGCGCTCTCTCCTGTAGACACATGGTCCACCTTTACGTATACAATGTCTCCCAGGGAGAACTTTACATCTATCTTTCGTTTCTTATCGTAATAAGTCTTGTTTTTCGCTTGTTCGATATTTATATTACGTTGAATTTCTTCCCATATTTCTTTGGGATCTCGATATGTTTCGCAATTTTTCGTGAGCTCTCTCATTCGACCTTCTTCGAATCGTGGCTGATAACCCAATAAACATTCAAAAGGAGTTTTACCGGTACTTTTACTCACCGACGAGTTTATATCGCGCTCTATCATTTTTACCTCCTTATCCCAATCTAATCGTTCGCCTTGCTCAGTGCGGATAATCATTGCCGGGAGCAGTGTGCGATTCATGCGCTCAATCAAACCATTCGCTTGCGGATGGCGACTAGAATTGAGTGTGTGTAAAATACCGTGTCGAACACAAAAATTTTCAAACAAATTTGCCGTAAAACTCGTTCCACGGTCACTAATAATTCTCAACGGCGCTCCGAACTGATTAACAAATTTTTCGAGTCTCTTAACGGTAAGTGCTGCGCTGGTATCTCGTACCGGTTCGAATATCACATATTTCGTGAGCGTATCGATGATTCCTAATACATATTTGCTACCGCTCGTCGACGTTACAAACGGACCGACATGGTCGACGTGAATGACCTCGAATGGTCTTCGTCCGGGTGGAATTGGATGTAGTTGCCCCGCCTGAGAACCACTTGGTCTTTTACTCATAATACACTCTAGACATTGTGCTATATGCCTTTTAAGATACGTTCGCATCCTAGGAAAATAATAATACATTTGAGCTCTTGCGAGCGTTTTGTCAATGCCAAAATGACTACAGAGATCATGAAATTTTATCGCTATGGCTTTACGCATCTGCGCGGGCACCACATACAATTCCAACTCCTTCCCGTCACGCTCGAGGACACGATACAAAATCCCATCTCGAAGTTTATAATCTCGAACCAAATTTATTTCCGTTTTACTAAATTTCGATCGTGGACCGGACAGAATTTCTTCAACAATTCATCGTCATGTTGATAGAGGAGCAACTCTTCCTCACGCAACGTTATTTGCATAATATGCGATCGTTCCAACAATTCGTCCGTCACCGGTTCGTCTACCGGAGCTCTCGAGAGGGCATCAACATGTACCATAGCGGTACCTTTACGATGTTTTATTTGAAAGTCATATTCAGCGAGAGAAGCTGTCCATCGCACCACTTGAGGGTTAGTCGTTTTATGGGCGTTCAAATAAACCAAAGCTTGACAATCGGTAACGATTGTGAATTTAAGCGAGATCAAAAATACTCGCAATCTCTCCACTGCCCAGACCAAAGCCATCAACTCAAGCTTGGACAAGTGATAACTTCTCTCAGCTGCCGATGTTCTTCGACTGATTGCAAAAATCGGATGCATCTCGTTTTTATTATTTTGTTGAAATAAAATGGCCCCAAGACCCTCAGCACTCGCGTCTGTGTGGAGCTCTGTTTTACTCGACTTGGGGTTATAAATACCCAATACTGGCTCGGATAACAATACCTCTTTGACTTTATTGAATGCCAAATCTTCTTCTTCACTCCACCGAAACTTTACATTCTTCCGCGTTAACTCTGTTAACGGCGCAACAATCGTAGCAAATTTCGGGACAAATCTACGAAAGAAACTTGACATTCCAATAAATCTCCGAGTTTCGTGTACATTCTTTGGGGTAGGAAATTTGGCGATAGCTTCCACCTTTACCGGTCCCGGCTCTATCCCTGATTCGCTCACTACGAATCCCAAATATTCCACCTTCCTTTTCCCAAAATGACACTTTGACAGATTGAGTGTCAGGCCAGCTTTCCGCAACGCCTCGAGTACCGCTCGAAGACGCACCATCAGCTCGTCCCAATCCGGTGCCATTACCAAAACATCATTGAGGTAAAATAATAAATACTTATTTCGGAGAGGCCCCAATGCCATCTCCATCATTTTTGAAAAATAAAACGGCGCGTTCATTAAGCCGAACATTGCTCGAGTAAATTCTCCTGTATCATCAGGTGTTATGAAAGCTGTTTTGGCGCAGGCACCTTCGGTCAACGGCATCTGGAGGTACCCGTGAGCCAAATCGAGAGTTGCGAAAATCTTCGCACCATTCAAGACCTCGAGATATTCATCTAAATTCGGTAAAGGAAAATTAATACGCTCAGTTTTTGAATTTAACTTACGATAATCAACCACGAGACGCTTTTCTCCGTTTTTCTTTGTTACCAGGAGCACTGGACTCGCATACGGAGACGACGTCTCTTTAACAATACCGGCATCCTTCCATTCCGATACAATTTTCTTTATTTGACTTCGTTCTTCGTTATTAGTGCGGTAAGGTTTGACATTCACGGGCACACTACCCGCTTCAACTTGTATATCCATTTCCAACAGGTCCGTCTTACCTATTTCAAAAATATTACGCGCAATACAGTCTCTAAAATCATTTAACATACTTCCCAATTCTCGTCGTTGCGCCACAGAAACCCTTTCGTCTACATTAATCTCGTTTTCCTCGATCGAGGAGACGCGTCGTTGTTGAGGAGCAATCCGTTGCACCTTCATCACCGTCGAATCGATGAGATCGCCTCTGCGTAAATGTCGAGAGCCACTCTCAAAATTTACCAGCGGCAAAGATACGTCTGAATCCGCGAGTTTCACGTCAATAAAGTTGATCGACGCTGGCGGCAACACGCTGTCACACGTCGCGACTGGTCGAAGGTCGACTGTTTCCTCGATTTCCGGTAAGATCTTCGCCAATTCGTGTGTCGAGTTATCGAGAAACACAAGTTGCTCGTCCACCTTGACGTAAGCGATGTGTTCGAGTTCAGTATACGTTCGGCCGATCAACAAATCGGTCGACTGAACATCATCAGGTACTATACGAAATGGCACGTCCTTCGCGACCACTCCGTCGATCTCGACCTCCGCACGAATTATTCCGCACGACTTGACATTGTGCGTTTCCGGTTTCCCGAAACCTCCCAGGATGCTTGGCAGGCGGATCACGTCAAAACCGTGACACAAAACAGCGGTAGCTTTGACTGTACAGTCCGAACTACCCGGATCTATCATCGCCTGTAAGGTGATCCCGTTAATTTTGGCTCCTTTTAAATATTTGGCTAATTTTTCCGCCGATGATTTCGTTTGTTTGCCAACCTCCCTTTTACCAGCACGTTCTACCGGAACGAGCGCAGGAGCGACTGACACGATTTTTATCTCACCTTTGTCCATGGGCAACGGCTTCGTACAATCTTTAGCATAATGCCCGGCATCTCCGCACCTCCTGCAAGCAGCAGCACGACGAGGTTCGGTACACTTTCTCGAGTAATGTCCAGTTTTTCCGCAATTGAAACATTTTCCATCGTTCTTTTGCGATCCACTCGAAACTTTGTCACTTTTCACATCTTTTGACGCATCTTCACCGCGCACTTTTGGTCTAGTCGACACGTCTTTCGATTTCCGCGACTTCATGAAATCGAACGACTTTATTGTTCTTTCGAAACGCGTCAATCCGTGAAAAAGATTCTCGATCGTTTTATATTCTATCGACAATGCATGAACAGCCATATCTCGATTTTGTAAACCGGTAGCCACTTGTTCACGAATCTCCTCAAACTTGAGATCCAATGCTACACACAAGCGCACTTTATCGTAATAATAGTCTTGAAAACACTCGTTTTCACGTTGCCGACGGTTTTTCAAATTGTCCCACAGTTGCGACTTGTTGACCTCGGGAGCAAACGCGGCTACGAAGGCAGCCCGAAAATCAGCCCAACAAGTAAAAGTTTCATTTCTTGACAGAAACCACGAGCGAGCAGCATTTCTCAGATGCATCGTCGCTGTTTCGTACAAGAAAGCTTCAGGCCACGCGTGTATATGAGCCGATATTTCGACCTGCTTCAACCAGCGTCTTGCCTCGACGGGAGTTTCGCGTCCCGTAAAATCGCCGATAGATTTCGTGAGATCCGGCATCACATGAAAGCTGCGCGAGGGCATTGCACAAGCTTGTGACTGCATCATCGTCGCATTTTGTTGTAATAGCCGCATCATGGTCTCGAGAACTCGATCCAACGAACTGACAGGTTGCGAGTGTTGCGACCCTCCATTTTCGTCGCTCACTTCACTCACACGACTATTTCGACCACTCGATATATTTTGATTATCCCGCTGGTGTTGCCCTTGTCCGTTGTTATCACCAGGGGTCTCATCTTGAAACTCATTTATTAATCGACGTGACGCGGTAATCATATTCTCATTTACCGACTGCTGTGATGTCGCGTTCGCAATCGGTAAATTAGGATTCTGTATTATCGACGGTCTCACTTGACTCGACATAGCAACGGGAAAAATGGGGGTGTTCGAGAGCGGTGGTGCACCGTATACAAAATGTCCACTGTTCGGATAATGAGTTAAATTCGGCGGCGGGATCGAAAATCTTGTCGATTGCAATTGTCCCTGATCTACTGCCCGTCGAAACGAAGGAAATGACGGGATCGACATAATTGCATAGTCACTCGCGAATTTCCAAGATGTCCGACATGCACGATCTCACGCACGTTTCCCGCACTTTTTCTAACACCGAAAATTTTTTCTCTCGAACCCAAAAATTACGCACAAAAATACAAAAATATTTTACACACTTTATTACTAGCACGATCGGCTCTCCGTATCCCACTTCTGATTGTAAGAATGGTATTTTCTGTATGGGCGATGCGACTCGATTTTCACGTGTCGAGCCGGCAAGGAAAGAGAGGAGATCGTGACTAGAGGTCCCGAAATAATTAATACCGCGTACGATTGTTCTTGTTGTCAGGAACTATTCTTTTTGATATGATTTATTATGTTCGTCGCGATATTCTAATACTTTGCGTAACTCACGCTTTATAAATATTTTAAGTAGACGATAACGGTATAACTAAAATGGCCGCTACGACCAGCCACGAGGCGACACAACCTCCCTGATCCGTAGCTCAAACGATTCTCCCCGTCTTCTTCGCAGTCTCTGTCTCTCTCGGAAGCTCTCCTTATCGCTTGCCAACGCTGAATCCCCACTCTTTTCCTCTATCGTTCGCGCGTAAACGCGCCTTGTTTGAACTTAACGTCCTTTCGGTAAATTGACGCTTACACAAGTAATACTGTCTTATACTACAAGTATAGGGAAAAATCTAAAAACTATAAATTTCTAATTAAATCATAAAAAATATAGTATTATTTATTTAAAGTACGTAATCAATCATTTGTACGGAACCCTTGGTGGACGAGTCCGACTCGCACTTGTCCGGTTTTTTTTTAATTAAAAAAAAAAAAAAAAAAAAAGTAAATTTCGAAGCGAATTTCTGCTGCACATTTTTCTTAAAGCGTTCCATTTTTTTTATTATTCCACTGAGAACTATTGATTAACCTCTGTCAAAAGTTTAATTTATGTTTAACATGAAGTTCCATCCACATTTTGTCAATAAAACTAACTAGTTCCAGTGTAATTTCCAAAAATCAGCAAAGTTTACGAAAAATTAAAAATAAACATTGAATAACTTTTGAACGAGTGGACTTATCAAAAAGTTACTCAGAACGTTTTTTGTAGAACGTTCAATTCTGTACAAAGGTATGTCTCTAGATTTCCCGTATGATGGATCGTGTGCTAGTTATAAAAATCAGAAGACGTAAAAATAATTTTTGCCATGTTGTTCTTATAGAAAATCGAAAAGTGCGATGAGGACGATGTTAATATTAATATTAAGAGCTCGTATTTTCTCAGACCTTTTCTTATATCTAAATGAAACTTTTGAGCCTGTTTAGGAGAAGAAACAAAAAAAAATTTTTGAAACACTGTTTTTGGGATCACTGAACTGAATACGAGGTTGGCTTAAACCCAGCACGTAAGGGTTTAGCTATAACCTCAAAAACACTCCAAAATTAAGTTGTTTTTTAAATATCTCGAAAACTATTATAGTTACAAAAAAATCGTTCTAGGTTCATCTTGATGAGAATTGTGACGGAGTCCGTCGGGGAGGGAGTGACGGGCCCAGAGACGGAACGAGAGAAAAATAATGAAAAGTCGTTGTCCCGGGAATCGCACCCAGGACCCTTGGCTTGTGAAGCAAGAGCGCTAACCACTGCGCTACGGCCACTTCATACTCTCTCTCGTTCGTGTCGTCTATTTCATGTGTGTTAACACGCTGGACCGTCACGGAATACTTGTGAATACTACTAAAAAAAAAATATTCCGAAAAAAAATTTTGAAAAATGACAAATGTGGAGAATTTTCAATTTTTTCAAATCTTCATTTTATATATGACCTTGTACTGATTCTCAAGTTTTCGGAAAGGTGTTTTTTGTTTTTTCAAAACCATTCATTTTTTTATATAAAAAAAACGTGTAAGGTAAATGTCCCAATACCCGACCATCTAAGAGGTGACGAAGAAGTTAACTTGTTTTTCGCATTCAAAAATAAACTATTTTCTATAACGACTATGACTATTGGAAAGCTTGAAGTCTCTTGTTTCCAAAACACAGGGTATAGTTGTTGGTACAATTAGTTGTTTATTGATAATAATCGAAAATACTGAGAAATGTAAATTTACCAGTACCCGATCACCCATTTTTCTATATGACCCAATATCCGACCACACATTATGACCCTATAACCGACCACTCATCTCTACGGCGGGGGGAAGGGAGGGGGTGAATTGAGAAAAATGCGTCGCTGCTCAGAGAACGTGTCACCGAAATTTTGAGGCTATGCACGAATAATATACGTGTCAGCAGATGTCCGGTTACTGGGACTGAACATAGTCGCGAGCAAGTACCGATATACGGACACATGGTCGGTTATCGGTACATGATACATTTCGTATGTACCAATAACGGGACATGAAAATTTAGTACTTAAAACGCTTTTTTGGCTAATTGAGACAACATGATCAAATTAGTGGTATCTTTCCGAATAAAAACAGCTGGGCTCAGTTCGAAAACAATAAAAAAACCACTTCGAAATAGCTTCAATAAGATATCGCGATTCCTTAGTACTTCAACTTAGATAATGGCTTCCGTGCCCCAAATAGTTCGCGTGCTGTCATATTTATCCAAAATTAAATTACAGACGATTCTTGGACTATTAAAAGTAGTGTCGTATACGTAGATTATGAATCCTGGATATTAAATCAATTCACAGTCTAAGATTTCTCTCAAGTGAACGCTTAACTTGCTGATATATTGGTTCAAGTGGTTGGGTACTGGGACGTGGTCGGGTATTGGGACATTTACCTTAAATTCACGATCAATATTAAATTTTTGCTTGAATTTTTTATATAATACCTTGGACTGATCTTGAAAGATCCTGAAATGTTCAGAATGGTGTTTTTTGTTTCAAACATTGAAAGATCCTGATGATTCCAGGATCTTTGAAGATGACTCCAAGGTATTATATTTAAAAAATTCAACAATGTGACGGACGAGCGGGTTTAAATAAGTGATTTTAGATGTTGTTGTAGAGGTTAAATATTGATGTTGATTTATTATATGATTGTTGAGTTCAGAGAGAGTACATGTTAGAATAATTGGATGTTGGAGCTGATCTTGCTCGTTGAGATGTAGGAGATGAACTGATTTAGGATTAGGAGAGAGTGAAAGTGTAAAGTTGGAAGTAGGGTGAAGTAGGGGTCCAGGCGAGTGGAGGGAGGCCACGAGCTGGAGAAATAGTGCCCGTGGGACCAAGGACAGTTAGAGAGGTTTCAAAGAAAGGAGATTAGGAAAATGCTGAGGCGAGAGGTTTGAGCGTGAGAGCGAAACGATAAGAAAGAAGTGTGGATGGATGGCGTGAGAAAGGAATATATGGAATATGGGGAATTCTATGTATGATACCGTGACACTCCCCCTCTTAAAAAAACGATGGTCCCCATCGTAGGTTACAGTAATGAGTTGAAGATTTGAATTGATTCGATATAATAAAATGGTTTTACATTTGGTTTTACTTTATGTGTGACTCGATACAATGAAGTGGTGTGTTTATTGAGAAAAAAGAGGTGTAGTGTGGTAATTTCGTTTTTGTCTTCCTGTTCTTTTGGTTGAAAATGGTTTGGTAGTCATTATTGTTTGGTTTATGATCATCCTTCAAATTCTATTGATTTCCCTTTTGATATTCTTTTGGTATTCCTCATCTATGGATGCTGAAAATTCTGTGAAATCTGAAACTGAAGGCCTGGATTAGTGTTTTTGTTAGTGGGGTTGATTTGTTATTTTGGATATAGGGTGATTAAAGGATGCTTAAATCCCCTTCTAAAAAGTTGGTGAGTAACGCCTGAAGTTTGTCGTTATCACCGTTTTATTCGTGCTGTGATTGGTCGCTCAGTTTGACAGATGAATGCGTCCTGCCAGTTTGACAGTTATTATACTCGGGACTTTAAGATTCGGAAAGTCTCGCTGTCAGTTGGACAGGTGTGTCCTGCCAGTTTGAAAGTTGTGTACGATCGGTTTGCCAGTAGTGTATTTTCGAGCGGTAAGTCACGAAATTCCATCGAAAAAAATTCGACCTCGACAGAGAGAGTTTGAAGGAATCGACCTGGACCACGCTTGCAGAAGATAAATGAACACATGAATTAACGAACGAGATTATGTTAATTACATCCATGGAAAAAAATTTAACCTCGACAGAGAGAGTACAAGGAACTCAACAGAGAGAGTATCAAGGAATTTACCTGGATCACGCCTGCGAAGAACGATGGTAAGTAATAAATGAACACACGAATTGACGAACAATATGTTAATTACATATATTTTAAAAAAATCTTGCAGCCCGTCAAATCGACTCCATCGGTTTTCTGTGTCTGCTTCCGCGCTCGAATAACGAGCTCAGCCGACAGGTCGCCGATATTTTGCTCCCAATCCTCAAACTACCGTTTCATCGCAGCCAGCTGAGTATCCTTCTCGTGAAGCTTTTCCGACTGTTACTTGGGCTTGATGCTCTGCATCTTCATGAGAGAATGAACGAGCTCAAGCTCGCTTCGCGGTGGGCTACGATCAGACTTCCACCGAGCAAATCACAGGAAGTAACATTGCTCATCGGCGACGAGCTTATGCTGTCCTTTAGCGATGGGAATATCTTCTCGACAAAATACTGTATCGCCATGCTACTCATGTCACGCAAGTCTTGCAGCATCTTGTATGCTCACGGCGAATTTTATCCCTCGATTGATTTTCGCCAAATTTAATAGCGAACATCCTCGATAGCCATATTAGCTCCGCAAAAATTTTCAGCACAATATCCAAAAAATTGCAAAAGTTATAGCGTTTACGCTATTTTTCGAAAAATTAAAAATATCATAAATTTTTAATTAAATTTTTAATCTCTTGATAGATTTTTGCCAAATTCAATAGCGAATAACCTCGATAGCTATATTAGCTCTGTGCAAAGTTGCAATAAAATATTTTAAAAATTGTACAAGTTAGAACGTTTACGCTATTTTTCGAAAAATTCAAAATTTCATAAAATTTTCATACCTCGATGGATTTTCGCTAAATTCAATACCAAACAACCTTAATTGCAATACTAATTCTGTGCAAAGCTTAAGAGGAGGCTAAAGATCCTCTCTCTCGCTCTCACAGAACCCCTATAGGCGCTCTCTCTCGCACTCACCAGAGCGGAAAGGCGGGGTGAGGGTGTTTAGCCTCCTCTTAAGTGCAATACCTTGAAAATTGCGAAAGTTAGAGCGTTTACGCCATTCTTGCAAAAACGAAAAAAGTCAATAAAATCTGAACCACCGTTATAATTTACAAAAAAATATTTTTTTCTTCAAAATTAAGAGCAATTCGTACTCGACAAGTGTGCTAAATCAACTTACAGAGAAGCTTACATCGTGTTTTCCATCGGCGCAAACATCTCGATGGTCCCACTTTTTGTAAAATGGTATTTCTTTACTACCGTAAGCGCTGTGCTATTTTTCCCGAAATTATGTCCGAAATTTTTCGATTATTTTCTACGTCTTTGTCTTTCGCCATTTTTCGATCGCACGAATTTGAAAACGTTTTGTCGTTTGAACTGTCGTCGTTAACAACGTCCGAATTCAACAAATATAAAAATTTAACAATAATAAATAATAAATTAGTTTCAATCAAAAAGAATAAAAATTCAACAATTCAACCATAATAAATAATAACAATCAGTTTTAATTAACAAGAATGAAAGTTCAACAATTCAACAATAAATAATAAATAGTAACACCAAATCGATTGAGTTTTAATGAACAAATATGTAGTAAATAAAAGTAAAGAAATCTTCTTTCTTTCCTTTCCCTTGCCCTCTTCGTTTTTCTTCCCACACTTTCCATTCCTCTTACTGTTCTCCAACCCTTGTCTTTTTCTCCATCCTTCTCTGTTCTTCATTCTCTTCTTTTTTGGTTTTCTCGCCTAATATTTTAGTCCATTTGCTTGGCTTCGTCGTCGTGGGTGAACGGCCCTCATCCTTTTTTCGCCTTCTGTAAATAGCAATTTATATTTAAAATTTTAAAAAATTCTTATATTTGTGATTATGATTAAATCGAATTTGCTTGTACCTTTTTTGGTATAACAGCAATGTCCATCAGGATTTCCGGATCCATTGAATCTGCGTTGGTCATTTTAATGCCCGAACCTTTGCTGACTTTTTTAATAAATGGACAGGCGCTATCATAGTGGAGAAGTGCGCGGACCGTGACCGCACATCCTACAAAAAGATTTTTCGGCAAGTTATAGCCGAGCTCATGACGCGAACGGCAAGCTTCATCTCGACACCATCGGATATGGCCCCGAGCGAGTACATTGCGTCCCTCGCATGGTTTTTGTTTCAGTGAATAGCATTTTCATCCACCCTGCAATTTCTATAAAAACAATACAATACATTTTTTATTTCATAACATCAAATAAATAATTTCCTATAATAAACAATTACAAAATATTCAATGGAAGGAATATGCAAAGTTTATTGCAATATTTACCGATGTGACGTCCCTCCATATCCCCGACGTTCCTCCATTTGACCGCGACGGGCGTTTTCGGTAGAGAGCCGATACAGTCGGTATGAAATCCTTTATTTTCAATCACAGTATGTTCCCGTATGATGAGCTCTACCGGGGTATTACCGATGTTGAACTAGGGTTTTTTTTATTATAGTGGTGATCGCCCCCTTGAGATGTATAACCTGAAATATATGACATTCCGTTAATTATTCGTTTTTTTGTAACATTTTATGTTAAAAAGTTTTTCATTATTTGAGTTCATTTGAGTTATTTGAATACCTCCCAACATATATAAGAAGAATATTTACCTTGTCTGATGATACAATATTTTACACTCTTTTGACCTGGTCTTGCCAAGCGCAACATTGAATGCGCTTCCTATCGTTGTTGTTCAAAACAAATTTAATGATATATTTTCGATCCTGTCCCACGATTTTCGCGCTCTCAAGTAATTTCTCTGAAACAGATGAAGAGAATAAATATTTATAAAAAGATTTAAAAAAATGCAATTTTTACGTCCGTGACATTAAAAAAATTTAAAAAAAATCAATGGCTACTTGCTTTTTTTTAAAGAGGATAAAAAAGAGAGAAGCTTACATCGTGTTGTACACCGGCGTGAATATCTCGATGGTCCCACTTTTTGTAAATTTGTATTTCTTTACTACCGTAGGCGCAGTGCTTTTTTTTCCGGAAATGACGTCATAAATTTTTCGATCATTTTCTACTTCTTCTTCTTTCGCCATTTTTCGATCGCATGAATTTTAAAAAGTTTCGTCGTTTGAACTGTCGTCGTTAATAAAGTTCGAAATTTTTCGATTACTTTCTATGTCTTTTTTTGCTCCATTTTTCGATCACACGAATTCGAACACGTCATATCGTTAATATGACGTTTAGTTATGTTTCGGTTTGTATTGTTTTCTCAGGGCTATTGCGATTTTCTGTAGAAAATCCAAAGAAAAATAGCGATAGAAATCGCAATAGCTCTGAGAAAACAATACAAAACGAAACATAACAAAACGTCATATTAACGACGACAGATCAAGCGACAAGACGTGTTCAAATTCGTGCGGTCGAAAAATGACGACAAAAAAAGACAAAAAAAGTAATCGAAAAATTTCGGACGTTATTAACGAGGACAGTTCAAACGACGAAATTTTTACAAATTTGTGCGATCGAAAAATGGCGAAAGAAAAAGACGAAGAAAATGATCGAAAAATTTCTGACGTTATTCCGGAAAAAAATAACACTGCGTCTACGGAGGTAGTGAGCAAATACAAATTCACAAAAAGTACGACCATCGAGACGTTCACGTCGATGGACAACACGATGTAAGCTTCTCTCTTTCTTATTTTCTTTTTTTAATACAAGTAGTCATGGATTATTTTTGAATTCTTTCAATGTCAGGGCCATAAAAATTGCATTTTTTTAAATCTTTTTATAAATATTTATCCTTCTTCATCTGTTTTAGAGAAATTTGTGGCTGGGTTGACGTACTCGAGAGCGCGAAAGTCGTCGGACAGGATCGAAAATATAATATCATTAAATTTGTTTTGAACAACAACGCCGGGAAGCGCATCCAATGTTGCGCTTGGCAAGACCAGGTCGAAAGGGTGAAAAAAATTGTCTCATCAGACAAGGTAAATATTCTTTTTATATATGTTGGGAGATATTCAAATAATGAAAAACTTTTTAACATAAAATTTTACTTTAAAAAAACGAATAATCAAATGGAATATCATATATTTCAGGTCATACATCTCAAGGGGGCGATCGCCAGTACAATAAAAAAACCCCAGTTTAACATTGGTAATACCCCGGTAGAGCTCATAATACGGGAACACACTGTGGTTGAAGAGAAAGGATTTTATACCGACAGTACCGGCTCTATTACGGAAACGCCCGTCGCGGTAAAATGGGAGAACGTCGGGGATATGGAGGGACGTCACATCGGTGAATATTGAAATAAAATTTATATATTCCTTCGATTTAATATTTTGTAATTGTTTATTATAGGAAAATATTTATTTGATGTTAATAAAATAAAAAATGTATTGTATTGTTTCTATAGAAATTGCAGGCTGGATCAAAATGCTATTTTCTGAAACAAAAACCAAAGCGGGGGACGCAATGTACTCGCTCGGGGCCATATCCGACGGCGTCGAGATGAAGCTTGCCGTTCGCGTGATGAGCTCGGCTAGCTTGCCGAAAAATCTTTTTGTTGGATGTGCGGTGACCGTTAGCGGACTTCTCCAATATGATGGCGCCTGTCCATTCATTAAGGTCAGCAACGGTTCGGACATTAAAATGACCAAGGTTGATTCGATGGACCCGGATATCCTGATGGACATGGCGATCATACCAAAAAAGGTACAGGCAAATTCAATTTATTCATCATAGCAATATATATAAGAATTGCTTATAAATTTTTAATATAAATTTCTATTTACAGAGGGCGAAAAAAGAATAAGGGCTGTTCAGCCACGACGACGAGGCCAATGAAATACATAAAAATATTGGGCAAGAAAACTGAAAAAGAAGAGAAGGAAGGACAGAAAAGGATGGAGAAAAAACCAGGAGGTTTGGAGGACAGTAAGAGGAATGGGAAGTGTGGAAAGAAAAACGAAGAGGTCAAGGGAAAGAAAAGAAAGAAGATTCATTTATTTTTGTTTATATATGTTCATGAAAACTCAATCGATTTGGTGTTATTATTTATTATTTATTGTTGAATTGTTGAATTTTCATTCTTGTTAATTAAAACTGATTGTTATTATTTATTATTGTTAAATTATTATATTTGTTGAATTCGGACGTTGTTAACGACGACAGTCCAAACGACAAAACGTTTTCAATAAATTCGTGCGATCGAAAAATGACGGAAGAAAAAGAAAATCTAAAAATTTCGGACGTTATTTCGGGAAAAATAGCACTGCGCCTACGGTTGTAAATAAATACCATTTTACAAAAGTTGGACCATCGAGATGTTTGCGCCGATGGAAAACACGATGTAAGCTTCTCCCTAAGTTGATTTAGCACACTTGTCGAGCACGAATTGCTCTTCATTTTGAAAAAAAAAAATTTTTTGTAAATTATAACGGGTGTTCGGATTTTATTGACTTTTTTCATTTTTGCAACAATGGCGTGAACGCTCTAACTTCCGCAATTTTCAAGGTATTGCACGTAAACTTTATACAGAATTAGTATTGCTATTAAGGTTGTTTGGTATTGAATTTGGCGAAAATCCATCGGGGTATGAAAATTTTATGACATTTTGAATTTTTCGAAAAATTGCGTAAACGCTCCTACTTGTACCATTTTTAAAATATTTTATTGCAACTTAGCACAGAGCTAATATAGCTGTCGAGGTTATTCCCTATTAAATTTGGCGAAAATCTTTCAAGGGATGAAAATTTTATGATATTTTAATTTTTCGGAAAATAGCGTAAACGCTATTTTTCGAATTGAAAAATTGAAAAATTAAAAAATTGAAAAATTGTGCGGAGCTAATATGGCGATCGAGGATGTTCGCTATTAAATTTGGTAAAAATCCATCGATTTCGAATCGATTTTGAATTTTTGGAAAAATAGCGCGAGCGCTCTAATTTGAAATCTGGACTGAGCCAATTGATGGAAACTTTACAAATGAAAAATAAAAAATACAAGAGATCTACACGAATTTTTTAATGGATCGGATGTTTTGTTTTTGCAGGTAATCAACGAGATATTCCGGTTGCTGTCTCTGATAAGAGACACGAAGATACCGCCGTGAGCATACAAGATGCTGCAAGAATTGCGTGACATGAGTAGCATGGCGATACAGTATTCTGTCGAGAAGATATTGCCATCGCTGAAGCACTGCATAAGCTCGTCGCCGGTGAGCAACGTTACTTCCTATGATTTGCTCGGTAGAAGTTTGATCGTAGCCCATCGCGAAGCGAGCTTGAGTTCGTTCATTCTTACATGAGGTTGCAGAGCGTCAAGCTCAAGTAACAGTCGGAAAAGCTGGCTGCGATAAAACGGTAGTTTGAGGATTGGGAGCAAAATATCGGCGACTTGTCGGCCAAGCTCGTTATTCGAGCGCGGGAGGAGACACAGAAAACCGATGGAAACGATTTCACGGGCTGCACGAAAGTTGACGCTGTTCAACACGACAGATTTCGATGCGCTGGGTAGAAAAACGAAGAGGACAAGGAAGAATTCAAAGAAATAAAGGAAAGAAGAGAAAAGGAAGAAGAGTTTTTTGCGTTTGTGTATTGATTTGATTACTTTAAATAAAATTCAATGATAATTGTAATTAATAAAAAAGTTTCTTATTCTGGGAAATGACATGAGAAACGAAACAATTCTATTAGTTTATTTTCTTACCAACTTTTCAAAAGAATCTATATATGATTAATACGTGTTTCAAGTTTATACTCGGTATGTATGAAGTTTCAATTGTTCTAAATTTCCATCCTCACCTATCTTCAATGTTCCAATATTGAACTATAACGTTTGCGATTCTGAGTTGCCAACTTAATTAAAACGCAATCGTTAATTGCATTGACTCAATCGACAATTTAATAATTTAAATAATAATAAAGGCGAAGAAGAAATCAAACAGTGATCGTTGAAAATCGATTCGTCAACTTCGTACAGCAAGCTTTTATTCATACGAAGCTCGAACGTCACTTACGATTTGGTGAATAATTGGATGCCACAAACGAAATGTAATATCTCACAACTACGAGCTCGTAACGTTTGGCGTTATTTTTGAAAAGAGTAAGTATAAATTTGGCAAATTAATTTTGCAGTACCCCCCATCATTGCAGCTCTGGTTATGAATTTACGAAGTGTCCCTCGAGCGCTGCACTGACAAGGAAAGTCTTTCCAGTGACGTCCTCCGATTTTTATGAAATTTAAATATGTTATTCTAAATAAAAATCTAAGAGACTCGTATGTTTCTAATGGGCGGAAAAACGTTTCTAGGCGGTGAAATTACCTCGTAAAGTTGGGACCTCCGAGAAAGACTTTTCTTGTGAGAGAACGGTAAATATTGCAAATCGGGGCTCCAGCTGGAAATCGCTTGATTTTTTTTTTACTAATCAATAGCGGTCTAGGGAATGTGTAATTACCAATTTCAAGTGGGGGGAGGGGTCAATGTTTTTTTTTGAAATTTAAAAAAAATGTACAGAGTGAGATGACCAAAGTATCATCGTCGAATAAATTGTTTCATTTTTTTTTCGGTTTTTTCTTAAACGTATATTTTTTTTCTAAAACTACATTCAATTTAACGTAAGAAACGTTCTATAGCTATTTTAGCTACTCCTAATATGTTCCGAGATATGATTTTTTTAATATTCGATATTTTTCCTAAAATAAAATTCGTATCTCGGAAACTACCGGTTGCAGCCAGTATTATTATAGGACCTTTCCTATGTGAAATTGGCTCATACTTCCGAAAAAAAATACTGCAAATGAAAAAACGATTATTCGCTCTCATCATTTGCATCATTAAATTGAAAAAAAAAAATTATTGTAGGTTTTTCAAAACTTCAGCTTATCTGACGTCAAAAAAGTTCATTTAAATTCATTTAAGTTCATTTAAATTCGTAATAAAAGTTAATTTAAATTTAACAACTATAGATTCAACATCTATGGATTCCAAAATATGGATTTTTGGAATATTTTTAAATTTTTCACCTATGAAGCACTAGCTAAAAGTAGCAATATAGCAGTAGTTAAATTTAAATGAACTTTTTTGATGTCAGATTAGCTGAAGTTGTGAGAAAACTACGATAATTTTTTTTTTTTATTCAATGATGCAAATGATGAGAGCGAATCATCTTTTTTTCATTTGCAGTATTTTTTTTCGAAAGTATGAGCCAATTTCACATAGGAAAGGTCCTATAATAATACTGGCTACAGCCGGTAGTTTCCGAGATACGAATTTTAATTTTAGGAAAAATATCCAATATTAAAAAAATCATATCTCGGAACATATTAGGAGTAGCTAAAATAGCTATAGAACGTTTCTTACGTTGAATTAAATGTAGTTTTAGAAAAAAAATATACGTTTAAGAAAAAACCGAAAATAAATTTAAACAATTTATTCGACGATGATACTTTGCTCATCTCACTCGGTAAATTTTTTCGTTTACTGAAAATGACATAAACTTTCCAAAAAAAATAAAGATTTTTTTTACGGTGCTCGCCTTCAAAACACATATTCTTTAATTTCAACGCATTTTTATGGGGTAGATACTACCCCTAGGGTAAAACATATTTTTTTTCTCGGAAAATTTAGACTTTTTCACATGGGACAGTATTTTTTATTAATTTTTTTCAGTTGTCGGTAAGGACCGAGCAAGGAAGTAACAAAGTTAACTTTCCTTAACATGGAAATACCGAATATTTTTTGTCTCGAAAGCCTCTAGAGTAAAGAGGCTGTAATTTGGTGAATCATCACTTCTTATAGCGTACAATAAGATGTGAGAATGGCAAGGAAATCAAAATTTTAACCCCGAAATGCTGTCCGAGCAATTGTGGATTCAGCCATATACACATTCTCTAAGTCGAAATTGACCAATAACAAAAATTCAGGCGTGGAGAGAAATAAAAAAATTTCACCCCTCCCCCTGCCCCCCCCCCCTTGAAATTGGTATTTACACATTCCCTCGATCGATATTTATCAGTAAAAAAAATTCAAGTGATTTCCAGCTGGGGCCCTGATTCGCAATAATTACCGAGAAAACAGTTTAGTTATAGTTAATAATTGTAAAGTTGGATATTTTAGTAATCTTTCTATGCTTCAACAAACTGTGAAATGCAAATTGCCAAATGTTTTGTTTAGCTTACGGAAGATCTAATCGGGGAGGTCTCACCTGCCATTAGCCATCCGTTTAATATGCAACTTTAGAAAAGGTATTTATTTTTTTTTTTTTACAATAGCACTATTTATTTCGTTTTCCAGTAGAACAGTTTTGAGAATGTATGTGTGACACTTCCAAGCCAAAAATTGTGTTCGAATAAAATTTGTTTACTTCGTGATTCCAAGAAAATATAAAATAGTTCAACAAAATTTGGCATGCTATAAACAACAATTATCAATAATAATATTTATCCAAAATTATTAGAAAAATTGATAAAGCAAATAATTATTCAACATTTTTTTAACCAGATCTTTTTTCAATTATGAATCGAACGTGTACATTGTTCTGAAAACTAATGATTTTTTTTATGTGCATGAGTGCGTGCGTACGTATGTGTGTTATATATGTGTGTAAACATGCATAATTTGTTTATATTTTCGAAGATCTTAATACGTTCTGTACTAAGATTTTATCTTACTTCACTTGAGTTCCGTCTATTCAATATACATTATATTATTTTTTTAATTAAAAAAATATATATTGGTATCGTAGGCGGAAATATAAACAAACTACACATTTTTTGCTTTCGCACGCACTCGGCTTTACGCGTGTACCCATACACACAGACGCAAACACACGCACGCGCACACAAACACATATGCACGCACATACACACGGGGGGGGGGGGGCAGGAGGAAGAGGCGAGTGGGTGCTTTGACATCTCTTCGGCATTGTATTCAGAAAGAGTTTTTAATCCTTCTATCCCCTGGTCCTGAAATAAGTTATGAAATGGCCATTAACCCATTAACGCTCAGAGGACGCATTTTCAATATCTGAATTTGAGGTGTCGCCATGTGATGAATTCAAACAAAAAAAATTGTGAACCACGGTTCCCTGTTTTTGAGTGTGCTCTTTCAAATGGTGATGGTTAAAATTGCGCCAGAATTTAACCATAGAAAAATCTAATCTATGCCAAAAAGATGTGATTTTTCGATGATATTAAAAAAAAAATCGAATTATCGTTTCCTTTCGATTTTTTTTCGTGCCTAAAACCAATCATTATCGTGACCTTGATGTCTGAACTAAAAACACATGAGGTTATTTTTTTTAATGTTTTGGTAAGCCCAAATAGCGACCAAATAAATAATATTTTCGCAAAATTTGACGAATTTTTTTCTCGAAAATTATAGAATTAAGCAAAAACTGTCTGGGAACAAAAATGTTTTAAAATGATTTAAAATTAGTCAAAAAACACTCTTTCAGAATCTATGATCAGAATTACGTTTTGCCTATAAAAAAAAATGTATATACGTGTTTTTAAATTAACAAAAAAACAGAGAAAATCGAAGACTACTATTTAATCTTATTAGAGACCTTGAAAAATCACATTTTTTGAACTATGAGCGCACGAAAATGGTTGTAGTTGAAGTATATGAGGTATTCCAGCTGAACTCGACCCACTTTTGACCTCACCGGTTCGGATTTGATTCTCAATTTTTTCTTAAATTCTACCAATCCACAAGAATGCTCTGGATTTTTTTCAGATTTTTTAATTCGAACGGTTTCGAGTTGTGATTTTTTGTTCGAAGCGCCTTTTTCAAAATATGACTTTTTTCAAGAGAACGTAGCGAAAAAACGCGAGGGCTGACGAAAAAATTTCATTAAAATAAAGTACTCAGTTTGAGTTGAAGTTTGATTTAAAAAATAGTAAAAAAATCTACAACCACCTCAAAGGTGATTTTTTGGTTCTTCGAGTAAAAAAATCGATTTTTTGTCAAGTACGTCATAATTGATTTGGCTAAATTTTTTTTTCATAAAAAACTGAATTCGTTATGAACATTTTAAGACCTATCCCATCATGCCCCGACTTTTCGTTAAACAGTGAAAAATATTTCAGCTCTTGAAAAACATTTCCGAGTCGTAATTTTTGACCGTCTTAGACCGTCTCGAGTAGAAATATCCAGTTTGCGCTGTTTAGGAGGCTTAACCGAGGTCTTGGCTGTAGTTAGGACTTCGGTATTGTCAATTCATATGCAATGCTATTGTCAATTTCGGTCGAGAAATTTTTCGAGAAGCTCCTAATTCAAGGTTTTCACGAAAGACTTCTTGAACAACAGATTCAAGAATATGGCACCTCTAAAATTTCTACTCAAGAAGGTCTAAGAGGGTCAAAAATTACGACTCGGAAGAGATTTTCAAGAGCTAAAATATTTTTCACTTTTTAAAAAAGTCAAATTTTGACAAAGGCGTTTTAAACAAAAAATCACAACTCGAAACCGTTCGAATTAAAAAATCTGAAAAAAATCCAGAGCCTTCTTGTGGATTGGTAGAATTTAAAAAAAAATTGAGAATCAAATCCGAACCGGTGAGGTCAAAAGTGGGTCGAGTTCAGCTGGAATACCTCATATATTTTTGTTAATTTTTTGACGTAATTATTTTTGCTCACAAAATGGCACTTTTTACCTCTTGAGTGACAATAATAATGTCATGCTTAGTGTATCACAAAAACTAATTTAATTTTCACGAAAATTAGTACGTCGGGCTTTTGAGGTCGCTGATCGTGATTTTGACTTCAAATTGCTGAAATTCAAAATGGCAAATACAATATGATAGACCGAAATGAAAAAGTTTATTTAAAAGTTGTTTAAAAAGGACCATATTAATTTTTTTTAATGGACAAAACTTGGTTGAAAGCCTGAAAGCCTGAAAGAGCACACCCGAGAGTTTTAGAGGACTGAAATCAGGATTCTTCGGCTTTAATAGGTTAATGGAAAACGTTAGCTTCCGTAAACAGTGTATCATTTATAATGACCAATTAAAGCTGTTGATGGCAAAACAAAAATTCAACCCCTCTTTGGGAAGTAGCTCTTATTCCAAAGAAATACTATAAATAACGTTTCGTTTTTCTATAGTTTTCAACACTTTTTGACTACTTTTTGTAGAGTAAAAAATTTTAATCTCAAAAATGAAAACCCTACATGTTTTAATATCAGTTAACAACAAATTCGACGACCGTTAATAAAGTAGTTAATACAGAAAAATTGATTTAATTTGTAATGTTTGTTGCTGAAAAATGTATTTTTGTATTTCAGGCCATCCGGGACAGCGAATGAGATGATGATGATGATGATGATGATGATGATGATGATGATGATGATTAACGTAGATTGAACTATATTGAATTGAGCTGAATTTAAATAAACCAAATTGAATTGAACTGAACTGAACTGAATGAAACTGAGCTGATTTAAAGATAAACAATTATGCTAATGATGATACTAAAAAGCTGAATAAGATCAATTTACTATAATTTCCAACATTTGAAGAATCATTTCATTGATTACATGCTGGTGATATAATATACTGTGAATATAGAGTAATTACGATTTAAGGATTCATACTATAAATTGCCAATTATGTTGTACGAGAGGTTTATTTTTCATAATTAAAAATAAAGTTAATTGGAGTGTATCTTGCATTGAATTTATTTATTCAAATAGAAAACATTTTTTGAATAATTAAAACAAATTTTTGTATTTATCTGAATGAAATAAAGCTACACTATCAAGCCAACGTGTATCATGGGACGACGAAAGGTAAATCGAACCGCTGAAGAAGAAATTGAATTTCAACTTCTTAAAAAAAAAAAGAAACTGTGAAAACCAGCGTCATCGACGTAGTCAATTAAAAGCTACTGCACAAAATATTCAAAATGAACAACCGTTGAACCTATTTGAAAAACAATCAGAAGACGCACCAGTGTTAGCAGTGCAGGAAACTCGAGTCATTGCAGAATCACAAGAATCTTTAAATCACACCAACACACAAGCAGAGAATGTATGTACAGTGGCAGTACATTCTAATCAAATTGATGAATTATCAGAAGATATGGAGGTTGTTTGTAACCCACCCATACGAACACTCAGAGAAGATGTGATACTACATGAATGCATCGCTGAACTTCCAGTTGTTGAACAAGACGAGCATACCATAGATTTGCAGCCAGAAGTAATGAGACCGAACATAATCTTACAATCGAATTATCGAAATAATGAACAAAGCAACAGCAGATCAACTAATGCAGAACGGCAGAACCGTTTTCGACGAAGATGTTGTGAAGAACGAAACCGATTTCCCGCGGGAACCATTAACAATCTCCAGGAACACTATGGAGGCAGTATGACTGAGATTTGTACGCATTGTAGTGCTGCACATTTCGTGTCTGAAAGAGTATCGAACAAGAAAAATTCATTCCATGATTGCTGCGGTCACGGTAAAGTTCATCTTGAACCATTGCCGACGATGCCAGAGGAATTGAATTCCTTATTTAAAGGCACACATGATAAATCGAACACTTTTTTTGAACGAATTCGTAATTACAACGCTTCCTTCTCGTTCGCGTCCTTTAACGCTAATCTGATGAACTTCGACGGAAGACGTCCGGGACCATATTGCTTCAAGATACAAGGCCAAATCTACTATCAAGTAAATACATCGTTGTATCCAGCTGACAATGAATTGCCAACTTACGGACAGCTTTTTATCGTTGATTCGGATGAAGCAGTAGATTCTTTATTGCGTCGAAATACAACTCTTGATCACGATCTACTGGGAATAATTGACCGTATTATACGTGATAATAACGTTTTTGCTCAGTCATATAAAATGATGAGCGAAGAGCTGCAAGCTCAACGACAAAGAAATCATCTCAACGATATACAACCACCTGGTGAGTTACAGTTATTATTTACTTTGAAGCCAGGGATGGATCGCCGCCGATTCAACTTTCAACGAAGCAACGAAGTTGCTGCTGTGTTTTCAACTACTGCCGACGGTGAAATTCCTGAATCGTATGTCACTATATGTGGCAAAAATACGAGGAAACTACAGTTCGTCAGTACCATGGATCCCAATGTTGAGCCATGGGTTTATCCATTGTTTTATCCATTTGGTACTCGAGGCTGGCACCGAGATCTAAGGCAAACGGGGAGCAATCAAAAACGTGTTTCCAGAGAAGCTTATGTAAGATATCGAATGGCAATCCGTGAAAATGATGAAAGCAATGCTATTCTCTTGGGACGTCGGCTATTCCAACAATGGGTGGTTGACCACTATGTGAAAGTCGAAAAAGATCGTATAGAATTTATAAAAAATAATCAAGTAAAAATACGATCTGAAACTTACACTGGTTTGGTAGATTACCTGAACACTGCTGCACACGATGAGAATGCTCGAGTGGGAAGAGTTGTTATCCTACCATCAAGCTTTACAGGTTCACCACGAAATATGATGCAGCATTATCAAGATGCAATGGGAATAGTTAGAAAGTTTGGAAAGCCAGATCTTTTTATAACAATGACATGCAATCCGAATTGGCGTGAGATAAGAGAAAATTTATTTCCAAATCAACAACCGTCGGATCGCCCAGATTTAACTACCCGTGTCTTCGATATGAAAAAAAAAAAATTGATTGATTTGATTGTACGTCAGAATTTTTTTGGCGAAGTCGAAGCGTATGTTTATACAATTGAGTCACAAAAACGTGGCTTATTGCACATCCATTTATTGGTGACGCTAAAACAAAAAATGACAACCCCAGAAACAGTAGACCGATTTATCTCCGCGGAAATCCCTGATCTCGAATCGAATCCAGAGTTGCACAGAATCATCATGGGCAATATGATCCATGGACCTTGCGGAGCATGGTGTGAGATAAATGGAAAATGCTCCAAACACTTTCCAAAGGCATTTCATGAAGAAACAACATTAGATGCAGATGCTTACCCGCGTTATCGTAGAAAAGACACCGGAGTTCTATACGAGCGTCGAGGTGGACACGTCGTCGATAATCGATGGGTTGTCCCATACTGTCCAACATTATCACTTATGTTCAATAGTCACATTAATGTGGAAGTTGTTACAAGTGTCACAGCTCCAAAATATTTGTATAAATATGTTTACAAAGGACATGATGCAGCGGCTATTCAGGTAACAAACGGCCAGAATGGAGAGACGGAAACAGTTATCGATCACGATGAAGTCAAGGATCACATAGAAGCTCGCTATGTTGGTCCAAATGAAGCTATTTGGCGGATCTTTGATAAGAAGATGCAAGAAAAAAGTCATCCTGTGATACGTCTTCCCGTGCATCTGCCCAACGAACACAATATCACTATTCCAATAGATATGAATGAAGAAGGGGTACAAAACGCAATAAGTCGCGTGTCGATGTTGATGGATTATTTTGCCCTGAACGTTCGGGATCAATCTGCAAGACAATTTGTTTACCCAGACATTCCATCGCATTATGTATTCAAAAAAACAAATGTTCATGGACGAACGGTATTTCAATGGGAACAGCGACAGCGTGGACATCATGCTATTGGACGAATGTACTCGATAAATCCAGCACAGACAGAACTGTTTCATCTTCGTTTACTGTTGTTGAAGGTTAAAGGCGCCAAAAGTTTTGAAGATTTAAAGTTCGTGGATGGTAAAGTTTGTGAAAGTTTTATTGCAACGTGTTTAGCATTAGGTCTAATTGAAGACGATGACGAGTGGCGAAAAGCAATACAGGAAGCTGCCATTTGGATGATGCCTGGTTTGCTTAGAAGACTATTTGTTAGAATTCTGATTCACTGTCAACCGATTCATCCGAAAGAGCTGTGGGAAGAATTTAAAAACAAGTTATCAGAGGATCATGCGAGACATATGTCCACACAACAAGCACAGAGTAAAGCGTACAGTCAAATCGCTTATATGCTCGATAAAGAAGGTTTCAGTCTAACGCGATTTCAAGGTATGGAACAAGTGGAAATTTTTCATCAGAACGAGCCACAGATGCCACCTGCTGGATTTAATGAAATTGGCATGCAACGATATAGACAACTCAACAGTACCCAGAAGACCTTCGTTGATGCCGTTCTAAATGCAATCGACAACAACGACGGCCAAATAAATTGTTTCTACATAGATGGTCCTGGCGGATCCGGAAAGACCTATACGTATACAACTCTTTCGAATCTTGTTCGAGGTAGAGGTAAGAGCGTTAGTGCCATGGCTTTCACCGGAATCGCAGCCATATTGCTTCCTGAGGGTAAAACGGTACACAAAACGTTTGGATTGCCAGTACCTTTATATGCAGATTCTACGTCCAGCATCAAGGTTCAATCGAAACAAGGCGAATATTTGAAGAACATTGATCTCTTCATCTGGGATGAAGCCCCTATGGCTCCACGTTATGCACTCGAAATGGTAGATCGAACGTTGCGAGACATGATGAACAATAACAAACCTTTTGGTGGAAAGATTATCGTTCTCGGAGGAGATTTTCGCCAACTTCTTCCGGTTAAGGTACGAGGAACTCGTAGTGAAACAGTGAACCTGTCAATTAAATACAGTCCACTGTGGCAATACTTTACTAAGTACGCATTCACTCAAAACATGAGAGTTTTAATAAATGAGGTGGAGTTTGCTCAATTTTTGCTGAACGTTGGTGATGGAATTCTTAATGATTCAAACGACAACCTTCAAGTTCCAGTGCGTTGTTTGGCAGCTGCCGATCAGGATATAGTTGAAGATACGTACGGACATTTAGTGAGAGCAAGACAATTTAAACAAGTGGCAAAATGTGCCATCCTATCCGCTCGGAATGTCGATGTCCAAGAAATCAATTCAAGGGTTATGAACTTATTTGATAGTAATACTGAACGACTTTACACGAGCGTCGACAGTACAGAGAATTGCGGTGACAACGACCAGATAAACGAAACAATCCTGCCTGAATATCTGAACACGTTATCACCGCCCAGTTTACCACCTCACGAATTACGTCTCCGCAAGTACAGTATTATTATGCTTATTCGAAACCTAAGTATCAATGAAGGTTTGTGCAATGGTACAAGACTACTGGTTTTAGAATTAGGCAACATGGTTTTGCGATGTGAAATTTTGTCCGGTGATAAAACCGGACAGATAGTTTTCTTACATCGCATCACTCTCTACTGTGAAAATGAATATCCCTTTGCTTTTAAACGACGCCAATTTCCAGTAAAAGTAGCTTTTGCGATGACTATAAACAAATCACAGGGATAAACGTTTGAAAAAATCAGTGTAGACCTTCGTCGAGATGTTTTCAATCACGGACAATTATACGTAGCCTTCTCCCGCGTGCGTTCCTGGGAGTCTCTGAAAGTGTACCTTAAACCTCAACACGACGGATATGTTAAAAATTTCGTTTACAAGGAATTATATATATGAATAAAAATATATCCGATAAAACGTAACAGGTACTGATAGCTTTGCTACCTTGATAGCAAAGAAGCTAATACAAATGGTTGATTAAATGAAACCGCATGAAAAATGCAGATGAAACCTAATATGTATATTTTACTTTGAAAAAACAGGGACGACTTTGAGGTTAAGTCTCTATCAATTTATAAGAAAAGCGAATACGTTTGGTGTGAGATAAAAAACGCAGAAATGAGAAATTCTACGGACGACGGCACAAGAAAGCATCAATCACGTATATTTGAAAATATACTCTTAATACACTTGACTTGAAAATTGCTATCTCGAAATTACACACATTGCTCAAAGGCTTGCCTAAAAAGAGTTACTGTTTTTAAATTTTTACTTCTTCATAGATTTGTGATAGTTAACTGCAAATTTATTTCACGTATTTTGTTGCTTTAAAACATACATTGTGAATGTTGTATATAGTTTCAATGCTTTTCTCAAAAAACAAAATATGATCCACTTTTTTGGTAATTAAAATATTTGACTCAATATATATTAAAAACTGTGATAGTGAGTGAGTGAAAGTGAGTGAAACTTGAAAAATCAAAATACAATAACACTTGAAAAACCTTGAACATTAAGATTTAGATATTTTTAAACATGTTGTACATTTTTTCAATAAAGATAACAAAAACATCACTATATATATACTTCTTTTTTCATGAGTAATAACGTTATCTTCATGTGACTAATTTGAATGTTGTAATTTGGGCGCTGCAGCGCAAATAAAACCCTGTACGCGCGCTTCAGCGCGCGGTGGGTAACCCTAGTTTAGTATAAAGTAATATGATTCGTATTTTTCCTGTCGAATGTCGATTGTCGTTGGTTTTTCTGTGTAATCATTCCTGTTATTGGTTTTCCATTTCCTCTTTTCGTTTGTTTTTCTCTTCGTTCTTCGATCGATTGTTCCAATCCCGTTATATATATATATTGTTTTGCGAGCCTTCGATATTGTCTAATTATTTATTTCATATTGGTTACAAATTCGTCATTCCATTGTTCGATTTGTAGATTTCCTGAAACAGTCTAAGTACTTGTTAGCGTTTTGTTAGTAGGAAAAGGTGTGTTAGCCTGGATCTGGTAGGATTGGTCTTCGTTTGGCCAGTGTCACGATTGAGCAAACACAAGTTGTGCTGGTTAATTTGTTTTAATGATTTCACACACAAAAGAAAAAGGTGATATTTAAATAGATCGATGATTAAAATGTGTATATAAAAGAATATGAATATAAAAATATGAATATAAATGAATAAGTATATAAATGAATAAATGTTTGAATATAATAGTAATGATAATAATAAAAGTAATAATAATGGTAATAGTAATAACAATAATAATGGTAGAGTAAGTAAGTAAGTAAGTGTATTAGTGTAAATAAGTGTCTTGATGGTGTAATTGTGGGAGTGAGTGTGTTGTTCTCGTGTAGTTGGCGTAAGTGTAGTGTTAGTTCGTCTTTTCAGTCCTCTGTTCGTCCAGTTAGTAAGTCAAGTTGTGTGTGTTAATTGTTGTTTTATCTCCAAGGTCCGTCGTCTCGTTCGTCTATTTACCTTGGAGTCGTTTAAATATTTCGCACTCAATGCCGTGTCGTGCTTCCTGTAGCGTGTTAGTGTCAATTGTCGGTATCTGTCGTTCAAACTCTTCGTAATAAAACTGTCTCAGTTCCGGTTTGGTTGTCGTTTTTTGTTTTTTTGATGGTGGTGATTGGGGTGCTGAGGATTCGTCGTCTAGTGGCGGAGGTGTTGTAGCCGGTGTCGTTGGTTCGTAAGTGATATCGTCATCGTACGACTTATCATCAGCTGTCTCGTCGTCGTTTATGTCCCATGTTGTTGGTGATCGTACTTGGTTCGGATCGTTTATTTTGTTCTGGTTTAGCTGTCGTTATCGGTGTCAGTTTGTACGGTTGGGCTGCTGTTTCTTTCGTCTCGTTTTGTTTCGTGTTTTGCGTTGGAATGTGGACCGATTATGCTGTATTTTGTACTGGTTTTGATACGTTTGTAGTTGTCATTTTTGTTTGTGTATTGTTGTTTGATGTTGAAGTTGACGGTTGTTGTTGTTGTTGTTGTATAATCTTTAATGTTGTCGTTACGGAGTAGGTATAATTCTTTTGCTTTAGTACGTAGGCGGAGCAGATGTTTATATGGCGTATAAGCTTGTCAGGTGGGAAAACACTGTGGCATAGAGGACAGTGCACGTGTTTTTTTGTACATTCGTTTGGCTACTTCGTTGAGGTTTCGCAAGCAGGAGATAACGTGCTGCGCGAACTCCTCCGTCGGACTGTGCATCTCGCAAATCGGGCATTCTGTTGCGGTTACTACTTCCATTTTGTTGATGATGTTTAGCTGTCAATTTGTTTAGAAAAATGTTGTTTTTATTAGGGTTTCTACGTGCCGATACCCAAATGCATTGTGGCGTGTCATGCAAAGCGAAAGGAATAAAGTGTTGTATAGTTGTAGAAAGATAGTATATTAGAAAAAGCATAATTATGATGTAAAATAACCTTAATTTTTATGGAGCGACGTCTCTGTGAAATGTGATCGCTCGTGGAGGTTTACATTCTATTTTCGTTTGTAATTTCTGATGGTATGGTGTAAAAGTATAGTTATCTAGTTATCATATGTATATTGTAATATAATAAGTAACGTTACATACAGAGAACTCAATAGAAATAGACTAACAATAGGATCGATTTATGGTTTTGTAGTGCTATGGTGTCGTCTTCTGGCGACATAATGGTGTGAATGTTCATGTTCTATTCATTCTGTCTTGTTAATCACATTCGTATGCTCGGGTTTGAGCCGCAACGTGGTTATTCTCTTATTTTAGTGTTATAGTTCTGTTTTGAGTGAATTCTTCTAATATTGATATTTCTTCTTGTAGTTGTGAGTTTATTGGTCTTATGTTTCAAATCTTTGATAGTTGCCCTTAGAAATTGTTTGTCCAATCTATGCAGAATCTTAAAACTAATTGTCTAAATTAACTAAACTAGTTGTCGCTTATTCCTTTATCTTAATACTTTTGATTGTTTTGTGGACATGTATGTAAAAATGTTTTCGGTGAACCATAAAGGTTTTGTGTAAGTGTTTCATTATATTAACTAATTTACACTATCGATTAAGTAATGTCGGAAATAGGAGAAAGAGAAGAGAAAAAAAAATTATATGTATTAAAATAAAATTAGTTCTATTCTTAGCGTATAAACAAAAATTCAAGTGTGTAATTTCACTGGTCTAAATGCCGTCCGTTACCATAATAAGGTACGGCTTGCAAGAGCTTTTCATATTCTGTATGCTAGAAGTTTTTCGTTTGATTTATTCGGGAAAATATTAAATTTTGTTAGGTGTAGGAGTATCGCAGTACTCTATTAAGAATAAGTGTAAAAAGATTCTTTAAAAAAAATTAACAATTTGCATATTTATCTTTGAAAATTTCGATTTGCTACGTTTAAATTTATATTGACAGTTTTCGTTCTTCGAGATGTTGAGAAAGTCTTTGGTTGCTGTGTTGTTGGTGTTATGTGTATATGAGTTTTGAATGTTCTGAGCGTAATTGTAAATTTCGATGATTGTCCGATCGCTCATTTGAGTGGTGGTATTGAGGATCGGTTGGCTGAATTTTCACCGTGGTATACCACATCCATGTTTGGTCTCAGATGTGTATGACGAATTTTTTCGGTATTTTCGATGAAGATGGACGTGTTGTATTCGATGATGTTGTGTCTGATTTGTCCACGATTTCTCGTCTGCCGATGTATTGATGGCTTCTTTTCAGCGAAACCTTCTTCAATATTCCGAAGGTCGCTCGATGATGATAATAATATAAAAATTGGTTTGCGCATGCAAAGTTTTGCGCTTACCCCTCGTTGTTTGTTTTTGTTTATTAAGTGATGATAACCTGACATTGGGGGTTTGCCGCTTGTCGACAGCTTCTCCTGTTTCACTTTTATTTGACAATTCGTGTTTCCTTGTTCTGTTGCCTGTTCGTCATATGTTTATCGTTGTCCACAACTTCGGATAAATATTGTGGTTGCCAATATTATCATTGCAAGTGACAAAGGGGTTTCCCAATGCAAACACGAGCCTTGATAGGGGGGGTCCATTTTACTCGTGAGATTAATTAGTTATATACAATCCTGAGCAGGGAGCTTCATCAGCCACCTTTTGTTTATTGAGCTTTTTGCTCTCGGTTGCGATAAACCTGTATTTGGCTGCGTTACGCCTTTTTGTTTATAGAGCTTTTTTGCTCTTGGTTGTGATGAACCATTATTTGGCTGTGATAAGCCTTTTTTGTATTCACCCCCGGCTTGCGAATGACGGCTTGTTTATTTGTAGTTGCGTTTATGCAGTTTGTTCGTCCCCAGTGGCGAGTGATGGATTGTTGATTTGTAGTTGCGTTTGTGCATTTTGTTCGTCCCCAATTTCGGGTGACGGGTTGCTTACTTCTAATTGTTTGATTTTTCGGCCTTTGCGATCGGTTGTGATAAACCGTTATTTGGCTGTGATGAGCCCTTACCTCGAAGTTTTATTGTGTCGACGTTTCCGGAGTTTCGATTAGGGGTGAGCTGGCACCTTTTTCTCGATTAGGGGTGGGCAGGCACCCTCTTTGTAACATTCGAATCTTGTCTTCCATTTCATTTGCCGTGTGTCTTGCCTAGTTCGTTAGCCTTTCCCTCCCGTGACGTGTTGATCAGGTACGCTTTGGGCTGGTTTTCCGATTGTGTCGTAAAAAAAAAAATTTGTTTCATTTCCGTGTAGAGTTGTCTATATACATTCCTTAGTTGTTGCCGTGAGTCCAAACTCTCTTCAGATATCGACGCTTGGTGGTTGTGATCGTCTATAAGTTTGTGATGTTTTTTTTCTTCCTTTTGGGCGTGCAACACTCCGAGGAGTTATGAGTATATGACTTGTGAAAAAAAACAATATTTTGAGTTTGGCTCGTCGTATGTTTCGGAAAAATGGACTTTTGCTGTGTTTTTTTTTGGTCAATTTTATATTCATTATTTGAGATTTTGGGAGTTCTATTGTTTCTAATGTTTCTTCTATATTTAAGACAATGTCATCGAAAGCTCTTTCCGTGAAGTATTTTACTTTTTCCATAGAACTTTTAATCCATACTTTTCTTTCGAATGAGTCGAATTGTCTGCATTTGCAAATTCATTAGTTGAATTGTTGAAATGTTTGATTATGTCTCCAAGATCAGAAATGAGTTCTAGAAATTCCACCTCCAGCCTTTCTACTCCGGGACGTTTTTCAATTGTGGCGTGAACCTCTGTTTGTGTCGGATCACGGGTGGTTTTGGTTGATTCGAATTGTGCCATTTTGTTTTAAAAAAAAATCCAGTTATTGTTAGTTTACTATGAGTTGCTAGATTATATTTCTAAACATTCTTATTAGTATTCCTCTGCAGTTCTATGTAACTTTAAATTTTGCGTGCGTTGTTATTTGCTGTAGCAATAGTTCTGGTATTGTTTTCCTTGTTTTAAAAGAATTATAATCGGTATGAACAAGGTAAAATTTCGATGCAAATTAAATGAATAGGCGGCGTAAATAAAATTTCGAAACGATTAATTTGTAGTACGATAGCTCTACGATGTTTAATCGAGCTTTTAAACCTTTGTATCTATGTTGGGATATATATATGGGTCATTCCATTTCAAATCGACCAAGAGTTGGAATCGACCCCTTTCGATTTCGATGAAATTTAGTCAGAAGGTTTCGCGTTTAGCCAAACGAAGTTCTACCAAAGGAAAAAAATTAAAAAATTGTTTTTCAAAAGTTATCCAGTATTTAAAATTTCACATTTTTTCTCATTTCTCATTTTTTAAATATCTCGAAAACTATTATCGTTATGAAAAATCGTCCTGGATACGTTTTGAAGAGCATAATTGGGGCTATGAAAAAAAAAATATTCCGAAAAAAAATTTGTAAAATGATGAAGTTGGAGAATTTTGAATTTTCAAAAATCGTGAAAATCCAAGTTGTACGTTAAATTTTTGATTCAACTTTTTTTTATATAATACCTTGTACTAATCTTAAAAGATCCTGAAATTTTCAAAGGGGTGTTTTTTGTTTTTTCTCAAATATGAATTTCTGAATTTTTAAAAGTCGTGTAAATCCACGATCAACATTAAATTTTTGGTTAAATTTTTTTTATATAATACCTTGGACTGATCTTGAAAGATCCCGAAATTTTCAGGATGGTGTTGTATTCTTTGAAAATAAAAAATTTTGAATTTTTGTAAAAAAAAATTTGAATTGTTTTGTTAAATTTCGAAAAAAAATATTTTTGAAACAAAAAAAGCACCCCTCTGAAAATTTCAGAATCTTTTAAGATTAGTACAAGGTATTATATAAAAAAAAATTGAACGAAAAATTTAATGTACAACTTGGATTTTCAGGATTCTTGAAAATTTAAAATTCTCCAAATACATCATTTTCCAAAATTTTGTTTCGGAATATTTTTTTTTCTCATAGCCCCAAGTATACTCTTCAAAACGTATTCAGGATGATTTTTCATAACTATAATAGTTTTCGAGATATTTAAAAAATGAACTTGACAGATTTGAAAAAATGTGAAATTTTAAATACTGGATAACTTTTGAAAAAAATTTTTTTAATTTTTTCCTTCGGTAGAACTTCGTTTGGTTAAAAGTGAAACCTTCTGACCAAATTTCATCGAAATAGAAAGGGGTCGATTCCAACTCTTGGTCGATTTGGAATGGAATGACCCATATATATGTCAAAAGATACTTGAATATTGAAAATGTTCCGAATGGTTACCTAAAAAAAAAGAAATGTGGTATTTGAAAAAAAAAAAAAATTGTTCATTATTTTTACTATCTTTCCTATTGTTATTTTTGTGAAAGTTGAATTTATCTTTTTAAATGTGATTAAAATAAGGCTTGAAATAAATAATCGAAATTTCGACGCTATTCGCAGTAAAGGGGTCCAAAAAAAAGTAAAAGTAATAATCATAATAATAATAATAATAATAATAATAATAATAATAATAATAATAATAATAATAATAATAAAAATAATAATAATAATAATTTAGACAGACACTGGCATTCAGCACGACCGATCGTGCTGCTGGCAACACTGGACGTCAGAAATGCTTTCAACTCGGCCAGGTGGGTGGTATTTTGGAGGCACTGAAAGGCGGCTTTGGGATTCCAGATTACTTGGTACGGGTTGTAGAGGATTACCTGAAAAACAGACAGATAACTTACGAGACGATCGAAGGACAGATGACAAGACGAATCACCGCCGGGGTCGCTCAAGGGTCAATACTGGGACCGGACTTTTGGAACGGTTTATACGACAGTCTGCTCAGACTGGAGTTGCCGCTCGGTGTACTCCTCGTTGCTTACGCCGACGACGTGGCGGCGGTGATTACCGAGCGGTCAGTATTTTTTGCAAAAAATGTTTAGCAAAATTTGTTGCACAAAAATTATTTTGCAAAACTTGTTAGGCGAAATTGTTTCACACAATTAATCTGCAACATTTTTCTGCAAAATTTATGCAAGCAGATTTGTTCACAACATTTTTGAAAAAAGACTGGTGCGCAAACTATTCATAGAGAGATGTTGCAAAGCAATTGCTCAAAAACTATTCTGTAAACAAGATTTTGCAAAACAATTTTTTTTTTTTTTTGAAAAATTTTGCAAATCATTTTTTGCAGGCGCAACATTTTTTGCACAAAAATTATTTTGCGAAATTTATCAGACCAAATTGTTTCACACAATTAATTTGCAGCATGTTTTTGCAATTTCACAAAAATTTTACAAAAAGGCTGTTGCGCAAAATTTTCGTCGAGAGATGTTGCAAAGCAATTGCTTGAAACTATTCTGTGAACAAAATTTTGCTCGTAACTCTTCAAAAGCCGATTTCAAGCAATTGCTTTGCAACATCTCTCTACGAAAATTTTGCGAGCCATTTTTTTTTCAAACAAATTATGCGAAACATTTTTTGTTGCAAAACAATTTCCAAGCAAATTTTTTATAAAATTTTGCGAAACATTTTTCGGTCACAAAATTTCTGAGAAAAGACTGAGGCGCAAAATTTTCTTCGAGAGACGTTGCAAAGCAATTGCTTGAAATCGGTTTTTGAAAAGTTACGTGCATTTGAAAATGGTGTGAAATTTTGAAAACAAATTTGTGACGAAAAGCGTGCAGAAAAAAATCTAAAAACTCTGAAAACTCTGCTTTCAGTACGTACAAAAAAGTAGAAAATTTTCAGCAAAATGAAATATGGTTAGAGTCACGAATTGGTCGACTCGTAAGGAATGCCTCATATACTCCTCGGTCTCCGCTTTGTGCGGGATCTTCGCGTCCGCCGCTCGTTGGCGAGAGATATTATGATTAAATATAGAGATTAATAAAAAAAGCGCTTGCTAACTTCTATATTTTTCAATCTATATTTTTTAACGCTAAAAATGTTTTTATTTTATGGATAATAGATAATGTTTTCTTTAAAAAAAATTTTTTTAGTTGAAAATGGTTCGTTTTTTCCTGGGTGAAATGCATCTGCCTGAAAATTCCGAAAGACTGCTTTCAGTATGTACAAAAAATAGAAAATTTTCAACAAAATCAAAAATGGTCGGCGCACTGTGGGTAGATTCACAGAAAAATCGGCAAAACTAGGCCGATGTGCGTACTGAAAAATGCAATGGTGATTCTTAAGTTTTTAACCTCGCTGATTTCAAATCTGGAATCAAAATTTCGAAAAAACAAAATGGCGGACCGGAAGTGACTATCTGCGTTACTAAAAAGAATCCGATTTGAGTAGGGATCGGTAAATTAGCGGTTTAAAAGTCACTGATTAAAAATCTCAAATCCAAATTTTGAAAAAACAAAATGGCAGACCGGAAGTGACTATCTGCGTTACTAAAAAGAATCCGATTTGAGTAGGGATCGGTAAATTTGCGGTTTAAAAGTCACTTATTGAAAATCTTGAATCAAAATTTCGAAAAAACAAAATGGCGGACCGGAAGTGACTATCTGCGTTACTAAAAAGAATCCGATTTGAGTAGGGGTCGGTAAACTTGCGGTTTAAAAGTCACTTATTGAAAATCTCTAATCAAAATTTCGAAAAAACAAAATGGCGGACCGGAAGTGACTATCTGCATTACTAAAAAGCATCCGATTTGTGTAGGGATCGGTAAATTTGCGGTTTAAAAGTCACTTATTGAAAATCCTGAATCAAAATTTCGAAAAAAAACAAAATAGCGAACCGAAAATATATTTTTATCTTACTCATAAGCAACTTTTGCTATCAGAAATCAATATTTGTGTTTTGAAGGTTGTTTTTTATAAATTTTGAATGAGATTTGGGGAAAACAAAACGATTGTCTGGAAGTGAGGGAAAGTTTTCAAATAATTTCGGAAAATTAGTTATAAATCATTTTTAACGAATTTTATTGCTAAATACATTTGAGACAGCAATCGACACTTAACGAATTAAATTTTACCGAAAATAATACGTGCGTTACATAGAATAATTAATAATTAATAATAATAATAATAATATTAATTATTAATAATTATTCCTGATTTCAATATTAATCATAATCGTCAGCGTCGGAATCGCGAATTCACCTAAACCATACTTATCGCGAGAACTATCGGTACAGAGCAAAAGTTGCAATGCTTCTGGTGATAAACTTTTTGCTTTTTTCGGATACTGCTTGCCCATGCTCGATATGTACGGATCTGAAGTTAAGAGGAGTCGATTGAAAACGTCTTGCATGGTCGCTGTTCCCGAGTGTTTTCGAGCAAAACACTCGCGATATTTTTTAATATCCTTGTTACGGGCTTCCTGTGCGTCTTCTGACATTTGCCCGATGGGAAGCGGGGACCATTCAATTATCAAAGGACCGTGAATCAAAACTTTGTGAACCGTAGTTGGCATGCAGTACCAAGAATACAAAGTTACGAACATTTCGGCGGTTTCAAGACTATATTGTTTGAAAGCAGTTACATTTACGGCAAAGCCACTTGAAAGAACTTGCAATATTATGTGGAATCTTTTCATAATATTCTCGTCCAAACCCAAAATTCTTGATGAAATTTGAGTATTTTCGAAAAAACGTCGCACAGTGTTTCCGTCGTTACTGCTACCAAACCCTTGTTTCGGTTTATCAACATCAAGATGCAAATCTTTCTTGAATGCGGCTTGAATAACTCGTTTTCGCTCAGCAACTACTTTTTTTTCTTCATCTTTTCGAGTTTGCCACTTGTGAACACCGATTTTATAGCCGATGTGCAAGAAGCACTCAAAAAAACGGATCCACGCATGTAACGTTGATAATCCAAGTTCGAGTCGAGTTCTGTCAACGTCTACAGTTTTCATCAGCTCTATGTCATTAAATTGCAATGATGTGAGATTGCATATATAGCAACGCATTGCGGATTTTGTATTTGTCACGGAGTTGCAAACTTTGCCGTCAATCATAGTGAAATACAGCTCGTATTTAACAGTAACTTCCTTCCCGTCAATAAATGTCGTAAAAGGGGTGAGAGACTCGATCTGATTATCAACGTGTTGCCGTTCCTGAATCGTTGACGACACAGTTTCTTTTAAAAATTGAATTCTAATAGGGCGACAATACCGTGGAGATGAGGGCCTGGGATTTTTCCAAAGGACGAATTCTTTTTTTGAGATATCCGATCCTAAAATTTGCAATGGAGCTAAAGACGTTAAAAATATACTCGCATCAGAACTCTCAGCATTCGTAAACTTTTGTTTGTATTCACTGTGCCCAGAGCTTCCATCACAACCCCATTTACAAATTAGTCTTAAATTCATCGATTCTTCAGGGCGCAAAGAGTTAATCACGTCAGTTTGCAACTTTAGAATTCTGTCGCAAGTGTGATCAATCAAAGACTGTAATTTCACTTCGGCTAAAGTCTCAGTTACCGTTATATCTGAAGGGTAACAACGGTTTTTAGCAGCAACGACTTTTGCGTACGATAGATAAATAGCAACTTTTTTATTTCTCAAAGATCGCCTGATGTCTATGTATTGCTGTTTTGTTAGTTTTGCATTTACAAAATCTATCAGTGCTTCATCTCCAGACATCTCAACTAGCCGTGGATCTATCGACGATTCATATGCTGTTCGGTATCTCGCAGCTCTTGAGGGAGATTTTGTTGTGATGTTTTTTAAAATAGTGGCAGCATCGTTTAATCCTGCAGAACTGAGTCTCATCCTGGTGGCCAAACTTAATTCCTCCACGCAATGCTTTTCACTGACTTCTAAAGCCCTTCTTTTCTTGGTACGTTCACTCGACTCTTCGAAACTCAATTTTCGAGGTCGCCCAGATACACCTGAAGTTGATGGCTCTCCAATTGGTTTCGTACAATTCTGAAAAAAATAGCGCGAGCGTTATACTATACATCTTGACCCATAACTCGAGTTTTCGAAACATCAATAAAATTAATTACCAAAATAGTTATTGAAGTTTGCAACCATTTTTCATTTTTTTTTTTAAATGCATCGTGGCTTCTGTGCACTTCGAGCCATCTACTTTCGATATTACAAAGTAATTTTTTTAATGAATCCTTTTCATTGTTGTCAATCGTGAAAGATTCGGATGACTCAAGAGTAATTTTTTCCTCAAAAATCTGAAGTTGCTCATCCAGGCACAATTTAAATTTCTCCTTAATCATTCCAAAAATATCCTGATAAGTGCACGTGTAATCCATGACACGTGAACCTAGAATAAAACAAGTATGATAAACATTTACTAAAAATGAATGTGTTCATGGGAAAAATTTTAATCTAATTGTAAATGATAGAATAAATTATTGTAACATTTTGAACACCCGTTACATGAATCATGACTCTTTACGAATAGATCACTGGGTAGAAAATTATTTTATATTCCACAAGGACCGGCTATTGTCCCCAGCAGGTATACGTTTACCTGCTGGGGATTATGCGCCCAGCCTGAACAAAGAAGCCAAGCGTTGCGCGACATGAGAATTCCGGTTCCCAAAGCCAGATATGCAACAATCTGCAGAATTTTTTTTATAAATTCTAATCTTAATAACATTATCAATAGGCTACAATGTTCAAAAGTCTGGGATCTCCTGGGATCACAACTATTTTTATACTTCTTTTGGAAAAATAAATTTACAAGCTTGCTTAAAATGCATACATTGAACACTCTTTTATACATACAATATTTCAAATTTCAAAAAACTATTTGACATGATAATATTCTACATACCTTCAAGATTATCTCCCATTTTACCGATTTGAAATCGGTAGCGTAGAACAAAATATATTTCACTTTGCGCGAATCGAAAATTTCAGCGTACAAAATCGCTACGTTCTTCACTCTCGAACGGTCGAGTTCAGACTGTCGTAAGTCGAGTACCGCGAAGGGTAGGGACCGGTCCTTTTACAATAGGGCGTACAAATACCTGGTCTTTGAATTGACATACATAGAAATACGAAATGAGAACACTCAATTTTTGGGTTTTGCCGATTTTTCTGTGATTCTGCCCACAGTGCGGCGTCACGTATTAATCGGTTTCGTGAGGAATGCCTTATTTATAGATATATCTATATACCTACTTCAAAAATAGACAAAAAATACAAGTTATGAATATCACAAGCTGCGAATTTTAGTACTTGTAAGAATGTCTCTTAAAAGGGGCGATTTTTTCAAAAAAATTAAAATTGTCCAAGCTGAAAACAATATTTAGGGTTCAAAACGAAAAACATAAAAATTAGATTCAACGTTTTTGTTGTATTTTTTCATGAAGCTGCAACTCAATACGCGTATATTTTGCGCGACCGTTACGCCCTTTTATGCCTCAGTCGTTGTCACGCGCTGCACGTATCTATTTCGTCTATGTGTCCATTGCGACGCGTGTGTCTCCAAGTTTGAGTTCACGGTTATGGAGCAATATTATTTTCATTCGCGCGTGCAATTTTGCTGACAAATATTTTGAGAGAGAGGCGGAATATCATCACCTTCGTCGTTGATGAGGGGTTTTTATGCCTTCTGCAACTTTAGTCATATTCCTGTCGCGGTTCGAACTATCTCGGCATCGAGTCTTTTGTCAAAAATATTTCTGCGCTTTGCATTAAGTTTTCACGAAAAGTTTTTTTTCGTGAAAACTTTTTTCGGCGTTGTGGTTGATGCGTCGAGCGGGTGCCACGTGAATATTAGAACCGGATTGCGCATTGCGCGCGAGTAATGAAAAACATTGCGCGAAAATAATAAATAGTGTGAATAGTGTAAAAATAATAATAGTGTAAAAATGAAAAAACAAGTGTCATAAGAAAAACATTGCGCGAAAGCAAAACTTTGCGCACAAAATGCAAAAAGGAAAATGCCGCGCGAAGTAATGTAAAAAAAATAATTATGAAAACAATGACTTGAAAAAATTTAGAACTGAAAAAAAGCGTGAAAAATTATCGTGATAAAAACTATGCGTTCAAGTGCAATGAGGAAAAATTTTGCGCGAAAAAAAGAACTGAAAAGTGTGAAAAAACATAGTGACCAAAAACAATGCGTTAAAATTAGAAAAGAAAAAGATTGCACGAAAAAATGAGAAAAACGAAAAAAGTGTGTGAATACATAATAAATAAAGACATTGCGCGAAAAATGAAAAAATGAAAAAAACGAAAAAACCTGAAACTCTGCGCGAAATAATGTAAAAAATAATAATAATGAAGTGTAAATAATAAATAAATAAAACTTTGCCCGAAAATAGCGGTGAAAAAGAAAAGCGCGAAAATAATGTAAAAATAATTATTAAAAAAAATAAAAAATTACATTGCGCAGTACCAGTCGTGCTGTTCGTTGCGCGGCAAATAAAATTGCGCAAAATAAAAAAGAAAATAGTTCAAAAGTGTAAATAGTGTAAAAATAATAAATAGCGTAAAAGTGTGCCACCGAGATTTTTGTACATTTTGAAGTTTCCCTTCCAAAAACTATTTTTCAAATCTACAACAGTGCGCGGAAAATAATGTGAAAAAGAATTATAAAAAATTCGAAACTAAAGGAGTATGAAAAAACTGTCGCGAAAAAAAATAAATAATCAATAAATCAAAATAATAATAAAAACGCGAAAAATGAAAAAACAAAATACGTGTGAATAAATAATAAATAAATTAAAATAACAAATAAATCAAATAATAGTGGAAAAATATTGCGCGAAAAATGAAATGATGGAAAAATAGAACAAAAACGAAGTTGAGTAGGAGAGAGAGAGAGAGAGAGAAGGGCTGCAGGAGGAGGAGGAGAAGGACAGCGGCGAGAAGCGCGTAAATGGTAAGTAGAAATTGTTATTTCGAAATTATTTGCGAGCGTGTGTGTGTGTGTGTGTGTGTGTGTGTGTTTTATTATTTACTCGTTGATTTTTGTGTGTGTGTGTGTGTGAGGGGAGGGGGGAAGCGCATCGCTCTGGCGAAAAAGTGGTGGGGGAAACTCGGGACCGCCCCACCACTTTTCGTTTTAATAATAATAATAATAATACTAATAATAATAATAATATCAATAATAATAATAATAATAATAATAATAATAATAATAATAATAATAATAATAATAATGATACCTCTCTGGCGCGCAAAGCGGTGGGGGGATAACCACTCTGGCGAAAAAGTAGTGGGGGGTGGTGGGGGGATTTCCCCCACCACTTTTTTGCCAGAGTGGTACACCTACTACTTACAATATTAAATTAATTTCGTTTTAAGAATTATTTCGTTCCGAGTAACTAACTGACTCCGGTGGTATATCGTATGCTCCCCAGCTTTAACCTTCAAATAAAAGTGACAAAGTCGTAATTCGAATGTTCGTTGACCCCTGTTTTCCAATGTATCATCATAATCCCTGACATTCAATGGATATACTGGATGATTTTCATCTACGGTATCTTATATACAAACGGTCGAACTTTGAAAAACAAAGAGTTGCAAGGTCAAATATCAAGGCAAAGGTCAATAATGCTACATTTTCAATTAATAATATCTTGCTTAAATTGTCGTTAAGGAGCCTTGAAATTTTTGGAGTACTGAATATTGAACCTCGACAATATCATATAAAAAAATCAGCGTTTCATCTAATACTAAGCCTAGCGCTCATACATCCTTAAGTTTCCGGCCACTGGTACGTTTACCTTAGTTAAGACTAGTATTTGGGGTATTCCACGGGTAGTGGGGCCGGTTTTGGCCTTAAAATTTTTCGTTCATCAATATATTGTCGTCTTATATCATATGAAAACATTTCCATGTAGTTATGCTCCCCAAGTGAGTCTGGGTTTTTGTTGAGTTCTAATCGAAAAACAAAAAAATAAAAAATTTAACGTACCTTTAATTATGCTTAAGCTTCAATACCGCAAAATAAAAATCTCACCAGTGCTTACTAAATGGAAAAAAGCGCCCGTTTCAATCAAGCAAATGGAATATTCATCCGATATATAAAAAAAAATTGACAGCCAAAAAAACTGAGAAAAAAATAGTTTTTTTTCTCGGCCCTTAGGGTCTACGAAATTTTATCAAAAATTTTACCAAACATGGTTTAACACGTGAGAAACGTTCGGTAAATTTTTTAGCTTGCCTTTTTTCGTTGTTCACTGGCAATTAAATGTGTAGTTACTCCGTAAAAAGTCGACGCTTCCTTTCGATCAGAACTCGTTGAACTTATTAATTTTATTGCCAGTGAACAAAAAATAGAGGCAAGGGGAAAAATTTATCGTACGTTTCTATCATGTTGAACAATGTTCAGTAAAATTTATGATAAAATTCAGTATTCTTGAATGAGTTTGCTATATTCGGCGAAAAGACTAGGATCCGATTTCAATCGACGTTGTCGACAGGAAAAACGACGCAAAGCTATTGATCGATAATTATCTAGTTCTGTGTCTTCATTTAGGAATGGCCACCGCATTATATATCTTCTGTATTTTTTATATAAAGCGATTCGCAAAATGTCTCCTCAGATTTTTTAATTGTCTTGAAATTAGGATCTTCAGTTGCCCAGAATTTGTTCATTTGTGCGGTAGTTCGGTATAATTGCACGAAGCGAAACCTTTTCCCGTCTTTGCGTGTAATTCCCACTTAATTCCTTAATTCCACAATTACCCATCCAAGCAAAGTTTTTTGTGCGAATAGATCGCAATCGTGGCGTGGTAAATCGATTTGACCAATAGATAATAATAAGATTGTAGCACCAGATCCAATTAACGTATGCGCTGGATGTGGCAGGAAAAATTGTGGATCAGCAAGTCGTCAATCAGTTGGGATGCTTATGTGATCGTGCGGGAACACTTCGTCGGGTGAAAATTCTGCAATCTTCGGAATGATTATAAAATTCAATGGCTTTTGAAATTCATTGTGTAAAGATCGGAAATTAATGTTGACGCATCCATTAGATTTCATTTTCGTTTTCATTTGCGTACGGGCAATTTTAATAAACGCGCGAATTCTGCGGTGGCAAAATGTGCTGTCGTGCATGTATCGGGCAACACACGTGCTTAAACGAGTACTCCGTCAGTATCTCTTACTCGAAGCAATGCCAGCTAGTCATGCTTAAGTTTTTAAATTGTTGTCTTGGTCTTTTTTTATGAGACAATGATTGCCTCGCGGTAGTACTAGTGTCTGGATGTAATAGAGTATTATGATAATTATTGCAACGCTTGCAATGTGCTAGGCACTCGTTATGCGTATATGAAACACATTAATATTACTGATAAATTGAAATGATTAGACAATACAAAAGCGTGACTTTCTCGTTCGCCATGTTGGTTGTGTGTGTGTGTGTGTGTGTGTGTGTGTGTGTGTGTGTGTGTGTGTGTGTGTGTGTGTGTGTGTGTGTGTGTGTGTGTGTGTGTTCGTAATAATAAGCCGTAGGAATTCTCGCGCTCAGTCGGTAATCTTACCGGCGATCGATAAGCGAAAAATATACGCGATTTGGTTGAAACGCGACATATCGCCCGCCTTGAAACGACGATTTCAATGAAAAATAAATAACGGAATCGTTTCTCGGAATATAAATAATAGAATGATCAACGACGTGGTTGTCACGTAACAGAAAACATAAAAAGAAACATAGTGTTATCCAAAAATAAACAAACAAAAATGAAATCGTAACTGATGACTCTTACGTACATAGTCCGTGGCAGCGCGAGCATGTAATGTGCGCCTTTACTTATACCTAACTTATAGTTCGCTGCGAACTTATGAGATCAAACTTATGATTCAATCGGTAGTAAACAGATTTTTGGCAATGTTCGCTGTGTTATACCCGTTATGGTTTCACGCTTACAATTAGAATGAAATTGTCTTTTCCCGGATGCACTTCTACAATTCTCGCGAGCCTCAATTGTGAGGGCGGAGTATTTGGATCACGAAGAAGCCATAGCACCGATTTTCAACGTCTGTCAAGCGCGACAATCGATTAGATTTTAAATCGCATAAATCTTGTTCCGGTAGCGCAGTCAATGGCGCTCCAATGAGAAAGTGCCCGGGCGTTAATGCTTCAAGGTCGTTCGGATCAGCAGATAAAGGAGACAGTAGCCTCGAGTTAATGACTGCTTCGATTTGACAAAAAACGGTTTGAAGCTCTTCAAAGGTGAGAGACGTTTCGTCGTTTACGACTTTAAAGTGTGTTTTAGCCGATTTTACTGCAGATTCCCATAGGCCACTTACGTGCGGGGAATGCGATGGGATAAATTTCCATTTTATCACCTAACTGGCTGCGAAGTCTCTTGTTTGATTTTGATGTTCGGAGCTCGACAACAACTCTCCGACGCGTTTCATCTCGTTATTTGCGCCGATAAAATTCGTGCCATTGTCTGAATGTATCGTGTTACATTTTCCGCGACGCGATATAAATCGTTTCAACGCATTCAGAAAAGCTGGGATGCTTAGATCACTTACAATTTCTAGATGAACTGACTTAGTGGCCATGCATACAGAGCCAGATAGGCCCTTGCTGTTTTGTTCCGTGATATTCGAATGATAAAAGGACCAGCGTAATCAACCTCCATAAACGCAAATCCGCAACTAGGCGTAATTCTTTCCTTGGGAAGATCACCCATGAGCTGCAAAGGACTTATTGACCGCACATGGAAACACGTGATACATTGTCGAAGAACCCCGCGAATCGCAGGTCTTGCTGATATAATCCACTATTTTTCTCTTAGTGCCGCCAATAACGCTAACGGTCCCGCATGGAATTGTTTGTAGTGATATTCGCGAATGCATAGCTTGGTGAAAGGATGCTTGGAAGGTAAGATTATTGGATGCTTCTGTGGATACGGGGGCGTAGAACTTCTCAATCGACCGGCTACTCGGATTATTTCGTCCGGGTCTAGGAAAGGATGTAATGATAACAGTTTACTTTTCGTGTGCAGTTTTCGACCATTCTTCAAATGTTGATACTCTTCCGGGAAGGCTTGACGTTGTGCAAGTCTTACGAGCCAAGCTAGCGATGATTCGAGCTCCGATACGTTTAATGATTCGCCGGTGCGTTGTTATCCGGATTTTGGTGCCCGTGTTGTTAATGAACCGCAGAACGTATGCGAAGATTCTCGTGAGCTTCCTTAACGGTGAATGATTCGTGAAAAGATCGTCGATGATTACCAATGTCGCAAAGGAGAGATGAGTAACCCTTGCCTCCGAGGAGTCGCTGCTAACCACCGGAAGTGGCTCAGGCCATACTTCTTCATGTTGGCTGAACCACGGCGGTCCATTCCACCACAATTTCGAATTTTTCAGCTGAGTAGCATCCATTCCCCGCAAAATAATGTCCGCAGGATTGTCCTGAGATCGGATGTAGTACCACGAGCCTTTATCACTTACGTGTTGAATTTGAGACTCGATTATTCACGGACGTTTTCTATTTCGCGGGCTCGCCATTGATCCATTAAAGCGTGATAGTCGAGTCTCACCAATACTATGTCCTGTCGATGTTCATGGTTAATGTTGAGCTGATTTCCTAAATAATTTTGACGAGCAATACTGCACCGCACAGCTCGAGACGCGGCAAGGACACAGATTTGAGAGGGGCAACTCGAGATTTTGTACAGAGCAGTCTGACGGTGTTTTGTCCTGGCGAATCTGTGGTTCTGATATATAAACAAGCCCCGTAAGCTTCTTTGGATGCGTCGCAAAATCCGTGGATTTCTACACGTACCGGCTGCTCACAAACCACATGTTGAGGAATCGAAATGGTGCTAATATCTGGCAAATGGTTTTTATATGTCACCCATGCCGCGTGGAGATCTAATGGCAGCGCATCATCTCAATCCAATTCCAATTGCCATAATCGTTGCCATAGGAGCTTGGTCTTGACCGTGGTCGGCCCTACAAGTCCCAAGAGATCAAAGATTTGGGCGAAGAGTGAGAGTATCAATTGTTTCGTTCGCTCTTGCGAATCTTCAGGAACAATGACGCTATAGCAAAGCGTGTCTGTGTCGGACACCCAACCAAGACCAAGGATCTTTGTTCCTTCGCCAATCTCTTGACTTATCCTGCTGCTCTCACTTTCTGGACGTAATTCCCACGTATTGGAGTTCCATTTACGTAGCGTGGAGCCTGCTGATTCTAATATCGATGATATCTCAGTAGTGATAGTAGGCCGGTTCTGTCCCAAGATCCCTACCCCGACATTTACCGACCTTTTTCAAGCGAGACTCGAGCCACTTAGCCGAGACTCGAACCACTTAGCCGAGACACAAACCATGTCGTGAGTCATGGGCGGCTTGCGGATGGTGGGTGGCGGGCGGTGCGTGGTGGGTGGCAGGTGGGTGGTGGGTGGCAGGTGGGTGGTGGGCGGCAGGGAGGGGGATTTGGGATTTTTTTCGTTAGCATATGTTGCGTGTATGTGCGTGCATGTGCGTGTGTGCAGGGGGGGGTGTCTTGTGATTTTCGATTAGATGCCCATGATTTTTTGAAGGAAGCGTTAGATGACGGCCTCATCGATGGCGTTGACCCGCACGCGCTCTTTCTCTCTCTCTCTCTTTCGCACGCGCTCTTTCTCTCTCTCTCTCTCTCTCGCACGCGCTCTCTCGCACGCGCAGAGTGGCGAGTGTCAAATTTATGATGTATACAAATGTATACAAACAAGGCCCAACTTTTTTCGTCGCGACGCATACGGATATTATCAACACATCGCTGCATAGACGATCATCTTCACAATTAAAAATATTTTAGTCGATTCGGCACCCGTTGCAATGGTTGATCCGCTTACCGGTAAAATGGACACGAGCGTGCGAGTGTGTTACCCCGCAAAAGCAGCGTGGGAATTGACACATAGTGACTTGAAATATATGTCGAAAGAGGTCATTTTAATGTTTTATTCGCGAAATATTTATTGGCTGTGGGATCGTTTACCGCAGCATCTACGCGAGGATAGAGAAATAATCTCATGTCTACCGTGCGTAAAACATTGGAATACGCTTGATATGCTGGAAACTCGCATAGATGGTCCTACACCATCATGACGAGATTGCGTTAAATGTTGTTGGGAGGCGAAAGAGAAGGAGGAGGAAAAGGCGAAGAAAGCGAAAACTGAAGAGCGTATCGAGGACAAAGAGGAGGAGGAGGAGCGTTGAGTTTTTCGTCGTCCGTTGCAGAGGGACTTCTTGGAATTTTTGTCGGCATGCACTTTGATATTTTAAGATAAACAATTGGGGTGATAGAGTGATCAGGCTGAGACGTGAATTTCATCGAGAATCATATCGGCTAATTCTCATTTTTATTGAAAAGAAATTTCAGTCAATCCTCTGCCATCATTGTGTGCGTGTGTCGCTTTTTGTTAAAATGGATTCAAGTGGCCAAGTGTATTATCCACCGAAAGATGCGCTGGAATTGACACATAGTGACTTAAAATATGCGTCAAAAGAGATGATTTTAATATTGTATCCGCGCTTGATTTACTGGCTGTGGGATCGTTTACCCGAGCATTTACGCGAAGATGAGGAAATGATGTCATATCTACCGTGCGTAAAACATTGGGATAAGTTTCATTCGGAAGGAATTAAGGCACCCTTACGACGAAATTGCGCTAGCTGTCGTCGGGAGGCGATAGAGGAAACGGCGGAGAAGGGGGAAACTGAAGAGAGCGACAAAGGAGTGTATCCTCGAAAAGAGGTGTGGGAATTGACACATAGTGACTTAAAATGTGTGCCAAAACAGATCATTTTAGTATTGTATCCGCAAGATATTAACTCGCTGTGGGATCGATTACCCGAGCATCTACGCGAAGATGAGGAAATTATCTCATATCTACGGTGCGAAAAACATTGGTATACGGTTGGACCAACGGGAGATTGCATAGATGGCCCCCCACCCCCGTGACGATATTGCATTCAATGTTATCGGGAGGTGAAAGAGGAGAAGGAAGAGGAGGAGGAGGAGGAGGAGGAGGAGGAGGAGGAAAAGACGGAGAAAGCCGAAACTAGAGAGAGTATCGAGGACAAAGAAAAGCGTTGATTTTTCGTCACCCGTTGCGTGGGAGGGGGGGGATAATTTGGTGGTGGACGAAATGTGCATGTCGAATCAAGCTTCATCATAGTCAGCGGTCAAATGTCATCTCAACGTCGTGAACTCAAGACGCGCCTAGAGTTGCTGATAAAAGAAATTGATCAAGTTAAAAAAGTCATTCGAACGCGATCTGATTTGAAATTTACCACATCATCGTTGAAGAATACTTACATCAATCGACATGGATTTCACGAAAATCAACAAAGTGGCAAAAATGGGGGAATTTCTGCCAATAAAAAAGTTGACGGAGCTAATTCAACAATCGGATTATCAAATATCTGACATCAGAGCCGCGGAGACTAAATTCGGCAAGAGAATCGTCGTGGACGTCAGCGACGAGTTTTCCGTCTTCCTTCCGGCTAGGCTCGCAAAAGCCTTTGACGATGATCGCGACGCATTGACGAAAATGATGGATGCCGCTCACAATGGTCAATTGTACATGAACTACTTTGGTGGAAAGTACAACAGCATTGAATTCAAACAAATGTGAGGAAAAATTATGGATCCACCGTGTCATCCGACTTTATCCAACCATGACGGCCCGAATCATCTCATCATCACGACATCAGAGAAGCCCGCATTATTAAAAAGAAAAAAAACGACGATTTTTGCATTGTTATGGTGGAAAGTGAATTCTTGAACAATATACGTGAAAAACATAACAAGGACTTGAAAGTGTGGAAAAAAAAATTATTTCAAGTTTTTTCAAAAAAAAAAAAATAAATTATAATCTACATTCTTCGTTAAACTAGCTATTAAGGAAAATTGTATGTATCGATTTTTTCCACGCTTCGAATAATAATAAAACAAAGAAGACACGATTTATCGACGAAATAAAAGTTTTTCTTGATTTAAAAAATTCCTCGTTCATACAAGGCCTCGTATACATTTAACCACTTTTTCAGCGATTTTACGTTTGCATTAGCACAATTGTACTTTGAGTCGAACGAATGCAGCGAGCAGCCCGTATTTGGTGCAATTTTCGGTAATTGTCGCAGCGATGGACAGTCCAAGGTCTCCATGTCGATAATCTTCATCGAGGGATCGATTACTTTCGACAGCCAGATTGATTTCTCCAGTCCTTTGACGTAAATTATGCGAGCACCTTCCAAGCTCGCTCGAATCTTTTTCACAGCTGCACTGTACGATATTTCGCCTGAATTCCATTTCAGTCCATGATAATTTCGTTCTAGCCACGCGTTAATCGCCTTGTACTTTGCCGGTAGAGATGTCCACGATGTGAAGAGTCAAGGGTTCTACGTTGCGATTGACGGCGATTATTGATATTTCCTTCAGTACAAACTCATTGATGGGTCTTTTGAAGCCCTGTAGATCTACGATAATGTCCATCTCGGCAACGACTAACCCGCAGTTGTGCTTTGAATATGATTTTATAGTAATTTTTTCACGCCACCGCTTAGCGGACTATACTCGACTATACGATCATGTATGATCAAACAATATGCGGATGTTTGAGCGGGAAAATTAGCTCTTGCTTCAAATTCAAGGCGCACATCGACAGGTCCAGACTTGAGTGAATCGTTCTGTTTCGAACAATCAATGACGACGAGAGGCGCGTAATTGAGAAATTCAGTCTTTTCGAGCCATGGTTCCGCCTCTTTGCCATAATATGCGTTCTGAAAGTTTGCATAAATTTCGTAGAGCATGGCATACTGGTTTTGTCCTATATTTAGATTCAAATTTCCATACGAATAACATTGCGAATTCAAATAAAGCTCAATGTCGGCAATATTACAATGATCGAAATGGCTCGCATTCTTCTTCACACGATTTTTTCGATCTGTCTGAAAGGCGAGAATGACATAACGCGGTTTTTCAAGCTGAGTCGATGTTTTGACGGTCCACACGTGCTTTGACGTAGCCGGAAGCATTGGATATTCATACAATTCCCACGTGCGAAAACTCATCAAGATTGGCGCGTCTTTGGCAATAAACTTTAAAAGTTGTATTCGCCGTTGATCGGAAATTGTCACGTATGGTATGAGCCATTCAACTTTTTGTAACACCAGCTTATAATTTTCCGCAGGCGGTCGATTAACTGCATTATCTTCCACAGTCGTTTGAATAACTGCATCATCATCGCTCTTCGATCGCGAGAGAATGAATTCATGCTTGGCATTGACGAGAATTTTTTCATAATCTTCGGCAAAACCGAGCAGCATGCTCAGCGGTATGCATATATCGAAAAAGCCCGCGGCATCGGTTATTTGTTTCGTTTCATCCACGTCGAGCGAGCCCGTATTTTCAAGCATGGAAATTTTACCAGCGCCCAACGACGCGTAACCCTTCATCAGACTCGTGAGCCCAACATTTTTATTTCGATCGATTTCTATGGCATTGAGTTCATAACGTATCTCCTCAAACAAATGGCAAATTGCATTATTTACGAGTTTAGTGGTGGTGCATGGAGCATCATTGGGTTTACTCAATTTCCCGCATATATGAAGAGAACTTTTGCTCGGTAGTAGACAGAGATCTTGATGCTGAACGGCGATACTTATTTCATCGCTGTTGTTGAACGTCGATGAGGCGTATGGCTGGTGCGCGTGAATCTCCGAGTGTACGATAGATTCGTCAAAGATAATTGGTGTATGAATATTCACTATTGCTTCCGCCATCTTGCACAACAAATGCAGAGCACACAGAAAAAGTAATGTTTTACAGTCCTTTGCCACGAACGTGAAGGCCGAGGCTCTTCAACAGTTGCACGTTTTGAGGTGTTAGTCCTCTGAATGTAGTTCGACGACTGATTACCTTTACCCATGGTATCCTATTATTATTCACAGTTGACGTTGTTCTATTAAAGACTATACCCATCATCCGGATTTGATGTGCAATCGTATGGTTATAACCTCACCACGAAAATTGACTAAATCACCGTCTTGATCTACTATTCGAAGCTGAATACGATCTATTGTCTTGCTCGTTATTGGCAGATAAATGACGTGCGAGGGAACTTCAATGATTTTATAGCCCGGGGGTGCGAGTGGGAAAAATTCGTGAATTGTGTGGACTTTTTGCTCGTTTATACATGCACCTGCTGTGATGCTACATTCGACACGCAAGGCGTTCACTTTCAGAATGGCCACCGGAAGATCAGATTTGTGGTTTTTATTGGCTTCGAGGATGCGACGGGTGAATCCCAATAGAGATCCAATTGAATCGTCGGGTGAAAAATTTACATCGCGATTACACACAATTTCACTTCGCAGCGTATTGTTATTGGGTTTAATTGTAATGTTAATGTTCTTATTTGTCAACTCTGACTGCAAGTACGCCTAAATATATTCAATTTCGTAGCTGCCAGTGGGTATCCTTACTATCTCATCGCGAACGTAAAATTTATCATTGCCCGCGTCTATGTTGGGAATAGATCTGAAGGTTGGCAGCTCAACGAGTCCGAGAGTATAATTTTTGTATGCGTCAAGTTCAATTGGGGGAAAATATTGCGCCTCGAGGATAGAAGATGTCCCCGATATTATCAGGGTGAAACTATCAGCCATGCTGATCGCGCGATACTGATACTGATTTCATCACGAGGCACATTTATATAGGCTATAAATGTCTTTTCGATTAAGCTGTTTGCAGAGAAATTTAAGGCATAAATGTCCGCACTCTATCGTGTCGTAATTCTGATATCGTATATAATTGTAATTAACGCTACGCACACCGAGATATCTCATGAGTTCGGATGGTGGTTGAAGATCACCGAAACTGTCAAAGTATACGACTTTGCATCCGATCGTTGTGTATGCGACCCAATGTGTGCCTGGTCCACTACACTCATCGAGATTAATAATCGCCGACTTACGTTTCCACGGCCCACCCTCGGGCAAGCCATTTCGCATGAAAACTCCACGAAAATGGGGAATTTTCATGGATTTCGCGAACTTGAGAATATCGGCGTCGGTGAGTGCTTAGTGTGGTAGCGTTATTTTACGTTGTTTGATCCAATATGAAGACCAAGACCCTTCTTGTATGGTTTGAGGTGCAAACCCCCGCGCAATGCGATGGAGTCCATTGTTTTATTATGTCGCTTACTCTCGTCCAATTCACGTTTCGCGGCTTGAGCAGCATTTACAGCTTTTGCTATACTCGCTGCACCACCCGTCAATGCTCCAGCGGCGCTAAGACCGGCAAATATTGGCACGAGGAATGGCAAGAAACCGCCAATTTTCCCCGGCACCGGAAGAATCCGCGGTGTACGCAATTTTCGTTTACCCCCTATCCTCTTTACAGCAGCGCGTGCACCCTTCAAAGCTGACGTAATTATAACCTTCGGGTCACTGCTATGACTCATTGTCTTTCTCGCAGCACCGATAATGCTTTTAAGCTTACAAATCTTTTTCTTCGGCGCCCCCGCACCCATACCGAATTTTCTCTTGCCCTTCATGATAATCGCTACACCCCAAGCACTTGCTTTTTCCGCGATACTCGCGTCTTTCGCGAAAACTCGTTTCCAAGCTCTCTCGGCCAATACTCTATCAGCCTCGCTTCTCGCCTCGAGATTTCCACGATTTTTCGAATAGGCAATATCGTGCTGTTTGCAGGCTGCGTCCAGTGGATTAATTCCCGGATCACCTCGAGCGAGACGTTTTGCCAATTTTGTGCCAGGACCGCAGTACTGATAACCGGGTAAATGCAGCTCGACGGGGAGATTGTTGATGATACTGTTTACCAGACCGCTGCCACACTTTTCTTTGCCCTCTCCACGAGTATGCACGATCATGTCCATACAGGAGTAACTACTCAACTGACTAATGACATCTATAAAAAGCTTATTTATACTTATTGCCGAGTTAGTCGTGATCACGATGGTGTCCAAGCAACAGGGATTACCTATAATGAATTTTGACGCATTAACGCAGAGCGAGGAGAAGGAGGCGAAACGTCACGGTCATTTATTGCCGAATAGCATTCGCGCGGTATTCTGCGGACCGTCAAATTGTGGCAAAACTAATGCATTATTCAGTCTCATTACTCATCCAAATGGCGTGAGATTTGAAAATGTTTATGTATACTCAAAGTCGTTGAAGCAGCCAAAGTACAAGCTGCTTGAACGTTTGCTCAAGCCAGTGCCCGATATCGAATATTTTTCTTTCAACGAGCACGAACAAGTGATTACACCGAGTGATGCACGCCCCAATTCACTATTCATCTTTGACGATGTAGCGTGCGAAAAACAGGACAATATTCGAGCCTTTTTTGCCATGGGCCGTCATCAAAATGTCGATTGTTTTTATCTTTGTCAAACATACGCACGTATTCCCAAGCACCTAATACGTGACAATACGAATTTCGTTGTGCTATTCAAGCAGGATGAAATGAATCTCCGACATGTGTACAACGATCATGTGAATACTGACATGCCGTATGAGAAATTTAAAAATTTGTGCTCGGAATGTTGGCGTGCCGGCAAGTATGCATTTATCATGATTGACAAGGATAGTGAAATGAATGAGGGTCGATATAGGCGAGGTTTTGACAATTTTCTCAGCACACAGTGATAAATAATGTATCGTATGATGATGGCAGCACAGTATCATCGTTGACCCAGCACCGACAATATGAAAGTGCTCGAGGAAAAAGACGTTTTGCGTGAGATTGTGCGAGCGAGCGACGCTATACGACGAAAGCATCGTATGATAAAACTGGGCAGAGACAATGCTGAGCGCGCGATGCAAGATCTTTTCCAGCCGATAGTGCAGCCATTGGAGGAGCTGGTGAATGTACCGCGCAAAAGATCCCCCATCAAACGGGAAAATAAACGAGAAAAAACTGAAAATAGCATGAAACGTGAGGTGGAGAAGGAGGAGGAGGGAGAGAAGGAGGACGAGGAGCTGGAAGAGGACAACGATGATGAAGAAGAGGAGGAGGAGGTGGTGGAAAAGGAGGCTAAAGAAGAAGAAGAAGAAGAAGAAGAAGAGGAGGAGGAGAATGAAAATGTAGCGAATGGAGAAAATGAGCGCAGCATGAAGGAACAATCGGATGATTTCGATGAATCCTTCCGGTCGGCAGAGGGAGACGCAATGTCCAGCAATGCCGATGAATTAATCAATGAGTATCTTTCCTTGTTGCGCTCGAATAGAAAAACAAGCCTCGATGTCACGTATGGTGTGAGAAACCTCGCCAATGACAAGCTAATGATTGGCGATTCGCCGATAGATTTTTCCTCATCCTCCGGAATTCGTGTGAAGGAGAAAAATTATGCAAAAACCGTTGGATTAGTCGAGCTATTATTCAAAAAACAGCCTGTTGATTTTACAACGGATGATTTGCGAGCGTATGAAAAAATTATCACGGAGACAAATGCTCATCGGAAATATTACAAAGCCTCGGGCGCTATACGTGCGGATAATAGCACTAAATTCAAAAATTACATATCCAAGATATGTGACCGCTCCAGACACAGCGGCAAAGGTATGCCGAAATACAAGATTGCCCGAAAAAAACCGGCAAAATTTGATTATGTTTATTGGGATGATCCTAATGAGCTTGTTGATCGTCTACGTTTACTCTTATCATCGCAGGCTGCCGGAAATTTATCGCATTCCAATAAAATAATATCGATAATCGAGGAGTTGCGTGAGGCTAAAATGGAAATGGTCGTGGTCCTCCCGGCAGACCGGGTATTGGATTTAAGACTACCGCCAGCGGTGATTACGATTTAGAGGGAAAACGTCTGTGCAACGTTGCCGATCCCGAAGCGTCAAATGATGTCGCCACGTTAAATGCGTTGCATAAAAAATCATACAGCGACATTAAATTTCTGCGTAAAAAGATAAAAGAGAGTTATTCATTGCTGGTGCAAGGACTTGACGCTAGTATACAAAATATTGCGAAAACTCTCAATGCAAATGTGCAGACCGTACAAGATTTGGCGACTCCCACCACACATCTAGTCTCGCAACTTGATACTCGATTACACGCTCTGGAGAGGAAAAAATGAGTGAGGCGGAGAGAGAAGCAGTGATGGGGGAACTACATAAACCCGCTCGACGAAATTATCCACGTCGTCATGTGGATATACGCGATCTGGATGAAACCTGGCAAGCCGATTTGGTGGATATGACAGCGTACGCGAAGGAAAACTCCGGACACAAGTTCCTCCTCACCTGCATCGATATATTCTCCAAATATGCATGGGCCGTTCCGATGAAAAGCAAAAACGGCAAAGATACGATGAACGCTATGAAATCTATTCTCAGCGAGGGGCGTGTGCCAATGAAACTTCACGTTGATCGCGGCAAAGAATTCTATAATTCAGATTTTGAATCTCTCATGCGGCAATATAATATTCATATGTACTCGACATATAGCAATTTAAAGGCATCCATTAGCGAACGATTCAATCGCACATTGAAAAATAAAATGTGGATGCAATTCAGTTTACGCGGCAAGTATAAATGGATCGATATTCTCGATAGTTTGCTCGCTGACTATAATAATTCCACGCATCACACTATTCGCATGAAACCGAAAAATGTTAATGCCGGCAATGAAATGCAACCACTTCAGTGTGTATTCAAAAAGAATCGTGAACCATTGAGAAGGAAAAAATTCAAAATTGGCGACAAAGTGCGAATAAGCAAGTTTAAAAATGTTTTTGCGAAGGGTTATACCCCAAATTGGACGACGGAAATATTTACCATTAGCCGAGTGAACAAGACCAATCCCACGACGTATAATATTGAACGTTATCAGAACGAGCCCATCGCCGGTGGATTTTACGAACAAGAATTATTGAAAGTTAAATATCCTGATATTTATTTGATTGAAAAAGTTCTACGAAAGCGCGGTGACGACATTTTTGTAAAATGGTTGGGATTCAATGATACCCACAATAGATGGATCAATAAAGCTGATTTGTGAAGTTAAGACTTTGGATTTATTTATTTTTTTTCCAAGGAACGCTTTTTTCGCGTGAGGAAGGATTTCGAAATGATTATTATCGATGATTTTGTATTTATATTTCATTTTTTATTGAAAAATTACGAGGTAAATATATTTATAAACGTATCTTCTCAATTCTTTGTCTGATAAAAAAAGGCACATCGTTGAGAAATCAAATAGGTCAACACATTTCTTTTTCCGAATTCGTAGATTTATAAATATTTTTCAAAATACGTCGCATCAAATATAATTGTTAATACATATTATCTTATTTTTACCTAATTCTTAAACATTATATTTACAATTTTGTTTAAACCCTTTTAAAATGTTTTTTCGAGTTTTTTTTTCTTTTTCCCGAATTCGTAGATTTTCATATATTTTTCCAGAATCTGACGCATAAAAAATAATTGTTAAACATTATTACCATAACACTTCTTTTTTAAAACCATTTTCATTGTTTTCAAGTTTTTTTTTCCACATCATTCATCCATACGTTCGATAACGTCATAACCCCATGGTAGGGTATCGGGAGAATTTCTAATCAAAATTCTTTTATTGTCATCCCAGCTGAAAGGTAATTTGGTCTGCGCAATAGTTTCGACGACATGTATCCGACTACGAATTGAGTGTTGAGTTTTTTTTACATTTGCATGGTGGAATAGACACTCTTTATAGTCGTTGAATGTTATCGATCTTAACGTTGCCGCCCGAATACCCTTAGCTTTTTTCTTTTCCATTTCTTTTTCATCATCTGGGACTCTGAAGGCATATAGTTTGGCTCGCAAACCCACGAATTCCTCCATTATTTTCCCCTTATTTTCATCCTTCATCAGACCCAATCTTTTTTTATTAGCTGGTGGTATGCCATACGGATTGTTTGGCGCATAATCGGATGTATCAAATTTGTGCAAATCCTTCTTCATGTCACTGTATATATCGGGAGTTGTGATACGATAAATGAGACTGTCTGTATCAGTGTAAAGTAGTTTGACTTGATTGAAATTTTTCTTTTTTATGTAATTATAATGGAAGTCGTAAATGAGGATTTTCGACATGTCGAGAATTGAAAATCCGAGGTATATGGGTTTCTCAAATTTTACTTTAACTCGATTCAATTCAATGATGACCATGTCATGATCAAAAATCGTGCAGCTGTGAAATGTCGCCCTTGCAATTAAAGCCCTTGCACCATAAGGTCCACCCCATTTTGTCACAAGCTTAACATGTCGATATCGCTTAACATTTTCCATTGTCTTACCGAAAACTGCATTGTTCATGAGTTTGAAAAAGTTTTTCCCAAATTCATTTTTCGCGTTTTTACGCAGTTCGGTGTTTATGTCAATAAACTTTTTGAGCCATGCTTTTTGCCGGAATTTTAAAGTTCGATGAATTTTCGTTATACGAAGACCGAGGGTTAGAGCTTGTTTTAAATTTTGAAAATGTATGATATATCTCTGTTTTGGTAATAAAGTCGTCATAAGTTTTGGCTGTTTGAATCCCAGAGGTGTGTAATGTTCGGGACATAATGGAAGATCTTTGTGCTGATTGTGAATGTATCAGGGATAATCCAAGTCAACCTCAAATATATATCCGATTTCATTATCATCATCGGGAAGTGATTGAATCGTATCAGCATGAAAATTCTCGACCCACTCGAAAGAGCTATAGGGCAGTGGATTACTCATTGCCGCACCGCATAAGTTATTTACATCAAAATACATCAAGTAGCTCTCATCTTCGTCTTGATTGAAGTCGGAATTCATGTACCGATTATTGGCCTTCGCGTATCGATTTGAGCATTGAGCCACACCACCCCGAATACCCCGCTCGATAAATAATAGCATATCAATGTCGATGAAGAGTTGAAGTTCAATACTAGTGCACTTGAGCATAGCATCGAATGCATGACCTGGCGCTGTGTAATAGTGCAGTGGATCGAGATTGTATGCCGTCAAGCAGCTGGATCGAAAGTTTTCAAAAATATCGGCAAGAAGCAATATATCAGTCTTGAGGTACAAGTCCGAATATTCACCCAAGGTTTTTATTTTGAATGTTGTCCAAACGTCGCGTGCATGTGCATAATCCTCGGCCGTAATGTCCTCGTTGTAGAGTTTTGAGTGGAATTTATCTTTACTCGGTAATTCAGTCTCGTCGAGTCTCGTCCAATCATCGAGATAATCATAGGGGAAAACCCCCTTTCTCGCCAATAATTCCCGTTCCACTGGACTATTACAATACTTATCTGTAATTAATTTGCAATCATTTGTGAGGTAAGAGGCCAATTTTTCCAGACTACTCGGCATGAAATGGTATGAATCAATGAATCGATAGTGTACACATGTACCTTTGACGACTTTTGTAAAGGAGATTTATTTTTCTTTATTCACGGGCAAGAGGTCTACCCTTCCCTCGAACGCCGTAGCCAATGCTCGAATCAAAGAATGCGAATCATAACCCGAGAGATTATGAAAGACGATGGGAACTACGTGAGATTTTGTGTAATTTAAATTACAATCTTGATGAGCTGCACCGCGAAATTTTCCCGAAAAATGACAATGGTCATGAACTTTCACACATCCAGCAACAAAGGGTTTTTCACATATGTGACAAATTTTTGCTGAATCGTATTCACGACGATTCTCGGCGTTCAATTGCTCCATTGGTACTACAGTTTTTATTCGCGCATCGAGGGTGCTTGAGAATTTGACCAATTCTTGCATAAACGAGTTTATGCTATCTTTACCGCGATAACTCTTATTTTCGGTCATTGAATCATCAAACGAACAATTTAAATAATAACCGATACTATGAGGTGTGTGTTTTTGATAACTCACAGTGTTTTTGATAACTTGTGGTGAAGCAATGGGCTCAAGGAGACATTCCAGATCAGCGTAAATGGCAAATGGGACCCTCTTTTATAACGAAAATTCATGAATTTTAAAATTGCCTGTTCTGGCTTAGGCAATATGACTCGACATTTTTTATTTATATTTACGCAGTCAATGCGATGTTTGTTGAGAATAAATTCCGTTTTAAAGTGACACAGACACCTGTCACATATCCACGTACGATGGTCATCTTTTGATATTTGAGCGCTGACCAGACGAGAGAGATTTCGTATCCAAGCAAAGTGATGTACCGGTGAACGCAGTTGAAATTTATCATCGCCAACGTCGTCGTCGTCGTCGTCGTCGTCGTCGTCGTCGTCGTCGTCGTCGTCGTCGTCGTCGTCGTCGTCGTCGTCGTCGTCGTCGTCGTCGTCGTCGTCGTCGTCGTCGTCGTCGTCGTCGTCGTCGTCGTCGTCGTCGTCGTCGTCGTCGTCGTCGTCGTCGTCGTCGTCGTCGTCGTCGTCGTCGTCGTCGTCGTCGTCGTCGTCGTCGTCGTCGTCGTCGTCGTCGTCGTCGTCGTCGTCGTCGTCGTCGTCGTCGTCGTCGTCGTCGTCGTCGTCGTCGTCGTCGTCGTCGTCGTCGTCGTCGTCGTCGTCGTCGTCGTCGTCGTCGTCGTCGTCGTCGTCGTCGTCGTCGTCGTCGTCGTCGTCGTCGTCGTCGTCGTCGTCGTCGTCGTCGTCGTCGTCGTCGTCGTCGTCGTCGTCGTCGTCGTCGTCGTCGTCGTCGTCGTCGTCGTCGTCGTCGTCGTCGTCGTCGTCGTCGTCGTCGTCGTCGTCGTCGTCGTCGTCGTCGTCGTCGTCGTCGTCGTCGTCGTCGTCGTCGTCGTCGTCGTCGTCGTCGTCGTCGTCGTCGTCGTCGTCGTCGTCGTCGTCGTCGTCGTCGTCGTCGTCGTCGTCGTCGTCGTCGTCGTCGTCGTCGTCGTCGTCGTCGTCGTCGTCGTCGTCGTCGTCGTCGTCGTCGTCGTCGTCGTCGTCGTCGTCGTCGTCGTCGTCGTCGTCGTCGTCGTCGTCGTCGTCGTCGTCGTCGTCGTCGTCGTCGTCGTCGTCGTCGTCGTCGTCGTCGTCGTCGTCGTCGTCGTCGTCGTCGTCGTCGTCGTCGTCGTCGTCGTCGTCGTCGTCGTCGTCGTCGTCGTCGTCGTCGTCGTCGTCGTCGTCGTCGTCGTCGTCGTCGTCGTCGTCGTCGTCGTCGTCGTCGTCGTCGTCGTCGTCGTCGTCGTCGTCGTCGTCGTCGTCGTCGTCGTCGTCGTCGTCGTCGTCGTCGTCGTCGTCGTCGTCGTCGTCGTCGTCGTCGTCGTCGTCGTCGTCGTCGTCGTCGTCGTCGTCGTCGTCGTCGTCGTCGTCGTCGTCGTCGTCGTCGTCGTCGTCGTCGTCGTCGTCGTCGTCGTCGTCGTCGTCGTCGTCGTCGTCGTCGTCGTCGTCGTCGTCGTCGTCGTCGTCGTCGTCGTCGTCGTCGTCGTCGTCGTCGTCGTCGTCGTCGTCGTCGTCGTCGTCGTCGTCGTCGTCGTCGTCGTCGTCGTCGTCGTCGTCGTCGTCGTCGTCGTCGTCGTCGTCGTCGTCGTCGTCGTCGTCGTCGTCGTCGTCGTCGTCGTCGTCGTCGTCGTCGTCGTCGTCGTCGTCGTCGTCGTCGTCGTCGTCGTCGTCGTCGTCGTCGTCGTCGTCGTCGTCGTCGTCGTCGTCGTCGTCGTCGTCGTCGTCGTCGTCGTCGTCGTCGTCGTCGTCGTCGTCGTCGTCGTCGTCGTCGTCGTCGTCGTCGTCGTCGTCGTCGTCGTCGTCGTCGTCGTCGTCGTCGTCGTCGTCGTCGTCGTCGTCGTCGTCGTCGTCGTCGTCGTCGTCGTCGTCGTCGTCGTCGTCGTCGTCGTCGTCGTCGTCGTCGTCGTCGTCGTCGTCGTCGTCGTCGTCGTCGTCGTCGTCGTCGTCGTCGTCGTCGTCGTCGTCGTCGTCGTCGTCGTCGTCGTCGTCGTCGTCGTCGTCGTCGTCGTCGTCGTCGTCGTCGTCGTCGTCGTCGTCGTCGTCGTCGTCGTCGTCGTCGTCGTCGTCGTCGTCGTCGTCGTCGTCGTCGTCGTCGTCGTCGTCGTCGTCGTCGTCGTCGTCGTCGTCGTCGTCGTCGTCGTCGTCGTCGTCGTCGTCGTCGTCGTCGTCGTCGTCGTCGTCGTCGTCGTCGTCGTCGTCGTCGTCGTCGTCGTCGTCGTCGTCGTCGTCGTCGTCGTCGTCGTCGTCGTCGTCGTCGTCGTCGTCGTCGTCGTCGTCGTCGTCGTCGTCGTCGTCGTCGTCGTCGTCGTCGTCGTCGTCGTCGTCGTCGTCGTCGTCGTCGTCGTCGTCGTCGTCGTCGTCGTCGTCGTCGTCGTCGTCGTCGTCGTCGTCGTCGTCGTCGTCGTCGTCGTCGTCGTCGTCGTCGTCGTCGTCGTCGTCGTCGTCGTCGTCGTCGTCGTCGTCGTCGTCGTCGTCGTCGTCGTCGTCGTCGTCGTCGTCGTCGTCGTCGTCGTCGTCGTCGTCGTCGTCGTCGTCGTCGTCGTCGTCGTCGTCGTCGTCGTCGTCGTCGTCGTCGTCGTCGTCGTCGTCGTCGTCGTCGTCGTCGTCGTCGTCGTCGTCGTCGTCGTCGTCGTCGTCGTCGTCGTCGTCGTCGTCGTCGTCGTCGTCGTCGTCGTCGTCGTCGTCGTCGTCGTCGTCGTCGTCGTCGTCGTCGTCGTCGTCGTCGTCGTCGTCGTCGTCGTCGTCGTCGTCGTCGTCGTCGTCGTCGTCGTCGTCGTCGTCGTCGTCGTCGTCGTCGTCGTCGTCGTCGTCGTCGTCGTCGTCGTCGTCGTCGTCGTCGTCGTCGTCGTCGTCGTCGTCGTCGTCGTCGTCGTCGTCGTCGTCGTCGTCGTCGTCGTCGTCGTCGTCGTCGTCGTCGTCGTCGTCGTCGTCGTCGTCGTCGTCGTCGTCGTCGTCGTCGTCGTCGTCGTCGTCGTCGTCGTCGTCGTCGTCGTCGTCGTCGTCGTCGTCGTCGTCGTCGTCGTCGTCGTCGTCGTCGTCGTCGTCGTCGTCGTCGTCGTCGTCGTCGTCGTCGTCGTCGTCGTCGTCGTCGTCGTCGTCGTCGTCGTCGTCGTCGTCGTCGTCGTCGTCGTCGTCGTCGTCGTCGTCGTCGTCGTCGTCGTCGTCGTCGTCGTCGTCGTCGTCGTCGTCGTCGTCGTCGTCGTCGTCGTCGTCGTCGTCGTCGTCGTCGTCGTCGTCGTCGTCGTCGTCGTCGTCGTCGTCGTCGTCGTCGTCGTCGTCGTCGTCGTCGTCGTCGTCGTCGTCGTCGTCGTCGTCGTCGTCGTCGTCGTCGTCGTCGTCGTCGTCGTCGTCGTCGTCGTCGTCGTCGTCGTCGTCGTCGTCGTCGTCGTCGTCGTCGTCGTCGTCGTCGTCGTCGTCGTCGTCGTCGTCGTCGTCGTCGTCGTCGTCGTCGTCGTCGTCGTCGTCGTCGTCGTCGTCGTCGTCGTCGTCGTCGTCGTCGTCGTCGTCGTCGTCGTCGTCGTCGTCGTCGTCGTCGTCGTCGTCGTCGTCGTCGTCGTCGTCGTCGTCGTCGTCGTCGTCGTCGTCGTCGTCGTCGTCGTCGTCGTCGTCGTCGTCGTCGTCGTCGTCGTCGTCGTCGTCGTCGTCGTCGTCGTCGTCGTCGTCGTCGTCGTCGTCGTCGTCGTCGTCGTCGTCGTCGTCGTCGTCGTCGTCGTCGTCGTCGTCGTCGTCGTCGTCGTCGTCGTCGTCGTCGTCGTCGTCGTCGTCGTCGTCGTCGTCGTCGTCGTCGTCGTCGTCGTCGTCGTCGTCGTCGTCGTCGTCGTCGTCGTCGTCGTCGTCGTCGTCGTCGTCGTCGTCGTCGTCGTCGTCGTCGTCGTCGTCGTCGTCGTCGTCGTCGTCGTCGTCGTCGTCGTCGTCGTCGTCGTCGTCGTCGTCGTCGTCGTCGTCGTCGTCGTCGTCGTCGTCGTCGTCGTCGTCGTCGTCGTCGTCGTCGTCGTCGTCGTCGTCGTCGTCGTCGTCGTCGTCGTCGTCGTCGTCGTCGTCGTCGTCGTCGTCGTCGTCGTCGTCGTCGTCGTCGTCGTCGTCGTCGTCGTCGTCGTCGTCGTCGTCGTCGTCGTCGTCGTCGTCGTCGTCGTCGTCGTCGTCGTCGTCGTCGTCGTCGTCGTCGTCGTCGTCGTCGTCGTCGTCGTCGTCGTCGTCGTCGTCGTCGTCGTCGTCGTCGTCGTCGTCGTCGTCGTCGTCGTCGTCGTCGTCGTCGTCGTCGTCGTCGTCGTCGTCGTCGTCGTCGTCGTCGTCGTCGTCGTCGTCGTCGTCGTCGTCGTCGTCGTCGTCGTCGTCGTCGTCGTCGTCGTCGTCGTCGTCGTCGTCGTCGTCGTCGTCGTCGTCGTCGTCGTCGTCGTCGTCGTCGTCGTCGTCGTCGTCGTCGTCGTCGTCGTCGTCGTCGTCGTCGTCGTCGTCGTCGTCGTCGTCGTCGTCGTCGTCGTCGTCGTCGTCGTCGTCGTCGTCGTCGTCGTCGTCGTCGTCGTCGTCGTCGTCGTCGTCGTCGTCGTCGTCGTCGTCGTCGTCGTCGTCGTCGTCGTCGTCGTCGTCGTCGTCGTCGTCGTCGTCGTCGTCGTCGTCGTCGTCGTCGTCGTCGTCGTCGTCGTCGTCGTCGTCGTCGTCGTCGTCGTCGTCGTCGTCGTCGTCGTCGTCGTCGTCGTCGTCGTCGTCGTCGTCGTCGTCGTCGTCGTCGTCGTCGTCGTCGTCGTCGTCGTCGTCGTCGTCGTCGTCGTCGTCGTCGTCGTCGTCGTCGTCGTCGTCGTCGTCGTCGTCGTCGTCGTCGTCGTCGTCGTCGTCGTCGTCGTCGTCGTCGTCGTCGTCGTCGTCGTCGTCGTCGTCGTCGTCGTCGTCGTCGTCGTCGTCGTCGTCGTCGTCGTCGTCGTCGTCGTCGTCGTCGTCGTCGTCGTCGTCGTCGTCGTCGTCGTCGTCGTCGTCGTCGTCGTCGTCGTCGTCGTCGTCGTCGTCGTCGTCGTCGTCGTCGTCGTCGTCGTCGTCGTCGTCGTCGTCGTCGTCGTCGTCGTCGTCGTCGTCGTCGTCGTCGTCGTCGTCGTCGTCGTCGTCGTCGTCGTCGTCGTCGTCGTCGTCGTCGTCGTCGTCGTCGTCGTCGTCGTCGTCGTCGTCGTCGTCGTCGTCGTCGTCGTCGTCGTCGTCGTCGTCGTCGTCGTCGTCGTCGTCGTCGTCGTCGTCGTCGTCGTCGTCGTCGTCGTCGTCGTCGTCGTCGTCGTCGTCGTCGTCGTCGTCGTCGTCGTCGTCGTCGTCGTCGTCGTCGTCGTCGTCGTCGTCGTCGTCGTCGTCGTCGTCGTCGTCGTCGTCGTCGTCGTCGTCGTCGTCGTCGTCGTCGTCGTCGTCGTCGTCGTCGTCGTCGTCGTCGTCGTCGTCGTCGTCGTCGTCGTCGTCGTCGTCGTCGTCGTCGTCGTCGTCGTCGTCGTCGTCGTCGTCGTCGTCGTCGTCGTCGTCGTCGTCGTCGTCGTCGTCGTCGTCGTCGTCGTCGTCGTCGTCGTCGTCGTCGTCGTCGTCGTCGTCGTCGTCGTCGTCGTCGTCGTCGTCGTCGTCGTCGTCGTCGTCGTCGTCGTCGTCGTCGTCGTCGTCGTCGTCGTCGTCGTCGTCGTCGTCGTCGTCGTCGTCGTCGTCGTCGTCGTCGTCGTCGTCGTCGTCGTCGTCGTCGTCGTCGTCGTCGTCGTCGTCGTCGTCGTCGTCGTCGTCGTCGTCGTCGTCGTCGTCGTCGTCGTCGTCGTCGTCGTCGTCGTCGTCGTCGTCGTCGTCGTCGTCGTCGTCGTCGTCGTCGTCGTCGTCGTCGTCGTCGTCGTCGTCGTCGTCGTCGTCGTCGTCGTCGTCGTCGTCGTCGTCGTCGTCGTCGTCGTCGTCGTCGTCGTCGTCGTCGTCGTCGTCGTCGTCGTCGTCGTCGTCGTCGTCGTCGTCGTCGTCGTCGTCGTCGTCGTCGTCGTCGTCGTCGTCGTCGTCGTCGTCGTCGTCGTCGTCGTCGTCGTCGTCGTCGTCGTCGTCGTCGTCGTCGTCGTCGTCGTCGTCGTCGTCGTCGTCGTCGTCGTCGTCGTCGTCGTCGTCGTCGTCGTCGTCGTCGTCGTCGTCGTCGTCGTCGTCGTCGTCGTCGTCGTCGTCGTCGTCGTCGTCGTCGTCGTCGTCGTCGTCGTCGTCGTCGTCGTCGTCGTCGTCGTCGTCGTCGTCGTCGTCGTCGTCGTCGTCGTCGTCGTCGTCGTCGTCGTCGTCGTCGTCGTCGTCGTCGTCGTCGTCGTCGTCGTCGTCGTCGTCGTCGTCGTCGTCGTCGTCGTCGTCGTCGTCGTCGTCGTCGTCGTCGTCGTCGTCGTCGTCGTCGTCGTCGTCGTCGTCGTCGTCGTCGTCGTCGTCGTCGTCGTCGTCGTCGTCGTCGTCGTCGTCGTCGTCGTCGTCGTCGTCGTCGTCGTCGTCGTCGTCGTCGTCGTCGTCGTCGTCGTCGTCGTCGTCGTCGTCGTCGTCGTCGTCGTCGTCGTCGTCGTCGTCGTCGTCGTCGTCGTCGTCGTCGTCGTCGTCGTCGTCGTCGTCGTCGTCGTCGTCCTCACATTCCACAACTAGCAAATGAATTGTCGGTATTTGCGATTCGTTTGCACTTCTTCTACGCCATAGATGTTGATGGCTAGATGATTCAACTCCTCAAATTTTTTCACATTTCCAATGCTCATGGGGTAATCGAATCCCTCCCAATTTAGCACTTCACGGAAATGCGAATAAGAACTTGGTCGTTCCTTATGTCTTGGAGGTAGTGGCACAAAATCTTCAACTTGCGTAGGCAAGATGGTTTTTACGTGGTCGTCGAGCCACTCCACGATATTCGTCGTTGGTAATATCACCGCGTTCGCAGTCTGAAACGCTTTTTCCTCTTCGATAATGTCGGCACTTTTCACAATGCGAAACGTGCAAATTAGCGTCACATTAACTTTCAAATTGCTATTAATTTGCAATGACTCAGTTAGCCGCTCGACGATTAGTTTTGCGGAATCATCCAAGAAATGTCCAAGATCTTTGTGTGCTATATTAACCACCAGGCCTGTGGTTATCCTGGATTTAAATGCCGAGTCCATTTCCACCCATTTCACTTTAGGCACTGATACTCCCAAACCACTCTTTTCAATTATTCCGCGACTGATATTAAGGCGGCAATTGTTGATTGAATGCGCAATTTCGCACCAACATTCAGATCAGACGCTCGCAAATTTTTACGCAATAAAGCCACATTACGATCACTGAACGCGATAAACCTACGCACTTTGACGTTTGAAGGAGGTTTATCTTTGTGAGCAGAATATGCCTTTTTCATAGTCGCCAAAATTCTTTTACACTTTTCCGCGTCCATTTTGTTATTGTAACGTTGAAGTCGAAAAAAATGTATGAATGAAAAAACAGAAAAGTCAACGGAATGCGTGATCAACTCGGAATGAAAAAAATCGAGAACGTCAATAGACCCCAACCTCTCGCCCTCACAATCTCATAGTTCAAAACATAGGGATGCATAAGATCCAGAGCGCAAATGAAAGAGAGAGAGAGAGAGAGAGAGACGGAGTGAAAGAGAGTGAGGGTGAGACGGACCATACACTTAATACTTGAGGAGTAAATTCCGTCACTCCACAAAAATATATATTTTGAAAATTGTGAACCGATGATCGTCTATGCAGCTATGTGTTGATAATATCCGCATGCGTCGCGACGAAAAAAGTTGGACCTTGTTTGTATACATTTGTATACATCATAAATTTGACACTCGACACTCTGCGCGTGAGAGCGCGAGCGAGCGAGAGAGAGAGAGAGAGAGAGCGTGCGAAAGAGAGAGAGAGAGAGAGAGAGAGAGAGAGCGAGCGAGAGAGAGAGAGAGCGCGCGTGCGAGAGAGCGCGTGCGAGAGAGAGAGACAGAGAGAGAAAGAGCGCGTGCGGGTCAACGCCATCGATGACGCCGTCATCTAACGCTTTCTTAAAAAAATCATGGGCATCTAATCGAAAATCCCAAGACACCCCCCCCCCCGCATACACGCACATGCATGCACATACACGCAACACATGCTAACGAAAAAAATCCCCCCCCCTCCTATTGCCCACCACCCACCTGCCACCCGCCACCCACCTTCCACCCACCTGCCACCCACCACCCACCGCCCGCCACCCATCCGCAAGCCGCCCATGACTCACGACGCGGTTTGTGTCTCGGCTAAGTGGTTCGAGTCTCGGCTAAGTGGTTCGAGTCTCGGCTAAGTGGCTCGAGTCTCGCTTGAAAAAGGTCGGTAAATGTCGGGGTAGGGATCTTGGGACAGAACCGGCCTACTATCACTACTTATCTCGTATTTGAGTTGAAGTATGTCCTCAAGCTTTGCTCCTCCTGTCGGCAGATCGTCCATGAAAAAATCTCGCTGAATGATGACACTTACATCCGGGTATTGTTCCTCGTTTTCAATACCGAGCTGTTTCAAGCAACGTGTTGCAAGAAAGTGTGCTGAGGCGGTTCCATAGGTGAGCGTATTTAACTGATACTCGTTCACCGGCTCTGTCGCCTTTGTTCTCCAGAGGATGAGTTGAAGATGGCGATCAGTTTCCGCTACTTGAATCTGGCGGTACAGTTTTTCGATGTCCGCAGTTATCACGTATCTGTGCTGCCGAAATCGGACGATAATTTCGAGCAGCTCTTGTTGAATAATTGGTCCGACTCGCAACACATCATTCAGCGACTTACTCGACGATGTTTTGCAGGATGCATCAAACACGACTCTAACCTTCATGGTCGTGCTCAACTCCTTGATCATAGCATGATGCGGTAGGTAATTTCTTGGCTCATCCCTGATGGCCTCGATTTTCTCCATGTGCTGCAAGTCTTCGTATTCGTTGAGAAACTTGACGTATTGTTCGTTCAAGTTCAGTGATTTGAAGAATCTTCGTTCCATTGCTTTCAATCGTTGAAAGGCTATATCTCGAGATTCACCGAGACACGCAAAATCATCCTCCACTGGTAATTCAACCACAAATCTTCCGCTCAAATCTCGTTTGTGCGTTGCTACGAAGTGGGATTCGCAGTCTGATTCTTCTCTTGAGAACGGACGTGGATCGTGACATTCCACGATGCGCAAAAATCTTTCAAGCATGTCGTGTTCGATCGATAATCCGCAGAACGGTGTTTCGCGTTTAACCTTGGAATTTTCAAGCTATGGGCCTCTAATAATCCACCCGAATTTCGTGTTTTGTAGGATCGGTTGATTTTTGCCTAGGATCCTTTCTGAGCATAGCAGCTTATAGTAAAGACCAGCTCCTAATAAAATGTCGATTTCTTGAGGTTGGTGATACGAAGAATCAGCAAAAATGATGTCATCAGGAACCAGGATCAAACTCACGTCGACAGTTTGGAGAGGAATACGCTGTGTGATTATTTCGAGAATCGAGAATGAAAGCTTAATATAAAGCCTGGTGTATACGGTGCAAGTTGTCGTGCTGGTTTCTCTGCTGGATTTCACGGATTGGTTAGCTCTTAGCCCCCACCAAACTTTACACCAATCAGCGAAATCCAGCAGAGAAACCAGCACGAAAACTTGCACCATGTACACCGGGCTTTAAAATCATTAATTCGCAACTTGATCATAGCGATCGCCGAATTATTTACCACTGTTTGTGCCTGTCCAAGAACCCCCACTGACTGGTGAAATTTATGCGTTTTTAGTTTCATGCGCTCGCAAAATCTCTGACTCATGAAATTTAATTATGAACCTGAATCGAGAAACTCTCGCTTGATGTTTCGCGCCCGCGTTATCGATAACATAATAGTCCAGTCAGAATATACATGAGTTCCATTCAAAGAGGCAACCCACTCACCAATTTTTTGTAGGTAATTTGGACCTCAAGGAATATACCCTTAAAAATGTAGAAACACGAGAGTTGCATTTTTGCTGTTAAAAGTTATTAAAAATTTAAAAGTCAGTTTTTTCACGTTAACATGTTTGGAACGCGATTTATCGAAAAAAGTTTCCTACAAAAGTTGTGCGCCGTAATAAGTTCTACAAAAAAAGTTCTATATGAAAGTCACGTACGATTGTTAGTTTAGCGGTAAATGACAGTTAAACGAAAAATTTTTTTTTTATTCAATCATATGTACTTGGGTTATTTATGAACGTACTGTTCGAAAACTCATTTATCACCTGGACGAAACTATACTGACACCGGTTTGCGTAAATCCGGCGTTTTGATTTAGCACCAGTACCACAAGACCCACAGGGTGCAAAAAAATTAGGATGGTTGTTTTCAGGACTTACATTCAGGATTTAACCAGAAGAAATAATTAAATTTAAAAAAAACCATGTTTTTCGAGGATAAGAAATCTTAGCTTATAAACAAATAGCAATTACGCCTTAAGTATTCGAGTTATTTGAAATATTCTTTGAGATCCTCATAGGTTTTAGTGAAACGCGTAATTAAAAAAAAAATTCCATATGTTTATTACCAACCAAGATACAATCACTTTTACGTTTGCTTAATTTATTACTACTGTAATCAACATTTTTCCAAAATTCAAGTTCGTGAGCATTCTTAATAGTGTTAGGCATAACATTCAATATCATACAAACCGTTCCGAGCTGTAATCTCGTGGCAGATAATGTTTGCAGTCGATCGCGCGCGCGCGGCATAGCGGTCGCCAGCGTCGGTGCAGTCGGGCGGCGTGGTGGGGGCACTGCGTCTCACTCCGCGGCCGCCCTTGCCCGGCTTGTTTAACAAATACTGTAACTCCCTTAAAAATGTCGTAATTTTTTTTTTTAATCCAACGTATTTTTTTCTCACGAATTCAAAAATGTCGGAAAAAATCAATATTATCGAACCCTCGCGCAGCTTAGTTAACTATTTCCATATATGCTGTATAAATCGTCGTAATTTTTTTTTTCTTTAATTTCACGTACTTTTTTCTGGATTTCATAAATGCACGGGACAATCGAAATTTTGAAACAGTTATTGGAGTAAGTATTGAAAAATTTCGATTGTCACGTCTATTTATGAAATCCAAAAAAAAAAAATACGTGAAATTGAAGAAAAAAAAAATTTACGACGATTTATACGGAATATATGGAAATAGTTAACTAAGCCGCGCGGGGGTTCGATAATATTGATTTTTTCCGACATTTTTGAATTCGTGAGAAAAAAATACGTTGGATAAAAAAAAATTACGACAATTTTTGAGGGAGTTACAGTATTTGTTAACCAAGCCGGGCAAGCGCGACCGCGGGGCGAGACGTAGTGCCCCCACCACACCGCTGACTGCACCGACGCTGGTGACCGCTGTGCCGCGCGCGTGCGCAATCGACTGCAAACATTATCTGCAACGAGATTAAAGCTCGGAACGGTTTGTATGATGTTGAATGTTATGCCTAAGTACGTTGTTGTGGAAACGGCGTCGATTCGAAGCCGATTCCACAACAGCGTACTATTCATCAACACGGCCACACACATCTTAGACTGTTATGCCTAAGAATGCTTACGAACTTGAATTTTGGAAAAATGTTGATTACAGTAGTAATAAATTAAATAAACGTCGAAGTGATTATATCTCGGTTTGTAATAAACATATGGAAATGTTTTTTTTTTTATTACGCGTCTCAGTAAACCCTATGAGGATCTTAAAGAATATTTCAAATAACTCGAATATTTAAGGCGTAATTGCTATTTGTTTATAAGCTAAGATTTCATATCCACGAAAAACATGGTTTTTTTAATTTAATGATTTCTTCTGGTTAAATCCTGAATGTACGTCTTGAAAACAACCATCCTAATTTGTTTGCATCCTCTGGGCCTTGTGGTAGTGGTGTTAAATCAAAACGCCGAATTTACGCAAACCGGTTGTTATTGCTAAAGTATATAACATAGCTGGGTTTAACTTACAGATGTCTCGAGTATAATTTCTTCTAGGTGATAAATGAGTTTTCGAACAGTACGTTCATAAACAACCCAAGTACATATGATTGAATTTTTAAAAAATGTTGTTTAACTGTCATTTACCGCTAAACTAACAATCGTACATGACTTTCATATAGGACTTTTTTTTGTAGAACTCATTACGACGCACAACTTTTGTAGAAAACTTTTTTCGATAAATCGCGTTCCAAACATAATAACATGAAAAAACTGAGTTTTTAATTTTTAATAACTTTTAACAGCCAAAATGCAACTCTCACGTTTCTACATTTTTAAGGCTATATTCCTTGAGGTACAAACTACTTACGAAAAAATAAGCGAGTGGGTTGCCTCTTTGAATAGAAGTCGGTCGAATTTATGTATATTCTGAGTGGACTATAAATCAAGGCCGTCGCCAACAATACTTGAGACGGATACTGCGCTACGCATGCTCCCACGGTGTGTACCATTTGACTGTCAATCTTCGATGCAGACAATGTCAAGGCTGAACCGGCTGTTGCCTCAGTCGACGACTGGTCTCATTTGTTATCTGACGGAACATCATTTGGCTGAGACTCGCGATGCAATAATGAATTATGTCGTTTGTTGCAATGCTTACAGTTGCGCGACTTGCAATTACCGTCGAATCTCGCTAACTCGAACCTCCATAACTCGAAAACCTTGATAAGTCTGAGACTCAGTCTGTTCCCTTGCGAAAACCTCTGTAATTCGAAGAAAAAACAGAGAATGAGTCGAAGATTTTCGAACGTATCAAGGACCATTATTTCGCCTCTGTAACTCGAATTTAACGATACCCGACCTCTACAAGTTGAAGGTACCTATATAACTCGAAGTTCCAATACCCTGACCTCTACAACTCGAAGAGCTTTATGCAATGACGTAATACGATACGCATTCTGTCCGCATTTTTTAGTTCCTGTCTTACTCTGTACGTGACGCTAGTTATCTCTTAAATACGCTTTACGGCGTGCAGAAGACTAATAGCGCAACGAGTGACGAAATTTGGCGTAAAAAAAGACGGACTTCAAACGAAGCACGAACTTTTATAAAAAAATCTATTAACATTGATAATAACGTATTCGTAGCTCTATTCGCAGTTGAAAATGCAATTCACAACTCTCTTCGCAGTCAAAAATGCAATTGACTGCCAGCATAAGTTAAAACAGAGCAAAATAACAGATTTTTTCAAAAACCCTGTAAATGATAGTGAATGTACTAAAATATGTTACATTTTGTATAACATGTATGTACGCCCCAAAATAAAGAATATTTCCACTATATTTGGCGAATTTTTACGAGCCTCTATAAGTGGAATAATGTTTTGGTCACCCTCTATAACTCGAAAACTTCGATAAGTCGAAACCTCTCTTACTCGAAGAATCATCTAGCTCTGTCCCTGAGATTCGAGTTACCGAGGTTCGACTGTACGAGCAATGTGATTTGGACTGAGACAGTTTAAACACAAATTACGTATCTTGATTTCTGTGATTGGCGAGGGGACGGATGGACTGTGCAATACTTCACGAGCGTAAATTTTATGCTGCTCGTTACACATCGGACAACTCGATTTTTCTCCGTCGATTGCTATTGCGAAAAAAACACGTTCAGGTTCTTGTATGCCCCGCTGACTTGTTTCGTCTCTGCTTGTTTATTTTGAATCGGTTTATTTGTTTGAGCGATTGGTTTGTTCGTTTGCACGGTCTCTGAAATATGGGAACGAGTTGAGAGAAATTCTGCGAGATCCTCACCTTTGGATAAATTCTGCGAAACTGTTTTTGCTTCCCATTCCCTTTTACTCGCGGCATCAATCCCAATGCTCAACTGGTTCGTAAAGATTTTTTAAAGCTCGCAAATGTTTATTGAGACTGTCAGCTAATCTGCGTAAAGCCGACGCAGATTCTTTTTGCAATGGATTCATATCGAATAATACTTGAACGTGATGTCGAATCGTGAGATGTTTATTTTCAAATCGTTTTTTGAGAAGATCGAGCGCGATCGGATAATTTAATGCCGTGATCTCGAGTGAATGAATTACTTCTTTCGCGGTGTCAGAGAGCGCTGAATTAAGGTAATAAAAGTTCGGAACATTGGTAAGTTTCGAATTTTCATCGAGTAGAGATCAAACAGTATCGTAAAACGTTTGCCATTGTTCGTAACTGCCGTTGTACATCAATGGTGGGAGCTTTACTGACTCAGCTGTACTGCTATCTGTAATAGATGAATTATTTGCCTGATTTGACCTTGAATTATTCGCGGCTGAACCTGTATCATTTGTAACGCGAGATAGGAGAGAGCGCGCTCGTGCAATGAGCGGAAAATACGTTTCCTCGAACAACGTACCCTCTCCATCTCCGTCTTGCTTGACATTCTCATCGTCCGCCACAGCCAAATTTTCGATTTTCGTTTGTACATCGCACCACGAGTCCCATGGAGCCTCGGCTCGTTAGAGTCTCGTCTGCAATTGCTCAATTTCTGTTAAATCCGGCTCAAAGGACCAATCTTTGTTGGGTAATAAATAATACACTCGTTATGCGTATGGAACACATTGATTGTACTGTTATATTGAAATGATTAGACGACAATACAAAAGCGTGACTCTCGTCCACCATGTTGGTTATGTGTGCGTGCGTGCGTGTGTGTGTGTGTGTGTGTTCGTAATAATATGCCATGAGGCCGTAGGAATTCTCGCGCTCAGTCGGTAATCTTACCAGCGATCGATAAACAAAAAATATACGCGGTTTATTTAAACGCCACATAATGAGTTGCAGTACAACGTTCTTGGTGAGTGCAAAGACAATTCCGGCAAAGTTTTGAAATTTTCATCACGTTTTAACGTTCGATCGCCAATTTTTCAAAAGTCGGGCATTTATATGGAGGATGCATTTCTTTGCACTGGACGTAAGTGCTTGAAACATTCGTAACGAAAGTGCGAGCGCTGATCTAGTTTCGTTGGTACTTATTGCCGTTTATACTTTGATTGACGTTTCGTTTACCGCGATGTTCCCTCCCCGACGCGACTCGTCTTGCTCGAATGTATTTAATTCTGGCAATTCATAAAAACTCAAGTACTCTTCTTATTCTCTATGAATATGCACCGGCAGTGCTCTTTCTAATATTCTAACGATGAGTCTATCGTCGGATTCTATCTGCAACGATTATAGCATGCTCAAGTTCTGTCGGACGGCGTCTACTAGTTTTGACGAATTGGCCGAAGCCGCGTTATTAATTGTCGAATGTTGAGTATCGTATCATCGTGAGTTTTCATAATTTTCGGCGCTTGGGTTGTAAATTGACCATTTATTTAAAGCTTCTTTTTGCGAAGCGTTTTTCAAATACGTGAATTTTATTACGTCATCGATATCGGTACGATAATCCACCATTGATTTAAAAGTGTTTTTGAACGAAAGCCACTTGTTGTTTTCCCATCGAATTTCGGTATTTCAGCGACCGGTAACTTCAATAATCTTTGTTGTTCGATTAATTGTAATTGGACGTAGACAGCAGTATCATTTGAATTTGGCTAGCGGCTTAGTAATATTTGTTTTGGAGATTCTCTAGTTCTTGAATTTGTTCGTTTGTCAATCTGTCGCACTGAAAATTTGCATTAACATCTGTAATGTCAGCTTCTGCGAGTCCGCTAAGTCTTGAATTTAATTAATTTTTTAGGCCTTTTTGTACGACAAAAGCGATTTTCCTCGCGTTTCGACGCATTTTGAATCAAGAAAAATTGCACAATTGGGAAAAAATAACGCAAAATACGAGAAACCGCAATGAGAAAAATATGTAACGTATTGCGGTTTTTTTTAAACAAGCGACGCTCTCTCCGCCTTGTGTGAGATCCACGCACATTTACTTTTCGATAACTTTCTGATAACGAACAAAAAGGCTCAATGACGATTACCTATCTTTCTTCAGCATAATTTTCCGTTATGAATACTGCTGATGGAGACTGAGTGGGTATTGTCTTGTGGTAGAAATGATGACCGATGACGTTGGCGCTGAAGCGTCTTAGTTCCAAGGAAAATGTTATATCAGCGTCTTGACTGAATAGATCGCTGTGAATTCTTATACAATCACACTTTTTCGTTGTTGTTTTATATTGGAATGTTTTTTTTTAATGCATACCCCACAGCCCTAGCAGACTGTGCGACCGTACAAGCCACCATGAAAACGACGGTGGTTTTGTGCAAAATTTATACCGATCAAACCACTGCAAAAGCCAAGGTCCGTTAAAATAAATTAGATACAGTTTTTCAGTAACGGTGGTTGCTGTGGTGGTTTCGGCGGTTTTTTGCTGTAAAACCACCCTAGAGGATTTTGGGTACAGTCGTTTTTGTGGTGGTTTCGATCGTCGTTGGTTATGAAACGACCACGCTCAAAACAAGACCGTGGTTCGCGCGGTGGTTCCGACGGTATAAATTTTGCACAAAACCACCGTCGTTTTTGTAGTGGTTTCGACGGTGGTTTTTACGCGGTCGTTCGATATGCTAGGGAGGAGGCACCCAATATTTTGTATGGTTATATTCTGATTGGATTATATCTTTCGTATGGTTGAAGAAATATCTATATGGGAAGATCCATTACTTTTCGAACTTATCCTGCGGGGTCGGATCAGCGATTTGGCTGCTGATTTTTTTCAAGAAAGTAGGTCATAAGAAAAGACGATCCTGAAATTTTCAGCTCAAAATAATAAAATTTGTTGGCGGTAGAAATTTTTTAATTTGAAAAAAAAAATCTATTTTTCAGTCATTTTCACGATTTTTTTGCACGAACTTCTACGAGGCTTGGGCAATCGAGTAGAACGGCATTTCCCTTCTTTGACCTCCTATTTTCAATAAAAAAAATAGTTTTTTAGGCAAAAGCAAATCCGGTTAATTGCGGCCCTTCCTTGAACTTCTATTTTCGCAAAATTTTGCGTAAATTTGAAACGCTGTCAGGTCAAAGATTTTCCACGTAGACTCATTTCCGACGGCTCAAATTTTTCGTCTTGGTATATACTATAATTACTTACACTAATTTTTAGATATTGCAACGTTCTTTTTTATACACGGCCTCGCAAAGCCAACGAAATTCTGAAAAATCGCTGTTTTCAGATAGCCGTAACTTTTTTCTATCAACTTGAAATCGCTTGAAATTTTCAGGAAATATACTTTATTATATCCTCAAACAAGGCTGAAAATTTCAAACTTGGTTTTGAACTGGTTTACGAGCGGTGAATTTTTTAAATGGTCCAGTTTTCCTTGTAATCTTTCCTGTTTTGTGGCATTATCAATGACTTACTGCATCGCGCGCGTAAAATTTACAATTTTCTCTTAATAAGTGTAATAAAAAAGTATGAAAATCTTGCAAATTATATGTCAAAGTAATGTTATAAAAATTCGACTTAGAGCCCTATAATATCTACCGCTATATAAGAAAACACATACTCTACCAGAATATGATTATTATAGTTATAATGCTATCCCGTTCTATCTCTCCTTATAGGTTAGGATCGACAATGAAAACGAACAATTGCGTTGCTCTGTAACAAAGTTTCTCTTGCTTTATTATTATCATCCCCTATTTACATTATTTACACTTGCACTCTTACCTGTAACAAAGAAACGACAATTAAAGTTTATTTTCTAGTCGATTCATTCTTTTCGATGTTTTCCAAGTGAGAATATCGCCTGTCTTTCTGTCGACGTCTCTTTTCCTTCCTCGGTATCCACCGTCAAGTTTACTCTCTACTTTACCCGCGTTGGAGAGCTGAAGCGCGGCAGATTTCAAACTTAAGGAAATTCCTTTTCCTTATATAGTTATATAATATTTTTATTTATCTTTTACATTATATCTTAGGATTTAAATTTGTGTATTTGATTATCTTTATCGAACGAAGTGATACTCATTGCTATACTCTTATCGTCAATGAGCTTATAGCAATGGTACAATTTTGTGTCCTTGATGGTCTTAACGCTGTCAAATCGTTTTTTTTAATGTCTTTGACTTCGTTGGACATCTGCAGTGTTGGACAGCGTTAAGATTTTTCGCGAAGTTATGGACGTTCACAAAAAAAAAGAAACATATTTTTTGAATAATCTATATCTTAAAAACGGATCGACAAAAAAAATTGAAAAAAATCATCGAGGCCTCTCAACCAATACTAAAACATAAAAAAATTTGAAAAAAATCGGAGATATAAAAGCTAAATGGTGCTAAATTTAAAATCGAAAAAAAAAGATCCCATTGTTTACCCATTATCTCGTTAGGCTTAAAAGTTGTGGAATGGATGACGATTTCCAACAAAAAAAATTTAAGAAATCGATCAGTACGTGTTTGTTGTTAATCAACAATTTATTTTTAAAACTTGAAAACCTCATAGAAATACGGTTTGAAATTTTTTTTCAATATTTTTTTATCAAAAGTACGTTTAAAAACAAAATTGTGAAAAAAAAACGTCCCACTTTGCCCATTTTTCACAAAGTTATGGGCGTTTGAAAAAAAAAGTAGCCCAATTTTTGAAAAATCGATATCTTGAAAATGGCTCGCCAAAAAAAAATTGAAAAAAATCATGAAGACCTCTTTCAACCAATACTAATACATACAAAATTTTGAAAAAAAATCGGAGATGCAAAAGCTAAATGTTGTCCGGTTTGGTGTGGAACGCCCCACATATATTAATAAATAACAAGGCGTATTTTGGTTTGGGGAAAAGTCGTAAAGCCATTTTTAAAAACCCATTTTATTTAAATGCAATCACAACAAGAAATACACAAGGACCATGAAGTAGATTGACGGAAGAGGTGTGAATGAATTGTGTGATGTTGTATGAATGAAAATAAAAAAAACCAGGAAGCAAAAATTCTCTGCTCCTGCGGACGGGCTTATTAGTACCGTTGCATATTATAAGGACACAAGATTGTACCAAGCTCAGGGGGTGGATCAGTTTACCAGACCGACCGATGTTTAAAGCGATTTCAGATGCGTTTGAATATTAGAAGCGATTACAGATGTGCTTTGTTTATTTGAGTTATTGAGTTATAGTTCATTCATAAAGATGTGTGTGTGGTGAGATGTCTCATTATCGACTAACTGTTTCTCGTGGCTACAACGAAAGCGTCACTTTTTTTACTAGGAGACTCGCAGCCTGGGGAATATTAGTTTTTTCTTTTGTATATATTGTTGTGAAATATCGCAAGGAAGAATAATTATACACAGTTTGTATGAAAAGCAACGGGAAACTAAAAGAAACTTTACTTTTTTTTATATACACGTCTATTCGCTGTCAAATCTCTGACCAGACTTTTTAATTTTATTGATTCAGAAATTCTATTGATTTTTCGAGATTGACTCGAAACTGTATTCATAACAATATATATACCATGAGAAATATGTATGTATTTACTTCCTACGACACACTTCCTTGTTGGGGAAACCAGGCTGGCCAAGGGGAGGGTGGTGATGCTCCTTGGGTCTAGTACTTGTGAACCCAGGTGTACTTCTCCTGCCAGCCAATGCAGAATTTGTTAATTTAGTTAGTTACTTCGTGTGTAGAAGTTGAACAAAATCAGATAGCGAAATACCGTTCTTCGATACCTTCATATTTTCGATGTGTGAGAAATGATTTTTTTTCTTAATCATAAAAATGACATAATTTATAGCCTTTCACATAACTTCTTTCCAGGCTAACATTTGGTCAAGATAAACCCACTTTCCCTTGTCTTCCCACGCTCGTGAGTGCGAGAAAGATAGCTTTATAGTAATTCGGTGAAAGTAAAAGAGAGAGAGACAGGTTCCGCCTTCTCTTCATAAGGTAGCTTCAATCACAAAAATAAATTTAATTGAAAACAACGATTCTCTGATGGAAAAAAACACACTTAGGAACATCAGCTTTTTTCTTATTAAAGGATTTCATAATTTACATTTGTTAATCCAACTATATTCACTTCAGTGCACTATTAAAACAACGAAGCAAGAGCCACATATTCAGCACTTTTATAACATGCCTAATGTCGATGTTCTCGAAAATAACACGAAATTATATCCGGTATTTTCTCGCCAGCCAAGTATGTGAATGAAACAGGATCAGTCCGTGTTCATACAGTATTCATAGATGAGAAACTTTGTTAACTTTTGTTTTTTTTGCTTTCTTTTATGGAAATAACGTAACGTTGGGCGACATTAAGTGGCGGTGAATACCCATCAGAGTACGTAGCATCTTCAAAAAGTACTTCATATTCCTCGGTTGCAGTTGCTGGTAACTGATTTACGATAGCCTTGTAAAAACAGGTAGTTTGCGGATAAAGTGCCATAACTGAAACATCGTAAACATCATACAATTATTGAAAGTTTGTAGGCCCCAAAGAACTGTAAAAATGTAGTTGCATAAAGGAAGTAATTAAACGTAACGTGCGGGTTGTTGTTTAACCCAATCAGTATGGGGGGCGGAGGGGCTCGGTCGATTCGACTCAGACTGAAATTTCAAACCTCTGCTACTGTCGAACAAAAAAAGGAGACGGGCGCTTACCCCGGGCTAAAAAATTGCACTTTTGGGTAGAAATCTCACGCAGAGTCTCGAGTCCCCAGTCTTCTTCAGTCCGCCGTGGGGAGCAGTCGAATTTTGGTTTGGGTCGATTCAACCCCTTCCGCCCCCCCTCCCACACTTTACGTATACATTGTGACAGACGATATTTCAGGTAAATTTATTATTTTTCGCTTTTTTGTACTAGTGAGAGTAGAATTTCACTTGATATTATTCAAATAAAAAAAAAAACCATATCCCTGTGTGATTTCGATGGAAAAATAGCGAGATGCTCTGGGGCCGATGTGACTCAAGCACTTCGTCCACGTGAACCTGTTGAACTATATTTAATTACATAACCATAATTTATAGATATAATACCGAATAAATGGTTTTACATCGAAAAAATGTGTATATTTTCTACCAAAACCTCCCGCATTCACACCTAAAAAAATACATGCGTTCCTATTGAAAAATAAGGGTTTAAATTTCATAAAATTTGTTTACAATATTTTTGTATTGAAAGGCACACTCTTCTGCTTTAATTTCCCTTTTGACCCGTTCCATTTCATTCATTTGTCTCTGAATTATGAATTTTGTAAGAAAACGATTTTTTTCACGAGTTTATATATTCATTGTTATTTATTTAATGAACAATTTGAAAAATTATATAATAAACTGTGACATGATTTTTCGGAATCACGGCCACAAAAGCCAGAAACACTCTCGCAAAAACGTATCGTTCTCGTTTTGTTGCCCGATTCAGGAAGGTAAAGAAAACGTGTTCTCGCTTTAGCCGCGTTTCGAGCACGTGACGAATAATTTTGGGTTTGATTCTGTTAAGGAAAGTTTAGAAAAGGTCGCGCGCTCGAATCCATCGGATAAATATGTTTCCAGGTAATGAGTTGCCCGACGGAGGAGAGCGCCCGACGAGGAGTGCCGGCACTCCAACGTAGAAGGGACCACGAGCTGGAGAGCAGGCGGAGCGTGTTACGGGCAATGGGTGGGAAGCATTGCGGCGCATTAAGTAGAGTAGAGCCTTGCTTTCGCTCGGGTTTCATAGTCGAGCAGACGTGGTCACCAGTAACGGAATATTGGAGCTACGACAAATGAACATGTTTTTCTTATATTTTTCGACATTCTGAATGGATCTAAGCATAAATTTCAACTCCTAGAAGTGCGAGTAAGAGAAAACACAGCTATAATATAATGTCGCCTCACTCGACCTGCCGCGTACATTCAGTTTTTATTTCTTTTTTTATCACGTGCGGCACAAGAAGGGAAAATATTTCATTATAGCTTTTTCTGTCAATTTTCGTCATTTCAAAGTTCGTTTTTCATATTTTTATGGAGTTGCCTGGAGTGTTGATCTCTAACTCAATCAATTATTGAGAAGAAGTTAAATCTGTAAAAAACTGAAAAAAAACTCGAGAGCAAGCCGTGGCGTCAGTAAAAAGCTTTCTACGTCCGCGTTAAGCTCCATTCTAACGACACGACATTACGTAATAATGTTGCAATAATGCTGCAAATATGCAGCTGCACATTTGTAGCATATTTGCAACACGGCGTGCTGCTCATTTGCAGCATATTTGCAACACGGCATGCTGCACATTTGCAGCGTATTCGCAGCGTATATGTAGCATGACGTGCTGCACATTTGCAGCATATTCACAGTTCACTGTGCTTTAAACCTTGTTTTGATGTTATATTGGCGTCACGTTGGGCTGCGTATTAGCAGCGTTTTCGCAGCACATTGTGGCGCAAACGTGTCGTATCATATTGCATCAAGCTGAATTTTTTTAGATATTAATCACACTTTACTTAAAAGCCCTTGGCGTGGCTTCATCGCATGTGAGAACAATAGCAAGAGGTGTGCGACACGTTGTGGCGGCTAGCTGAACTACAACATAAACAGCACGACGTGCTGCAATTAAGACGCAAATACGCAGCCACGACGTGCTGCAATTAAGACGCAAATACGCAGCACAGCGTGCTGTTATTTTGCTGCATTCTAACGTTAGATCTTAACATAGTTATAACGCAAATCTGACGGCGCGTGGCGTCAATATGCTGCTTAATTCGGACGTAGAAAGCTACTTAATTGTGACATGCTATGCCGTTAGAACTGCGTTACTGTGCCGTCATGCCATTTTCTACAACACGTTTGTCTATCTGGGTGATAATAGCTTCAAGAAAAAAAATTAAGAGCTATAGAGCTTCATAAGAGCCATGACAAACAAAAATTTTCAATTTCTATTTTTAACCACGACACAATTTTGGCACAATTATGAAACTGTTTTTTTGAAACCTTCTATATTTCTTTATAACACTATAAATTTTTTAAAAAATTTAAAAGGTATGCCATATTAGAAAAAAATAAAAACCACTTTTTGGCCCAAATAATGAATTTATTTATATATTGTGAGGTTTAATTTTTGTATTTTGATGCATATTTACATAATTTATATCTATTCAACATTATATTTCATATTCAAAATAATAATAAACATTTCTTGCCAAAGTAACAAAGTAAACCAGTTAAATATTTGTTAAAATTACTATCAAATTGATTATTAATATTTAACTGGTTCAATTTTTGACTTTGGTAAAAAAAATGTTTGTCGTTGTTTTGAATATAAATGATTATTTTTAATACATACAAATTACATAGGTATGCGTTAAAATACAAAAATTAAACCCCAAAATATATAAATAAATTCATTACTTGGGCCAAAAAGTGGTTCTTCTGTTTTTTCTACTGTGGCGTACCTTTTTTAAAAATTTTATAAACTCATAAGGTTGTACGGAAATAAAGAAGGGATGAAAAAAATAGTTTCATAGTTGTGCCAAAATTGTATGATGGTTAAAAATTGAAATTAAAAGAAAAACAAATTTTTTCAAGAATTTTATAGAGCTATGGAGCTCTTAATTTTGTTTTTTTCGAGCTATTATTAGCCCCCAAAACATAGTACAAATTTTGATGAATCGGTTCAGTCAATCTTAGAAAAAAAAATTTTTTCTGTTTTTTATAAATGTTTACTTTTTCTCAATAGCTCTCTTTTATTATATTTTATTATTTTATTAGAAAAAAATGAAAACCACTTTTTGACCCAAATAATGAATTTATTTATATATTTCGAGGTTTAATTTTTGTGTTTTAACGCATACTTATGTAATTTGTATGTATTAAAAATAATCATTCATATTTAAAACAACAACAAAATTTTTTTTTCCCAAAGTCAAAAATTGAACCAGTTAAATATTAATAATCAATTTTATAGTAATTTTCACAAATATTTAACTGGTTTACTTTGTTACTTTGGCAAGAACTGTTTGTTATTATTTTGAATATGAAATATAATTTTCAATAGATAGAAATTATGTAAATATACATTAAAATACAAAAATTAAACCTCGATACATATAAATAAATTCATTATTTGGGCCAAGAAGTGGTTTTCATTTTTTTTCTAATTTGGCATACTTTTTTCAATTTTTTTTTAATTTATAGTGTTATAAAGAAATATAGGTTTGAAAAAAAAGTTTCATAATTGTGCCAAAATTGTGTCGTGGTTAAAAACAGAAATTGAAAATTTTTGTTTGTTATGGCTCTTATGGAGCTATATAGCTCTTAATTTTTTTTTTCTTAAAACTATTATCGATCTTGAGAATTTTTTTTCAGTTTTTTACAGATTTAATTTCTTCTCAATAATTAATTGAGTTAGAGATGAACACTCCAGGCAACTCCAGAAAAATATGAAAAACGAACTCTGAAATGACGAAAATTGACAGAAAACTCTATAACGAAATATTTTCCGTTCTTGTGCCGCACGCGATTCAAAAAAAAGAAATAAAAGCTGAATGTACGAGGCAGGTGGAGTGAGGCGACAGTATATTATAGCCATATATGTAATACTCCTATATTGCTAGCGGCCTATGCTTCCCTATAAGTGGTGGGTCCACAAAAAAAAGAGAGACAGAAGACTCAGACAGGATCATTCTGCGCACGCACGACCCACTACGTGACATAATATATAAATGTTACTGGCTAGCACACTCCCGCTTTCATTCGCGCTTGCGCATTGCAAGAGCCAGAGAGAGAGAAAACAATATTGTTCATTATTTCGGCCAGCCCTGGCAATATAGGAGTATTACATATGTGATTATAGCTGTGCTTTCTCTCACTCGCACTTCTGTAGCGCATGCGCGTAGTAGACATATGGACGCCGCTGTGTATAGACGTAGGCTATCTCACTTTTACTCAGCGCGGCTGTCTCTCTCACCAGTGGTGATCATATTTGCCCTTTTCCCACGTTTTAGAGGCATGAAAACTTTAAAATTATCTAGCGCATTATCTATAGACGATAGAAAAAAAAAGTTGTAATGTTTGATACGCGAAATTTTAAGATCTACGACTTTGGTTTGAAACTTTTTCCCGATTTCTGTCTCGTTCGTGTGATATGCCAATTTGAACTTTTAAATCATCGTTTTCACCCATAAAGACAGGGCTAGGAGTAAAAATTCATGATTCAGAATATCGAAAAACATACGAAAAACATGTTCATTTGTCGTAGCTCCAATATTCCGTTACTGGCGACCACGTCTGCTCGACTACCAGGGGAAGCTGCCACCGAGATCCTCAACACGCTATCGAGGATGATAATTCTCCAATCACGCTCTCGGAAACGTAAGGAAGAAAAAAATTAGGCAGCAGCTATCGGTCAGAGGATTTGGATGATTATTGAAATTCTCAACAAGAGATTAGGAGAGTCGGTCTCCGATTGTCGTCGAGATAAGACCTCGTGCTCTCGCTATTATGTCCGCTTTGTGTTGACGCAGGACCTCGCTCTCTCTCGATCGCGCTATGTGGTATACGCGCGCCTCGCGGCTGTGTGTGTGCCCATCGATTTGACAAGCGCTCTCGTACTATAGTAACGAAGAAAAATCGTTTTGCTCCCGGCGAATATTCCAGTGGGATATTCAAGGGCAGTGTGTCATGCATCGGTACTAAGTTCTTGTGTTTCGGCAGAAATAGCTCTCGCAATCTCCTGAAGGAAGAAATATCGTTCAGGCGAGCCATTCGTACATTACGAGTCCGCTCACGGTCCCGAATTTAAATCAGTTCCCACGCTACTTGCCGACATTCAACTCCGACCCTCTCTACCATAACCCGTATTCTGAGCGGCCGTGCAACCGCTTATCCTCGTTCGTACGTTCCGTCCGTTTATCCTACCCTGTTTTATCCGTGCGGGAGTCGAGGTCTTCCCACTCGATTCCTAGTTCAGTCTGGTTAGCCCACCAGCAACATAAAAGGTCCGTTCGTGGAAACGAGCCCTTCCCACTCGACTCCTAGGTATGACCGGTTTGTTAATTTCCGGGGAAACAAAAATTAACTGGCGCCCGCCGGCATGTGAAACGCTATGTGCGGGGGTGACGGCCGAAGGTGACGGAAACGGTATCGTCTCGATCTTGTGAAAGAAAGGAAATCTGTCACAAATGGTACCCGACGTTGAGGCCCAAGACCGGTAACGGGTCGCTTTCCTCTTAGGAGGCCAGCTGCCCCTCCTCCTCCTCCTCTGAGATCTTCGGCGGAGCTTCGAGAGCTCTTTGTCCCCGTTTCATGGTACCTAGAATGGGTTTCAGGGTACCGGAGCGAGAGCGCTGAGAATTCCGGGGGGGACAGTTCACACCCGAGAGGCGGAAGCGACCAGAAAGCCAGGAAATTTTTCACGAGAGCTGCGAAATTCGAGAAAACTCTCGATTAGACGAGAAAAAAAAGATGCCGATAGCGATCTAAAAAAAATATTGTCGAGGTCCCAAGGCCTGGTCAAGCCTCTCGCTTGAGCGGGTTCAGTGAGACTCCCGCAACTCAATTTTCCAAAAGAGAAGAGAAAAAATATATATGAAAAAAATAAGATAGAAAGGTAGAATCTCGATCGAGAGCTTTTTTGGCGCCGTGTCGACTCACCTCGGGCCGGTCACGGCGTCCTAGCGTGAACAGTCGCCCAAGGCTTCCCCCGGTTGCGGCACTTTTACCTGAAGCACACGAGAGCCTTTTTCTTTCGAGTAACCGCAAAATGTCCCTTGCGGCTATCCTCGCGAACTCGAGAGCGTTCAAGAGTTTATAATTTTCGATAAAACTCGCGAAATATCCCTCGCGGTTATTTTTCGAAAATTCGAGAGCGTTCAAGAATTTTTAACTTTCGAGAAACTTGCGAAATATCACTCGCGGTTATCTTCGAGAGTTCGAGAGCGCTCGAGAGTTTTTAATTTTCGAGAAACTCGCGAAATATCACTCGCGGTTTTTCTTGAAAACTCGAGAGCGTTCGAAAATTTATATTTTTCGATAAACCTCACGAAATATTACCCGCGTTTGTTTTTCGAAAATTCGAGGGCGTTTGGAAATTTATGATTTTCGATAAAACTCGCGAAATACCACTGGCGGTTATTTTTCGAAAATCCAAGAGCGTTCGAGAAGTCTTAATTTTCAAAAAACTCGCGAAACATCACTCGCGGTTATCTTCGAAAATTCGAGAGCAATCAAGAATTTTTTATTTTCGAGAAACTCGCAAAATATCATTCGCGGTTATCTCCGAAAATTCGAGAGCACTCGAGAATTTTTAATTTTCAAGAAACTCGCAAAATATCACTCGCGGTTATCCTCGAAAAACTCGGGAGCGCGGCGAGAACCGACGGTCGCCAAAGAGAAAAGGGGGAAATTCCCTTTTTCTGGACGATATCCTTCCCGAGTCGAGCGATCTTTTTAGGAAAAATCTCGAGGGCGGGAAATATCGAGGGTCTGTTCCAGTCGAGAACGAATGGTTCTTACGTATGTGGGTTGTACTGTGTACGAAATATGTGCGCGTTGTGCACGAATTTACAAACGATCGTTTGTAAATTTTTATTGAAATGTTCTTTGAAAATAAATCATCATTTTATTATCAACTGTTTGTTTTTTTCGTTTCATCATTTTATTATCAATTAGGATAAGAATCTGACGATTGTATTATTGCGTTTATTCTCTATTTATTATTCTCCACTTTTGAGATAATATTAAATTGATAGAAAAGAAGTTTCACTTCAACCGCTCGTAAAGGTTATACGCACTGATTTTTTATACCACGCTCGCATAGAAGCCGGGGATATGAACGAGTTAGTCTATCAGCAGATGTAAAAGGGAACGACGCAATATGGACGTTGTCGTGAGAAAGAGAGGGTGGAGGCGGTACAGGAAAGATTCTTAAGGTGGACATTAGGAGTAGATTGGAGAATGCCAGGATATATGACAAGAGAGGAGAAGAAGAGGAAAAAGGTGAGAACGAGGGCGGGGAGAAGGGCCTGGAACTTTGAGGAGAAACTGAAGAGGGAGGAAGTTAGCGAAGTTAGCAAGAACGTGTCTAGAAGAAATAGAGGAAAAAGAAGGGAGCGATGGACAAAATAGTTTGAAGTGGGAGAGGGGAAGGAAAGCGTTAAGAGCATTGAGGGGGCAAGGGGGAGAGGAGAGCGAGGAGGGTGGGTGTGAGAGTGTGGAAAGAGAGAATAAGAAAAGACAGAAAGAAGAACGAGGTAGAAGAATAAACAAATCGAGGTACAATAAATGGGACACTACGATCTCGATTTATGCAAGAGCGGCGGGACTGGCGCCGCTAGACACTTGCAAAAATCGAAGGTGCGCAAATGTCGCCCGTGCGTGCAATGCGCATCTCACACCAATCGGGAGCCCGTGTCCGCCCTCACACTGGCGCTCTCACACCATGTGCCACGTCAATCGATAGCCGCTGCATAGTGGGGACTTTTGCAATTATCGAAGCTGCATAAATCGAGATCGTAGTGTATAGGGAAATAAGAGCAATAGAACTACCCAGTTACCTAAAAGCGGGCTGGGGAGAGGAAAGGTGTAGGAGAATCGCGAGGTTTAGGTCAGGAAACGAGATGAGGGAAGGGAGGTATTGGGCAGCAGAAGAAGAGAGAGTCGTGGGAGCATGTACTCAACAGGTGGGGAGGGGAATCACAAAGAGGAATTGGAGAGGGAATAAGGGACATTTTGAATGAAGGAAGAGGAGGGGAGGTATGGATGAAAATGATTGAGGAGCGGAGAAAAGAAATACAGGAGGGAAGGATAAGTGAGGAAGGATGAAAATGAGCGGATTGAGAGGAGAAATGGAAGTAAAGAATGGAGCGAAGGAAACGGAAACGGGAGTCGATAGAAAATAAGATGCGAACGGAACTGAAGAGAGAATATAAAAATAAGAATAAAATAATTTAAAAAATATGCGAGGAAATAGGGAGGCGTGGAGAGAGGGGAGACGCGTGCGAGCGAGAGAGGGAGAATCGAAGAGATGGCAAAGCAAGAGAAAGCGAATTAAGATAAGAAAATGTAAATAGCGTAAGATTGGTAATTAGATTAAGGATATGTAAATAGTGTAAGAACTATAAGTAGGTTGAGAAAATGGAAATAACGAAAAAAGCTGTATTGAGAAGAAGTGGGTGCAGGCGATGTGAAGCCGGAAATGGAAACTTGTAACCCTCAGGTGATCAATAAAGCATTACATACGAAAAAAATCAGGATTGCGAATTTTTTAATTCAAAAAATTTGAATTAAAAATTGAATTTTCAATTTTTAATTCAAATGTTCGGATCAAAAATTAAAGAATTATTTTTTAATCCTAATGTTGGGATTAAAAATAATTATTTTTTAATCCAAATGATGGGATTAAAAATTAAATAATTTTTTTTAAATCCTAATGTTGGGATTAAAAATTAAATAGATATTTTCTAATCCTAATGTCGGGATTAAAAATAAAATAATTATTTTTTAATCTTCATGGCGGGATTAGAAATTAAAAAATTATTTTTAATTTAAGTTTTTAGAATTAGCAAGTAGAATTTTTAATTTAAGTTTTTAGAATTAGCAAGTAAAATTTACTCCGAGTGGTAATTCAATTATTTTTTTTATGCATTATTTGCAACACTGATTTTAATTATTATAATGTTACACGAGTTTGTCAAGCTTCTACGCTTAAGTTGCCTTTGTTCAGCGGTGTAACGCACCTCACCTATAGTATGTGTTGATCTGAACAAGATACACCTACATTAGGCACCTATATTTTTTCACGTTAGTGGTGGATTTTTTTTCCCCAGACTTTCTCCTAGTATGTATTCTTCAGTGTGTTAAATCATAGTTGTATGCACTAAAAATTTCTTGGATACACACGGTGAAGCAAGTTTCTCGTGTAATGGTCGCTTATTGTTAGTGGAACAACATACAAGCGTGATAAAAAAATTCTACTCATTAACTTCGACATTTCAAAGTTATTCTTGCCTAACGGGCCCAAAAAACTAGGAAGAAAATTAAGAAGAAAAAATTATACCAATCACCCTGGGAAGATCAGATATTGGTACGGTCTTATCTGAAAAAAGACGCAAATGGTGTTCAAATTAGCTAGGGAACTTGCGAAGCCGACAGAAACTGTTATTCCTTCCCGGAATTTGAGAAGAATTCTTACGAAGGTGATCTCAAAGGATCCAAGTCTCGAAAGGACCTCTGGCTGAGCGACAAAAACAAGATTAATAGGCCAAAAATATTAACATCTATTTAAATTATTTAAAAAGCCACGTCAGTCTCTGGGGACTAACAGTAGACTCAACTTTTCGTTGGGTAGACTCGCTGCCGCCTGAGCGAAAAGTGTAGCAAAATTGGTGCCTCACTCAACGCGTGAAACATGGATTTGAACACGAAAACAGATTGTAGTAAAGTATTTCGGCCTTTTAATATGCAATAGGTTAATCATCCTTACTTGAAAGTTCGATTCGTCGGCCCATACTATTTCAGACCAATGTTCTTCGGACAGATGTTGATGTTTTTTGACCCATACTCAATTATGTATCTTGGCCACCCAGGGCTTCTTTCGAATTTCCCTCCTCTAAGTCCCGTTTCCGTAAGCTTTCTTCTCACTATCCGGAAAAAATAACAGTCTCTGTCTGCTTCGCAAGTTCAGCAGTCAGATTGAATAACGATTTCCGTCGATCATATATATAAAATACGGCTAAACAAAAAAATTTATAAAAATGCGGCAAAATTCTTATAATGATAAATTTTGTAATTCGGCTGGGGTCCCCGCCAGCCCCCACTTCCCCTTTCACGATCTCTTTCTACATCACGATAATATTCCTTTACCATCTTAATGGTGGAGAAAAATTATTGTGGTGGGGGAGCTACATGGTGAGGGTAGGCAATGGGAATAGGAGTTGGGAGCACCAAACGGGTACCAATAGTGCTAATTGGAATGTACATTAGAGTGATCCTTATTTGGGGTATGTTGTTTTTTATTTTGTAGATAGTCCTAAATCGGTTTCAAATAAATAAATAAAAATGCATACCAAATTTCAGCTCAGTATCTCAATTTTAACCTGGCCCCCTCGGCAGTCAAAGCTTTAAAGGGGAAATACGTGTATTTTATACGGTCAATGATTTGCACATTTTTTCAACTTAGTTCATATTGGTTTAAACATTTGAAACTTGGCACATATGTTGCTCATAGTATAAGGTATATTTGTAGTATTTTATCAAATTTTTCATTCTCGATTTTCGACATACACTCCCGCTCAAAAGTTTGGATACATTTGTCGAATTTCGCACCACACTAAAAGTTCAATTGCGGAGCCAATAATGAAGATAGATACATTTTTCAAGTGGCGTTTGAAAGAGGACAATCGACCTTCATTTTGCTTTTTTAGAAATTTCTCTACGATTTTTGTTGAGCCCGGTACGCACTTTTGAACATGGCCATTTTTCGGATAATTTTGCTCGAAAAATAGGCGTAATCCAAGAACTATAGCATTTCAGAGGAAATGTCAAGAGGGTAAGAAGTCACATAAGTTCACACTGGAATGACTTGAAATTCATTGGTCCCCATTTCGGGTCGGAAATCCGATTAATTAAAAAAAAAAAGACAACAAATATTCACCGTCAAAATTTTTATAAATTTTACACTGTTGCCGAGTTTTGAAACGATCTAAAATTCTGAAAACACGGTGCCCGTCCTGTTAAAAAAAAATAAGGTTTTGGAAAAAATTTTTAAGAACACGAGCACCGCGTTTTCAGAATTTTAGATCGCTTCAAAACTTGGCAGCAATGTAAAATTTATAAACATTTGACGGTGAACATTTTTTGTCTTATTTGAAATTTTTTTAACAAGCTTTTATTAGTTGTTAATAAAAAAAGAACTAAAAAGTTGAAAATAATTTTATTCCTATTAGAAATGAGTTTTCAAATAAAAGCGTGTTACACCCTGTTTTTTCCTCTTGTGTTAAAATGTAACACGCTTTTATTTGAAAACTTATTTCCATTCGGAATAAAAGTATTTTCAACTTTTTAGTTCTTTTTTTATTAACAACTAATAAAAGCTTGTTTTTTTAAAAAATGTTGTTACTTTTATTTATTTTTTACTTTTTAGTATTTATGATGGTAAATAACTAGTTTAGTAATTTATATTTAATTTCGCATAATTTTTTGCAAAAAAAATGTTTTGCAACATTTTTCTGCAAAATTTATGCAAAAAAATGTTTTCACCAAATTTTTTGGAAAAAGACTGTTGCGCAAAATTTTCGTAGAGAAATGTTGCAAATCAATTGCTTACCATTTTGAGAATAAAATGTTGCAGAACAATTTTTTCGCACAAAATTTTGCGAAACATTTTTTATTGCAAAATAATTTTCAAGCTAATTTTTTATGAAAATTTGGCGAAACAATTTTTTACAAAAAATTTGCAAATTTTTTGTGATTATATTGCATTGTCGTCCGATTTACATAGGTATGACAAATTTTAACTCAATCGGAAACCGGGATTGGGTCAAATTTAATTTGCAAGACTTGATTACAGACAGACAGGTGAAACTAAATAAAAGCTTGTAACAGGTGAAACTAAATAAAAGCTTGTAATTAATCAGATTTTCGACCCAAAATAAGGGGCAACGAAGAATACGAGGAAGCGTTTCGAAAAAATTCAAGTCATTCCAGAGTGAACTTATGTCACTTTTTACCCTCTTGACATTTCCTCTGAAATGCTTTAGTTCTTGGATTACGCCTATTTTTCGAGCAAAATTATCCGAAAAATGGCCATGTTCAAAAGTGCGTACCGGGCTCAAAAAAAATCGTAGAGAAATTTCTAAAAAAGCAAAATGAAGGTCAATATGTCCTCTTTCAAACGCTATCTTTATTATTGACGCCGCAATCGAACTTTTAGTGTGATGCGAAATTCGACAAATGTATCCAAACTTTTGAGCGGGAGCGTATGTCGAAAATCGAGGATGAAAACTTTGATAAAATACTACAAATATACCTTATACTATGAGCAAAATATGTGCCAAGTTTCAAATTTTTAATCCAATTTTAAGTAAGTTGAAAAAATGTTCAAATCATTGACTGTATAAAATACACGTATTTCCCCTTTAAAAATTTGACTGCCGTGGGGGCCAGGTTAAAATTGAGATATCGAGCTGAAATTTGGTATGTATTTTTATTTATTTATTTAAAACCGATTTAGGACTATCTACAAAAGAAAAACAACATACCCCAAATAAGGACCACCCTAATGTACATAATAATAAATAAAAACGTTCTACCTATGGATCCTTTAGAGAAGAGAGCGTGTGCATCTGTTTCCGGATTGGCTCTCATGAGAGGCAGCGGGACTACTCGTCGGCGCGAAAGAATGTGCCTATCTTTCTGCTCTTCATCGATGTCATCTACTTCATATTTATTACTGGCTGCATTAAAGTGGACGACTTCAGCGAGGATCCAATTTTCCTCTTCTTCCGAGCCTTTAACTAGTGCCGCAACCATATCGCCCATCTAAGTGAAACACAAAAATAAGATTTGGATCCCATAAAAAACATATTATATTTTACAGAGACATGATTATAAGCGAGAAATATTGACCTAATCCGGTGGTAGAAAAACGATGTTGCAAACAGCAATGGTTGGAGAAATAAACTTTAAGACCAAATAATAATTTTGATAAGCAAAAATCTGTTACGAAAAATTAAAATCGCATTTTATGTTATCCACCAAAACGGTTTTAGATTGCCTTCAGGTTATCTGTAATACTGTAATAGGTTCCAATCATAACGAATACGGTTTTCACAATTTTTTGAAGACGATTAATAATTCAATTGAAAAAAATTCCAAACTGACGTGTTTTAACACCTAATTTACTTTTAGTCAAACCTAATGGTTTTTATTGAATTCCTATTGATTAAGGGATCGAGGGTGGTCGAGAGAGAGCCGAACGCTTATATAGCAGGAACAATCAGCATTTATTATGATCGCGGTGAGACGTCGATCCGAGCTCACAATAGACTGACTCGTCGATACGACGCCCGAATGCTTTGGGTACCATGTACACTTAGGTGGGGATGCCACAGTCTCACCTGTTTATAATGCGCCAAATTCTGATTTGATTACAATGTATCTTAAACTAATCTTACTGCTCTAATTACAACTTATTATTTGGGCGAGCCGTAGCACGTGCTTCGAGTTGCTCCTTCACCCGCTCTGAACGTCGTACTGGAAGCACGGATACTTTGTCGCTCGCTCCCGCCCCTACTACTAACTGGTCACTGTTCTGCGAACGTTCGATCAGCTGGTCAACGTGACGTTTCCGGACTCGACTGTCGCTTACCTCGACCTTATACATACGCCCAAGTGTCACTTTGTTTGTGATGATCCCGGGCGTCCATCATTCTTTCCCCCCTCGGTATTCTCGAGCCATTACGCTATCGCCTACCGCAAACTTTACTACGCGCATCCCTCCCTTATTTCGCATCATGCGTTCTTGATGTTCCGTTATTCGCTCTTGGATTGCCGGCGGTCGCAACAGCAACATGCGTGTGCGTAGTTCTCTACCGAGAAATGGGCTTGCCGGTGTTTTCCCCGTAGCGGCATGCGGGGTGCTTCGGAAGTCAAACAGAAACTTTCGCATCGCTACATATACTATATGCTCTTCACCCATCAAACAATTCGTTTTTCTTTTAATTGTGTCCACAAAATTCTCTGCTGCACCATTAGTGGCCAGAAAATAAGGGGGTGTTGTGCTGTGCCGGATTCCCCATCGCGATAAGAATTTTTGGAAACTTTGTCCGACAAACGTTGAATAGATATCTATGACTAAGTGAACCGGGAATCCAAAACGGCTAAGCACTCTTCTGTCACTCCTGTGCACTCATCTGTCCATTCGAATGTCCTTTTTCTAGACACGCAAACAACGGTCTGAGCTTTTGTGCCGTGTTCTCGATAAACCAGCTTCTTTTACCGCTTTAATTTTTTGTGTGGGTAAATTCCCTTTGCTGTTATTCGATACGCCACGTATTTGATCTCGGATTGAAAAAAATCACATTTTCCGAAATTAATGTGTAAACCACTGTCGTTTTAGCGCGTCAACACTTTGCGCAAACGCTTAACGTGCGTCCCGAAACTCGGAGTGGCCACCAATATGTCGTCTAGGAATACAATTACTCCAGCCATTCCTAATAATAGTGTACTCATCACACGCTGAAATGAACCAGGCCCGGTAGACATACCATACGGCAGACGATGGTATTTGAATAGACCGAGCTGCGTACTAATCACAATGAACTCTTGACTCTTCTCCGACAACGGGAGTTGTTGATAAGCTTCTGACAAGTCGAGCTTACCGAATATCTGCACGCCTCGAATGTCATCGAGAATTTCCTCCAAGCGTGGTAAAGGATAACGATCAATTTCCAGAAATTTATTCAGCGTGACTTTATAGTCTCTGCATAAACGAACGGTGTTCCCCAATCGCTGAACTCGACTGGCGAAATGATGCCATATGTTTGTAACCGTTTTATCTCAGTCTCAACACCAGTGCGCATAGCTATCGGGACGCGTCGGGGCTGGATAAATTTCGGAGTTGCTCCTGTTTATAATTTTAATGTAAGCTTATCCTTTGTGAATAGTCCTAGGCCTGGCGCAAATACTTGTGGGAATTCTCGTTTTATCGCGACCATCGCTGCTGCCTTTTTGGGTTTCCCCGATACCTTTTTCCGATCGTCGGTTACGTGATTAAACGTCATCGGCGACATTTTTCATTTTAGCAGCCAGTTACGCTCCACAATCGGCAGTCCTCCGTTTTTCACGACATACAATATTTGAATTCAGTCCAAGTTGTGTACGGCCGTGTAGATGAATAGCTGTTGTTGTGGAATCGGCTTCGATTCGGCCAATGAAATTTCCCAGGTCTCGATGGAAATCAGGGGTACCAATGGGTTCACCTCTGGCTCCGATACCATCTGACATTGTCATGATTGATTTAGAAACGAATTGTCTAGAAAAATTAAAATTTTCATTGCCATTATACAAAAGATTTGTTGACGATATTATTATTGCTCTGCCAACGGACAAAATTGAATCCACTATCAAAATCTTGAACTCATATAATTCAAAATTACAATTTACGTCAGAAATAGAAGAGAACAAAAAAATTCCTTTCTTCGATATACTTCTGATCCGCAATCAAAATTCAATCATCACAAACTGGTACAGGAAACCAACTTGGTCAGGCAGATTCATAAGCTTCTTCTCACACCACCCACTTCACCAAAAAAAAGCCATAATTTACATATTAGTTGACATAGCGATAAAAATATCTCATCCATAATTTCACAAAGAAAATCTTCAACGTATTATGAACACGATGACACACAATTGTTATCCGATCTCCTTTACTGAAAAAGTAATAAAACAAAGACGTTCTATAATCAACAATCAAGAAAGGACCAATAATAACTTTAACTCATCCAGACTAATAAATTTACCATACACAAAAAACATCCATTACCAATTAATTCGTCTTTTTCAACAATATAATATAACATTAGCTACAAACAGTAAACACAACATTTTATCGATCACAGGTTCCGCCAAGGCCAACATAGATAACAACAACAAATCTAATATAGTTTACAAAATTGATTGTAATGACTTCAACTCTGTATATGGCGCAATCCATGCCATTTCGCTCGGCCGTCGTGACCTTGACCATTTTTAAATTTTTTTCCAAAAAATTCTCTAAAATAATATGATGAATTTTATGAAATTTAACGCTAGTCCCATCGTGGGCCCATTTTTCCTTCTATTTTTTAGAAAATAAATTCAATTTTTTTCAGTAAAATTTTGTGTTTCGTATGAATTACTATAATAATTTGTATTACTAATGATACTCTTAAGTAATAATTATTGTAATTATTTACAATTAGTAATTGCAGTGATAATTTTACAATTAGTAGCCCGATCTAATATGTTGAAGAATTATTTTTCCATTACTTTCCTATGGAAGAAATGTATGCATTATAGGAGAATATATCAAGAGTCGCGGTAGCGACTCGAGACAAGTACATTTCCGACTATACCGACATATCGAGAGTCGCACCAAGATTCTCTTACGCCAACAACCTTGCTTATACATGGGAGTATATCTATAGCGAAAAATTTACTTTTAATAATTACTCGTTATACAGAGTTTTTGAGAAAATTTGAGATGTACGTTTTGTCTGCAGATTTTTTCTCTTTCGATTGATATCTAAAAGAAAGCTGTAGCTGGTCGCGTATGGGAGATACGTATTTTTATAAGCTAATTTTTCTCAATGAATATTCCATTTTCGTCCCATATTTTTCAGCCACTTTTTTTCGGCCCAATGTGAAGTTGGCTATAAAACGTCACGTGGTCCGTTTTCACATGTTAGATGAGTGTGAGAGAGATGCCACTATAGGGATCGAGAGAGAGACAAAAGTGCGTCTCCTGTGTTCCGCACAACAGCTTGGTTACATTCATCTTGGACGCTTACACACTTTCAGCACATATATACAGATACACATCGACATATAATATCGACATATAAAATGTTACAGGATGCGGTGCTCAAACTCTCACAGGCGCGTGAGCGTCTAAACGAATGCAGCCTATATGTTTGGTGCCGATACTACGAGATAGCCCTAACAAATTATTAAAAATTCTTTTGAACGGATAAATATATAAGAAAATCAATTTTTGTCGTATCTTTCGTCCCACATTTTTCGCACACACTATTAATTAAAACGTCACGTAGAATGTTTTCAGATCACGGTCTTTATCCTCCTAGTTTACACCGACACCTATTGGGAGCGGATTGGTTCGTTCGGATGTTTCATTCGCATCCACGTTCTGAATCCTCATCGGTGTAAACTAGGCCTTATTATCCAAACCAGCCGAGAAAGCGAGAGTTGACGCTCGGTTCGTCATGCGCTTCCCAGGATTGTCCAGGAATGCGCGTTGCCACCGACTTCGCGAGATTGGTCATAGATGGCGTACAAGTGTGCCTGACATATGGCGCGCCGCTAGGGCGGGTAGTAAAATTGTTAAAATTGGATTTAAAATTGTGGGAGCTCCTACTGTATATATATTAACCATTCAATCGAAAAACTACAATAAGTCCCTTCGCACATTTCTATTTCTTGTCTGTTTATAAAAGAAATGAAGAAAAAAAACAGAAAGAAAACAATATCCGATTTCTATTTTTAGTTATTGTGATTACATAACAATTTTATATTTCCATGAAATCATAAATAATATTATATTATATAACGAATGGAAACACTTTGCAAAAAGTAGACAAATCCCCCAAAAAACACCAAAAATGGTGTAAAAAACTGGAGACAAGTACATTTACGAAAATGTCACTAGTTTAAGCCCAAAACACCATGAAAAAAATTAGATATAAAGAATAATAGACAGCCAATCGCCGTGCACTTTAGAGAAGCTGCGCTACCCGGAGTCTCGGGTTCTCGGGCTTTAGTCTTCTTACAAAAAGTTGTGAAATAAATAGACAGGAAACTCACAACACGTATTGCCAAGCACATTCAGCGTCCTTATTTAAGCACAGCCGGGCACAGTGCGATGTATTCCGCTGTATTCCCTTACTCTGATTGGTTGGTGTTGACGTGATAAATGTACTATGTGTCACACCGTTCGAAGCTGTGCCTGCATTGGAAAGCACCCGTAGTTTCCTAATGTAGCGTTTATTAACTTTGCAATCATGATTTTTAAGGGTAGAGCCGAAAAAAAACGACAAAATCTTAACGGTACAAATTTATAAAATAGTGAAATCAAGTGCAAATTGTCAACATAAAAAAATTATCAATGAAAAAAAATAATCAAAAAAAATAAAAAGTACTTGGCGAGTTTTTTTGGGCGCTTTCCAATTAGCCGGGCCCAGTGCTACGCATTCCGCTGTATTCCTTTGCTCCAAATAGTGTTCACATGAGAAATTTTATGTGTCGTACTGGGCTCGACTGTGCCTCTAATTGCAATTTTCAGCTGATGCGGCACAGTGCGACGCATCCAGTAGAATTCTGTTGCATCCTTGTGCCAGAATTGGCCGTTCTTGCAAGAAATCTACTACATGTTGTACCGGACCGTATCGCAGCGGAAAGCACCCTTATTGGACAGGTGAACACCAGAATGTCACTAAATGCTCAGTGAAAAAACTCGCCAAGTACTTTTTATTTTTTTTGATTATTTTTTTCATTGATAATTTTTTTATGTTGACAATTTGCACTTGATTTCACTATTTTATAAATTTGTACCGTTAAGATTTTGTCGTTTTTTTTCGGCTCTACCCTTAAAAATCATGATTGCAAAGTTAACGCTCCATTAGGAAACTACGGGTGCTTTCCAATGCAGGTACAGCTTCAAACGGTGTGACACATAGTACATTTATCACATCAACACCAACCAATCAGAGTAAAGGAATACAGCGGAATACATCGCACCGTGCCCGGCTGTGCTTAAATAAGGACGCTAAATGTGCTTGGCAATACGTGTTGTGAGTTTCCTGTCTATTTATTTCACAACTTTTTGTAAGAAGACTAAAGCCCGAGAACCCGAGACTCCGGGTAGCGCAGCTTCTCTAAAGTGCACGGCGATTGGCTGTCTATTATTCTTTATATCTAATTTTTTTCATGGTGTCTCGGGCTAAAACTAGTGACATTTTCGTAAATGTACTTGTCTCCAGTTTTTTACACCATTTTTGGTGTTTTTTGGGTATTTTTTATCTTGAGAGTGTTCCGTCCCATAAGAGCGACGGATTATTTTTCTGTGTGTAATATTTTTACTTTTATTTTTATCTCAATAGTGGTACTCAATATTTTCAAACTTTATTATGTAGCAGATGTTTCTCGAATAGAAACAGCAATAACCGGACTTTCCCTTAATCCTGCCAATCCCAAGAACGCTGCAATCAGCCATTTCCAATCTTTTTCCCATCGTAAACTATTTTGTCCTTTGCCTCGGTTTTCAAAAGATCAAAAATAAAGGCAACACATTTTTCATCATTCACAATTTCCTCTTTCGGCTTTTCCACGAGTGAAATTTACCACTTTCTTAATCCATCTTTTTTCTTCCATTCCAAAAGGATTCGTATTTTTCTCAATATTCATTTTCTAATCCTCAATTCTAGCATCGCTCTGTCCTCTTCCTGTTTATTATTCATTCTATATTCCTCAATTTCACGAGACAGCGAGCGAGCATTTTTAATCCTTTTTTAATCCTCTGACCCTTTTTTGTCCACGCTCCGTGGTCAGTCCTCGGCGTCCCTTGCGGTGGGCGTCATCGCGAAAAACCATTTCCATATTTTTCCCAATTTTCCACCAATCGGAAAACTCTCCCTTCCTTCTAATTTTCTTCCTACCCTTAATTTCCTTAACCAATTACATTCCTTCATTATAGTTTGTGCCGCTCCTCAACGTTAACGAAGAGCGCTAAAAAATATCAATCATCAGTCCTCAATCGACATCCGTTGGGACTCAACAACTTGAGTTTTCCCATCGCGTTCAAACCTTCATATATCCCTCTTAAATATCGCGTCTATGCTCCGTTGATCTGCCTAAGATTCATCAGACTTAGAATAACTGCGTTGTACTCTGCAACTCGCCCGATAGTTGTAAGTCATTGACAGCCATATTTCAAGTGCGCGATTTGTCACAAAAAACATTTCAACTTTCAAAACATTCATCGTTTAATTTGTAATTTTATATTATCACTGTATTTTCTGTTATTAAATATATTATTCTTTTTTGAAATAGCTGTTTTCCATTAATTTGAGAAACAGCAGTTTGTGCGTGTTTTGGTGTCGTTTTTTACTTTTCAATGGTGTCGGAATGTACGACCCCGGCTGACTCTAATCTATAAAAGTCGCATCGAAGTCCGCGCAGGACTGATCAGATTTTGAAAAATCTTTTACTTTTAAGGCACCATCATTATCAGGCACAACACTGTGTTTGGAAGAGACCGTTTCTCTGGTGTGAGATGATCGGGAGGAAGATTAAGAGGAATTTAGTGAAAACGAAGAGGCCAGAAATAATACGAATAAAGTCACCGATTAAACATCGTAACAAAAATCTCTGCATTTATTATCACAATCATTGAATTAATATAAGCCGTGTTGGAATAATGACTGTCCAAATGTTCACTCGCGCGAACAATGACGTGCTCGACGACGCGTGGTCGAAGAGACCCGAAAATATCGTTCGAAGTTTTCTCACGAAATGATCCTGATTAACTGTTCGAAGTGTCCGAAAAAACCGTCCCAAGATCGCGGTCATTGACGCGGGCGTAAATCGCGTTAAATACGTTAATCCGAAGCCGAAAGAATATAAGAAGAGGTCTGAAGAAAATTAACCGAAAACTGAATGGCACGTGAACGTGTTAATTAGCCGTGCGTTGGACGCGAAGTGAAGAGAAGAAGCCGGAAATTGACGAAGACACAGAATAGAAGAGTGGGGGGGAATTATCGATGATCTCAGAGTTCAAGCGAGCAACTGGCCACGAGCTGCTGACCTTTCGTGTGAACTCGAGACTTGACGTATCCGTAACACACTGCAACAATAGTGCAATTTTTAGGTACCCGTTATGGTTTTTACCCGTTTTACCCGTTTATACCGTTTATACCCGTTTATACCCGTTTATACCTTCTAGAGGAAAGTAATAGAAAAATAATTCTCTAACATATTAGATCGGGTAACTAATTGTAAAATCATCCCTGCAATTACTAATTGTAAATAAGTACAATAATGATTACTTACGAGTATTATTAGTAATAAAAACTGTTATAGCAATTCATACGAAAAACTCAAAATTTTCGTGAAAAAAATTAAATTTGTTTTTAAAAAAATAAAAGAGTTTCGGTTTGGGTTTATTTGGGTTTCCATGAAAAATTTTCGTCAAAAAAATTGAATTTATTTTTAAAAAAATAGAAGAAAAAATGGGCCCACGATGGGACTAGTGTTAAACTTCATATAATTCATCATATTATTTTAGAGAATTTTTTGAGAAAAAAAAATGACAATCATCTTTTAAAAAAATAGTTTTCCCTTTACACGCTGAAAAAATGTTGACGACGATGATTTAAAATTTTTTCATTTTTTTAAATGAAAGTGTGAACTAATCTGAAAAAAATCGATCTCCAAACATTTTTCGATATATCGATTAATTTAAGAGATATCGGCGTTAGAACGTTTCCAAAATGTCTGAAATCCAGATTTTTCGAAAAATTGTAACTTCTGAAATACATGAGATCAAAATTTAAAAATTGGTCAAAATGCTCTTTGCATAGTATTCTATTTTGTTTTAAAAAATGAAAAAAATTAAAAATGGTCATGATCACGGCCAAGCGAAATGGCGTGGATTGTCTCATATATTGGCCAAACAGAAAGATATTTGAAAACCGAAATCAACGAACACAAAAACAGCCTAAAACACTACCACACACACTACCACAATACACACAGCCCTGGCACAACACGCAATAGAACAAAACCACGATTTCAAATTTGATGATGTTAAAATTTTAAACAATGAAGAATGGCTCAAAAAAAGATTGATCCCTGAAATGATTCAAATTTAAGCACACCCCAATGCCATAAATTTCAGAACAGACATTAACAAATTAAGCTCGATATATAACTCAATAATATAACCATATTAATATTTCAAAACTCGTGACACAACACATAAATTTTAAAACTCTTGACATGATACATTAATTTTAAAACTCTTTACATTAATTTTTTTAAACTCTCAACATGACACATGAATTTAAAAACTCTTGACACAACACTGCCAAACGATCATTCTCTCTTGTTCTGCAAAATTAAGACGCCGGTTAGTTTCTCCTGAACTTTCGGAGACTTCACTACTCGACATGTAAACCATAAAATGTTCAGTTTTCTCCTTTGTGCATTGGAAGATATAACAATATAAAATTCAATAGGTAAATATCACATTCATGCAACATCACACAAATTTTTCATAGACCGAACCGAAATTTCTCCTATAATACGCAACTTTCACAGATGATAGAGATCGCCGACAAGCGATCAATCTTTCCATCAATTGTAATCAACGGTCTGAATTATTCCTTTCATTCACCTCTACAAGACATTATTGCATTTGCATCAATATATTCTATTTATTCATCTTCCAAGCACAAACATGAAACTAGAAATATCAATAATATTCACTTTGGTCATTTGACACATTAGATAACCTATAAATATATAATAGAATAAATCACACGTACACATACCACTCATGTCACATAACCATAAATAAATTAACATACTACAATATATTACTCATACAAAACCATTATTATTCAAATTGTTACACATTTAACCGCAAAAAAACCTGTATAAATCACTATAACACATTTATAACACAAAACACATTTATATAAAATCGCGTCAACTGTATTTATAAAATTTATAAAATTTGTAAATCATAATTATAGAGTAAATAAAATTCTGAAGAGGATCTACAGTGGGTCAAAAAAGTATTCGTACACCGCGTTTTTTGGCAATAACTTCATAGGTATACATGATATCGAATCCAAACCTATTTCGTTTAATACTCCATCAAGTATAGAGATAATCTGCAAATGAAGAATTTGTTCCCAGTAATAATAAAAGAATTATGCAAAAAAACGAAAACTTTCGGGCAAAAAAAGTATTCGTACATTTACAATTGAGCTGCTAAACCTCGATACTGACTCACGCATGGTCTGAACTCTGCGTAAAATGTGAACAAGTCTTTGTTTACACATTGGCCTTGATCTATTCTATGCGATAGTGGATCTTCAAGCTCTGGACAGACATGACGGCAAAGAAAAGCAAAATATCAATATCCATGCGAGATAGAGTGGTTTTTCTTCGGAAATGCGGTGAAAGTTGCCGAAAAATTAGTAAAGAACTAAATCTAAGTTTTACAACAGTGCAATATATAATAAAAAAATTCGAAACTACAAACAGCATCGAAAATACGCCACGAACCGATCGACCGAGAACGAGAACGTCGGAGTATCGTTGAAGAGGCTACAAAAAAACCGTTCATAAGTGCTTGCAGTTTAGCGAATGATCTCGCGTCAACATCAAAGAAGATCGTCTGTCCCCAGGCTATTCGAAACGTTTTGCATTCTGCCCAAATATACGGCGGAACTGCCCGGAAAAAACCATCAATTAATAATACGAATCGAGAAAAACGTTTGGGTTTCGCAAAAACCTACAGAAATAAATCTATAGGAGCCGCAGATGTTAAATTTCGATTCATCCGAGAATACGACACGTTTCCAAAATTCTATAGATTTATTTCTGCAGGTTTTTGCGAAACCTAAACGTTTTTCTCGATTTGTATGATCAATTAATGGTTTTTTCCGGGCAGTTCTGCCGTATATTTGGGCAGAATGCAAAACGTTTCGAATAGTCTGGGGACAGACGACCTTCCCTAATGTTGACGCGAGATCATTCGCTAAACTGCGAGCACTTGTGAACGGTTTTTTTGTAACCTCTTTAACAATACTCCGACGCTCTCGATCTCGGTCAACCGGTTCGTGGCTTATTTTCGGTGCTGTTTGTTGTTTTGTATTTTTATATTATATATTGCATGATTGTGAAACTTAGATTTAGTTCTTTACTAATTTTTCGGTAACTTTCACCGCGTTTCCGAAGAAAAATTCCTCTATTTCGCATGGATATTGATATTTCGCTTTTCTTTGCCGTCATGTCTGTTCAGAGCTTGAAGATCCACTATCGCATAGAATAGGTCAAAACCAATGTGTAAACCAAGACTTGTTCACATTTTACGCAGAGTTCATACCATGCGTGAATCAGTATCGAGGTTCAGCAGCTCAATTGTAAATGTACGAATACTTTTTTTGCCCGAAAATTTTCGTTTTTTTTGCATAATTCTTTTATTATTCCTAGGAAAAAATTCTTCATTTGCAGATTATCTCTATACTTGATGGAGTATTAAACGAAATGAGTTTGGATTCGATATCATGTATACCCATGAAGTTATTGGCAAAAAACGCAGTGTACGAATACTTTTTTGATCCACTGTATATCAAGGATCGAAACGTCAAGCAGAAAAACTTTTATTTCCATCGAGACCTGGAAAATTTCATTGGCCGAATCGAAGCCGATTCCACAACATCAACTATACAATATTTGATTCGCTTTTATACCCTTTCGTTCAATTCTTACATCGATGTAACCTACTGTTGGGATAGGCTTTTTATCATATCTGAGAAGTTCCCTTTGTAGGGTATTTAACGCTACGTTCGAGAATTTTTTTTAAATATATTTCGACTGTGATCGCAGAAATTGGTGCCCCAGAATCAGATTCCATCTCTAACAATACTCTGTTTACTTTGATTGTCTCTACCTGCGGGGCTACTACCAGACCTGCTTCGTTTGTTGTTGTTTCCTGCTCCATCATATCAAGAGACGCAGTAGCGTCTCGAAACAACTAGACGCTCCCATAACTTGACGCGTCGGGACCGGAACCGCTCCCATAACTTGACGTTCCCCTCATTCTCCCACTCTCGTATTTTAACGCATGCATACTGCCTTTTTTCGAACCATGCGTAGAGTAAGCGCGCGAAATTCAACCCAAAAATTGTGCTCACGCGTTGTAGAAATACATTTAAAAATCTGTTAGCGATATGTTTTGCAAATTTTTGGAAGATTGATTAGAATTTAATGTAGATAACTCTTGATGAAAAGAATTGAACAGAAAATACATTAATTCGATCGTTGAAACAGGCGAGATACATTTTTCTAGAAAATGTAATGCTAAGTTCATACATACGCATGTATACTAGGGTGACCGTTATTTTGGCTTCGGTGAGATTTTTTTAATGTCTAGCAAAAAAAAGTGATCAAGATATATAAAAAAAAATCTGTGTAAAATTTGAACGCGCTGGGATAAGGAGAAAACGTGCCACCCAGCAGTTTTATTTTCAAAAATATATATATTTTTTTAATGGCCGCGCTAAAATATTCATAAAAATCAATAAAAAATCTGGAATTGGGTACATTGATTATACACATTTAGAGGTACAAAAGGTATTATGTACTGATTTTTTTCCAGCAATTATGTACAGTCGTGGGTAGATTGAAAAATTAATAGAAAATTTGAAAACGGACGTGGCGGTTTGGCAACGTTGTGGTGGGAAATCTGTAATGTAATAATAACAAAATCTATAATAAATAATATAATAATCGTGTATTGAATGCTTAAAAATGATTTTTTTTTCTTCAGCCAGCGAAAAGGTTTTCCAACTGTAGTGGCGATAATATGAAATATAGTGCAGACAAATAGTTCGAAATTTGGTCGTGGCGCTTCGTCCGCTCATTTTTACCGACCGAGCATTACCGACCGAGTTGGCTTGCTCGACATTGTTGGACATAGAAAAAAAAATATAACACGCGAAATCTTTAAGTTTTTGCAAATTTATTTCGATCTTACGATGCGAGTATTTTCATTAATTATAATACTAAGACAATATATGTGCTGGTAATTATGGCTCACATTTTTTTAATTGGTGACGTAAGTTCCCAAATAGTTGGGAATAAATTGCCAACAGAAAAACAAGTTTTGCGAGCACTTTTTTTCAACATCCGTCGATTGAAGTACTCTTTGCGGCAAAGTGCTACGTTGGTTGTGAAAGAGGTATGGATTTTTTGAGAAAAAGCTGGAATACCGGTACAGACGCACAGTAGGAGAAAAGCCCAAAAACCTGGCCAAAACCTCAAATGACCTTTGACGGGAATGAAAATTGGCTTACGGGGGTTTTCAAGGTCGCTGATTACAAATCTGAAAGCCAAATTATCGTAAACAAAATGGCCGATCCAATATGGCTGACATGAATGTTAAAAAGTTGCCAGATGTCGACAAAAATTGGTATTTACGGGTTTTCAAGGTCGCTGATTACGAATCCGCAAGCCAAATTATCGTAAAAAAATGGCCGATCCAATATGGCCGACATGAACGTTAAAAAGTTACCAGATGTTGACAAAAATTGGTATATACGGGTTTTCAAGGTCGCTGATTACCAATCCGATATCTGTTGTTTATAACTTGCAACAAAGAGCTTACAGCAAATTGTTATAAACAAAATGGCCGAGTATCCTGCTAAATAGATAAATTAATATATAAAAAAAAATCATCATAATAAAATAAACGTGAACAGTGTATTCTACGCAATTATTATTTTTATTTCCAAAATACATACGGAACGTTTCAAAAATAGAAAATTTTATTCTTAATCAAAATCGTAATCGGAGTCGGAGTCGGAGTCAGAATCATTATCCGAGTTTGTATCTATTACAACTCCCGGCACGGCTTCAATCTCGGCGCAAAATTCGTCTGCTGCAGCAGTCACTTTAGGAGCGATCAACATCGCTACAGCTTCCGGCGACAAACTCTTCAGCTTCTTCTGTGGTAGTCTTCTGACACTTGAAATATACGGATCAGAAGTAACTAAGAGCCGATGAAAAACATCTTCCATAGTTTTAACCCTGGAACTTTTTCGCGCAAAATCTTCTCGATATCGTTTTTTGTCTTTGTTTCGAACTTCCTGAGCATCTTCGGATAATTGGCCGATTGGTAATAGAGCATGAGTTATTATCACTGGACCATGAATTAATAGTTTGTGCACCCAAGTAGGCATGGAGTACCAAGGGTATAATGCAACGATCTTTCTTGCCGTTTCAATAGCATACTGTTCAAATCTTTCACAGCTTATCTCGTGGCCACACGATATAACTTGTAGGATTACGTACAAGCGTTTAATTACTTCTTCGTTGACCCCCGTTATCGCAGCGGAAACCGTCGAATTTTCAAAGAATCGCCGAGCTGTGTTGCCATCATTGCTGCTGCCGTATCCAGGCTTTGGGCGATCGATATTTAGACCCAATTGCTTCTTGAATCCTTCTTGAATGGCCCTCTTGCGTTCCTGGGTAATTTTTTTTTCTTCGGCACTTCGAGCTTGCCATTTTTTAATGCCGAGTTTGTAAGATACGTGTAAGCAATACTCGAAGCACTGTATCCACGCATGCAGCGTCGACAATCCGAACTTCAAATTTGTTTCATTGATTTCCCTTTGCAATACAGTGTCGATGGCATTAAAATCTTTGCTGGTTGCTCCACACAAATAGCACCGTTGAGCAGATTTCGTTGATGATACAGCGTTGCAAACTTTACCATCTATCATGGTGAACAACAACTTGTACATTACGCAGATTTCTTTTCCATCTATTACACTTTCGAATGGACGAAGTGACTTTATTTGTTCTTCAACAATTTGGCCTTCATTAAGTGTTGACTCTGTGTCTTCGCGTAGAAACAGTAGTCTAAGCGGTCTACAAAATCGTGGAGACGAGGGTCTGGGGTTCTTCCGAACAACTATTTCTTCCTTCGATTGTTGATCATAACACACGAGTTGTAATGGCACGACTGAAGTACAGAATACATGCGCATCAGATTTGCTGTCATCACTGAACGTCTGCTTATATTCACTTTGCCCAGAACTTCCATCGCAACCCCACTTGCAAATCAAGTCCATTTTACGAACATTATCTGGAGTCAATCTTTGAATGAGTACATTTTGGACGAGTAAAATACGTTCAACTGTATGATCTAATAGTGCCTGTAGTTGGACTTCTGCACTACTCTCTATAATCCTGATTGCATCACGTGGTGGATAACAACGCTTTTTTGCTTTCATCACTTTTTCGTAAGACGGATATAGCTTACAGTTATTTTCCTTCCCTAATCTTCTCATTCCCTGGTAAGTACTCTTGGAGAATTTATATTCAATCATAGCGGAAAGTGCAGCCTCTTCGGATAAAGTAATTTCATCCGTTGCTGAGTAAGCTTTACGATACTTGGAAGCTCTTAAAGGACTCGTCATTGTTACGTCCTTAATAACTTTTGCGGCGTCGGATTGTCCTGAAGAGCGAAGGCTCATCTGAGTAGCGTATGCTAACTCGACCGAGTTGAACGATGTACGAATATCTTGGGTCTTCCTTCGTTTAGATCTTTCACTGGACATTGTAAACTCAAGGGACGGGCGGCCGCCCGTATTACCCGAGCTTGTTACTACAGTGTCTGTAGGTGCGGCAAAACATACCTGCTTGCTAAGCCATTCACCGTTATTTTTGAAAAATACACAGGATTTTCTGTGAGCTTGTTGCCACCTCGTTCTCATTTGATTGAAGAGTATCGAAAAAGTCTGTTTCGAGTCCTCAGGCACTACAACTGTACGTCCGGTGTCCTTGGAAATTTTTTCTACCATAAATTCGATCAAGGAAGCGAATTTATCGGATAAATGCTCGCTGATTATCAGAAATACTTCTTTCCTTGTCAGCACCAATTCTTTGTAACCGGATCCTGTAATAAAGACATAAAATTGTAGAAAATTGGTGTTAAAGGAAAAGATAAAATTTTCAATTAATACAATAACTTGAACAATGTACATTATTTTACCAAATAAATAACCGCAATAATTGAAATAATTTTAAAAAAAATAGACAGAAAATATTGACATGGATTTGGTTAAAAGAAAGCTTTGCTTACTATATAATATATATATATTCAAATATTTTATTTAAATGTTATAACATTTCATTCATATTTAAGAAATTTTTATGTGGTTGATTTTAATATGTATATATCATAATTAAATCACAGAAAATTTATAACAGCCGTCTTGTCCGTTATGATGCTACTTCACCCATTCTCAGGTAGAGGCGCAGAGGCTGCTCAATAGTGCCGCGTGCACGCTCGGCTACCGCACGATGCGAAAAAAATCATAACGGACAAGACGCACGTTTTCCGCAGGTAACTCTTGTAAATTTCGAAAGCTTATACATTAAACTAAAGGCCGAGACTAGGAGCTTTGCAAAATGTGACAAAATATATAACTTTTCGGACCGTTGAAAATATAAGTTTTCAAAATTATTTAATTTTATTTATGCCGAAGGCTATACTACATTTCAATCATTTATACATAAAGTTTAGATTCAACCGATGTAAAAATATGTTCTACATACCTCCAGAAGTCGTATCCATGTTGCAGAATTGAAATTAAACCCGTCACTTTAAAGTTATGGGTTTTTGAAGTCAGCGTTATTTTCGTCTGTTCAGCGCGTAACACGTACACTCTTCACGAACACTAACTGCCAACTGACGCTGCGGCGCAGGTATACACTTAAAGGGCTTTCCCTTCCACAATAGAATGCAGTTACTAGTCCTCTACCTGAATGACTACTCAACTGACCCTATTTCGAAAATTTATTTTTTGGGGTTTTGGCCAGGTTTTTGGGCTTTTTTCCTACTGTGAGACGTTACATCGATGCGTCGAAAAAGTGGAATCTCTGTACAATTGTTGGCGATCCCTACAAAAACGAGCTGGCAAAAAATATAATGAACTGAAGGAATCGGATTTCAAACGACGCATCGATTTGTTATTCGACATCGCTTGTTCTCCGGAAGCTTTACAAGGCATTGATGAAATAATAATGGCCTTCCTAACTAACCAAAGACAACCGGAACGAATCGGATTTATTGGTGACATTCAATCGATCTATGAAGATATCACTACCGAAGAAATGGATTCCATACGGGAAAGGCGCAGGAAAGCTAAATATGAACGAGAGAAAAGTACAATAGGTATAAATATTCATTTCTCCCATACAATTTTATTGTAATTCTAAAATAATTGTGGTTTGCAAATTTTCTGTAGATAATATTGTCCAATTAGTTGACAGCAGTCTAAGTACCCGCTCCGACAGGCAGGAGAGTAATTTTTCGTTACATAGTTTTGATCGAAACGATGCGGGACCGCCACGTCCGAAGAAATCTCGGGGCACGGTCAACATTTTAACTGACAAACTGGTTGCAACTCTAGACAAATGTCTAATTTCCGATCGAAACGCAGTACGAATTGTAGCTGCAGTAGCTGAGGCGTGCGGTTGTGATCTTAGCACCCTAATACTCAACAAAGTGTCGATTCATGAACATCGAAAAAAATTACGTACAAAGCTAGCTGGACGCATTAAAGAGCTATTTCCCTCTTCGGATCTACGTTCTGTCGTTCTCCATTGGGATGGGAAACTGCTAGAAGACACATCTCGAATGAGCAAAGTTGACCGCTTGGCTATTGTGGTATCTATTGGAGAAATTGGGCACATTTTATCGATTCCAGCCTTGGAGAATGGGCACGGTTCAACGCAAGCTAGTGTGATTGCTGAGGTAAATAAAGTTCAATATTGTGCGCGGTTATAAATATTTAATAGTAAAAAATACCCATCGTCGAATAAAATCAGACACTATCATATTATAACTGTTTAATTATATAGTAATTATTCGAGTAATTATTTATTTTCACAGGTTCTTGGAGACTGGGGGCTGAGCGACACTATTCAGGCTATCTGTTGCGATACGACCAATGCCAATCTCGACTCAAGAAATGGTGCTGCAGTGCTTCTCGAACAAATTTTAAATCGAGATTTGTTGTACCTACCCTGTAGGCACCACATTTTCGAATTGGTATTGGGTGGCGTTTTTGACGCACTCATGCCTGCTTCCACTGGGCCTTCTATTCTTTTGTTTAAAAGATTCCAAACCAACTGGCCAAATATCGATCAGCAAAGATTCAAAGTTGGTATCGAAGACGAAAGGATTTCAACAGTTCTACAAAATGACCTCGAAAACTTGCACCTCATGATAGATCGGCTCTTGAAGTCAGAAGTACAACCACGCGATGATTACAACGAGTTGCTGTTATTGTGCCTTATTTTCATCGGTAAAGTCCCTCGTGAACAGGTAAAATTCTACAAACCAGGTGCGTTTTCCCGCGCTCGTTGGATGGCGAAGTATTTCGTTTGACACTGAAATTTGTATTTTTATCATTATCATGTACATTAGAGCATGGTTCTCGCCTCCATTGCCAGCTGCCGCTCCCAATAATGACCTCGATTTTTTGAAAAGATTGCACGCGTACAACAAAGTCAATCCTATTGTATCTCAAGTTGCACTAAAAAAGATGTCTAACCATCTTTGGTACCTGAACGCCGAAAATGCTACCATGGCATTTTTTGATGACGCCGTTTCCGTTGAAATCAAGAAAAAAATGGTCGAGAAAATAAAGGACTATGGGATTAAACCCGACAAAGAAAAAGATTTTTCCAAACGGTATCAGGTTTTCAAGTCAGACTTTACTTGTCTGCTCGATAAAGACATTGATTTCTTTATTAGTCCCGAATCGATGGCGTTATTTGAACGATTTAAAATTGATCGTACTTTTCTCGACACCGATGTATCTGTTTGGGACTCGAATGAGAGTTATCAAATGGGCGCGCAGTTGATAAAGAAAATCAGAGTCTGTAATGATATAGCGGAGCGAGGTATCAAACTTATCACCGATTATAACAATCGATTGACTTACGATGAAGATCAAAAACAATTTGTTCTTCAAGTTGTCGCCGAATATCAAAAAAAAAATTCCGAACGTAAACAAATGTACTCTACTTCAATCATTTCATAGATAAATCGATATTTCATGTAAAGGTTCATGTAAAGGTAAATTTCATGTAAAGGTACGAAATTGCGGTACGTGATTGATGAAAAAAAAATCAGTAAATAATATTTTTTATACCCTTTAATATATGTATAATCAATGTATCCAATTCTAAATTTTTTATTGATTTTTATGAATATTTTAGCGTGGCCATTAAAAAAAATATATTTTTGAAAATAAAACTGCTGGGTGGCACGTGTTCTCCTTATCCCAGCGCGTTAAAATTTTACACAGATTTTTTTTTTCATATCTTGATTACTTTTTTTGCTAGACGTTAAAAAAATCTCACCAAAGCCAAAATAACGGTCACCCTAATGTATACATACGAATATTCTACAGAAATTTCATTCTTCCTCGAAAATAAAAATTCCTATTTCTGCGAGAAAACGACTAATAATAGTAACACTTAATTGATCGTACGTAATTGACCAAAGAAATTTGACAGTTGAGGTTATGTTGCCCTGTGTAAAATTTTCGCAGCGCGGCAGCTGAGTTTGGAGTGGGGAGAAAGCGCGATAGGGGTCGCCTAGTTGTGGGAACGTGTTGCCATGGTAACGCGTCAAGTTATGGGAGCGGTAAGGTTATGGGAGGTTGAGTTATGGGAGCGTCTAGTGTACATTTACGGCAAAGTTCACGGACCTCGAGACGCGCCAAGTCTCTTATACGCCAAGCAACGTCAATTAGCCACATATTTGAGTTTTCGTTAATCATATCTTATGAATTATCGAGTATTGGAGACGTTAATTATGCACATTGAAAAATTTTTTTTTTCTCTTCCGAATGGGACCAACACCAAGGCTGTAGCTATTGGCATAACGATGATATCGCCTTTTATTGGCTGCGTTCGCTTGGACGCTTATTACACACTTATTTTAGTAACTTACTAGGAAGTTACCAGAAAGCGACTGTTGAAGCAGGATTGTGTCAGCGGGATGGAGTAATAAGCGAGCCAGTACTATTTAGTGTATAAAGATTTATTAACAGAAAATATATGCGCGTGATATGGGAGAGATACTCGTCATATGATATCTCATACGATACTGCATAATAGACGCGGGAGCACCGCGTTGGTTGCTAGCCCGTGTTCGGTCGCGCGCGAGCATCACCGAAGATAACCGAGTCGCGCTCTTCTCTTTGATTGTACAGTCACGTACATAAGCTCGTGATTGTACTGTTGCTAACTGCGCGGAACACGCTCATTCTTAACAGCGACAAAATTCTAGTCACTTTGTAGTCATTTCCTAGTAAGTTACTAAACTGCTACCCATAAAATGCCGGATTGCCGGCTGTTCTTCAGTCAGTTTGGCGAATAATAATGAGAATGTCATTATTATTTTCCAATCAATCGATCATTCGTTTCAAATAATAACTGATGATTCGAATGAAAGTGATCAAGATTTATCAGATTTGAATGAAGAAAGTGATGACGAAATGCATTTTAATATTCTGTGAAAAGAGAACTTTTAATGCCAAGAGTCCAAAATTATTTTAAGAAGTTATACCTAATTATACTGTCAATGACAACGAATTCCAACCGCATTTCAGGTGATTATTATAAATTAAGAAAGTATAGAATTATATTTTAGATATTCACTAATATTGTTAATTTATACCACAAAAATTAAGTAACAGAAATATCTGAAAAACTGTAATGCGCAAATGATAAATATACTATATCCATGGTGCATGCCGTTGAATAATGAATTAATTAATTTGTGTGTGTGTATTATTATCAAATATTATTATCATAACAATTATTTGAATTGATTAAAGGGTGAATTGGCTGATCTTATAGCATTGTGTCCACTGCAGGATGAAGGAAATTTTATCCATATCAACGTTTATGATTCTTTCTGTTATCGATAGATGATTTGGTGTCTAACAAGGGGAGATCATATAATTTGTGCAGTTCACCGGAGAAGCAAAATTATAAATTTATATTAGAATAAGAAAATTCTATCCATATTAAAGTTTATGATACTTTCTCTTATCGATGGATGATTTGGCCTCTAAAATGTAATCCGTGCAGTCCATCGGATAAGCAAAATTATAGATTTATAATTAGAATAATAAAATACTACCCATATTCAAATTTATGGTTCTTTTTCTCTCATCGATGGATGATTTGCTGTCTATAATATAGTTTATGCAATTGGTAGTTATGGTAATTGGAATAAGAAAATACTATCTATATTAAAGGTTATGATTCTTTTTCTTACCGGTGGATGATTTGGTGTTTAAAATATAATTTGTGCAGTCCATCGGACAAGCAAAATTATAAATTTATAATTAGAATAAGGAAATACAATTCATATTAAAGTTTATGGTTCTTTTTCTCTTCGATGGATGATTTGGTCTGAAATGTAATTTGTGCAGTCCATTGGACAAGCACAATTATGAATTTATACATAGAATAAGAAAATCATATCCATTTTAAAGTTTATGATTCTTCTTCTTATCGATGGATGATTTGGTTTCTAAAATATAATTTGTGCAGTCCATCGGACAAGCAAAGTTAAAGATTTTTAATTAGAATATGAAAATTCTATCCATATTAAAGTTTATGATTCTTTCCCTCTTCGATGGATGATTTGGTGTTTAAAATATAATTTGTGCAGTCCATCGGACAAGCAAAATTATAAATTTATAATTAGAATAAGAAAATTCTATCTATATAAGAGTTTATGATTCTTTCTCTCATCGATGGATGATTTGGTGTCTAAAATATAATTTGTGGAGTCCATTGAATAAGCCAAATTATAAATTTACAATTAGAATAAGAAAATTCTTTCCATATCTAAGTTTATAATTTTTTCTCCTATCGATGTATGATTTGGTGTCCAAAATATAATTTGTGCAATCTATCAGACAAGCAAAATTATATTTTAGACACTATATCATCCATTAATGAGAGAAAGAATCATAAACTTTAATATGGATAGAATTTCCTTCATCGTGCAGTGGACATAATGCTATTAATATTAAGGTTGGCAACTTTTTTTCTTCAGCTACTAACATCACGAATTAGATATACTGGGTATCACATCTTCCATCGATGCATAAAAAAAAATTAAATTAAATTAAATTAAGTTAAACCTCATTACGGATAGAATTTTGGACAAACTGAAATGGACTGACTGAAGAGCACTGTAAGCGTGTAATAAGCGTCCAAGCGGACGCAGCCATGTCGTTTTGCTATGCTACGCCAGCGAACATATATTAGATGGAAGCGCCACGCTTATGAGAGCATTTGGCACGGTTTCTATGGGGTGATTTTAGTTCATCACCCCAAGTGCTGCCTGTATCGGTGTACACAAATACATAGTACGAACACTTAGCTCCACCCCGTACTATGTCATGCGGCCAATAGGCGCTTGGGGTGATGTGCGTTCTCGCTCTCACTTACGGGCTCAAATGCTTGGGGTGATGCAACGTTCTCACTCGCTCCAACTCGCTGTTACGTGCTCACATGCCTGGGGTGATGTGCGTCTCGTTCTCTCTTACGGGCTCAAATGCCTGGGGTGATGCGATGATGCGCTCTCGCTCTTTCACCTGGCTTGGATGCTTGGGGTGATGACGGGTCTCCCTCTCACATGCGCTTACTATAGCAGGAGGGGCTGTGATTCTCTCTCACACTTATATTAGCGAATGCATATTATCCACTATCTTTTTACTTCTTTTGACGACTTGAAAGGTTGTTATTTTTCCCTTTAAACAAATAAATGAATAAAAAAAGTAAATGATTATTCTTTTATCGTTCGAAGCAGACGGATTTACATTTTCTATATACATAGCAAAAAGTAAAAAGCTATCAGAGCAAGGGACAATACGTAAAAATAAATTGAAACAAATAAAAGAATGAAAAATAAATAAATAAAAATGAACATGCGTATGTTATTTATCACAATTACTCATTCAATTTTATGTTAATGGATCATTTTAGTAATTCTACCATTTTTTCCAACCTTTTTAGAAATTTTTGTAACTTGATCAGATTGCAAGATTACTAGAAGAGACTTTTTATGAATTATTTCAAATTAATGAAACAATTCACAAATACAATTGAAAAAAAAATGATGCAAGTGGGATCGAACCGTGGCCCCCACGGGTACGAAAATCACGTGTGTGAGATTGCTGTGTGCGAGAGAGAAATATACTATCTCCCTCCAGGGCGGCCGAGTACCGGTTTACCCAATACCCACTAGTGCAAATGAGAGAGTATGATACCCCTTTAGCCCAAGAGCAAGTGAGGTAGCTGCAAAGGCGTGGCTTACAACTCTGTTCATGTGTGTGGCACACCGATATATAGCCGCTTAGTCTACCGGCAGAAATAGGAACTACATTTTCTGTGCCAAATCCTAACACGGGCCTGGCGCTTCCATCTAATATATGTTTGCTGGCTACTCGTGACGTGCGTAACAGACGAAATTGTACAAAAAAATCGTCAGAGAAGAAGAAAATCACCCCAAAGCAGATATGGCCTGAAACGAAAAAATAAAAGCTCATATCATCGTTATGCCAACCCTAAAAACACCAAAAATGGTGTGCAAAAATTGGAGACAAGTAAATTTACGAAAGTATCTCTAGTTTCGTCTTCTTACAAAAAGTTGTGAAATAAATAGACATGAAACTCACAGCACGCATTGCCAAGCACATGTAGTTTCCCAATCTTACCTCAACTTTGCAATCAAGATTTCCGGGGTGGAGTTGGAATAAAAAAAATTCAAAAAAATCTTAACGGTAACAATTTTAAAAATAGTGAAATCAAGTGAAAATTGTCAACAAAGAGAAATTATCAATAAAAAAAAAGAATCAAAAAAATAAAAAGTACTTGGTGAGTTTTTTTACTGAGCATACACTGACATTCTGGTGTTCACTTTTTGACTGAAAAACCGTTTTGACTTATCGTCCGTTAAAAACAAACTCGCCAAGTACTTTTTATTTTTTATATTCTTTTTTTTTTATTGATAATTTCTCTTTGTTGACAATTTTCACTTGATTTCACTATTTTTTAAATTGTTACCGTTAAGATTTTTTCGAATTTCTTCATTCCAACTCCACCCCAAAAATCTTGATTGCAAAGTTGAGGTTAGATTGGGAAACTACATGTGCTTGGCAATGCGTGCTGTGAGTTTCATGTATATTTATTTCACAACTTTTTGTAAGAAGACGAAACTAGAGATACTTTCGTAAATGTATTTGTCTCCAATTTTTGCACACCATTTTTGGTGTTTTTGGGGTACATATATACTCGCATGCCCACATCTGTAGCCGGGCAATGGTCACTCGTGAAACGCTGGCCTTCGTTTAATATTTCGTTCTCCATCATTGTCTCGTCGTCTACGAAATTTTGGTTTTCCGCTGGCAGTCGATTTCTGTTCCTCGCACACGTCTTATATACATGGGGGAAAACGCGTCATTTTTATATTCCTGGACCTGACCATTTGTTATTTGGCCGAAACTCCGCTCATTTCATCGTATGATCCCAAAAACCACTTTCAAATTTTATTAGATTTTTTGGAGCCACGATGGCGGAATACAAGACCATAGAAGATTTTCGACTTTTGCAAATATTTAATTTTCAATCGACGATATCTCTGTAGCGGTTAACAGTATCGAAATAGTATATCACACACGTCAGAGCATCCAGCATTCGGGCCGTGGGTCCTATACTATTTTTCTTGATCCCTCAGCCGAAAGTACGTTCAATAATTAATTTTAATGTATAAAATACCGCAAGAGCATGACAGCTGACTTGCGTTCAGCCATATTTGAATATATTAGACTGGCCGTTATTTGGCGTTAAAATTAATTTGACCCCTGCCGCTTTGAAATACGTAAAAAATAACGCTGTAATTTTTTCAGATTTTTAAAAAAACGTTTAGCCCTTGACCACGGAGGTTGAAGATTCCCATTTAAAATACATGGAGTTTTCTTGCGTTGTCAGTCACTATTTTACTGTGGGCCTAAATATGTTTGTAAAATCTTGAAATTTTCAGAGATTAGTGTACAAGCATGTTGCTACATGGGAAAAATTCCCGAAACCCCTACCCTCAAAATGTTGTATAACATCACCATAATAATTATAATTTTCCTTTTTTTAATTTTTTATTTTTTTTCCTCGTTTTTTTTATAAATGTATTGAAAATAGAATAATGTCCCGGAGAGCCCCGCGCGATAGTGCCGTTGGAAGATGTGCGAAACTCGAGCCACGATACGACGCAGTTGTACATCGTGAATTTACATCCAATTAATTGGGTATTAATTGAACAGTAAGTGTACGGTAGATCTCGCGATTATTTAATAAAATGGACGCACAAAAGGAGACAATACTTAAGAATTTGAAACTCGTTTAGAAAATTATTCTATTTTAAATACATTGATAAAAAAAAACGAGAAAGAAAAAAAAATTAAAAATCTTGGTCCTGGAAATTTTTTCCATGTAGCAACATGCTTGTAAACTAATCTCTGAGAATTTCAAGATTTCACAAACATATTTAGGCCCACCGTAAAATAGTGACTGCAATTGCAGGAAAACGCCATGTATTTTAAATGGAAAACTTCAACCTCCGTGGTCAAGGGTTAAACGTTTTTTTAAAAATCTGAAAAAATTACAGCGTTACTTTTTACGTATTTCAAACCGATTTGGGGGTGGCAGGGGTCAAATTAATTTTAACGCCAAATAACGGCCAGTCTAGTATATATAGACTGATTTCACTTATGCGGCCTGCGTCAGCGCGCCTACCGGCAATTTCGCGGAGTGTTGCGAAGACTATAGGTTTTTGCCGGTTCGGAGGGCGGCAGGGCCCGCCCGACTTTTACAAAAACCGAGGCGAAGCCGAGGTATTGCTGGTCGGGGTGGGCATTAAAAACATGAAAGAGTAAAAAAACACGCACGAAAATTAACAGCGATAAGAGAGGTTAACGCATAGAAAATGTCAAAACGTCAACACACGGGCGCAAACTGACTCAGGAGTTGGGACGGAGAAACAAGGTGAGGGGGTGAGGCGAAGAAGCCCGAGAGAGCCCGATACGACCCGAGCGTACCGTCTATCTCACTCTATGCTGGTCTCGGGCCCTTCGGGCCAGTACAGGCATAATGCGTGTTAATATATGTGAGTATATCACCGGCCGCAAAAACCCCGTCAGAGCACGCTGTCGTCAGCCGGCCACGGAAATTGCTCTTCTACAGGGATATTGTCGATTGAAAATTAAATATTTTCAAAAGTCGAAAATATTCGATGGTCCTGTATTCCGCCATAGTGGCTCCAAAAAATCTAAAAAAATTTGAGAGTGGTTTTTGGGATCATACGATGAAATGAGCGGAGTTTCGGCCAAATAAAAAATGGTCAGGTCCAGGAATTGTAAAAATGACGCATTTTACCCCATATATATATGGCCTTATTTTCCACACTCACTACAATATTTACTACTTAGACTACACTCGTAACTTCAGTGCCCCTTTCCCCCACAGCAATAACACTCATCACTCGTGTGCGGATTATAACGAGATAATCCTCTTCTTCGAGTTGTACCTCGTCCCTGGCTGGGCCCCCTCGCTCGTCCTCGTTTCCCCGGTGTGCTGGGGAATCTTTGCTGTGGCCGGTTGCTCGATCCCTTGTTTGCATGCCATATAGCGTTCACACTGGAAGCCTCGTTCGCCTCTTGTTTTGGAGTGAATGACAACCATGATTCTGCCTTTGCATCAGCCATTTTGATAGTTTTTGCCAACTCAACGGACTGTTCCCAATCCACATCTGGTGATTTTAATCATTCGTAACGTACTGTTCATGAACTTGTTCCTAAGATTAGTTAATCTTTTAGCTGACTTTTTGATTCCGATGCTGAGAAATTATATTTTTGAACAAACATGCGTAGCACTTTTACGTATCCGTCTGTTTTCTTTCGCGAAACATTAACCTCGTTAAATGTATGTTTTCCTTAGGTGCGTACAGTTCTTCCAATTTGGTTTTTAGAGTCACGTAAGACATTGTTAACAGGTTTGTTGGGGTTACGGTCACCTTGAGCTCTTCGTAAGCCTCCGCACTTGAGCGTGTTATTAACAATACAGGCTTTTTCGCTTCGTTGACATCATTTAGGATGATAAAGGCCTCTAATTGGGCCATTTTGCTCCTTTTTTAACCGGCTCGATTGTATTTGCCCTGAATTGTGCCATCTTTGGTTCTTCTTGCCCCGCGTCTTCTGTTTTCTTTTCACTCGTGACTTTGCTTCCGCGCCGTCGTACTACTTCCACCAAAAATTTCCGCAACGAGTCTACTTTTACTCCCGGTGGCACTTCCACTTCGTACCGTAAGCAAATCGCCAATAATTCGTCTTTGGTTCTCACTTCAATGCGCTTTCCTTTTTATTTATGTCGTCTTCGGTTCTGTACCCCCATCAGCCATCTCTTTAATTAATTTCAATGAATATTTTGTTTGCGCGCGTTTTATTTATGGATCACATCCTCGTTGCCACTATTGAATTCCCATTGAGTAAGGGATCGGGAGAGCAGGAACAATCAGCATTTATTACTATCGCGGTGAGACGTCGATCCAAGCTCACAATAGACTGACTCGTCGATACGACGCCCGAATAGTTTGGTTGCCATGTACACTTAGGCAGGGATACCACAGTTTTCAAACCTAATAGCAGGCTTGCAAAATTTTTAATGAAAAAGTAATGCATTAACCATTACTTTTTTAATGGCTAATGAAAATTATTTCCATTAACCATTAAATTTTAATGATTAATGGAAAATATTTCCATTGACCATTCAAATTTAATGATTAATGGAAACATTTCCATTAACCATTAAATTTTAATAGTTAATGGAAATTATTTTCAATAACCATTGAATTTTAATGGTTAATGGAAAATATTTTCATTAACCATTAAATTTTAATAGTTAATGGAAAATATTTTCATTAACCATTAAATTTTTATTTATTCATTTATTTATTTTCTTTTATTCTTGAAAGTGCCAAAAAAGAAATAAATAAATGAATAAATAAATAGATAAATAAATAAATTAATACAAAAATAAATGAATAAATAAATAAGAACTTGCTTAAAAAGAAAAAAAGTTTTTTTGTTTTTTTTTAAGCAAGTTCTTATTTATTTATTTATTTATTTATTCATTCATTTATTTATTTACTTATTTATTCAATTGTTTATTCGTTTATTTATTTATTTTTTTGGCACTTTCAAGAATAAAAGAAAATAAATAAATGAATAAATAAATAAATAAAAATTTAATGGTTAATGAATCCTGGGTGAAGTAGTCATGATCAATGAGCGCGCGTGTCCACTTGGCCTCGAAATATGCGTGCTCTCGTTCAAAGGCCTTGTGTAGTTCTTCGATCTGAGCAGTCAGTTGTGACGTCTCGATGAGCGACGTCTCTGCGAGATCGTCCAGGATGAGCTCGTACAGCTGCTTGAGGGTGGCTGTGCGGCCCATCTGCGTGCGTAATTTGAGCGTGAGCTCTGTTGAGAGCCGAGAAGGCAAGGTGGCTCGAGCTGACTGGTCGGTGGGAGGTAGCCCAAGGTGGGTCTCCCGCTCATCAGATGGAGCCTCGAGCTCCTTCTTGGTCTGCTTGTGTGGTTCGTGCGTCGACACTGTCGACTTGACACTGTCATCGTCAGAGTCTCCCATGATGGACTGGGGGGATCCTTGAGTCCAAAGTCCGAGCGCGATACGCGAGAATTACAAAAAAAAATCAAAAGCAGGGGTTCGAGAGCACAAAGTTCACACTCAAGGCGCGAGAAATACCAAAAAAAAAGTCAAAAAAGGGGAGTCGAGAGCACAAAGTTCACACTCGAGGCGCGAGAAATACCAAAAAAGTCAAAAAGGGGGGTCAAGAGCACAAAGTTCACACTCGAGGCGCGAGAAATACCAAAAAAGTCAAAAAAAGGGGGTCAAGAGCACAATGTTCACACTCAAGGCGCGAGAAATCACGGGGAGCCCGGCGGCCGGGCGTGGAGATCGTCGTGAGACGCACAAAATTCACAAGTTCCGAATGAAAGCTCTGAGAAGATTGTATGAATCTTGCTCAGGTTGTAGATCACTCGTGAGAGCTTCGAAATGAAATATCCACGTTGATTATATGAATCAAGACGCAGCCTCAGATCATTCGAGGTGCACACGCGAATTCAGTGTCACGTGTTGAGCGTGAGAATACTATGGTGATGTACAAGTTAGAGCGCACAGAATTTTCAACGATAAATTCACATTATGTTTTGTGAGCGTGAGCACGAGATGGCTGCATGAAAAGGACCGACTAGAAGACCGGAGTGCTCGAACACGAGCGATAGACAAGGGAAGATCTGGTGGAAAGGTGTGCAGCGCTCTCGTGTAATTTTGAGAGCGCTGGCATGCTCGGGTGAGTTGTCCGGTCAGCGCATGTCACAAACGTGTCCGCGAGATGGCACAGTGTGAAAAGACTCAATATTTAACAGTAGTGTAAAGGAAAAAATAAGAGGAGCGCTTGTGCGACCTCAAATGTAACATTACAAAAAACTACGAATAAGAATTGACACACACACACACGCAGACACGAGAGCGGATAACATCAACAAAAAAGTAAGAATTTTGAGTGAATTTCGTTTGATTATTCCAAGGAAAATTTTTGAATATTATGATAAACGAAAGAAAAGTGTTGCCATTATAAAAAAAATATATATATATATATGTATGCAAATTTGGAATATACGCGGGATGTATTTAACTAACGTAACCACCCGTCGGATCGACGACGCCGTCGGCCTCACATCGTTGCGACGGCTGAGTCAACGGGGCCGTCGACTTTCTAAGGGGGGAGGGGTGTTACGTCCCGACATGTTTGTGATGATATTTTTCCTATTTTATTTTCCGATCATTAATGATCATGAGATATCATCATTTTTGCTATTTGATTGATTTATTCATTGTCATAAATTTATTCACAATTTGGCTCTCGTGACTCGCTCTCACGAAAATACGAAACGTGTTTTCCGGTGCATCGATAAAAATGCAGTCGCGAGTCGTCACCTCGCTCGAGTTCTCGGCGACGTTGCGATTCGCGACCGTGGGATGCGCCGGCAGACCAGGGCTCCACGCACGAAACCGTCGAATCAGGGATTTTTGCACGTGGGCCTGTTATCAGAATCCTACAGAGACCCCCCCCAGAAATCCTCCTTGTGCTCAGGAGAGGGAGTATAGTCTTTTCGAATCAGTAAAGCAATTCATTTTTCGAATTAGTCTTGGACGAAACTAAAAAGGGTTAACACTCAAAAGCCTGAGGCTCCGGGTGTCTCTTCTTCCTCCCTGCACCGTGTGTAAATCTTGTCCGCGTGTACTCGGGACCAAGTGTCACAACGGGGGTACTTCTGTGGGGAGCACTCGTGAAAAATTATATTATTATTCGAACTGCTTTTGGCTGGTTTTTACCGAATATTGTGCATTTTTCAAACTGTCGGTAACTGTGAAACAACGTGATTGTGACTGGATGCAAATATCGACGTGCGAGGCTGACTCGAGCAAATCGGACAACCCGTCGGAGAAAATATAAAGAGTTTTCATCAAGGGTGAGCGAATCCGTGAGTGCATGTGTGTGTGTGTGTGTGTGTATTAGGTTAGCGGAATACCAGGTGGGTAAGTATGAAACCGGAATTTCGAAAGTATGAAACCCATTTCCCCACCTTTTGTATCTTTCCCATGGCTTTTAACCGAAGGGAGATGGCTTCTCGGGTCACCTTTAACTGATCCGCCAGTTGTTGTTGTGTTTGAGCGTCGTCTTCGTCCAACAAGGCTTGCAGGTCAGCGTCTTCAAACTTTTTCGGTGGTCTTCCACGTTCTTCGTTCCTCACGTCAAAATCGCCACTTTTGAACCGTTTAAACCACTCGAAACACTGTGTTTTACCGAGAGCATGCTCACCAAACGCCTCCAGAAGCATTCAATGCGATTCGGCTGCGGTTTTCTTCAGATGAAAACAGAAAAGTAGGGCTGTCCGCAAATCGTAATTTGTTGGCACAAAACTCGAGATGTTTATCTCTAATAAACTAATGCTACTGAATGAAACTCGTGTTATTGTGAGTTGGAAATCTTTGTCGGATATCAATACAATAACAAGACACCGCTGACGTGATGTGTCGGTAACTGCATCGACATCTAGCGCCACCTATGGGCAAATTCCGGTTCCATACTTACACACCTGGTAGTTTAATTGCGGGCGGAATAATTCATATATGTATTGTTTTCATATTTCCATCTCTTTTAATTAATTGCTACGACTAATAAATTAGGAGTATTTTAACCTTATTTGACTATTCATATTTTATTTGAAAAAAACAATTAAAACGATTACTTATCTCGCGATGGGAATGAGCCTGTACAGGACGAGGCAAGGCGCCCAAATATTAAAATACGGTAAGTGAGGGGGAGAAAAATTACCCCTCGTTACGTTCGTACGTAACAGGGGTAATTTCACCCCCTAGAAACGTTTTTCCGCCGATAAAAAAAATACGGGTCTCTTAGATTTTTATGTAGAATAACGTAGTTGAATTTCATCAAAATCGGAGGACATCACCGGAAAGATTTTCCCTGTTAGTCAAATCGTGTGGATCGGTTTTAAAACTTCTCGAATAACTTGATGAAGGGCGGGAGGGTGTTTGTAATTTCTGAGCGTGTTACTTGCCTCGGCTTTACGATATTAATACCAGCGGCCCGAATAGTGAAGCGCGGTTAGGTAGAAACGTATAAGGTATCGAAAAGTACAGTTAGAATGTTTGGGTTATTCTAGAATTTTGAGAGAATACTTTTGAATACATTTACTTTCGAAAAATAGATTTTTCTTTGCATTAGTGGTAGAATGATCCCTTAATGCATTAGGAGTAAATGGAACCCTTAATAATTGAATCATCGAATTGAATGAATTTTTGTCACAATGAATCGAATTCAGCCCTGAATTCACAATTTTCGGTTCAATTTCCAATGATAAAGTTTTTTTTCCGTAAAAAGACTTAATTAAGGTAAACGGCCCAGTTACTGACCCTTCTAGCGCGGCAGCGTCGAATTTCGACTATTTATTCATGTGTGATATAGCCAAACCGGAAACTAATGGTTTCAACGTGTGCATTAAAGCCTCCCGAAGGAGATTCACCGGTTATGAAAGTGAAATAATCACGATTTATTAATAAAATCATTGTTTTAATAATGCTTCTCTGCTGTCCGGGTTACTGACCCTGTACATAAGCCCCATCTTCGTTTATGAACCCTACGTGTACCGATTTCGATTCACTGGTCTATTTATATTTTTAATATCTCCTTTAGAAAGGTCCCTCTCTCCAATAATGAAAAGTGAAAAATTCTCTTCAATTAGCCGGTAATTGGATTATTATTCGACAAAAACTGTATTTATGGCAATCAAAATGGTGCCGTTAGGGTCACTATCTGGGACAGGGTCAGTAACTGGGCCGTTTACCTTAATCGAATTACGAGCGAATAAATCGTATGTAAGCGTACATCGGACAACCTATATATCCACTATGTCGGTATATAGGCTGCAGTACAAACTTTCACTTATATCTTGGAAACAACGGTTCGCATGACTTTGGTCTCACGGAACTTTTTCATTGTCTTGATGAGCTGAATCGATTGCTATTGGTTTCATATTGCGAGGTCTAGGGGCCATTTTAGGCATCCTCTTTTTACCCGAAATACGTATCTTTTATTTTCGAATAATCTATACAAATTCTATCAAACATCTCACTTTCTGAGCTTGCGTTACAAAAGATATAAATCATTTAAGTTTGATTACTATTAGGCAGGGTTGCAAGTAATGCATTACTTTTTGTAATGCATTTGCATTTTCATTAACCATTAACATTTAATGGTTAATGGAAATTACTTCCATTAACCATTCAATTTTAATGATTAATGAAAATAAATTCCATTAACCATTAAATTTTAATGATTAATGGAAATTATTTCCATTAACCATTAAATTTTAATGGTTAATGGAAAATATTTCCATCAACCATTAAATTTTAATGATTAATGGAAATTATTTTCATTAACCATTAAATTTTTATTTATTTATTTATTCATTTATTGATTTTCTTTTATTCTTGAAAGTGCCAAAAAAATAAATAAATAAACAAATAAACAAATGAATAAATAAATAAATAAATAAATAAATACATTAATAAATACATTAATGAATAAATAAATAAATAAGAACTTGCTTTAAAAAAAAAAGAAAAAACTTTTTTTTTCTTTTTAAGCAAGTTCTTATTTATTTCTTTTTTGGCACTTTCAAGAATAAAAGAAAATAAATAAATGAATAAATAAATAAATAAAAATTTAATGGTTAATGGAAATTTTTTCCATTAACCACTAAAATTTAATGGTTAATGAAAATAATTTAAATGCTTAATGGAAAATATTTCCATTAACCATTAAATTTTGGTTCCGCATAAAGGAAGCTTGGTTTTCGTGAAAAATTTTTTTTTCGCGATTTTTATGCCAATATGTTCAAAATGTCCTAAAACATCGAGAAATCATATTTAGAAAAAATGTTCGGATGGATGTGTGTGTGTGTGTGTGTGTGTGTGTGTGTGTGCGCGCGCGCGCGCGCGCGTGTGTGTATGTATGTATCCTGAGTTTCAGATGTAAATGATTAATAACTCGAAAACGCTTCGAGATATCAAGCTAAAATTTGGCACACTTGTCGAGCACGAAGTGCTCTTCGTTATGACGTTTCTAATTATAACGGGTGTTCAGATTTTATCGACCTTGTTCGTTTTTGCCAGAATGGCGTAAACGCTCTAGCCTCTGCAATTTTCAAGATATTGCACTCAAACTTGTACAGAATTAGTATAGCTATTAAGGTTGTTTGGTATTGAATTTGGTGAAAATCCATCGAGGGATTAAAATTTTATGAAAGTTTGAATTTTTTGAAAAATCGCCTAAACGCTGTAACTTGCGCAATTTTTAAGATATTGTACTGAAACTTTGTACAGAGGAAAGATAGCTGTGAAGGTTGTTCGCTATTAAATTTGGCAAAAATCTATAGAGAGATTAACATTTTATGAAATTTTGATTTTTTTGAAAAATAGCGCAAGCGCTCTAACTTGTACAATTTTCAATATATTTCACTGAAACTTTGTACAGAACTTGCATAGCTATCAAGATTGTTCGCTATTAAATTTGGAAAAAATCCATCGGGGGATTAAAATTTTATGAAATTTTGAATTTTTTTTAAAATAGCGCAAGCACTCTAACTTACACAATTTTCAATATATTTCACAGAAACTTTGTACAATACTTGTATAGCTATCAAGGTTTGTTCGCGATCAAATTTGGCGAAAATTGATCGAATTTGCACATTGATTACTAATAATTTTGAATAATTAACAAAGCTTCCTTTATGAGGAAGCCAAATTTATTCGCCATACCGCGTGTTAAAGGAAACTATGTGAACTATGGATAAAGATGAGGAAGCAATGTGCAAATTTCAATTTGCAAGGTGTTTATTTATTTATTTATTCATTTATTTATTTTCTTTTATTCTTCAAAGTGCCAAAAAAGAAATAAATAAATAAATAAGCAAAGAAATAAAGAAATAAATAAATAAGTAAATGAATAAATAAATAAGAACTTGCTTGAAAAGAAAAAAAATAGTTTTTTTGTTTTTTTCAAGCAAGTTCTTATTTATTTATTTATTTATTTATTAATGTATTTATTCCTCGGATCTCCTAACCTCCGTTAAGGGGCGCGGGAGGGCGGTTGAAACCCGACCGAGGCGCGTCTTCAGGAGGCGGATAGAAGAACAGCCGGAGACTGAGCGGCTCCCCCGGCTCGGGGAACGGGACGTCTTGCGACGACCGTAGCCGCGAGCAGGGAAGGAGCAGCGGACGGACCCGGTTAACGAGAGCCATAAGGAACCCGGCTGCCCCAAAATCCAGCTCTGGGGGACAAAAGCCTCGTCGCGGACCACTTCCCCGAAGCCAAGGTGGGAGCTATCGTGCCGAAGGCTGCATGACACTGGGGTTACAGTATCCCTAACGATGCGCATAGGGCACCAGGCGGCACCTCATGACTATTTAGCCTTACCCCCGCATGCAGGCTCTGCGGGGGGTGGACCTTTAGTTCCTGACTACTCGTGGGATTCAAATGTACAAATTCAATAAAACCACTGAGTTACACGCCGACGGTGGGGCCTCTTCGGGGGCACAGCCGTCAGGACAAACGGAGGTGACCGGCGGTCCGGGGGACGGAGGCATTGTCGCTGCCGCTACGGTGACCCAGAGCTCAGCCGACGGTAACTCCACACCGAGAGCGGGGTTGGCGGGAACGACGCCAGCCGGGCCTACCAACCCCTCAAACATGCCCGGAAGGAAGGCGAGCCGTAGTGGGGCAGCGAAGAGGAGGGCCCGCAAGGCCAGAATAGCCACGCGGAGCCCATCCTCCGAGCTGGGCCACCGGAGTCCGCTAACCGAGGGGACTGTGGTGACTGGCGCTAAACGGCCCAGACCCACGGACAAAACCCCACCGGAGCTGACAAAGGTGGTCAAGAGGGGCAAGCTCTTCCCTCAGCCCGCTGGTGACGGTGATGCGGTGAACGCGGATAGGAGGTTGGCCATTGCGCCTGCCAACTACCCGGAAGCCGCTCTGGGCCAGGGGCAGGACGGGATGGTCATTCGGGGAATCCTCGAGGCGCTGCGTGCCATCCCCACGGGGCGGGCAGTTCCGTGCTTCGAGGGGACCTGATGCGACCGTGGCGTCTTGTGGGTGACTCGCTCCGATGAGCCAGCGAAAGTATGGTTAAGGACGATAGTCCCTAGCCTAAAGCCATGGGAGGGCGCCTCTCTCCAAGTTTTGGAGGAGGAGCGCCTACCCAAGTTAAAGAGGATGACGGCGGTGTTCCCCAGCCCAACCAAGGGGACCGATGTCATCCTCAATCTTTTGGGCCGCCAGAACCCTGGACTACAGACTCTCTTGTGGAGGGTGTGGGACAGGAAGGTGATACGGGATTCCGTCCACTTGGTTCTGGGGGTCGATTGCCACTCTCTGGAGAGGCTGAGGGAGGGCGGCTTCGCCCCTCACTTCGGACTGGGAAAGGCCCGTTTCTACGACGCCCATCACAGAGCCGGGAAGGGGGAGCGGGCTGCCAACCCACAAGTCGCACGGGAGAGACCGGGGCGGGGTGCGATGCAGATGCCGACTGCACCGGCGATGGTGGGATCGGCTGACGCGGTACCGGGCGCCAGCTCCGGAACCGACAAGGGGTGGGCTCGCTTCCACAAGACCCGCCGCAGCGAAGAAGGAAGCGCTCCGACTTCGGAGCCACTGCTGACTCCGAGCGTCCAGGTCGTTGTGGAGGCAAACGTCCAGCCGTTGCCACCTGCAGCGGTGGCGCAGGACGGGGAGGATATGGAAGTCGGGCATGACCTTCAATCTATGTCGGGGGTACAGGGGGCCGGCGCCGAGGGCCTGACAGTTAAACGCGTCGGGACCATGGTGTTCGGGGATCTGCCCATCCGACAGGAAAGGGTCAGAAGCACCGCGAGGACCAGGGGTATACCACCCAGGATCCGTGCGGTGCAGAGAGAGGGCTTGGCAGGGACTAGGCGGGGGGTCCAGTTGACCCTTGCCGGGGTCCTGGCGGCCTCTCAGGTAGCGCTACGCGTGACCGACGATAAATCGCCGGCCCGAGTGGCTGAAGGAGAGGAGAGAAATGGCTCATGAGGCCCTTCTTCTCCTACGGAGCAAGGCGATGAAAGCGCTAGACAAAGGCGTGGACATCGTCAAATGCTCCCAAAGCAACTTGCAGCACTGCAAAGCAGCCTTGGCTGTCTTAAGCCGGGACCTTGCGGTGCAGCAGACAGACATATCCCTGATACAAGAACCCTGGGTCTACGGGGGGTGTGTAAAAGGGATAGATCGCAACATCGGGTCGTTAATATATGACCCGGCAGAGCCCGGCCCAAGGGCCTGTGTCCTCATTTACAAAAGACACAGTGCCCTAAAGCTGAGCAGGTTCTGCAGTCGAGATCTGGCAGTGGCCTCAGTGAAACTGAGGCTAGGGGGGGCACTGACAGACCTCATCGTGTGTTCAGCGTATCTGCCGTACGACTCTGAGGAACTTCCACCGACGAGGGAACTGAGAGTCCTGGTGGACCACTGCAGGAGAGAAGGACTGGACCTGGTGATAGGGTGCGACGCAAACTCGCACCATCTCATCTGGGGCAGTTCCAACGTAAACGAGGGGCTCAGCTCTGCTGCAGTACCTCTCAACGACTAACCTGGAGATCCTCAATAGAGGTTCAAGACCTACCTTTGTCACGGCAAGGAGGCAACAGGTCATTGACCTCACGCTGGGGACTCCAAGGGTGGCACAATGGATAGGAAGCTGGCGAGTGGATGCCGAAGATACCCTCTCGGACCATCGACGGATTCTATTCAACATCAGGGGTGGAAAAGCCCAGCAGAGCACTTCGGCCTACCGGAACCCCAGGACTACCGATTGGAACTCCTACAGGGAGACCTTGAGTAGGAGGCTTGGGGGGACGGGGGGCTGGATGAAGACCCAGAGAAGGATCGAGAAAGGGGTCAACACGTTGACCTCGGCTATCATCCAGAGTTATGAGGCCGCGTGCCCCGTGAGGGAGCACAAAGGCACGAAAAAAGTTGCATGGTGGAGCAGAGAGCTGAGCAAACTACGCTCTGACTCGCGACGCCTGCTAAATCGAGCCATGAAAACCATGGCAGAAGCGGACTGGGCGAATTATAGGGCGACACAAAGGACCTACAAAAAGCTGGTCAAAGGTTCCAAAAGAAAAGCCTGGGAAAAATTCTGCGGGTAGATGGAGGCCCTGCCTACCGTGGCCCATCTTCGTAGGGTTTTCACCACAGGCTCACAGACTAAGCTTGGTGGACTCACACTCCCGAATGGGGGTATAGTCGAAAGACACGAGGACATCCTAGCGCACCTGATGGAGGTGCACTTCCCTGGATCCACACTGATCGAGCGAGACCCTACTCGTGAGGTAAGGGAGCCTGCGATCAGACCAGGTGATTGGGCAACTGCCACCAGAGTGGTTACACCGGATAGGATCCGGTGGGCCTTGGACTCGTTCGACGGGTACAAGAGCCCGGGTGCCGATGGGATCTTTCCAGCCCTGCTTCAACAGGGAGGGGAGGACCTAGTCAGGCACCTGAATTACACCTTCAGATTCTGCATGGCACTGAGATATGTGCCTAGGGTCATCATAGTCTTTATCCCTAAACCGGGTAAAGCTAGCTATGACCAAGCGAAGGCTTTTAGACCTATCAGTCTGACGTCTTTCCTATTGAAAGCAATGGAAAGACTCGTTCATAGATACAGAATGGATGGGGCATTGATGCTAACACCAGTGCAACACTTACAACACGCGTATCATGCGGGCAAATCCTTCGAGACGGCTCTGCACAGTCTCGTCCATGAGATAGAGCGGACCCTCTACAAAAAGGAGGCCACCTTATGCGTGTTCTTAGATGTTGAAGGGGCGTTCGACAACACCTCCTTCGACGCAATTTGCGGGGCAGCGAGGGAATCCACTTCATGCTGCGGACGCGGACTGTAACGGCGAGCCTTAGCGGGACTGCTGTCAGGGCTCGAGTCGGCCGGGGATGCCCGCAAGGGCGGGTAATATCGCCATTGATGTGGCTCCTGGTCGTCGACGGACTTCTGCGCAGGCTTGAGGGGCTGAGAGTCAAAGTGGTGGGATTTGCCGACGATGTGTGTATAGCAGTCAGCGGCAATCATCCCGCAGTCATGGCGGGGAAGATGCAGAAGGCACTCGACCTCGTCGAAGAGTGGTGCACATCGCAGTCGTTACGGGTCAACCCGAATAAGACTGAGATGGTACTATTCACACGAAAGAGGCGCTTTAACATAAAGCGCCCGTCAATTTACGGCGCTGAGCTATCGTTCTCCTCTGAGGTTCGCTACCTGGGAGTGACGCTCGATTCCAAGCTCAGCTGGAAGAGCCACATCACAAAGCAGGCCCGGAAAGCAGCTGTCACTTTCTGGGCCTGCAGAAGGATGTTTGGTCAAACGTGGGGGCTAAAACCCAAGATGGTCAGGTGGATTTACACGGCCATCCTGGTTCCCCAGTTAATCTACGCCTCCCTAGTATGGTGGCCTGCGCTGCGACGGGCTGGCATTAGGAAGACTTTGGATGGGGTTTACAGACTGGCAGGGCTGGGGATAACTGGTGAGTTGGGCACAACCCCGAGCCTGGCTCTGAGTGCCCTGATCGACATCCTGCCTCCGCACATGGCAGCATAGGCAAGGGCAAGAAACGCGGCAAGTCGGCTGCTCTTCAGTGGTAGGTGGACTAGGGCCGCATATGGGCACATCGCGGTTCTCCAAAGAGCGGCAGATCTCGAGGAGATTATCCGGCTCGGGGGGGGGGGACTGGTGCCCGCAGGACACCACTTTCACCACAATTACCAGGTCCTCTTTCCTGACAGGCAGTCATGGACCGAGGAACAGGAGAGGTTACTGTCGCCCGGCGGACCAGTCTGGTATACAGACGGGGCGAAGTCGGAGACAGGTACTGGGGCCGGAGTTTGGAGCGAGGGGCCCAGGACGGAGTCATTCTTCACACTGGGCCACACTGTTTCCGTTCTCCAGGCAGAGCTGTTTGCTATACGGGCCTGTACCCGTAGTATCCTCAGTAGGGGATATAGCAGCAAACATATCTACATATGCAGCGACAGTTGTGCTGCACTCAGACAGCTGCTCGATGTGGTGGTCAGGTCTAAGCTGGCACGAGACTGTATAAACCTGCTGACTCAAGTGGCTAGAGTCAACAGGGTGAAATTGCTATGGGTACCATACACAGCGGTATCCAAGGCAACGAAAAAGCTCACGAGTTGGCCAGATTCGGCGCTTCGCGGCCCGATATGGCAGACCATGGCGACCGCCCAGGTGTTGCCATAAGACTTGTGGAACAGATAACGGAGAGATGGGCCGCGAATCAGTTCTTGGACCTCTGGGCGCAGGATCCAGGGATGAGGCACAACAAGCAACTCTTCTCTGGGCCCTCAGCAATGCTAGGGCCCGTGCTAGCTGAACTAGACCGAATTCAACTCAGGGTGGTCGTGGGACTAGTCACGGGACACTGGCACACAGGCAAGCATCTGGTGCGACTTGGTCTTGCAGAGGAACCAGTCTGCCAAAGATGTAAAGATGGAGACGAGACACCACTCCATGTCATTACGAGGTGCAGGGGGCTGACGGGCGTCAGAAATAACGACCTTGGGGCACCTGTCATCCTTGAATTCAGCCTGAAGAACACAGGGGCGGGCAGGCTTCGCCGCTTGGCGCGCGAGGCCGGCTATCCTATGGGTCCGACAGGCCAATAAGCTTGCCCAGCAAAGGGCCCGGGCACAATGGTCCACTAGGACTGAGTGCCCGGACAATTCTCACAAACAAAACAAAACAATGTATTTATTTATTTATTTATTTGTTAATTTGTTTATTTGTTTATTCATTTATTCATTTATTTTTTATTTTTGGCACTTTCAAGAATGAAAGAAAATAAATGAATGAATAGATAAATAAATAAAAATTGAATGGTTAATGGAAGTAATTTCCATTCACCATTAAATGTTTACGGTTAATGAAAATGCAAATGCATTACAAAAAGTAATGCATTACTTGCAACCCTGCCTAATAGTAATCAAACTTAAATGATTTATATCTTTTGTAACGCAAGCTCGGAAAGTGAGATGTTTGATCGAATTTGTATAGATTATTCGAAAATAAAAGATACGTATTTCGGGTAAAAAGAGGATGCCTAAAATGGCCCCCAGACCTCGCAATATGAAACCAATAGCAATCGATTCGGCTCATCAAGACAATGAAAAAGTTCCGTGAGACTAAAGTCATGCGAACCATTGTTTCCAGGATATGAGTGAAAGTATGTACTGCAGCCTATATACCGACATGGTGGGTATATAGGTTGAACCGAAAATTATGAATTCAGGGTTGAATTCGATTCATTGTGACAAAAATTCATTCAATTCGATGATTCAATTATTAAGAGTTCCATTTACTCCTAATGCATTAAGGGATCATTCTACTACTAATGCAAAGAAAAATCTATTTTTCGAAAGTAAATGTATTCAATAGTATTCTCTCAAAATTCTAGAATAACCCAAACATTCTAACTGTACTTTTCGATACCTTATACGTTTCTGCCTAACCGCGCTTCACTATTCGGGCCGCTGGTATTAATATCGTAAAGCCGAGGCAAGTAACACGCTCAGAAATTACAAACACCCTCCTGCCCTTCCTCAAGTTATTCGAGAAGTTTTAAGACCGATCTACACGATTTGACTATCAGGGAAAATCTTTCCGGAGACGTCCTCCGATTTTGATTAAATTTAACTACGTTATTCTACATAAAAATCTAAGAGACACGTATTTTTTTATCGGCGGAAAAACGTTTCTAGGGGGTGAAATTACCCCTGTTACGTACGAACGTAACGAGGGGTAATCTTTCTCCCCCTCACTTACCGTATTTTAATATTTGGGCGCCTTGCCTCGTCCTGTACAGGCCCATTCCCGTCGCGAGATAGGTAATGGTTTTAATTGTTTTTTCAAACAAAATATGAATAGTCAAATAAGGCTAAAATACTCTTAATTTATTAGTCGTAGCAATTAATTAAAAGGGATGGAAATATGAAAACAATACATATATGAATAATTCCGCCCGCAATTGAACTATCCCGCTAACCTAATACACACACACACACATGCACTCACGGATTCGCTCACCCTTGATGAAAACTCTTTATATTTTCTCCGATGGGTTGTCCGATTTGCTCGAGTCAGCCTCGCACGTCGATATTTGCATCCAGTCACAATCACGTTGTTTCACAGTTACCGACAGTTTGAAAAATGCACAATATTCGGTAAAAACCAGCCAAAAGCAGTTCGAATAATAATATAATTTTTCACGAGTGCTCCCCACAGAAGTACCCCCGTTGTGACATTTGGTCCCGAGTACACGCGGACAAGATTTACACACGGTGCAGGGAGGAAGAAGAGACACCCGGAGCCTCAGGCTTTTGAGTGTTAACCCTTTTTAGTTTCGTCCAAGACTAATTCTAAAAATGAATTCCTTTACTGATTCGAAAAGACTATACTCCGTCTCCTGAGCACAAGGAGGATTTCTGGGGGGGGTCTCTGTAGGATTCTGATCACAGGCCCACGTGCAAAAATCCCTGATTCGACGGTTTCGTGCGTGGAGCCCTGGTCTGCCGGCGCATCCCACGGTCGCAAATCGCAACGTCGCCGAGAACTCGAGCGAGGTGACGACTCGCGACTGCATTTTTGTCGATGCACCGGAAAACACGTTTCTTATTTTCGTGAGAGCGAGTCACGAGAGCCAAATTGTGAATAAATTTATGACAATGAATAAAATAATCAAATGGCAAAAATGATATCTCACAATCATTAATGATCGGAAAATAAAATAGGAAAAATATCATCACAAACATGTCGGGACGTAACACCCCCTATAGTTGGGATTTGAAAAAATTTGTTTTTTCGAATTTTCTTTGCTCAATTTGGTAAAATGAATTGTTTAAATAAATTTTAAGTAGAATCTTTTAAGGATAACTAAAAGAGTCTCAAATTGCCTTCAAATCAAGAACAAACCATTAAAATTGGATACATACTTTTTGTTCTATCATTTTCACTAGTTATTAAAATGTAGTTTCGAGAACAACCTATCCAACTTTTGAGATGTAGATGTTGAGTGTTTAAAGAAAAAACGTATCACGAGGAAAAGAAATAAGAAAAAAAATAATTACTGCCATTTTATTGAGATCTAATGTGAACATATACATATTGGGGTAGTTACCCCCTTAACTTGATTTTCGAGAAAAACACAAAAACCCGTATGTACTATTTTTTGCCCTCTTCAAAGTGCAATTGAATCCATCAGGATAGGTGCAATCTTTTTTTATTATAACGATTTAGTGAATTTCAACCCCATAACTTTTTTTCTTATGCAGCCCCGCGATATAAAACCAGTTGCATTTTTCATCATTTAGCATGAAGGTAATTATCCATTTGGGTGCCTTTGATTTTCGCAAGTGGAAATAGGTGAAATCTGAAAAGTATCCCTCAGAAGTCCCAACTTTAGGGAGTAAATTCACCCCTAGAAATGTTCTTCCGCCGATACAAAAAAAATAGGTGTCTTAAATTTTGATGTAGGATAACATATTTAAATTTCATCGGAATCGGAGGACGTCACCGGAAAGACTTTCCTTGTAAGGAAGAATTACTCCAACGATGCATCGGAGGGAACACAAAACAACAACAAAAGTTTCAACAAATCTGTTCGGAGTATGGCCCCGAAACATTTCTTTTGTGGCAAAAATATTGTTGAAATTGCCTGCCTTACTGCAGCCTGCATTTTTAATAAAGGGTTTCATCCAGTTTTAAAAATTATGGAGGTAATGGGCGTCGAAATCGGCCAAAGCGCTCTCCAGTTTGCTGACGCACGCGATAACGAACGCATAATTTTAGCGAACCGACACACGTCCGAGGCTTCTAAAGAGAGCAGAATGAAGCATGGAGAGTGTTGTTTCGTTGAGCGGCCGTGTAGATCAAGTTGATTGTTGAAAGGAATCGGCTTCGATTCGGCCAATAATTCCTGATGGTTGCGGAATAATTTTTTGTCAACATTTTTTACGTTTCGATCCTCTGTTTGGGATCCTCTTCAGCATTTTATTTGCTGTATAAATATTTTATAATGTGTTGACAGGTTGAATAAATAATTGATGTAGTGTGCATTTCTAATTTTTATCTGTTATTAATCGGACATTGATTTCGTGATAGCGGTTCATTAATTATATAATCTTAGGTTATGTTATGTGTCATAGTGGCTAACCTGAATTTCTCGTGTAATTCCGGTTTCATAATAGTAGATTTCGAAGATGATCTCTTGTGTTTATAGATGCAAGTCGATAAAACATGTTGCATTAAAAGAATCCGTGGATGTCTTTTAATGAACTCCATGAGCGGATTTTAATTGATTGAGAAAAAACGATCGTTATTTTGCGAACGTTTCAATCTGTATCAATAAGTATTATTTGTGAGATTAATGCGTGTGATATATTGTTGTATATGAAGATGTGTGATGTTTACCAATTAAAGTTGAGAGAAAGATATCTTTCGAAATGTACGTTGAAAACTAGAACAATTAATTATTCACATTTTGTAGCGTGTGATCGAAGATCGTTCGAGAGACTGAGTGGTGTGGGGAAATTTGGAGAGTGAAGGCAGTGCAGCCAGATCGGGTGTAAAATCGACCCCCACTCTGCGGCTTTGCACGGTGCCACACAATGATGGCCGCCCGTGTCTGTGAGCGAACGACGTTCGTGTCGCTTCGGGAGAGCCGAGCGCGGCCGAAGCGTTGACCCCTCGCGCGCTGTTGTTCTCCCACCCCATGGCGTCTGATATACGAACACACGTAGAAGTCGCACGTCCGTGTGCGAGTACAATGTAAGCCGAAGCCGAAGCTGCCGAGGGCCCGAGGCTCCGCGGAAAAACGCGGTGAGACTCGAGGCGTGACGTCACCCGGGATCACGAGCAGGTTTTTTTTAATTCAAATGATTTTTTCCCTCGGTGCTCTCCGTTATCAATGAAAACGGAAAAATTTATCGAGGAACATTATAAATTATTTTTCAGTTCATACGTCGATTGAAATGTAATAATAATGAATAATAAAAACATTTTTCGTCAAGAAATTACTTACGACTTATTTACAAGCGATCCTAGATAAATAATTTAAAATGGAATTCAAATGTAAACCTCTTTATGAATTAAATTATTTCATTGAAATAATTTAAATTTAAATTTGAATTTAAATATTTTTACGAAAAATATTCATTTGTGACAACAAATCAAACCAAACATTTAACAATATTTTATAAATTATTGTCATTCGATTTTTCAGCACTTGAATCCAGTGTCAGAAACATGCCAGCGACGAAAAATTATTAACACCCTATTATATAGTATTCGATTTTTTTAAATTTAATATAAACAGTAAATTAAATTATTTCATTGAAATAATTTAACATGCAACATTTTTCATATTGCATATTGCACGTATGTACCTCATGATTCAAACAATCTTGATGTACAAAAAAATAGCAAAAAATTGTAAGCGTCGAAAGAGCGGCGTGGATAGAGTCCGAACCCGCACCCTCAAGAGTGTGTGGTTCAATTTTTTGAATAAAATACCTTGCACTGATCTTAAAAGATTCTGAAATTTCCCGACAGGTTTTTTTTATTAAAAAAAAAAATGAATTCCTGAATTTTTACAAATCGTGCAAATCCACGATTAACATTACATTTTTCATTAATTTTTTTTTATATAATATCTTTTATTAATCTTAAAAGATCCTGAGATTTTTAGGATAGTATTGTTTCGTTTTAACCTATAGTAAAATATTTATTTTCATCAAGAGTTGAGAAATTTAAATTTAAATTTAAAAAAAAATGTTCCATCTATGGTGGTTGTTCCGGAAATGAACAGTTCACCATATTAAAAAAAAAAAAATCCAAAAATGTATGTTAAAAAAAAAATTGCAGGCGATGGGATCGAACCCGCACCCTCAAGAGTGTGAGCGAGCACTCTATCCACGCCGCTCTTTCGACGCTTACAATTTTTTGCTATTTTTTTGTACATCAAGATTGTTTGAATCATGAGGTATATACGTGCAATATGCAATATGAAAAATGTTGCATGTTAAATTATTTCAATGAAATAATTTATTTTACTGTTTATATTAAATTTAAAAAAATCGAATACTATATAATAGGGTGTTAATAATTTTTCGTCGCTGGCATGTTTCTGACACTGGATTCAAGTGCTGAAAAATCGAATAACAATAATTTATAAAATATTGTTAAATGTTTGGTTTGATTTGTTGTCACAAATGAATATTTTTCGTAAAAATATTTAAATTCAAATTTAAATTTAAATTATTTCAAAGAAATAATTCAATTCATAAAGAGGTTTACATTTGAATTTCATTTTAAATTATTTATTTAGGATCGCTTGTAAATAAGTCGTAAGTAATTTCTTGACGAAAAATGTTTTTATTATTTATTATTATTACATTTCAATCGACGTATGAACTGAAAAATAATTTATAATGTTCCCCGATAATTTTTTCCGTTTTCATTGATAACGGAGAGCACCGAGGGAAAAAATCATTTAAATTAAAAAAAAACCTGCTCGTGATCCCGGGTGACGTCACGCCTCGAGTCTCACCGCGTTTTTCCGCGGAGCCTCGGGCCCTCGGCAGCTTCGGCTTCGGCTTACATTGTACTCGCACACGGACGTGCGACTTCTACGTGTGTTCGTATATCTGACGCCATGGGGTGGGAGAACAACAGCGCGCGAGGGGTCGACGGTTCGGCCGCGCTCGGCTCTCCCGAAGCGACACGAACGTCGTTCGCTCACAGACACGGGCGGCCATCATTGTGTGGCACCGTGCAAAGCCGCAGAGTGGGAGTCGATTTTACACCCGATCTGGCTGCACTGAGTGAAGGGTGTAAGTGGTCATTGAATCAGTGCCGTGTCAATATAATTTGAATTCATGTGCACGAGCAGTGCCAAGTCAAAGGAATTTGAATGTATGTGTATAAATTTAAGTCATGTTTTGTATATAAAATTAATAAATGTGTGTAAAATTAAGTACTATTTTAAATGTATATATGTCTTAATAATTAATTTTGAGTAATTAAATTATTGTGTTATATGTGCGACTAAGTTTATCAATATCGGTTCTAAAATTAATTGCGTTCGTCTGTGCTTTGATTTGTATCATTTCTAAAATTAGTCGTTTCTGTACCCAATCTTCATTATTTAAAATTTTACCGTCGTCAAATTTAAAATTAGCGTTAGCATCAAATCAACGTTAGCATCCCAAACAACTACAAACTCATCTCGTTTGGCGTAACTTCACTATACACAAACATTCCATTAGAACTTGTCATCCAAAGTCTACAAAAAAGATCGAATTTATTTTCAACAAAATTCCCACTAAACGAAGTTATCACGGCCATAGAATTCATAATGTTCTCTACCTACTTTACTTTCGAAAACAAAATTTACCAACAAATCTTTGGATTACCGATGGGCTCACCCCTTGCCCCGATACGCTCAAACATAGTCATGACTGATTTAGAAACAAAGTGTCTAGAAAAACTAAAATTCACACTACCTCTATACAAAAGATATGTAGATGATATCATTATGGCTCTTCCAACTGATAAAATTACCTCAACCCTCGAAATCTTCAACGCATATCACACAAAATTAAAATTCACAATAGAAATAGAAACAAATAAACAGATTTCATTTCTAGACATCTTATTAATCAGAAAACAAAACTCAATCATCACTAATTGGTATAGAAAACCAACTTGGTCAGGCAGATTCATTGACTCTTTTTCACACCACCCCCTCAGCCAGAAAAAAGGAATCATCTACATGTTAGTTGACAGAGCAATAAAACTATCTCATCCATCTTTCCATAAAAAAAACTTAGAACTCATTAAAAACACGATGATTCAAAATTGCTATCCGATCACATTCATTGAAAAAACAATAAAACAAAGATTATCAATAATCAATTCAAAATCAAACAACAACAGCAACTTTGACTGTTCCCGACTAATCAACTTACCATACACAAAAAACATTCATCACCAATTAATCCCTCTCTTTCAACAATATAACATAACACTAGTTACAAATAACAAACACAATATTCTATCCATCATCGGCTCAACTAAAGACAAAATAGACAAATTAAACAAATCAAACATTGTCTACAAAATTGACTGCAATGATTGTGATTCAGTCTACATAGGTCAAACTAAAAGATATCTGAAAACTAGAATCAATGAACATAAAAACAGCCTAAAACACACTAACACACAACACACTGCTCTTGCAAAACATGGAATTGAACAAAAACACAATTTTAAATTTGACGACGTTAAAATTTTAAGTAATGAAGATTGGGTAAAGAAACGACTAATTTTAGAAATGATACAAATTAAAGCACACACGAACGCAATTAATTTTAGAACCGATATTGACAAACTTAGTCGCACATATAACACAATAATTTAATTACTCAAAATTAATTATTAAGACATATATACATTTAAAATAGTACTTAATTTTACACACATTTATTAATTTTATATACAAAACATGACTTAAATTTACACACATACATTCAAATTCCTTTGACTCGGCACTGCTCGTACACATGAATTCAAATTATATTGACATGGCACTGATTCAATGACCACTTACACCCCCTTCACTCTCCAAATTTCCCCACACCACTCACTCTCTCGAACGATCTTCGATCACACGCTACAAAATGTGAATAATTAATTGTTCTGGTTTTCAACGTACATTTCGAAGGATATCTTTCTCTCAACTTTAATTGGTAAACATCACACATCTTCATATACAACAATATATCACACGCATTAATCTCACAAATAATACTTATTGATACAGATTGAAACGTTCGCAAAATAACGATCGTTTTTTCTCAATTAATTAAAATCCGCTCATGGAGTTCATTAAAAGACTTCCACGGATTCTTTTAATGCAACATGTTTTATCGACTTGCATCTATAAACACATGAGATCATCTTCGAAATCTACTATTATGAAACCGGAATTACACGAGAAATTCAGGTTAGCCACTATGACACATAACATAACCTAAGATTATATAATTAATGAACCGCTATCACGAAATCAATGTCCGATTAATAACAGATAAAAATTAGAAATGCACACTACATTAATTATTTATTCAACATGTCAACACATTATAAAATATTTATAGAGCAAATAAAATTCTGAAGAGTATCCCAAACAGAGGATCGAAACGTAAAAAATTTCGACAAAAAATTATTCCGCAACCATCAGGAATTATTGGCCAAATCGAAGCCGATTCCTTTCAACAATCAACTGAAGCATAGAGGCCAAATTGGATGAATATGAAGTTCTGGAACATGCAGAAGGAATTTTGTATGGTTTAGGCATCGCCAAATAGGCGAAAGTAAGATGTTTTCACGATTTTTCAAAAGAATAACTTAAAACGCGTTTTTCTTGAAACAACACTTTTCGGCCTCAAGTTGTCCGACTACTGAATCGATCCTCTTGATATTTTAACCACATATTCCTAGTATGTATGGGTTCGTCCAGAACTAGAATTATATCAAAATATTAATTTTTACTAATTTTTTAATTGCAAAAAGCACTGAAATAATCACCTGTTTCTTTTTTTTTCAAAAAAAGTCCGCCAGTTTGTTTATTGTATAAAAATATTAGAAATTTTAGTTCAGACCAAACCCACTGTTATACTTTATCTGATGCCATTTGATTTTTTTGTTTAGGTAATTCGTTCCAGAGAAATCGACAATGTAATATAAGTCACCTACTTACTTTTTTGAGAGATACCTTTGCTTACCATTTTTGTATATAAAAATTGTGTATAATTTAAAAAAAATGTTCCATTTATTTTAAGAGGGTATTTATTGAGTCGTACCATTTTTATATCGATATCTGAAATCACGACCCCGAATAAAATTCGTAAAAATAGTCTTTTTTGAGCGTCTAAAGTAGAATGATTCCTTAAACTGTTGTTGCCATTAAATACAGTAATTATCGATCATCTATCGAACAAGTTATTTGCTAGCAGTGTAAATAGTTAGGTTAAAATGAATCTGTGACGAGCAGATCCCTCTTGTGATCGTGCCGATCACGCGTGTATTATCCGTCAAACCGCTCGAATTCACTTAAATCTCAAACAACCTGTTATAGGCAGATGGATACAGGAAGCTATTACCGTCAAAGCTCTCCTGTCCGGGTAGCCTCAAAAATGAAACGTTACCGTATAGTATCAAGATTCACTCTAATATTTTTATGTATGTACTTTGAACTCACTTTTGCAATGTATGTAGATTCGGCTGGAACTGCACCACACAGTGGTGGAGCTTTAGCCCCAGGTGATTTTCCAATGTAAAGCGGTAGAGTTTGGGCTGTGCATAAAAGCATTTTCATTAATGCTCCACGTCGGATTGTCTCCTTGTTTCCAGCATTGCGAGCCTATTGAAAAGATCAATACAAATTACGTTCTTTGTAATGAAATAACTAGAAATATTGATGCTCCCTACAGTTCCAGACTTCACGTAAAAACCACCAAAAGGCTTCAAAATAAATTGTGGTGAGTGTGTTAACCCATTAACATCCAAAAGAACACATTTTTTTGGTAAATGTGGGAGCTCCGAACTTGGTACGAAAAATGAAGTGACTGTAGACCGCAACCATGTATTATACTATTTTCGGTTGTACTCTTTCGATTGCTGGGGTTCAAATTGCTATTTACCCCCCCCCCCCTCCGCCGTCTACCGTAGACGAGGTGGCACGTCAAAATAACTATTTAAAAACCACACTCCAAAATAACACAACGTTTGAATAACACTTAAATATAACACAACGTTTGAATAACACTCCAAAATAACACAACGTTTAAATAACACACTTCAAAATAACCCAACGGTAAAATAACATACGCCATAAAAACATTCGTATCATAATTTTATTTCTCATACGTATTTGTGTACGCAATAATACTGGTAAATAGCGACATTTGCATTCAGGTGAGGGAGGCCGAAATTTGCTACGCAAATGGATATATCCGTTGCAGAGTTTCTGTGGTTTTGGTGCCGTTTGAAACCTCACATGCAGCGTTTCTGTACAGATGTGGAAAAATTCATCGACGACATACGCGATAAATGTATTATTTATAAAAATTATTCAACGATCCGTGGGAAATATTGCGTATTATATAACTGACTATGATTTTCAAAAGTCACAGTTGTCAAAAATGTTTCGTGTTATTTTACCGTGTGTTGTTTTCTTGCTGTGGTAATTTTCTATTGGTTTATTTTATCGTTGTGTTATTCCGTAATTGTGTTATTTTGTCGGGTTATTGTGTCTTCAGGTTATTTTGACATGCTACCGAACTTTCATTTCGGTTGCCCTTTCAAATAGTACCTGTTTCACAGATAGACACATACAGCTCATATTGGCATCATATTGCAATCATCTATAACGCATAGAAAAATACACAGTGACGATATTGTGGTGCTCATATGAACCTCATATTGACGTGATGTGATGAAATTAGTTGTGCTCATATGAAGCTCATATCGGTAAGTGAGTGGAAAAGTATTACACCTCAGATTAACGCCAGAAACTATGACACCTCAAGTTAACACCCAAAACTATGACACCTCAGATCGCCGTCCAAAACTATTACACCTCAGATTCAGCCCAAAAACTATGACACCTCAGATTCAGCCCAGAAACTATGATACCTCAGATTCAGGACAGAAACTATGACACCTCGAATTGAGAACAGAAACTATGACATGGCGGAATAAAGTTGGAATTAATGACATATCGCCCGCTCGTGAAGAAATATCGGTACGTGAGTCGAAAAGTATGACACCTCAGATTAACGCCAGAAACTATGACACCTCCTATCACTTTAACACAGAGGTGTCATAGTTTTGGGCATTAATCTGAGGTGTAATACTCTTCGACTCACGTACCGATATGATAACGCTGCATTTTATCATAATCAAAGAAATGCATTAAAAGATAAGTGGTCAGTGACCGTTTGCAGTAACAACTGAAAATTTATTACCTGTTATATATTATTATCACCGAAAAGTACCTCGTTATATTATGAAGGCTTATTATTCATTCTAAGGTATTTATTCTAACTTTGGTTTGGTTCGTTGTTATCGCAGCAAGATATTTCGTTATGAAGCGTTAACTAAGTATCAGTATTGCTTACAATGCGAAAATTTCGAAAAAATAAATCTTTTTAAATATGAAAATTTCCAAAATAAATATTTATTTTTCAGCCATTTTCGCATTGTAAGCAATACTTATACTTAGTTAACGCTTCATAACGAAATGTTTTGCTTCGATAACAACGAACCAAACCAAAGTTTAAATTCATTATTTGTTTTTAATTACTGTTGGTTACACCGGCATTTCAAAAGAACAGGCGCCACCAGTCTAGTTTGTGCTAGAACACAATCTCGCAAAAATGAGTTTTCACAATCTTTATTTCGTTATTTTCCAATGCCTTTTAGTATTTCGTTTTTTGAAAAATATGTACACATTTGTAATAATACAAATTTTGCAGGGAATTAATGTAAAAAAAACATGTATAAACGTTCATCTGATAAATTCATAATAAATAAGATGACGTTAAAATAAAAAATGGTTTTCATAAATTTTCCTTTAATTAATTTATAAGAATAAATAACTTAGAATATCTTACTAGAATAACTTAGAACGTCATCATATAACGAGATACTTTTCGGTGATAATAATATATAACAGTTAATAAATTTTCAGATGTTACTGCAAACGGTCACTGACCACTTATCTTTAATGCATTTATTTGATTATGATTAAATGCAGCGTTATCATATTTCTTCAAGAACGGGCGATATGTCATGGTTTCCAACTTTATTCCGACATATCATAGTTTCTGCTCTCAATTCGAGGTGTCATAGTTTCTGTCCTGAATCTGAGGTGTCACAGTTTCTGGGCTGAATCTGAGGTGTCATAGTTTCTAGGCTGAATCCGAGGTGTAATAGTTTTGGACGGCAATCTGAGGTGTCATCGTTTTGGGCGTTAACTTGAGGTGTCATAGTTTCTGGCATTAATCTAAAGTGTAATACTTTTACACTCACGTACCGATATGAGCGCCAGGGCGTGATAGAATTATTGTAATGATTGTAATTATCATACAGTTTTTTAAAAATTTCTATTGCTTACAAAATTGTTTGATATGTATATTTTTTTTTATTTACGTAGCTTCTGAACCGAAATTTGCCGTCTTATGAGTTCATCTTGTAGTCAACGGATGATGCATTTGCAAACCACATGATGAGATCGAAATGGTTTGTAAATTACTAAATGACCTCATGAGCATGCATCACAACATGTTACCAATATGCTGTAAAATTTGGTTCATCAAATGTATATACTCGGCGTGATAATCATGGCTGTCTATCTGGGTTATTTTTTCGATTCGATGGACAAGTTTTATAGTAGGAGTGCAAAAAATAAAATTTTAAATTTCGTCCCCCCTTTAATTTTCCTTTTTTTGCAAATCTACGTAGTGGACTTTTCACTGTTTCACATAAAAAACATTGTAATTTTTGTTTTATTGAAATCGATCGGTTGCTGCTGGGTGAAACCCCCAAATCACCCCTTGATATGCCTTACTTCAAAGCGTGGTTTCATCCCTTAAAACCGTTTTTCCGCCGATAAGAAAAATACCTATCTCTTAATTTCGAATGCGCTACAACATACATGAAACATTTTCAACAAAATTTGGATGGAATTTTTTGCAATTTCAATGTGGCAATAATTAACGTGTTAAGGAAAGGCAACTGTGCATTATTCAAAGTTTCAATAAAAACGCTAACTTCTTTGTACATACCTGTATTCGTCGTTCATTCCGTATAGCGCGTATTTCATTGATCTTCATGAGTGTTTTGCGCAACAAATCCTCTTCTCGAAGAGCATCTTGTACTGCAGTATTGTAAAGATTTCGAAATTTTTGTTGATAATATGGTGAAAGCTTGTCATCGGGTGTCACTTTTTCATGAGCCCTTATAACATCATTCAAACTCTGCTCGGATCGGTTGCGTTCCATCTGAACGTCATGAACCGTTTGATAGATATATTTCAAACGTTCCTAAAATAAATTCAAAGAAGCCCTGTTTTTAATAAGTTTTAACGAGTTAAAGAAAAGGGGCGAATATTGCATATTACTAATCCTAATATGTGTTTTCATTAAATGTTTCATTACTTAATATTTATTCTTATTTCTAACGAAGAAAAAAATCATACGGTCAGACATATGCCACGAAAAACTTGTAAAAGGTTTGTAATGGTGAATCCGCCCCTACCGAATTTTGTGGCGCCGATTTTTCCAACGTTCTTAACCTGAAAAAAACAATTTTGTGCAAAATTGCATCGATACTTTCTACATCGGTGCCAAGGGGTCATCCTGATGAAGAAACGTGTTTTTTTCTTCGATTTTTGCAGGTTTTTTAAATACCAAGAGGTGACCGAAAATTTTAAAGAATTTTGAGAAAACAGAAAAATGCCAATCTTAACCCTTCGTCTGTAAACGTGGGTCATTTTTGTCCGACCCGAAATTGTTTCCGTCGATTACTTCCAAACGAAGGAGCAAAAAAAAATATGTAAAAATAAACTTTTCACAAATTTTATGGTTGGTATATCAAGTTGAAGGTTTCGAACAGCTTTTCATAGGAAAACCATACATAAATAATTATTTGGGTTGAATTAATGGGTGATCATGGCTGAAGTAGTTGTGAGACATAACAAAAAAATGTAAACAATACTATTTTATTGCTAACTTTAGTTTATTCACCCCTACTATCTATATTGCAACGTACTATTCTTCATTGCTAGCCCTGTTGATCACGGCATGAACCTCTTCAACATCCAAGAGTCCTGATTTTTATTTTCCAGCCATAAGCACCCATTTATTAAACAAAAAGAATAATTTACGTATGGATTTTTAATAAAAAATGAGAAATTTTGTGGTTTTCATTTTTTTTCAATATGCTGCAGGTCCAATTAATAATTAATTTTAAATATAGGGAATGAAGAGTAAAATCATGGGAATCTTTGTCATCATAGTAGAAAAATCTCTTCGCTACAAAATAATGTTTTTAAAAGAAGATTCGATTATTAAAAATAGAGTTCAGCATTTAAAAAACGAAAAAAAATTCCATTAACAAGGGGACCTTAGAGTACGTGAGTCACCAATTCGAACCAACTTTAATCCACAGGTAGGCCCCACCTAGGGGTGAAACAGGTGCAAGTAATAGTACGCTGCGCTTCTCAGCCGTTTTCGAGATACAAAATATTGATAATTTTTGAGCGTTCATATATTTTCTGCACTAGATCAAATTCAACGAGAGCGCTGGTGTAGTCGGCAACGTCTCCGCGTCGCAATCGCTGGATCGCCGAATCGAATCCAGGCGCGGACTTTTTTTTTTAATTTTATCATTTCCACAAAATTCGGGGCGGCAAATTCACCATTCTTATCCGGCTAAACTCTTTATATAGATATACCTCATGTCATAATTAATCAAACAATTCACGAGGAAAAAATTCTACTTTTTAAATAATTTTGATTTTCATAAGCAATTCCGGCCGTTGTGATTTGGAATATGTCCTTGTAAATCCACAGGACCTTTTTTTCTGTAGACAAACGTTTCAACAGTGTAAAATTACTCTCTAAATTGAAGATCTCCCAGGAATCTCTTGCAGATTTTCCCTATTTCGACTTGAGATTACTGACTGTAACCAAATGGATGATTATGTTGATGGTCAATGATGAAAATGCGACTGGTGTCAGATCAGGGGGTTGCAAAAAAAGAATGGAATGTTGTACCCCAGAAACCTCGATTTCGGAATATTGCGAATATTCCGAATCACGGCACGTGCATCCCTACCAATCCGTCAGACGGTAATCCGACCGGTCAATTATCAACTTTTCCGACCGGTCGGATTTGGCGGTATGAACACGGTCGGATCGACGTCGGAAGACGGTATGAACACGGTCGGATCGACGTCGGAAGGCGGTATGAATACGGTCGGATCGACGTTGGAAGGCGTCCACCCATACCACCAATTTGCCTTCCGACGTCGATCCGACCGTGCTCATACTGCCTTCCGACGTCGATCCAACCGTGTTCATACCGTCTTCTGACGTCGATCCAACCTTGTTCATACCGTCTTCCAACGTCGATAAAACCGTGTTCATACCGACCGATTCATTCCGACCGGTCGGAAAAGCTGATAATTGACCGGTCGGACGGATTGCTACGGATGTTCAAAATACCGCAATTTTTATCATTACATTATGTAGTTCAGCGAGTATGCAAGAGAAGCATAATCGCCCAAGCACGGCCGAGTCAGCATTTTCACAAAAATAAGAGAATTTTATAATTCGTATTGTATTGACCAAGTAACGAATATAAATACTAATGTCTTCTTTATGAAAATAACTGATAAATAATAAATATTATAACAAAGAAATTGCCGGTGCAACCGCTTTCACACCTGTATGTGTAGCGCGATCCAAGAAAAGGGACCTACGAGGCAAAAAATCGATTTTCTGATTATGAGTGATTCTATAAGTTCATTAACTGGTCTATCATGAGATACAACCAGAAATTTTCTATCTCAATTACTTAACAAGAAATGAGGTTTTCAAAAAGAGTCTCCAGAAGCCTTCCGACGCGGCACTGTGACGCGATCCGACAAAAGGGACCTCCTAGGTGTTCAGAAAAGCGCGTAGTTGTCAGACGTCCCACGAGAGACCCTCAGTGAATGGTCAATCTCTCGCTAGACACTGCATTACTCGTGGCTCTCGCAATTCTATCCCCTCCCCACGACGGCTCTCGCTCGCGAAACCGGGCGCTTCTTATCAGTTGGCTTCGAGGATCTTTTCGAGACGGATCGATTAACGACATATTCTCTCCTTCTCCTTCGCGGACTTCTATCATGAGAAAGAGTGACCGATTTACGCCCGATTATTCTTCGATCTCGCCGTCTCCTCGTGCATCGCTTCACTGGAATTATTCAACAATAACTTCAGTGTGATTCCCCTTGATAAACACTTCGTTTTGGCGAGCCCTTCGTTTATCATCGATTATCGGCCATCTTTCACTTTCTCGGTTTCTTCGTCTTTCTATTCAAGAGCTCTTGGATGATTTACGACCGCCCAAGAGAGAAAACGGCTTGGCTTCACGCGGTAACTTCACGGAAAATATTTACTTCAAATTCAGTGCGGTTCTTCGCGATGATTAACGAGAGACATTATTCACGTTCCACGTGGCGTCGCACGCGACGTCCGCCATTTTCCGGCATATCTTCGATTGAGCGTGATCATCGCCACTGCGATTTGAACAATTATTTAAACTTGAAACATCTTTTTTTTTAATTTAACCCGTTTTGTCAATAAACGAGAAATAGTTTTTTTGTGTCGTTCGCAACGAACTTCCGACCACTTCGTTCCCTTTAATCTTCCACCTTTTTCTCCCAATTTCCCAACCAGTCAATTCAGATATTTTTCCGAACATGGTCCTTCGAGCCGGATAGGAAAGTTGGTGAAAATTATGGAAGTTCATCGGTGATTTTCGAGAAACTTCGAGTTCGTTGCCGGCGTGCAACACGCGGCCAGTGCACGCGCACCGGAAACTTCGAGGGAGCGCATCTTCTCGTGCGCGCGCATTCTCTCTCGTCGCTTCGCCCGCACGAGCCTCGTGGCAATCTCCCTCTCTCTCGCTCTCGTGAGATCGTACTCGGCTTGTCCGTTACGTGCGGTGCTTCGTCGGTGCTTCGAGTGTACGCGTATCGCGGATATTCTCAACCTGCGAGTGTGTGCGCGTATCATGTGACTTTCCTGCGCGCAGTGGTTTTTCGTCGAGCCAATCTACGCGTCTCGCGATCATTCGAGTTCGCGGAGACGATATACACGTTTTTTGTGCTTCTTTTTCGGTTTCTTCGATTCTACGCATAACACGGACATTCTCGTGTAACGAGTGTGTATGCGTAGCTCATGATTTTTCGCATTTTTCGCGTTAATTGTAATTTTTCTGGATATTCGTTCGACGCGTCTCACGAACATTTTCGATATTCGAGTGTGGGTGCGCGTCACGTAATTCTTCGTGCGCTTCGGGACTTTCCTCGCGTCGATTTTTCGCGGTTTTCGGACATTTTCAGTGCATTTATTGGTTTTTCGAGTTTCTTCGTTACGCGTCGCTTAAATTCTCGGTCTCTCTCTTTTTTGGGGTTCGTCGTGCGCGTTACACGAACATTCTCGTTAACGAGTGTACTTCGTTTGAAATCCTCGATTCTTCGGTTCGTCGTCGTTCGCGTCACACGAACATTCTCGTTACCGAGTGTGTGCGCGTCCTTCGGTTTTTTTTGTTTTTTATAGTGTGTCACACAAACATTCTCGCAACGTCAAGTGTGTGCGCGTCTCTACACGGACATTTTCGATTTGCGAGTCTGTGCGCTGCTGGCCTTACTTCTTGGTAGTTCAACGAGTGCTTCACGAATTTCGCTCAGTGCGTTGCACGTGCACGCTCTATCGGGCCTTTCGGCGCATAGAATTTTCGACTTCAGACTTTTTCCGGATTTTTTAAGTGCTGTTGCACAAACATTTTCGTTCCTTCACGCGCTCGTGCTTTCTCGGGACTCTTCGAGTGCTTTCGCCTCGATATCTTTGCCGAGTTGCGTTTTTGTAGTTTTTACACTTCACTTTTGCGTGTTGTAGAAAATCGCGTGACGGCACAGTAACGCAATTGTGGCGGCAAAATACGGCATAGCGTGTCGCAATTAAGCAGCTTTCTACTTCCGATTTAAGTAGCATATTGACGCCACGTGCCATCAGATTTCCGTTATAACTATATTAAGATCTGACGTTAGAATGCAGCGAAATTGCAGCAAAATAACAGCACGCTGTGTTGCGTATTTGCGTCTTAATTGCAGCACGTGTCGCACACCCCTCGCTATTGTTCTCACATGCGATGAAGCCACGCCAAGGGCATTTAAGTAAAGTTCGATTAATATAAAAAAATGTTTGCAATACAATGCAATATGACGGCACACTTGCGCCACGACGTGCTGCGAAAACGATGCAAATTCGCAGCACAACGTAACGCCAATATAATGTCAAAACAAGGCTTAAAGCACAGTGGAGTGCGAATATGCTGCAAATGCGCAGCTCGCCATGCTGCAAATACGCTGCGAATTCGCAGCACGCCGTGTTGCAAATATGCTGTGAATGTGCAGTATTATTGCAAGGTTATTACGTAATGTCGCTTCATTAGAATGCAACTTAATGCGGAAGTGGAAAGCTGCTTATTGACGCCACGGCTTGCTCTCGCGTGACTTGCTGTTGCCGACTATATGACGCAAAATGTCTATCTGGGGAGGGTTCCCGGTGCTCGAGAAAAATGCTGAGTACGAACGCCAAATATACAACGAGAGACAGGTGAAAAAGAGGCCCTCAAAGGTGGAAGGGAGCCCGAAGGAACTAAAGACGAGACTCGCCAAAGTTTATTCGATAGGAATTTCGAAAGGAATGTGCCGGAATTTAAGAAAATATCGGTCATAGTTTAACCTAAGGTACAAGAATTAAGCTACAGCATCCTTGAAAAACGTCACTAGAAAGGATGGTCAAGCAGCGTTGAGGGAATGCCCAAAGATGTGGAAGACAAACGCAATGTAAGTGGCAACACATCAACTCACTTTATAACCTTTGTAAAAATATTTTATCGCTGAATCACGAAGGACCGCAACCAATCTTAATGCCGGACGAAGGCCAAACGACAACAGCTGAAGTACCGATAATCTGAACACCACGAATGCTTTCGAAATTAAAGCGACTGAACAGAATGTCTCGGGTATCCTTACCACACGCAGATACAAGACAGACGAAAAAATCAAAAAAATCGGTTGCCATGTATGCAACACGGGTGGAAAGATTAACTTGAGAAGTCATCAAAAAATTGTGCGAAGGAATCGATCTAGGAGGCGCTGGTTATATAGAAAAAACTACACGATGTAACGCACAAATAAACTGCGAAAGCATTCTCAACAAGGACATCCACTCAATCGTACACTCCAGAAATTATCAGAGTTTACATGATTACAGTGTTGATTTGGGTATGCGGCCGTATAGAGACAATAGTGAAGGAAGAATCAGCTGCCAGTGGGTCCAAATGACAGTGGACAATTTTTTCGGCCAGTGGGTCCACTGTCATTTGGACCCACTGGCCGAATCGCAGCCGATTCTTCCTTCACTATTTACATGATTACGTCGTAATAGCAATAGAGATCGAAAACTGACCTTTACACGAATAAAAGAGAACAAAAGAGAACGAACTCAGGGCAGTAATACCCAAAGACCCTAATCCGTATCCGATCTAGAGGTCAAAATATGCTTCTCATGCGGAAAAAGCGAACATGTCACCCGCAACCGATATTGCCGATCACAACTACGTCAGTAACAGGAAAAATCCGAAGACCAAAACCAAAATCAAACCTTCTCGCAAAATCCAGGATTTGGTGACAGCAAAATCACTATAAACTCGATAGAAACAATCTAAGGATCACGAAGGAGCGCCTCGTGCATTAAAAGCAATATTCTAACGAGTAATATAATCACACGTATATGTGGTCATAGATATTGTTAATAAGAAAATTATTATCATTTAAAAGTTGGGATTTGAATCGGGATTCCTTGCATGGTGATTCACCATGCTAATGAGCATTCGAAAAATTCCGATTTAAACACCCTTTTTCAAACGGCTCATTAATATGAACTAGTCATCGTAAAAAAGAGTACGACGGACTATATCATTAGTCAAAACGTCCCGCTTTAATATTATGTAATCGGAAAATTTCTTCATCGAGTCCTTCGATGCGGAAAATGGGTGAAAATGGCAATGCGTTTCGGCAGAAAAAGCGAATTTTTACTTTGGGGGCGATTTCTTCCTGTTTTTTAATAAGATCACATGATACCCAAAGAAAAATTCTCAAACAAAAACAGCCAGGTCGGACCACCGTTTTTCCGCAATGGCCAAAATACCGTTTCACCCTTTCGAACTCCCTGCCTCGGGGCGGCGTGTTCGATTTTAATGTCACTTTTTTGTTTATCTTTTAGTGATACCAAGAAGACTAGAATAAGGAGAGACAACTCGAGGAGTGGGGGGTGGCACAAAATACGTCGCCAGCAGGCTATCCCACTCCTTGACTAGCACTATGCGCAGTGTCGCACTTTTATATTACAGCGCATACGCGGGTCGGTTTCGTATAACCCTCGGTCTCGCGCGTGACAGAATGATGGCGCAAAAAGTGCGCAGTAGTGTACTGCGCATATTGCTGGTCACGGAGTGGGGTAGCCTGCTGGCGACATATTTTGTGCCACTTTCTCACGACTCGACTAGCAGCAGTTGTCTCTCCTTATTCTAGTCATCTTGAGTGATACCCTCTCATTTGGTATTACACAGAGTCCCTAGCACACAGGCATACCCGAAATCGACGAGGGATCCAAGTGTCACCCTTTTTTCAGCTTGGAAAAAACATTGCCTTTATCAAATAATTTGCTCAATGTTTCAGCAGGCCTCAGAATTTTAGACAATTATCTTCCGTGTGATAAAAAATAAATAATCGCAGCAGCATGAGAGCAACATCCAATAGTTCTAAGACGATTTGCACACTCACAGCTGAAATATGATTCCGCAATATTTTCGAAAAATATGTCTTTTAAATATTTGTTTCCCTTTTTATTATTTATTTATTAAAAACTGTTTTTTATGTTATAATTGTATTTATTATTTACAGTATATCATCTATCAGTCTTTAAGAAATTCTTTTATTAGTGTGAACTGTTTATCAACAATAAATGATAAAAAACAATAAATGAATAAAATAAGACCTAGATTCATTTGAAAGTTTACATTTGTTCAGAAAAAAAATGTTCTTGTCTTTCATCAATTCGATAATTGTTGGTTATATCTATGTGTCAAGTCAATAAAAATATATAAATAATCGAGTTTTATAATAAAATGTTGTTCCTAAAAATATTTGTAAAAATGACCATAAAATTGATTATTAATATTTACCTGGTTTAATTTTTGACTATGGAAAACAGGTATGTTGTTGTTTTGAATACGAAATATTATTTTAAATAAATACAAACGATGTAAATATGCATTAAAATACAGAAATTAGACCTCAAAACATATGAATAAATTCATTAATTGGGCCAAAAAGTGGTTTTGATTTTTTTCTACTATGGCGTACCGTTTTTAAAAAAATTTAAAATTCATAGTGTTATAGGGAAATATAAAAGATTTGAAAAAAAATAGTTTTATAATTGTGCTAAAATTTTGTCGTTATTAAAAATTGAATTTAAAAGAAAACATTTTTTTCCAAGGATCTTATAGAGCTATATAGCTCTCAATTTTTTTTGAGCTATTAGCCTCCAAAACATGTTCAAAATTTAGATCAATCGGTTTGGTCTATCCTGAGAAAAAAAAAATTCTGTTTTTTTAAATATTTTGCTTTTTCTCAATAACCAATTAAGTTAGGGATCTGAAACTTTCAGGATCTTATTATATTATTAGTACCTACTTATGCTCCAAGTATCATTTAAAAATCGTTCGGGGGCAGATTCAGCATACTTATACATCTAGTGCTTTTAAACGCTGTTTGCAAAAAAAAATATGGGAAAAGCTCAAAAAAATTGTTTTCTCATTTTAATGATTATGAAGTGTTTACGGGCAATAAACATGGTCCTTTAATTTTCTTCGAAAATTTGTTTGTTTGAAACAGAAAAACCACTCGATAGGTCAGATTGAAACTTTGTAGGGATTTTATGGGTATATTGAGTTGTAAAAGTCACGCTTAACATTAGTCTTTCCATCAATATTTTTTATTTACCCGTTGATTTTTTAAAAAACCATAAATAGCCTTATTTCTGCTGTTTTTTTCAAATTCATGTCAAGGACCGAATTTTATTTTTTTCAAAAGACTACTGTCAATCCTTGTGGAGAATTGATTTAAGTTTCTGAAACCCCTCTTTCATTTTCTGTGCGATTATTGGTTGCTGAGATATCAAAGGTCAAAGACAAAAGCATCCTTTTTCATTAAAAGTCCGATATCTCAATGGAAAATGGTCGCATCGAGGTTTAAAAAGGCAAATTGAAGCTGAATAAACAAGCTATCTTGTCCGTGCAATGGTTTAGCCACAAAAAAAATGTCCAAGTTACTGTAGCCAAAAAAAATACATAAAATATGCAATTTTTTTTAAACACTTTTTTTAGGATTGTGTGGACCTGTAGCTTCGAAAACTATTCTGCTAAAAGACCTCGAAAGTAGAAACTTGAAGCTTGGAAATGCTTTTTTATGCGTGAAATACTGCATTTTTAAAAACCACTAAAATTTAGAAGTTTTTTTTTATCCTCTAACTTTTCCAGTAGTGTATGATTTTTAAAGCAGAATCATGAAAAAAGATGTGAATATGAATATTCTTTTGTATATTAATTTTACATTACATGTCTGAATTTTCATATTCATGTCATTAAAATTACGTTAGCGTAGCTGGAATTAATTGTTGTTGAACATGTTATAAGAAATATATTGCCCTTGCAAAATAATTTAATATGCGTAGTTTAACGGCCCCAAAAAAATATACATAGAAAATAAAGTCTGCCCGAATTGTCCGATCTAATCTCTCTCTCCAACCGGGATTCGAACCGGCGACCCTACCTGTCATCCTACCTATCGTACCTAACTACCTAACACGCTACCTATTACGCTATCGACTACTTATGAACTCCCTTTACTTGTGTGACATGTGTATGCTGGTGTGCCGGAAAAATAATAATATATGCTTTTGAATGTGCAATAATCCATAGAAATTGATTTTTGCATTTGCGAGTTCAAATCCCCTGGCTCTTCATAAGTTATGTGAACTTTATACCTGACCCCTCATAACTTAAGAGACCCCTCACAACCTAAGTGATGCCTCATAACTCAATTTCGCAACCCCTGACCCCTCGTAGACTATGTAAAGCCGCAAAACTTAATTCCAGGAAACCTGACCCATCATATTTCAAGTGACCCGTAATCACGTAATTTCAAAGCTCCCAACACCTCATAAGTTATATAAGCCCTCAAAACTGGTTTTAAAAAATTCCTGACCTCTCATAAGTTACGTCACCTCTTAAAATTTAATTTCGCGTCCCTTAACCCCTCGTAGACTATGTAAAGCCACAAAAGTTAATTCCAGAATTCCTGACCCCTCATAATTCAAGTGACCCGTCATCACTTAATTTCAGAGCTCCCAATACTTCATAAGTTATGTAAGCCCCTAAAACTGGTTTTAAAAAATTCGTGACCTCTCATAAGTTAAGTGACCTTTCGTAACTTAATGTTGAGGCCCCTGACCCCTCATAAGTTATGTGAACTCTCAAAACTTAATTTCATAATGCCTGACCCCTCATAACTTAATTTCGTGCCCCCTCACTCCTCGTAGGTTATGTAAAGCCGCAAAACATAATTCCAGAATTTCTGACCCCTCTTGGCTTAAGTGACCTCTCATAACTTAATGTCCAAGCCCCTGACCCCGCATTAGTTATGTAAACTGTTTGGGAAAAACCGTGACCCTCCCATAAGTACTCTTTTTTATATTAATTAACACGTTGAGCCCGGCGCCGATATTGCTGTCCTTTCCGTTCAGTCGGCAGCGAGCGAGCATTTAAAAAAAGTACGTAGAAAAGTCCACTGTCAGTCCCCAGGGACCGTCGCCGGGCTCAACGTGTTAAGGGGTTAGGCCACTCTACAGACAAAAAAGGGCATATTTCGTGATTTTTTTTCAGCGAAACCATAAAATAAATCGGATTTACAAAAAAAATGTTTTATTATGCATCTAATTGATAATACAAAATTATTTTTTCACGGCGATATATGTCAAAATGGCTACCGTGCAGCATTTTTCCGATGACGCCTTTAATTCTGGAAGGCCACACCAAAAACTCCTATAATTTTTGAGTTACGATGAGGCACCAAAGTTTTTTCGATTATATAAAAGAGTAGCTATGGACGTACGTAGGATATTTGATATGTTGTTTTTTGTAAAGATAGCGCGTTTCTAAATCAAAAAGTATAAAATTCTATGAGAAAATCGTCAGCAAATTGTTTATAAAAAAGGAATTATGCAATATATCGAAAAAATCCTACGTACTGCCTTGAAGAATGTAATGATAAATGTGCAGTTAACATTTCCAATGAACCGGTTGAAATTTGTTTGAGTTATGAGTGCGGCCAACTTGAAAAATGTAGTTTTGAGATAAAGGCGCTTTAAGTTTGTAGAAAGCCCGCTGCACATGAAGAGGGATTACACTAGAATACGAAAATCGAGTACTTAAGGATTTTTCACACACATAACCTTTTGGAATATAATTCTATGAATACTAAGTTACTTTTTTAACAAAAAAAACGATGTTTTGAAAATTTACAGTGATTGACTGTGATTATAAGAAATAAGTGTATTTAATTTCTAATAATTTATCTTAAAGTTGAAAAGAAGTATAAAAAACAGAGATAACAACCATTTTCCAACCAAAATGTTAATTTTTCAATATCATGTATATTAATTTCGATTTCGTATACTTGTTATTGAAATTTCATATACTCTTGTATGTTAAATTTAATAACATTTTTTACAGTGTTGCTAATAAAATCTTTACTACAATATTACCCTTATGGAGTGATTACCACGACAGGTGAACTCGGTGAAAATAGACGATAAATATCGATAATTCGAGTGTTGTACGAAGCATAACTGCACGTGTTGTATCGGGAAAATAGATATTCAACAGATACGGGATTTTTTTAGGCTTTTATCAATAGAGAACTAGAGTTCAAGTTAGGAGATTACGAATAGGTTATAGTTTGAAAATAGACGGTGAAAATAGACGATAAATGTCGATAATTCGAGTGTTGTACGAAGCATAACTGCACGTGTTGTATCGGGAAAATAGATATTCAACAGATACGGGATTTTTTTAGGCTTTTACCAATAGAGAACTAGAGTTCAAGTTAGGAGATTACGAATAGGTTATAGTTTATTCGAATTAATATGACGCTGGTGTACAACGTTTATTCCGATGGATATCTATCTCTCAACTTTAATTGGTAAACATCACACATTTTCATATACAACAATATATCACACACCTAAATTTCACAAATAATATTTACCGATACAGATTAAAACGTTCGCAAAATAACGATCGTTTTTTCTCAATTAATTAAAATCCGCTCATGGAATTCATTAAAAGATATCCACGGATTCTTTTAATGCAACATGTTTTATCGACTTACATCTATAAACACAAGAGATCATCCTCGAAATCTACTATTATAAAACCGGAATCACACGAGAAATTCAGGTTAGCCGCTATGACACATAACATAACCTAAGATTATATAATTAATAAACCGCTATCACGAAATCAATGTCCGATTAATAACCGATAAAAATCAAAAATGTACACTACATCAATTATTTATTCAGCTTGTTAACACATTATAAAATATTTATAGAGCAAATAAATTTCTGAAGAGGATCCCAAACAGAGGATCGAAACGTAAAATTTCGACAAAAAATCATTCCACAACCATCAGGAATTATTGGCCGAATCGAAGCCGATTCCTTTCAACAATCAACTTAATCTACACGGCCGCTCAACGAAACAACACCAGCAATAACTACGACTGCGCGCTTTTATTCGAGACTAACCACGCTGCTCGCACGATCAATTAAGACAGACTATCGTTTTTTTGGTTATTTCTCATCTTTTTGCAAGCCGTCCTCGATGGGGTCACTGTGACCATATATGGTCACAATCGTATGATTCTGATTCAGCATTTCGATATTTGCGAAATCGAGCACGCTTCGGTGTATTTCTCAATACGTTTGTTTGTTCTTTTAAAGTATCATTTTCGGTTCACTCTCCAAGGGTCGTTGTATCTTATGTATATTTGGGATAAAACACACAGCTAGGAGTTTTTCTATAAATTCCCTCCACGCCGACATTTGACATGGTAGCTAGTCGAAAACGAAGATGCTAAAATCCGAATTGTTGCGATCCAACGAAGATGACTTAAAAAACAGTTTTCGAGTATTATGGGAATTTTTTTCGCATATTGAGGGTAATGACTGTAGGTGAAGACAAAAATATTTAGATTGATTTTGAACATTCGCAACTACCCCTACAGAAGGGTGAAAATTAAAAAAATTGCCATTCCTGAGTGATGAGGGATTGTCAATTTTGTATGGACGTAATGGGTGATAACAAAATTTTCAACTATTTTCATCTTCTGGGCAGCACCCGTCTGAGGACAGAAATTTAAAAAAAATCCTATTATGCAGTAATAAGAGATTCTCAATTTTTCTATTAGCGTAATACACTTTGGAACTTCGTAAAAGGTGAAAAAAAAATTGATCAAGTTGATCTTCCGGAAAAGACTATTTTGCGGGGGCGAAAATTAAAAAAATTTTATTCCCTGGTTATAAGGGATTGTCAATTTTTTATTAGCGTTATACGCTCTGGACACCGTAATAAATTATTACAAGATTTTGCACAATTTTCATATTCCGGTGGAAATTCTTCGGAGGGCATGAAAATTAAAAAGTGATAAAAAATATTTTAACAATTTTCAGTTCTCGGAAAGCACTCTTCGGTGGGAAGAAAATTTGATAAATTTTCATCTCGTAATAAGGAGGGATTCTGAGTTTTTTATTAGCGTCATATGCCCTGGTACCTCGTAAAGTGTGATAAGAAGAATTTGATGAATTTCCATCCTCTAGAAAGCACCCTTCGAAGCAGGTTGAAATTTGAAACATTTCTAATTCGTAGTAATAAAGGGCCGTAATTTTTCTTTTAGTGTTTTTCTTTTAGTTTTTACATTTTCTTGATACATAAACGGAATTTTTTCATTGGTTGATGGAACTGCCATTATCTCAAGTCAAACAGAATGGAATTAAGAACTAATGATTCTTAAAGTTCTAAACCGTAACTTTTATCGACTTGATTTGTTATGTATGATTATTTATTATTAATACTAAATATATAATGTGTTCTTTCTGACTCCTTGGAATAGGGGATAAATAAATCAAATGGTTTCTCTGTAAAACAAAGTTCTTTACTTGTCTTTTCTCATTCTACAACTTATAGCTAATATTTACAACTTAATCGTAAGTCTCACATGTAAAACAAAGTAACAACATTCAATGTTCATTTTCCGCGATGTTCTTTCATTCTTCCACAGTTTACTTCTCTTATTATTAACAAACTTTATTGACTAAGATAGGCTAAGAATCCATGCACGCGATGAGCTGCGGCAAACGCATGCGGTGATCAATCAGGAGCTGGGCTCATGCCGCAGCTTGCCGCTGCCGAACTTGCACCGCATGCGTTTGTCGCAGCTCACCGCCTGTATGTATACATAGCCTTAGATTTCTCACAATTTTTCTCTCCAAGTGTCTGTCTTTCCACACTTTATCTCCCTTGCACAGTTAGATGCCTGCTTTACCTACCCACGCTTGGTGCGGGAAATTTTAAATCAGACTGAGGGAATGCAACGCATTACCTTACAAATATATCCATCATTGATATTTTACATAATAATCGGTTTCAATAAACGAATCCATAGATGCACTGCGGAATTGACTGCGGAATTGACATCCATAACCGTGTAGCGGCTGGCTCACTGGATCGCAATAGAGGAGGTAGCTACGAACCAGCCGCTGGTAGACGTGCTAGAGTATACTCGCATTGATACCGTGGGATTTACTTAAGTTACCGACTGCTTCAGCGGAGGTTTTTCTGCAGGGTTCCCTCCGCCCTCGACAAATGCGATACAGTAAGGGAAGTGAAGTGTTGTCGGCTGCAACCCGAAACACTCAGGGGAAAGGGGGAATCGTAAAAACCCAATGGGTGTGCGGAATACAAATACAGATATCGATACAGATCAAATAAAAATAAAACAAAAATAAAAAGCAACAAGTAAAACTGGTAAGATAGGAATATAGATCGGCCGTGGAGAATGGAGGGGATATACTTGTAGGAGCAAGCGCAGTGTGCTAGCGACCAGCGAAGTCAAAAGAGTGAGCATATCTATCAGTCGTCGCGAGTGATATCAAAAGACGCGGCAGCGTCTCGACGCCAAGTATAGATATGCTCGTACGAGTTGAAAAAAAATTTTAAATTCGAAAACTCGTAAACTATCCCAGATAGACAAACGTGCTGTAGAAATACGCATGATGTCGCAGTAACCCAATATTGACGACAAGATACTGCATAGCGTGTCGCAATTAAGCAACATTTTGTTTCTGATTTAACTCTTCGTCTGTAATGGTATTTTTGACACCCGGGTTAACGGGAATTAATCCATCTTAATCTTCTCGGGCAAGTCTACAGCGGGATTTATATGTACAGATTGTTATTTCTCACCGACTGCAAATAAAGAATCATGGTTAATTGTTCGTCGCTCGTGAGTTTGTTAATTTTCTCCACCAAAACAGATCCGGGAAAAAACATTATTATAGGCAAAAAAATCTGAAATAATTCGTGCTATTGCTATAAGCCTTCTACTTCATGTACCGATCATAATACTATTGAAAACAGAATTTGTTAATATTTTTTTCAAATATATGGAGCAATCTGGTGAAAAAGTGGTGTTGTACTTAAAAAATCCCAACTTTGAGACAAATTAAGATGAATTAATTCAAAAAGCGTCAAATTGAAGCTTATGAATATAGTTTTTTAGAAAAAAAAATTTCGCTTGATTTATTTAATATTAAGTCCTTAAGTTTGAACAGGTAAAATTGGCAAAATAATACACATCAGTAGGTATTGGTATGTATTTATGAGGTTGGTCCTTATTTGAGGTATGTTGTTTTTTCTTTTGACGATAGTGCTCAATCGGTTTCAAATAAATAAATAGAAACTCAGACCAAATTTCAGCTCGTTATCTCAATTTTAACCTGGCCCCCACAGAGGTCAAAGTTTTAAAGGGGAAATACGTGTATTTTTTACCGTCAATGATCTGAACATTTTTTCAACATAGTGAATATTGATATAAAAATTTAAAACTTAGCAGACATATTCCTCATAGTGTAAGGTATAATTGTAGTATTTTATCAAATTTGTCATCCTCGATTTTGGGTATACACTCCCGCTCAAAAGTTTGCATACATTTGTCAAAATTTCGCACCACACTAAAAGTTCGATTGCGGAGTCAATAATGAAGATAGCCCAATTTTCCAAGCAACGTTTGAAAGAGGACATATTTACCTTCATTTTGCTCTTTTAGAAATGTCGCTACAATTCTTTTCAAGCTCGGTACGCACGTTTGAACATGGCCATTCTTCGTCTATTTTTTGCTCTAAAAACTAGGCGTAGTTCAAGAACTATAGGACTTCAGAGGAAATGTCAAGAAGGTGAAAAGTCACATGAGTTCACACTGGAATGGCTTGAATTTTTTCGAAACGCTTCCTCGACTTTTTCGTTTAATGAAAATTATATGATGAATGGCGCATACTTGCGAAACAAAAACCGGATAGCGGGAGCTATACAAAAACAAAATAAATTTCTGTTCATTAAAAAATCAATCATAAAGAATTTTGAATCAAAGATTAAATAACCGAGTCGGTTTCATCGCTAATATTAAAACAAAATATGACGACGACGATGAAGACTTCAATGAATCAGAAAAAAAACGCAATAAAAAAACAAAAGGAAAGAAGTGAACAAGAAAAAGAAGCTCTCGGTAAGTTGTAGGAAAGTATTTATTAATGAATTGTTATTCGGTGTTGTAATTTTTTTTTTATCATTATATCTTTCTGTTTATTTGTTTCAGATTACAATAGTGAACTTTTGTCGAGTCAAGAAAGTGCTCTATCTATATTCACTGAAGAAATGTTTGAACCTTCAATTGCAGGACCGTCACAAATTAAAAAATCAAAAGGAAATTATAATATTTTCAGCGAACGAGTTGTAGCTACTTTTGATCAGTGTAGAGTAACTGATAGAGATGCTGTATTTTTAGTAACAGCTATCTGTCAATCTCTTATTGATATTAAGTTACTAGATGTAGACATCGATTCATTAATTATCAATCGGTCATCAATTCGACGATATCGGCAAATTCTACGAGAATCAAAATCAAACGAGTTAATAAAACACTTCCAAGATTTAAAATTATCATCCATGATAGTTCATTGGGATGGGAAACTACTACCTAATCTATTAAAGACAGAAACTGTCGATCGATTGCCTATAATAATCACTTCGGGAGATAGAGAAATTCTGTTAGGTGTACCAGCGATTGACCACGGAACTGGAGTGACACAAGCTACAATTATTTACGAGACGATACTTGACTGGGGACTTGATACGTCCGTATCGGCGATATGCTGTGACCAGGAAGTAAGAGATAAGGAAACGAATCTCCACGGAACAGAAGTGGTCAGACTTTTGGCACAAAGTTACCGGGTACACGATTCCGCCGCTTGGGGCGTGGTTGTCGAGACATCGTTCGAATGTTATGATTATTAGCAGCGGCGTATATATTTCGAAGTGACAAAAGGCTGACTGATAGCTGTTTCCCGTGCATAAATTTCCGCAGGGATCAAACTGGATTCTGGCAACTACGTAGCCTAATTAAATCTTCCGATATTCAATTCGCAAGATAATTTTTTGATTCACAGAGTCCAAGATAAAGGGAAACCAAGCTCCGCACTGGTATTTTTGTAAATCCTAATAACTGAGGATGCAAAATTTGTACATTTCTGAAGCTACGCATCCCAGTCTAAGTAGTGTCACTTGGGTTTTTCATTGATCAAGAGACGCGGTAGCGTCTCGAGCACGGTCGTACATACAGGTCTTGCAACGAAGCGGAATTTCAATAGTGGGGGTAGGCACCCTTGTATGTCACGTTTTTTGATCCTCGTGTCGCCACTAGGCGTCGCCGTCGCTGAGGGATGTGCTCCCACTGTTGCGTTCTATGCGTGAGTGTGTGGTGTCAATGAGACGGCGCATGCGCACGTTTAAGAGAGCAAGAGAGACAGAAGGCTATTTCTATCTTTGTCGCACACCGCATCCCTCTGCGAAGGCGCACCTTGCAGCGTAAATCGGAATGAAAAACGTGACATAGAAGGGTGCCTACCCACACTACCGTCGTTGCAAGACCTGTATGTACGACCGGGTCTCGAGACAAGTACATTTACGGCAAAGTTCACGGACCTCGAGACGCGCCAAGTCTCTTTCTTATACGCCAAGCAACGTGAATTAGCCACATATTTGAGTTTTCGTTAATCATATCTTATGAATTATCGAGTATTGGAGACGTTAATTATACACATTAAGAAGATTTTTTTTTCTCTTTCGAATGGGACTAATACCAAGGCTGTAGCTATTGGCATAACGAAGATATCGGCTTTTATTTTTTCGTTTGAGGCCACATCTGCTTTGAGGTACTCTCCTTTGACGATTTTTTCGCACCATTTCGTCTGCTACGCACATCACGCGTAGCGTTAGCAGAACAACATGGCTGCGTTCGCTTGGACGCTTATTACACACTTATTATAGTAACTTACTAGAAAGTTACCAGAAAGTGCCTAAATTCTAGTAACTTTCTAGTAATTTCCTAGTAAGTTACTAAACTGCTGCTGCTGCTCACTGCCCATGAAATGCCGGCTGTTCTCGGTGTTGCCAATTTAGCATATTATATGCTAAATTTAGCATATTTTTGTCGTGCTTAGCATATTTTTTCGGCATTTAGCATATAGCATATTTTCTTAGCATAATTTTATAAGACGAGAAAATTATGATGCAAAATGAAAGTAAAAATAAAACGAAACCCCCCTTCGCGTTAAATCTGTACTTTTTATAGTAGCCGTGTTGGTAACACTAGTTTCTGTGGGGAATTTACCTATTCCCCCGCAAAATGCCAAAAACAACGCGACCACGTTCGTACATACAGATCTGGAAACTCCAGTGGTGGGGGTGTGAACGTTCTGCGGGGTCGCTTTTAGTTCCCTCCGGTGCCGTTAGAATCGCTGCGGGTTAGTAATGCCCGTAGAGGAGGATCGGAGGGTATCTGTCTGTCTCAGCTCACACATGCATGGTTTCGCTCCGGGTGAGTATCTCCCTTTAGGGGAGGGACGCGGAGGGGCAGAGGATATCTGTCTATCTCCGTCTCACACATGGTCTCCTGGTTCCGCAATTCGGCACCACATACCACTTTGTCATTTTTTTAAGTTGCAACGCAAAACTGAGAGCTTTGTTTTTTCTGTTAACGAGAAATCACGTCTCGAAAAACTATGAGCTGTTTTTTTTCTGTCGCAATGATAAAACTGAGCGAGACCGAGAACGAATTTTTAGGTTATGCTCAAACGCGAACTGACTGACCGCGACAAGTTGCGACTGTGCTGGGAAGTTCGCTTATTATGCTAAGACTAGCCCTTAATTCTTTAAAACGCCTCTTTGGCAGTGCTTTTGTGAGAACATCTGCACGTTGTATTTCGCTAAGCACACATTGCACAAGTATATCTTTACTTTTATACTTTTCTCTTATATAATGATACTTTATATCTATGTGCTTTGTCCGCTTATGAAATTCTGGGTTTTTTCACAAGACGGATAGCGCTTTGGTTATCTACGTAAAGCTTTGTTGCCCCGACGCACGGGTGCCCAAGGTCTTTTAACAATTTTCTGACCCACATAGCTTCTTTTGTCGCCGCGGCTACCGCGACATATTCGGATTCCGTGGTGCTCAGTGTTACAAGTTTCTGTCTCTGTGAGCACCACGTGATTGGACCGTTTGATAGGTAGCACACGTACCCTGTTGTCGAACGCCTTGTTTCTACGTCACTCGCAAAATCTGCGTCGGAATATCCTATCAGACCCGAATCGCTACCGCCGCTTCGATACTTTATCCTCAAGCGGGCGGTACCATTTATATATGAAATGATTCTTTTTATCGCGCGCTAATGAGAAGTATTGTGATTATTTGTGAATCTGCTCACTGCATTAACCGCGAATGCAATGTCCGGCCTTGATACTATTGCCAAAAACATTAATGAGCCGATTGCCTCTCTGTATGGCACGTTAATCGTACTATTGATTTTCTCTTCGACCGGTGAAAGAGGCGTGTGCGGATCCGCCGGTATCCCGACCGGTTTTGATTCCACCATTTTTAATCGCTCGACTACCTTGTGCGCGTACGCTTATTTGCAGCCCGACAAATGTTTTTGCATCACCTATTGTGATGTTAAATGTTTTATCCAACTCACTCGATATCGTCTCTAATTCGTCCATTGACGTGGCTGCCAGCAGACCATCGTCTACGAATAACGCGAGATACACTTTTGTGTCGTTAAATTTTCCGACGAGTTACGAGTTCAAATCCGCTGCACTCGATTTGAACTTGTAAAGGCTCAGGAAATCTACAAACTTTTTGTTCCAGCACCGTGGAGACTGTTTAAGCCTTAACAGCGACTTCACCAATTTGCACACGACACTGTTTTTCTTCTCGCGTCTTTCTTCCTTGACGTCGAGTCCATCGGGTATCTCCATATAGATGTCCTTATCCAGCTCACCATAGAGAAAAGCAGTTTGGACGTCAAATTGAAGAAGCTCCAAGTCCTCCTCTGCGACTATCACCAACAACGTTCGGAGAGAGTCACAGCGCACTACTGGTGCAAACGTTTCTGTGGAGTCGATGCCCGCTTTTTGCATGAAGCCCCTCGCACAGAGTCTCGCTTTAAATCTTTGCGATTTCTTATCCGGATCCTCCTTGACTCGGAATACCCATTTTGAATCAATCAGTCTTTGACTTGGTGATCTGGGAACGAGCATCCAAGTTCTATTTTTCTTATGTGCTTGGAGCTCTTCTTTTACAGCATGTGCCCACTGCGCGGCGTCTTTGCTGCTCATGGCCTCCTTGAACGACTCTGGAGCTCCGTGCTCGACAACGTCAGCGTATCTCGCTGGCCCTCGGAGATCCGTCCGATTTCTTAGGACTCGTCGTTCACGTTCAACCACCGGCTGTGGCTCAGCCTTAATCGGGGCTTCTTCGATTTCGTCTTCTAACTCGCGTTCTGAATCGCTTACTTCCTCGTTTCGTTCCAGAAGTATTGCCTTTTGTTTCAGGACGATCATGTTTTCTTCGTTCTCTTCCTCGATCGGCTCGACCTTTCCTGGTTTCTCATTAAATGTCACATCTCGCGACACGCTGACCTTCTTGGTCTCAGAATCGTAAACCTTATAGTTCGACGAATCCTGATCGTAACCGACGAATAATTTTGGCTTACCGCGTGGATCGAACTTCTTCGTGAGCTGCTTCGGCACATGCGCGAAAACTTGGGACCCGAATATACTCAGGTGCTCAAGACTGGGCTTTCTTCCAACCCACAATTCATGCGGCGTTGCATTTTTCTTTGACGATGCCGATCGATTCAGCACGTACACTTCCGTGTTCGTTGCTTCGGCCCAAAGGATCAATGGCAATCCCTTTGCATGAAGCATCGATCGCGCACTCTCGGCTATCGTTCTATTATCGCGTTCCGCGCGGCCATTTTGCTCCGGAGTATATGGCGCGGTGTCTTCTTTCCTAATGCCGTTTTTGGCTAAGAACTCGTTCATTTTTGCGTTCACGAATTCACCGCCATTGTCCGATCGGAGCACCTCAATTTTCTTCCCGAATTTATTTTCGACGAGCCGTGCGTATTCTTTAAATTTGTCAAACACATCCGCTTTGTGCTTGATAAAATATATATGGCGATATCCGGATGAATCGTCTTTGAAAGTCAAAAAATATCGCGCACCGCCTAGCGAGTCGACCGACATGGGTCCACACACGTTGGTGTGCACTTTTTCACCCGGTTTTGTTTCCAACGCGTTGGTACACTTTTTAAATGGCAGGCGATGCTGTTTATCGAGTTAACACGCTTCGCAGAAAAAATATTTTTCGTCCTTCATAGACGCCCTTGACTAGACCCTTTTTTTATTAAATCACGCACCGCACTTTTTCCCACATGTCCTAGACGCTCGTGCCACACGCGGAAACTCGCGGCTATCACGTTTGCTTCGTTTTGTATCGGGATAACTCTGAACAGCAGTCGATAAATACGAGTGCATTGTTCGATGCCGGACGCGACTACCGTGCCGTTTTTTTTTTTATATAAACACGATTTGTTTCGGAAACGACACGACACTTTTTTTTCGCGCACACTCCCACCAAAAAAGGGGTTTCTCTTAAGTCTCGGCACGAAAAGATCGTTTTCGATTTTTTATTTCAGCCAGACCCCATTTACGAATTTTTCGATGTTCACTGTTCCTTTTCCCACGACGTCGCATTCTTGGTTATCGCCAAACATTACAGTGCCGCCATGTGGGTCATCGCAGTACTCGTCGAACCAGTCGCGACGAAACGTCATGTGCGCAGACGCTCCGCTATCAGTGAGCCAGACGTCTCTCTGATTGGCCGCTTGCACCGCTCTTACCGTTGGACACGGCGGGCTCGCGCACTCGCGCGTTCAAACTTTTTGACACCCGCACGTTATTCACCAACGAATGCGAAATCACAAGCGTCTTTGTCTTTCCTTTCGTCTTTTCCGCGTTTTTCACCGCACTCACTGGTGAAGTGTCCTTTTTCGTGGCACTTCGAGCACTCGATGTTTTTCTTTGAACGCTTTTCCTTATTTTTCTTTTCAGTATCGTCCCTTTTTGTATCGTCGCTCTTTTTCTCACGATTTCGTCTCGACACAGCGAGAGCGCTCGCTGTCGCCATTTTCACCTCTCATTCTGGCTTCCTCGGTGACCAATCTTTCTATAAGATTTTCGAGAGTTTGTCAAGTGGGATCGACATTATCCCACACGGACCTGAACACTGAGAATTTTGACGTTAAGCTTCCGATTAGCTTCGCGATCACTGATTTATCGGTCACTGTTTCACCGGAGTCGATCAAATCGGCGGCCATATTTTGCACTGTAGCAATATGCTGCTCTATCGACTCACCGGCCAGCATCCTGTATTCGTGATACTTTTGCCACATGTCCATTTTAGTCGACTCACTTCGCTATTCATGTAGAAGACACAATTTGTCCCACATTTCTTTTGCGGTTACACATGTCAATAGCGGCTTGAGTTTCTAGGACTCTAATGACGAGGAAATCAGATAACCTGCCTTCGCGTCTTCTTTCCTCTATTCTTTTCCGGGGGCCGAGTTGCGATCCGGCGGTATCGCTCTCGTGCCGTCCACGATGTCGTCTACACCTTTCACGATAAATAATTTCTTTATTTGATATTTCCATTCTTGGAAATCACTCCCGTCGAATTTCTTTAGGTTTCGAGTGGAGATGTCGTCGGACATTTCAGATACGAAAAAATTTCACGACCCGGCTTTTGAGAAACTATACCAACGCACGCGGTTGCCCCGAAAAATGGCCGCCGCACCAAGCGCCACGCGAAAAAAGACTCGAAAACGTTTATCGCTTTTCCTCCCTTTTCTCACACCGAAAAACTCCGCCCAGTGTTCAGGCGTGGTCTGGGCCCATAACCTGTTGACCACAAGTAGTTTAATTCGATTCTGTGAGGAATAATGTGGAGGATAAGTGAATATAACACGCGTGTCGTTCCAAGGTACAAAGATGGCTGACTTTTATTTCGCTTGATACTTTTACATACGTATGGCTTGGCGTTAGTAGCGAGACTACTCCAGGGCTAGGAAACGCTCGTGTTAAAAATGTTGCCAGCGTTAGTGGCGCCCCAAGCGACTTGGCGGAGTTCTGGGGAACTAACTACACCAGGATATATATCTATATGCATAGCTATATATAACTATGCATTAGACTAATTCAAAAAAAGCGACTATTTTTTGTTTTTCGAAGAAACGCATTGAATACCTTCGGGAAGGTGAAAAAAGATGCCTGTTAAAATTAGAGCTCTCAATAAAAATATTTAGAGGTCGCTCTTCGCATATTTTTATTTCCCATTTAAATAACACAGGAAATTTTTTTTTCAAACTTTGACATTTGATATCTCAGCTTCAAGTCAATGCACCAAAATGAACGACACATATTCTTGTAGAGAATTGAACGCTCTACAAAAAAGATCTCTTATGATTTTTCGATAAACTCACTCCTTCAAAAGTTATTCACGTTCTAATATATCTGTATATTAGACTGTGAATCTGGGTGAACTTATGTTGGTAATTTCTTTAAAAAATAAGAAATTTATGTTAATGCCATTTAAACTTTTGTTTCAGGAAAGATTTATAATTAGAATAAGAAAATTGTATTCATATTAAAGTTTATGATTTTTTTTCTCTTCGATGGATGATTTGGTGTCTAAAATATAATTTGTGCAGTCCATCGGACAAGCACAATTATAAATTTATAATTAGAATAAGAAAATTGTACTCATATTAAAGTTTATGATTCTTTTTCTTATCGATGGATGATTTTGTTTCTAAAATATAGTTTGTACAGTCCATCGGACAAGCAAAATTATAGATTTTTAATTAGAATATGAAAGTTCTATCCATATTAAAGTTTATGATTCTTTCTCTCTTCGATGGATGATTTGGTGTCTAAAATATAATTTGTGCAATCCATCAGACAAGCAAAATTATATTTTAGACACTATATCATCCATCTATGAGAGAAAGAATCATAAAATTTAATATGGATAGAATTTCCTTCATCGTGCAGTGGACATAATGCTATTAATATTAAGGTTGGCAACTTTTTTTCTTCAGCTACTAATATCTCGAATTAGATATACTGTATATAAAATATTCCATCGATGCGTAAAAAAAATTATAAACCTCATTAAGGATAGAATTTTGACCATTGCTGAATTACATAAAATTATAAATAATATTGAATTATATAATTAAGTGAAATAATGGATTAATTATGTAAAATTAAAAACCCAATGGAAACACTTTGAAAAAGTAGACAAATCACCCCAAAAAACGGTAAAAATGATGTGTAAAAATTGGAGCCAAGTACATTTACAAAAGTATCTTTAGTTTAGTCTTTTTACAAAAAGTTGTAAAATAAATAGACATGAAACTCACAGCACACATTGCTAAGCACATGTAGTTTCCCAATGAAACCTTAACTTTGCAATCAAGATTTTTGGAGTGGAGTTGGAATTAAAAAATTCGAAAAAATCTTAACGGTAAAAATTTAAAAAATAGTGAAATCAAGTGAAAATTGTCAACAAAGGGAAATTATCTTTAAAAAAAAAAAAATCAAAAAAATAAAAAGTACTTGGCGAGTTTTTTTACTGAGCATACACTCACATTCTGGTTTTCACTTTTCGACTGAAATACCGTTTTGACTTATCGTCCGTTAAAAACAAAGCCACCATAGTAAATGTTGCAAAGTTTGCGCTGGTGGCGCTCGTATTAGACGGATAGAGAACTAATGTCTATGACATATATATATGCGTATGAGATATATATATACAGATTCATCCCCTCTCCACGACCCCTGAAGCCGGTTCATTATTATCATTATTATTTCATATTAAATGTCCCAGGATACCAAAATATAATAAAAATGCCAGTATATTTGTGTTTTAATATATTTCAAATATTTTGTATAATTATTCATCTCAATGTATGAATATTTACAACCATTCATATTGACACATCGAGATATTTAAGAAGCTTTTAGATAAAATAACACGCTTAAAAATTCTTTTTCTATTCGCGTATCACAAAAAATTAATCAGTTATAACTTTACCAATTTTTAATCGCATAATCACATTTTACATCACACATTTAACGAGCTTTTATGTAAAAGCAAACTTAAAAATTGTTTTTCTATTCGCGTATCATATCAAATTAATCAGCTATAACTTTGCAAAGCTTAAACCGCACAACCAGTGCTTACATCAAATATTTGACGAGCTTTTATATGTTAAACAAATTTAAAAAATCTTTTTCTATTCGCGTAACACATAAAATTAATCAGTCAGAACTTTGCAAAGTTTTAGCTGCACAATCAGTTTTCACATTACATATTTGACAAGCTGTCATGTTATAAACAAACTTACAAATTGTTTTTCTATTCGCGTATAACATAAAATTAAGGTAAACGGCCCAGTTTTTGACACTTTTCGAGCGGCAGTGTCGGATTTCTGCTATTTATTCATGCGTGATATAGCCAAACCGAAAACTAAAGGTTTCAACATGTGCATTAAAGCCCCCTGAACGAGATTCACTTATTATAAAAGTGAAACAATCAAGATATATTTATAAAGTCATTGTTTTAATAGCGCTTCTCTGCTACACTTAATAGACACTCGTGGCGAAGTTTGTCACCCGCGCGTGCGGGTGACATAACCTGCGAACACATTAGATACAAACGACGAACTATGTTTAATTGGTGCACGAATTCTTTATTTTCTTTACATATCTATTAGCATGGGAAATAACAAATGAAAAATATTTATCGAAGATTACTTTTTTTTCTGTAGTTTCCATCACTCTTCGATGCTATCTTTCAAAACAGTTTTTTAATGCCTAAAATACATAGAATAAAGCACACAATAATAAATATTTTAATCTTCTTATTCAAAAACCCGTCCGTAGTGTGGAAAAAAAGTATTTTATATGCTTTTGTCGAAGCTTCCGATGAAATCAGTGGATCAGCTGCCTCCGCAGACTCCATTGACTTCTCAATTTTATGATTCGGAGAGGTACACCTAAAAATACATATTATAAAGAAGACAATAATAGTTGTTAAAATTAATTCTATATTCAAACTATCTCTATTATTAAAAAAAAGCGTGTTATACCTTGCGATAGAGTGTTCGATGCAAATCCGCAGCTGCGTCTTTGAATTGCTGTCTCCACAATCTCCCTTAACTCTTCGAAGGCCTTTCAGGGCAGATCTTTCTATCAACATTCACAATGAATTATTAAAATATGTACTATAAGTATATATACCATAAACATTAAACAATGAAAAAATATATCAGCGGCATTGAGTGAGAAAATGTTTTCAATATTAGATTTTCACAAATAATAGTTTCATCGTTGTAAATTTTTTTTCCCGTTTCTTCCGTTTATAAAAACTAATATTGTTTTCTATAATTTGTTTTTTCACAGAAAATTAGAATAAATAAGCAAAGCAAATTGTTCGATGCAACCGATGAAAAATCGACTGTTTAAAACACGGACATCACCTCAATTAGGACCCAGTTCATAACACTGCGAATTTAAATAAATACCTAACTTAAAAGTTAAGTTATCTTTTATCTCATCGATAGTCTGGTTCCTGCTGAAGATATTGCCACCATTTTTATGTCGTTTAATACTTACATGACGAATAAAATTCACTATATGTCACTTGTCGCAACTAGTGGGTTTCGGTTAGCACTGCCGCTGCGGAACCACTGAGACGCGTGTCGCACGATTCACTGGTCTATTTCTATTTTAAACATTTCATTTAAAAAGATGCATCTCTCCGATAATTGAAAGGGAAAAATTCTCTTCAATTAGCCGGTAATTGAATTATTATTCGACAAAAAATGTATTTATGGCAATCAAAATTGTGCAATTGGTGTCTAAATCTGGGACAGTGTCTGTAACTGGGCCGTTTACCTTATTCAGCTATAACTTTGCAAAGTTTTAACCGCACAACCAGTGTTCACATCAAATATTTGACGAGCTTTTATTTGTAAAACAAACTTAAAAAATCTGTTTCTATCCGCGTATCACATAAAATTAATGAGCTTGCAGCCAGCGACTTTAAAACCTTACTAATTAAGAATCTTTTTTCAAATTTTGTATCAAATGACTAAAAAGGTTGCCATCGTGTCAGCCAGCTCACCCCTTTTTTTAGCCCCAACTTTATCAGCTTATAACTTATTCAATTTTAATTTTTTTGTTTATTGTCAAAATATTAATAAATATGTTGTAAAAAAAAGAATGATAAAAAAATTTTTTTTTTTCATTATGCCCGACAAAACCTTTAAAATGTATGTCTCTAAATCAGAATATCGCCTTAAAACGTGCCCGAAATATTTTTGCAATCTCAATACTCCACTGCAGGGATGGGCGGACTCGAATCAAAAAGTATTTAAATACATGCTTTAAATGATAAATCATTTTTGACTCGTGATTTAAACGGGCTCGGAGTATCAAGTACTTTCGGACTTGTGATTTAAACGGGCTTGGAGTATCAAGCCTTTTTTGACTTGGGATTTAAACGGGCTCGGAGTATCAAGTCTTTTTTGATTGGTGATTTGAACGGGCTCGGAGTATCAAGTACTTTTGGACTTGTGATTTAAACGGGCTTGGAGTATCAAGCCTTTTTTGACTTGGGATTTAAACGGGCTCGGAGTATCAAGTCTTTTTTGATTCGTGATTTGAACGGGCTCGGAGTATCAAGTACTTTTGGACCTGTGATTTAAACGGGCTTGGAGTATCAAGCCTTTTTTGATGTGGGATTTAAACGGGCTCGGAGTATCAAGTCTTTTTTGATTCGTGATTTGAACGGGCTCGGAGTATCAAGTACTTTTTTACTCGTCACTCCTTTCGATTAAGAGTGACAAATTCTTTTTAATTCTGAGTATATTTAAGCTTTAAATTCATTTTAATTCCTTTTTTAATCGAATTAAACGACGAAATTCATATTAATTCCTGAATATTTTTTAATTGTACCATGGTCAAATCGATCCCGGTACAACAAATTATAACTCCGCATACGGAGAATAATAATTAGTGACAAATAAATAAATAAATAAATAAATAAATAAATAAATAAATAAATAAATAAATAAATAAATAATTAAATAATTTTTTTTTTTTTAATTTTTTAATTTTTTTTTTTTTTTTTTTTTTTTTTTTTTTTTTTTTTTTTTTTAAATACGGGCCAGTATCGACCAAATCCGGATTTGGTTTGGTTGAGTCTACGCGCGAGCATACTGGCCCGTATTAAAAAAAAAAAAAAAAAAAAAAAAAAAAAAAAAAAAAAAAAAATTTAATTATTTATTTATTTATTTATTTATTTATTTATTTATTTATTTATTTATTTATTTATTTATTTATTTATTTATTTATTTATTTATTTGTCACTAATTATTATTCTCCGTATGCGGAGTTATAATTTGTTGTACCGGGATCGATTTGAGAATGGTACAATTAAAAAATATTCAGGAATTAATATGAATTTCGTCGTTTAATTCGATTAAAAAAGGAATTAAAATGAATTTAAAGCTTAAATATACTCAGAATTAAAAAGAATTTGTCACTCTTAATCGAAAGGAGTGACGAGTAAAAAAGTACTTGATACTCCGAGCCCGTTCAAATCACGAATCAAAAAAGACTTGATACTCCGAGCCCGTTTAAATCCCACATCAAAAAAGGCTTGATACTCCAAGCCCGTTTAAATCACAGGTCCAAAAGTACTTGATACTCCGAGCCCGTTCAAATCACGAATCAAAAAAGACTTGATACTCCGAGCCCGTTTAAATCCCAAGTCAAAAAAGGCTTGATACTCCAAGCCCGTTTAAATCACAAGTCCAAAAGTACTTGATACTCCGAGCCCGTACAAATCACCAATCAAAAAAGACTTGATACTCCGAGCCCGTTTAAATCCCAAGTCAAAAAAGGCTTGATACTCCAAGCCCGTTTAAATCACAAGTCCGAAAGTACTTGATACTCCGAGCCCGTTTAAATCACGAGTCAAAAATGATTTATCACTTATTTTTTTTTTAAGTTCTTTATGCCCATCCCTGCTCCACTGGTCGACTCAGGGACGACCTTGAAACACGATTATTATATTATCTCGGCTCGAACTCATTCATCGCGCATATCAAGGTGAATTTTAAAAAACAAATTGTTCAGGGAAGATTCGCCGCGGATATGGATTCCCGCGACAAAAGCATTTGTTCCTTTGCATTAAACAATAACGACTAGACTTTTTATTTTTTTTCTAAATAACTAACAGTACCTCGATTCGGGTTCATCAAAGTACTTTTCTCAGCAAAAAATCTCGCTGATAAGACGTCGATAGCGTCCGTCGACTCAACGATGACGAAAAAATGCACTCTTTTCGTAGAGTTCTTTTTTCCGTAATTGAAAAGAAAGAATAGAAAACATGCCATTAAGTACTATTCGATCGGTTTGACGCCGGTCGAACGAAACGCTACTTCCGGTGTTTGGTTATCTCGCTATACGGACGGTTGTAACAGAGTATCTCCTTCCTCTTAATCGACGCACCAACCGACGAAAGATTGATATTCTATCCAGGGCCTGGAAACGCCCGTGTTAAAAATTTTTGCTAGCGTTAGTGACGCCCATAAATACGTCGTGCTGTTCAGAGGAACTAAAACTTAAATGTCTATATAAATATATATGTATACGTACGGAAGGTTAGGTTCCGAAACTCGCAGATGCGCGCATAAATAAGATTTTATATGCGAATTTATTCGTATTCACGCAAATGTAAGCTTCGGAACTTGACCTAAGACACACTTGTTTTTTTTTTTTTTCATTAGATACAAATTGTTGTTTAGCATTGTTCGAGTTGTAAGTAAAAATATTTGTATAAAATTAGAAAAGAGAAAAGATTGTCAATCAATAATGTAACAAGTGGAAAATGTATCTTATCACTACTTTTGCGATAATATTCAGGGTATAACATGTAAAAGAAAACCGGTGTTATAATGTCAAAATAAATTATTTATTCAGTTTTCGCTGTTTTTTTTTAAATTGCACTTGTCGAATTTTCTATCAATTTTGTTACAATATTTAAGAGACAATTCTCGGGCTTTTTTATATATATGGTTCGTGGTGTTGGTGGGATCGATTGTTCTCGTCAAAATCTTATTAACGTAAGTGATCCACGCATTTAAAAATTTTTTGGCGAGAAAAATGAAGCTTTTACGCAAATCTTTACAATGGATTCTTGTAATTTCTTTTAAGCAATGTTCGCCCACATATTTGATGATTTTTTCGGTTATCCTGATCTCATGACAATAGTGAATGAATTCTTTTTCCGTGACAGTTAGGGCTTCTTCGACGGCCTTATTGGTTTCCACTTTCCGAAGATACTGGGAATAAGCTTCGCAGAATGATGCCGTCTGTAAAAAAGCGTTTAGCATCACATCGATCTCGAATGGAATGCTGTTAGATGTAGCACTTGGGATGGCCGGTTCCTTGCACTCAACGCCTTGCTCAGAGCCTTTCACGGCTTCCATATCTGCAGCTGTCATCATCTGCGATACAGCTAGCCGTTTTCCCTCTTCGATTTCAGCGCAATTCGCGTATACCGAATAGGGAGAAGAAATTTCCATCAGAATGAGCGATTTCATGGTACTGCGGTGTGCCGACGGAGAAGGATTTATGTGAACCCAATTTCACCCCAGCTTTGCAAATGCAACAGGCTTTAACCATTGTTGCTCTGAAAAGAAAAAAAACAATAAGTATATTTGCGAGTCCTTTTTTTTATTTCGACGAATAGAATTATTCTTAAACTATTATATCAATTAAATCAATTGATTTATTAAAAAAGATTAAAGCATTCACTAAAAATAAAGTGAGGTTACGTAAACACGATATATTTGTTATTTATTCTTTAAGCTCAGCAAAAATTGAGGAATTAAACTTAGTGATTAATACTACACGTTAATGCGAACATTACATACTTTATCGCACTATTGTGATAAATCCCGGAAAGCCACGACGCATTTATGGGCGCCACTAACGCTAGCAAAAGTTTTCCCATAAGCGTTTCCAGGCCCTGGTTCTATCCTCGCTATTTGCCGAATTATCGTACCACACGTGTATCGTGTTAAGACTCGTAAACGGACAGTGGATGACCCTCCGAATTGAATATCCATCTATCCAAGTCGATGAGCTGTTTCATATCGTCGAACAGAAGATAAAGATACTTGAGAGTTTCCGCATACCAAAAGCTCTCCGCCATATCTCGTGGTCTTGTGTTTTGCGCACTTCGCACATTGCCGATGCTCGTATAGCCATATTCAACTTTGGTATTATTTTCGAAACCCTGTGAAAAAAAGAAAAAAACCTAGTTATCTCGGTGGCATTGATTGAAAAAGAGAAAAAAAAGACTGAATTTAACTTGCCTGAAACATCTGCCAGCCCAAGTCTTGGTAAGTCTTGTTACTCGTCAAGTACCACATGTAAAATAGGCTCTCGATCAATTCCGGTCTCAGAAGGTTGTGCGCGTCGTTCGACTTTACGTACATGTCCATTTGATTTTCATCGTCGGTTTTCTTGAAAAAAATTGAGTTCCTAGAAGCCTAGGCGATAGAAGTGAAACTTCCCGAACTCACCCCCTGGATCACAAATATTCTTATGAATAAAACTTTTCTTTTATAACGGAATTAATATTCATTATTAGTTAATTTTTTTGGGAGCTAGGTTTGTGAAAAAGGACATTTAATGGTTTTGTTTCTATCAGTGGTAGGGTGCGCACTATGGCGACCCCCACTCCTATCCCCACTCCGCGGCCGCTCGCAGAGAGCTCAGCTACGGAAGTGAGGCCAGAGGTGTGAGGGGAGGGGGGTGGAGAGTGTCACTATGGTGCGCACTGTGTTATTGTTATCCAAATAATAATAATAATAATAATAATAATAATAATAATAATAATAATAATAAATTTTTTATTTTTATTTTTAAAGAGCAGAATTAAGAATGTACAAGGCGATGTATGAATTTTACAACAAAAAAGTAGTAAGCGAATATTAGGGGTTTAGGTTTGTGGTGGGGAAGTCCCGAGTTTCCCCCACCACTTTTTCGCCAGAGCCATGCGCTTCCCCCCTCCCCTCACACACACACAAAAATCAACGAGTAAATAATAAAACACACACACACACACACGCTCGCAAATAATTTCAAAATAACAATTTCTACTCACCATTTACGCGCTTCTCGCCGCTGGCCTTCTCCTCCTCCCCCCGCAGCCCTTCTCTCTCTCTCTCTCCTAATCAACTTCGTTTTTGTTCTATTTTTCCATTATTTCATTTTTCGCGCGATACTTTTCCACTATTATTTGATTTATTTGTTATTTTAATTAATTTATTATTTATTCACACGTATTTTGTTTTTTCATTTTTCGCGTTTTTATTATTATTTTGATTTATTTATTATTTATTTTTTGTCGCGACAGTTTTTTCACACTCCTTTAGTTTCAAATTTTTTATAATTTTTTTTCACATTATTTTCCGCGCACTGTTGCAGATTTGAAAAATAGTTTTTCGAAGGGAAACTTCAAAATGTACAAAAATCTCGGTGGCACACTTTTACGCTATTTATTATTTTTACACTATTTATTTACACTATTTACACTTTTACACTATTTTCTTTTTTATTTTGCGCAATTTTATTTTCCGCGCAACGAACAGCACGACTGGTACTGCGCAACGTAATTTTTTATTTTTTTAAATAATTATTTTTACATTATTTTCGCGCTTTTCTTTTTCACCGCTATTTTTAGGCAACGTTTTATTTATTTATTATTTACACTTCATTATTATTATTTTTTACATTATTTCGCGCAGAGTTTCAGGTTTTTTCGTTTTTTTCATTTTATCATTTTTCGCGCAATGTCTTTATTTATTATGTATTCACACACTTTTTTCGTTTTTCTCATTTTTTTCGTGCAATCTTTTTCTTTTTTAATTTTAACGCATTGTTTTTTGTCACGATAATTTTTCACGCTTTTTTTCAGTTCCAAATTTTTTCAAGTCATTATTTTCATAATTATTTTTTTTACATTACTTCGCGCGGCGTTTTCCTTTTTGCATTTTGTGCGCAAAGTTTGCTTTCGCGCAATGTTTTTCTTATGACACTTATTTTTTAATTTTTACACTATTATTATTTTTACACTATTCACACTATTTATTATTTTCGCGCAATGTTTTTCATTACTCGCGCGCAATGCGCAATCTGGTTCTAATATTCATGTGGCACGCGCTCGACGCATTAACCACAACGGCGAAAAAAAACTCTTCGTGAAAACTTAATGCAAAGCGCAGAAACATTTTTGACAAAAGACTCGATGCCGAGATAGTTCGAACCGCGACAGGAATATGACTGAAGTTGCAGAAGGCATAAAAACTCCTCATCAACGACGAAGGTGATGATATTATGCCTCTCTCTCAAAATCTTTGTCAGCAAAATTGCACGCGCGAATGAAAATAATATTGCTCCATGACCGTGAACTCAAACTTGGAGACACACGCGTTGCAATGGACACATAGACGAAATAGATACGTGCAGCGCGTGACAACGACTGAGGCATAAAAGGGCGTAACGGTCGCGCAAAATATACGCGTATTGAGTTGCAGCTTCATGAAAATATACAACAAAAACGTTGAATCTAATTTTTATGTTTTCCGTTTTGAACCCTAAATATTTTTTTCAGCTTGGACTATTTTGATTTTTTGGAAAAAATCGCCGCTTTTAAGAGACATTCTTACAAGTACTAAAATTCGCAGCTTGTGATATTCATAACTTGTATTTTTTGTCTATTTTTGAAGTAGATATATAGATATATCTATATATAAGGCATTCCTCACGAAACCGATTAATACGTGACGCCGACCATTTTTGATTTTGTTGAAAATTTTATATTTTTTGTACATACTGAAAGCAGTCTTTCAGAACTTTCAGGCGGATGCATTTCACCCAGGAAAAAACGAACCATTTTCAACTAAAAAAATTTTTTTTAAAGAAAATATTGTCTATTATCCATAAAATAAAAACATTTTTAGCGTTAAAAAATATAGATTGAAAAATATAGAAGTTATTTAGCGCTTTTTTTTATTAATCTCTATATTTAATCATAATATCTCTCGCCAACGAGCGGCGGACGCGAGGATCCGCACAAAGCGGAGACCGAGGAGTATATGAGGCATTCCTTACGAGTCGACCAATTCGTGACTCTGACCATGTTTCATTTTGCTAAAAATTTTCTACTTTTTTGTACGTACTGAAAGCAGAGTTTTCAGAGTTTTTAGATTTTTGTCTGCACGCTTTTCGTCACAAATTTTTTTTCAAAATTTCACAAAATTTTTAAATGTTCGTAACTTTTCAAAAGCCGATTCCAAGCAATTGCTTTGCAACATCTCTCGAAGAAAATTTTGCACCTCAGTCTTTTCTCAGAAATTTTGTGACCGAAAAATGTTTCGCAAAATTTTATAAAAAATTTGCTTGGAAATTGTTTTGCAACAAAAAATGTTTCGCATAATTTGTTTGAAAAAAAAATGGCTCGCAAAATTTTCGTAGAGAGATGTTGCAAAGCAATTGCTTAAAATCGGCTTTTGAAGATTTACGAGCAAAATTTTGTTCACAAAATAGTTTTAAGCAATTACTTTGCAACATCTCTTTATGAAAATTTTGCGCAACAGTCTTTTTCCAAAAATTTTGTGAAATTGCAAAAAAATGCTGCAGATTAATTGTGTGAAACAATTTTGTCTAACAAATTTTGCAAAATAATTTGTCTGCAAAAAATTTTGCGCTTGCAAAAAAATTGTTTCGCAAAATCTTATAAAAAATTCGCTCGAAAATTGTTCTGCAGCAAAAAATGTTTCACATAGTTTTTTGCAAAAAAAATAAATGTTTCGAAAAAATTTTTGCAAAAAAAATTGTTTTGCAAAATCTTGTTCACAGAATAGTTTCAAGCAATTGCTTTGCAACATCTCTTGACGAAAATTTTGCGCAACAGCCTTTTTGTAAAATTTTTGTGAAATTGCAGAAACATGCTGCAGATTAATTGTGTGAAACAATTTTGTCTGATAAATTTTGCAAAATAATTTTTGTGCAAAAAATTTTGCACCTGCAAAAAATGATTTGTAAAATTTTTCAAAAAAAAAAAAAAAAATTGTTTTGCAAAATCTTGTTTACAGAACAGTTTTTGAGCAATTGCTTTGCAACATCTCTCTACGAATAGTTTGCGCACCAGTCTTTTTTCAAAAATGTCGTGAACAAATATGCTTGCATAAATTTTGCAGAAAAATGTTGCAGATTAATTGTGTGAAAAAATTTCGCCTAACAAATTTTGCAAAATAATTTTTGTGCAACAAATTTTGCTAAACATTTTTTGCAAAAAATACTGACAGGTAAGAATAAGTGAACGAAGTTTTTTCAAAAACAAGCTTTTATTTGTTGTTAATAAAGAATAACTAAAAAGTTAAAAATAATTTCACTCTGATTAGAAATAAGTTTTCAAACCTAAGTCTGCTACATTTTAAACGCTTAGAGACATCGAAGTGAAATTTGGCACGCTAGTCAAGCACAAATTGCTCTTCATTATGAGCAAATTTTGTTTTAATCCTAACGGGTGCTCAGATTGTATCGACTTTTTTCGTTTTTGCAAAATAACGTAAACACTCTGACTTCTGCTATTTCCAAATATAAGCGTGATGCCTTTTAAACGCTTCGAGATATCGAAGTGAAATTTGGCACGCTTGTCAAGCACAAATTGCTCTTCATTATAAATAAATTGGCACGCTTGTCAAGCACAAATTGCTCTTCATTATGAGCAAATTTTTGTTACAATTCTAACAAGTGCCCAGATTTAACCGACTTTTTTCGTTTTTGTAAAACGGCGTAAACGCTCTAACTTCTGCTGTTTGATTTAGCCAAAGAATAAAGATTTAAAAAGTTTTCTGTTCTTCATGATGATTTTTTTGATAGATCGATCAGTAACTGCCGCGTAAAAGAAAAAATGGGTTGCAAAATAGTTTTAAGCAATTGCTTTGCAACATCTCTCTACGATTAGTTTGCGCAACAGTCTTTTTCCAAAAATTTTGTGAACAATTTTGCTTGCATAAATTTTGCAGAAAAATGTTGCAGATTTTTTGGATAGATCGATTAGTGACTGCCGCGTAAAAGAAAAAATGGGTCGCAAAATAGTTTTAAGCAATTGCTTTGCAACATCTCTCTACGAATAGTTTGCGCTACAGTCTTCTTCCAAAAATTTTGTGAACAAATTTGCTTGCATAAATTTTGCAGAACAATGCTGCAGATCAATTGTGTGAAACAATTTTGTCTAACAAAGTTTGCAAAAAAAATTATTTGTGCACAAATTTTGCGAAACATTTTTTGCAAAAAATACTGATAAGTAGAAAATGAATAAACGAAATTTTTCTCAAAGACAAGTTTTCATGAGTTGTTAATAAAAAATGACTAAAAAGTTAAAAATAATTTTATTCCGATTAGAAATAAGTTTCCAAATAAAAGCGTGCTGCATTTCAAGCGCTTCGAGATATCGAAGTTAAATTTGACACTCTTGTCAAGCACAAATTGCTCTTCATTATGAGTAAATTTTTGTTTTCATTCTACCGGGTGCTCAGATTGTATCGACTTTTTTCGTTTTTGCAAAATGGCTTAAACACTCTAACTTCTGCTATTTCCAAATATAAGCGTGCTGCATTTGAAACACTCGATTCGTTTAAGAAAAAAGAACTTACCGAAAAATTGCTAAATAATTATTTGTTTAAACAATTTATTGATAACTTTTGGGCAATATTATTATTGATAATCGTTGTTTATGGCATGCGAAATGTTGCTAAATTTTTTTCAGATCTTTATTGTATCACGAAATACGGAAAATTCAATCAGATCAAGTTTTTTGGCTGGGGCTGCACCAGCAACCCGCTGTCTTATTATACTGAGAAAAAATCTATCGGACTCTAAAAAAATGTTTTTTTCACAAAAAAAGCTAAATCAAGCGTCATCGACGACTTTCAGATATTAAATACTCAATTAGGGCGATGTGATCGCAATTTTCATAATAAATTGACAACATTCTATTCCATATTTTGCAAGTCTGATCGACCAGAGAGATTTCCAGGAAAACAGGGAAAACTTTGCCTTTCAGAATGAAAAAAGTATAATTTGCAGGAATTCTGTGAAAGAGAGGCGCCAAAAGGGAGGAAGGTATTGCCAATTAGGAGAATAACATTTTTTCGAACTTTCAATCGCCAATTTGTGTCTGTTGAAAAGCTTAAGTCGACGATAATTTTGATTGGAAATTAATGAGCGCAATTCGGCGCCAATTGGGCACAGTTTTGAACAATCGAATTCAGCTTTGATTCGCTGGAAAATTTCGCAGCAAAATGAGTAATCGGTTTACACGCTCTGAGAAGTACCAAAAGACTCCGCGATGATTAATTAAACGGTCATGCAATTGGAAAAGTGGTTGTGGTGAGAAAAATAAGGAAACTTTAATTGTATACTGTTTATCTTATCAATTCCATCGCAGAATTATTCTATTAACAAATTTTTCATATGCATTCAGTTACAATATTATAAAATACAAAAATTAATGAAAACGAAAAAACCAATAATAATTGTACACTTCCATTTATGTCGACTGGTGTTTTTGTCTTACAAAATTGAGCCAATTATTGAAGACCCGAACTTCCTCGGCTGCGCAATGTAATTTTTTATTTGTTCCGCTCAAATGAAGGCTGCAGTTCACATTTTTATATGAATTAAATCGATTGTCCTTCATTAGATCATTGTATTTTGGACAATTTATTAACTCGAGATTGTATGATTCAAATCCTAATTCTCTTAAGATATCTCTTTCTATAGCGCCGCCTTTATAACCAACTAAAATAGTTTGATCATAATCACTTTTTAAATTAGCGCTGATAACATGTGGAACGTCATCCTGCATCCAAATTTCAGAGTCGAAATTTTTAAAGGGGATGCCGTGGACGAAGTTGGTTACATATGCCACTGATTTACTATCGTCAAAGCTTAAATCGCAGAACCGTAAATTCAGTCTAAAGCTCGTTTGAAAAACATCACCCGATGTGCAGTCGATGATGGCCAATTCTTTATACATTAGCCTCCTCTTAACGTAAAATCCCTCGATGTCAATTATATGAGTAATTGTATTAGCTACATTATCCTACAACAACAACAAAATCACACGATTATAATGATTTAGTTTTATATTGGCAAGCGCTTATTATTAAACATACAAAATTTGGCGAACCAGGACTGATACTGCAGTCGTTATTGGTTGAAAATAAAAAAAGCATGCAGTATCAACAAGATCACCCCCCCCCCCCCACTATTTTTAACTTCCGATTACCCCCTCTCTACCACCAGTATCAACAGCTCCTTGGTATATATGTGATGAATTTAATCACCGTAGCTTCAAATCAGTTTGAAATCAGCGTACGATCAGAGTATTTAGTTGCGGCGTTGACGTAACTCAGTTTTCTTTTCTCTCCCGCAACAAAAACTGCAGTTTAATCGCGCCTGCTTCGCCCACCGTATAGGACAACGTGATTGAAGATGAATAAATTACATCTTGACATACTAAATGAATTAAGAAAAGAAATCATCGACGATATCGACGTGTACAACGATATTTTACGTCCTTTGGAGAGTCAAGACGTGCTGAGGAAGAAGGATGTTTAGCAAATTAATTCTGGACAGACGAGGGAGGGCAGAGCCAATATTCTGCTTGATTTACTGTCAGGCTGCAGCAGACCGTATGCTTTTAACGTTTTTCATCAAGCACTGGTAAAACATTATCCGTGGTTAAGCAGTGATATTGACAATATTCTAAGATCAAAGCACATCAGCACTACCAATAACGACTGCAGTACCAGTCCTGGTTCGCCAAATCTACCACCGCAGCTATCGTTTCGCTCAACACAGGGATTTGATAAATCATCTGTAGCTGCCCTTAAAACGGTGATGAAAATTAAAAAAATTTGTATGTTTAATAATAAGTGCTTGCTAATATAAAACTAAATCATTATAATCGTGTGATTTTGTTGTTGTTGTAGGATAATGTAGCTAACACAATTACTCATATAATTGACATCGAGGGATTTTACGTTAAGAGGAGGCTAATGTATAAGGAATTGGCCATCATCGACTGCACATCGGGTGATGTTTTTCAAACGAGCCTTAGACTGAATTTACGGTTCTGCGATTTAAGCTTTGACGATAGTAAATCAGTGGCATACACTGTTAAAAAAATTTATTTGAAACAAACAAAATTTACTTGATCCAAGTAAGTTAATTACATGACTATTATCTAATAATTCGTTACTGGGATGAAGTAAATATATTTTTGATAGAAATATTGTTGTTTAATGGGTACAAATACGAAATCATTTAAAACAAAGCACAGTTACTGTACGGAAATATACGGGCTATCAAAATATGAAACCGATTTACTTCAGTCAAATAAATGAAAATTTGAATGAAGCTTCCGATTACGTGGTTCCAAAAATTGAACTATTTCATACAACTCAATAATTATTTGTACTTATACAGGTTATAGTTTGGATTAATCAACTACTTTTCTTGAAATGATTACGAATTTGTCGTGCCGTGTATATGTTTTCATAGAATTTAGAAAATGGTTTTCTAGATCTAGAAAATGCTTATTTAGATGCAACATTTTATCTGTTTTTTCCAAACCCAAATCTATTGGTCCAATTAAATATTGATTTAGACCAATATGGATTAGTTAAATGCTTTAAGAGAACACTAGCATTGAAACAATGAAAAATTTCTTCAATCGAGTAATTGAATCGACGACTGGTATAAAATGTATAAATGGGCTCCAGTATAACCATTTTTTGATCAAAATAAGCGTTTATTACACGGGGAAATATGAATTCTTCGATTGAAAACCCAAATCTATTGGTCCAATTGAATATTGTTTTAAACGAATATGGATTATGTTTATTGATGCGCCTCCTGGTTTTCGCCACGCGTATTACACTTGAAAAATATCTGCAGACGCTCATTTACATATTATATACGTACGTATATTATATGTATATACGGAAATTTTTTTTTTCTCGTCTTTATTGCGTCATACAGTGTATGAAATTTAATTAATGACTCCTTGGGACAAATTTACCTAGTTATTTAACATAATAAATTCTAAAAAGTAAAAAATAAATAAACGAAAAAAAAAAATTTTTAAACAAGCTTTTATTGGTTGTTAATAAAAAAGTAACTAAAAAGTTGAAAATAATTTTATCTCAAATATTAGATCTTTGTGTTTTCACAGTATCAAGTTTTCAAATAAAAGCGTGTTACATTTTAACAGCAAGAGAAAAAAGGAGGGTGCATGTATAATACGCTTTTATTTGAAAACTTGATACTGTGATAAGTACACAAAGATTTAATATATAAGATAAAATTATTTTCAACTTTTTAGTTATTTTTTTATTAACAACCAATAAAAGCTTGTTTAAAAAAATTTGTTTTTTTAAGCTTCGTATCCAAATCGAAAATGTTGAAATAAAATAAAAATAAAGAAATCAAGCATGTCAACGATTAAAATATTCGTATCGGATTATTGAAATTAATGTCAACTAAATAACTAAGTATTGCGATTGAAAACATTAATTGAGGTCATGAGTTTCGATTTTTGCAGTGGAAAATATCGCATTGCAATATTAAATCATTTCAATTTGGTTCCACACATCAGAATGCTCCGATTAAAAATATTAAGTGCTTACATCAAATCATTTTTATTCTTGATTTTAGAATACCGTGTCACAATAAAAGATATTTTTTTCTTGAACCGAAAAAATGCACGGTAAGGTGAAAAATTGAAATTACTTGCGTTAAAAAATTTTGGTTAATTCAATCACAAATTTTTCATATCCACAGCTGATAACTCGAATTTGTGTTAAATGAATAAAATATTACGCTCACATACAATAATCAATTGAAATAAATAATATTGATTTCAAAAATATAAACAACCTTTTTTAATATTAAATAATTTTTATTCGGCTTGATGAAACAGAGTGTTCCGATGGATCATCTGAAGTAGTTGAATCAAGTAATTTTTTTTTTAATCTGAAGATACCAAGTCTTTGCATCTGGGTACATTTTCTTGTATCAAAGAAAAACACTATTGATGTAAAGAAAGTCAATTACTTGCTTACAGTATTTATGGTTTATCCAATCAAAAATATTAAATATTCGCAGCTCATAACTCCGGTTGGTGTTGAACAAATAAAGTATTACGATAAAAAATATTAATTATTTTTATTTAATATTTGTGCTTTACTGTTCCTAGAAATCCTGTATTCGAATGAAATAACTGTTACTAGTATCAATGAATTAGATTATTTTGACCAAACAACTGCTACCAAGAAAATCAATTACTGAGCGCAATGTCTGTTTTTATTCAGTGCAAAGAAAAATCGATTTGTCTCAAGTAAATTGCACTCAAGTAATTTGGTTTACTTGGATCAAATAAATTTTTTTAACAGTGTACGTAACCAACTTCGTCCACGGCATCCCCTTTAAAAATTTCGACTCTGAAATTTGGATGCAGGATGACGTTCCACATGTTATCAGCGCTAATTTAAAAAGTGATTATGATCAACCTATTTTAGTTGGTTATAAAAGCGGCGCTATAGAAAGAGATATCTTAAGAGAATTAGGATTTGAATCATACAATCTCGAGTTAATAAATTGTCCAAAATACAATGATCTAATGAAGGACAATCGATTTAATTCATATAAAAATGTAAACTGCAGCCTTCATTTGAGCGGAACAAATAAAAAATTACATTGCGCAGCCGAGGAAGTTCAGGTCTTTAATAATTGGCTCAATTTGGTAAGACAAAAACACCAGTCGACATAAATGGAAGTGTACAATTATTATTGGTTTTTTCGTTTTCATTAATTTTTGTATTTTATAATATTGTAACTGAATGCATATGAAAAATTTGTTAATAGAATAATTCTGCGATGGAATTGATAAGATAAACAGTATACAATTAAAGTTTCCTTATTTTTCTCACCACAACCACTTTTCCAATTGCATGACCGTTTAATTAATCATCGCGGAGTCTTTTGGTACTTCTCAGAGCGTGTAAACCGATTACTCATTTTGCTGCGAAATTTTCCAGCGAATCAAAGCTGAATTCGATTGTTCAAAACTGTGCCCAATTGGCGCCGAATTGCGCTCATTAATTTCCAATCAAAATTATCGTCGACTTAAGCTTTTCAACAGACACAAATTGGCGATTGAAAGTTCGAAAAAATGTTATTCTCCTAATTGGCAATACCTTCCTCCCTTTTGGCGCCTCTCTTTCACAGAATTCCTGCAAATTATACTTTTTTCATTCTGAAAGGCAAAGTTTTCCCTGTTTTCCTGGAAATCTCTCTGGTCGATCAGACTTGCAAAATATGGAATAGAATGTTGTCAATTTATTATGAAAATTGCGATCACATCGCCCTAATTGAGTCTTTAATATCTGAAAGTCGTCGATGACGCTTGATTTAGCTTTTTTTGTGAAAAAAACATTTTTTTAGAGTCCGATAGATTTTTTCTCAGTATAATAAGACAGCGGGTTGCTGGTGCAGCCCCAGCCAAAAAACTTGATCTGATTGAATTTTCCGTATTTCGTGATACAATAAAGATCTGAAAAAAATTTAGCAACATTTCGCATGCCATAAACAAGGATTATCAATAATAATATTGCCCAAAAGTTATCAATAAATTGTTTAAACAAATAATTATTTAGCAATTTTTCGGTAAGTTCTTTTTTCTTAAACGAATCGAGTGTTTCAAATGCAGCACGCTTATATTTGGAAATAGCAGAAGTTAGAGTGTTTAAGCCATTTTGCAAAAACGAAAAAAGTCGATACAATCTGAGCACCCGGTAGAATGAAAACAAAAATTTACTCATAATGAAGAGCAATTTGTGCTTGACAAGAGTGTCAAATTTAACTTCGATATCTCGAAGCGCTTGAAATGCAGCACGCTTTTATTTGGAAACTTATTTCTAATCGGAATAAAATTATTTTTAACTTTTTAGTCATTTTTTATTAACAACTCATGAAAACTTGTCTTTGAGAAAAATTTCGTTTATTCATTTTCTACTTATCAGTATTTTTTGCAAAAAATGTTTCGCAAAATTTGTGCACAAATAATTTTTTTTGCAAACTTTGTTAGACAAAATTGTTTCACACAATTGATCTGCAGCATTGTTCTGCAAAATTTATGCAAGCAAATTTGTTCACAAAATTTTTGGAAGAAGACTGTAGCGCAAACTATTCGTAGAGAGATGTTGCAAAGCAATTGCTTAAAACTATTTTGCGACCCATTTTTTCTTTTACGCGGCAGTCACTAATCGATCTATCCAAAAAATCTGCAACATTTTTCTGCAAAATTTATGCAAGCAAAATTGTTCACAAAATTTTTGGAAAAAGACTGTTGCGCAAACTAATCGTAGAGAGATGTTGCAAAGCAATTGCTTGAAACTATTTTGCAACCCATTTTTTCTTTTACGCGGCAGTTACTGATCGATCTATCAAAAAAATCATCATGAAGAACAGAAAACTTTTTAAATCTTTATTCTTTGGCTAAATCAAACAGCAGAAGTTAGAGCGTTTACGCCGTTTTACAAAAACGAAAAAAGTCGGTTAAATCTGGGCACTTGTTAGAATTGTAACAAAAATTTGCTCATAATGAAGAGCAATTTGTGCTTGACAAGCGTGCCAATTTATTTATAATGAAGAGCAATTTGTGCTTGACAAGCGTGCCAAATTTCACTTCGATATCTCGAAGCGTTTAAAAGGCATCTCGCTTATATTTGGAAATAGCAGAAGTCAGAGTGTTTACGTTATTTTGCAAAAACGAAAAAAGTCGATACAATCTGAGCACCCGTTAAGATTAAAACAAAATTTGCTCATAATGAAGAGCAATTTGTGCTTGACTAGCGTGCCAAATTTCACTTCGATGTCTCTAAGCGTTTAAAATGTAGCAGACTTAGGTTTGAAAACTTATTTCTAATCAGAGTGAAATTATTTTTAACTTTTTAGTTATTCTTTATTAACAACAAATAAAAGCTTGTTTTTGAAAAAACTTCGTTCACTTATTCTTACCTGTCAGTATTTTTTGCAAAAAATGTTTAGCAAAATTTGTTGCACAAAAATTATTTTGCAAAATTTGTTAGGCGAAATTTTTTCACACAATTAATCTGCAACATTTTTCTGCAAAATTTATGCAAGCATATTTGTTCACGACATTTTTGAAAAAAGACTGGTGCGCAAACTATTCGTAGAGAGATGTTGCAAAGCAATTGCTCAAAAACTGTTCTGTAAACAAGATTTTGCAAAACAATTTTTTTTTTTTTTTTTGAAAAATTTTACAAATCATTTTTTGCAGGTGCAAAATTTTTTGCACAAAAATTATTTTGCAAAATTTATCAGACAAAATTGTTTCACACAATTAATCTGCAGCATGTTTCTGCAATTTCACAAAAATTTTACAAAAAGGCTGTTGCGCAAAATTTTCGTCAAGAGATGTTGCAAAGCAATTGCTTGAAACTATTCTGTTAACAAGATTTTGCAAAACAATTTTTTTTGCAAAAATTTTTTCGAAACATTTATTTTTTTTGCAAAAAACTATGTGAAACATTTTTTGCTGCAGAACAATTTTCGAGCGAATTTTTTATAAGATTTTGCGAAACAATTTTTTTGCAAGCGCAAAATTTTTTGCAGACAAATTATTTTGCAAAATTTGTTAGACAAAATTGTTTCACACAATTAATCTGCAGCATTTTTTTGCAATTTCACAAAATTTTTGGAAAAAGACTGTTGCGCAAAATTTTCATAAAGAGATGTTGCAAAGTAATTGCTTAAAACTATTTTGTGAACAAAATTTTGCTCGTAAATCTTCAAAAGCCGATTTTAAGCAATTGCTTTGCAACATCTCTCTACGAAAATTTTGCGAGCCATTTTTTTTTCAAACAAATTATGCGAAACATTTTTTGTTGCAAAACAATTTCCAAGCAAATTTTTTATAAAATTTTGCGAAACATTTTTCGGTCACAAAATTTCTGAGAAAAGACTGAGGTGCAAAATTTTCTTCGAGAGATGTTGCAAAGCAATTGCTTGGAATCGGCTTTTGAAAAGTTACGAACATTTAAAAATTTTGTGAAATTTTGAAAAAAAATTTGTGACGAAAAGCGTGCAGACAAAAATCTAAAAACTCTGAAAACTCTGCTTTCAGTACGTACAAAAAAGTAGAAAATTTTTAGCAAAATGAAACATGGTCAGAGTCACGAATTGGTCGACTCGTAAGGAATGCCTCATATACTCCTCGGTCTCCGCTTTGTGCGGATCCTCGCGTCCGCCGCTCGTTGGCGAGAGATATTATGATTAAATATAGAGATTAATAAAAAAAAGCGCTAAATAACTTCTATATTTTTCAATCTATATTTTTTAACGCTAAAAATGTTTTTATTTTATGGATAATAGACAATATTTTCTTTAAAAAAAATTTTTTTAGTTGAAAATGGTTCGTTTTTTCCTGGGTGAAATGCATCCGCCTGAAAGTTCTGAAAGACTGCTTTCAGTATGTACAAAAAATATAAAATTTTCAACAAAATCAAAAATGGTCGGCGTCACGTATTAATCGGTTTCGTGAGGAATGCCTTATATATAGATATATCTATATATCTACTTCAAAAATAGACAAAAAATACAAGTTATGAATATCACAAGCTGCGAATTTTAGTACTTGTAAGAATGTCTCTTAAAAGCGGCGATTTTTTCCAAAAAATCAAAATAGTCCAAGCTGAAAAAAATATTTAGGGTTCAAAACGGAAAACATAAAAATTAGATTCAACGTTTTTGTTGTATATTTTCATGAAGCTGCAACTCAATACGCGTATATTTTGCGCGACCGTTACGCCCTTTTATGCCTCAGTCGTTGTCACGCGCTGCACGTATCTATTTCGTCTATGTGTCCATTGCAACGCGTGTGTCTCCAAGTTTGAGTTCACGGTCATGGAGCAATATTATTTTCATTCGCGCGTGCAATTTTGCTGACAAAGATTTTGAGAGAGAGGCATAATATCATCACCTTCGTCGTTGATGAGGAGTTTTTATGCCTTCTGCAACTTCAGTCATATTCCTGTCGCGGTTCGAACTATCTCGGCATCGAGTCTTTTGTCAAAAATGTTTCTGCGCTTTGCATTAAGTTTTCACGAAGAGTTTTTTTTCGCCGTTGTGGTTAATGCGTCGAGCGCGTGCCACATGAATATTAGAACCAGATTGCGCATTGCGCGCGAGTAATGAAAAACATTGCGCGAAAATAATAAATAGTGTGAATAGTGTAAAAATAATAATAGTGTAAAAATTAAAAAATAAGTGTCATAAGAAAAACATTGCGCGAAAGCAAACTTTGCGCACAAAATGCAAAAAGGAAAACGCCGCGCGAAGTAATGTAAAAAAAATAATTATGAAAATAATGACTTGAAAAAATTTGGAACTGAAAAAAAGCGTGAAAAATTATCGTGACAAAAAACAATGCGTTAAAATTAAAAAAGAAAAAGATTGCACGAAAAAAATGAGAAAAACGAAAAAAGTGTGTGAATACATAATAAATAAAGACATTGCGCGAAAAATGATAAAATGAAAAAAACGAAAAAACCTGAAACTCTGCGCGAAATAATGTAAAAAATAATAATAATGAAGTGTAAATAATAAATAAATAAAACGTTGCCTAAAAATAGCGGTGAAAAAGAAAAGCGCGAAAATAATGTAAAAATAATTATTTAAAAAAATAAAAAATTACGTTGCGCAGTACCAGTCGTGCTGTTCGTTGCGCGGAAAATAAAATTGCGCAAAATAAAAAAGAAAATAGTGTAAAAGTGTAAATAGTGTAAATAAATAGTGTAAAAATAATAAATAGCGTAAAAGTGTGCCACCGAGATTTTTGTACATTTTGAAGTTTCCCTTCGAAAAACTATTTTTCAAATCTGCAACAGTGCGCGGAAAATAATGTGAAAAAAAATTATAAAAAATTCGAAACTAAAGGAGTGTGAAAAAACTGTCGCGACAAAAAATAAATAATAAATAAATCAAAATAATAATAAAAACGCGAAAAATGAAAAAACAAAATACGTGTGAATAAATAATAAATTAATTAAAATAACAAATAAATCAAATAATAGTGGAAAAGTATTGCGCGAAAAATGAAATAATGGAAAAATAGAACAAAAACGAAGTTGAGTAGGAGAGAGAGAGAGAAGGGTTGCAGGGGGAGGAGGAGAAGGACAGCGGCGAGAAGCGCGTAAATGGTGAGTAGAAATTGTTATTTTGAAATTATTCTCGAGCGTGTGCGCGTGTGTGTGTGTGTGTGTGTGTGTGTGTGTGTGTGTGTGTGTGTGTGTGTGTGTGTGTGTGTGTGTGTGTTTTATTATTTACTCGTTGATTTCTGTGTGCGTGTGAGGGGAGGGGGGAAGCGCATGGCTCTGGCGAAAAAGTGGTGGGGGAAACTCGGGACTTCCCCGCCACAAACCTAAACCCCTAATATTCGCGTACTACTTTTTTGTTGTAAAATTTATATATCGCCTTGTACATTCTTAATTCTGCTCTTTAAAAATAAAAATAAAAAATTTATCATTATTATTATTATTTGAATAATAATAACACAGTGCGCACTATAGCGACACGCTCCACCCCCCTCCCCTCACACCTCTGGCCTCACATCCGTAGCTGAGCTCTCTGCGAGCGGCCGCGGAGTGGGGATAGGAGTGGGGGTCGCCATAGTGCGCACCCTACTACTTCTATCCGTAAAACATTTCCATATTTCCATGTTTCAAAAAAGATACAATGGGTTTGCTGTATGAAAAATATGAGATAAATACTCGTGATTGCAAATTATTTAAATGTCTTGAGAAAATTGCATCTATTGTCGTTCCCGATCTTGTTGTTGAATCTTTGACGTGAGAAATACTGTCAAATAGTGTGAAGTTTATCTGAAAGTGTAAATAATGCCTAAATCAAATACTCAAACGTGTAAAGAGTTCAGAGAGTAATTCCACGTCTAACCAGCAGGTCAAAAAAATCGGTCTCCGATCACACTCTCGATATTTTCCTGTGTTCTCTATCATGAGAAAACATTGCTGTTAAATCGCTAGCCCACAATGAAATTATTTGTACGGGTTATGATTTTTTGAAAATTGCGTACTTTTGACGACTCGTAAAACAACTTTTTTGCTTTTGTGTATAACTCCGTCGGATTTTAGAATTCGAGAATTTTAATTCAAGAAATCGACACTGTATTCAAAACCCTTCAAAATGAGCACGAAGTAACATCATTTGGTGCATTTATGACGCCACAATCGTACAACTACGGTTTTTCGCAAATAAAAAAATAACTGAAAAACCTCATTTTTAAAAAATCTGAAAAATTCATATTAAATGTTTACGACAAAAAATATATATTTTTGCGGAGTTTGAACTAGTTCTGACCAATAGATTCTGAATTTTTGATCAATTTCATCTTTTTTAAATCAGTTTCAGCTATTTTGGGACATTCAGGTTTTGACTTTAGGTTTTTTGAGAATTTTGTCAATAAAATCGACAGTCATTGTTTCAAAAAATTATAAAACAATTTATTTACAATTCTTTGAGATCCATCTTCATCAAATGATGATAATATTTACGAATAATTGCTTTTTCTGCAACTTTAGGTCTAAAGTTGCGATTGTTTGAATTGTAAAAATTTATAAAACGATTTGTTTACAATTCTTCGAGATTCATCTCCATCGAATGATGATAATATTTACGAATAAATGCTTTTACTGCCACTTTAGGTCTAAAATTGCGATTGTTCAAATTGTAAAATATTATAAAACAATTTATTTACAATTCTCTGAGATCCATCTCCATCAAATGATGATAATATTTACGAATAATTGCTTTTCTTGCAACTTTAGATCCAAAGTTGCAAAAAAAGCAATTATTCGTAAATATTATCATCATTCGATGGAGATGGATCTTGAAGAATTGTAAATAAATTGTTTTACAATTATTTGAAACAATGACTATCGATGTTATTGACGAAATTCTCAGAAAACCTAAAGTCAAAACCTAAATGTCCCAAAAGAGCTGAAACTGATTTCTAAAAGATGGAATTGATCAATAATTCAAAATCTATTGCTAAAAACTAGTTTAAACTCCACAGAAATACAGATTTTTTGTCGTGAAAATCTAATGTTATTTTTTCAGATTTAAAAAAAATGAGGTTTTTGAGTTATTCTTGATTTTCGAAAAAAATGTAGTTTTAGGATTGTAGCATCTTGAATGCACCAAAAGAAGTTAATTTGTGCTCATTTTGAAGGGTTTTGAATACAGTTTCGATTACTTAAAGTGAAATTCTCGAATTCCAAAATCCGGCGGAGTTATACACAAAAGCAAAAAAGTTGTTTTTCGAGGCGTTAAAAGTATGCAATTTTCAAAAAATCATAGCTCGTACAAATAATTTGATTTTGGGCTAGCGATTTAACAGCAATGTTTTCTCATGATAGAGAACACAGGAAAATATTAAGCGTATGATCGGAAATATTTATGTTTTTTACCTGCTGGTTTGACGTGGAAACACTCCAAAGTGAAAAAAAAACAAAAACTAGTACTGAACATGTCCGGGAACACAGGGCAAGGAAAAGAGTGGCCAACGTACAACCACCTCCGAATTCTTCACTGGCAGAGGAAATTCCAAACATCGATAATTTGAGTGATTATGATGTGCCTTTGGAGATGCTAGAGAATCTAAATATGTACAGGGTGGAAAGAAAATAGTGGTCGCCGCTTCGCCAGGTGATTCTCCAGCTCGAGATCGGTGGAGATCTATTAAAACTTGTATCCGCGAAATTGACCTTGACACTGAAATGCAAGGTCAAATTTTTTTATTGGCTTAAAAAATTCTACTAATTGAGAAGAACAAAAGTTAGAAAGGAACCATGGGTCACAAGTGACCCCATCACCCAGAAAGAGAACAATGAAATATTAAAAATCCGTAAATATGAGTTTTCCTGATCGTGCGTTGAATTTCTTCTCATGTTGAGAGCGTGGGCTCTATCTTCGTTTTACTGATTACGCTGGCGACGACGGCGTTGACGCGGAACCCAAAGAATTATGCCATTTGCTCTGATTGCCCTTAGCACGCGTACTTCCCCTGTCACTTCCACATGGCGTTCTCCATTGCGTAAGCAATGACAATCGGATGAAATTTCACTTAGCTAATCCTTTTTAATCCAAAATCGAGTCTCAATTGAAATCCCAGGTCGAGTAGCTCATTGTCTACCCAGAACTCAGACATCGCTGCATTCCAAGTCGAGGACTGGTTGTCATTCCAATACTGGCATTATACCGATATCTGGTTTCATAGTTTACCTCTTGAAACTGAACTCGACTGAATTGATAGTAGCGGCATTGCTTTTGTGACGCGATCATGGACCATCACGGTCATGTGCGAGATGGTCGGGATCAACGATTAATGCTACGGGCGGTCGACGAGGCTCTGGGAAACTATGCTCGAGCTCGTGAAATTTATGCTGGGATCATCCAGAATCGTGCTGGTAATCGACGAGTACCCCGGCGTGCGATCCCTGATAGACGCGAATTCCAACGTTTGGATCAACGTTTTGCGGATCAAGAACGGTTCGAAGTCCAACGTGCTGGACATCACCAGCGTGGACGCCCCCGGATCCACTGGAGGATTGAAGAACGCGTTATCGCGCTTGCACGGGCTCATCCCGTCATGGGCTTGCGTCGAATAGCCGCTCGTGTCGGAACATCTCACACGACAGTAAGGCGCATAATACGAGAAGAAGGATTGAGACCTTACCATGTGCAATTTGTGCAGGCATTGCATCCTGGAGATCGCCGTGCTCGTGAACGTTTCTGCAGATGGATGCTACACAGATTGGACAGGAATCCACAATTTTTGGAAAATATCTTGTAACGAAGCAAGCTTTTCCAGTACTGGCATAATAAATAGACAAAACCTCCGCATCTGGGCAGATAGTAATCCATATGTCATAATGCAGCGGATCATCCAGGGTCGATTTACCGTTAATGTATGGGCAGGAATTATCGGGAATACGCTGATTGCCCCAGTTTTTCTCCCGCTGCGATTAAATGGTGGTCGTTATTTGGATTTTCTCCGACGCGAACTTACGCCTCGACTTCGCCAAATGATTCCTAGGGAACGTCGAAACCATGTTTATTTCATGCATGATGGTGCACCTCCGCACTGGAGTCTACCGGTCCGCGATTTTCTCAATAACATGTTTGGTAGTCGACGGATGGGACGCCATCCTGCACCACACATATGGCCACCACGCTCACCAGATCTGAACCCTTCAGATTTTTTCTTTTGGGGGGCCCTTAAAGCCATCGTTTATCGATCGGGTAGAGTGATCAGAACCGTAGCCGATCTGAGACGCAGGGTAAATGAAGGAGTGACGAGACTAATGAGAAATCGAGACCTGCTCACCCGTGTTCGGGAGAATCTGCAGGCAAGGCTGTGAGCGTGCTTACGCAATGGAGGACGCCATGTGGAAGGGACAGAGCAAGCGCGCATGCTAAGGGCCATCAGAGCAAATGGCACAATTCTTTGGGTTCCGCGTCAACGCCGTCACCGCCAGCGTAATTAGTAAAACGGAAATTGAGCCCACGCCCTCCACATGAGAAGAAAATTCAACGCACACGTGGTTTGGAGTCAAAAAATACCGAGGAATTGACGAGTGTTGGGGTCCACACACGAATAAAATGAAACACACACACACGCACGCACACACGCGCACGTGGTTTGGAGTCATAAAATACCGAGGAATTGACGAGCCTTGGGGTCCACACACAAAGAAAATAAAACACACACTAACACACACACACACACACACACACACACACACACGCGGGATGCTGCGCAGACAACCTCCAAGTGGTGCATTCTGGGTAACGCAAATAGTCTGCAGACATCGTGTTAAATAGGCCGACCCTGGCTGGAGATATCGTGATTTCCCGGCTGTGCGGTAGAAAGCTTTTCCGTCACGATTAATCTTGTGAATTTAAAGCCATCTGAAGAATATTCGGAAAAATCCAGCTTTTCTATTTTTTTTCAACTTAAAGTTGTTATTTCGACTTAAAGGGCGTATCTCCGACCTATGGTCCCTTTGAGACCTTTGTTCCTCTTGACGCGTAGAATTTTTTAAGCCAATAAAAAAATTTGACCTTGAATTTCAGTGTCAACACTGTTAAAAAAATCTGTATTAAAATTAATATACATGTGTAGGAAGTTTTTTTGCAGATACCGTGTATGAAATTTCAATTTCAGTATTGAAAACTCATGGAACCGATTTGAAGAATAAAAGTATGCAGTTGAATTTTAAAATACTGATGTATTTGAAAAATCATATACATGCCATTAAAATTTCAATTTCAGGTATATTATTGTTCAAAAATTGTGTATTAAAATTAATATACGCGTTTATTTTGAAACCACAATACAAGTCTGAATTTTCATATTCATTTCAAGAAAATTACGTTACCGTAGCTGAATTAATTGTTGTTAAACATGTTATAAAAAATATATAGCCCTTGCAAAATAATTTAATATTCATAGTTTTCCGACCCCAAAAAGAGATTCACAGAAAAAAAAAAATCTTCACGAATAGCCCGATCTAATTTCTCTCTGAGACCGGGAATCGAACCCTCGACCCTGCCTATCATCCTACCTATCTACCTAACACGCTACCTATTACGCTATCGACTACTTGTGAAGTCCCTCTACTTGTATGATATATGAATGCTGGAGTGCCGAAATAATATAATAGTATATGCTTTTGAATAAGCAACAAACCATGAAAGTTGGTTTTTGATTTGCGAATTCGAATCCCCTGACCCCTCATAAGTTATGTGAACTTTATTCCAGAATACGTGAACCCTCATAACTTAATTTCGCGATCCCTGACCCCGCGTAGATTATGTAAAGTCGAAAAACTTAATTCTATGGTCCCTGACCCCTCATAACTTAATTTCGGGGCTTCTGATCTCTCATAAGTTATATAAACCCTCAAAACTGGTTTGAATAAAACCGTGACCTCTCATAACTTAATCTCGGGGCTCCTAACGCCTCATAAGTTATGTGGACTCTCGAAACTTTATTGCAGAATACCTGATCTCTAATAAATGAAGTGACCCTTCATAATTCAATTTCAGAGCCCCTAACCCCTCATAAGTTATGTAAGCCCTCAAAACATGTTTGAACAAAATCGTGGCCTCTCGTAAGTTAAGCGACCTCCCATAACTTAATTTCGGGGCCCCTGACCCCTCATAAGTTATGTGAACTCTCAAAACTTTATTCCAAAATACCTGACCCCTCATAACTTAAGTGACCCCTCATAACTTAAGTTACCCCTTATAACTTAATTTCGTGACCCCCGACCCCCCGTAGATTTTGTAAAACCGCAAAATTAATTCCGGGATTCCTGACCCCTCATAAGTTAAGTAACTTTTCATAACTCTATTTCAGGACCCTTGACTCTTCATAAGTTATGTGAACTCTCAAAACTGTTTTCCAGAATACCCAACCTCTCATAACTTAAGTAAATACTCACAACTTGAGTAATCCCTTATAACTTAATTTCTGACCTCTCGTAGGTTATGTGAAGCCGCAAAATTTAATTCCAGGATTACTGACCCCTCATAAGTTAAGTAACCCCTTATAACTTAATTTCAGAGCCCCTGACTCTTCATTCGTTATGTCAATCCTTAAAACTGTTTGAAAAAAACCGTGACGCTCTCATAAATATTCTTTTTTATATCAAATTTGGAGACATTTTCCACCGTGACTGATTGTAATTTTAAGACATGAGTGTATTAATTTCCAATAATGTATCTTAAAATTGCGAAAAAGTATATAAAAACCATTTTCATATACGGGGATATTAATTTTCAATATTCACTCTTTTAATTTTAATATACAAATATTGAATTTAAGACAAAATTGTTGATTTTCCAACACTATGTATATTAAATTTCAAATAGTATATTAAAATTAATATGCCTCCTCTAACTTACTATGCATGTGTCTTGTATTTCAAATAGTATATTGAAATTAATATCTCTTCTGAAATTTACTATACATGTGTATTTAATTTCAAACAGCATATTGAAATTTCAAATAACATATTGAAATTTCAAATAGTATATTGCAATTAATATATCTGCTTTAAATTTACTATACATGTGTATGAATTTGCATTTTATATTCCGTGTTTGTGAATTTCCGTGACAGTTGTATCGTAAAAATGTTTGAAATTTCATATCTTTTTTAACAGCGAAGGTCAATTTTGCGGATACAAGTTTTGATAGATCTCCACCGATTTTGAGCTGGACAGTATTTCTCATTTCTTTATAACCTGAATTACTTCGTCACACTATATAACCTCGATAAATAACAAATGCCTATCCCCTCCCTTTTCCTGCCGCTTTTTCGTTTCATCGGAGTTTGGATTTACCCCCAAACGAGCCGTAAAAAGTTTGACTTAAAAAAAAAAAAAAAACAATGAGTAAACAAAAATTAGAATGTACGCCGAGACTTTAGCCGCGGCAGTCTGTCAATAAATATTCCAATTTTATTTCTCTCGAGCTTGAAGAAAGATTGAAAAACGACGGAGTTATGTACCAATTTCTCAAATTCACACAGAACTTCCGTCTTTCTTAAATTTGTAATTGATGCTTTTATTAAATTTCATTTATTCAAATTACTAAATATTTTTTCATCCTACCTCGAACCTCGGTCGCCCTGTGCTACGACTCAGATCTCGGAATTCCAATTGCAAGGACGTTACTTCGCTGGTCCTGCTATCAGGTCTCCATTTAGGACTGTAAGCACTCCTCCCACTTACAGCCAGCGACTTTAAAAACCGATCAGACTCAATCATGGGATTTGAGAATTTCAAGAAGCCTGTAGCCTCCGACGAACATCCCGCTACAAAACACTTCTTTGACATAGCTGTTACAAACAAAAAGTAGAAAGGATTTTTTTAGAATCATAATACTTATGAAAATTGGGCAGCCCACTTTAAATATTAAATATTTGTGTAAATTAACAAATATTCGGTCAAGAATTCAACTTAAGAACAAAATATGAGAAGAGGTTAGGTTAATAACAAAACGAGATATATTTACCTTGCTTCGGTGAAGTTAAAAAATGATTTATAAAACGATCGCCCAATACGATGCACTTGACTTTTTTGCAAACTGCACAATATATTTGCAAAAAAATAACAAAAAACAGTCCAAAAAACACTACGATAGACACACTCGAACTCACTATAGTGAGTATAAGACGCGCAACACGCAATAATCCACGATGGCGCAAATTTCGTTGGGTACGTGCGTACGAGCGAGATAGAAAATCGATGCAATGGCTTATGGGTAGCGACACTAGCGCTCCTAGTAGACGGATAAGGCGAAACTTTGCCTCACTCATTCCCATCTGTGCTTGGACCCCCTGGGCCAGCCTGGCAGAGTTTCGACTCCTTACGTCTTACTTCCTGGCTGTGACACTACTCCTTCAAACTTGGGTAATCGTAAAGGTGCTGCTGTATTACTGGAAAAATTGTTGAACAAAGATTTGTTGTAGCTTCCGTGAAGGCATCATATCTTTGAGATTATACTGAGATATGCATTCGAAGCAGTTTTCCAAAATACTGTTGGACCTAATGTTCCTCTTTTTGTAAGCTTTCACAAGAAATGGAATAGCTTAGATCAACTCAATTACAAAACAGAAATTGATGATCAAAAATCAAAGAATATATTGACACAGGATAAAGTAAGTAGCATCAAGGCCTTCACCACTGAATTTTTGATGCTGAAGCTTCCTCGTGATGACTACAAAGAATTTCTGGAGCTTGTCTTAGTTTTCATTGGCATAATGCCAGAAAAGTTTCATTTTCGAAAGCCAGGTGCTTATCATCATGCACGATGGATGGCAAAAGCCATTTACGTGTTAAAAATTTACTTGTTTCGTGAACAGTTATCGTTAGAAAGCGGACAAGAATGTAAACTGCGACGAATATGTATTTTTATAGCGACACCTTATGTAAAAGTTTGGTTTTCATTGTCTAATCCTATAAAAGCTCCGCATCACGATCTGCAATTTATTAAAGAATTGCACCACTTCAAAGCGATGGACAATAATCTTGGTTCTGTGGCAATTAAAAGATTTATAAATCATTTATGGTATTTATCGCCGGAATTATCCGTTATCGCGCTTTTCGATAATGATGTTTCACTAGGAACGAAATAAAAAATTGTTTGTAAATTGCAGAACGAAGAAGAAAATGCAATAAATACTTCAACAGAACAAGATATGGATTATATGGATGAAAAATGCAGTATCAAATGTTTTAAATGTAATAATGAGAACGATTTGCTGCATAACGATATTGATTTTTTGTGACTCCAGAATCGATCAAATTTTCCAAAGATTTTACTTAAAAACTGATTTTCTGCAGACCGATCCATCTAAATGGGCTGAGAACGACAGCTACATTATTGCTTTAAAGTGTATTCAGACTTTATCAGTTGTCAATGACTGTGCTGAGAGAGGGGTTAAATTGATGCAAGATTTTTGTGGACAATATACCAGAGATGAAAAACAACTACAATATGTTGTACAATTGGTTAGAGATCATAGACAAAAGTATCCTAATTCGCCAAAGGAAACAAATATAAAAGAATAAACTATTTTATACGATTCATAAATCATTGCTCATATTTGATGTAAAAAACGGCAACATTAAAATCTTTTCTTAAGAAACATTTGTGTTCATTTCTTTTAGACAATAAATATGTTTATATTTTAATCAAAAATATTCTGATCGCAAAAAATTGAATTTTATGGATGAATAAGTTTAAGAGGATGTGAAAGTCGCCGACGAACTCAGATGGGGTCGGTATACCAGTAAACGGGGCGCACGCTCGCAGTTACCATCTGCGCGACGAGCGCCACCGCTAGATGCCAGTGTATGGAAATGCTTACGGCTTGCCCGGGTATATATATACGCCCGTTCATTCCTGTCTCCGTTTTATTAATCCATATAGGTATAGGCATAGTAACGATGACCGTATGGAGAGCAAAATTCAGGTACAGTCGTAAAGATCGAAACTCTTTCGACTCGTGAGAGGTTTTGCTCCTCGAGGAGTCATACGGTATGACTCATACCCCGTCAAGACCATGCGCATTGGATCCTCGATGATCAACTCGTTCAATGAGGGAGTCGCGTTCGAACCTCGAACACGTACGGTTGTTCTTACCGTTAATCGGCCGGTGTGCTTAGTATTTTTCGTCACATATTTGCTGCGTTTTGTATAAAATCGTTGTGCTGCGGGGTGATTATCCCTGTAGTGCTTACGAGTCACTTTCGGAGTGATTTGGGCTTGTCCCCGTATATAAGGAGTTAAAAGAGGCAAACCTCAGCATACTAACATCTCGGGTCTCCTCGTGTACCCCCCTCCACTGTGCGGTTTGTATATCAGTATACCTCTCCCAGTGTCTTTGGTAACTACGAGCCTTATTTTTGTTTTCCTTGTTTTTTCTCCTTTTATATATTTAGCTTTGCTTTTTCGTACTTTTACCTAGTACGCTCCCCTGTATTTTATGGGGGACCACGGTCGGGATGAGGACGAGGATCCCGGGGACCCTCGTTGTCCAAAAAGGTTAAAACGACTTCATGTAATTCCGCGCAGGACTAATTCTGAAAGCGACGTGGTCGGGGGGAATATCTCGTCGCTGCAAAATGTTTTAATTAACGAGTCTCCCCGCGGTGGCCCGTCTCGATCTCACAATTCGCTCTCATTATTGGAGATTAAGGCCTCTAATCCGCCTATTGTCCCTGCTGTGGTCGACGCTCTGCCACCGTCGTCCCCCCTGCGGGAACAGGTTGTTGTTGATCGTGAGACTCGCGTGATCTCTGAATTAAAATCTAACCGGTATAATGCCACTCATATCGGTCCGTATACAGTCCATATACAGAGCAAACCGGGAGCGAAAGAGGTGGGAAAAATTCCCCCCCTTGCCACGGGTATGAAACTGTGTTAACAATTCAAAAACATTCAATGCGTGAAGAAAATCGGTTTTAATAAGCTTTCTATTGATTTTAACGTCGCTACATCGGCGAATAGGTTCCTCGACAGCCATTTTGCGGAGTCCAAGAAGTGGAATGCTTTCATTCCTTCATTTAAGATTGCGCGCAAAGCCATCATCAGAGGTGTAGACACCGAACTGTCTATCGAGGACATTCGCGAGGGTTTGGAATCGCCCGTTACAATTTGCCGTATTGAGCGGATCATGTCAAGAAGGAAGGACCAGCAGAATGTGCCAACACGATCGGTCATCTTGCACTGCAGCGGTCAGCAGATCCCTCAATCAGTTAAAATTTTCAAAATGCGTTTTGGAGTCGACCCCTTCGTGGACAAGGTAAAGCGTTGCTACAATTGCCTTAGATTCAACCACTTTAAAAACCAGTGCAAGGGTCAACTTTGCTGTGGCAAATGTGGTGGTCGGCATAGTGTCGCAGAGTGCAGCTCAATTGAGCCTCGCTGCGTAAACTGCAATGGCGACCATGACTCCTTGTCCAAAGATTGCCCGGAATTTATCTTTCAGTCGGGCATAAAGAAGCGCATGGCATTCCAGATTCTGGATTTTAAAGCAGCTAAAGCCTTAATCTCTAACAACCCTCAAATTCTTGAAAACTCTCAAGTTATCAACCAAGTTCCTGACATGACTTTGGGTTGTTTTGCAGATGCAGTGTCTGACCGTTCTCAGCATCCTAAGGAGAAGCTGTATACGGAGCTTCTGAACCTGCCTTCTTCTCGGGACCGGGCGCATCGCAGGAAGCAGCGGGTCCCCAGGGAAGGTAAGGCTTCTCGTCCAGTGGAAGAAAAGCCTCCGGAGTGTCCTCCGGCTTTTGAGTTTGAGCCGTTCGCTGGCCCATCAGCCGAGCTGACCTCATCTCATGCTGGCATGCAGGATGAGCAAGGCTCTAACCTAGAATTGCATAAAAACGTGGATGAAATTGTCAGGTTTATTAACGACCTAGACACTTCATCTGCAAATGTTGTTAACGTTGGAGCCCAGACGTGGAACACGGTTGTTCAGTCGGTCACTTCTCGTATTTACGAGATAGCTGGTAGACTTGAGGGCGTTGATATCAAATCCCTTGAGACTATCTTGAGTGCCACCTCTCATGAACTACTCAAGTTCGCTGACGATGATGATATGTCAGAGTCATAGCCATCTCAAAGTTCCCTTTGGTGCACTTGACTTTTCTCTTTATTTTTGTTTCTGGGATTTCATCTCCTTATTTTGTTTTGGCACTCAAGTCCTTAATCCATTCTTTCAATAAAATCAACAAAATTAAAATTGTTCAATGGAATGCACGTAGTATTGCTAATAAACGTCAGGAAATCCCTCTTCTGACTCAAGGAGCTGATTTGGTCTGTTTGAGTGAAACTTGGCTCAAGGACCATAACTTTTTCTCGGTAAATGGTTTCACAGTCCTCCGTCAAGACAGATTAGTGAATCAAATGGGAGGTGGCGTGGCCATCCTTGTGAAAAACAAATTTCCTGTCAAGCCCATCGTCACTGACGTCGTCCGTGCCCTCGGTTTCGAGTGCATTGGGGCGTCTGTCTGTGTCTCGAATGGTCTCACCATCAACTTATTTTCTCTCTACAGAGACCCCAGGGCTAATACCCGGGCTCAGGACTGGTGCAATCTAATTAGATTTTTCGATAAATTCAACAACATCGTGGTATGTGGCGACTTTAACGCTCACCACACTTGTTGGTCGGGTCTAAACAATGCTCATGGACTCCACCTTTTTAAATCTATCTTTGATTCCGACTTGATGCCGCTCAATGACTCGTCCCCCACTATGGTTGGTCGCCCAGGTGTTTCCCCTTCTTCACCGGACATCACCATTTGCAGCCGTGATTTATCGCTTGACTGTTCTTGGAGTGTCGGTGAGGACAGTTTCGGCAGCGACCATTTCCCGGTGTTTGTCGATATTTGTGCCGATTTCTCTCGGTCAGCCATCATCCAGTCGAGGATCAACTTAAATGACGTTGATTGGAATATTTTTCGTGATGCGGCCGAACAGTCTATTAACGCCCTCGTCCGTGGTGCTGGTGAGGATATTCAGGCTAATTATTCTCGGTTCATCGAGGCGATCATTTCGGCTTGTATTTCGGCCGGGGGGAAAGTCGTGTCGAATGAAAAGGTTATGCAAACTCCTAAATGTCCATGGTGGAACGAATCCTGTTCTCAAGCAGTGCGCGAGCGTGTGCATGCACTCAAAAATCTTAAACTTGATAATTCGGTTCAGAATTTCACTGAGCTTCAACGAGTTTCCGGGGTTGCTCGCAGAATTCTCAGACAAGCTAAAAAGAAATCTTATATGGATTTCTGCTCCTCCATAAATAATTCGATGTCAATTAAGACAGCATGGAATATTGTTCGCGGCTTTAAGTCAAGAAGTGCTTTGGATACTCGTCCTTCCGCGGTGGATCCGACGGATCCTGCCATTATCTCGGCAATTAATAATCTTTGTCCCCCCTCCGTTGCTCCTTTTCCCTCAGAGATTCCCTCTAAGTCTATCCCGTTTTTGGACTCTCCATTCACTATGGCGGAATTAAGGTTTGTAATTTCTCGACTGAAACCTCGTTCTTCCCCGGGCCCGGACATGATCAATAATTCTTTTATTGCTAAGTTCTCCCCTCCCCTCCTCGTGTATCTCTTGAGCCTTTATAACGGCTTCTTTCGATCTAGCTCCGTCCCTAAGGAGTGGAAGACTTTTAATGTCTTGCTTATTCCCAAACCTAACAACAAAGGTTTCCGTCCCATTTCTCTCGCTAACAACTTATTAAAGATTTTTGAGTGTTTACTGAAAAATAGGTTAGAATGGTGGATAGAAAACGATCGCTATATCCCGAAATGCCAGTATGGCTTTCGTAAAAGCAGATCGTGTACTGACAATCTTGCGATCCTTTCCACGGACATTCACCTGGCCTTTGCCCAAAGGCAGTTCTGTGGAGTGACCTGCCTGGACATTAAGGGTGCATACGACGCGGTTATTCCTCGCCTACTCATCTCGAATATGGTGGATAAGGGCATGTCGTCCAGGGTATGCCGTATCATTAACGAGCTCATCTCTAACCGCACGCTGCAGTTCAGATCGCAAGGTGCGTTAATAGATCGGAAGCAAACTCAGGTGGGACTTCCCCAGGGTTCGGTTTTGAGCCCGGTCCTATTTAATGTCTATGTGAGGCAAATTCAAGACTGCCTTCCGGTGAACGTGAAATTTTTACAATATGCTGACGATTGCGTAATCTATTCCTCATCCTCGGATATTGAGGAGGTCAAACGCAACCTTGAACATTCGATCTCAAGTATTCACGACTGGCTGGCACGCATCGGCCTTTCACTCTCCGTCCCGAAAACACAATTTGTCATTTTCACAAGAAAACCTTTTGACCCTTTCGGGGCGTCTCTGAACTTCTCAGGTACTACCATCCGGGCTTCGCTTCATTGCACCCTGTTGGAAGTCAAATTGGACTGGCGCCTATCCTGGAGCACCCACATAAAATATACTATTCAAAGAGCAAGTCAGGCTTTGAACATCCTCAAGGCTCTGTCTGGAAAATCCTGGGGTGCTTCCCCTTCTAGACTTTTTACCTTCTACAAAGGCTACGTTCGGACCATCATGGACTGGGGCTCTTGGTTGTTCGGCAACGCCAGTGACGCCTTGTTGGCCGGCTTGGAAAGAATCCAATACGCTGCCATTCGAACTTGCTTGGGCTTATTGCCAACCACGCCCAGAAGCATAATCTTGGCGGAGGCGGGTCTTCACCCCTTACGCTTCCGACGTATCCTCCTAATTAAGCGGTATCTTTGTAAAGCTTTTTCCCTAGAGAGACACCCTTTACTTAGTAAGCTTAGTCTATTAGACATAAAGGCCCAAAGGGCTCACCTCACGAGTAAAAGATATACCCCGGAGTTGCTATCCTGTTTCAGATCTCTCCGACCCCTAATGGGCTCTATATTCAAAGGTGAGGATCCAGTCTGCTTCCAATTCCCTTTTCATCTTCAATTCGCTAACATCTCTCCCGACTTTTCGCTCGGCAGCTCGATGAGGGCCCCGGTCGATCCGGGACCCCTAGTGCTGGACTTTCTGGCAGCAAGGAATCCTGATGCTAGCATTATTTTTACCGACGGCTCAAAATCTGGAGATAGGGCGGTCGCTGGTTTCTATCGTCGTTTTCGGAACGCCACCGATTACTTCTCCTATTTAGTCGATCCCGCTTTATCGATCTTTTCAATCGAGGCTTTGGCTATCTGGAGAGCTCTTATATCCTGCAAGCACCAACGCATTAAGGATATTATTTTATTTTCTGATTCTTCATCGGTCTTATCTGAAATAGGCAAAACAGGTCTTTGTCCTGCTCGCAATTATATTATCTTAGAAATCAGATTGCAGGTGAAACTCCTTAAAGATAGGGGAGGATCCTTGGAGCTTGTGTGGATCCCGAGCCATAGTGGCACCGCCGGGAATGACATTGCCGACCTTCTTGTCCGGGGCAGATTGCAAGAAGCTGATCCCCCGGTCCGTATCCAAGTAAAGATTCCGGTCTCCGACACCATTCAGACTCAATGTGCCTTAGATCATACGGCAGTCTTGGCGTCCTTGAGGTCTCTTCAGGAATCTGTTAGTGCGGACAACTATTTTCGATCTTTAGACACGTGGACCGGGAAACCCTGGTGGCTGAAACGTAGAGAACCGCGCAAACTGATTTGCTCAGTATCTCGGATTCGGTCGGCGCACTGTAAAGTGAACGCCTATTTTTTCAAATTTAATATGGTCGAGTCAGACTCCTGTGCCTGTGGGTTGGCCCCTCAGAGCGTCGACCACGTCTTTTGGGACTGTATATCTAACCATCAAGCGCGGGAGATGTTTTTACGGGAACTTGAGAAACTGAGCATGTTCCCCCCGTACTCAATACAGGCTGTGGTCAGGGCGGGTTCCCCACACTTGCTGGCCACATTTCGATTTCTAGCTTCAATTACGAATGTCCCTTAAAGCCATTCGCTCACTCTCATTGTTATCAACCCTTCTTCTCCTACCTGTATTTACTCTCCATGTATTTTACCTCTATGTTAGTTCTGTCCCTCCCTGATATTGTGTTTTCCTTTTAACAGGTTTTGTCTTGGTGTCCTAAATTTACCCTTCACCGAATCAAGCATCTCCAACATCCTGAAGACAACTTAGCTTCGTAGAAGAGAGTGGTACAGGCCCTCACTAGAGGGCGAGCCATACTGGGCACAAAAAAAAACTCGTTCAATGAGTTCCAACAGCAGATCCCATTGACTCAGTATACCTATATGTATGTATATGTATACTATACAGATTCCAAAAATGCGACTTTCTTTTCAAAATCCTCAATTAAATACTTTCGGGGCAGTGAAAAAGATGCCTGTTAAAAACAGAGCTCTGAATATTAAGATTTAAAGGTCACTCGTCGCAAATTTATATTTACTATTTAAATGGCACAGGAAAAAATATTTCAAACTTTGAAATTTGTTACCTCGGCTTACAGTCAATATATCAAAGCAAGCGATGCATATTCCTGTAGGGAATTGAACACTTTACAGAAAACGTCTTTCAGCAGGAGTGGGGGTGAAGCTGAGAAGGGCGTCGCCATGTTGAACAAATGAGGCCTATAAGCCGAAACAGCTGACTTCAAGAGACTAGATCGACTCAGATCGACTAGATCTTGGTTGACTTCAAGCAGTTAACTTGCTTACATAACCTTAAAAATAAAAGGACGCGCAAGTGTGATAACCTAAGAATATGCATACGTCCCTATATCCTTATAGCCTGATGTTTCAAAATTGATAATTAAGACATTTTTCATTCAAATTCACGGAATTTGTGTTTAAAACATAAATTTTAAGAAAAAAAAACGTACGTCCCTGAATTGCATAGGGCACATAAGAATATTCATACGTCCCTATCGGCTTATAGCCTTACTTGTCCAAAGATGGCAGCGCCCTTCTCGGCTTCACTTCTTTCTACAGAAAGTATACGACTATGCTCAGTCCATGTAGTACATGGTCTAAGGCTTTCCGTTGAATCGATTGTTGATCGATGTTCGATCGATTGGGGAATACCCGGCACAAGATGGCGGCGACTCGTTGCGAGGTGACGGCGTGTGCTCTCACGTCGTCACCGTTTCGTGTACTTCTGCGTTGTTTCGTAAGTGTTTTTTGTGTACTCGTCGTATGGAATCGTTTTCTGTGTTTCGTGGAGTTATTTGGTGATCGTGTGCTTCCTCGATGGTGTGGTGGCTCTGCTTGTCGTCGTGTTTTGTTCGCGGTGCCGTCACGTGGCATCGACGAACGTGTGTGGACATACAGTACCCCGCCTCTCCTTGATCCTCTCAGCTGTCACACGCCTTGATTCGCCGCGGGTACAGTTTCTTTCCTGTTTCCTTTTTGATCTTACTTCATTTCAGCTTTTCACCTACCCAAGGCCGGAGGTCAGCTTCGTCGTGTTGCTCGATCATGAGTACCTTTCCTTGGTTCCGATCGCCTTTTTATACCCTGTTTCCGCCGGTGCTGGTCTCCCCTGATTGGTCGTTTCCGTTCTTGTCGTTGTGTGTTTTTCGTGTGTTTCATCGTTTTTCGTCGATTTGATTTGACGTTTCAGATCACCTGATGTTTCGGCGTCCTGATTGGCGCTTCGTGTCGTCATTTGGTTCGGATTGGTGCCTTGTGTTGCCGTTCCCTGATTCGTCGCTCATTGGTTCACGGATTGCGTGATTTTCGTACGTCACGAAGGGCCGTGGTTTGTGCTTTGAGGGTCCTTGCTTGCCAGGGCCGTCTCAGTGTGTATATATATATATATATATATACCAGGTGTGTAAGTATGAAACCGGAATTTGCCCATAGGTGGCGCTAGATGTCGATGCAGTTACCGACACATCACGTCAGCGGTGTCTTGTTATTGTATTGATATCCGACAAAGATTTCCAACTCACAATAACACGAGTTTCATTCAGTAGCATTAGTTTATTAGAGATAAACATGTCGAGTTTCGTGCCAACAAATTACGATTTGCGGACAGCCCTACTTTTCTGTTTTCATCTGAAGAAAACCGCAGCCGAATCGCATCGAATGCTTCTGGAGGCGTTTGGTGAGCATGCTCTCGGTAAAACACAGTGTTTCGAGTGGTTTAAACGGTTCAAAAGTGGCGATTTTGACGTGAGGAACGAAGAACGTGGAACGTGGGATCAGAAGGGCGTAATCTACTACGAGCTGCTGAAACCTGGGGAAACTGTCAATACTCAACGCTACCGACAACAAATGACCGATTTGGATCGAGTTTTGCGTGAAAAACGACCAGAATACCAACAAAGACAACACGAGGTGATTTTGCTGCATGACAATGCACCAGCACACAAAGCAAAACAGGTCCAGAAAACGATAGAGTCGTTCCGTTTGGAGATTCTTGAGCACGCGCCTTACTCACCAGACCTTGCCCCATCCGATTACTACTTGTTTGCATCGATGGGACACGCACTTGCTGAGCAGCGCTTTACTTTTTACGAAGATGTACGGAAATGGCTCGATGACTGGTTTGCCTCAAAAGAGCAACAGTTCTTTTGGCGCGGAATCCACAAATTGCCAGAAAGATGGGAAAAATGTATAGATAGCGACGGACAATACTTTGAATAAGTTACTTTGTATCATATCATTACAATAAACGTGTTTTTTCTGTACAAAAATTCCGGTTTCATACTTACACACCTGGTATATGAGGCAATCCACGCCATTTCGCTCGGCCCTGACCATTTTTAATTTTTTCCATTTTTTCTTATAAAATAGTATACTATGCAAAGAGTATTTTGACTAATTTTTTAATTTTTATCGCATGTATTTCAGAAGTTACAATTTGACAAAAAATCTGGATTTCAGACATTTCGGAAACCTTCTAACGCCGATGTCTCTTAAATTAATCGATATATCGAAAAATGTTTAGAGATCAATTTTTTTCATATTCGTTCACACTTTCATTTTAAAAAAGGGAAAAATTCTTTAAATCATCGTGATCAACATTTTTCAGCGTGTAAAGTGAAAATTATTTTTTTTAAAGATGATTGTCATTTTTTATTTTTTTCAAAAAATTCTCTAAAATAATGTGATGAATTATGTAAATTTTAACGCCAGTCCCATCGTGGGCCCATTTGTCCTTCTATTTTTTAAAAAATAAATTCAATTTTTTTTCACGAAAATTTTTGCACGAAAATACACGTAAGTAATAATTATTGTACTCATTTACAATTAGTAATTGTAGTAATAGGCTTAGACCATGGCTCAGGTTTTTTTTAATATTACACAGATCTTACATTTTCACACCTTTATTATTATTATTATTTTTTTTTTAATATCTGTACCGTTATCTAGGAAAAGGGGCCCCGTTGGTGTTAAATGAACACGATCACTGACCGTCACTGAACTATACAGTGGACGCTCCTACAATTTATAGCGTTTTAGACTTTTCGAGTGAACACTTATAGAGCTCCCAGAGCGCTCTGAGAGCAATTTTCCCAGTCTTGACATGGTCTAAGGTGTGACCCAGACTCGGTTTTCACTCGAACACACAACTCGCTCCCGGAGTGCTCTGAAAACGTTCACTTGAAACCGCCATTAATCTCTCATAATTTAATCGCTCTCATAATTTGATGCGTGACCATGGCAACGCGTTCCCATAATTTGGCAACCCCGTCGTTTCTCTCCGCTCCAAAAATACACTGCCGCGCTGAGCGTCACTCGGCGCGGCACTCACTCAGTGAGTAAGTCTACGCAGGGCAAAATAACCTTAATTGTCAAATTTCCCACGCAATTAAACACGATGAATAATTAAATGTTATCATCAATTAAGGTATATTCCTCACAGAAAAAGGAATTTTTACACTTTAGAAAATATGAAACTTCCGTAAAATGTGCTATACAGATGTGAATTTGCATTACGTTGTCTAGTTAAATACGATACAGACGAATAGAAATTGATTTCATATTTGGTTCTTTCCGTCAAGAATTATGAACAATAAACAATTAACAATAAATCTGGTAAACCTATGAACCTATGAATATCACGGTCGAATGTTCAAATGTATGTCTGTAATGCGGAAGCATAATTCAGTTTGAATTTCCCGCGCAAAAAGACAATACGCATGCGCTGAGACACAGAACTGAGAGAATGAAGGGAAAGTCAAGTTATGGGAGCGTTTCCGGTCTCGACGAATCAAATTATGGGAGCGTCCACTGTATTTTAGTGTGTATAAACGGCGTGAATTTACCTAATTTTGTGTTGCGTATAAGACTAGCAGAGTGCGTGAACGCACTATCAAAAAGTTCAGCTGTTCAGTCCTAAATGTCGTGTCACAAATCTTGAGTTTGCCAAAAAGCGAATCCGCGTAACCCTAAAGCGGAAAGCGGATTCGGTGGTAGGAATGCGGGGTAAAAAGCGGAAATGCGGAGCATCTGGCAACACTGATCGCGAGGCCAAATCCGAGAGGTCAAGGGTCAGACCCAGGTTGAAATGGTATGGAATGACACACACACACACCCACACACACATATATATATTAGGGTGGCGCAAAAAACCGACTATTTTTTTTCGAGTCTCTTGTGATGATATGTTAGTTTTTTATGTTTTAAGAACCCTCACCAAAAATGAGCTCAAGAAAAAAAATTTTAAGGGTCACTCAAGATTTTGCAAACTTCAAAAATCGTCAAATATCGAATTTTTTTTTTTTGCTCATTACAGTAGAATTTTATAGACGAAAAAAAAATAAGTTTCTCAAATTTTCAGCTCAAAATATTCATTTTTAAAGGTCACTCATAATTTTTTTATATTTGTAAGTGCATTGCATTAGATGTTTTCGTGTGACCTTTAAATATTCATATTAAGATTTGATAATTTTTTTCCTTTAAATTAGTAAGATAATCGATAAAAATACACCACGAGATGAATAAAACATTAAACCCAATACTGAAAATATAATTTTTTAATAACTCGATTTTAATAACTAAATTACTGTAATAATACGATTGATTATTTTTTCTTTGAATTCTCAATTTCTTTTAATTTTTTTCTTTCGTCGTATCTTTTAACATTACGAGCATGTGAAAGATCTGTTTTATCGACGCTACAGTAAAACAGTGTGTATGTTAATTTTTGCAACACAACCATTCCTTAACTATTAAATCGAATGATCTGAAATTTGACCAGGTGACAGGTGATTCTAGAGAACTCTAGAGTGCTCGATAGTGGTGTGTTTTTCGTAAATTAAGCTATGCAAAAATTATCGTTCAATAGTCAAGGAATGGTTGTGTCGCAAAAATCAACGTACACTCTGTTTTACTGTAGCGTCGATAAAACAGATCTTTCACATGCTCGTAATGTCAAAAGATACGACAAACGAAAAAAAAATTAAAAGAAATTGAGAACTCAAAGAAAAAATAATCAATCGTATTATTACAGTAATTTGCAAAACATCGAGTTATTGAAAAATCGTATTTTCAGTATTGTGTTCAATTTTTTATTCACCTCGTGGTTTATTTTCATCGATTGTCTTACTAATTAAAAGATAAAAATGTATCAAATCTTTATATGAATATTTAAAGGTCACTCGAAAACATCTAATGCAATGCACTTACAAATATAAACAAATGATGAGCGACCTTTAAAAATGAATATTTTGAGCTAAAAATTTGAGGAACTTATTTTTTTTTGTCTATAAAATTCTATCGTAATGAGCAAAAAAAAATAATAAAAATTCGATTTTTGACGATTTTTGAAAATTTTAAAAATCTCAAGTGACCCTTACAACATTTTTTTGAGCTCATTTTCGGTGAAGGTTCTTAAAACATAAAAAACTTACATATCATCACAAGAGACTCGAAAAAAAAATAGTCGGTTTTTTGCGCCACCCTAATATATATGTATATGAGGCATTCCAGCTATAACCGAGTGGCCATTACCTCGACATTTTTTTTACGTGTCGCCGATTTTTTTCAGTTACTTTTCGACAAAAAAAAACATACGTATTTCTCAAAAAAAATTATTTTTCATCCTCTTCCGTTTCAACACCTTTCAAAGTACGATTTTTGTTTTTTCGACAAGAATGTATCCTCCGATTTTTTTCAAATAAATTGACAAAAAAGTACATTTAAAACCGCATCTTTTGATCGCTATCCCATTATGGAGAAATCATTTTTCGATTCTTTCTATGTGTATGAAACTTTGAAAAATGTGTTTTTATTCGTAAAAAAAGGAGTAAGTACACAGGTAACGTTGTGGATGCTGTTATTAATTAATACAATTACAATATTTATGTGTACATAAATATCGTACACATTTTTGTATACATTGAAAACACATTTTTCAAAGTTTCATACACACAGAAAAAATCGAAAAATGATTTCTCCATGATGGGATATCGATCAAAAGATGCGGTTTTAAATGTACTTTTTTGTCAATTTATTTGAAAAAAATCGGAGGATACACTCTTGTCGAAAAAACAAAAATTGTACTTTGAAAGGTGTTAAAACGGAAGAGGATGAAAAATAATTTATTTTGAGAAATACATATGTTTTTTTTTGTCGAAAAGTAACTGAAAAAAATCGGCGACACGAAAAAAAAATGACGAGGTAATGGCCGCTCGGTTATAGCTGGAATGCCTCATATATATATCTTTATATATGTATGTATGTACGTGTGTGTGTGCTTTTTTCTCGCCGCCGAAAACGTACAAATTCGGCGGAGGTGATGCTTCGACCTGCTTCGACCAGGACGAATGCTCATTGCTCAATGCTCAGTAGTGCTGTCAGAACTAGGGATGCCGGATTGTTACGAAAAGATCGATCTTCAGAATTGAATCGAATTGTCGCACTCCGTATCGATTCAATAGAATATCGAGCGAAAAAGATCGATCCGCACAATATCGAACGAAAAAAACTGATATGCGGAAAATCTATCTTTTTAGAATTAAGTTTACAAAAATCTATATTAATTAATCTATATTTAAGCTATCTTATTTTCAAAATAGAAACTAAATAGCAAAAAATAAATCACGTCAAAAGAATTGAGTAAAACGCGTTTTTTATTATCATTTTTCATATTAGTATTATTTGGATACTTCACTTAGAATATTTTAAAGAACAACGTTTATAAAAATAATTTTTCAATCGTCTTTGGTAACGCGTACATAGTTTTACAACATTTTTTTAATCTTATAAGATACGATAAATAATAGACGAATAAATTTAAACAATACAAAAATTCGTCTCTCGACGAAATAATACTTTGCGTACATTTCTTATTACGCATATATTACGCTTTGCTAATATTCTTTTACATGTAAGTATCACATTTCGTTAGACTTCAGTCTTTTTTGTATATCGCAGTCGCAAATAAAATATAAGCTAACATTTAAATCCGCCACTTATCGAATTCAAGCGATTTTAGAAAAAGCACCCGAGACAGATGTTGACCGCTGAGCCTATTACGATTCGGAACTTCGACATTCCCGGCCATCGAGAACAATCTCTCGCATGGTACGGATGTGGCGACAATGGAGAGATATTTAAGTGCTATCAAAGACAATCGAAGAGTATTTTCTTTACGATCATACCAAAACTTGATTGGATTGGCTTTCAATGGAATTGTTTCAGTGCCCAGGTATTGCTTGAGATCCACATCTAGACCACCAGATGTGTTCGAATCTGTGTCGTAATTCTTACGATGATTGACGAGCTCGGCGTGAATCCTCCACCCATCGTCATCGCAGCATTCCATCATAAGCTGATCGTTTGGATGTTGATCCTTGGAATCCCTGGATTCGTTTGATTTACACTGCTTTAGCAATGTATTGATTTTTTCAATTCCTTTAGCACATGATAACGCTGATAAAAAATGCAAGCGTTTAAATCTGGGGTCAAGGAGCATTGCGATTGCGAGGAGAGAATTTGATTCGATTCCAGTGAAGCGTCGATTGAGCTCCTTGACAATTTCGTTCTTCAAAGTTTCGCCAATTTCCAAATTTGTTTCGACTTTCTCGGTAGCTTTCTTTAAGCAATATATCATCGGTATAATCTTGCTGCTTGTAACGTAATTTTGACCGCTCAGCTCTTTTGAAACAACCTCAGCCGGTTGCAATATGCGCATTGCAACTTCGGTAGCGGTCAACATAGGTGGTGATTGCGGTAACTTGAGCAAAACCGAGCTCACTGGATTGATGAGAACTAAAAAACGCTCGAGCATATAGAACGTCGAATTCCATCGCGTTGGTACATCTTGAATCAAACGCAACTGAGGAAAGCGAGATTGAGATTTTCGAAGTTCATCAGCGGGATTTGTATGCTTAAAAAATGTGACGATGGTTTTGATTTTCACGATCAAGTCTTTTAAAATTTGACTTTCTCCTATCACTCTCGTCAAAACCAAATTCAGCGAATGTGCGATGCACGGTAGATGACGTATCGAACCGAATGTGTCGCATGCTGCTTTCAATATATTCGCACCATTATCCGTGACAACGGCAGTGACTTTATCGAGTGCGATATTCCACGTCGTGCAGAGCGACTCAAAGATTCTTTGAATATATTCACTCGTGTGGCGCTCGTTCAATTCGACGGTGTCTAAGACAACGGATGTAAGTCTATCTTTATCGAGAAAATGAACCGTGCTTCCCAAGAAGCTTTGCGATGTCATCGATTCCGTCCAGATATCAGTAGTAAGCGTGAAACTACTGATTTGCAAAAACTTCTCTTTCATCAAGACCGAAAGAACCTCCCACTTTTGATCAATTGCGGTAGTCATTGCCGTACGCTTAGGAACTTTATAGAGCGGAGTCACCACGGAACTATAGTATTTGAATCCAACTTTGTCTATTGTATTCAAAAGCAAATTATCTTTTACAATCATGTAGATTAAAGCATCCGCTATTGCATTTGCTTTGGATCCTCCACTTTGAAAAGAAGATATTTTTGAAACACTTGCGTTAATTCTTGGCTGAAAAGTTGTCTGGTGCAACTTTTCGTGTGGAATTGTCTCCGGGTGGCGTATCGACGACCACGGGATCGTCGGGATCGTGTTCATTGACGTTCTCATTGTTGCAATCAAGTCCAATTGGCTTCGTAGCTTTATTTTTCGAATGTTTCCTCGATAGATGATTGATTAAATTTGTCGTATTACCGCGCGATTTAACGTCATTATGGCATAGTTTGCACTGCCCATCGTCCGGGATTTTCACGAAATATGTCCAGACGCCGCTCTTCTTCGGTCTCTTTTGGCGATACAGTGTTTTCAGTGACTTCGGGATCTCCCCTTAAATAATGAAAATAACAATATCATAAATACTAAAATTAACTAATATGTATGAGAATGCTTTTTTTACGCAGTTCTTGCTCCTTCACAACGACAGTTTTGTTTTCCTGAAAAAACTCCCAACGTTTGATGCTAGTATTTACATATCTTAAAATTTCGAGAAATGCTTTTCAGAAAAAAATCGGATAAATACATGCCCGTAAAAAGCTAAGACCTAATAAAATAAAAACATGAAATGAACTTTTTGCGGAAACAACATAAGGTTCAATTGAGAAAAGTGCGTAAACGGTAAAATCAATTTTTTTAGGAAAGCATGCAGTCTCAAATTTAAAAAAGGCTTTCTTAAAGTGCTTTGAAAATCATCGTACAAAAATCTACCGCCAACCCTTTCGCACCCATAAATGTTCAACGTTACCTTAACAAATAGCAAAAGAAATATCGAATAATAAATTACTCTTTGGCACTGGTTTTGTAGCAGTGGTCGCTACAATGTCTACACTCATTTTTTATGTTCTCTCTGCCGACAAAGTTTTATTATTGTATCCTTTGGCAGTCTTGGAAATTGGAACACCACTGAGTTTTTCGAAAATTAGCTCGCTGATGATAAAAAAAAAGTTATAGGAGGTAAGAAACGAGCAATCGATATTGAATACAAGAAAAATATCTAGAATTTGCTTGAAAAAACCCCGAAGATACTCACTAATCAATGCCATCGATTGATCTCCGTAATACTTCAATGTCGGTGTCCTCACTGAGAATCTCTTTACCTTTCATAAGATCAGTGACGTATTCCAATGAAAATTCGTTAGAATCTGTAATCAAAAAGTGACATTATTTTTCCCCTTTTTAGTCGATGAAATGGAGGAGTAACAAACATTTATTTTTTAGTGGCTGAGAAGTCAATGTATCGACACACAAATCTGTGGAAAATTTATAAGGATTAACGATACTTTCCTTTTTAATTTGATATACGTTCGAAAATCGATCCCATCAGCCTTGCAAGGATCTTGACGATTTATTTGATAGTACAATGAGTACAATCTGGTGGAAGTTGGATCTAAATATATAACAGAAAGTATATATAACCTAAAAATTCCGCACAAAATAGACGAAATCAAAAATACGAAATAAAAATTGTCACCAAACTATTGCAACTGGAACATAACCATTAACCTCACTATTCGACTATTTGGCATGCCATGCTTTTATTGCTTTCGAATGCCACGGTGAAGGGTGAAAGTTCTATTATAAATATTTGAAAAATTATATCTTACCTGCGGTGTAAAATGTTGTCATGACGAATCAACATCGAATGATTGAATATTAAAGTGATTAAAGCACGACCACTGCGAATGCGAAATCCCGCAACTTTAAACTTTGCTACAAGTTTAATGAAATCGACACGTACTGTGCAGTGTGCGTATTACGCAACGAGATAACTAATGAAACTATGAAACTAATAAACTAATACAAACTCATATTCGCTCCGTGCACACCTACACGCACTCCCACAGTGAGAATGTGTAATCGTGTACATACGGCATACATACATTTTTCCGTGCATAAAATGCCTTTCCCCACTATTGGCGTCGCCACCCCTACTAGTATGCATATACACGACTCGCCATTCTCACTTTGGTGAGTGCGTATAGGTGTGCATGCCGCGCACGCCGCACGGAGCGAATAGCAATTTAAAAAAATTGTTCCGTCGATATTGCCACCCAAGAATCGATTCGACGAATTAATCGAGTACAAAGAATCGATCCAAAAGATCGATTATTGATACTAAAAAGATCGATCTCGGAATTAATCGAATCTAACTCCGGCATCCCTATCCCCACTATGTGACACGCGCGTGTAGCGTCCGTTAGGGTCTTACGGGCGCGAGTCACATAGGGGGGTAAGTTTTACCCTCGTTCTCGACTCGAGGCGAGCTATACAAAACACTTTTAGCCGAGGCTGCATTCGTCTCGGACGCTTCCACGATCTCAGTACGTATGTATTGTAACGTCGTATTTTTGCGAGTCACAAAGTACTCGATAACGCGCATGGAACGACCTCGCTCCACGGCTGAGTCCCTCTCGAATAGAGTTACCATCCGTCCGGATTTGTCCGGACATGTCCGGACTTTTGGCCTTCCGTCCGAATATTGTCCGGCCTTTGAATTTTGACCGGATTTTTTACTTGGATGAAAATTTTTAATTAATGTTTAATTTTTTCATTACATTACTTTAAAATAAACACAGATAATAAATCAGTCTTCAATCTTTATTCAACTACATATAACTAATTCAACTTGTCAATCAGTCTCATCTCAACTTAAAACAATTAACTTCGATTTCGAGCATAAAATATTAATCCTTGATCTTGATTTATTACTTCGTATATTTTTCAATGCCAGGTACCTTCGCCTGCAGTTCACAGTCTTTCAAAATTGTTTTGTAGAAATCTTGATGTTACATTTTTTAGATTATCTTGAATCATCAATATAGATTTAACGGAAGACACAGACAATCTGTTTCGCTCTTTGGTCCATTGTGCTCCCATCGGCACGACGCACCCCTCCACGCGCTAGCTATCTTTGTAAAACGTGCACTGCGCCGATTGCGCGCGAAATTTATTATTTTATTAATAGGTATGGTCATGGTAGAGGATATAAAATCATGTGCATATTCAACAATTGTTTTTGTATAAAAAGGTAATTTATTTACAAAATTGATTACAGTTATGTTTAGTGTATGTATCAAAAAAATAATTTTCTTTATTCATTTTATATGCAAAGTGGCCGACACCTCTTATTTGCTGTTTTTCTGAGAAATTCTCGTCAATTTTTTTCTTAAAAATTCTCGTTAATCTATATAAGAATACCTAGAGAAGTACATATGGAATTTTTTAAAAATATTTTTTTTATTCCAGGCGTACTTCTCTATGTATTTTTATGTAGATTGACGAGAATTTTTTGTTTTGTTCTAGGTTAAAAATTGTGGACGCCAAATTTCACACCGTGGAGCGCCTCAGAAAAAAGCAAATAGGAGTTGTCGGTCATTTTGCATGAAAAAATGAATAATGAAAATTATTTTTGTCACTTGAATGCATACACTAAATATACCTGTGATTCGTTTTGTAAATAAATTACTTTTTCATACAAAAAAAATGGTTGAGTATGCACATAATTATATACCCGCTACCGTGGCCAACCCCTCTAAAATGTCCGGATATTTTGTTGAATGTCCGGCTTTTTTTCAGGACTTTTCAAATTTCGAAATGGTAACCCTACTCTCGAACGCAACCAACAGGGCCAATTCGTTAACTTGTCGATAGATTCTAATTCATTTTTGTATTTCCGAAAATTCTCTTGAGCGAACGACGGTTCCCGTCGTTACCGACATGACGTCATCAACGAGGATATTCTCACCGCCAAGGGAATCGAACGTGAGAGCATCGAGGCTAACGAGCGCAATATTCAATGCTCTCGTCACCAACACCATCGAGTCTCGCCGCTCATATACGTGAGACTCTGTCTACACCATCGACGAGAGCCACACTCACACCAACATTAGTCTTCGTTGTCACTCTTGGCATCATCGCCAAGAGAGCGCCAAATCCAACTCTGTCGCGCAGCTTCTCGCCACTTTGCGCCGCTCAAGAAGAAAAGGGCATTATTATTATTATCGTCACCCGTCCGTATTATTGGGCAGATCCGCAATCGTCATCGATCTCGCGCTCGTCGACGATTATCGATATTTGTCTCCCGCCTCGAATATATCGCGCTAATTGAACTAGATCGCGCTCAATTCGAGAATTATTGAACAAGGGTGGGGGAAAACCAAGCTTACGAGGACGATCGCAAAAGATCTCTCACGGACTCAAGCCGACGTCAGGAACGAAGAAGGACGTCGTCTCCGTGCCGTTATCGAGCGTCGTCCAAGAACGCGCACCCACAGAATATATCAAGGATCGAGGGCCTGTGGAATTTCCAGGACTCATCTGCGGAAAACAAACCGATGAAGCTGTGGTTTTGCTCAATTTTGGTAGTGGTTTTGGTCAAATTCGCAAGTAGATGCAATTTCGAGTGTGCAGGACCAAATTGTAGCGATATTGTCGCGACGGCGAGTTAACACGCGCGGCCATTGTCAAGTCCTTTTTCCGCGAGCAATATCTTTCGCGAGTTACCGTTCATTTATTAACTATCAGAATCGCCGAGAGGGATTCAATTTTTCACTAGTACGATAGCGAGAGTCCATAGATTAATTAGCGTAATTAAATTAGAATTCTCGGCCAAATATCGTATGAAAGGGAAATAACGGCCATTTTACTTATGCGCGTTGAGACAGGAAAAAGCGTTGAAATATCGGCCATTTTGAAGGAAGCGCGATATTGCCACGAGGCCGAGGGGATAGTTAAAAGAATTATTGTTAACGTTATCTTTTCTTACCTTACTTGTTACCTCATTTTGCTATCTCGCGCTACTTATTGATATCGTTAATAATTGGAGGGAATTGACCGAGTAGAAATTATTGTTCGAGAAGATTTTGATTATTCGAAAAGGGAAGAAAACGAAAACGAGATCTCGAGGTTATTTTAATAGAGTATTAAAATTGTATAGAAGCGAATCGAAAAAGCTTGTCATTAGCGATTAAGGATTTTTGTCTGAACAAGGGAATTTTGTTAATCTTGAATTTTGATTTTCGTTTTCGTCTTGCCTTCTGCGAGACTACGTATAGTTTCAATTTAATAAAGTAATTATTGTGTTTCCTGAACTTTGGTGTAGAAGAGTATTTAGTGAGTAATTTCAACGATCCCTAATCGCGCCTCTCTACCATCCTCAAGGGCAGCTAGCCGGCAAACTTAAGAACTCACGAGAGGACTCAAGGTAATATAGAGTCGCTATCGTAATTTATTGCGATAGCTGGCGCCCAATCCTTGATCGATCTCGTGAGCTGTTGTGTGACTCAAAGAGTCGGCTTTTCACACGATACGAAAAGTCGCATCACAGTATAGATATACATTAACATATAAAATGCTGCAGGATGTGCCGCTCAAAGCGTCCAAGACGAATGCAGCCCGAGTGCACTCCTTACATGCACAGGATTTCTGTCTCCCGAAATGACTTTTTTATACATTTGAGAGCTTTCCTACATTTTTATCGCAAACAGTGTTTAAATTTACAACAAAAAAATAAAAAATAAAATATAAAAACATTTTCGAACATTTTTTGAAATCTTAGATATCGAGGTAAAATTTTGGCACAGTTCTCCAGCACGAATTGCCTTTCATTATGAAAGTTTTTTGTTTTAATTCTAACGGGTGTTCACATTTCACCGACTTTTTTCGTTTTTGCAACAATGGCGTAAGCGCTCTAACTTCTGCAATTTTCAAGATATTGCGGTGAAACTTTGTAAGCAATTAGCTATCAAGGTTGTTCACTATTCAATTTGGCGAAAATCCATCAAGGGATTAAAATTTAATGAAATTTTCAATTTTTTGAAAAATAGCGTCAACGCTCTAACTTGTGCAATTTCTAAGAAATTGCATTGAAACTCTGCACAGAGCTAATGTAGCTATGGAGAATGTTCGTTATTAAATTTGGCGAAAATCGATTGATTTGCGAGATATTGTACTGAAATTTGGTACACATTCAAAATAGTGATCAAGGTTGTTCACTATTGAATTTGGCAAAAATCAAATTTGGCAAGAAGTAAATTTGAAAGAATTTGGCAAATTTGCATTGATTACTTATATTTTTCGATAGTTAACAAAGTTTCGTTTATGACGAAGTCAAAATTGATCACCATACTTTGATTACGGAAGCTGTTTGAACTATGGATAAAGATGACGAAGCAATGTGCAAATGTCCAATTTGCAGGGTTTTTTATTTTCATGTTATTACTGTTTATTCACAATGTGGTTCGCAGCCCGTCTTTATCTCACTGTATCGCATTTGCCATAGACACAGGGAAACTGCGAAAAAACCTGCGTCGATACAGTCACAGATACAATATTTGAAATAAATCATATAAATATACATTATATACATTATATACAATACATACATTATATATATGATACAGATTAAATACATTGTATACATTATATGCATCATATACATCATATACATTATATAGGGAGACATGGGGCAAAACGGGCACGTTCTAAAACTAAAAAATTATGAAATTCGAAAAATTTCTTATTTTTGAAAAAACTTATAGTTTCGAAGACTGAAAGTAAAAATCAATGTACAAATTGTAATTAATGATTATTTTATTTATATTTTACAAAAACCGCATTGGTAACTTATTTGATCGTCCTCAACCCCAGAAATAAAATTACGGAACAATAAAATTACGGTGTATGTATCTTTAATAAGTCAGAATCATTAATTATAGATTTTGACCGCCACTGAGAGGGCGTGCCCCGTTTTGTCACGAAATTTTTTTTTTTACAGAATTCGAAAAAAAATATGAGAAATGAATGTTATGATTAATAAGTAGACGAACATGTAAAAATAAGATGATTTGCTCACCAACAAAGTGATATCGTAGTTTATTTTCTACATGAGAAAAATTGGAGGAAAGTGAATCTGAAGATTTGTCTTGGTTTTTGTCTTATTCCATCCGAAGGACGATCTTTTGGCTTCATTTCTTCGTTTATTTTGTCGAGTTAATATTTCATTCAGGCACAGTGGATTAGAACGCCTGTATTATCGAGAATCGTCGAGTATCGATTTTTCCGCATCCGAGATGGCGTGCCTTTTTTCCCCGGATTTTTTTTTTTGAAAATTCGGAAAACTAGGATCGGGTATCAGTTTTGGGACTTAAAAATAGTTGAAAGACCATGCGCTTACCGATGAAACCACTTAATTTCTTAAGTGCCCTGCAGTATATACATTATGTGAGGTATTCCAGCCTAAGTGTGTGAACTCGTGACCCTGACCCTTTCGGATTCGTTTGATTTTTTTTTCATATGATCGCATTGAGTCTAATATACACCCTCATAATTTTTTTAGATTTTTTCAAACATCCATTGTTTGAAAAAAAAAAAAAAAATTTGAAAAAAACGCAATTTTTTAAAAATCTAAAAAAATTCTAAAAAAACCGTGTATTACGTACGGTTTTTGATACCGTCGTAATTAATATTATTATTTAATTTGAATTATTATTATTTGCGCGAGTTTGTCAGGCCTCGGCGCTTGGGTTTCTGCGCTAGTTAAAGCGGCGTGACGCACCTCACCTGTAGTGTATGTGTGTGTTGATCCGGACGTCGGCGCGTGTCTGTATCGTGTGATGTGGAATTGGACACTTGCAGGTTCAGCACTTTACAGTTTATTGAAGTTTATTCGGAAATACAACGATCATGAGGATTATATAAATATTGTAGTATTGATTCGGTAATGTTCGGAATGTAATTCTTTATATGTCTCGACACGTAATGCCGCTAAGGTAATTATCGCGAACAAGATATATAAAGAGACGTGAAGTGCCGCTAAGGTTAACTTACACGTATTGAGTTCTTATACGATTCAAGATCACAATTATTTGCGAAAGGGCTCGTCAATCACACCCGCAAGAACCTAGGTACGCGAGCGGACTTGCCTCTAAGGAACGAGACCTCGACCGGTTGCTGTAAGCGTCGTATTAAGACTGAAGAATAATAGTTTTGGGGAGGTCCTTGATGCTTAGGGCAAGTCGTGGCGTGGGTCTCGTGGGGGTGTATGGAGAAATCATATTGGGAAATCGAAAAAGGGGTTTCTGCTGATTTTCGGTAGATGGTTTGCTCGTGCCCTCGTTGCGACAGCGAGAGTTAAAGACCGCGGAGGAATCTGCTGACTCGAGTCTTGCATGATTCCTCGGCCTCGCGAAGGCGATGTTCCGTGTGGAATTTGATTTGCTCGTGATTCTCAATATCTCATATGAGTGTTAGTCCGTAACACGTGATAATATATAAAAAATTTCAAGCCATCACCCGTAGTGGGCAGATATTTTTTTCTGTGTTTTACAAGCTATTAACGTTCTCAAAATTCCAAAAATTTCTCAAATAGTTCACGTTGAGCAGATACTGTATTATTTTGGTAATCAAATTAATTCAGTATCGGCTCAAGGTGAGCTATTTGAGAATTTTTCGCAATTTTGAGAACGTTAATATAGCTTGTAAAATACAGGGGAAAAAATGTGCCCACTCCGGGTGATAGCTTGAAAATTTTTATACATTATCATGGGTTTTTCAGAATTTTGTTGGATAAAAAAATGGCCTTTTTCAAATTTTTTTCAATAAGGGATATTTGGAAAAATCTATTAAAAATATGAAGGTGTATTTTAGACTTAATGCGATCATATGAAAAAAAAAATCAAATAAATTCGAGAGGGTCAGGGTCACGGGCTTACACACTTACACTGGAACACCTCATATACATTATATACATTATATACAAATTTAACAGATTATCAATTAAGGGGGGATTTTCTTTTTTTTCGACAAAAAAATCGATTTTTCGCTGACCGCTGTTTCATATTCTTCAAAGTGTTGAGAATATGTGTGCAAAATTCCAAATTAAAATTCTCAAAAATGGCAAAGTTATAAGCGATTTTATACCTGCGTGTCGACTCGCGGTGGCCGCGCGCACGTTGTGGCACGGCAGGGGTCGGCGCGCCTGGCAGTACTCGTAAGTACTGTAAGTACTCGATATGTCCCATAAACTGTACTCACAACTTTAAACGCGTTTTTCTCGAAACAGCTTTTTTATTACTCATGCGGGAAAAGCGGTATCTTTATGCACGCTGTTACGGTTGAAAAGTAGCTTTTTGCCCATTTTATAATTTGAGTGCGCAAAGTAAGAAAAATAATAATAACTTGCGTGCGCAAAGTTTACTTTCCGCACGCAAGTTATTATTATTTTTCTTTGCGCACGCAAATTCAGTGCCGAAATTAAATAAAAGAATAACGTTGGTGAAATTCAACGGGAACAAAAACGCAACCGAAATATTAAAGCTGAATTGAGGTTGACGTGACAGATCGTATACTATTTTATTACTCATGCGGTTCTTGTTCTTGTTCAAAATAAATTATTTTCATTGTTCCTTAACTAAGTTTCCTGGATATTTCTTAACTTTTTAGTTATTATTTTTGGTCTATGGGGCGGCTCCGCCCCCCCCAACCCCCTGCCGGGGCTTCGCCCCTGGACTCTACCGCGGCTCCGCCACCGCCCCCCACAGGGGCAATTTTATATTGGGATTTATTCCGCATTCGCAATAAAAATAGTATGTACAACTCGTGCGGCGTTGTCGCACTAGTTGCACAATATACTATTTCACAACTGGTGTGCACGATTTCTCAAAAACTATTCAACCGATTGCCTTCAAATTTGGACAGAATGCTCAGCTGACATCCTTTTATCGTTTGATGAAGCAAAAAAGCAATACGTTTAATAGTTTTTTATTTATAACAAAAAATCGATCAATTTTTTTCGAAAAATCGATACTTCAAGTTCAAAACGTCACCAAATCGTCAAATTTTATTTTTTTATTTTTTTCCCTTCATCAAAAGATAGCTGTAGGTGTCTAAAGTAAAATGCTTTTGGGTTTTTGTTGCAGGATGAACGTGAAGGCTGTAATCGTGCACACCATCAAAAAAAGGACCATCGCGCGTCGAGGGGGGTGGGAGGCGGATTTTTTAATGAAATTGTTTAAAGAATTTTTTCTATGTAGTAAACAGATCAATAAAACTATATGCCAAGTTTCACAAGTTTTCCGTTGTATACTTTCTTCACAAAAAAATCCCAAAAAGCGGTAAATTTTGCGAAAAAAAAGACAATCCCCCCTTAAATGCTCGTGCATACAAAGTTGTAAGTTAATGAACCTACGGCAATTTCAATGGGAATGCCGACAATACCCGGCTACGAATCATGGTTCCCATATGCGTTCTCATCGAGGACGCATCGTCACAGTATTCGAGCGCTCCAGGGTCATATCTTAAAGCTATAGTGGCAAAAGCAGCAGCGTAAATACCACAGCTGAATACATCCGGCTGTTGGATATCGTCTTTGAATATACCTCCGTACTTCTTTATGCATGAGAATGTATTCAGCAGGGCACAAGCTGTCATAAACAAAGCCATGCGAGCCATCGTAAAATAAGCAGCACCAATGCCTACATTTGTTCCCACCAACTATCTGCATGTCACGGTCAGAATTGGCAGGGCTGAATGAAGCGGTAGTAACCAGTATAGCTCGCAGGATTGAAATCGAAATCTGCGTATTTTTTCAATATTTGTTGAAACAAATCGACACTTGTATCAGTCAGGAGACTGGTCAGCATCATTGCATTTGCAATAACGTCGTCCACATCAATGTTTTTGCGAACTGCTTCGAGCGCCTCGATATCGGCGTCCGTAACGTCGAATTCTTTGTCAGTTTCTATGGGAACCCAATCCGTTTCGTAATCGACATCTCTTATAACATTCATTTCATTCTTTTCACACTTGTCCTGTCGCGAATATTCGTTTTCTATTATTAGACTGTTTGTCGGCTTATATCTTTTGCCAAACACTTGCGGAATAGCCATATTGCGTTTTGATATTTTTCGAGTTAATTTTTTTTTGCAGTAGCCTTTTTGCGTGCTTACAAGATATGGACTGGTTCTCGAAGTGGCATACTTCGATTACGCCGGCTGTCTAAAATTTCTGGCAGCAGGCAGTGCATATAGAAGCGCGACGATAATGGTTCTATTTTAAACCAAAATTCATCGTCTTTTTGCACTTTTACGTATTCGAGATAAACGGAAGTCCACAAAGCATAGATGCAGTATTTTCGCATAGTTATATGTAGTTGACCTTGTACTTGGTAGTAATAATGATGAATCTTACTCAAATACCCAGGCTGTTTCTTATCGAAAATGCTTCTGAGATGCGCTTTGCGTTTCATTGCGTCATCGAGTTTTTCATCCTTGGACGAAAAAGGACATTTTATTTCAACAACACCATCGTCATCGATCAGGCCATCCGGTGAAGCCACCAAGTACGGAATCTTCGCATCAATGAAAAGCCCACAGGGCACAATTATTTTGTTCAATTCGAGCTCCAACGCTTTTTTGCCATGTTCTCATAGGCTGTTCTATACTGCAATAACGCTGTGTCCATTATTCTTGGATAGCGAATACTTTGCACCATGTTCAAAGATAAGGTGGTGTCGAGCATGCGACAGATTCCTCCGGAATTCGATGCAGTTATAAGACTTGTACGCAACTGGTGCCACAATTCACAATCACTCCAAGCCACCGTATCTCTCTCAATTTGAATCCTATTTACTTGATTCCAGTGCAATGTTCTAAAGTGATCTTCTTCAAGTACTTTATAAACTGATTCAGGAATATCGGGCTGCTGTGAAGATGGCCCATAATGTTTATCCGTTCCCTGCCACTTTCAAAAATTGCGTCTTCTTTTTTGTTGCCGGATGATCTTATTTCGAAGTATCTGTCGCTGCCTACTCCGTTCTAATCTCGTAATGGTGGATGGAATTTTCTTTCCAATAACATCGCCTTTGTCTACAGCAAGCTTTGTTTCGTCTTTTGATGCCGCAGCCATCTCCTCAGTAGCGACGGACTCAAAATTATTAAAGATATTTTGACGGCAAGAGCAGTACGTAACATGCGAAAGCGGGGGAACATTCATCGCCACCAGCTGCTCCTGTAAAGTGAAACAGCCGGTCCCGAAAGTGATGGTACCGCAAACTGCACTTTCATTCAGTCCCATAATACTTTGATAATCTGGTTCGGTCCAGATGTTAAAACTAAAATGGCACATCTGACACCTAAATATGAATTGGGTTCTCAATCCACGATCAAAGTATTTCTCTAATTTGAGATAACGAAAATGACACTCCAAACCTCGACTGTGGGCGTCGAATTTTTCATGCAACTGTCGAAGAAAGGAGGTAATATCAACTATACGTCGACCTTGGATTTCAACCTGTTTAATGTCACCAATATCTATCGGAGTACTATTATCTACAACAAGCTCATGATCATCTTCATCAGAAAACTCATTATGTGCTTCGTCGCTTGAAGAAGCTAATCCACTCGCTTGAGTGGATTAGCTTGTCGTTACATAAGTTTACTGAGTCTACATTTGCTTATTGCCCAGCCGATGCAATTTTTAGCAGATCATCTGCGTGCAAAGATTAATCGATACTTTTTTCACCTCAACATGCCCGTTATGCATTGCTATCGTAGCAACTATACATGCATTGCTATCGTGGCAGTCATGCAAAGGAAGTAGAGCTGCGTGGTCTGATTGGAGGCCTCCTGTCCCCTCGACTTTGTCGTCTGCAAACTTCTCGGTTTGAATTTGTTGACGCCTAGAAATGAATGAAATTGTTATAAATATGATAAATAAAATTTACAGTAAATAATCCAATTTCACTCATGTTAATGAATGTGTCGTTGCATTTGCACACAAAAAAAGAGGGGTTTTTTTTAATTCAATTTTTCAATTTTTTTTTCAAAAAATTTTTCCATCCTTGCAATCGATTTGAAAAAACAGGAGAATTAGGACTATTTATGGTTTTTTAGAAAATCAACGGCTACATTAAAAATATTGACAACGTGACTAATGTTGAGCGTGACTTTTACAGCTCATCGTCAATTTACCCACAAAAACCCTGTACAATGTTAATGTGATCTATCGAACGGTTTTTTTGTTTCAAGCGATCAAATTAAAAAAAAATTAAAGGATCATGTTTATTGTACCCAAACACTTCATAATGATTAAAATGAAAAAAAACTCAAGCTTTTTTCACATATTGATCGCAAACAGCGTTTGAATTTAGAGAAAAAAAATTTCGACAATTTTTCAAAAAAATGTTTGAAAATTTTTGATTCTTTTTCCATAATTTTAAACGCTGTTTGCGATAAAAATATGGAAACAGCTCAAATTTTTTGTTTTCTTTTTTATAATAATTATTAAGTGTTTAGGAGCAATAAACATAATCCCTCCAATTTTTTTGAAAACAAAAAAAATTCGGAAATTCTTTAGAATATTTCATATTCAAAACAACAGTAAACGTTTTTTTCCATAGTCAAAAAATTAAATCAGGTAAATATCAATTATCAATTCTATGGTAATTTTAACGAATATTGTTAGGAAGAGTGAGGTTCGATCCTACACAATTCTCGTCCTACACAAGGGTCGTCCTACACAAAACGTCCTACACATAATTATGGCCAGTTCTTTTCGTCCTACACCATTATTCGATCGTCCTACACAATTATTTGAACGTCCTACACGAAATTATGGCTCAACATATTCGTCCTACACAAACTTGTAGTCCAACATATTCGTCCTACACAAACTTATGTCCAACATATTCGTCCTACACAAACTGATAGTTCAATATATTCGTCCTACACAATTATTTGAACGTCCTACACGAACTTATGGCACAACATATTCGTCCTACACAAACTTACAGTCCAACATATTCGTCCTACACAAACTTATAGTCCAACTTATTCGTCCTACACAAACTTATGGTCCAACATATTCGTCCTACACAAACTTATAGCGCAAGATAATCGTCCTACACAAACTCATAGCCCAAGATAATCGTCCTACACAAACTTATAGTCAAACATATTCGTCCTACACAAACTTATAGGTCAACATATTCGTCCTACACAAACTTATAGTCCAACATATTCGTCCTACACAAACTTATAGTCCAACATATTCGTCCTACACAAAGTTACAGCACAAGATAATCGTCCTACACAAACTTATAGCCTAAGATAATCGTCCTACACAAACTTATAGTCCAACATATTCGTCCTACACAAACTTATAACCCAAGATAATCGTCCTACACAAACTTATAGTCCAAGATAATCGTCCTACACAAACTTATAGCTCAAGATAATCGTCCTACACGAACTTGTGGCCCAACATATTCGTCCTACACAATTATTCGAACGTCCTACACAATTATATTTTATAATTGGAAGCGTGCGCGACAACAACGACATCCGGCGACTCCTTTAAATCATGCTCTAATACGGTAGGAACGATGGAAGATTTTTATAAATAAAAGAACTTAAATCTGGTAGAAACTTCAAAATAGAAGTGCAATACCATTTCTGAAAGGGGTAGTGAATAGAATCCCTCGTGATAAAGAAAATAAATATAAAAAGGTCTTAAAAACGTAAAATGGAATTTTTTTCCAATAGATTGAGGTTAGTCGAACAAATTACTTTTTCACTCGTTGAGAGGATGTGGAAGATTTATTTTACCGACAATTTTTCGAACAAGTCTTTTTGTAAATGTTTAATAATTTTAAAGAAAAACAAATTTTAGGCCCTGCGAAAAATACTGAGGCAGAGTATGAAACTCTTATTTTCCCCCAAATGTTGCTGATTTCTGAAAAAAATGTCGCTGAAGCTGGCAGACGGAGCTAGCAGACGCGCGCGCCGGCTTCTGGTTGTGACTGTACTCCCAACGCAAGCCCGTGCGCTCCAAAAAGTAGTACTGCCAAACGGTATGCACGCATTGGAACTTTAATAAATTAAAAAATGAACTTGAAATTCATTTTGTATCTTGCTAAGTTCACGTAAATGGTTAATCAAAGGTTGAAAATATATAACCAAGTGATGTAATAATTAATAACGTTGACTCTTCCAATACTAACAAATTGACGAGGATAACGAACGCACATGAACAACGGTTCTCGTAAATTCACAGGAATATACCCTAACCCACAAGAAACAAAATGGGCTATGAGAAACCCCGGGGCCGAAATTGTTTATAACAAATAAAAATTCTTTTTCATCATTTCAGCACGTCTAAATTACAACAAAAAAAATCCCACGGGCACACGCATGACGCGAGACACTCGTAAATTTACAGGAATATACCCCTAACCATAACAAACAAAACAAGCTATGGAAAACCGCGGGGCCGAAATTGTTTACAACAAATAAAATTTCTTTTTCATCATTTCAGCACGTATAAATTACAAAAAAAAATCCTACGGGCACACGCATGACACGAGACACTCGTAAATTTACAGGAATATACCCCGAGCTATAACAAACAAAACAAGCTATGAGAAACCCCGGGGCCGGAATTGTTTATAACAAATAAAAATTCTTTTTCATCATTTCAGCACGTCTAAATGACAAAAAAAAAATCCTACGGGCACACGCATGACGCGAGACACTCGTAAATTTACAGGAATATACCCCTAACCATAACAAACAAAACAATCTATGAGAAACCCCGGGGCCGAAATTGTTTATAACAAATAAAAACTCTTTTTCATCATTTCAGCACGTATAAATTACAAAAAAAAGTCCTACGGGCACACGCATGACACCAGACACTCGTAAATTTACAGGAATATACCCCGAGCTATAACAAACAAAACAAGTTATGTGAAACCCCGGGGCCGAAATTGTTTATAACAAATAAAAATTCTTTTTCATCATTTCAGCACGTCTAAATTACAAAAAAAAATCCCACGGGCACACGCATGACGCGAGACACTCGTAAATTTACAGGAATATACCCCTAACCATAACAAACAAAACAATCTATGAGAAACCCCGGGGCCGGAATTGTTTATAACAAATAAAAATTCTTTTTCATCATTTCAGCACGTTTGAATTACAAAAAAAAATCCTACGGGCACACGCATGACGCGAGACACTCGTAAATTTACAGGAATATACCCCGAGCTATAACAAACAAAACAAGCTATGAAAAACCCCGGGGCCGAAATTGTTTATAACAAATAAAAATTCTTTTTCATCATTTCAGCACGTATAAATTACAAAAAAATAATCCCACGAGCACACGCATGTCGCAAGACACTCGTAAATTTACAGGAATATACCTCTAACCATGACAAACAAAACAAGCTATGAGAAACCCCGGGCCGAAATTGTTTATAACAAATAAAAATTCCTTTTCATCATTTCTGCACGTCTAAATTATAAAAAAAAATCCTGCGGGCACACGCATGACGCGAGACACTGGTAAATTTACAGGAATATACCCCTAGCCATAAAAAACAAAACAAGCTATGAGAAACCCCGGGGCCGAAATTGTTTATAACAAATAAACATTCTTTTTCATCATTTCGATCTTTTTCATCAGATGATTTTTTTTTCAGTGAGACGCGTTGGTGAATGATTTTTATTTGTTATAAACAATTCTAGCCCCGGGGTTTCTCATAGCCTGTTTTGTTTTTCATGGGTCATGCTATATTCCTGTAAATTTACGAGTGTCTCGTGTCATGCGTGTGCCTGTAGGATTTTTTTTTTTGTAATTTAGACGTGCTGGAATGATGAAAAAGAATTTTTATTTGTTATAAACAATTTCGGCTCCGGGGTTCCTCATAGCCTGTTTCGTTTGTTATGGCTCGGGGTATATTCCTGTAAATTCACAAAGTCTCGTGTCATGCGTGTGCCCGTAGGATTTTTTTTGTAATTTAGACGTGCTGGAATGATGAAAAATAATTTTTATTTGTTATGAACAATTTCGGCCCCGGGGTTTCTCATAGCCTGTTTTGTTTGTTATAGCTCGGGGTATATTCCCATAAATTTACGAGTGTCTCGCGTCATGCGTGTGCTTGTAGGATTTTTTTTTATAATTTAGACGTGCTAAAATGATGGAAAAGAATTTTTATTTGTTTTGAACAATTTCGGCTTCGGGGTTTCTCATAGCTTGTTTTGTTTGTTATGGTTAGGGGTATATTCCTGTAAATTTACGAGTGTCTCGCGTCATGCGTGTGCCCGTAGGATTTTTTTTTGTCATTTAGACGTGCTGAAATGATGAAAAAGAATTTTTATTTGTTATAAACAATTCCGGCCCCGGGGTTTCTCATAGCTTGTTTTGTTTGTTATAGCTCGGGGTATATTCCTGTAAATTTACGAGTGTCTCGTGTCATGCGTGTGCCCGTAGGATTTTTTTTTTGTAATTTATACGTGCTGAAATGATGAAAAAGAAATTTTATTTGTTGTAAACAATTTCGGCCCCGCGGTTTTCCATAGCTTGTTTTGTTTGTTATGGTTAGGGGTATATTCCTGTAAATTTACGAGTGTCTCGCGTCATGCGTGTGCCCGTGGGATTTTTTTGTTGTAATTTAGACGTGCTGAAATGATGAAAAAGAATTTTTATTTGTTATAAACAATTTCGGCCCCGGGGTTTCTCATAGCCCATTTTGTTTCTTGTGGGTTAGGGTAAATTCCTGTGAATTTACAAGAACCGTTGTTCATGTGCGTTCGTTATCCTCGTCAATTTGTTAGTATTGGAAGAGTCAACGTTATTAATTATTACATCACTTGTTTACATATTTTCAACCTTTGATTAACTATTTACGTGAATTTAGCAAGATACAAAATGAATTTCAAGTTCATTTTTTAATTTATTAAAGTTCCAATGCGTGCATACCGTTTGGCAGTACTACTTTTTGGAGCGCATGGGCTTGCGTTGGGAGTACAGTCACAACCAGAAGCCGGCGCGCGCGTCTGCTAGCTCCGTCTGCCAGCTTCAGCGACATTTTTTTCAGAAATCAGCAACATTTGGGGGAAAATAAGAGTTTCATACTCTGCCTCAGTATATTTCGCAGGGCCCAAAATTTGTTTTTCTTTAAAATTATTAAACATTTACAAAAAGACTTGTTCGAAAAATTGTCGGTAAAACAGATCTTCCACATCCTCTCAACGAGTGAAAAAGTAATTTGTTCGACTAATCTCAATCTATTGGAAAACAATTCTATTTTACGTTTTTAAGACCTTTTTATATTTATTTTCTTTATCACGAGGGATTCTATTCACTACCCATTTCAGAAATGGTATTGCACTTTTATTTTCAAGTTTCTACCAGATTTAAGTTCTTTTATTTATAAAAATCTTCCATCGTTCCTACCGTATTAGAGCATGATTTAAAGGAGTCGCCGGATGTCGTTGTCGTCGCGCACGCTTCCAATTATAAAATATAATTGTGTAGGACGTTCGAATACTTGTGTAGGACGAATATGTTGGGCCACAAGTTCGTGTAGGACGATTATCTTGAGCTATAAGTTTGCGTAGGACGATTATCTTGGACTATAAGTTTGTGTAGGACGATTATCTTGGGTTATAAGTTTGTGTAGGACGAATATGTTGGACTATAAGTTTGTGTAGGACGATTATCTTAGGCTATAAGTTTGTGTAGGACGATTATCTTGTGCTATAAGTTTGTGTAGGACGAATATGTTGGACTATAAGTTTGTGTAGGACGAATATGTTGGCCTATAAGTTTGTGTAGGACGAATATGTTTGACTATAAGTTTGTGTAGGACGATTATCTTGGGCTATAAGTTTGTGTAGGACGATTATCTTGGGCTATAAGTTTGTGTAGGACGAATATGTTGGACCATAAGTTTGTGTAGGACGAATAAGTTGGACTATAAGTTTGTGCAGGACGAATATGTTGAACTGTAAGTTTGTGTAAGACGAATATGTTGGGCCATAAGTTCGTGTAGGACGTTCAAATAATTGTGTAGGACGAATATATTGAACTATAAGTTTGTGTAGGACGAATATGTTGGACATAAGTTTGTGTAGGACGAATATGTTGGACTACAAGTTTGTGTAGGACGAATATGTTGAGCCATAGTTTCGTGTAGGACGTTCAAATAATTGTGTAGGACGAATATGTTGGACTATAAGTTTGTGTAGGACGATCGAATAATGGTGTAGGACGAAAAGAACTGGCCATAATTATGTGTAGGACGTTTTGTGTAGGACGTTTTGTTCAGGACGACCCTTGTGTAGGACGAGAATTGTGTAGGATCGAACCTCACTCTTGGGAGCCCAACATGTTCGTCCTACACAATTATTTGAACGTCCTACATGAAATGATGGCTCAGAATATTCGTCCTACACAAAACGTCCTACACATAATTATGGCCAGTTCTTTTCGTCCTACACCATTATTCGATCGTCCTACACAAAATTATAGTCCAACATATTCGTCCTACACAATTATTTGAACGTCCTACACGAAATTATGGCTCAACATATTCGTCCTACACAAACTTGTAGTCCAACATATTCGTCCTACACAAACTTATGTCCAACATATTCGTCCTACACAAATTTATAGTTCAACATATTCGTCCTACACAATTATTTGAACGTCCTACACGAACTTATGGCCCAACATATTCGTCCTCCATGATTCGTGTGATTGGACGACGGGTCAGAAGTGCGCGCGTATTGGGGGTTTTTCATGCGCGACTCTCGAGATTGGTTCACCGGGGCACGCTGCTCGGTGATTCGCGGGTGCGAGTGCACGAGAGCTGTCATTGGGCGATTAAGTCAGCGGGCTCATTGGATTCGCGGAGACAATCAGGCGATGCTGACCAGCGTAAACGTGCTTAACGCGCATTTCCGTTCATCGCATTAATTTTCCTTTCGGTATCTTTCGCGTGACTTTCAGTGAAGTTTCGCTCTCGCTACTTCAATCGGGATTCGAGTGTGGGCGAGCTTTTCTCAATCATTTTTATCGGGCTTGCGTCGTCATTTCCATAACGACTTCTCGTTGCGCGAGTTCACGGGGCTTTGTGCGTGTCAATCGAGCTCGCGTCGTGTGCGTCGAGCTTCAGTTTGCGCCATCTTGAATCAGGCTTCCCGCGTGAGTGGTCGCATGGGGTCGGCGCTCCACGAGTTTCGTGCGCACGGGTGAGTGAAGACTTTCATTGGGACTTCGGGACCTTTTTGGCCAGCGTGCGTGTCACCGGACCTTTTTCGTGACTTTCGGGGATAGTTGGTGAGTTCGCGCGTCATCGGACATTTTGTTTTCTGGGATTTTCGGGGCTATTTGATGCGTGCGCAAGTCATCGGACATTTTTTTGTGATCTTCGGGGCTATTTTGGTGCGTGCGCGCATCATCGGACATTTTTTTAGTGATTTTCGGGGCTATTTGGTTCGTGCGCCTGTGGTCGGACATTTTTACCGAGACTTCGGGATTCATTTTGCACTGGCGTGCGTTCATTCGGGTTTTTTGGTTTTTTGTTCTTGAGGATTTTAAGCTGGAATGTTTTGTGCGAAAACTTTTCATCGGGTTTTTGGGAGTAGCTTTGTGCAAGCGCGCGGCTATTCGGAATTTTCGGTTTTCCTCAACGCCGTTCGTCATGGCGGCGCCACGCAGGCAGGAAAATCGGGAGAAGCGGGATCATCAGCAACGGGTTCTTCGGCTACATCAACATCGGAATCAAAACAATGAGATGCGGTGGCATTAACTTCGGGTTCATCGGGATCTTCACGGCCATGGGTTCTGGTGGCCACGAGTCAAGCTGACCTCGTCTCTTCCAGGACCAGGCATCGGGTACGGTTGCTGATCGACACGGGTTCGGAATTATCGTTCATCTCGGGTCAACGCGTAGTTGAAACTTCGTCGTTCAGCTTCTTCGATCCCTATCACGGGGATCGGCGGGATTCCATCCAGGATGACTCGCGGAATGGTCGTCTGCAAGTTGCAGTCGATCCACAATCACGATTTCATTTCAATAAACACATTTATTCTTCCAAAGTTAATGCCTATTCTTCCTTCCTTCCCTCCCTCGCATTGTCATTGGAGTCATTTACAGGGACCCACGTTCGCCGATCCAGACTTTGCTTCACCTCGGGCAGTTGCCCTCATTCTTGGCGCGGACGCCTACGATCAGCTGATACATTCAGAGATCAAACGGGGGGGGGGCTGAGGCTCCCATTGCACAACATACTTTATTCGGCTGGGTCGTGCTCGGGCCAGTGACGGAGGCGCTCGGTTCGGCAGGTTTGGTTTTGCATGCCTCGGTCAATCACGAAAATCAGGACGTGCAGGAAATCCTGAAGCAGTTTTTGGTTCAGGAAGAACCCTCTGTCCAGCAGTAATCGAACCTGACTCCGGATGAGGAGTGCGAAAGGCATTTCGCCTTCACACATTCTCGGGATTTAACGGATCGGTATGTTGTACGGTTACCGGTAAAATCGTCGCCAGTTCACCTGGGACGATCGGATCATATTCCATTGTCTTGTTTACAACGTCTGCAACGGAAATTTGCACGGGATCCGGGGTAAAAAAACTTTACGATGCATTCCTCGGGGAATACGAGTCAATGAGGCACATGGTACGAGTTCCAAGCTCGTCTGTGCATTGCAAACAGGTCTATTATTTACCCTATCACGGGGTCTGAACAAATAAACTGCGGTTTGTGTTCAACGGGTCGAGTAATACGGAGTTCCGTAGTTCATTGAACGATATGATGCATACGGGCGCGAAATTGCAACGGGACATTTCCGGTGTGCTTTTGTGGGTACGACAGCATCGTTTCATTTTTGCTACAGACATTGTAAAGATGTTTCGTCAAATTCAGGTCCTACGGGACGATTGGGATCTGCAGCGAATACTCTGGGTCGACGGTCACGGAAATATCGTTCCATTTCACCTGACTACGGTCACTTACGGGACTCAGGCAGCTCCTTTTCTTGTTGTACGGGTTCTTTTACAGCTTGTTGCAGATGAGGGTGAGAGATATCCCGAAGCGGTCGCCCCCCTTACAACGTACGTGAACGATATCTACGGGGGCGCGGATAATTGTTCGGAGCTTGTAACTCAGGCGCGACAATTAAACGGGATTTGCACGGCGGGCGGTCTTCCATTGGCAAACTGGCAAAGTAATCACCCTGACTTACTACCCCTCATTGGGGCGGGTTCCACCGAGGAAGCATCGCGGTTGTTGCCGGATTGCGCCACCAAGATTCTCGGTCTCACTTGGGTTCCACCCTCTGATGTTTTTCGCTTCACAGCTTCTCCGTTCGCTGACGGGGATCGGATCACGAAGAGAATTATGCTTTCTGAAATTGCCCAATTGTACGATCCGTCGGGGTTCCTAGCCCCGGTATTCGTGCGGGCAAAGATTCTACGGAAACGCCTCTGGGTAGAGAAACTTTCATGGGACGACGCGGTTTCATCAGAGGTCGCGAGCACATGGGGTGCTCTTCGCCGGGAATAGAAAACTTGCATGCATCTGAAATCTGTATTTTAATCTATGGGACTCGAAAGTAGGATAAAAAATAATGTATTTCCCAAGACAGTTTTTTTTAAAAAGTAATATTAACGCTGCAAAATAATATTCTTTGACTCTAATTTTTCTCGAAAAATTTGATTTGGCAACCATATTGTTGTACCCAACTATCAGCGCCGCCAGTGTCGCGTCCGGGAACTACGTCCCATTGTAAACAGTTTTGGCCCCGGCGCGAGCGGGGAGAGAGAGAGAGAGAGAGAGAGAGAGAGAGAGAGAGAGAGAGAGAGAGAGAGAGAGAGAGCGAAGCGCGCACCAAACCTTTCTTTTCACTGGATTATTTGGCACATGGACAAATATCTTTTCTGGTGTAGTACTTGTTGTGTTTTTGCACGATGGTACAAAACAAGACATGAACCAATCCAAGTTTGGTTGCAGGGTGAATGAATCCATAATTGCTTTGTCAATTTATATTTTTTCTGTGATACTTTTGACGTAAATAATAATATTGAAGAATATTATACTGTAGGTTATACGTAAGTTATAGGTTAGATTTTTGCGTCACCGAGAGCAGAAACTGTTTACAATGAGACGTGGTTCCCGGACACGGCACTGGCGGCGCTGATAGTTGGGTACAACAATATGGTTGCCAATTCAAATTTTTCGAGAAAAATTAGAGTCAAAGAATATTTTTTTGCAGCGTCAATATTCCTTTAAAAAAAAACTGTCTAGGGAAATACATTATTTTTTATCCTACTTTCGAATAAAAAAATTTAAAAAAAACATGCAAGTTCTCTATTGAGTCAACTCGGGAATATCACTGTTCCGCGGTGGTTACAAACTACTTCACATACCACAGTCGAGACACGGGTTTGCGGACGCTTCGCAACTCGCTATGGGAGCGGTCGTCTATGTTCACGTCATAGGTGCGGGTTTGAAAGACGACATCAAGGTCACACTGATGTGTGCCAAAACCAAAGTCGCGCCGATAAAACGGCTAAAAATTCCTCAGCTAAAACTCGCCGCAGCCTCACTGCTGGTGAAACTTGCTCGGTATGTACAGATACTCTGGGACTTGAGTCTGCGCCAATATACTTGTGGAGAGACTCCATGGTTACCCTTACATCGGTAACGAACCATCCATCTCAATGGGAGGACTTCGTTCGGAACCTCGTCTCATCGATACTGCCTGGCGGGCAATGGAAATTTACACGGGAACGGGACTATCCTGCCAATTGTGCTTCACGTGGGCTAACCGTTACTCAGCTCAGGTTTGAAAGACGACATCAAGGTCACACTGATGTGTGTCAAAACCAAAGTCGCGCCGATAAAACGGCTAAAAATTCCTCCACTAAAACTCGCCGCAGCCTCACTGCTGGCGAAACGTGCTCGGTATGTACAGGATACTCTGGGACTTGAGTCTGCGCCAATATACTTGTGGACAGACTCCATGGTTACACTTACATGGGTAACGAACCATCCATCTCAATGGGAGGACTTCGTTCGGAACCGGGTCGCATCGATACTGCCTGGCGGGCAATGGAGATTTACACGGGAACGGGACAATCCTGCCAATTGTGCTTCACGTGGGCTAACCGTTACTCAGCTCGAAATATTTCAACCGTGGTGGGAGGAGCCTTACTGGTTAGCAAAATCCTCGCTCCATTGGTCAATTCGTTGCATCGGGACGGATGATTCAGCGGCGCTCGAAAAACGACCAGGCCTCACATTCACGGTCTCAACGACACCCTCACCAGTCATCGACCTCGTTCACCGGTATTCGTCATTCACCAGGTTGTTGAGAATTACATCCCTCCTTTTCAAGGCGCTTACAAACCTGAAAGGGCAAGGTCTCGGGACATCGGGCACTTGCATTACACCGGGAGACCTGGAAAATTCAAGATTATACTGGGTCAAGGCCGTACAAGCGGCCTACTTCACGGCAGAGCTCAAAATACTCTCAGCGGGGCAAGGTAACAAGAGCACATGCAATTACGCGGCTAACCGGCTTCATAGACGGAAACGGGATATTGAGAGTGGGAGGAAGGCTCAAGCACTCGGCCTTACAACCCGAGGGCAAACACGCAGTCATGCTTCCTCGGGATTCGCCGCTCGGGGAAACGCAAGCGAAGCTTGCGTATATCCGGCAATATTACTGAATCATCGGCGGGCGATCTCCAGTACGGTCATACATATTACGCTGTACTCGCTGTGCACGGTTTCGGGCGATCCGAGCACAGCAACTGATGGGGCAGTTGCCGGTCGCACGAGTTACGCCGGCTCGTGCCTTTCTGTTCACCGGGGTCGATTACGCGGGGCCAATATCACTCAAGAACTGGCATGGTCGCGGGAATAAGACACACAAGGGATGGTTGTACATTTTTGTATGTTTATGCACCTTTGCGCTTCATTTGGAAGTTGTTTCAGATTTGTCCACTGACACCTTTATCGCGACTTTCCACCGCTTCACCGGGAGACGGGGTGTGTGCCACACCTTACAGCGACTGCAGGACAAATTTTCAAGGGGCCAGCGCAGAGCTCCGGAAACTTTTCAAAGCTGGGACACGGGAATCAGAGCATCTGGCTGAGCTCATGGCTAATGAGGGGACGACCTGGTCATTCAATTCACCGGGAGCACTGCACATGGGCGGAAAATGGGAAGCGGCAGTCAAATCCGTGAAATATCATCTTCGGCGAACTTACAACACTTCTAGTCCAAATCAAGGCCGTACTCGGATCTCGTCCTCTCGAGCCACTGTCGGAAGATCCGGACGATCTTTCGGCACGCCTCTGACAACGGTGCCAGAGCCGGCACTTCGAGATATTAGTCCGGGTAGATTGTCTCAGTGGCAATTAATTCAATCTCGGCTCCAATACTTTTAGGATCATTGGTTATCTACAACGGCAGCAAGCCATATCGAAGTGGCATCACCCCAATCACGAGATACGGGTCGGCACTCTGATGCTGCTGACGGACAAGCACCTGCCACCAACCAAGTGGCCGCTTGTGCGCGTCATCACGCTACATCCGGGCCAGGACGACCTACACGGGTCGTCACCTTGAAGACGGCAACCTCCACCTTCAAGAGACCAATCGCGAAGCTCGCGATTCTCCCAATCGGGCTACCAGGGTCATCAATCACGAATGAGCATGTTTTTCACTGGCGAGTTTTGAATGCTCGCGCGCATCGATGCACAAAGCTTCGCTGTTGCCCGGCCATGGGCAGCCGACGGCGGTGCCACGTTCCGCGCACAGAATTCACGAGAGAAAGCGCTTGCGCGGCAGCTCTCTCGTCGATACACGGGATCGATTTCGTCAGTATTCTGGCAGAACCCATCGGAGCAAACACGTTGTTTTTTCCATCGCAATTATACCGGGTTATTTTCTGCACAATATCGGGCCAAAATTCACACACAGTTCGTTGAAATTATTACACGGGCATACCGGGACGTTCAAATCCATTTACGGCTTCATTATTCGACGTCTTGGGCATCGTGTGAGAGATTTACGACCTCTCACGCGGTAGAATCACATCGCGTGGTTTGCCGCCATCTTGCACAAAATCGGGTTAACGGGGAAATATTCCTCAATTATCTTAGCGGGCATCGTTACATCGGGAGCAAATTATAACATTGTCATAGTTCTCGGGCTACCAATAAATCGATTGTTAATAGTGTTCGTCGCGAGTGAGTTGATTTTTTATTCTCCACCAAACCAGATCCGGAAAAAAACACAAACTTATAGTCCAAAATATTCGTCCTACACAAACTTATAGTCCAACATATGCATCCTACACAAACTTATAGTCCAACATATTCGTCCTACACAAACTTATAGTCCAACATATTCGTCCTACACAATTATTTGAACATCCTACACGAACTTATGGCCCAACATATTCGTCCTACACGAACTTACAGTCTAACATATTCGTCCTACACAAACTTATAGTCCAACATATTCGTCCTACACAAACTTATAGTCCAACATATTCGTCCTACACAAAGTTACAGCACAAGATAATCGTCCTACACAAACTTATAGCCCAAGATAATCGTCCTACACAAACTCACAGTCCAACATATTTGTCCTACACAAACTTATAGTCCAACATATTCGTCCTGCACAAAGTTATAGCGCAAGATAATCGTCCTGCACAAACTTATAGCCCAAGATAATCGTCCTACACAAACTTATAATCCAACATATTCGTCCTACACAAACTTATAGACTAAGATAATCGTCCTACACAAACTTATAGCCAAAGATAATCGTCCTACACAAACTTATAGCCCAAGCTAATCGTCCTACACAAACTTCCAGCTCAAGATAATCGTCCTACACAAACTTATAGCCCAACATATTCGTCCTACACAATCTTACAGTTCAACATATTCGTCCTGCACAATTCTTTGAACGTCCCTCGTCATAAAGAAAATAAATATAAAAAGGTCTTTAAAAGATGACGTTGAAACTAGCAGACCGAGCTAGCGGCCAGAGCCTACCGCGGGCAATAACGTTTTGGACGTGACTTTACGCGCCCGCCTGCCGCTGCTTAGTGCGAGAGAGCGAGCGCGTCGAGCTGCGGATGGAAAAGAGAGAGAGAGCACGTTGGGTATACACAAGCCGTCAACGGAACTCCACATAGGCCCATTGTTTTGTCCAAGTATACCAAGCAATTGACTGAATTGTTAATTCGCTGCTGTCATGCGTGTTGACAGCGGATGCACTTTCCATGGAAAAATTGCACATATTCGTGCTGTAAATGGATTCATAAGAACAGATTTATGTGTCAGCTGTCAACACACATGACAGTGCGAACTTGACAGTTTAGAGGATCCTTTTGTACATCTAGAGGAAGCCAGCGGACCTCATTTCATTCCGTTGACGGCCTTTTAAAGTGATTAAAAATAATAATTTCTGAGGCCCCTGAATTGACGAGTGCAAAGCGCGAGGCTGGCTCTGGTTATTTTCTTATAAACAAACAAAAACCGTCAACGGAACTCTACGTAGACCCATTGTTTTGTCCAAGTGTATTAAGCAATTGACTAAATTGTGAATTAGCTGCTGTCATGCGTGTTGACAGCGGATGGACTTTGAAAGACTGTCAACAAAATAAAATCAGGTCTACTCAATTCCTCTGCATGTACAAAAAATAGCGTAAATTGCTAAGTTCGCACTATCATGCGTGTTGTCACCCTGCAATATTATCTGTCTTTTTTAAATCCATTTACTGCACGAATATGTGCGATTTTTTGATAGAAAGTGCATCCACTGTCAACACGCATGACAGTAGCGAATTGACAATTTAGTCGATTGCTTGGTACACGTGGACAAAACAATGGGCCTATGTAGAGTTCTGTCGACGGTCTTTGTCTATTTATAAAAAAATAATCAGAGCGAGCCACGCGCTTTGCACTCGTCAATTCACGGGCCTGAGAAATTATTTTTTTCAATCACTTTAAAAGGCCGTCAACGGAATGAAATGAGGTCCGCTGGCGTCCTCTAGATGTATGAAAGGATCCTAACAATTGTCAAGTTCGCACTGTCATGCGTATTGACACCTGACACATAAATCTGTATTCATGAATCCTGCATTTACAGCACGAAGATGTGAGATTTTTCTATGAAAAGTGCATCCGCTGTCAACACGCATGACAGCAGCGAATTGACAATTCAGTCAATTGCTTGGTATACATGGACAAAACAATGGGCCTATGTGGAGTTCCGTTGACGGCCTTTAATACCCAACATGCTCTCTCTCTCTCTCTTCCATACGCAGCTCGACGTGCTCGCTCTCTCGCACTACGCAGCAGCAGGCGGGCGCGTACAGTCACGTCCAAAACGTTACTGCCCGCGGTAGTCTCTGGCCGCTAGCTCGGTCCTCTGATTTCAACGTCATCTTTTCAAGACATTTTTATATTTATTTTCTTTATGACGAGGGACGTTCAAATGATTGTGTAGGACGAATATGTTGGACTGTAAGATTGTGTAGGACGAATATGTTGGGTCGTAAGTTCGTGTAGGACGATTATCTTGAACTATAAGTTTGTGTAGGACGATTAGCTTGGGCTATAAGTTTGTGTAGGACGATTATCTCGAGCTATAAGTTTGTGTAGGACGATTATCTTAGGATATAAGTCTGTGTAGGGCGAATATGTTGGACTATAAGTTTGTGTAGGACGATTATCTTGGGCTAGAAGTTTGTGTAGCACGATTATCTTGGGCTATAACTTTGTGTAGGACGAATATGTTGGACTATAAGTTTGTGTAGGACGAATATGTTTGACTATAAGTTTGTGTGGGACGAATATGTTTGACTATAAATTTGTGTAGGACGATTATCTTGGGCTAAAAGTTTGTGTAGGGCGATTATCTTGGGCTATAAGTTTGTGTAGGACAAATATGTTGGACTATAAGTTTGTGTAGGACGATTATCTTGGGCTATAACTTTGTGTAGGACGATTATGTTGAGCTTTAACTTTGTGTAGGACGAATATGTTGGACTAGAAGTTTGTGTAGGGCGAATATGTTGGACTATAAGTTTGTGTAGGACGAATATGTTTGACTATAAGTTTGTGTGGGACGAATATGTTTGACTATAAATTTGTGTAGGACGATTATCTTGGGCTAAAAGTTTGTGTAGGGCGATTATCTTGGGCTATAAGTTTGTGTAGGACAAATATGTTGGACTATAAGTTTGTGTAGGACGATTATCTTGGGCTATAACTTTGTGTAGGACGATTATCTTGGGCTTTAACATTGTGTAGGACGAATATGTTGGACGATAAGTTTGTGTAGGGCGAATATGTTGGACTATAAGTTTGTGTAGGACGAATATGTTTGACTGTAAGATTGTGTAGGACGAATATGTTGGGTCATAAGTTTGTGTAGGACGATTATCTTTATAAGTTTGTGTAGGACAAATATGTTGGACTATAAGTTTGTGCAGGACGAATAAGTTGGACTATAAGTTTGTGTAGGACGAATATGATGGACTGTAGTTTGTGTAGAACGAATATGTTGGACAATAAGTTTGTGTAGGACGCATATGTTGGACTATAAGTTTGTGTAGGGTGAATATGTTGAGCCATTATTTCGTGTAGGACGTTCAAATAATTGTGTAGGACGAGTATGTTGGGCTAGAAGTTTGTGTAGGACGAAAAGAACTGGACATAATTACGTGTAGGACGTTTTGTGTAGGATGATTTGTGTAGGACGACCCTTGTGTAGGACGAGAATTGTGTAGGATCGAACCCCACCCTTTTTTAATCAAAGTGATTCTCATGGTTTAACAAATAAATCCAATAGTTTTTTCTCTCAGTGTACACTTATGCTCTAAGTATCATTAAAAAATCTTGCGGGGACAGATTCACCATCCTTATACCCCTAGGGCCTTTTAATGTTGTTTGCGATAAAAATGTGGAGAAAGCGCAAACTGTCTTTTTTATTCATCCAAATAATGATTATGAAATGTTTAGGGACAACAAAATATGATCCTTTTTTCAAAAATTTGATTGCTTGAAATAGAAAAACCGTTCTATAGATGAAATTGAAATTTCACAAGGTTTTCGTGGGTATATTGAGCTGTAAAAGTCACGCTCAACATTAATCGTTTTGTCATTATTTTGGTGACGCGTTAAAATAACCCTATTCAAAAATAACACCCGATAAAATAACACGCGAAAATACCACACTCCAAAATAACACAACGTTTAAATAACACACTCCAAAATAACACAGCGTTAAATTAACACCCTCCAAAAATAACCCAACGTTAAAATAACATACACCAAAATAACACTCGTATCGTAATTTTATTTTTCATATGTATTTGTATATGCAATTTTGTGTAAAAAGTAGTTTAAATCTTAATGTTGTGGGCAGCACCTCTTAAATATTCTATAAGCTATTCGACGAATGTTCGATTGATCCGAGCTCATGGGTGACACGTCTAAATAATACTAGTAAATGACGACATTTGCGTTCAGTTGGGGGAAGCCTAAATTTGCTACTGGAATGGATATCTTCGTTGCACAGATGTCAACCCTCGTTACTTTTGAAAGCGCGTTCTTTTTTAATTTTCTCTAGTAAATGGTAATAACCAATCATTTTACAAAAATAACCCACAAAATTTGTGTCTGGATATGTTAGCACTTCAGTTTGTATAATAAATGACCTTTTTTTACTACATTCCTGGAAAAAATCATGAGAAAGCAATGTTACGCAGAAAAGTAACGATCCGTTACTTTATTAGTTACTTGTTTCGTTACATTTCTTGTTTATGTTTTTTTTTCAGCAACGCAGTGAAAAAATAGTAATTTACGATATGAAGTGCAGAGTTAACATATGCAGTTACAAATACTGTGGCTTATTTTAGTAAAATAATTGGTTGTTAGCAAGTAATAAAGAAAATAAAAAAGAACGCGTTTTCAAAAGTAATGAGGGTTGACATCTCTGTCTCGTAGTAGAGTTTCTGTGGTTTTGGTGCTGTTTGAAACCTCATATGCAGAGTTTCTATACAGATATGGAACAATTCATCGAAATCATTCGCGATAAATATTTCGTGTTATTTTATCGTGTGTTGTTTTCTTGTTGTGTTAATTTTGTATTGGGTTATTTTGTCGTTGTGTTATTCCGTAATTGTGGTATTTTGTGTTCGTGTTATTCCGTCGTGTGTTTTTTTGTCGGGTGTTATTTTGTCTTCGGATTATTTTGACATGCTACCATTATTTTTCATTTAGCCGTTGATTTTCTAAACAACCATAAATAACCCTTTTTCTCCGTTTTTTTTTTCAAATTCTTGGCAAGGATGGAAAAAAATTATATCCTTTCGCTTTAATCATCTTGTGCAAAAATTAATATGATAATACGTACCGGTAGATGCTGCTTTTTCGGCGAGAACGAAGACGACTGATCAGTTCTTTCCTCTGACAACCCATCACTCACACTACACTTTATCTCATAATAAACTATATTTGTCCGCGTGCGCAGTACAATTCGACTTACTCGTTGCAAATCAACCGGGGTTGTGAGCCCTGATATCGAAAGCATTAGTTTAGCTTAGCGATCGTTCTTATAGTTCAAAAAGAAATACTCTACGAGAGTCGACTTTGTACGAGTCTCTTGTTGTTAACTTTCTGAAAGTTAGTCGATGACAGGCTGTTTATCTTGTTAATATTGTGAAGCGAAAACTATATTTGAGAATATGATTGGTCAAAGTTGGAAATGGTACAAATTTTCTGATTGGAGAAAACGAATGGAAGATAGGGAGGGTTTTGTAACTGATCACCCTTTTTTTTTGCTGAAAACAATTATTGTACCTCGCTATTTCTCGCTCGCTCTCGTCGAGAGCGAGCGAGAAAAAGGTCAATTGTAAAATGGAAAAGGACAGAGTGATGTTCGACTGCACAGAGGATTAGGTATAATAAATGTTTGAAATATAAAAGTCGTTTGTGAAAACGTAAGAAAGGAAGGAGTAAGATGGTGAACGTTTTACCCATGGGAAAAAATTGATTGGGTAATTTTTGAACATTACAATACAGCCGATATTCCTTAAGAAAAAATCGGGAAAAATAATAATCCGCAATGACATTGCTTATGATTAAAATAAAATCCTGCAAATTGGACAATTACACATTGCTTCATTTGTATCCACAGTTCATACAGCTTCCTCCTTTATCACAAAGTATGGTGGTCAAATTTGGAGCGATCAAATTCCTCATGAAAGAAGCTTTGTTAACTATCGAAAAACATGAGTAATCAATGGGCGAATTTGCCAAATTGTTTCAAATTTATTTCTCGGCAAATTTGATTTTTTCCGAATTCAATAGCGAACAACCTTAATCACTATTTTTTATGTACACGAAATTTCAGTAGAATATCTCGCAAACAGCCGAAGTTAGAGTACGCAATTTTTCAGAAAAAAAAATTCAATAAAATTTCAATCATTCGATCGATTTTCGCTAAATTTAATAACGAACAACCTCGATAGCTATATTAGCTCTGTGCAAAGCTTCAGTGCAATATCTTGAAAATTGCGCAAGTTAGAGCATTCATGCTATTTTTCAAAAAATTAAAAATTTCATAACATTGCCATCTCTCGATGGATTTTCTCCAAATTCAGTAGCGAACAACCTTGATAGCTATGTTAATTTTGTACAGTTTCAGTGCAATATCTTGAAAACGGTGCAAGTTAGAGCGTTTACGCTATTTTTCAAAACATTCAAAATTTCATAAAATTTTAATCTATCGATCTGTGTCATTCCATACCATTTCGACCTGGGTCTGACTCTTGACCAATTTTTCACATGATTGTTCTCACTTTGAAAAGCACCCATTTATTTTTTATTTTTTCAGATTCATTTTCAATCTTCTACAATTTTTGAAACAATTTATTGATCGACACAATTTAAAAATCTGAAAAATTTTCCTTCTTATTATTTTCAAGCTTTTACAAAAAAAAAAATCGTTAAAAAAATTGGAAGCGGGAGTCATTTTACTATGGATAATTGCCGAAACATTTTCATATGTCATATCAGATTTTTGAAATTTTTTTCAGATTTTTCGTAAGAGATTTTTTTGTTCTTTATTTTGCTAATAAATGGTTCCGAAAATTCTGAAATTTTTTTCAAAAATCCCATATGACATATGAAAATGTTTCAGCAACCATCCATAGTAAAATCACTCTCGCTTCTAATTTTTTTGGCTAAGCTTAGAGCCGAAGTGGGGAGATTTTCAAGCTTTTTCCGAAAAAAAAGTTAAAAAAATTAGAAACGGGAGTCGTTTTACTATGGATGGTTGCTGAAACATTTTCATATGTCGAATCGAGTTTTTGAAAAAAATTTCAGATTTTTTGGAACCATTCATTAGCAAAATGAAGAAAAAAAAATCTCTTGCGAAAAGTCTGAAATTTTTTTTAAATATCCGATATTACTTTAAGTAAAATAGTAAATATAGTAAAATAACACCCGCTTCCATTTTTTCAACATTTTTTTCGGAAAAAGCTTGAAAATAGTAAGATGGAAAAATCTCCCCACTCCGGCTCGAAGCTTAAAAATGTTGATATCTGACGCAATTTTTCAGAATTTTTTTAGATTTTTAAATTGTGTGGATCAATAAAATCGTTTAAAAAATTGTAGAATATTCAAATTGAATCTACAAAATCTTGAAAAAAAACTGGGTGCCTTTCAAAGAGAGAACAATCATATTGTTCAGAAAAATGCCTGAATTGACTCGTTGGGAAATTGGGAGAAAAAGGTGGAAGATTGAGGGGAACGAAGTGTCCGTAAAGTTGTTGCGCACGAAAAGAAAACTCACTCGCGTGCACACAATATTCGTTATTTAATAATACAGGTTTTAATCAAAGCAAAGTATATAATCAAAGTTCAAATAATCGATAGTCTCGTCTCGGCGATGACTACGCACAATCGAAGCGATGTCGGAAAATGGCGGTCGTCACGTTAGACGCCGCGTGGCGTGTGAATAATGATTTCTTGCGAATTATTAAAGAAAACCGCACCGAATTGAAGTGAATATTGTCCGTGAAGTTACCGCGTGAAGCCAAACCGTTGAACGCCCTTGGGCGGTCGTAAATCGTCCAAGAGCTAATGAAAAGAACTAATGACTGCCGAGAAAATGAAAATGGCCGATAATCGATGTAAATCGAAGGGCTGTCAAGGCTGAAGTGACGAGGCGATGATCGATCGCGCGAGAGATAGCCACCGTGTGGAGGGGATAAAGGTTCGAGAGCCACGAGTAATGCAAAGTCCGGTGAGAGATTGAGCGTTCACTGAGGGTCTCTCGCGGCAGCTCAGACAATTGCGCGCTTTTCTGAACACATGTAAAAAATCGCGAGTCAAATCCGAGAGGTCAAGGGTCAGACCCAGGTCGAAATGTTATGGAATGACACATATATAGCTGCTGCATATATAGTCATAGAGCGTATGCTCTGTGAAAAAGAAAGAAATAGCAGGGAGAGTACACTGTTAAAAAAAGTTATTTGAAACAAATACAATTTATTTGATGCAAGTAAATTAATTATTTGTATATTATCCCGTAATTTGTTGTTGGGATGAAGTAAATATATTTTTAATAGAAATATCATTCTTCAATGGGAGCAAATATGAAATCGTTGAAAACAATGCACAGTTACTACGTGGGAATGTACAGGCTACTAAAATATCAAACCCATTTACTTCAGTCAAGTAAATTAAAATTTGAATCAAGCTTCCCACTACGTGGTTCCGAAAATTGAACTGTTTCATCCAATTCAATGATTGTTTGTATGTTTCCATAGAAGTTAGAAAATGCTTTCTCTGGATCTAGAAAATGCTCATTTAAATAGAACATCCCATCAGTTTCTTCCAAACCCAAATCTATTGGTCCAGTTAAATATTGTTTTAGACCACCTGTGCAGAATTATTTATTTTTTCAATATATTTATCAGTTTTTACGATGAAAATCAGTTTCATATTCACAATTGATAGTTTCTAAGGGTCAAGTAACGAAAAAAAAAATTTTAAGAAAAAAAAATTTTGCCCCCAGTGGGGTTTGAAACCGCGACTCGCGTTTTTTGACATATTCTTAAATTCAACATGAAATAAATTAAAAAAAAAAAAAAAGATAATTTGAAAGTTCATCGACTTTTCCGACTGATTTAGTTTTCTCGCATATACGCGGACCCTAGAATGTGTACGAGAGCAGACTGGGATTTGAAACCTCCCTACCTATCGAGCCCACCTGACGACCTAAGACTGGGACGCTAACCACTACACCACTGCCTGTTTTTGATATACTGATGTAAATATCATATTTATAGACCACAGGTCGAAAAATCAATACGTACCAAAATAGTATTAAGAATTTATTTTCATTACCCGAAGACCATTTTTTGATTCAACTTGTCTTTTAACTTAATTTAAAAAAATCAAATATTGAATCAGATGAATAATCATAACAATAATAACAATACTAAAATAAGAATACCGTGTCATAATATTACATAATTTTGTCTTGTACCGGAAAAATACACAGTAAGGTGACAAACTTAATTACATGCGTCAAAAAATTTTGGTTAATTCAATCACAAATTTTCCATTACACAGCTAGTAACTCGAATTTGTGTTAAATGAATTAAATATTGCGCTCACATAGAATAATCAATTCAGATAAATAATATTGATTTTCAAAATGAAAAAAATCCTATTTTAATATTAAATAATTTTTATTTAGCTTGATAAAACAGAATGTTCCGATGGATCATTTGAAGTAGTTGAATCAAGTAATTTTTTTTTGTTATCCCAGGATATCAAATCTTTGCATCTGGAAATATTTTCTTGTACTAAAGAAAAACACAATCGATGTAAAAAATGTAAATTACTTGGTTACAGTATTTTTGGTCGATCCAATCAAAAATATTACATATTCGCAACTAATAACTACGGTTGGTGTTGACCAAATAAAGTATTACGATAAAAAATATTAATTATTTCCAATTAATATTTGTGCCTTGCTGTTCGTAGAAATCCTGTATTCGAATGAAATAACTGTAACTAGTATCAATGAATTAGATTATTTTGACCAAACAACTACTACCAAGAAAATGACTTACTGAGCGCAATTTCGGTTTTTAATCAATGCAAAGAAAAATCGATTTGTCTCAAATAAATGACACTCAAGTAATTTCGTTTATTTGGATCAAATACATTTTTTTAACAGTGTAGTCGCTTCCTTGTCTGAATCACGCATCAGACAAAGACAGTCCTACTCTCCGAAGCTTTCTGTCTCTGCTGATCGTAACTACGCTCCCACTTACAGGCAGTCGTATGGTTCGCCTTCTCTGGATATACTAGCTCTATGTATATAGTGCTGTGAGAACATACCTGTAGCGCTCAAGGCTCCGAGTCCGTAGTGAAATATTCGTGAACTAAACGTCTGCCATTCCAAGCTCTATTTATCGGCATGTACCATACAATTTTCGGTCAAATGCCTCTTCTGGAATTTGTCAAGTGCCCAGTATCTGCGTTTTTCTTTGCTCTAGAGCCTAAAACTGAGAATTTTTGCAATCGAACAATTCGAACATCGGAAAATCCATGTATGCATTACAGATTCCACCTGGTAATAAAACTGTAATTTTTTTTTTTTGCGCTATTGAGATTTTCTGAGTTTTAGGCCCTATGAATACTATTACCATAATGGCATCCCAAAATTGCAGCCTATTTGGTTGGATAATTTGGAAATGGAATTTGGCCAAAAATTCGATTCTGCTACGATGGTAAAACAGGTCATTCACATCCTCTTTGTCAATATTATCAAGATCATACTCTCCCACTCAAAAGTTTGGATACACTAGTCAAAATTTCTCGTCGCAACACATCGCCACATTACCAAGCAGCTTGGTGAGGTGGTATGTTTTCGTGGACACCGTTACAAGAAGCGCTCGCCGTGGTCGAGCTAATAACTAACAAAACTCTGTCAAGCGTTCCATAAGGCCTACGCTTTCATGTACCTCTATGTTCGATGGTTCGGGTGACCACGTTTCGTCACGTATTCCATACTTTAAACATTTACAACTCAGAAACTTTGTGGTAAAATGGGACAATTTTTTTCTTCAAAATCATCGCCGAATTCCCCTTCTATCTATCCTAGCGTAAGTTTTTCATCGTCTTTTGTCCCGTCATTTTTTAATTATCAATCGAAATGTGATATACTGCAATACGTACCCTATGTAATGCGTGGTAAAAACGCCTATTTCGATCCAGCGATCAAACGATTACGAAGCGGCGAAACTGCCTACTACACCAGTGTAGTCGTTGAATTCAATCTTACGCAAAAAGTATATGACCACTCCAAAAATATTAATTATTTTTATTCTCGAAAACGGCTGAGGAGCGCATTCTATTATTTGCACCTGTTACACCACTGGGTACGACCGCTCTGTAGAAAAAATTTGGTCCGAATCGGTGTTCCACGTACTCTCAGATCCCCTTGTTAAATTAAATTTGTGTACATTGAAATTAAAGGAGCAAAGGTTGAAAATTAAAATTTATACTGGAATATTACGGGTCACATGTATATAACATTGTATATACTGTATTTTAATAAAAAATTTCAATTCTTTATATGAATTTTTTATCTTTTATGACACATTATACAAAGTATACAAGAGTATTTTACAAAGTATAATGTTATCGCGCGCAGCAAACGACAGGCATACTTTTTCCGGAACTCGAACACACGATCACTTTCTCGATTAAAATTCTCAAAAAAATCTTTGGCACGACTCAATTTTCCAGACATAATTGAAATGCTTATGCTTTCGTCTTGCAGTACTCAATTTTTAACGAAAATCTGCAATTTTTATTTAAAAAATGTCACATCCGGTAAAAATGGCACGGACTCCCGTAAGAGCAGTGTTAAAATAGACATTTTCAAATTGACTTCTTTGCAATATTTGCATGGGAACAGATCCTGAAATTTGGAAGAATTTTTTGTTATTTCTTAAATAACACTCTCGCCAATTTTCATTCAGGTCTCCGGTCTTTCAATTTACCCTCAAGCCACCTTAACTTCATACTTTTCCTTACGTAAGCTCGTTTCAACCTTTTATACTTTTTGCGCAGCTGCGTTAGCACCTCAGACAATTTTGCAATTCGCGATAATGCTCTATCCTCGTTATTTGTTGGTCCAAGACGTTTATAAACTACGCTGCGCGAAATGGGCATAACAATGGAGTTATTTTCCGAATGGCAGAGAATTTTTGACGATAAGCGTAGTTCGAGGCTCCTTCTTTGTTCAATTATAGCATTTTGCTTCTGGAACGCGTCAGGGATATCTTGAGGTTCCGACATTACATTATCGGTCTCTGAATTTTGCTTTTCCACTACTTCTATGCCTTTTTCAGTCGTTTCGCATTTTTCTGTCGAGAGCAATAATGATGGAACAGATCCGGCTCTCAACATAGGTCTCGCTGTTTGCGGAAGGTAAGAATTATCGGTAAAATGCAGTTTACAAACACTGTAAGCTTTTCTGTTGAGCTCTTCCGGCTGAATGTTTGTTATATCGGGATCGTTGATGGCGTTGATCCACAGTTGGGCCAGTTGTGGATTCTTTGGGATGCGATGCAATATATTATCACCTCTCGTCGTTGCACATCCACGAATGATGCATTTGTGATTACTCAAAACTCGTTTTGGGGCCGTCATTTTGCTGGAAAAACAATATCAAAAAGTTTGCTGTAATTGGTTTGTTAAGAAATATGAATTAACCAATTAAATCCGGTCGATTATTTTGTGTAAGTAAATTAAAAAGTCTCAGAGGTTTCAATAATGCTTTTTCATGAATATTTTTTCTACGAACCTGTTGTGGTTACTGATGTTTGTAAAATAACTTCCTTCCTTTCTTCTTCCGTTGTAATTTTGATCCCTTCCTCCAAGTCTCAGCTTTTTCGCTAATCTCTGAGTATACGTTCTGACACGTACAAATAGTCGAAATGAATTTCTCAAACTGATTTCTCTTACTGAAAGTCGATGAACGTGTATCGACGATGGTGAGAAGGCGACTGAACGATTGAATTATGAAACGAGTAATTATATACTTCAATTAGCCTAATCACCGCACACCACCTTGACCAGTTATGGCCGTTCACTCATTGGTCCGTTAGCCATTGGTGGGAGGGTCACGACCGCTTTTGAGACATTGGTGCGCCAATGGGTAGATGTGGTGATGTGATGTAATTGGTCCCATCAACATATTTAATAGCGCGTTTAATGATTCCATCCATTAGTCGACTTCTCAGCATCATCGATACACATTTATGGATTTTGAGTAGTTTGAGTGGTTCATTTTGATTATTTGTGGGTGTCAAATCGTATACTCTCAGATCAGCGAAGGCAAGATTTAGAAAAATAACGTGAAAGATACAACGGACCTGGATATTTCTTTATTTTAATAACGTTAACAACTGTAGCAGGTTCCTAAAGAAAATATTCATAAAAAAGCATTATACAAACTTTTTAGATTTCTTCATTGTATTACAAACAATTACACCGGCACACAAAATCGAAAAAGTGGTCTGTACTTTTGACCAGACCCACCTATCTATATGTAGTTTGATGCGCTGAATCCGAATCCGAAATCCTTTTGGCTCATACACCCTCAAAATTTTGAGTAAATTGCGAAAAACCGCTAAAAATGGCTAAAAATTGCGAAAAATCGCAGTTATGAGTATGAATTTTTTTTTTTTATTGAACTAGATCAAGTATGTTTTTCATGTATTTTGATGCGCTGAATCTGAATTCGAAGTCTGTTTGGCTCGTGCACTATCGAACGTTGGAGTAAATTGCGAAAACCCGCTAAAAATGGCTAAAATTTGCTAAAAATCGCAGCAGTAATGAACAAATTTAAATTTAAAAAGCGGCGTTTCAAAGAGGATATATTCAGCTTGATTTTGCTTTATCCAAAAAAAAAACGATTTTTTTTAAATTCGGTATGTCCTTTGAAACATATGGTCGTTTTTTTTTGTTTTTTTTTTTTGGCGTACGACCCATGAAATTCTTTATGAACTGTTTCTCACATGAAAAACTTGTGGAGGGGAGTATAAGTTTCAATTTCGTTAAAAGTGTCGTACAATTTTTTTTTCGCAAAAAACAACCATATTTATAAAATAAAGCGTAACTCCAAAACTACTGAGATTTTGTGAAATCATTAAGAGGGTAAAAAGTTGCATACAGTTGTTTTGGATTTAATGAAATTTGTTCAGAACTTCTCATCAACATTTTTTTTCGGGATTTTTCCCTGTCAACGAGATTTTTTAAAATCTTCAACGTGGAGTCTCTCACCTCATCTATACAGCTTTTTCTTCGAAAAAAGTCATTGACATGACTTTTTTATCGGAAAACCAGTGTAGATGAGGTAAGAGACCCGATTGTTTCAGATAAAGAAATATCTCGTGAATAGAAAAAAATAGGAAAAAAAATGTTGGAAAAAAATTCTCAAATAATTTAATTGAATCCAGAATAATTGTATGCAACTTTTTACCCTCATAGTGATTTCACGAAAACCCAGTAGTTTTAGAGTTACGCTTCATTTTATAAATAAGATCGTATTTTACAAATATTTGAATATTTTTGCGAAAAAAAATCGTACGAAACTTAAAAAAAAAAAAAAAATGGAAGCTTATACTCCCCTCCACAAGTTTTTCATGCGAAAAACAGTATCAAAAAATTTCGTGGGTCGTACACCAAAATTTCAACGCCAAAAAAGAACAAAAAAAACGACCATGCTTCAAAGGACGTACCGAATTTTGAAAAAAATCCAAAAAAATTTTTGGCTAAAGCAAAATGAAGCTGAATATATCCTCTCGGAAACGCCGTTTGTTGAATTGAAATATCTTTATTTTTAAAAGACCAGTGAAACTTTTTGTGCGGCGCGAAATCGAGCCAAGTGTTTCCAAACTTTTGGACGGCAGTGTATGGATGATCAAGTTTAACAGACTCGGCAATCGGATTCAGCGCATCAAAGTACATAAGAAACATACTATATCTAGTTCAAAAAAAAATTTCATACTCATAACTGCGAGTTTCGGCCATTTTTATGCATTTATAGCGGTTTTTCGCAATTTACTTAAAATTTTGAGGGTGTATGAGCAAAACCGACCGGATTCAGGTTCAGCCCATCAAAATACATAAGAAACATACTTGATCTAGTTGAATAAAAAAAATTTCATACGCATAACTGCGATTTTTCGCAATTTTTGGTTATTTTTAGCGGTTTTTCACAATTTACTCAAAATTTTGAGGGTGTATGAGCCAAACGGACTTCGAATTCGGATTCAGCGCATCGAAATACATAGAGATAGGTGGGTCTGGTCAAAAGTACAGACCACTTTTTTGATTTTGTGATATTTGATTGTGATATTTCTTGACAAACCATTTACAGGAATCTATGTGATTATTTCCAGCAAAATGTCGGCCCCAAAACGAGTTTTGAGTTGTCACAAGTGCATCATTTGAGGATGTGCAAAAACGAGGGGATTATATGTTGCATCGCATCCCGAATAATCCGCAACTGGCCTAAATGTAGATCAATGCCATCAACGATCCCGATATAACAGTCAACCGGAAGAGCTCAATAAAAGAGCTTACGGTGTCTGTAAACGGCATTTTACTGAGGCTTTGTACTATCCACGGGCTGGAAAACTTATTCTGATCAATGGATCTGTCCCCTCAGTATACCTCTCGGCGACGGAATGTGAGACGATTGAAGTTGAGGTTAATGATAGCATCGAAGGTAGAAGGAATGTCGAATCGACAAAGGAAGGTGCAGAGAGACTACGCCAAAAGCAAGTATGTTTGACGCCAAATGCGTCAAACACAATCCGCAATCTAGAAAATAGCTTCATTGTAATGCCCATATCTCAAAGGACAGTTAAGCATATGAAAATGTCCTCTAGCGAGAGTGCCGCATTACCAAATGATGTAGAAATTTCTCAGGTGCCAAGTCAGCTTCGTCAAAAGTACAAAATGTTGAAGCAAGCTTATACGAGGAAAAATAAAAAGACACAAACTAAAAAGCCCAATATTACACAATTAAATTCATTGACAACGACACAGCGGGCGGTATTCGACTTAGGTATGGTTTATGCAGAGGCCGTAACCATAACTTAAAAGGTTAAGTTAAGTTACGGCCGCCTGCATAAACCAGACCTTAGCCGTTGGAATAACGACAGCAGCAAAGGTTATCGGTATTTTCCTACAATTGAAGCTCTCGCTCTTAAATTTTATAAATCCACAGCTGCATCATAGCGGAAATTGCGAACCATCTTTCCCATGCCATGCCCGAAAACACTAAGACTAACCAGTGGCAGATTTACCAGCAGGCTGAGTAGGCTTAAGCCTAGGTCGGCAAATTTTTTGGGGCGGCAAATTTAGGGACCGACTTTTTTTTTAGCCGCCGTACAGAAATCGAAAAAATTTCTGTGGGACGGTTTTCTGATGTCTTGCCCAAAGAAGTCTACAAGACATATTTCCGGTGACTTTTTCACTTCCTGAGAATATTCTACACTGAGAAAATAATATACCAATTTGTTAACTATTAACAAATGTAAAGGTAAATATGGCGAAATCAATTATTTGTTAACAGTTAATAAATTTAATAAATATTTTCTAACAGTTAATAAATGATTTTGACACAAATAAAATATTTCTTAACGACTGACAAATTTTGTTATAGGTAAGAAAAAGTAAAAGTAATTTAAGTAAAAGTAAAAGTGCTAAATACACTACTGGAAAAAATGAAGGGAACAAGTAAATTTCCTAAATTTTTAGGGGTTTTTAACAATGCTGTATATCAGTGAAAAGGGATCGTATCGAGGTCTAAAAAAAAGCATTTTGAATCTTCAAGTTTCTAGTTTTAAGAACTTTCAACAACAAAAATTTCGAAGCTACAGGTTCCACGCGATCCTAATAGTGAGAAAAAAAAATTTGGCAAATTTTTATTACTTTTTTTTGCTGCAGTTACTTGAACAAAATTCTTCCAGCTAAACCATTGCATGGACCGGATGGCTAGTTTATTTAGCTTCAATTTGCTTTATTAAGACCTCCATGGGATCATTTTTCGCTGAGATGTCGGACTTTTAATGAAAAATGATCCTTTTGTGTTTGACTATTGATATCTCAGCAACCAATGATGAAGCACAAAATAAAAGGGGGGATTCAGAGACTTAAATTAATACTCTGCAAGGATTGATGATGGTTTTCTTGAAAAAAAAAATTTCATCCGTGCCATGAATTTGAAAAAATTGGAGAACAATAAGGTCTATATTTATGGTTTTTTAGAAAATCAACGGCTAAATTGAAAATATTTACAAAATGACTAATGTTGAGCGTGACTTTCACAGCTCAAAATGCTTCTTAAAGACCTTGATACGACCATTTTTCGACGAGATACAGCACTGTTAGAAACCAGTGAAAATTTCGGAAATTTCTTTGTTCCCTTAATTTTTTCCAGTAGTGTATATTTCTTTACTACAAATAAACTGCTTTCTCAGTGCATAGTAAAACACCCAGTTCACGGCTAAAAAGAGTAAAAAATTATCTGTGATACCTTTCCTTTCTTCTTGATCTCAAGTCAAGAAAAATTAAATGCTTTAGCTCTTTTGTGGAAAGTCAGAATTAATGAATTACTTAAGGCGATATCGTCGATGATTTTGCCAACGAAAAATCGCGCAAAAAGGTATTGTATGTAATTTCCGATTTAAAACACAAGCTTCAAATCTTGAAACCACGAAAAAAAACTTTTTCGTGGAATGGAATGGAGTCGATTGGAATGGAATGGAACTTTCGATTTAAAACACAAGCTTCAAACCTTGAAACGACGGAAAAAAACTTTATCGTGGAATAGAATGGAATGGAATGGAATTTTCGATTCAAAACGAAGGCTTCAAATATTGAAACGACGAAAAAAAAAATCTCATGGAATGGAATAGAATGAAATGGAATTTTCGATTAAGAACACAGGCTTCAAACCTTGAAGTGATGAAAAGAAAATTCTTCGTGAAATGGAATAGAATTGATTGGAATGGACTTTTCGATTCAAAATACAGGCTTCAAATCTTAAAACGACAAGGGAAAAATTTTGCGTGGTTTGGAATAGAATTTTCGATTCAAAACCCAGGCTTCAAATATTGAAACGACGAAAAAAAACTTTTTCGTGAAATGGAATGGAATTTTCGATCCAAAACACAGACTACAGATCTTGAATCGACGAAAAAAAACTTTTTCGTGGAATGGAATAGAATAGCATGGAATTTTTGATTCAAAACACAGGCTTTAAACCTTGAAACGACGAAAAAAAACTTTTTCGTGTAATGGAATGGAATCGATGACCCATCAATAAATTTGTCATCAGGCTTCGAAACTTGAAACGGCAAAAAAAAAACTTTTTCGTGGAATGGAATTTTCGATCCAAAACACAGGCTTTAAACCTTGAAATGACGAAAAAAAAAATTTCATGGATTGGAATGGAATAGAATGGATGACCCATCAATTCATTTGTCATCAGGCTTTAAAACTTGAAACAGAGAAAAAAAAATTGTTTGTGGAATGGAATGGAATGGATGACCCATCAATTAATTTGTCATCAGGCTTTGAAACTTGAAACGACGAAAAAAAACTTTTTCGCGGAATGGAATAGAATTGAATAGAATGGATGACTTATCAATTAATTCGACATCAGGCTTTGAACCATGAAACGACGAAAAACATTTTTTTCGTGGAATGGAATAGAATGGATGACCCATCAATTAATTTATCATCAGGCCAATCTCAGGGATCACGTTTGAAAAAATCAGTATCGATCTTCGTAAGGACGTATTTAATCATGGCCAACTATACGTAGCCTTTTCGCGAGTGCGTTCTTGGGAAGCACTCCAAGTTTATCTTGGAGCACAACGAATTGGAAATGTTGTTGAAAATTATGTATACAAGGAATTGTATCGTTAAAAAACTGCAATATGCATATCCACACATTTGATTCGACGTCATTCGACATCAATTTGAAATGTATATATGCTGTAAACACCATTGTAAAAATGAAAAAAAATAACATTCAAAACGTAACAGATATTTTTAATATTTATTGAAAATTTTTTCGATCAACTGCATCATAAAGCATCAATATTTGTTCGTACTTAATCAATTAGTCTGGGGAACGATGATTGCAACGAAGATTAAGGATGTATGAGCACTAGGCTGAGTATAAGCTAAAACGCTGATTTTTTAATATGATATCGTCGAGGTTCAATATTCAATACTCCAAAAATGTTAAGGCCCCTTAACGACTATTTAAGCAAGATATCATTAATTGAAAATGTAGCATTATTCATGGTTATAAACAGAGCTCACGGCAAGGTTGACTTTGCAACTCTTTATTTTCTACAGTTCCACCGTTTGTATATATGATACCGTAGATGAAAAACATCAAGTATAGCGGATTCGACGACCGTACATACGGTCCGTAAATGGTCGTCTTGTCGACCGTAATTTTGTGGTCGTCAGAAAAAGCATCGCATTTTGCTTGTGGGTCGTTACGACAAAAAATTATTAGTCGTAACAACCCGTTCCTGGGTGCGTTTGCTGGTCGTTACGACCCGACATTTTGAGTATAATTTTATTAGTTCCGATTGTATGGGCGCTATTTTGGAATAAACTATACAAATTTTTCTATCAATTTGCGCTGGGAAAAAAAATATTCGACTAAGGATTTTGGGTCGTAACGACCAGCAAACGGGCCCCAGAATAGGTCGTTACGACTAATAATTCTCAGTCGTAATGACCAGTCAACTGGCCCCCGGAATGGGTCGTTACGACTAATAATTCTCAGTCGTAACGACCAGCCAACTGGCCCCCGGAGTGATTCGTTGAGACTAATAATTCCCAGTCGTAACGACCAGCCCCCTGGCCCCCGGAATGGGTCGTTATGACTAATAATTCTCAGTCGTAACGACCAGCCGACTGGCCCCCAGAATGGGTCGTTACGCCTAATAATTCTCAGTCGTAACGACCCACTTCTTACGACCGAAAAAAATCGGTTGAAAAAAATCCACTTACGACTACGACCGAAAAATTCTGGTCAACAAATCTGCTAGGGGGAGCTGGAGAAAACAAAATCGACTCCAGATTTCGGGTCGTAACGACCAGGGGCGCGGAGCTGGGGGAAAAAATTCGACGTTGGATTTCTCGTCGTAACGACCACGGGGGCCGAGATGAGGGGAAAAAAATCGACTCTACATATCTGGTCGTGACGACCACGGCAGGGAGCTCGGAAAAAAATATGCAACTACACATTTCTGGTCGTAACGACCAGCGAACGTACCCCGGATCGGTCGAGACGACTAATAATGTTTAGTAACGACCCACGAGCGGACTGCGATGATTCTTCATACGACCAAAAAATTACGGTCGACAAGACGACCATTTACGACCGAAACTGTTTACGACCCTAAATTTAGGGTCGACGAATCTGCTAGGGTATCCATTAAACGTCAGGGATTATGATGATACATTGAAAAACAGGAGTCAACGAATATTCGAATTAGATATATCAAGCTAAACACGGCCTTCTTCACTTTTATTTGGAGGTCGAAGCTGGGGAGCATACGATACACCACCGGAGTCAGCCAGTTACTCCGAACGAAATAATTCTGAAAACGAAATTAATTTAATATTCTATGCTCTCTGAAAATCATCTATGTACTTTTTACTAATATTTTGCTAAATATTACTACCTAATGTTCTCTTTCTGCAAAATTTCAATGAGATGAAGTGTATTGACTACTACGTAGCGCTCATACATCCTTAAATAGGTTAAGGGATAGATAGATTAGATAGGAATAGTGAAAACAATTTTCATATAGCAGATATGCTCACAATGACGTATAGTCTATCAAAACTTATGAAAAAATATGGATTTTTTTTTATTGGAAACTTTATGTCGAGGGAAAATGTTAGAGCGATGAAATTCGATGAAATTTTTTGCAATCAACGGTTAGTAGTATTCAAATTGCCAAAAAAAACTTTTCATCATTAAATCAACCATTATTCATATCAGCAAACAGTAATTTTTATTTCTTCATCATAATTTATTATTCCGAAGTACTAGCATATTACTAGGACTCCGTTCTGGCCAGATTACTGCTTGAATTGTAAAAATTTTATCGATGTTCATGCATAGTTCTCACCGAATATTTGAATGCCGATTTTGGGTCAATAATGTACGTCGACACATTACGAGTCTCAGATGAGTTTGAAAGTTGATGCGTTTAAAGATACGGAGCGTCATGTCAGTCACATCAGAACAATATCGATGAGCTATGGTTAATACCTTATTCGTGTTCCCCAGGAAATTTCCGATCCAGAACACACGCTATGAACCTTTTAATGACAGAAAAAATCGACTGTCCGACGGATCACGAATCAGCCGAAGTCATTTGAGGAATGGACAAGCGACAGATGGGTGGAAATGATCGTGATTTTTTTTCGTTTTTGTGAACATCTTAAGGGACATATTAATGGAAAATCGTCCGCTGATAACGAATTTGCACTGAAAAAAATCAAATTCCCTCGAGAAAAAGTCGAAAAGACTGTTTTTATGGAATTCATAGCTCAGATCAAGGAAATCAGAGGTCGGTCAGAGTGACATAAAATGGGGTTGTCTCCAGTATATGGTCAAGGTATATGTTGAACTATGGTTGCTACGAAAACGAAGAGAATTTCATTTTCTTTCGATTTTTCTAAATTTGCAAGGCTCCAAAATCCCATGCACTTTTAAGCATGACCCGTAAAGAATCCATGCATCGGAAATAACTTATTCGTGTTCCCCAGGACATTTTTTATCCAGAATACGCGCTACGAACCTTCAAATGACGAATTACAATTTTGATCGGCCGGCGGATCGCGAATCAGCAAAGGTCATTCGGCGAATGGGCAGGCGACGGATGGGGGAAATAGACTTGATTTTTTCTTTGTTTTTATGAACATCTCAACAGCTATATCGATGGAAAATCGTCCGAAGAACAGAAATTTGCAATAAAAAAAATCAAATTCCCTCGAGAAATAGTCGAAAAGACTTTTTGTGAAATGCATGGCTCAGAAAAAGGAAATGAGCGGTCGGACAGGGCGAGATAAAACGGCGTTGTCTTCAATATATCATCATGATCTTTTTATTGAAAAAAAGAACGATTCTTCACGGGCATGATCCGTGAAGAATTTTACTATCCCAATCAATAGCATATTCATGATGCCCGAGAAATTTCCCATTCAGAACACTGCCCACACAGCAATATGACGTCTGAAAGAATCGCTGTAGATTTCTTATGTAAGATTTGGACATCCGAATACATTTTCCGAAAGACATCTTAATGAGTTCCGAAAGTAGTCTTATGCGTCACTTTGAGGGATGATTTTGATATCTGTGAAAAGTTGTCTTGAAGATAACTTTTTCAGACTTCTCAAAAAAGATATCGTAAAGACTACTATTTCGAGATTTCTTCACAAGACATCGTCAAGATAACTTTTTCAGGGTTCCTTTAAAATTATCAAAAATTAATTTTTTTCTTATTTCTATCGTTTGCAAAATTTTTTAATACGTATTTTTATTTATTTACATAGTTACTGGACCGACTGTATTAAAAAAAAATTAGAAAAAAACTCGATTTCATCATTTCAATTTCATCTGCCTCCACGGGGATTCGAACCTGCGACCTGCCTATCTATCCTACTTGAGAACCTATCAAGCTACCTATTACGCTACCGACTACTTATGAATTCTATTTACTTATATGATATGTCAGTGGTGAAATCCAAGAATTTAAACGGTTCCGATATGTATCCGAACAAATATTATCACGTAGTCTATCTGAATATGCGATTTCTAATAACTTTTTAATATTCATTCCGAAGATCTCTTAAGGGGAGGTTCAACCCCCTCCCCCGCCTTTCTGCTCTCGTGAGTGCGAGAGAGATAGAGCTAAAACGTTTAACACATTTTTCGCGGAGATGACTTGATGGAATAAAAAAAGAATATAGTGGGGCCATGACATGTACACATTAATTACGCAGGCGACCCCACATTATCTTTTTTCATTTCATCAAGCCATCTCCGATAAAAATGCGTCAAGAAATTTTTGAGGTTATGTTGACCTTTTTACACTCTTCTTAAGTAGGTCTTATTTCAGACTTCTTCGGACTAACGTCTGCGAGATATCATACGTGTTGCTCTAGAAGTAGTCTTAAAAAAGAGTTCGCGAGGAAGTATTTCTGACTTTTGTGCTGTGTGGGTGGTTTCAAATCTCTAAATGACGGACATTTTTTTGGATCTCCAGGCTTCAGGGAACAAATGGAATGGAAGAGAAGGGAAGGGGAGGGATGAGGGAAGAAATCGTGATTTTTTGAAAAACTCGTAATTATGAACACCTCAAGGGCTATATCGATGGAACATTGACCGCTGATCACGAATATGCAGGAATAAATAAGAAATCTCCACGAGAAATAGGTGAAAGGACTGTTTATATGTATTTGAAAATTTGGCATAACAAAATGAGAAGTTTGAGAGAGGAAAATAAAAAGGCATTGTCTTCAGTATATCGTCAAGATACAAGCCGATTGATGCTCGCAACGGAATCGAAGAGATTTTTACTTTTTCATCGACTTTTCAATTTTTCAAGGCTCTTGAAATGATTTTTGGCTCTTTTAAGCATGATCTGTGAAGAATTTTACTATCGCAAATAGCATATCCGTAATGCCCGACAAATTTCCGATCGACAACACTGTTTTCGAACCTCTGAATGACAAAAGAAATTTGACGTTCAGTCGAGGTCAAGGATCAACCAAAGTGGCGTTGCAAGTAGACAGGTTTTATGGCGCCGAAAAATCATTTTTCTTTCTATTTATTTTTATTCACATTTTAGGAGTTATATCGATGTAAAATTGAAGGCTGATCACGAATATGCATGAATAAGAAAGAAATCACCACGAGAAATAGGCAAAAATACGGTTTTTATGCATTTGCAAATTCAGAATAAGAAAATTAGGAGTGCGAAATAAAACAGCATTGTCTTTGATATATCGTCAAGTTATAAGCCGAATTATGTTCACAACGAAAAGGACGAGTTTTTGATTTTTTCAAACGATTTTTCGAATTTTCACGTCTCCCGAAAAGGTTTTTGGCAAAGCACTTATTGCAAATAACATATGAATTTTCTTAGGCAACGCAAACCCTCTATGATTCGAGCATTAAGGATTTTTGGCTGAAGCGCTGCAGCGCTGATGGTAAAACAGTCGCGCGCTTCAGCGCGCGTGTGGGACCCTAGTGGAGAGTAAACTCACCATGGATGACGTTGATCCGAGAGGAGCTACAAAGATGAAGGTTAATTACGTAGCTCAGGTTTTCACTGTGATTTATGAGTTATTTTTATCGAATGAGTTATCGCTATTCTGAATTATCTGTTATTTCTAATTCTTTTATTTGTTACAGCTTCATGTCTAAGTGATCCGTTCGCAAACGTGAAGCCACCAGCGGCGATTGAAACGAATCAACTGTTGTTGTTTGTGGATAACCTGTTCAACTCCGTGAAGGGACCGCAGGACACGAAGCCCGCAGTGGATCTTCGCCGCACAGTTACGCCGAATACGAAACATCGAGAATTCTGGCAGAAAGCGATTACGACTATCCATAGTATGAAGTATCTTGATAAAAGTACTCTAATGCCTGTCCGGAAGTCGATCCCCAAATCGTGCTTAAAAAACTTGGCAACAACAATCGGTGGTTTCAACAAATTGTCCGAACGCCTCTTGTTGGAAGCATTCAAATCTCTCGCGCAATACAAACCGACTCGGAACCGAGAGCCAACGAAGTGAGGCGAAGAAGCCTGAGACGAGCCAATCGTACCATCTACACTCTCGCTCTATGCTGGTCTCAGGTTCCTCGGGCAGGCATAATGAGTGCTAGTATACTTGAGTATACAGCCGGCTACAAAAGTCGCATCTGGGGGCCTATTACGGTTCTCAGATTGAGTAAAAATGACGAAAGTGAGCAACTGACCCTATTACGGACGATCTCACTTCGTGAAAAGACGAGATTATCCACTTGAGTGAGCTCGACACAAAATTTCATGCTGAAAGCTACATTGCGCATGCTGAAGCGTGATTTATCCCCTCATTCTACCCTTTTTGTTGATCAAAATAATTGCAACTAATTAGAAACGAATAATAAATCTGAAAAGTGCTATCTGCCTAGGCAATGAATAATTTGGTGATTGTAATGTTTCTGCGAGATCGAAAAAATCCAATGCTGCGAGAATTGAAATATCCCTTCTTGCGAAGTCTTCATTTTCCCGCATATATTTTAATAAAATCTTTTTTTGATTCTCTGTCACATTCATTTTGATGAACAAAAGCCCTTGCGCAAAAGAAGACTTAACTCCGTGAGTGCGTTCCGAATAACTCGCCGGGTGACTTTTCTCTCTTTCTCTCCTATAATGGGAGAAAGAGAAAAAAGTCGCACGGCGAGTCATTCGGAACGCGCTCCATGAAAATGTGAGATCACTATACCGGAAGTACCTATTCTCACTCGATAGATCCGTAATAAGGTGAACATCTTCACGTGACATGAAAGTATGAAAAGTAAGTATATTCCCTCGAGAACCGTAATAGGCCCCCAAAGCGCGCTGTCGTCCAAGCAGGCCACAAAGATTGCTCTTCCTGGCGCAAAATGCAGCCGTGAAGTTCGTACTTTCGGCTAGGGAATCAAGGAAAGTTATTTTATAAAAAAGTAAATTAAAATGCGTCGTCGATCATATTTTTAAACTACCTGTTTCACTTCGTATACGCATTTGAAAATAGGGAGAAAAATATCGTCACACGTCGCATTCTAATTGCAGGGCGCGCATTGTGACATTTTCCCTTCCATTTTCAAACCTATGTACGAAGTGAACCAGGTAACTTAAAAATATGTACGACCACGCATTTTAATCGTTGAAATGTCCTCTTTTATTTCCGTAACTGAGGATTCTCTCCGTTGTTTTCTTCGGTATGTAACCGGGGGTAAAATAAACCAGTTCATTTTGAACATGCAGGTAAAAAGCCAATTTTTGTCTACTTTTCAGAATTTCCTTTTTATGGGATTAAAGAACACCGTAGAAAATGCACCCACGACAAAAATTAGCTCAATCGAATAGGCCATTTTCACGATATTTCCAAACGACGGTTTCACCTTTTGCAGCCCACCCCTCCTAGGTAGGTTCAAATTTTATCGTATCCATTATGATTCCTGGATAATAGCCTTTCATTTGGTACCACACAGAATTTATTGCGTGCTCGCAACCTCAAAATTGCGAGACTGGCAGAGAGCCCATTTTTGCACCCCCCCCCCCCCTCCGCCGCTCTGCCTCCCACGCATACAATTTTCAACCGATCGCGGTGATTCTGGTCCCAATCGAAAGATAACGAAATTCCCGATCAATAACAGCGAACATTTTTTCCAATTTTTTTCTGAAAACTCGGGATTTCAAACAAAACCCACTTCAACCGTTCATCACTGTAAATCAACGAAAACAACGTTTTCATTTATTGCCACTGACAGCACAGACAGTTAGAGTAGAAGGCTGTAGAGAATAATATTCATTCCACAAGAATTCGCCATTTGGTTTTTCGATAAAATGCCAAATTTATTAACATTTATATCGTGATTTGCCATGGAAACTTACGTTGCGTTTTTTTCAGAAAATAATGTCGAAGACGTAACGATATTCGTACTTTGGTGTTCGTTATGGAGCCCGACTCTTGGTTTCAGCCGAAATGCAGTAAAAACATTATAATATAATTTTTTCAATTACAGATTCCTGATGATAATTGGATCTATAGTATTTTCTTAGCTTTTCGAAAAGGTTAACTAATGAGGCTCTATTTGTGCCATAAATCCGGATAAATCTGATTATATTGTTGAAGTTTTATTGATTTCCATCCATTCGAGCTAGAGCAAGTTTGGATGGCAATTCCGAGGTAGAAATGTAGGTATATAGCCTCCCCTTAAGCGACTATCGCAGACCGGATACGTGAAATTAAAGCCTACAAATCATATTCGTGCTGAACACGTGCTACATTGAATGTATCCGAGAAATTCCCGTTACATACGAGCTTGTTTTGACACACTAAGGGTCAATGTATATTAGGAAAAAATTGAAAAAAAATCCGCAACTAACATGAAAAAATATAGGTGCCTAATATTTTTGGCCAAGATTGTATATAAATAATATTCATCTTAGAAATGACTTGATTCCATCATTGAAAAGAAACTGTAGCAACATTCTAACAAGGTCACGTTTTTTTTCACCATGTTTCTATTACATGCATATAGGCCAAAATTTAGAAGTTAATCCTTGGTGTGGATATAATACAAATATTTTATGTAATAAATGCAGAAATTAAGATCTTAGCTTGATTGACATGAAGTACAGCGGAATGACAGCTAATAGGGTAGCCCACATGGTGGATCGTGCAACATTGCGATAGGTGTATGGATAGCCAAATAGATGGAGAAAAAATAAGAGAGAGAGAATAGACCAACAGGGCCAGACAGACCACAACGCGGTCTGGCCACTATGAGACTTGTCCCGGTTAAGTTGTGAAGGATAGGAATATGAACAAATGTTTTGCTTTACAGGGGGAAGGGGCTCTGGGTCAAAGATGTCCCTGACAAGTTCGCAGTTATACTTGTCATTGATGAGAGATTTTCATGAGAGATGTTCTATATGAGAGCTGACCCACAAACAGTTGGTACCTGCTGGGTGCCAACTATCTTATTGTCTTATTGGATCTAGTCAGTGGCCTTGTCAAGTTGCCAAACACTGAAATTGCCAGTATGTGCCATGAACACACTGCAAAAAGTACTAGAAGTCTACCAAATGAAATCTTTTACATTTAATCTGTGGTTTAAATTTACATGAAGAACAAAAAATAAAAACCATTTCTCTTATTCGTAGATTGAAAACTCACATTTTTCTTTTTCAATTAATTTTTTTTGTCTACTTCAATAATTCCTTAGAACAACTTATCAGTCAAACTAACGTTTTTACTTCATAGGCATCCTTAAAAGTCTCGGATCAGAAAAAAAAAGACAATTTTGTGGAAAGACCCATTGGGGTTGCCAAAGCCAGCCTGCATAACTATAATCACCGAAAAATATGTACAACTACTGTTATTTTGCCGTACACTATTCTTCAAAAATTGAAGTATTCTTTAGTATGTTATCAGCCATATTTTAAATGCCGCAATTGATAGAAACTTACTTGAATTTGATGTGCTGCTACATCAGTGTTGAATGGCATGATGAGTTGATCGCTCGGTCAATGTTCTCTGAAATATTTACCTGTGCGTTACTGATTATCCGGAAATCCTTTAAGTAATAACATGAGTACGTTTACAAGCCGCAGTTATGACAATTTGAACCATAACCCATGAAATAAAAGACGATTAAGAATTGCGTGTACACGATACTGTTCATGCACCCCAAATAACTAAAAGGGTTTGTTTATTGTATGCCTCGTCAAATTTTATTTCATCGGTCATAGTAAAAGTGGAATAACGACGTCATGTGAACGTAACCACAATCACTTTCCCATCCATAATATATTAAAATCAAACCGTATTGCGGATAAGTGTTTTCAAAATTGCAGGTTATGTGTTAAAATTTGTTTGGTATATTCTTGCTACTACAATACCTTTGTTCTTCTTTTTCTCTCAATTTGGACGGACCCACATGAATGGTGTGGGTACTGGCAACGAAGATTGAGATCCATAGAAGAACACTCCTTACGGGCGGATTGAAGCCAATTTTCGCACGCCTCATTCCGCCGTGGGATGGCGCTGATCTTGACCTACTGTGACGACTGTCGGTAAAACAAACGATGCTCCGCCTATGAATCTCGTGTTGGCGGTAGCTTGCGTGTAGTGGGGGTACTACACTACTCCCCCTCCTTGCCCCTATTATTACAATTAATTCCATTCTATTTATTCAACATGCTTCATTTAATAAATTTTATTTTTTATCATTATAGTCTCTACTGTCAGACAGTAGTCAAGAATAATGAATGTGTATGGATGCGGGAGAAGTAAAAGATGGGGGTAATCGTGTACTAGTGAGAGCCCCCCCACTCAGCGTCGATTCTCAGTCTGGTGCGAGAGAGAGCGCGATATTGTGCTGAGCGGGAGCAAGTGAGAAAGCATCATCACCCCAACTCGTAGGCTCCGCCCCGTAAGTTGGGGTGATCACAGACGAATACGTACACATGTGCGTACTGTATGTGAGCGCACACAAGCACAGTGCGACGCTAGTGACATCTCACCACTGGGGTGATAGCCTGTCCGAGCACCCCAACTTTTTTGGCTTCAAACTCCCTACAGGCTTTACGCTTCTATGGGACTCTATCTTCGTTGGCCGTATATAGAAGCACAGTCACAGTTCCTACACCTTCGGACGAACTGGGGCATACAGGTGTTCGTTCTGTACTCCAGTGGCTAGAGGCGCTAGCAGCGTATGCGTTGTTCCGACCACGGTCGTACATACAGGTCTGGAAATTCTCGCGATTTTTTGTGGTGGGGGATCTCATCATTTTCAGATTTCAATGTGAAATCGCTACAAAAATATTTGCCTACGATAATAAGACGTTCGGTTTTTTTTCAACTTTGCCCATTCGTCAAGCTGGAGGTTGTAATGATCATCCATCTAGTCACACATTTCTCCTAATTCATAAAATTCTAACGACGTATAGCATTCTCAAGCCGCCAAAGACAGGAAATTGTTCGATTTTCGAAGATAAACCTCATCAGCCCCTTGTGACACTTGCAGAATTAAAAACGATTTATAACAATCCGGAGAAATCTGATTTATCACGCTCTATTAAAGCAAAGCTTACTAAAGCTGCACACCACGATAAATGGAATCTCGAAGATGTAATCAAGCATGATGATAGTAAGCCCAAAGTCAAAAATTGCGTTCTATACTACATTACTGCTAACTTGGTGAAACGCATTTCAAATACCGCCAAATGCGAAATATGTCAAGGGGGCTTATTGAGTATTAACAAGAAAGCGAACCTTCCTGAATCAGACCTGGCAGATTGTCTTGCACGCGGTCCATTAATTCATCCAAACACTCACTTTTATCGGTTCATACTTTTTCTAGAACAACGATTTTTGGTTCATTGTGATTCTGTACAAGTTTTTGAATCGATCTTGGAAGATGTGTATAAATATGAAAGGCTTTCGTTTCCATGTGTTGAACACACTGGTGACATTATTTTTCACGTGATACAGTACTATGTGACTACGTGCATGCAACAACATTGCTCGCGAAAGAATGGAGAGAAAGAAAAAACTATTCAATATAAGAAAAAAACCTCGAAATTCTGTAAAACGTGATCTATTTTCGAGCTATAACACGTGATATTCGCTAATATATATTTTGTAACACAGAATGTTGCATTTTATCTATTCCTTGCCATTTACAAATATGCAAATAAACGTGTAATTGATAATTAAATTTAATAACAGTGAAATAAAAATGAATAGTAGTATTACTCTAATATACAATTTAATTATGAGAATTCTAATTTACTCCACGTTTTCAGTTATTCCCTACCAGGACGAACGACAGTAACCGACAGTCGTTTGTCTTAAATTCCGACAGTTCCCGGCGGTCCAACCGTCGGAATTCATCACTCAACCGTCGGAATTTAAGACAAACGACGTTGGTTACTGTCGTTCGTCCTGGTAGGGTTATTACCTATACGATTATGAATATTTATATATATATATATATATACAGTGGGTAAAAAAAGTATTCGTACACCGCGTTTTTTTGCCAATAACTTCATAGGTATACATGAGATCGAATCCAAACCTATTTTGTTTAATACTCCACCAAGTATAGAGATAATCTCCAAAAGAAGAATTTTTTCCCAGGAATAATAAAGTAACTATGCAAAAAAAACGAAAATTTTCGGGCAAAAAAAGTATTCGTACATTTACAATTGAGCTGCTAAACCTCGATACTGACTCACGCATGGTCTGAACGCTGCGTAAAATGTGATCAAGTCTTTGTTTACACATTGGCTTTGACTTATTCTATGCGTTAGTGGATCTTCAAGCTCTGGACAGACATGACGGCAATGAAAAGCGAAATATCAATATCCATGCGAAATAGAGTGATTTTTCTTAGGAAACGCAGTGAAAGTTACCGAAAAATTAGTAAAGAACTAAATCTAAGTTTCACAACAGTGGAATATATAATAAAAAAATACGAAACAACAAATAGCACCGAAAATACGCGACGAACCGGTCGACCGAGAACGAGAACGTCGGAGTATCGTTAAAGAGGCTACAAAAAAACCGTTCACAAGTGCTCGCAGTTTAGCGAATGATCTAGCGTCAACATCAAAGAAGATCGTCTGTCCCCACCCTACCAGGACGAACGACAGTAACCAACGTCGTTTGTCTTAAATTCCGACGGTTGAGTGATGAATTCCGACGGTTGGACCGCCGGGAACTGTCGGAATTTAAGACAAACGACTGTCGGTTACTGTCGTTCGTCCTGGTAGGGAGACTATTCGAAACGTTTTGCATTCAGCCCTAATACATGGCAGAACTGCCCGGAAAAAATCACTAATTACCCTACCAGGACGAACGACAGTAACCATCGTCGTTTGTCTTTCATTCCGACAGTAAAATGATGAACTCCGACGGTTGGACCGTCGGGTACCGTCGTTTCACAAGACAAACGACTGTCGGTTACTGTCGTTCGTCCTGGTAGGGTAATAATACAAATCGAGAAAAACGTTTGAGTTTTGCAAAAACCTACAGAAATAAATCTATAGGATCCGCAGATGTTAAATTTCGATTCATCCGAGAATATGACACGTTTCCAAAATTCTATAGATTTATTTCTGCAGGTTTTTTCGAAACCTAAACGTTTTTCCCGATTTCTATGATCAATTAATGGTTTTTTCCGGGCAGTTCTGCCGTATATTTGGGCAGAATACAAAACGTTTCGAACAGTCTGGGGATAGACGATCTTCCCTAATGTTGACGCGAGATCATTCGCTAAACTGCGAGCACTTGTGAACGTTTTTTTTGTAATCTCTTTAACAATACTCCGACGCTCTCGTTCTCGGTCAACCGGTTCGTAGCTTATTTTCGGTGCTGTTTGTTGTTTCGTATTTTTTAAATTATATATTGCACTGTTGTGAAACTTAGATTTAGTTCTTTACTAATTTTTCGGTAACTTTCACCGCGTTTCCGAAGAAAAATCCCTCTATCTCGCATGGATATTGATATTTCGCTTTTCTTTGCCGTCATGTCTGATCAGAGCTTGAAGATCCACTATCGCATAGAATAGGTCAAAGCCAATGTGTAAACAAAGACTTGTTCACATTTTACGCAGATTTCATACTATGCGTGAGTCAGTATCGAGGTTTAGCAGCTCAATTGTAAATGTACGAATACTTTTTTTGCCCGAAAATTTTCGTTTTTTTTGCATAAGTCTTTTATTATTCCTGGGAAATAATTCTTCATTTGCAGATTATCTCTATACTTGATGGAGTATTAAACGAAATAGGTTTGGATTCGATATCATGCATACCTATGAAGTTATTGGCAAAAAACGCAGTGTACGAATACTTTTTTGACCCACTGTATGTATTGAGACCGATCGTTATTTTGAGATACGAATACCGTCGACACCTGCCGCGGCCGTGGTCCGTCGGCTGACAGGGCTCTAATTCTTGGCTAATTTTATTTAATTTATTTTACTTGGGCGCCAGTTAGTTTTTATAAAACTAACAAAATTGTAATTAATTTAACAAACGACAAGCAATAAGACGATCACAGGGTGGGTGTGATTGGAGGACCAGAAGATAAGGATAAAGAAGAATGCGAAGAAAGCGTTCGAAGCCAGATTATAAATTTATTCTGCTCGACTTACTTTGTCATCGAAATAATATCCTTGAAATAATAATCCTTTTGATAATATCCCCGGCGATTCAACCAACTCGCACGAACAATTAATTGACAAAACACCCGCCTTATGCGTATAATTAACAAAATATATATATAGAAAGACACGGTACGCCACAAAACTCCCCTACCAGGACGAACGACAGTAACCAACGTCGTTTGTCTTAAATTCCGACGGTTGAGTGATGAATTCCGACGGTTGGACCGCCGGGAACTGTCGGAATTTAAGACAAACGACTGTCGGTTACTGTCGTTCGTCCTGGTAGGGTCCTCGAGGGCCGACTTCAATAGGTAATATTACGATGTACACAGACAAAGGACGTTCGCTCTCCAATATATGGAGATGAAGTGAAGAATTGACGAATTTAAATCGACGGGCTCATCATGAAATCCGTGGCTCACCGGTTAAGTGGGGGGTCGATCTCAATATTTCTCGCCATCCTTGTTACCTTTGACCAGAGAGAGAGTGTGGTCTCGCGCCGTGTCGAATCTTACGTGCAAATCTTATAGTACAGTATATGACTAATTCTATATTGCCATTCTCGGCCTTAACCGTATGTTGACAATTGCAACGGCAGATCTTTGGACGCTCGAGGAGTCATATCGAGCGTTGACGTCAAGGGGATAGATTTTACTTTCCTGTATATCTCTCTCTATATTATATAAAAATGTCGCCGCCGCCGCCACCGCCGCTGCCGCCGTGTACAAGAATCGAGACGGCCTGAAGTTGGCCACAGACTAAGCAGGGTGAAGTTGGCCATGGAATCGAGAATCGAGCGGGGTCAAGTTGGCCATGGATGGCCAAATTCAGCGGATGGTTGGGTGGGTGGGGCGGGGGCAAGGCATGGGATGGCGGGGAGAGGGTTGGAGAAGCTTGTGGGCGGAAGGTCGGGGTTTGGGTTAGAGTCGAACCTTTACGATACGAGGGCGCGTAGCGCCCCAGCCGCACGAACCCCTAGTATATATCTCTCTATATTATATAAAAATGTCGCCGCCGCCCCCGCCACCCCCGCCGCCCCCGCCGCCCCCGTGTACAAGAATCGAGACGGCCTGAAGTTGGCCACAGACTAAGCAGGGTGAAGTTAGCCATGGAAACGAGAATCGAGCGGGGTAAAGTTGGCCATGGAATCGAGAATCGAGCGCGGTGAAGTTGGCCATGGATTCGAGAATCGAGCATGGTGAGGTTGGCCATGGCATCGAGAATCAAGCGGGATAAGGTTGGCCATGGAATCGAGAATCGAGCGCGCTGAAGTTGGCCATGGATGGCCAAATTCAGCGGTTAGTTGCCGGGTGTGGAGGGGGGAGGCGTGGGATGGTGGGGAGGGGGTTGGGGAAGCTGGCGGGCGGGGGGTCGGGGTTTGGGTTAGACGCGAACCTTTACGATGCGAGGGCGCGTAGCGCCCGAGCCCTACAAGCCCCTAGTATATATATATATCTCTATATTATATAAATATTTCGCCGCCGCCGCCGCCGCCGCTGCCGTGTACAAGAATCGAGACGGCCTGAAGTTGGCCACAGACTAAGCAGGGTGAAGTTAGCCATGGAAACGAGAATCGAGCGGGGTAAAGTTGGCCATGGAATCGAGAATCGAGCGCGGTGAAGTTGGCCATGGATTCGAGAATCAAGCCTGGTGAGGTTGGCCATGGCATCGAGAATCAAGCGGGATGAAGTTGGCCATGGAATCGAGAATCGAGCGCGCTGAAGTTGGCCATGGATGGCTAAATTCAGCGGTTGGTTGCCAGGTGTGGAGGGGGGAGGCGTGGGATGGTGGGGAGGGGGTCGGGGTTTGGGTTAGACGCGAACCTTTACGATGCGAGGGCGCGTAACGCCCGAGCCACACGAACGAAGAGTCGAGGTCATGGCCAACTTCGACCCACTCGAGCCTCGATTCCATGGCCAAATTCACCTCGCTCGGTTCTAGGTTTGGGTTTGGAGGTTTGGGTTTGATGGTTTGGGTTTGAAAGGTTTGGACTTGCGATGCGAGGGCGCGTAGCGCCCGAGCCGCACGGGCCCCTAGTATATATATATCTATATTATATAAATATTTCGCCACCGCCGCCACCGCCGCCGCCGCTGCCGCTGTGTACAAGAATCGAGACGGCCTGAAGTTGGCCACAGACTAAGCAGGGTGAAGTTAGCCATGGAAACGAGAATCGAGCGGGGTAAAGTTGGCCCTGGAATCGAGAATCGAGCGCGGTGAAGTTGGCCATGGATTCGAGAATCGAGCATGGTGAGGTTGGCCATGGCATCGAGAATCAAGCGGGATGAAGTTGGCCATGGAATCGAGAATCGAGCGCGCTGAAGTTGGCCATGGATGGCCAAATTCAGCGGTTGGTTGCCGGGTGTGGAGGGGGGAGGCGTGGGATGGTGGGGAGGGGGTTGGGGAAGCTGGCGGGCGGGGGGTTGGGGTTTGGGTTAGACGCGAACCTTTACGATGCGAGGGCGCGTAGCGCCCGAGCCACACGAACGAAGAGTCGAGGTCATGGCCAACTTCGACCCACACGAGCCTCGATTCCATGGCCAAATTCACCTCGCTCGGTTCTAGGTTTGGGTTTGGAGGTTTGGGTTTGGAGGTTTTGGTTTGGAGGTTTGGGTTTGATGGTTCGGGTTTGAAAGGTTTGGACTTGCGATGCGAGGGCGCGTAGCGCCCGAGCGGCACGGGCCCCTAGTATATATATATATATATATATATATATATATATATATATATATATATATATATATATATATATATATATACATTGTAACGGAATTTTTCCGAAACCTTCCGCGGTTATTATTTAGCCGTACTTATCCCGCGCATTCGCAACATCTCGCAATCGCCAAAAACGACCCCGAAACACAACGCAAGACACAATGCAAAATTTCCAAAACTAAAGGCTCAAAATGGGTTCTCCATACAACGCAACAATATACGGTGTCCATGACGGGCGTTGGGCGCCAGGTACTACGTACCGCCGGTCTAAGACCGACTTTAATTTCATCTCCCGCATGGAACACAAAAATGACGCGTGATAAATACGGCGGTGAGAACCGAGGGACACTCGGCTAGCTCAGCTCACCTGAGGGACTAATGGTAGAGGGGTAAGGTCGGAGCGAGTGATAAAACCATACGTTGATAAACTCAATTTTATTGAACAAGTCAAAACGCATCTTCTGATTGACTATTTTCCCATTAAGGAGTACCGCGTTTGCCAGAACTTAGCCTAAAGAACCCGAAATCGCCGAGAGATAGCGAAAATAATAATAATAATATCGGAAGTACAACAGAAAAACCGCGTAAATAATCGAACAAATAATAACCACAAAAATATCATAATGATAAACAACATAATATAGGCAGTTCGCGAAAATAATAATTAGGTAGCCGAACATAAAGAAAACCTGGTAATTGATCGAAAAATAATAATCATGAAAATTCCGGAGACGTACCGCGACAATTATTCGAAAGGTAGCAAAACATTGTGATGATAATAAGGTGGAAATTCTAGTGCATGAATATATATTAAACCAGCGAACACATATTAGATGGAAGCGCCAGGCCCGTGTTAGGATTTGGCACAGAAAAGGTAGTTCCAATTTCCGCCGGTAGACTGAGCGGCTATATATCGGTGTGCCATACACATGAACAAAGTTGTAAGCCACGCCCTTGCAGCTATCTCACTCGCTCTTGGGCTAATGCGGTATCATGCTATCTCACTTGCACTAGTGGGTAATCCGATACTCGGCCGTCCTGGAGGGAGACAGCATGTTTCCCTCTCGCACACAGAGATCTAAACGCGTGTGATATTCGTAACCATGAGGGCCACGGTTCGATCCTACTTGATTTTTTTTTTCAATTGTATTTGTTAATTGTTTTATTAATTTGAAATAATTCATAGAAAGTCTCTACAAGTAATCCTGCAATCTGGTAAAGTTTCGAAAATTTCTAAAAAGGTCTGATTACTAAAATGATCCGTATACATAAAATTCATCACCCCAAAGCATTCAAACGGAGCTAAAAGAGTGAGAACGCATCAGTACCCCAGGCATTTATGCCCGTAAGAAAGAGCGAGAACGTACATCACTTCCGGCACTTAAGCCCGTAGGAGAGAGCGAGAACGCATCAGTACCCCAGGCATTTAAGTCTAAGAGAGAGCGAGAACACATCAGTGCCCCAAGCATTTAAGCCCGTAAGAGAGAGCGAGAACGCATCAGTACCCCAGGCATTCTAGCTCGTAAGAGAGAGCGAGAACGCATCAGTACCCAAAGCATTTGAGCTCGTAAGAGAGAGCGGGAACGCATCAGTACCCCAGGCATTTGAGCTCATAAGAGAGAGTGAGAACACACATCACCCCAAGCGCCTATTGGCCGCATGACGTAAACGGGGCGGAGCTAAGTGTATGTATTTTTGTACACCGATACAGGCAGCGCTCGCAGTGGCTGGGGTACCTTACTAGAAGTACCCCAAGAAAATCGGCCAAATGGTCCTATAAGCGTGGCGCTTCCATCTAATAGCGTTTTCAACTGGCTAGTTTCGTGCACACTCGGGGCACACTGATGTTGTGCACTATGTTTTACTCGTTCTATGATTCTCGTTACACTCTTGAAGCACCATGTTTTGCTGGGAGCATAAATGTAAAGATATCACATTAAGTGTACACTTTTTTCCGGCCTCGTGTCAGTGTAGTGCAGATGCAGATGTAAATAGACATAAACATCTTCAACATCGGTCTAAATATTTTTTCATAACAAACAATATAAAGGTTCGATTGGAAAGATTCACAGATGAATGGAAACAAATAGTTACCCTACCAGGACGAACGACAGTAACCAACGTCGTTTGTCTTAAATTCCGACGGTTGAGTGATGAATTCCGACGGTTGGACCGCCGGGAACTGTCGGAATTTAAGACAAACGACTGTCGGTTACTGTCGTTCGTCCTGGTAGGGTACTCAATCCAGTCAACAATTTCATGTGAATAACCATACGACGGCAGAAAATACATTCACAATACCTCTGCTAAATAAATGCTTACATAACCTACCCAGATAGACAAACGTGCTGTAGAAAATCGCTTGACGGCCTAGTGACGCAAATTTTGCGACAAGATACAGCATAGCGTGTCGTCAGTAAGCAGTGTTCTACTTCCGAATTGAGCAGCATATTGACGCCATGCGCTGTGACATTTGCATCATTACTCTGTTAAGGTCTAACGTTAGAATGCAGAAAAATAACAGCACGGCGTGCCGCGAAATTGCAGCTTAATCGCAGCACCACTTGCAGTGAATTCGAAGCTTAATCGCAGCACGGCGTGCAGCGAATTCGCAGCGTAATCACAGCACGGTGTGCCGTGAATTTGCAGCTTAATCGCAGCACCGCGTGCGGCGAATTCGCAGCGTAATCACAGCACGGCGTGCCGTGAATTTGAAGCCTAATCGCAGCACCGCGTGCGGCGAATTCGCAGCGTAATCGCAGCACGGCGTGCCGTGAATTTGCAGCTTAATTGCAGCACGGCGTGCGACGAATTTGCAGCTCAATCGCAGCACGGCGTGCCGCGAATTCGCAGCTTAATTGCAGCACGGCGTGCCGCGAAATCACACCTTAATTGCAGCATGGCATGCTGCTAATTCGCAGGTTAATCGCAGCACGACTTGCCGCAAATTTTCAGCTTAAAAGCAGCACGGCCTGTCGAAAATTTGCAACAAGCTTGCAGCACTATGTGACGCGAAAGAGAGGATGTCTCGAATTCGATCATTCGACTTTTATCACTTTCATCTTTCATCGTTTTTGTATTTTATGCTGAGTACGTTCGGAATTTTTTTGTAGTTAATTGGTAGTGACCAGCAGTTTAGTATCTTACTAGTGAGTTACTAGTAAGTCACCAACGAGTTATAATAATAATAATTAAAACTGCTCTAATGAATGCATACGAATTAAGTAAAATATCCATTACACGGGTAACAAGTCATTAAATCACAATTAAATGACTCATTATTATATAAAGTTTAAAAAGTTGGAAAATTAACGTGTTTTTTAAATGAAAAAAATATAAGGCTTTTTATTTTTTTAATAACATATACCTACTAAAAAATGTTTCTAAAAATGTTTTCACAGCTTCACAGCTTTAATGATTGAGGTTATGTGTTTGCCGTTCGCGCACGCAACAGCACGCACCTATTGTGTCTTGGTTGCAATGCTGTGCTATTTCTTATTTCTTATTGCTATTTCTTATTCTTTTCATTGTGTCCGGTCCTTAAGAGGAGGCTAAAGGCGACATTCCCCTACCAGGACGAACGACAGTAACCAACGTCGTTTGTCTTAAATTCCGACGGTTGAGTGATGAATTCCGACGGTTGGACCGCCGGGAACTGTCGGAATTTAAGACAAACGACTGTCGGTTACTGTCGTTCGTCCTGGTAGGGTCGGACCTCTCTCTTGCTCTCACGACCCCTATGATGCTTTCTCTCTCTCTCTCACACGAAAAATGTGGGTATTTAGCCTCCTCTTAAGCTGCAATAGAAACTGAGGGTGCCTTCCAATTAGAACACAGCCAGGCACGGTCCGACACATGTAGAATTCCGCTATATTCAATTGCTCTGATTGGTTGTTGAGATAAGAAATGTACTAGATGTTTTGCATCATGCCGTAGCTGGAAAGGACCCAATCAAACTCTAATTCGAACCACGGGAGACACAATGCAAAAAATAAAAAATTAGGACTATTATATATACTTATTAGTATTATATTTATATAAACCGGGTTATACCGCGTATAAGCGTGCAATTTCTTGTAGAGAAATGAAAATCTGGGAATAAAAAGTTTTTATGAAAAGTGTTCCACGTTTTATTTTTAGTAATTAGTATGAGGATATGTTACATCAACTTGCGCACTTGACAATGAAAGGACCGGTGTAAAAAAAAATATATCCCACAAAATTTTCTTTCATGTTTGAATAATGCCCGCTCAAATGCTGACTGACATGATAATATATAAATAATTTTGAATTTATTTGCTTGGCTATATTTATAACGTACTTTTTTGCATTTTGAATTTTTTGCATTTGTCCTTGACTCGGGTATAATCGAGGATATTTAATTTGCTACTTTGAATACTAGGTGCACAACACTTTATAGGGCATAAAAATGAATTAAAAAAAAAAGTTTTTTTTCATTTCATGTGACTGAGTTCCCTACATTTTTCAATACGATCTCAGTCGCAGATCATTTATTACGTGTAATACCTGAACTTGACAGCACAAGCTGATGCTAGATGATGGCACAGCGTGCTGCAAAAATGCACCACGGTATGCTGAAAAAATGCTACAAATACGCGGCAGGGTGTGCTGTAAATGTGTTGTAAAATCGCTGCAAATGTGCAGCACGCCGTGCTGTAAAAACGCTGCGAATATGCAGCACGACGTGCTGTAAAAACGCTGCGAATATGCAGCACGGCGTGCTGCAAAAACGCTGCGAACATGCAACACGCCGTGCTGTAAAATCGCTGAGAATATGCAGCCCGGCGTGCTGTAAAAACGCTGCGGATATGCAGCACGGCGTGCTGGAAAAACGCTGCGAATTTGCAGCACGGCGTGCTGCATAAACGCTGCGAATATGCAGCATGGCGTGCTGTCAAAACGCTGTGAATATGCAGCACGACGTGCTGTAAAAACGCTGCGAATATGCAGCACGTCGTGCTGCAAAAACGCTGCGAATATGCTGCAGGCCGTGCTGCATATAAGCTGCAACTATGCAGCAGAGCGTAACGCAAATATGCTGCAACTTTAACGACAACTTGACGATACAGCATATCGTAAATAAGACGTCAGTGCGCAGTTGAAGCGTAGCTCAGTTTTGGCGCAAATATTGTGATATTATTATATATTATCGTGTCGTTAGAAAAGAGCTTGATGCGGAAGTAGAAAGCTGCTTACTGACGCCACGGCTTGCTCTCTCGTGCCGTCCTGTTGCCGACAATGTGACGCCAAATGTCTATCTGGGTAGAAGTATTTTTATTCGAATTTTCTCAATGCTCAAGTTTCCCAGTACCCATCAATTCAGCCGTCAAGTTTACTCGCGAATTGTAGATTTTTTGATCACAATGACAAATTTTAAGCCTCTTATTATTTAGCTATCCCCGACAAAATAAAACTACATACTCCATTTTTTTAGAAAATAGCAAGGCCGAAAAAGATAATTACGATTATAGAAATTTTTTCATTATAATTGTCTAGGGAGATGATGATCGTGAAGATATTAACACTTTATGCGTTATCAACAAGGAGATAACCGTACCCAGAATAAAGAATTTTTTGAATGTTATCGATGAATAATCCATGGCGATATATTTAACAATGATAGAAGTAATTCTGTCGAATAAACATAATTTCCGCAATTTCTGAGAATCGTTTTATATTTTTAATACATTTTTTGCTCAGCATGTTGTTTACCATAATCCACGATAATCGGCAAACCTGGTGAAAATGGCCGATATATAAATTCAAATGATTATAATGAAGCATATAGCTGCACGCTTACGGCGGTTCTTCACACTCCCTCCACACTGCTTTTCAGCACGGTAGTTTAGTCGAAAACGAGTGTGATCCAATCGGGTGTAACCGAGTGTGCTCGAGTGTACACTCGTGGTCCCAGTTGAAAACGCTATAATATGGGCTGATTAAACGCGTTTACTGCTTGCATCAGTCGCAGTCCGCGGCAGCGGTGCGGTACACTACTAGCGCCACGTGGTGGCTGGCGACGCACAGTAGGAGAAAAGCCCAAAAACCTGGCCAAAACCCCAAAAAATAAATTTTCGAAATAGGGTCAGTTGAGTAGTCATTCAGGTAGAGGACTAGTAACTGCATTCTATTGTGGAAGGGAAAGCCCTTTAAGTGTATACCTGCGCCGCAGCGTCAGTTGGCAGTTAGTGTTCGTGAAGAGTGTACGTGTCACGCGCTGAACAGACGAAAATAACGCTGACTTCAAAAACCCATAACTTTAAAGTGACGGGTTTAATTTCAATTCTGCAACATGGATACGACTTCTGGAGGTATGTAGAACATATTTTTACATCGGTTGAATCTAAACTTTATGTATAAATGATTGAAATGTAGTATAGCCTTCGGCATAAATAAAATTGAATAATTCTGAAAACTTATATTTTCAACGGTCCGAAAAGTTATATATTTTGTCACATTTTGCAAAGCGCCTAGTCTCGGCCTTTAGTTTAATGTATAAGCTTTCGAAATTTACAAGAGTTACCTGCGGAAAACGTGCGTCTTGTCCGTTATGATTTTTTTCGCATCGTGCGGTAGCCGAGCGTGCACGCGGCACTATTGAGCAGCCTCTGCGCCTCTACCTAAGAATGGGTGAAGTAGCATCATAACGGACAAGACGGCTGTTATACGCTTGAAATAAATTATTTTAATATATATATATGTGTATATATATATATATAAATTTTCTGTGATTTAATTATGATATATACGTATGCATATATATATATTAAAATCAACCACATAAAAATTTCTTAAATATGAATGAAATGTTATAACATTCAAATAAAATATTTGAATATATATATATTACATAGTAAGCAAAGCTTTCTTTTAACCAAATCCATGTCAATATTTTCTGTCTAATTTTTTTAAAATTATTTCAATTATTGCGGTTATTTATTTGGTAAAATAATGTACATTGTTCAAGTTATTGTATTAATTGAAAATTTTATCTTTTCCTTTAACACCAATTTTCTACAATTTTATGTCTTTATTACAGGATCCGGTTACAAAGAATTGGTGCTGACAAGGAAAGAAGCCGTGCCGGGAGTTGTAATAGATACAAACTCGGATAATGATTCTGACTCCGACTCCGACTCCGATTACGATTTTGATTAAGAATAAAATTTTCTATTTTTGAAACGTTCCGTATGTATTTTGGAAATAAAAATAATAATTGCGTAGAATACACTGTTCACGTTTATTTTATTATGATGATTTTTTTTTATATATTAATTTATCTATTTAGCAGGATACTCGGCCATTTTGTTTATAACAATTTGCTGTAAGCTCTTTGTTGCAAGTTATAAACAATAGATATCGGATTGGTAATCAGCGACCTTGAAAACCCGTATATACCAATTTTTGTCAACATCTGGTAACTTTTTAACGTTCATGTCGGCCATATTGGATCGGCCATTTTTTTTACGATAATTTGGCTTGCGGATTCGTAATCAGCGACCTTGAAAACCCGTAAATACCAATTTTTGTCGACATCTGGCAACTTTTTAACATTCATGTCAGCCATATTGGATCGGCCATTTGGTTACGATAATTTGGCTTTCAGATTCGTAATCAGCGACCTTGAAAACCCCTGTAAGCCAATTTTCATTCCCGTCAAAGGTCATTTGAGGTTTTGGCCAGGTTTTTGGGCTTTTCTCCTACTGTGCGACGCTAAGAGCACCACCGCGTTAGGCTCAGTGCCAGGGGGCTGGTGTCGACCTGCCAGCAGTGTTGCCAACTCGGCTATCTCAAAATATGCTAAACTGGCGTCAAAAATATGCCAAAATATGCTAACTTAAAAACTTTGAATGCCAAAAAAAATGCTAAAATAATTTTGAGTTGTAATACTCATATTTATTAATGAAAATTATGAAAAAAATCGAAGATAACAAAAATTTGGCTGCGAAAGAAAAAGTCTGTTTTTCATTTTTTTAATTTTTGCACCGTTATCTAGTTCATAGAGCAAAAAAGGAGAAAACATGGAAGTTTTTATTGCAGTTTTTCAACGATCGATTATCAATATTTCACCTATTTTCGCATTTCAAGCTTTCGTTTAAGCTCTTTTTCTAACAAATGGATCGAATAACGATTTTATAAATAAATAACCGAAACGATATTTGAATAAATCTATATCGAATTTCGATGCGCTCGAGGAATTTTGCACATCCTCGCGTCCAGGGGGGTGACAACAGACCGCTGGAAAAGGCACATAAATCCCAGTACTTTTAACACCAAATTTCGTCCCTCGTGGCGCTAGTAGGCACCCGCTGCAGCTGTCAGTGGCAGAGTGGGGGGTCAGTGCCTCTCCTCGTTCTCCTCCGCGCGCTTGAAATGCATTGAAAGGATTGAGAGCAATTGAATGAGGTCAACGAAAAAAAATAAAAATATGCAGAGAAATATTTTGCTGTGCAAGGATATGCTATCTATCCCTGTACAGCAAAAGTGGTCCACTTTTGGCAATGGGTTCTTAGTTCCTCTCGTTCCTCTACGTGGCGCTAGTTGTCACGCGGGAGCACAGAGAGGGAGATCCGGGAGCCCACGGAGCTCTGGGAGGGGAGCGTTTGTTGACAATTGGCAGCTTTGAGGTTACGGAGGTTTACGAAATTTTTTTGTGTTCATACGCCTCGTGCTCATGCGATTATGCCATCGTTCATCGTACCTGGCTGCAATTCGGGATATCGTGGGAACCCCGGAAAGTGGCATTCTTTTAGCATACCCCGAGATCCTCAAGCCGTTAAATTATGGAAAGATGCAGTAAAGCGATCGGATAGTGGTTTGAAAGCAGGGAGTGCGGTGTGCGAAAAACATTTTCGAAAGGACGAGATTCTTTGGGAGCGGAAATATTTCTGTCCTAATGGAAATGTAATTGGCGTGGTGAGTTAATTTCGTTGAATAAATTGCTTGAAATGTGAAATGTTATTTTTTTTTTTTTTTATTCCGGCTCTGATTCCTCAATTATAGGGACAATATAAAATATCTCGGCTGAAAAAAGGATCTGTGCCATCACAGTTTCCATGGACAACACCGCAAGATGCACTTCAATCTTCACGATCCGCTGTGATCGAGGAGTCGAACTTTGGCTCTCTGGTTCAAATAGCTTTGTTACCCGTTTCTGAAGAATGCAAGGCTTCGCCGCCTCTAGTATCGATTACTGGGATAAACATTGTTCTGGAGGCTGAAGTCTTCACTACGCAAGATTTTAACACAGAGCCTTTGGTATCACTTGCTGACCTTAAAGGGATTTATGGGAATTCTCATACTTCTACCGATCTCTCGAACACCGTTAAACAAAAATTGCAAGAAATTATCAATAAGCATGACGACTGGAATGTTGATAATATCATAAACGTAACAGATCACGAATACAGCATGCCTGCGATTGCTGATTGTGTCATGTATTGTTTCACTGCACATTTAACAAAACGAATTTCCAGTACAATCAAATGTTTGCAATGCAAGGAAGCTTTAACGCAATCTGAGGCAAGCGGTGTCATTCTTCCAGAAGCTTTATTATAAAACTGGCAACAACGTGGTGGCTTGATCCATTCGAATACAAAATTGTATAATTTCGTTATTTTTCTGGAAACCTGTTTTCAAAAACATTGTGATTCTTCCAATATATTCGAGAACGTTTTGGAAGACGTCTACGATTATAATGGATTGTCATTTCCTTGTGAAACTCATGCTCACGATATTTTTTGTGAAATCCTCCAATGTTTTTTGACACTGCGTATGCAACGATATTGTGCACGTATAAATGCCGAAAAAAAAAGAAAATCAGGAAAAAAAAAAGTCTCTAAATTTTGTAAAACTTGAATAAAAACGATAAAAACAAATATTTCTCTGCATATTTTTATTTTTTTTCGTTGACCTCATAGGTTATATAGGTTATATATAATATTCGAATGCTTTCAATTGCTTTCAATCCTTTCAATGCATTTCGAGCGCGCGGAGGAGAACGAGGAGAGGCACTGACCCCCCACTCTGCCACTGACAGCTGCAGCGGGTGCCTACTAGCGCCACGAGGGACGAAATTTGGTGTTAAAAAAGTACTGGGATTTATGTGCCTATTCCAGCGGTCTGATGTCACCCCCCTGGTCGAAACTGGCTTACTGACATGACCGATAGTTGTCACTGCAAACATATTCTGGGCTTTGAGAGATTGAATACGTGATGTAAACAGTTACGTTAAAAGACGAATTAAATGCCAAAAACCCTTAAAGAGAGTGGCACAACCCCTCAACAGTGCTGCCAATCGTCGGGTAATTACCCGGAAATTGGGTAATTGGTAGCATCGCGGGTAATTTCGTGGGTAATTCAAAGTGCCGGGTAAAAGTCGGGTAATTGCAAATTCTTAAATTTTTCACTAAAAATATTGATCCAAATTTTTTTTCCTAAATCCTAAAATCCTAAATTGTGGTCCGCAAAACGCGCTGCTCACATTTGAGGCTTTATCAGGGATCTCGTATTATTTATTATGACTATTATCTTTTTATCCATATAAATAGATGAATATGTTATATCGATGTTACGCTTTCCCAATAAAAACTACGTATGTTGGTCCCACCTACTTAAGGATGCTTTGCCCTTACTATCCCAGCACAAAATTTTATCTGATTGAAATTTTCGTACTTCGTAATACAATAAAAAGTTGAAAAAATGTATCAACATTTGGCATGCCATAAACAACAATTATCAATAATAATATTGCTCAAAAGTTATTCATAAATTGTTTAAGCAAATAATTATTCAACTATTTTTGGGTAAGTTTTTTTTTCTTAGACAAATCGAATGCGTTAATTTTTCTGAACGCATATGAATTTTTTCAGAATTTTCCCACTATTTTGGAATTCCCGTTTTGAAATTTTCAGAATGGCTGTATTTAAGTATTGTTTGGCCCAATGTCTTTGAAACTTTTCAAAGCTGACGATAAACCTGTGTGCAAAAAAATATACAAAATTGGCAATTTTTTGTTTGTATTCCAGAATGTTTTTTATAATATTTCGAAATTGAGAGAAAATTCCGAAAAAATTCATATGCGCTCAGAAAAATTGTCGCATTCGATTTGTTTAAGAAAAAAAGAATTTACCGAAAAATCGTTGAATAATTTTTAATTCTCATTAATTTTATCCACTTTCCAGTTGATTTCTGTTAATAACTATCGAATTGAGTTGCGTGGGTATTTATCGGGTTTTTGAATTTTCCCGCGGGTAAAATCGGGGATTTTCTACGGTGGGGGTGAGGAATTCTGCAGTTTGGGTTTGGCAGCACTGCCCCTCAACAGAGGACGAGCTTAACCTGCCAAACTATGCTTCGAAAAATAATCCTGAGCTCTTTGATAAATACATAGTGCTTTTTGAGGTTATCGCGTACAGTAATTAATCAATGAATCATGAAATAAGTAATAATTAATTGCGCGACGAATAATATTAACCCACATAACCTCTATATTGTTATTATAAAGTTCCCGAAAACGAGTTTAATGTTTATTTATAATTAATCGATGAAATGTTACTCGCCGCTGCACCGCTGTGTGTTTCTGTAATCTGTTAATATTGAAGTATTATTGTAAATATTAAATTGTTGGAAATAATAAAATTGTTTTTTTATAATCGTCAATGAAATAAAACTAGCCGCTGTATGTAGCACTGTGTTTATTCATGTATTGTGTACATTTCTTTAATCTATGTGATATATTTACATATTTATAATTTAAACAAACAATCTTGATTGAAATGTTTAAAGAAAAAATACACCTTTTCGTGATACGTTGCAAAATCATGGAGCAAGTTTGTCCCTCTGTCGAGTTAAATTGTTTCCGCACAATTGTAACAGATTGTTGAAAAGAGTAGCGCAATGAGCGAGAAGACTATCGTCGTACATACTCCTTCATCTGATGATTATTAGGCTGGCCTCACTCATCTGAAATGGCAATATGAGAATTTACAATCTTAATTCCGGCTACTTATCACACACGCATTGCTTTCTGCATGTAAATATCTCTCATCATGTGTCAAATAGTTTCAAGCGGCGCTCGTCTGTGCGCCAAAGAATTCTATTTACACGTTGTTTAACCAATGATCGACAACCGGTGCAAGCCTCAAGCAGAACATGATCAAGAAGTTGAACAGTAAATAGACCACCGTCCAAGTGTCTCAGATAGGATTCGTCGTCGTTCCTGCTCGTTCTTCAGATATTTGAAGTGTAATGCATCAGTCGGTCGACTTCATATTCATAGTGCCATTCCAGATGAGCGAGGCCAGCTCAATAAACAGTAGACGAACGAGTATGTCAATAGCATGCTGGTCTTGGTGAAGAGTCCTGGCGCAGAGACGAGCGCCGCTTGAAACTATGCGAAACATGATGAGAGATATTTACATGCAGAAAGCAATGCGTGTGTGATAAGTAGCCAGAATTAAGATTGTAAATTCTCATATTGCCATTTCAGATGAGTGAGGCCAGCCTAATAATCAGTAGACAAAGGAGTATGTACGACGATAGTCTTCTCGCTCATTGCGCTACTCTTTTCAACAATCTGTTACAATTGTGCAGAAACAATTTAACTCGACAGAGGGACAAACTTGCTCCACGATTTTGCAACGTATCACGAAAAGGTGTATTTTTTCTTTAAACATTTCAGTCAAGATTGTTTGTTTAAATTATAAATATGTAAATATATCACATAGATGAAAGAAATGTACACAATACATGAATAAACATAGTTTTATTTCATTGACGATTATAAAAAAACAATTTTATTATTTCCAACAATTTAATATTTGCAATAACACTTCAATATTAACAGATTACAGAAACACACAGCGGTGCAGCGGCGAGTAACATTTCATCGATTAATTATAAATAAACATTAAACTCGTTTTCGGGAACTTTATAATAACAATATAGAGGTTATGTGGGTTAATATTATTCGTCGCGCAATTAATTATTACTTATTTCATGATTCATTGATTAATTACTGTACGCGATAACCTCAAAAAGAACTATGTATTTATCAAAGAGCTCATGATTATTTTTCGAAGCATAGTTTGGCAGGTTAAGCTCGCCCTCTGTTGAGGGGTTGTGCCACTCTCTTTAAGGGTTTTTGGCATTTAATTCGTCTTTTAACGTAACTGTTTACATCACGTATTCAATCTCTCAAAGCCCAGAATTTGTTTGCAGTGACAACTATCGGTCATGTCAGTAAGCCAGTTTCGACATCTCGAAATCTAGTATCTTTCCGGCGAATATGATTCCGGCGAATATCTTCCCGGCGAATATGAGACCCTACCGTACTGCCTTTTTTTTTATTGAAGCATGCGTAGAACAAGCGCGCGAAATTCAACCTGGAATTCGTACCTACGCGTTATAGACATACATTTCAAAATCTCACAGCGATATATTTTGCAAATTTATTGAAGATTGCTAAGAATTTAATGTTGATAACTCTAGATGAAAAGAATTAAACAGAAAATACATTGGTCCGATTGTTGGATGGCGCGAGATACATTTTCTAGAAAATGTTATACAAAGTTGCATATATATACATGATACATGAATATACATACGAATATTCTACAGAAATGGCATTCTTTCTGCCAAATAAAAATTCGGTAGGGTCTGATCTTCGCCCGAAAGTCACTAGGATTCGATTTCTTGAAGCTGGGTTACTGGCATGACCGCTACGTGTCACTGCAAGCATATTCTGGGCTTTGAGAGATTGAATACATTATTAGCGCTTTCTGTTGGGCGCACCAGGCTGCACTCAGTGCGCACTGAGTGTATCTCTGTCTTTGTTCCTCGTGTAGAAACAACAAAGACAGAGATACACTGAGTGCGCACTCAGTGCAGCCTGGTGCGCCCCACACTTTAGAAAACGAATTAAATGCCAAAAGCCCTTGAAGACAGTGCAGCCAGATCGGGTGTAAAATCGACCCCCACTCTGCGGCTTTGCACGGTGCCACACAATGATGGCCGCCCGTGTCTGTGAGCGAACGACGTTCGTGTCGCTTCGGGAGAGCCTACAGTAAAATAACCTACAGTTTAACCTACAGTAAAATAAATATTTTACTGTAGGTTAAAACGAAACAATACTATTCTAAAAATCTCAGGATCTTTTAAGATTAATAAAAGATATTATATAAAAAAAAATTAATGAAAAATGTAATGTTAATCGTGGATTTGCACGATTTGTAAAAATTTAGGAATTCGTTGTAACCGTCAGTAAAATATTTATTTTCATCAAGAGTTGAGAAATTTAAATTTAAATTTAAAAAAAATGTTCCATCTATGGTGGTTGTTCCGGAAATGAACAGTTCACCATATTTAAAAAAAAAATTCCAAAAATGTATGTTAAAAAAAAAAAATTGCAGGCGGTGGGATCGAACCCGCACCCTCAAGAGTGTGAGCGAGCACACTATCCACGCCGCTCTTTCGACGCTTACAATTACTTGCTATTTTCTTGTACATCAAGATTGTTTGAATCATGAGGTATGTACGTGCAATATGCAATATGAAAAATGTTGCATGTACTATTTACTGTTTATATTAAATTTAAAAAAATCGAATACTATATAATAGGGTGTTAATAATTTTTCGTCGCTGGCATGTTTCTGACACTGGATTCAAGTGCTGAAAAATCGAATAACAATAATTTATAAACTATTGTTAAATGTTTGGTTTGATTTGTTGTCACAAATGAATATTTTTCGTAAAAATATTTAAATTCAAATTTAAATTTAAATTATTTCAAAGAAATAATTTAATTCATAAAGAGGTTTACATTTAAATTCCATTTTAAATTATTTATTTAGGATCGCTTGTAAATAAGTCGTAAGTCATTTCTTGACGAAAAATGTTTTTATTATTTATTATTATTACATTTCAATCGACGTATGAACTGAAAAATAATTTATAATGTTCCCCGATAAATTTTTCCGTTTTCATTGATAACGGAGAGCACCGAGGGAAAAAATCATTTAAATTAAAAAAAACCCGCTCGTGATCCCGGGTGACGTCACGCCTCGAGTCTCACCGCGTTTTTCCGCAGAGCCTCGGGCCCTCGCCAGCTTCGGCTTCGGCTTACATTGTAGTCGCACACGGACGTGCGACTTCTACGTGTGTTCGTATATCTGACGCTATGGGGTGGGAGAACAACAGCGCGCGAGGGGTCGACGCTTCGGCCGCGCTCGGCTCTCCCGAAGCGACACGAACGTCGTTCGCTCACAGACACGGGCCGACGGGCGGCCATCATAGACCTTTTCATCACAATTTTTTTTATGCGCATGCGTCAGTTTCAGCCATCTTTTTCGTACACTTTTTTGTAAACAAGCATGTTAAAATACCCGAATACAAATAATTAAAATTAACATCAAATAATAGTACATTTATTCAAAAAAAGTAAGCAATAAATAAAATAATAAGTGTCCTAATTGAGAAAACAAAATTTTTCAATCGATTATTATTACATTACCTTCACGAAAAGAAACAACGAAAGAGTGTTGTTATGGACTATGTAGAGTACATAACCTCAAAAATTATCCAAAGCCTTGCCTTCAATATCGCAAAAACATTATAAAATCATCGAGCAAAGTACTACATATTAAAACATGTCCAAAATGTGCAAAATGTGAATTGCGGGTGAAAAAATGTGGTCGAAGTGACAGAGGTTATGCTCAATCGGTTCATTTTTTTAATTGTTCACAATTATGTGCTTCCACTGAATTGTGAACTGGTAAAGCACCATCAACAATTTGTTCGAATAATTAATTTTTTTGTGTAGATATCCGGCTCTCCCAGCCATTAACAAGCAAAACTGTACGAAACTTTTGTATTACCGCCCTTTCAATATGGCGGCTGCGCTTGCGCACGTCACATGATGAAAAGGCCTATTGTGTGGCACCGTGCAAAGCCGCAGAGTGGGGGTCGATTTTACACCCGATCTGGCTGCACTGCTTGAAGAGAGTGGTATAACCCCTCAATAGACGGCGATCTTAAACTGCCAAACTAGGCTAAGAAAAAAAAATCCGGAGCTCTTTGATAAATACATATTGAGATTATCGCGCGTACCGTACGCGACAATTAATCGTGGAATCAAGTAATTAATTGATGAATCATGAAATAACTAATAATGAATTGCGCGACGATCAATATTAACCGACATGAACTCTATATTGTTATTACAAAGTACGCGATAACGAGTTGAATGTTTATTTATAATTATCGATGAAATGTAATTCGCTGCTGCACCGCTGTGTTTCTGTATTTTGTTAATATTAAATTGCTTTTGTAAATGTTAAATTGTTAAAAATAATAAAAATGTTTTTTTACAATAGTCAATGAAATAAAATTAACCGCTGTATGTACCACTGTGTTTATTTTTCTATTCTGTACATTAATTTACTAAATATGATATACTTACATATTGATAATTAATACAAACAATCTTGATTGCAAATGTGTAAAGAAAAAATACACCTTTTCGTGATACGTTGCAAAATCCTGGAGCAAGTTTATCCCTCTGTCGAGCTAAATTGTTTCCGATCAATTGTAACAAATTGTTGAAAAGGGTTGTTGAGGTCAATGAGTGAGAAGACTATTGGTGGACATACTCCTTCGCAGGGTTGGCAATCTCGAGCGATCAAATTATCGCACCAGGGCCGTCAAATTATAGTACATACAAAAAATTATCGTATTTTTCATTTTTTAGTTAAAACTATTGAAAAAATAGAAAAAAAGTCACTTTGGGTTTCCGTTTGGGTTACTCAGTACAAATGAAACCCAAATAAACTGCAACCTGCTGTGAATGAAACCTCAATGAACCCAAATAAACTGCAAACTGCTGTGGATGTAACCTCGATAAACCCAAATAAACTGCAACCTGCTGTGGATGAAACCTCAATAAACCCAAATAAACTGCAACCTGCTGCGGATGAAACCCAAATAAACGCATTATGTTACATAGTACAAGCGTTATGTTACATAGTACACATAGTCAAATTATGTGATATCTACTATCATTATGTTACGGTTGCCAACCCTGCTCCTTCGTCTACTGATTATAAGGCTGGCCTAGGCTCACTCATTTCGAATAGCAATGTTAATTCACAATCTTAATTTCGGCTACTTATCACACACGTTGCTTTCTCCTTGTAAATACCTCCCATCATGTGTCGAATAGTTTCAACTGCAGCTCGTCTCTGTGCCAGGACTTTTCACCAAGACCAGAAGACTATTGACGTACTCGTTCGTCTACTGATTATTGAGCTGGCCTCACTCATCTGGAATGGCACTATGAATATGAAGTCGACCGGCAGATGCAATTACACTTGAAATATTTGAAGAAAGTCGAGGAAGTTTGGAGAAATGTTAAGGAGGAGGAGGACGACGACGACGAGCAGGAATAGTATCTGAGACACTTGGATGGTTGTCTATTTACTCTATTTACTCTTCAACTTGTTCATTATGTTCTGCTTGAGGCTTGCACCAGTTCTCTATCATCGGTTAAACAACATGTCACGAGACTTTTGGCGCACAGACAAGCAGCGCTTGAAACTATTCGACACATGATAAGAGGTATTCACATGTAGAAAGCAACGTGTGCGATAAGTAGCCGGAATTTAGATTGTGAATTGTTAAAATTTTTACACGACCTCTTAAATACTTCATACAAAAACATAAAATATTTTTAGAATTTTCTTTTTTTTTTGCATTTTAACTCTTAAGGAGGTTGAAGTAATAATGATAGAATTCTGAAAATGTAATATATTTGTACATGAAGTATTCAGGAGGTCGTGTAAAAATTTCACGACGATTACGAAGCTATTTATTGAACAATTAACATCAAAAGATTTCATAGGGACTCAACATCCTGAATTGATGACTGCGCAAGCGCTATCATCAATCCCTCTCTCACACATGGTGGCACTAGGATGGCATGTGACGAATGCAGGGATTCGCAGTAGATTTGCCAACAGAGGGTTCCCTCGTAGCGCAGATTATTTGAACGCTACATTTGAAATACTTGCAGAATTGCGAATCAAACGCTAATTTCAATAGAATATTCCTTTGGAAAACTGTGAGAGGTTCAAGATTAAGGTGGTGGGGACTCATTGTATTTAAGAATATCATAAATAACTAAGATATACGGTATATAACGTGTAAGTTAATATTGCTTGTTATGGTTTCATATAGTTTAACGACTTAAATTTACGGCTTTTCTTATATTTTGTTTATCACGCAACAGTGCTTTTTGTGAGACTATGAATTAACAAAGAAGAGCATTATTCTTTGTTTTCCATCTCAAAAAGGGTCTTTGCATATATATATATATATATATATATATATATATAGAATAGAACGCATAAAATAAACTCATATTACGTTTGGAAAATATATAGATGAAACATAAAATAGTCGTAAAACTTCGAGATGCCTTCACAACGAAAATGCAACGAAAGTAATAAATTTGCAATATGAACCTCTAAGAAAATGCGCAGGGTCCACGGAACTTCTCAAGTGGTTTGTGTACAAGCATGGATACTCTAAAACCATATGGCTGGACCGGGTGTATGTGTGTGTGTGAGCGAGCGCGAGGACCACGCATAATGCAACCCTTATGTGCGTACTGACCGAGAAGGATGGCTAGATACAGCACGCAACGAGAGTGTATGTGTGTCGGTTAGTGCACGTTGTATTAATGTGTGTGTCGCCTTGGAGCCCGCAAGCCAAAATTTCTCCGGCAATGCTTCACTTCAATTTTGACTGTCTTGCGGTGCAGTAACACCAAAGAACTTGTTTGATTTTCATATACCAACAGTAAAATCTAACTTTTCCGAGTTTATCATCTAATAATAAAAGGCCAATGATTTGAACCGACCAACTCTTGCATCTTTCTTCATAAAATCCAAAGAGTTAATTTCAGCCAGTTCGTTAATAAAAGATTAACAATTCACAAGGTGCGGTTCTGCTCTTTACCTGCGAAAGAGTTCACGCTACCGGAGAGACATCGATGGTTTAAATTCAAAGTTCCCGCTGAAACACGTGACAAAGTGTCACAGGCACACGATCACAGCGCTCCTGACGGCAATGCTTTCTTATGCTATGCCATGCAATAGCGTGTGAAGCCCGCTTAAACTTTGATTTGGTTCGAAAAAAAGAAATTCTCGATATTTGAATATTATCGTACATTCGCGTACGATAATGAATCGCTATCGTACATAGTACATTGGTATGAAATTATCGTAAATGTACGATAATTATCGTACGGTTGCCAACACTGGTTGTACATACAGGTCTGGAAACTCTAGTGGTGGGGGGTGACCCACTTAGTGTGACCATCTTGTAGTTGGCATTATTCCCACCTGCAGCGCTGCACGTTAGAGATTTTTCAAAAAAGCGAATAAATAATTCCTAACCAAGAAATTTACATGTCAACAACGAGAGTAATGCTCGGTTTATGCAGCGGCTGTAACGTAACCTTAAAAAATTGAAAGTATATATTGCCCTTGTGGCGTTTGTGCAGAATTGTTAGCTTATTTGAAAAATCCTTGCAGCGCAGCGCTACGCACGGTCAGATGGCGAACCTGCGAAACAGTCACACTAAGCGGGTCACCCCCACCACCGAAAAAACAATAGAGTTTCCAGACCTGTATGTACGACCGTGAACGACCCCTATTGCGCTTTCCCCCCACTCCAAACTCAGCTGCCGAGCTGCGGAAATTTGACACAGGGCAACATAACCTCAACTGTCACATTTTTTTCTTCAATTACGTACGATTTATTAAGCGTTACTATTAGTTTAAGTGTAATTAATGTGCGTGAGGTGGATAAATAATACAAGATAACGATTTTGGACAAATGATTGATTGATGGGGCAAGACACGCACGCCTCTTTATAGGACTACGTGTTCGAGAATAGTCGTTCTCTCGAAAAAACAAGACTTTGGTAACTCAACCCCGCATAACTCAAAACCTCGCATTTCTCAACTCGTTACCATGGCAACAATGGGGATGTGCACAAGCGCGCTCGAGCAAGCTCGAGCGCAATGGTCTCCGCTCGAGCAAGCTCGAGCCGAGGAATGAGCGCTCATTCGATTCGAGCACTCACGCGGCTTGAGCGCTCGAGCGGTGCGAGCGCTCGAGCGGTTCGAGCAGTGCGAGCGCTCGAGCGGTTCGAGCGGTTCGAACGCTCGAGCGGTTCGAGCGCTCGGGCAGTTCGAGCGCTCAAGCAGAACTAACGCTCGGTCGACGCTATATAATCGGTATAACTAAAGAATTCTGTTTATATGCAAAAAATTGTTTTGCTAAACTATGCAATGCATATTTACTGTCCTTGCACATAAATATGCGAGGATAACCAATAAATTGCATATCTCCACCAAAATCATAAATGATCGGCTATGGGGCTCACATTAATAAATTGTTCATCGTAATTAATTAAATATATTCAAAGAATTCATTTAATTAATTAATTCATTTCATTTTATTTCATTTATAAATTTAATTTAAGGCGGTCGAGTCAGCCTCAATACGGCGATTTTTAATGATCATTTATAATTTTGGTAGAATGCCTATAAATATGATGTATCGTCCACCATTTGAGATACTAAATGAACAGTTTTTTGGGACGAGTTAGAACCCTTAAGGTGCACCGGTTTCCCGAGAAACCTAGTTTTGAGAGTTAACGCTCTGCACATGATTCAGAAAGAACCGCTGGACGGATTTTGATCTACAACGTTTCATTTTCTTCATAACGCTTTTTCCCACGGGATGAGCGCGGCACATTTTTATTAAAGTCAAAGATGCGACCAGGATAATGCCTGGAAAGTTCAAAATAGGCTAAAAAATGTAAAACAGGCCTGCAACTCTGAAATAAAGGACTAACAAAAAATGTGCCGTTTTCATCCTATGGGGAGGAGTGTCATGAAGAAAATAAGACGTTGTACAGTTAAATCCGTTGAGCGGTTTATTCTGAATCACGCGCAGAGTGTAAAAACTAAAAACTGAGTTTTTTAGGAATCCGGTGCACCGTAAGGGTTCTAACTAGTCCCAAAAAACTGTTCATTTGGTACCTCAAATGGTGGACGATACATCATATTTGTAGGCATTCTACAAAAATTATGAATTATAATTAAAAATCGCCGTTTTGACGATCTCTCGACCCCTTTAATTTAATTTCATTAATAATTTAATTTATTATTAATTAGTTAGAAAAAAAAAATTCAAGCTATTCATGGTTTTAATTATCGTTTCTTGATTCCATTAATTAACCCAATAATTAAATAAATAAATAAATGAATAAACTATTTAAAGTATTATTGTTAATTTCATGAAAAAAATCACTCTCATCCCTGAGTGCCCGCGTTGAATAAATGTTCGAGCCGACCGAGCGCTCGGGCAGACCGAGCGCTCGAGCGGGCCGAGCGCTCGAGCGGACCGAGCGCTCGAGCGGACTGGGCGCTCGAGCGGACCGAGCGCTCGAACGGACTGGGCGCTCGAGCGGTCCGAGCGCTCGAGGGGTCCGAGCGCTCGAGCGAGATGGACGCTCGAGTCAAATGAGCGCTCATATTACGCTCGAGCTTACTCGAGCGGCATCTTTTCAAGCTGAGCGTGCGAGCGCTCGAGCATACAACGCTCATGCACATCCCTAGGCAACAACCTCGGATTTCTCAAATTCCCCTATCGCCGTTTCTCCCCACTTCAAACCTTGACTGTATGTTACACAGGGTAACATAACCTCAACCTGTCAAATTTTCTCGCGAAAATATGAATTCTCGGGAAAATATGAATTTTACTAAGTAATGAATGTGCCTAAAACGTATTAATAATGTGAGGAAAACTTCACTGGTAGGTAAAAAACAGTGCGCATGAGTTTTTAAGAATGTGAGTGGGAGAATAAAGGGGAAATTTGAATTATGCGAGGTTTCCGGTCCCGACAAATTGAATTATCTGAGGTTCCACTGTAAATAATTTAGTCACCTAACCTCAATTTATTGGAAAACAATTCTATATTACATATTTTTAAACTTTTAATAGTTACTTTCTTTATCACGATGGGTTCTATTCACTACACACTTTCAGAAATGGTTTGCACTTCTATTTTCAAGTTCCTACTAATTTTTATTTTTTTTATTTATAAAAATCATCCATCGTTCCTACGGTATTAGAGCATGATTTAATGTAGTCGTCAGATGTCGTTGTCGTCGTGCACCCGGCCAATATGTGAAACTCACTAGCAACGAAGAGACTCGATCTTCGTTGTAAAGGTGCTATTTCATGGGCAGTGAGCAGTAGCAGCAGTTTAGTGAATTCACTCAAAGTTACTAGCAACTTTCGTTGCAAGTTTTTGCTGCTACTGTTCGTTTGTCCGAACAGCAGAGCAGCAACGCAGCAGCAAGCGCGGCATATTTTATGAGCAGCACTGCTGCTGCGTAAAGTCACTAAACTTTCTAGTAATTTCCTAGTAAGTTCCGAAACTGCTGCTACTGCTCACTGCCCATGAAATAGCACCTTAAAGCCTGGTTTATGCAGCGGCCGTAACTTAACTTAGCCGTAACTTAAGAAAGTTGAAAGTATATATTGCCCTTGTAGCGATTGTGCACAGTTAAGCCTGGTTTATCCAGCGGCCGTAACTTAACTTAGCCGTAACTTAAGAAGTTGAAAGTATATATTACCCTTGTGGCGTTTATGCAGCAATTAGCCGTAACCGTAACCGTGCATAAACGCTACAAGGGCAATATATACTTTCAACTTTCTTAAGTTACGGCTAAGTTAAGTTACGGCCGTTGGATAAACCAGGCTTTAGGGTGGCTCCCGACGATGCGTACTTTGCGTATCGCGTAACTTGCGTTGGCCAATCAAATGTCGCCGTAAGCTTTCCGGTCGATAATAGAACGGAATTACGGTTCGCCGATTGGTAGCGCAAGTTACGCGATACGCAAAGTACGCGCCGTCGGGAGCCACCCTTACGGGGCGCATAATGTGTCGCACCGTGTCATCGTTGCTGGAAAGCTCCATATGTATTCAAACTTCCAACGGCCAATTACATGCGCGCATTGCGAGCAGTGTTGCCACGGTCTAAGAAATTTCTTAAATCTGAAGAAATTTAGATGGTTTCTAAAGCCTGGTTTATCCAGTGGCCGTAACTTAACTTAGCCGTAACTTAAGAAAGTTGAAAGTATATATTGCCCTTGTAGCGTTTATGCACGGTTACGGTTACGGCTAATTGCTGCATAAACGCCACAAGGGCAATATATACTTTCAACTTCATAAGTTACGGCTAAGTTAAGTTACGGCCGCTGGATAAACCAGGCTTAAGATTTAAGAATTCTTAGGTATTTTTTAAAGAATTCTCAGAATTTCTAAGAATTCTGAAGAAAATCTCCGCAATTGTAATAACAACCGTGCAAGAGTAGGCTCTTCGGTCTTTATATGCGCTGTCTTAGCGACAAGCTTGACTGTCAGTAAGACTTTTACCGGCAATCTCGACTGTCAGTAAGGATTCTCGACTGCAGGTGAGGTAGGAAATGCCCGAGTCATCCCCTAACGTAACTAAGAAATCTAAAGGGTAGGGTGCCATCTTCGCCCGGGGCATCTTCGCCCGAGTCATGTTCGCCCGAAAGTCACTAGACTTCGATTCCTCGAAACTGGGTTACTGGCACGACCGCTACGTGTCTCTGCAAGCATATTCTGGGCTTTGAGAGATTGAATACGTGATGCGAACCCGTTCATTAAAAAACGAATTAAATGCCAAGAGCCTTGAAGAGAATGGTGCAGGTCCTCAACAGATGGCGAGCCAAACCTGTCAAACCAGCACGCTATGAAAAATAATCCGGAGTTCCGGAGTTCTTTGGTAAATAATGCACTTTGAGGTTATCGCGCGCACTGTACGCGACAATTAATCGTGAAATCAAGTACTTAATCAATTAATAATTAAATCAGTAATTATTAAATAATTGCGTGACAATGAATGTTAACAGACACACGATCTCTATATTGTTATTATAAAATGCTTGAAAACGAGTTTAAGATTTTTTTTGTAATTATCAATGAAATAAATGTATCTCGCTGCTGCATTACTACGTTTCTGTGCTCCGTTAATATTAAATTGTTATTCTTAATATTAAATTTTTTAAAGTAATGAAACTGTTTATTATAATTGTCGATGAAATAAAACTCGCCGCTGTATTTCTGTGTTCTGCACATTTATTATTTACGTAATTAAAACCAAAAATGTTTCTACATTATTCGCTGATACACCTTTGTCAATGGCACCTAAAATTCGACTAATTATATACATAGAGACATATTTAGACTATACACATTTTCATCGTTATCATCATTATCATCGTCATCATCATTATGATCGTTATCATCGTTATTATCATTATCATCGTCACCATCATTATTATCGTTATCATCATTATCATCGGTGATAAACAAATTAGAGAAAAAAAATCAAATTACTCGTTCGAAATCGTCGCGTTGTGGCATGTAACCGAGTTTGGTAGCTTCCTCCGGTGTAATGTCCAAAGGCGGTAGCCTCGAGGTGAGATCCGGCGATAACGGACCATGATCGGAGCTCGTTTGATCGGTGAGATTTGGTCTGTAGCTTTCTGTTGGTGGCCACGTGTGGTTTCCGATATTTCCATCGAGATATCTGACGATGTACTCCTCTTTCGCCTCTGTAAAAAAAAGAACATAAATAGACATTAAAATGAGGCGTTAGATTATATAGAATTGTGGGTACGAATTATTCGACGTGAAACTTGAAAATCTAATTTGTTCCCAATAAGATTCGAAATTAAATAAATGACGAACCTTCAGGGGTTCTTTCTTCGATATGTTTGCTGATATCCTCCCAATTGCGAAAGCCAAATTGTTCGATGGCGTCGAGTAATCTGAGATGTTCTCTGGCTATCCAATTGCCTCTTCCATTGAATATGCTAATTGTTCCAGAGTCCTGTGAAAATGAAATTGCGTAAATTAATTTTTCAATTATGGATATTTTTATTTTTTTCAAAATTTTTAATTTTTTTTCTTTCAAGCAAAAACATCTGAAAACAATTGTGTCCTGAGTTTAAAATTTTCGAGATTCCATAAGGGATATTATGATTTCTTTTTATTTTATAATTTCATTTTTGTAATTCATCATTATCGAAATCAGTTTTTTTTTCATCGAATCACGAAAAAAATGGCAGAATGGAAGAGAAACGTACCATAAATTGAGAGGGATGATCATTTTTGTGTTGTCCAATTTCAGCACCTGCCGAAAAACACTGCGAAAGGAAAAATATCGTTAATCAGATATAGCAGAAACATTGCGCCTTAAAAAATGTCCATCGATATTCCTTGCATTTAAAGCTACATATAGTTTTATATAATCAGGCCACAGTTTTGTCAAATAATCCATGATTACTTGTAAATAAATATTGTAATTTTGTAATCCATAAAAGAACATTCACAGCGATAATAAAGATGAACATGACCTCAAAATCTTTCAAATTCATTTAAATATAATTGAAAAATGGCTTGATGGAATAAACAGTAAATAGTTGTCCAACAAATAAGCAAAGGCAAACCCCCTATTCTATTTTTATTTCATTAAGTTGTTTTTAGGAAAAATCAGCTAGCAATTTGGGCAATAAAGAAAATCCTTGTATAATGTGTATTCTAAAATTCATGTACAATTATCGAATTTATTAATGGATACGCTGTCGAAATAGTAAAAACGTCAATTTTACGCCTACAAAATTCACCAATGAAGTATCGCAGTGCATTTTTTAATACGCAGTCAGGATTTACAAAAAATCGATTTTTTGTACATTTTAGTTTCGTAATGTACAGATATTTAAGTGTATAAACAGAAAATCAAGATTTCTCAAAAACGGCATAACAGATTAGACTCAAATTTTTACACAAGCTCTATAAATATATTTCTAAGTAATTAATCGGAGGTTTTCTTTCACTGATAAATATTTTTCATTTTATAAACAATTTAAGGCAAATATTTTTATCAAAAATCACATTTTTTTTTCCGAAGCCAACATTATGTTAAAAATTAATATTTTGCTTATTCCTTTGAATAAATACTACATTATACCTCTTATCAAAGGAATCTTTTTCATTCTTTTAATCTAGATTATCCAATCCAGAGATATCGTGCTCACCGCAGGGGAGTTTTTTTTACAGGACCTCGGTCGCGAAACTTATGCACGGCTCCTTGAGGGAAAACCGAACCCAACTTTTCCTCTTGAAGTTAATATAATGAAAACAAACGAGACTGATGTTGTAACTGTGCAATTCCATTGAACCACCGAGAACAGTGTCGTTTGTCGGTAAGGAAAACCTCAGGCTGCCCAATTGTAGACTGGCCACTTGTGCCAAAACACACCGGTCCATGGTCCTTTGTAAAAAGAAATAAAAAGTGATTAATATCACACTGCAATTGAATATACTTTCTCATATTTCCTCATATTTTTGGCATTTTTTGTACCCACATGCACACACGTTTCGGAGAAATATTTTCTACACATTTCGAAATATGAGGATCAGAATTATATTTGAAAAAGAAAAAGTGAGTTTCACCCTCCACGTTTGATCTTTTATTTCGCTGTGTCTTCTTGAAGCTACTGCTATTGGCACGCTGATGTCTCGGTTGCAATGAACTGAAAACTCGCTTGATACTTCTGAATTGTTGACTGCAGAACTCGTCGAATTTGTAAAACATTTTTAGCAAATCGGGAGTCGTTGATTTCCTTATCATTATTGGTCCCAGCCGAGATCACCGTCTATGAATATGATTGCCGGTCGTCTTGTAGACATAAATTCGTCACCGCTGTTTGTACGATTGATCTTCCATTCGTCGCGCAAGGTTACATCAAGGGACGATACACTCTTGACATGAGAACTCTCATTCCCATATAGACCCATAATTCGAGAGCGAATAGTTTAGAGGCCGAGCGGGTGATCAGGTTTGGTACCGGGTTCTTCGCGGATATGTACGGAAATCATGAGAAATTATTTAATTTTGAGCTTACTCATGAGTTTTAATGATACGAGAAAGGCGTGTCACGCAATTTGGGGATAAAACTCGCAAAATTGTGAGGAAAAGGAATGAGATACGTACTGTAAGTGTCGATTTTAATGAGTTCAATAGTACCACTGGCTATTCCACTTTTGGTATCGATACTGAAGCCACAGAGTCCAATGCCGATGTCCAAATTTTTGTGTCGCGTGCAGTCTACCGTCAGAACGAAAATCTTTCGTCACCACAACGCGACGATTTCGAACGAGTAATTTGATTTTTTTTCTCTAATTTGTTTATCACCAATGATAATGATGATAACGTTAATAACGATGATAACGATCATAATGATGATGACGATGATAATGATGATAACGATGAAAATGTGTATGGTCTAAATATGTCTCTATGTATATAATTAGTCGAATTTTAGGTGCCATTGACAAAGGTGTATCAGCGAATAATGTAGAAACATTTTTGGTTTTAATTACGTAAATAATAAATGTGCAGAACACAGAAATACAGCGGCGAGTTTTATTTCATCGACAATTATAATAAACAGTTTCATTACTTTAAAAAATTTAATATTAAGAATAACAATTTAATATTAACGGAGCACAGAAACGTAGTAATGCAGCAGCGAGATACATTTATTTCATTGATAATTACAAAAAAAATCTTAAACTCGTTTTCAAGCATTTTATAATAACAATATAGAGATCGTGTGTCTGTTAACATTCATTGTCACGCAATTATTTAATTATTACTGATTTAATTATTAATTGATTAAGTACTTGATTTCACGATTAATTGTCGCGTACAGTGCGCGCGATAACCTCAAAGTGCATTATTTACCAAAGAACTCCGGAACTCCGGATTATTTTTCATAGCGTGCTAGTTTGACAGGTTTGGCTCGCCATCTGTTGAGGACCTGCACCATTCTCTTCAAGGCTCTTGGCATTTAATTCGTTTTTTAATGAACGGGTTCACATCACGTATTCAATCTCTCAAAGCCCAGAATATGCTTGCAGAGACACGTAGCGGTCGTGCCAGTAACCCAGTTTCGAGGAATCGAAGTCTAGTGACTTTCGGGCGAACATGACTCGGGCGAAGATGCCCCGGGCGAAGATGGCACCCTACCATCTAAAGCCTGGTTTAAGCCTGGTTTATCCAGCGGCCGTAACTTAACTTAAAACCGTGACGTAACTTAAAAATTTAACGGGCGTTTATGCAATATCGTTATTTCTACGTTCAACCAATCAAAAACGTTCGCTCGACGAGTGTATTCTGCGTGCTTTTTAAAAAAACATAACCTAAACGGGGAATGCGAGATGAACGAAATGTCATTTTTGCTTATTTTGAGGTTATAGATACAAACAAAGAAGAAGCCCACCTCGATATTTTTCCCACTTCAATCGGTGTGCGAGATAAATAAAACCTCATTTTTGCTTATTTTGAGGTTATAGATACGAACAGGCCGCGATATTTTTCCCACTCCAATCGGTGGTGATATATTTTACGTTAAAGCGCATGCGTATTCTTAAATTACGGCATTAAAGTTGAAAGTTGCGAACTTTCTACGGTTACGGTCACGGCTAATGCTAAGGAATTAGCTGCATAAGCGCCACAAGGGCAATACATTCAACTTCTCAAGTTACGGCTAAGTTAAGTTACGGCCGCTGGATAAACCAGGCTTAAAAGAATTTTTAATGCGCCATCTGAAGAATTATATCCATCGCGGTGTGGCAACACTGATTGCGAGTCAGTACCTAGCCTGGAATCTGATGTCATACCCGTTATTCTAAAATGGCGATTTTATCGTAATGGACGTCATTTTTATCATTATACCCTTTATCTGTCATTCCAGCCTGTTAAGAGCTGCAAACCGCGAAGAGTTTTGATTATTGTCATTCGACAAACAACAAAAGTTCGTGCGAACGTGTGCAAGAGTGGAACGATCAAACCATGAGTTTCTTTAGTAAAGTTTTCGGTGGGAAAAAGGAGGCCACTGCTCCAACGACCGCCGAGGCCATACAAAAATTGCGCGAGACTGAAGACATGCTCGTAAAAAAACAAGATTTCCTCGAGAGCAAAATTGAGCAGGAAATCGGCATTGCGAGAAAAAATGCCACCAAGAATAAACGAGGTTATTGATAATACATTGACACTTCAAATATGTTCCATTCACACCTTCTACCACTTTCATTTCGATGTTCAGATTTTCTTTATGTATAATTATTAGCATTTTTTATAAGGATTAGTCACCAAGATGAAGCATGGCAATGGCACTGATTGCCTTGTCCAATCGATTGTATAAAGCTATTTTATTCTTGTCTGAAAATGTGATTTCCATCATAGCTGTTGTAAATGCATATATAACAATGTACTGCCATGAGAATCATTTATATCTCTAGATAGTTTCTTTTCAGTAATTATTCATATCATATCTTGCTAAGCTTATAACTTTATTTTAAGGATTAATCATCAGGATTGATTTTTAAGTTTTCATAATTTTGTCTACATGTATCACTGATGCACTTGTGGGTCACATATAGGACACATAATAAAAGAGTCGTTTAAAAAAGTCTTCATGTATTTTAGCTGCCATTCAGGCTCTTAAAAGGAAGAAGCGGTATGAAAAGCAACTACAGCAAATTGATGGAACGTTGTCAACGATTGAGATGCAGAGAGAAGCTTTAGAGAGTGCAAACACAAATACAGCAGTACTGACCACCATGAAAAGTGCAGCAGATGCTCTTAAAGCAGCTCATCAACACATGTATGTTCTATACAAACAAGCGATGATTTTTATCGACTTCTTTCGCTATGCACCAATGAATATTCAATCGAACTGATATGGTTCATCCTTTCATATTTAGAATTTTTTCATACATTGGCATAAAAATCTTGAACAAATTTTTTTAGCAAAACAAAGTTTTCTTTATGAGTAAACAGACAACTGTAACAGGCCTTGAACGATGAAAATGTTGATCGTAGCTCGAATCTCAAATCAAATGATTACTCTCCATGTGCAAAGATTTTTTCTGCATTCTTAAGAGGCATCTTTATTTTCGCCAATTTTTTTCATTGAAATTTTTCATTAGGTTTGAAACATCTTAAGGAGGTTTATCTGGTACACGATTTACAATATAGATGTTGATAAAAAAATCAGAATATAGTTATTAATATCTAAAAAGTCATCTGTTAAAATTTCAAGACCCGAGGGTATGTTGTTCATCTGAAATAAATAAAAATGTCAATCCTAAATAACATGGGCTCTTATGGAATACCATCTATAAATATTAAATGCACAATCATTACAATACAGATTTTGACGAAAAATTAAGAATTAATGAAAAAGTATCTAAGGAACATTTTTAGAGCTTCATAAAATCGATTAGATACTTGTGAGATTCATAATAAATTAATTAGTCTCGAAAATGCTGATTATTTTGAGGTTAAGCATTGTCAATGACTATGCTAGCCACCGCTTATTTTGAGGTTAAGGATTGACATTTTTCTTTTGACTCACTGGGTACCAGATGAACCTGCTTAAGTGCATCCATCCTTTCTGCCTTCCCATATTTTTCTTAGTGTCAAGAAAACATAACAAAAAACTTCAGAAACATTTTAATGAAATAGAAAAAAAACGATATAGCTATTTGTGACTTGTAATTATGCAGGTGTCCTCACTGTTTTTTTTTTTATTTGTACCCCGTATGAGGAAAGCACAAACTCATAAAAGAGTTTAAGAAACTGCCCATAAAGGAAGCTTGGTGAATGATGGCAATAATGAGCGAGTTATGTGCAAATTTGTAATTTATACGATTTTGTATATTTTCGATTATTTTGTTGGTGCAAATGTTAAATTCTGTGCAAAATTTTTACAGTGGAACCTCAGATAACTCAATTCGTCGGGATGGGAAACCTCGCATAATTCAAATTTCCCCTTTTTCTCCCACTCACATTCTTAAAAGCTCATGCGTACTGTTTTTTACCTACCAGCGAAGTTTTCCTCACATTATTAATACGTTTTAGACACATTCATGACTTAGTAAAATTCATATTTTCCCGAGAATTCATATTTTCGCGAGAAAATTTGACAGGTTGAGGTTATGTTACCCTGTGTAACACACAGTTGAGGTTTGAAGTGGGGAGAAACGGCAATAGGGGAATTTGAGAAATCCGAGGTTGTTGCCATGGTAACGAGTTGAGAAATGCGAGGTTTTGAGTTATGCGGGGTTGAGTTATCTGAGGTTCTACTGTAACTGTTTTTAAACTATGCTAAAAAATAAACGATTTTTTAATCGATTAGGGATGTGGACCAAGTACATGATATGATGGATGACATAGCGGAACAGCAGGACGTAGCAAAAGAAATTTCAGACGCTATATCAAATCCCGTCGCGTTTGGACAGGATGTTGACGAAGATGAATTGGAAAGGGAACTTGAAGAGCTCGAGCAGGAAGAACTCGATAAGGAATTACTCGGTATTGAAAGCACCGGCGAAGAACTACCTGCGGTTCCAGCGGCCTCCTTACCTGCCGCTCCAACCAAAATACGTTCCAGTAGGTTACATTTTTATAAAATTCCATCGACTCCCATCATATCATATGTGTTTCGCAATATATGACCAAAATCCATGGCATTTTTATATATTAATATTTGCTCGATGCACTTGATAATATTTTTGTCGGTAAATTGAATGATGATAATAAAGCCGCTCCTTAATTTTTTTGAAATGGCTGGTTTTTCAGCTAAATAGAAACGAAATTTTTATTCGTCTACTGAATCGTCTTTTACTCGTCTGTGAATAGTGTCGAAGACATCGCAACTAGCATTTTTTACAGCTTAATGTTCCCCCAATAACCTTGTAAGTTTGCAGATCGACCCATTGAATCGTTATTCCCGACCGATTGATCAAAATTTAAAAAAAAATTAAAGGAGCAAGGTTTTTGTTTCTCAACATTGGGTAATCTTCTTAAGGAGGTTCGGTGATTGTAGCGACTCCAAGATATAAGGCCAATTTTTTTTTATCGAATTGTCGAAACCTTCATACATGCAACTGTGAAGTTTGCACGAGATGTATCGTATAGTTTCCGAGATATTAACTATTAAAGTCAGTGCATTTACTACACGTGAGCGACAAAATCTTGTTTTCCACTTAGAAATCAATTTTTTGATGCTACTTGGAGCCAAGATACGCGTAAAAAAAGTCAACGGCTGTATTCTTTGAATCATTGCGATCAAAAAGACACCTTCAATTAGGGAGCTTATCGCGTAATAAATAATAAATTTGCAAATATAAAGTCAAAAAAGTCTAAAGTATTCGTGGAGCAAGACTCGTGACGTAAGGATAACAATTTTGCTTGAGGTGTGGCAACGCCGCATACTCGCGAAAATTTGAATTTCGTATCGGACATTTTCTACACGAGATAAAAATATGGATGTGTGAAGTCGCAAATTTTTTAATTATTTTTTTAATAACTAAGGCACCTCAATTTTTCTGCCAGTATATAAATATCCCAGATAGACAAACGTGCTGTAGGAATTTACATGATGGGACAGTAACGCAATTGAGCCATGAAAAATGCGACAATGCCAACCGTCGAAGATTTGACATACCACTGAGGTCAAGCCGTATATTATTACGTTTCTATTGACATCATAAAAATGAAAGGAATCCAGAAGTTGAATGCGTAAAAAATATTTGTCGAAAAATAGACCATATCTACTGATCTAAAATGTAGCGGTATTGCAATACAAAATAGACTCATAGCTAACTAGCATAGTCACCACCGAACCTCCTTAAAAATTGAAAAATTGATTTTTTTCAACTTTTTTTTACAATTCTGCATCTTTTATCGGTTAAATTTGAAAGAATTTTTTTTTAAATTTAATAATAGTATAAAATTAAAAAGTCGCGTAAAACATTCTACCAAAGCATGTGATCGTATTATTGATTCACATGATTCTTTTTTACTATTTTTTTTTACACTATTTGAAACTCAAATTAATTGAAAGAGAAACAGAAATTGATGAACAACAAATAAATGAAATACTAAAAAATCAATATCTCGCAAACCGCTAGAGGTCCTATCGTTTTTTTTTTGAAAATATTGGTAATGAATTCTAGTATTTGTGAGAATTTTCGTTCTAAATTCGCGGGGTAGGGGGGGGGGGGGTATCGTGATTTTTATTTTTCAAAATGATTTTGATTGCATAAATTGGCTTTAAAAAAATTGGACAGTTTTTTTTATTTGAAGATGGACTCAAAACGCAAAAAAACCTCTGTATCTACTTTTCGATACGATTAACCGCTATAGAGATATCGTCGATTGAAAATTAAATATTTTCAAAAGTCGAAAATATTCGATGGTCTTGTATTCCGCAATGGTGGCTCCAAAAAATCTAATAAAATTTGAGAGTTGGTTTTGGGATCAGACGATAAAATAAGCAAAGTTTCGGCCAAATAAAAAATGGACAGGTTCACGAGATGAAAAAGACACTCGTTTTCCCCCATATACAGTTCCCCCATATACGTCACAATGGCGTTCCCCCTTAAATTAACTTTACTAAGAGAAATAGTACAACTGCTATAGATATGTCCTCGCAACGAATTGGAAATTTGTGAAAACCGGAGTAAGCATTCAGAGGTGGGGTCGTTAGCTATGCTTCGTAGACCTGGCAAGGAACGAGAGGTCTTTTCTGTTTAATCAATTGCATTTTTTTAAATATAGCCTTTTATAACCTGTTCTAATTTTCGTATTTCAGAACCGAAACCAGTCGATGAAGATCCCGATCTCAAAGAGCTGGAAGCATGGGCTTCGTAAAAACTCCGAGCGCTGGTATAAAAATATATATATAATTTGAGTATAGAAGTGGTTCGCATGAATATTTGTCAATCAGGGATTGGCTCAGAAAACCGATAACGGCGTTGATAAGTTCTAATATAATTGATTATACATTAATCTATTGGTGCATTAAACAGGCAGTGCATTGATAGAATATATTGCCGGTGGACTTGATGATGAAAATAAATCGTGAGGCAATATGAAAAAATGTTTTAAGTACACAACCAACTGACATCTGAACATACGTTTGATCCACCGATCCTTGCTATCGTCGTGAGAAAATAGGATTCAAACTGGTATGTCAATTATCTAAATATACATTATACGAGATTGCTTTTTCTTATTTGACAAAGAAGGTAGATTTTGAATAATTGAAATAAAAATTATATGTTGAAACCCGCATTTCTGGAGAAGAATTATCCATGAACCGCTTTTCCTTATTTTTCGCATGGATATTTGGACACGGTGTTTTTCATTGGAAGGGTACATTATCCATGATCCTATGAGAAGTTACACAAAATTATGATCTAGCGGAGGCAAGAAGACTAGAATACAGGAGAGTCAACTCGAGGAGTGGGGGTGGCACAAAATATTTGGGCAGCAGGCTGCCCCACTCCCTGACTTACAAATTACACAGTGTGGCACTTTTATACCACTGCGCAGCGTTCGTATATCTTCTTGGCGTGTCGGTCTCGCGCGAGCACTGAAATATTGTAATATATTTCAATGCGCGCGAGAGAGAATGACGACGCACCATGTGCGCAGTATTGTACAGCGCAGTTTGCAGGTCAAGGAGTGGGGCAGCCTGCTGCCCAAATATTTTACCATTCGAAAAGCAGCTAGTTGACTCTCCTTATTCTAGTCTTCTTGAGCGTAGGAAATGATGAATAGGCCGATAAACTTGATTTGGCATAAGAATACTGCTGCGCCGATTAGCGAAGGGCATTACGAGGATAGTCATGAAAGCGAATCGTATATTTTAACAAAAAATGTCTAATTTTATGCATTTTAATTATTTCTTCAATATATAAATTTTCAATATTTTGCTACCAAAAGAAATTATTGGAGAGTGTTGTTATTGTATGAAGAGTATGTTTAGTTAATAATATTGAAGGCGGGTTGTTCCAACCTCTGGGTAAGGGTTACCCACCGGGTATTCTGTGTATTAGCCATAGGATACCCGTTAGGTAACGTTCACTCAGAGATTGGAACAACCCGCCCTTACTCTCGCAAAATGTCTACCCTCGCGAACGACTTATCCGTTGGATTGTAGGTCGCTCATTTCAGATCAATCAGGAAACCGAGCGGTCGATTCGTGCCCCATGCCAACTCCTATACGAACTTTCTATTAGTGAAGATAGAACAGTGAAATTTACGAATTCATCGAAGTTCCAATTCTCCATTTGTAACATATGTGATTGATACACAGGTCGAGATTTGTAGACTCTTCCGAATTTCAACAGATTTTCACCTCTCACACGAGAAGGTTGATTTCTCGGTCAGTGATTGATTTGCACCTCCAGTTGCCAATAAATTTCACGTGAAATATAAGACCTAAAACGGAGAACAAAGAAAATTTGCATTCTATTTGCTATTGGCTATTGCACTATGTATGTATTTTTTATTTCGTTAGATTTTGTGATAATAGTGCACTTTAAGCCAAAAAATTCGTTTTTTTTTGCAAATTGTTGCGTCAAAAATGGAAATTTTCGTGAACTATTAATAATTTCCGACGTATGATGTGCTGAATCTGACTGAGACTCTCTAGTCGTGAAAATAAATTTCAAGTTCTACTTTTGGAAGCAGTCTCGAATACATCTGCCCCTGTTTTTGAGTCTAACCTTTCGGAAAATTACTGGGAAAATGGGCTTGCAATCACTGTTCGATTTCTTAATCACGTGCAATGTCCAGTGATGCAAAATGACCGTCATTTTGAGTTCGCGTCAGTCACGCGTCACGTGACGTCATTTTCGTTTTACATAATTTTCTACGTGAAAATGACGGTCATTTTTACTTTCGTCATCTGACAAGACAAGCCTGACAGGGACTTCTATCTAGATGGAAAATGACCGTCACGATTTTTTCGGTCATTTTTTTCGGTCACAACACTTTTAGATTTCATGATAATTGTAAAATTAATTATTTTCATCGTGATTGTTTGAGTAAATTGGGAATTACAATATTAAGAACATTGGAATAAACGAAGACAGGAATTTTTAATATTTTTAAAATTATAAACGTCGTATTATTATTTTTATTTTCTTCCGAATGGTGGCGGTGTTTGCAGTGTGTGCGCATGCGCAAATATGATATCGGGCGGTCAGTCATTTTCGTCATTTTTGCATCCGTCATGTGACGGTTCTGTTACGGTCACACGACGGTAACGTTACAGCTTCACATCATTGCCAATGTCTATCGAATTTTTAATTTCAAGGTTTACGATTAGATCCACTTTACTGTTCAGTTGGTAGGGTCCGATATTCGCGGGGACGATATTCGCCGGATTGGTATTCGCCGGAAAATCACTAGACTTCGATATCTCGAAACTGGCTCACTGGCATGACCCACAGGGGTCATTGCAAACATATTCTGGACTGCGAGAGATTGAATAGATGATGTGAACCCTTACTTTAGAAGACGACTTGAAGGCCAAGAGCCCTTGAAGAGAGTGGTACAACCCCTCAACAGATGGCGAGGTTAACCTGCCAAACTAGGCTAAGAAAAATAATCCGGAGCTCTTCGATAAATGTACGGATTCGCGGTCTAGCCACGAATGTGTACAGTCGCTCACTTCCGTTGGAGTTTCTTTTTTCATGAATTTCGGGTTATATTTGTGGTGAATTGTGAATTGGGAGTTGAACCTCGCTCTGCGGGATTCGTCACTCGTTAATTCTATTTTGCTGCAGATCTGGCGCGTATTTAAGTTCTTTTCAACGCCTCTAACTCTCCTAACCTCAATTTTTTTTTCTCTTTTTTGGTTCCTTCTAACCACGCCTGTCCCTGCTTCTCGGCGGGACATGGCTTTTAATTCTTCACAGGCTCGGGGCGAGGGTAACACCTCCACCCGATCCTCGCAGGACGATTTACACTACACAGATGCAACTGACGAGAGCATGGACTTCGCTTCACAAATCGACGATCTTCGTAACGAAACGTTTCCTCCGCCACCGACTCCGTCTCGAAAGCGCGACCACGACGAGGAGGAAGAAGTCGGTTCTGCTTTAAAGAAAAACGCGATTGAGCATTCTTCAGTGACTACCACCATCATTAACCAAAACAAAAAGCCACCCTCGCAGAGCAGTGCTCGGAACGTCTTCTCCGTAATCGCTACCCTGCGAGCAGTTCCGGTCCATTCGTTGTGCTCATACAACCGAAAGTTTTCGATGCGAAAACACCTCGCATGAATGCCACTAACGTCGGAAAAATCTTACTGAACAACTTCAACAAAGGCCAGGTCATTGACGTGTTTAGCTCCGGCAAACACCAATGCTCCGCAGTGCTCGCAAACGCGCAAATCGCTAACGACTGTCTCTCTCTCTCTTCTCTTATCACCAAGCAGCTCGTTGCCTTTATCCCTGAGTCCTTCATCACCTGAAGGGGCTCATAAGAGGAGTCCCTCTTGACGTCACTATCGAAGAGCTTATTGACAACGCTGATTCTCCAGCTCCCATCCTCTCTGCTCGTCGACAAAATCGCAAAGCGACTATCGGCACAGAGACTAAGCTCATCCCCACTCAATCGGTATATCTGAAATTCGAGGGTCGCCTCCGCCCTGACCACGTCTCTCTTTTCTAAGTGCGACATCCGGTCGATCGTTGGCACAGCCCGGTAAAAATGTGCTTTTCATGCTTCATTTTTCATCACGTCTCCAGCCAATGTAAGAGCCGCCCCAAATGCATTCGTTGCGGGGGGAAAAAACATACAGAGGACGAAATCTGCCCGAACAAAGACGGCGCACCATGCTGTGCGAATTGTAAAGGTTCTCACCTCCCAACGAGTAGAACCTGCCCGGCGTTCCTTCACGAAAAAGTCGTCCGTGACACGGCAGCAGAGAGAAATATCTCCCACCGCGAGGCACGACTCCTCATCACCAACTCCGCAACTTCTGTTCCAACCCCACCCTCTCGCACAAACGCCCACTATCCGGCACTTCACGGCTCTTCGGTCGCACACCGTATCAACCCGGTCTCTCCACTTCCGGCACCAATCCTTCAACAGCATCAACTTCCGCAAGCGCACCAACAACAACGACAACATCAACAACAACAACAACAACAACATCCACAGCAACACCAACACCAGCAACTTTTTCAAAACACCCATACACACACATCACAACAGCGCGCTTCTCGCAAAAATCTCAGAGCCCATCCGGCCTTCACTAACACAGGTGAATCCACACGCATTGCACACTCAAACATCCTTCTTGCGCCTCACGGCCACTCACCTTCGTTCGTTCAAGACGGCTTTGCCCTCTCCCAAAGCTCGCATCACCCTCCTATTCACACGCAGCCACCGGACGCTGCTGAAAACCAAAACCGGCCCCAAAATCCCAACGTTCATCTGTTGGTTCCCTCTCTCATCCAGCTCATCACTCAACAGATTCTGCCGATTCTATCTTCACTCGGTCTCGCCGAACAAGTCACCCCAATTACGACAGCTCTCAACTCTCTTCTAGCTATTGCTCAAACCCACCAACGTCGTGTTCAATAGAAAATTAAAACTACTTCAGTGGAACTGCCGCGGGTTCCACAGTAAAACAGGTCTTTTATTGAATATTGTCAAAGATTATGATGTCATCATCCTATGCGAAACGCTGCTTTCCTCCTCATCACTTCCAAAATTAAACGGCTATCATATTATTGTCAAAAACAGAGTTAAACGTAATAATAGCAATAAAAACGGCGGTGGCCTCGCCATTTGCCTCAGAAACGACATTCCTTTCAATCATATTTCTTCCACTTTTCACGACCCGAAGTCTATTGAATCTCTTACTATCTCAATCCCCACCTCTCTGGGTCCTTTAACTATTGTAGCTCTCTACAAAGCTCCCTCCATTACTATCCGCCCCTTCACCTGGCGCCGTTTTTTCAATTCTCTGACCTCCTCAAAAAATGTTCTTATCGCAGGTGATTTCAACTGTCACCATACCTCCTGGGGCTGTCTATCAGACAACACCTCCGGCTCTTCTCTCTCCGATGTTCTTCCAGACTTAAATCTTTCTTGCCTCAACGACGGATCCGCTACCTACAATCCTCCCAACCAAAATATCTCCCCATCTGCTATTGACCTCACTCTGGTCTCGCCACATCTCTTACCCTTTTGCACATGGCAAGTTGAACCCGACTCTCTTCTTAGTGACCACTTTCCTATCACCATCTCTATCGGTATTTCTCCTTCAACTATTTCTTTCACTTCTCATCGTTATTCTCTTAAGAAATTCGATTGGACGCAGTTCGAAAAATCCCTCACCTCTATGTCTTGTTCCTTACCGGACGCTTCTCCTCTCGTCCAATATGATAACATAGTAGAAGCAATCAAAGTATCAATCACTAAATCTTGTCCTCCTACTAACACTAGCCCTAGATCTTTCAAATCCCGTCCCGCTGTATGGTGGAACTCGGCTTGCGACACCGCGAACCTAGCTCGTAAACAAGCCTGGGCTGCCTTTAGGCGGCTCGGAAATCTAGAAAACCTCATTCAGGCAAAAAAAATTGGACGCCATTGCAAAAAAAACGTTCAAAAAAGCAAAAAAAGATTCGTGGATTGATTTCACCAACTCGATCGACTTCCGAGTTCCATCCAACAAAGTTTGGACAAAGATTAAATGCTTTCGTAACAGGAATCTGGCTCATCCTGATCCTTCCTGTCTACCCAACAACTCCGATTTACATGAAAAAATGACTAACCTTATCCCTAACATCTGCCCATCCTCTTGCTTTTTCCCCAGCTTCCCTTCTCCAACCTCATTTTCAGAAAACCCACTTCTAGGCTCGCCTTTTCACTCGGAAGAACTACACTCTGCTATTCACAAAAGCAATTGTAAATCGGCGCCTGGTGCCGATAAAATAGATTTCTCTATCATCTCCAATTTACCTGACTCTATTCTCAAACTCATTCTACACACTTTTAACAGCTTTCTGCGCGAGGGTCTCTTTCCCGACCCTTGGCGCGAGTTTCTGATCTTTTTCATTCCTAAATCCTCACCGGGCAAATATCGTCCAATTTCTCTAGCGTCTTGTCTTCTCAAACTCATGGAGAGGTTCATCCAATCTCGACTAATTCAATGGCTGGAGAGCAACTCACTTATCTCTTCATCTCAATACGGCTTTCGCAAAGCAAGATCCTGTACCGATAACCTTTCCATCCTCACGACCGAAATTTACAACGGTTTTACTGAACACCAATTTACAGCATGCATCTTCCTTGACATTTCAAACGCCTTTGACAATGTCGACCCTGGTATCTTAATAAATTATCTCAGAGACTGCAACCTCCCTTGGTCTTTCTGTAAATTCATCTATAATCTCGTCTCTTTTCGCTCAATCTCTTTTAAAATTGCAGGTCAACTTCACGGCCCTTTCTACGCTTACAAAGGTGTTCCACAAGGATGCATCCTCAGTCCTCTTCTCTATATTCTTTACACTAACGAACTAGATCTTCACCTTCACTCAAGCAGCCGTTGTCTACAATTTGCAGATGACGTTGCAATTTTTTCTAGGGCCGACAAACTCTCAGATTGCCTCTCCTCTATCGAATCCAGCTTAGATCACGTTGCATCTTATTTACACTCTAGAGGCCCCTCCATTGAACCCTCCAAATCTAAACTAATCATCTTTTCTCGCAGAGCATTCGACCCTCTCTCACGCTCCGTTCAAATAAATTCTACCCAAGTCCTTGGCTCCCTCGAGGCTAAATTCTTAGGGATCACTCTTGACTTTCGTTTATCTTGGAAACCCCATCTATTAAACGTCATTGCAAAATGTAAAAATCTTTTAAATATTATTAAATGTCTGCGCAGCACTTGGTGGGGTGCTGACCCCTCTTCTCTTCTCACGATCTACAGGGCGTTAATCCGCAGTTCCATTGAATATGGCTCACTGATTATTCCCCTCGGAGACCACCCTTTGTTAGGAAAACTAGAAATTATCCAACGTAAAGCCGTAAGACTTTCTCTCGGTTATCGTAATTCCACTCCCAACAACATAGTCTTAGCCGAAGCAGGCGAACCTCTCCTTAGGTCTCGTATTCAGCTACTCGGCGATAAATTCATTCTAAAAATTTTTTCCCACTCTGACCACCCTCTACTCTTCTCTATTGCCCCCCTCATTCTCTCAATGAGAACTCGTAATCCTCACTCCTTTCTCTTTCAGCTTCCTCTCGTTAAAGCTTACCGCAAGTTTCTACATCTGGAAAAATATATCGACCCTCTACCCTATCCGATATTCTACGATATCGCTCCTTCCTCTTTTCGTCCGCTCTCTTTCATTGATACAAATACTGGACGCCTACTTCAATCGTCAACTCAACCCAACTCCGAATTCCTCTCTCTTTTTAACTCCTCGAATGACTCGTCACACTTTTTTACCGACGGATCAAAGACTGCTCCTGAAAAATATGTGGGCTTCGCTATTTATTGTCCTTCCCTCTCTCTAGCACTGCAATATAAAATTCTATCATACGCATCCATCTTCTCAGCCGAAGCTCTAGCAATCCTTCAATCTATTAGGCTCATAATACTTAATAAACTACCAACTTCCCATATTTTCACAGACTCGCTCAGTAATCTTCAATCCCTTCTCAGTATCTCTTCATCTAGAAATTGCTCTCCTTTCACCATCGCAATTTACAAGGCCCTCATTGAAGCCTCCGAACTTAATCTATCCATCAACTTAGTTTGGATTCCAGGCCACCTAGGAATCTCAGGCAATGAAGCGGCTGATTCTCTCGCAAAATCGGCCATCTCCAATGGTCAATTCTTCAAAACTTCTCTCCCTCCTTCGGACTTCTTTCAGTTAAGTCGCTCACAATGCGATAAATCTACAGATTCTTTTCTTCGCCGCTACGGCAGACACAAAGGCACTTTTTATATGGACAACTTTTATCTATCTTCCACCAAACCCTGGGTTTTCGAAATGAAACGTTTGGACCGGAATTCCATCGTTACCCTTTGTAGAATGCGCGCAAACCATTATAATCTTCAATCTAGCCTCCATAGAAAAAGCATCACCACTTCGTCGTCCTGCTCGTGCGGTTTCGAGTCGGAGGACCTTAATCATGTGTTCTGGGCTTGCCCTCGATTCGACACTCACCGTTCTACCCTCGTTCGCTCTCTCATTTCTTTAAAAATCTTTCCTCCTCACAACATCGAATCTCTAATTGCCAAACCTAGTCTACGGATCATAAAACCTATCATTCACTTTCTCAACTCTGTTAATTTATCAATCTAGCTTCTATCTGCACTCTCTTCTCTTTTGAGTTTCTCTCTGTACAATGCTTTTGTACATTGCTGTACAATTTATTCCTTTCAACTCTTTTATCCTTTCAAATTTTTGTACCGTTCGAAATATTCCCAGCGGCGGGGCACTCCCGCCTCACCGCGCTTCGTACTCTCTACGGGTGAGAGCGCCACAGCCACTTTCTGTGACTGCGTCGCTCTCCCCCACTTTGTTGCAGATAATTATGTACAAGCAGTTACATGGCCGTATGGAAAGGCAGCTTTAGAGCCGCTACCGGAGCCAGCCCCAACGATATTAAGAAGAGTTCCGGTTCAACCACGACCACGTTCAGTCGCGTTTATTGTCGGAGTTTCTTTATCAATATATTTTCGTGTAATTAGTGCCAGGTGGTTATCGCGGCGAGGTGATTTACCTCCCTCTGCGATATCTCGTCTCCGGACGAAGTGTTATATTTGTTTAGGGTGTAAATTTAAGTTTTTTATTTCAATTTTTCCTCTCTTAACCTGACTCTTATTGCCTCCTCTTTGTCTGATTCCTCGCCTGTCTCAGCCATCCGGCGAGACATGGCTCTCTCTTTACAGGCTCAACTCGGGGGTCACTCCTCGACAATGTCCTCGCAGGAAGATTTATCTTTCTTAGACGCCGTAGATTCGCAGTTAGCTTCGCAAGTCGAGGATCTCCGCAACGAGACCTTCCCGCCTTCTCGGAAACGTGATCTCGAGCAGGACGACGTGATTCGTTCAAAGAAAATCGCTAATTCTTCTTCGAGGCCTCCCTCACCGGTGGTTTCATCGAATAACATCAACACCAATGATTCTTTGTCGCGGAACAGGTTCCCAGAACGCCTCCTGAAAAACCGCTACTCTTCAAGCAGCTCCGGCCCATTCATTGTCCTGATACAACCAAAGGCTTTTGATGGTAAGACTCCACGTATGAATGCCACTCGCATTGGTAGAATTCTCTTGAGTCGCTTTACAAAAAATCAACTCATCCACGTGTTCAGTTCGGGCAAAAATCAGTGCTCTGCAGTTCTCTCATCCGCCCAAGTGGCAAACGAAGTGATTTCTCTGCCCGCTATCATCGCAGACAACCTTGTCGCGTTCATCCCGGATTCTTTTATCACTTGCGAGGGTCTCATACGGGGTGTCCCTCTCGACATCTCCATTGAAAAAATTATCCTCCACACCGACTCTCCCACGCCAATCCGCGAAGCTCGCCGACTCAATCGCAAAGCGACGGTTGGCTCGGAATCCTCACTGATCCCAACTCAATCTATCTACCTCAAATTCGAGAGCCGCCTACGCCCCGACCACGTTTCGCTTTTCCAGGTTCGTCACCCAGTCGATCCTTGGCACAGCCCAGTAAAAATGTGCTTCTCTTGCTTCCTCTTCCATCACGTTTCGAATCAGTGCAAAAGTCGTCCAAAGTGCATACGTTGCGGGGGGAAAAAACACGAAGAGAACGAAGTGTGCCCAAACAAAGACGGCCCCCCGCGCTGCGCCAATTGCAAGGGGAACCATCTACCGACTAGCAGGAACTGCCCGGCATTCCTCCTTGAAAAATCAATCAGGGCTACCGCCGCAGAGAGAAACATCTCGCACGCTGAGGCGAGACATCTCATCTCAAACTCCACTCCTCCGTCTTCAAATCCACCTCCTCGCACGAACTTCCATTATCCGGCGCTCCCGAACTCAAGTGCGGCAAACACAAACACGGGACCTCCTGGCTCAACAAATCCACCTCTCTCTTCACCACCACCCACACAGCAACAGCAGCAACAACAACAACAACAACAGATCCACGGTAACTCAACTAACTCCGACACCCGCTCTCATTCTCAACAACCACGCGCGCCTCGCAACACCATCAGACCTCATCCAATCACACCAAATTTGATCATTAACACTCGCACCGCTCACTCAAACATCCTCCTCGCGCCTCACGGCCACTCACTCAGCTTCATCCACCTAGAACGGCTTCGCCGTGTTGCAGAACACACAATCTCCGGCTCAGGCTCACCAGCCTCCTCCAAATCCGCCTCTAAATCCCGGTCTCAACATCCTCATCCCCACACTCATTCAACTCATCACAAATCAAATCCTTCCGATTCTCGGCTCCTGCGGCCCCTCCGAACAGATCACCCCCATCGTTACGGCTCTTAACACCCTTCTCGCTTCAATCAAACCCCAATATGGCTCTTGCTAAAAAACTAAACATTCTTCAGTGGAATTGTCGAGGTTTGTTCAACAAACAAGGGCTCCTATCCAATATAGCTCACGAATATGACACCCTTATCCTATGTGAAACTTGGCTCTATCGCTCATCTCCTCCAAAATTCAATGGTTTTCATGTTATCGTCAAAAACCGTCCCTGCAATCAGCACGGTGGCCTCGCCATCTGCCTCAAACGCGACATACCTTTCAAACTAATTTCTTCAACACTTCATCTCCCTAACTCTCTCGAAACTCTTTCTATAGAAATTCCCACGTCTTTCGGCCCTTTGACCATTGTGGCTTTATATAAAACTCCTTCCTCTCCCATTCGCCTCACTACATGGCACCGCCTTTTCAATTCTCTTCCACCCAACGGAAATGTCCTAATCGCGGGTGACTTCAACTGCCATCACTCTTCTTGGGGATGTCAGTCGGACTGTACCTCCGGCACCTCTCTCTCTGATTCTCTTTTGGATTTCGATCTCTCTTGTTTGAATGATGGCTCAGCCACCTATAACCCGCCTAACCTTAACACCGTTCCATCTGCGATTGACCTCTCCTTAGTCTCGTCACATCTCCTTCCTTTCTGCTCATGGGCGGTCGGTAATGACTCCTTCCTTAGTGATCATTTTCCGATCTCCATTTCGCTCGGCATTAATCTCCACACAATCTCTCTTTCTTCGCATCGCTATTCCCTCAAAAATATGGACTGGGTCCACTTTAAAAAATCATTAGTCTCTAAAGCTCTTACCTTACCAGACCCTGCCCCCATCACTCAATACAATAACATAGTACACGCAATTGACACATCAATCACCGATTCCTGTCCAACACCTAAACACAACACTCGACATCCCATATCCCGTCCCGCTGTCTGGTGGAATCCGGAATGTGACGTGGCAAACCAGGCTCGCAAACGAGCTTGGGCAGAGTTTAGACGCCGTGCTAATTTAGACAACCTTGTACAGGCAAAAAAACTAGATGCTATAGCTAAAAAGACTTTTAAAAAGGCAAAAAAAGATTCTTGGCTAAATTTCACCAAGTCTATCGACTTTAGATGCCCCTCCAATAAAGTTTGGAATAAAATTAAAAGCTTTCGAAACAGAAATCTTTCCGATCCCACCAGCCTATCCAACAACACCGACTCGCATGATAAAATAGCCAAGCTTATCCCTAACATCTGTCCCCCCTCCTGTTTTTCCCCTAGCTTTCCCCCTCTGGCTGCATTTTCAGAAAACCCGCTTCTTGATTCCCCCTTTCTTCTTGAAGAATTACAGTCTGCCATCCGCAGAAGCAATTGCAAGTCAGCCCCTGGCATCGATAAAATAGATTTTTCCATTATCTCTAACCTACCAGAACCTATCTTCAAGCTCTTGTTGGACACTTTTAATGGCTTCCTACAAAACCCTACCAGGACGAACGACAGTAACCAACGTCGTTTGTCTTAAATTCCGACGGTTGAGTGCTGAATTCCGACGGTTGGACCGCCGGGAACTGTCGGAATTTAAGACAAACGACTGTCGGTTACTGTCGTTCGTCCTGGTAGGGAAGGGCCTCTTTCCGTATACTTGGCGCGAATTTTTAGTTTTTTTCATCCCCAAATCTACTGCAGGCAAATTTCGTCCTATATCTTTAGCTTCTTGTCTCCTTAAACTTATGGAAAGACTCATTCAGTCTCGCCTCATTCAATGGTTGGAAAGCAACTTGCTTCTCTCACCATCGCAATTCGGCTTTCGTAAAGCAAGATCCTGTAATGATAATCTCTCCATTCTCACAACGGAAATTTACAATAGCTTCATTGAAAAGCAATACACTGCCGGCATTTTTCTTGATATTTCCAGCGCTTTCGATAACGTCGACCCGGGCATTCTCATCACCTATCTTAAGGATTTGGGTCTACCCTGGTCATTTTGCAAATTCATATACAACCTTATCTCCTTTCGTATAATCTCGTTCAAAATTGCAGGTCAACTGCACGGTCCTTATCATGCCTATAAAGGTGTCCCACAGGGCTGCATTCTCAGTCCACTTCTCTATATTTTATTCACCAACAATCTAGAAGATCACCTCCATCCCAATAGTCGTTGTCTACAATTTGCAGATGACGTGGTTATATTTTCTAAATCAAACCATCTAGAGGACTGTGTCGCTTCCATTCAATCTAGTCTTAACAGGGTTTCTTCTTATCTACACAACAGGGGGCTCTCCATCGAACCCTCCAAATCTAAATTAGTTATTTTTTCTCGCAGACACTTTGACCCTCTCCTACCCTCGGTTCAAATTGATTCGACCCTCGTTTGCGGCTCCACTCAGGCTAAATTCCTTGGAATTACTCTTGACTACCGTCTTTCTTGGAAACCTCATTTAAATAACTTAATTTCAAAATGTAAAAATTTATTGAACATTATTAAATGTCTTAGAAGTACATGGTGGGGCGCGGACCCGTCTTCGCTTCTCGCCATCTACAGAGCTCTTATCCGGAGTTCAATGGAGTATGGCTCTATAGTCATTCCTATTAGAGACCATCCTTTGCTTGCAAAATTAGAAGTTATTCAGCGTAAAGCATTAAGACTCTCCCTTGGTTTTCGAAATTCCACTCCAAACAACATAGTGCTCGCCGAATCATGCGAACCTCTCCTCTCTGCCCGGTTCCAACAGCTCTGTGACAAATATATCTTGAAAACTTTTTCTTGTTCGGACCATCCTTTTCTTTTTTCTATTCCTTCCATTATTCTCACTCTCAGAACGCTCAACTCTCCCTCGATAGCCACCCATCTCCCACTTATTAAAGCATATCGCAAGTTCCTCCATCTTAATCCAATTATCGCTTCGCACCCTTTTCCATTCATTTACGATATCCCCCCTTCTTCGCTGTTACCTCTTCCATTTATTGACATCGACTCTGGCCGTACCTTACAAGACTCACTGGCACCCAACTCCGAATTTCTCTCCTTATTTAGTCCGTTGGAATCAACCCATTTCTTCACCGACGGTTCCAAATTGGGCCCTGGCAAATATGTCGGTTTTGCCATTCTTTGTCCCTCTCTTTCTATCTCGCTAAAATATCGTATCTCATCGCACGCCTCAATCTTTTCAGCCGAAGCCTTAGCTATCCTCCACACTATTAGAATCATTATTTCTAATAAAGTACCTTCCTCTCATATTTTCACAGATTCGCTTAGCAACCTTCAATCTCTCCTTACTCTGTCTTCGTCAAGCAATCCCTCACCCTTCACGGTAGAAATTTACAAAGCCCTCAACGAAGCTGTCAAGCTCAATTTGAAAATAAATTTAACCTGGATTCCGAGCCATATCGGTATCTCAGGTAACGAACTCGTGGACTCTCTGGCAAGATCGGCCATCTCCAATGGCGTTTCATTTGAAACTTCACTTCCTCCATCCGACTTTTTTCCTCTTGCTCGATCACATTCAGATAAATTCACCTCTCGTTTTTTGCTCCGCTATGGACAACACAAAGGCACCCATTATATTGCTAACTTTTATAATCCGTCCCCCAAACCTTGGTTCCACGACAAGAAGAGCCTAGACCGGTTCTCTATAGTTACCCTTTGCAGGATGCGAGCCAACCACTACAATTTGCAGTCTAGCCTTTTCAGGAAAAACTACTCATCTTCGTCGTCCTGCTCATGCGGTTATGAATCGGAGGATTTGAATCATATTTTCTGGGCTTGCCCTCTGTATATTACGCACCGATCCTCTCTTACTCGTTCACTAATCTCACTAAAAATTTCTCCGCCTTACTACATCGAATCGCTCATCGCTAAACCTAGCATGCGTGTGATCAAACCCATCATACATTTCCTAAATTCATTCAATTTGTCCATCTGATCACCATCTGGTTATATTCTACTACTCATATCTCTTTACCTTTTTTACTCGTACTTCCCACCCTTTCTCATTCATTCAAAAGCTGGGCGCTCTCTGGGCGTACGGCGTGTGCCCTCTGGGACGCCCCGGCTTCGTACACTATGCGGAGGGGAGCGCCACGGTCGCCCAAGCGACCGTGTCGCTCTCCCCCTCTCTGTTTCAGATCTCATCGTCTGTAGTATATGGCCGTATGGAATCGCCGCTTTAAGCTACCAGAGCCAATCCAAATCGTAAGAAGAAGAAGAAGATATTAAGAAGAAGAAGAAGAAGATAAATGTACGTTATGCACTTTGAGTGACTTTGAGGCAGGGGGTCCAAGCACAGATGGGGATGAGTGAGGCAAAGTTTCGCCTTAACCGTCTACTAGGAGCGCTAGTGTCGCTACCCATAAGCGATTGCGTCGATTTTCCATCTCGCTCGCACGCACTCACGGCACTCACCCATGGTATCCATGGCAACGAAATTTCCGCCTTCTTGGTTTGTTGCGTGTTGCGCGTCTTCATAGTGCGCTCGGGTGTGTTTTTTGGACTGTTTTTTGTTATCTTTTTGCAAATATATTGTGCAGCTTGCAGAAAAGTTGAGTGCATCGTATTGGGCGATCCTTTTAATAATCATTTTTGATCTTCATCGAAGCAAGGTAAATATATCTGGTTTTGTTATTAACCTAACCTCTTCTCGTATTTTGATCTCAAGTTGAATTCTCAACCGAATATTTGTTAATTTAAGCAAATATATAATATTGAAGGTGGACTGCACTATTTTTATACGAACTATGAATCTAAAAAAATCCTTTCTACTTGTTGTTTACAAGCTACATGCTACATGCTTCTTCAAATTCCCAAATCCGATGACTGAGTCTGATCAGTTTTTAAAGTGGCTTGCTGCAAGTGGGAATCCTAAGCTGCTGAATGTTTCTCCGGTGCATGTGACAAATCGACATTTGTGTTCGGTTCACTTCGTACAAAAATATATGTTGGCGAAAAATGTTAATATTGTTTTATATATAAAAGCTCGTTAAATATTTGATGTAAATGCTGGTTGTACGGTTAAAACTTTGCGAAGTTATAGCTGATTAATTTTATGTGACACCCGAATAGAAAAAGATTTTATAAGTTTGTTTTACATATAAAAGCTCGTCAAATATTTAATGTAAACAGTGGTTATGCGGTTAAAGCTTTGCAAAGTTATAGCTGAATAATTTTATATTATACGCGAATAGAAAAACAATTTTTAAGTTTCTTTATAACATGAAAGCTTGTCAAATATGTGATGTAAAAACCGATTGTGCAGCTGAAACTTTGCAAAGTTCTGACTGATTAATTTTATATGATACGCGAATAGAAAAACAATTTTCAAGTTTGTTTATAACATGAAAGCTTGTCAAACATGTGATGTAAAAACTGATTGTGCAGCTAAAACTTTGCAAAGTTCGGACTGATTAATTTTATGTGATACGCGAATAGAAAAACAATTTGTAAGTTTTTTTTATAACATGAAGGCTTGTCAAATATGTGATGTAAAAACCGATTATGCAGCTAAAACTTTGCAAAGCTCTGACTGATTAATTTTATGTTATACCCGAATAGAAAAAGATTTTTTAAGTTTGTTTTACGTATAAAAGCTCGTCGAATATTTAATGTAAACACTAGTTGTGCGGTTAAAGCTTTGCAAAGTTATAGCTGAATAATTTTATGTGATACGCGAATAGAAAAACAATTTTTAAGTTTGTTTATAACATGAAAGCTTGTGAAATATGTAATGTAAAAACTGATTGTCTAGCTGAAACTTTGCAAAGTTCTGACTGATTAATTTTATGCGATCCGCGAAGAGAAAAAGATTTGTTAAGTTTATTTTACGTATAAAAGCTCGTTAAATATTTGATGTAAACAATGGTTGTGCGGTTAAAACTTTGCAAAGTTATAGCTGAACAATTTTATGTTATACGCGAATAGAAAAACAATTTTTAAGTTGGTTTATAACATGAAAGCTTGTCAAATATGTAATGTAAAAACCGATTGTGCAGCTAAAACTTTGCAAAGTTATAACTGATTAATTTTATGCGATACGCGAATAGAAAAAGAATTTTTAAGCGCGTTTTTTATCTAAAAGCTTGTTAAATATTTCGATGTGTAAATATGAATGTTGTAAATAGTCATATATTGAGATGAATAATTATACAAAATATTTGAAATATATTAAAACACGAATATACTGGCATTTTTATTATATTTTTGTATCCTGGGACATTTGAAATGAAATAATAATAATAATAATGAATCTGCTTCGGGGGCCGTGGAGAGGGGGTAAATCTGTATATATATATGTCATACGCATATATATATGTCATAGGTATTAGTTCTCTAACCGTCTACGAGCGCCACCAGCGCAAACTTAGCCTCAACCAACGAAGATTGAGTTCCATAGAAGCGTACAGCCTGCAGCCCGTTTGAAGCAAAGAAAGTTGGGGTAGATTACCCCAACTTTCTAGATGGCACCACCGGCGCCCTGTGCTTGTGTGCGCTCATGTACACTACTCGCATGTATGCGTCCGTGTCCGTGATTACCCCAACTTGTAGGCTCCGCCCTACGAGTCGGGGTATTCGTGCATTCTCTCTCGCTCCCGTTTGAGAGGATATAGCGCTCTCTCTCGCACCAGATCGATAGAGGACGCTAAGTGGGGACTCGTGTGATGTCTGCATCGTGTGCCTACGATCGAGGCCAGCTCGTTACGGATTTTTTTTTTTTTTATAATGGCTTCAGTACTTTTTTCAGGCGTTCAAAAATTTTTTTTTCATGAATAATAATTTCTATCATTACAACTATAGTTCACTCCCTTCATTTGAGTCATTATTTATATGCGCGAATAGGGGCGGTAGAGAAATAGGGGAAGGAGACGAAGCAATGCGACTCCCGCCACATGCAAGTTGCCGAGAACACGAGGTTCATGGGCGGAGTATCGACGACCTTACCGACAGTCGGCATAGTAGGTCGATCGCAGAGCCATCCCACGGCTGCACGAGTCGTGGAAAGCTTTGCTTCAAGTGGCCCGTAAGAAGTACGCTTCTATGGAACTCAATCTTCGTTGCCTCAACATTTACTATGGTGGCTTGTACCCACTGAACTCTAATAATACTGGAAGGCGCGCTGGCTATATCCTCCCATGTACCCGCCGCGTATAGAGAGAGATAGTTTCGTTCAACCGTCTGCAGGTAGCTTTTGCTCTGTCTAACAGTTTTGCGCACGCGCACAATGACGTCACGCAAATCAGGTACAAGGGCTGCAAAAAGTTGCTCCACTCATCTAGATTCGATCGTTTTATTCGTTTCCACTGACGAGAATTCAGTGTTCGTTTATTAATCGTCAGTTTATTCATTAATTTTAAAGTGTGAGACTGTTTACAAAAACAGTTATGGTGCGCGTGTGTTGTGTGGCAGGGTGTACAAATGTTTGGAGCCCGAATCGCGATATATCGTTTTTTGGGTAATTATATACCTACTTTTCACTAAAAGAAAGACGTCACTAAAAGATATTAACATTGATTGTATTCGTTAGAAGTATATGCAATGCGCCAAAGATGGAACCGGGGAACAAACTTTTGGACTGGAGTGTACAGACAGAGACAGGGCTACCTGAAGCGGATCGGTTTTAGCTATCTCTCTCTATACGGGCCAGCAGCGGCAGCGCGCCTTCCAGTATTATTAGAGTTCAGTGCTTGTACCCCCTGCTTTGAGGTTATCGCGCGCACTGTACGCAACAATTAATCGTGAAATCAAGTAATTAATCAATGAATCACGAAATAAGTAATAATTAATTGCGCGACGATTAATATTAACTCACACGAAGTCTACATTGTTATTATAAAGTACGCGAAAACGAATTTAATAATGTTTATTTATGATTATCGATGAAATGTCATATTCGCCGCTGCACCGCTGTGTTTCTGTGTTCTTTCAATTGATATCAAATTGTTATTATAAATATTAAATTGTTGAAAATAACAAAATTGTTTTCTTACAATTGTCAATGAAATAAAACTAGCCGCTGTATGTACCACTGTGTTTATTTATGTATTCTGTACATTTATTCGCTTCTTTATGTAATATATTTACATATTTATAATTAATACAAACAATCTTGATTGAAAATGTTTAAAAAAAAAATACACTTTTTCGTGATACGTTGCAAAATCCTGGAGCAAGTTTGTCCCTCTGTCGAGTTACATTGTTTCCGCTCAATCGTAACAAATTGTTGAAAAGAGTAGCGCAATAAGCGAGAAGACTATCGACGTACATACTCCTTCGTCTACTGATTATTAGGCTGGCTTCACTCATCTGGAATGGCAATATAAATTCATAATCTCAATTCCAGCTTCTTATCGCACATGTTGCTTTCTGCATGTAAATACCTCTCATGAGTTGAAAAGTTTCAATCGGCGCACTGTCCGTCAAAAAATTCTACTAATTACACGTTGTTTAACCAATGATAGACAATCGGTGCAAGCTTCAAGCAGAACATGATCAACAAGTTCAACAGTAAATAGACCACCGTCCAAGTGTCTCAGATACGATTCGTCGTCGTTCCTGCTCGTTCTTCAGATATTTGAAGCGTAATTGCATCAGTCGGTCGATTTCATATTCATAGTGCCATTCCAGATGAGCAAGGCCAGCTCAATTATCAGTAGACGAACGAGTATGTCAATAGTATTCCGGGCTTGGCAAAGAGTCCTGGCACAGAGACGAATGCCGCTTGAAACTATTCGACACATGATGAGAGGTATTTACATGCAGAAAGTGACGTGTGTCATAAGTAGCCGGAATTAAGTACGTCGGCGTGCACACACTGAGCCCACCGACGTATTACCATCCTCTCCGGGACGCCATTAAGGAGCTCGATAATACAACCGTCAGATCAGCGAGGGAATCAAATCCCGTTAACGGCACATTGAAAATATTGAACGACAAGTTTTCCTCGAACATGGACAATATCTCGAATATTTTATTTCTCGAACAGTCTTTGACATGTCCGGTCGTACAGAGGTAACCACCGTCTTCGAAGTTTCCTGCATACTCTGCAAAAAAAAAGGGCGTTTAACATGGATATTGTAAAAGAATGATCATTTAAGTCAATATTTTTCCATCGTACAGGGCAATTTGCATTATTTCTACCTCAATAATCAGATATGAAGTGACATACAATTAAAAAGTTTAAAGTATGAATATTAAACATTCACCAATAACATATTTGAGATTCCTAGTCCTCGCAGTGCGATGAAGCCGCCGTCTCGGATATCGTCGTCTACAGAACCCATTCGGATAGTCTTCATCGGGACCTTTGAACGTTCCTCGGCGCAGCATCACGCGCCTGCAGTCATCATTTTCACACTGCCTTACAGGCATTGTGTAAACGCGAGATTTTGAAACGAAATTTTTTTTTCTCAATTTCCTCAACGTACCGCAGAAAGCGCTGAAGATATCCTGAGCGGGTTCTGTAGACGACGGCTTCATCGCACAGCGAGGACCAGGAATCTGTAATTCATTTTCGGTAAATGTTTAATATTCATACTTTAAACTTTTTAATTGTAGATCACTTCATATTTGATTATTAAGGGCAGGCTAAAGACCCTCTCTCTCGCTCTCACACGACCCCTATCATCCTTTCTCTCTCGCACTCGCACGAAAAATGTCGGTATTTAGCCTCCTCTTAAGGTAGAAAAATAATGCAAATTGCCGTGTACGATGGAAAAAAATATTCGCTATAAAGATAATTCTTTTACAATATCAACGTTTTTTCAGAGTACGCAGGAAACCTCGGAGACAGTGGTCACTCGGTGTGACCGGGCACGTGGAAAACTGATTTCAGTGTGCCGTTGACGAGATTTGGCTTTCTCGCTGGTCTGACAAATATCTCAGGATATCCTCGGCACTTTCCGCAGAAAGTTGAGGAAAAAAAAGGACAGGGCTCCGGACACCAATCCGTCGATATACGGCAAATCGACGGCAAGAAAGAATAACTAGGCGAAGTTTTTTGCCGTGTCTGCACAAGACGAGCGATGGTAATTCGTTATTAATTCAAAATGAACCGTCACATGCAGAGTTCGAATACAGATATGGATGTACATTCATATATATATATGTTCTGTGGTATTTTCCAGGACTGTTCTGGAAGTTACTTAGGGAATTCGTCTGCGTGAAACTCTGCAACGGGTCTTTTTTTATACTTACTATGCAACGGGGATCACACCGCCTAGATCTACAGTTCTGGCGGCAACTCGGTTCTGCTTGCAGAACCGAGGATGTGAACATATTTAATATCGCATTGAGGAATCAAAATACTGAAGCTGTTCAATCTAAAGATCCTGCGATTGCTGTGAGAGCAATTGTTCAATTATATTAATTCTGAATTAATAACGAATTACCGGTGCTCGTCTTCTGCAGAAGACACGGCGAAAAACTGTTTTGCCGTCGATATTTCTTGTATATCGATGGAAAGTATGTTTCAGCGCATTTCAGCGTTCTTCGATAACACACCTAGTAACTTTTTCGAGCGACGGCAATTCGGCTAGTTATTCTTTATTGCCGTCGACGTGACGTCGATTTGGCGTCGACTTACCGTGCTACAGCGACGGATTGGTGTCCGGAGCCATTTCGGAAAAAAAATCGTTTCAAAATCTAGCGTTTACCCAATGCGCCTGCAAGGCAGTGTGAAAATGATTACTGTAAACGCGTGATGATGCCGCGCCGAGGAACGTTCAAAGGTCCCGATGAAGACGCTCTGCAGGGGTTCTGTAAACTGCGATATCCGCGACGGCGGCTCCATCACACTGCGAGGACGAAGAATCTCAAATACGTTCTCGGTGAATGTTCAATATTCATATTTCAAGCTTTTTAATTGTTTGTCACTTCATGCATGATTATTGAGGTCGCAACAATGCAAATTGCCCTGTGCGAAGAAAGAATATTCCCCAATATGAAAATTCCTTTACAATATCCATGTTTAACGCCTTCTTTTTTTTCAGAGTATGCAGGAAACCTCGAAGACGGTGGTGACTCGGTATGATCGGACACGTGAAATACCACCGATCGGGACATAAAATATTCGAGATCTTCTCCATGTTCGATGAAAACTTGTTCAAGATTTTCAGTGTTCATTAACGAGATTTGGCTTTCTCGCTGATCTGACGATTGTATTGTCGAGCTCCTTCTTACTGGCGTCCTGGGGAGGACGGTAATCCGTCGTTGGGGTCAGTGTCTGCACACCGACGTACTTTATATAGGTCAATGTCCCGATCTCGAATTGCATGTGGGCGGAACAATTTCTCAGGATATCTTCGGCGCTTTCTGCGGTACGTTGACGAAATTGAGAAAAAAAAATTTCGTTTCAAAATCTCGCGTTTACACAATGTCTGTAAGGCAGTGTGAAAATGATGACTGCACGCGCGTGATGCTGTGCTGAGGAACGTTCAAAGGTCCCGATGAAGACGATCCGAATGGGTTCTGTAGACGACGATATCCGAGACGGCGGCTTCATTGCACTGTGAGGACTAGGAATCTCAAATATGTTATTGGTAAATGTTTAATATTCATACTTTAAACTTTTTAATTGTATGTCACTTCATGTCTGATTATTGAGGTAGTAATAATGCAAATTGCCCTGTACGATGGAAAAATATTGACTTAAATGATCATTCTTTTACAATATCCATGTTAAACGCCCTTTTTTTTTGCAGAGTATGCAGGAAACTTCGAAGACGGTGGTTACCTCTGTACGACCGGACATGTCAAAGACTGATCGGGAAATAAAATATTCGAGATATTGTCCATGTTCGAGGAAAACTTGTTCAATATTTTCAATGTGCCGTTAACGGGATTTGGTTCCCTCGCTGATCTGACGGTTGTATTATCGAGCACCTTACTGCGTCCCGGAGAGGATGGTAATACGTCGGTGGGCTCAGTGTCTGCACGTCGACGTACTTAATTCCGGCTGCTTATCACACACGTCACTTTCTGCATGTAAATACCCCTCATCATGTGTCGAATGGTTTCAAGCGGCGCTCGTCTCTGTGCCAGAACTCTTTGCCAAGCCCAGAATACTATTGACATACTCGTTTGTCTACTGATAATTGAGCTGGCCTTGCTCATCTGGAATGGCACTATGAATATGAAATCGACCAACTGATGCAATTACGCTTCAAATATCTGAAGAACGAGCAGGAACGACGACGAATCGTATCTGAGACACTTGGACGGTGGTCTATTTACTGTTGAACTTGTTGATCATGTTCTGCTTGAAGCTTGCACCGATTGTCTATCATTGGTTAAACAACGTGTAATTAGTAGAATTTTTTGACGCACAGAGCACCGCTTGAAACTTTTCAACACATGAGAGGTATTTACATGCAGAAAGCAACATGTGCGATAAGAAGCTGGAATTGAGATTATGAATTTATATTGCCATTCCAGATGAGTGAAGCCAGCCTAATAATCAGTAGACGAAGGAGTATGTACGTCGATAGTCTTCTCGCTTATTGCGCTACTCTTTTCAACAATTTGTTACAATTGAGCGGAATCAATTTAACTCGACAGAGGGACAAACTTGCTCCAGAATTTTGCAACGTATCACGAAAAAGTGTATTTTTTTAAAAAACATTTTCAATCAAGATTGTTCGTATTAATTATAAATATGTCAATATATTACATAAAGAAGCGAATAAATGTACAGAATACATAAATAAACACAGTGGTACATACAGCAGCTAGTTTTATTTCATTGACAATTGTAAGAAAACAATTTTGTTATTTTCAACAATTCAATATTTATAATAACAATTTGATATCAATTGAAAGAACACAGAAACACAGCGGTGCAGCGGCGAATATGACATTTCATCGATAATCATAAATAAACATTATTAAACTCGTTTTCGCGTACTTTATAATAACAATGTAGACTTCGTGTGAGTTAATATTAATCGTCGCGCAATTAATTATTACTTATTTCGTGATTCATTGATTAATTACTTGATTTCACGATTAATTGTTGCGTACAGTGCGCGCGAATGCGCGATAACCTCAAAGTCACTCAAAGTGCATAACGTACATTTATCGAAGAGCTCCGGATTGCTCCGGATTAGTTTTCTTAGGCTATGTTCCTTTTTAGACTGCAAGTACTGCTATATGGCGGCTATAAAGCGTACTGCAAGCTAGTGATGGGCGATGTTGCTTCGATTAATCGATAATCGATTTTTTTGAACAAAATAATCGATTATTTCGTCGATATTTCTTCGCCGCGATTAATCGATTTCTCGATATTTTTTATTTCGATTAATCGGTGATTCGATATTAATTTCTCAGAATCGTCTATATGATACATTTTATTATTATTATTGACGATTGCACGCGCTGCATTCACGGCTGCTATGCTGAGCGCGTCGCGAATATCGTGGGCTCATTGTTAGTCATGTTAGGGGACGACTTGAGAAATTTACTATCTTACCTACAGTCGAGATTCCTTACCGACAGCTATGATTGTCGGTAAAGCAGCCTTACCGACAGTTGAGATTGTCGGTAAAACAGCGGATATCAAGGCTGATAAGCATTTATTTTAAGATAATTATATTTTCAAAAAAATAATCGATTTTCCCGATGTTTTTTTGTAAATAATCGATTAATTTGTCTTCTACTGAAAAATAATCGATATCGTATAATCGATTATTGGGAAAATCGATTATCTAATAATCGATTATTTTTTTCGACATCGCCCATCACTACTGCAAGCAGTGCAGCCAGATTGCGCGCAGAATGGACCCCCACTCTGCGCCCTCTGCGCGCACAACACAAGCATGATGGCCCGTGTCTGTGAGCGAACGACGTTCGTGTCGCTTCGGGAGAGCCGAGCGCGGCCGAAGCGTCGACCCCTCGCGCGATGTTGTTCTCCCACCCCATGGCGTCAGATATACGAACCACGTAGAAGTCGCACGTCCGTGTGCGACTACAATGTAAGCCGAAGCCGAAGCTGCCGAGGGCCCGGGCTCCGCGGAAAAACGCGGTGAGACTCGAGGCGTGACGTCACCCGGGATCACGAGCGGGTTTTTTAAAATGTAAATGATTTTTTCCCTCGGTGCTCTCCGTTATCAATGAAAACGGAAAAATTTATCGGGGAACATTATAAATTATTTTTCAGTTCATACGTCGATTGAAATGTAATAATAATAAATAATAAAAACATTTTTCGTCAAGAAATTATTTACGACTTATTTACAAGCGATCCTAAATAAATAATTTAAAATGGAATTCAAATGTAAACCTCTTTATGAATTAAATTATTTCTTTGAAATAATTTAAATTTAAATTTGAATTTCAATATTTTTACGAAAAATATTCATTTGTGACAACAAATCAAACCAAACATTTAACAATATTTTATAAATTATTGTTATTCGATTTTTCAGCACTTGAATCCAGTGTCAGAAACACGCCAGCGACGAAAAATTATTAACACCCTATTATATAGTATTCGATTTTTTAAAATTTAATATAAACAGTAAATAGTACATGCAACATTTTTCATATTGCATATTGCACGTACATACCTCATGATTCAAACAATCTTGATGTACAAGAAAATAGCAAGTAATTGTAAACGTCGAAAGAGCGGCGTGGATAGTGTGCTCGCTCACACTCTTGAGGGTGCGGGTTCGATCCCATCGCCTACAATTTTTTTTTTAACATACTTTTTTCGATTTTTTTTTTAAATATGGTGAACTGTTCATTTCCGGAACAACCACCATAGATGGAACATTTTTTTTTTAATTTAAATTTAAATTTCTCAACTCTTGATGAAAATAAATATTTTACTGTAGGTTAAAACGAAACAATACTATTCTAAAAATCTCAGGATCTTTTAAGATTAATAAAAGATATTATATTAAAAAAAATTAATGAAAAATGTAATGTTAATCGTGGATTTGCACGATTTGTAAAAATTCAGGAATTCATTTAAAAAAAAAATAAAAAAAACCTCTCGGGAAATTTCAGGATCTTTTAAGATCAGTGCAAGGTATTTTATTCAAAAAATTGAACCAAAAAAATATTCCGGAAAAAAATTTTGAAAAATGATGAATTAGGAGAATTTTAAATTTTCAAAAATCGAGAAAATCCTAGCTGGACATTAAATTTTTGGTTCAATTTTTTGAATAAAATACCTTGCACTGATCTTAAAAGATCCTGAAATTTCCCGAGAGGTTTTTTTTATTTTTTTTTAAAATGAATTCCTGAATTTTTACAAATCGTGCAAATCCACGATTAACATTACATTTTTCATTAATTTTTTTTAATATAATCTCTTTTATTAATCTTAAAAGATCCTGAGATTTTTAGAATAGTATTGTTTCGTTTTAACCTACAGTAAAATATTTATTTTCATCAAGAGTTGAGAAATTTAAATTTAAATTTAAAAAAAAATGTTCCATCTATGGTGGTTGTTCCGGAAATGAACAGTTCACCATATTTAAAAAAAAAAATCGAAAAAAGTATGTTAAAAAAAAAAATTGTAGGCGATGGGATCGAACCCGCACCCTCAAGAGTGTGAGCGAGCACACTATCCACGCCGCTCTTTCGACGCTTACAATTACTTGCTATTTTCTTGTACATCAAGATTGTTTGAATCATAAGGTATGTACGTGCAATATGCAATATGAAAAATGTTGCATGTACTATTTACTGTTTATATTAAATTTTAAAAAATCGAATACTATATAATAGGGTGTTAATAATTTTTCGTCGCTGGCGTGTTTCTGACACTGGATTCAAGTGCTGAAAAATCGAATAACAATAATTTATAAAATATTGTTAAATGTTTGGTTTGATTTGTTGTCACAAATGAATATTTTTCGTAAAAATATTGAAATTCAAATTTAAATTTAAATTATTTCAAAGAAATAATTTAATTCATAAAGAGGTTTACATTTGAATTCCATTTTAAATTATTTATTTAGGATCGCTTGTAAATAAGTCGTAAATAATTTCTTGACGAAAAATGTTTTTATTATTTATTATTATTACATTTCAATCGACGTATGAACTGAAAAATAATTTATAATGTTCCCCGATAAATTTTTCCGTTTTCATTGATAACGGAGAGCACCGAGGGAAAAAATCATTTACATTTTAAAAAACCCGCTCGTGATCCCGGGTGACGTCACGCCTCGAGTCTCACCGCGTTTTTCCGCGGAGCCCGGGCCCTCGGCAGCTTCGGCTTCGGCTTACATTGTAGTCGCACACGGACGTGCGACTTCTACGTGTGTTCGTATATCTGACGCCATGGGGTGGGAGAACAACATCGCGCGAGGGGTCGACGCTTCGGCCGCGCTCGGCTCTCCCGAAGCGACACGAACGTCGTTCGCTCACAGACACGGGCCATCATGCTTGTGTTGTGCGCGCAGAGGGCGCAGAGTGGGGGTCCATTCTGCGCGCAATCTGGCTGCACTGACTGCAAGCAGTGCAGCCAGATCGGGTGTAAAATCGACCCCCACTCTGCGGCTTTGCACGGTGCCACACAATGATGGCCGCCCGTGTCTGTGAGCGAACGACGTTCGTGTCGCTTCGGGAGAGCCGAGCGCGGCCGAAGCGTCGACCCCTCGCGCGCTGTTGTTCTCCCACCCCATGGCGTCAGATATACGAACACACGTAGAAGTCGCACGTCCGTGTGCGACTACAATGTAAGCCGAAGCCGAAGCTGCCGAGGGCCCGAGGCTCCGCGGTAAAACGCGGTGAGACTCGAGGCGTGACGTCACCCGGGATCACGAGCGGGTTTTTTTTAATTTAAACGATTTTTTCCCTCGGTGCTCTCCGTTATCAATGAAAACGGAAAAATTTATCGGGGAACATTATAAATTATTTTTCAGTTCATACGTCGATTGAAATGTAATAATAATAAATAATAAAAACATTTTTCGTCAAGAAATTACTTACGACTTATTTACAAGCGATCCTAAATAAATAATTTAAAATGGAATTCAAATGTAAACCTCTTTATGAATTAAATTATTTCTTTGAAATAATTTAAATTTAAATTTGAATTTAAATATTTTTACGAAAAATATTTTTACGAAAAACATTCATTTGTGACAACAAATCAAACCAAACATTTAACAATATTTTATAAATTATTGTTATTCGATTTTTCAGCACTTGAATCCAGTGTCAGAAAAATGCCAGCGACGAAAAATTATTAACACCCTATTATATAGTATTCGATTTTTTTAAATTTAATATAAACAGTAAATAGTACATGCAACATTTTTCATATTGCATATTGCACGTACATACCTCATGATTCAAACAATCTTGATGTACAAGAAAATAGCAAGTAATTGTAAGCGTCGAAAGAGCGGCGTGGATAGTGTGCTCGCTCACACTCTTGAGGGTGCGGGTTCGATCCCATCGCCTGCAATTTTTTTTTTTAAACATACATTTTTGGAATTTTTTTTTTTAAATATGGTGAACTGTTCATTTCCGGAACAACCACCATAGATGGAACATTTTTTTTTTAATTTAAATTTAAATTTCTCAACTCTTGATGAAAATAAATATTTAACTGTAGGTTAAAACGAAACAATACTATTCTAAAAATCTCAGGATATTTTAAGATTAATAAAAGATATTATATAAAAAAAAATTAATGAAAAATGTAATGTTAATCGTGGATTTGCACGATTTGTAAAAATTCAGGAATTCATTTTAAAAAAAAATATAAAAAACCTCTCGGGAAATTTCAGGATCTTTTAAGATCAGTGCAAGGTATTTTATTCAAAAAATTGAACCAAAAAAATATTCCGGAAAAAAATTTTGAAAAATGATGAATTAGGAGAATTTTAAATTTTCAAAAATCGAGAAAATCCTAGCTGGACATTAAATTTTTGGTTCAATTTTTTGAAAAAAATACCTTGCACTGATCTTAAAAGATCCTGAAATTGCCGAGAGGTTTTTTTTATTTTTTTTTTAAATGAATTCCTGAATTTTTACAAATCGTGCAAATCCACGATTAACATTACATTTTTCATTAATTTTTTTTTATATTATATCTTTTATTAATCTTAAAAGATCCTGAGATTTTTAGAATAGTATTCTTTCGTTTTAACCTACAGTAAAATATTTATTTTCATCAAGAGTTGAGAAATTTAAATTTAAATTTAAAAAAAAATGTTCTATCTATGGTGGTTGTTCCGGAAATGAACAGTTCACCATATTTAAAAAAAAAATTCCAAAAATGTATGTTAAAAAAAAAAAATTGCAGGCGATGGGATCGAACCCGCACCCTCAAGAGTGTGAGCGAGCACACTATCCACGCCGCTCTTTCGACGCTTACAATTACTTGCTATTTTCTTGTACATCAAGATTGTTTGAATCATGAGGTATGTACGTGCAATATGCAATATGAAAAATGTTGCATGTACTATTTACTGTTTATATTAAATTTTTAAAAATCGAATACTATATAATAGGGTGTTAATAATTTTTCGTCGCTGGCATGTTTCTGACACTGGATTCAAGTGCTGAAAAATCGAATAACAATAATTTATAAAATATTGTTAAATGTTTGGTTTGATTTGTTGTCACAAATGAATATTTTTCGTAAAAATATTTAAATTCAAATTTAAATTTAAATTATTTCAAAGAAATAATTTAATTCATAAAGAGGTTTACATTTGAATGCCATTTTAAATTATTTATTTAGGATCGCTTGTAAATAAGTCGTAAATAATTTCTTGACGAAAAATGTTTTTATTATTTATTATTATTACATTACAATCGACGTATGAACTGAAAAATAATTTATAATGTTCCCCGATAAATTTTTCCGTTTTCATTGATAACGGAGAGCACCGAGGGAAAAAATCATTTACATTTTAAAAAACCCGCTCGTGATCCCGGGTGACGTCACGCCTCGAGTCTCACCGCGTTTTTCCGCGGAGCCCGGGCCCTCGGCAGCTTCGGCTTCGGCTTACATTGTAGTCGCACACGGACGTGCGACTTCTACGTGTGTTCGTGTATCTGACGCCATGGGGTGGGAGAACAACAGCGCGCGAGGGGTCGACGCTTCGGCCGCGCTCGGCTCTCCCGAAGCGACACGAACGTCGTTCGCTCACAGACACGGGCGGCCATCATTGTGTGGCACCGTGCAAAGCCGCAGAGTGGGGGTCGATTTTACACCCGATCTGGCTGCACTGACTGCAAGTATTGTTCCGATATTACTTTTAGTCCTATACCGTACAATGGCACTGCTATAACGGAACGAGCTTCAGTGCACTTCAGTTACCGTCCTGACACGAGCGCACAGCGCATGTGCGCTACGAATCCAACTTTACCATTGGACGAAATGAATTTCGCACGCCTCTCGTAGGCCGCCATGTTGTTGCTGGGAGTTGCCCTACCTCGCCAGCCGCAGTGATCACAGCAGGAAGTGACGACAAAAACTGTGACGTCATATGATCCCAAGTGCGACCACAAAGCGTACTGCGGCGTATATCGAAACGCGTTTGCAGCACTGCAAGTACTTGCAGTTAAAAAAGGAACATAGCCTTAGCCTAGTTTGGTGTGACGCTCCGAGAGCGTCGAACGCGCGAAATTCAAACGCGCAATGGATCACACGAGAGTGCGACTACCAACCAGTGATGCCAAATGACCGTCATTTTGAGTTCGCGTCAGTCACGCGTCACCTGACCGTCACGTGACCGTCACGTGACGTCATTTTCGTTTTACATAATTTTCTACGTGAAAATGACGGTCATTTTTACTTTCGTCATCTGACAAAACAAGCCTGACAGGGACTTCTATCTAGATGGAAAATGACCGTCACGATTTTTTCGGTCATTTTTTTCGGTCACAACACTTTTAGATTTCATGATATCTGTAAAATTAATTATTTTCATCGTGATTGTTTGAGTAAATTGGGAATTACAATATTAAGAACATTGGAATAAAGGAAGACAGGAATTTTTAATATTTTTTAAATTATAAACGTCAGATTATTATTTTTATTTTCTTCCGAATGGCGGCGGTATTTGCAGTGTGTGCGCATGCGCAAATATGATATCGGGCGGTCAGTCATTTTCGTCATTTTTGCATCCGTCATGTGACGGTTCTGTTACGGTCACGACGGTCACACGACGGTCACGTTACAGCTTCACATCACTGCTACCAACGTAGTCCGTGGGATTCGTCTCCGGATCGAAGAGATGAAACTCACCTCGCGCGAGTAAAGTCTTGCTGAAAATATCGCGAAAGATAACGAAATCGAACACGAAAAATTAACGGGTTAAACTATAATTATTTATTGTTAAAATCGTAATCTGATTCAAATCCCAAATGCAAACAAAACACACGAAAACGTATTAAAGTACAATTCCCAAAAACAACCAAAATATGATTAACAAATTCTCGGTTTGCGATTCTAGAAGAGGACTCGTCAAAAGTCGACTTGTTCGTTTCGCGGCTCGAATAATTCTGACTACTCTGCTGGCTGCTGCAAAGATTCTAAGTCCCGAATACTCCCACTATTCCACCCCTTAGGCCCAGCGCGTCGACCAATCAACCCCAAGCTAACACGAAGTCCGCGCGGACTCTTCCCTCTACGCAAGGGTGGTCCGTGCTCGCTCATCCCTTCCACTCCGTGGGCGAAAACTACGCGTTTTTACAACTTTCTCCCTTGGTCTCGAGTTTTACGACTTATCAAGAGGCCTCCGGCGACAACGTGTCGCCCAGCACTCTTCGAGTTATGCAGGCAAAAAAAAAAGGGTCGATAGAAAAAATTGAAGGAAAGCAGACGCGTTTCTGCTAGGATCATTATAAATCTTTCTCGGATTTTCCGAGCTCGCACACGTCGAGTTTCTTCGCATTTGTTTGTCATATGCTGACCACTCGACTTTCCGATTCATGGGAAAGTGCGTTTTTTTGCAGCCAGCAGGGTACTCGAAAATTCTCTCGTCTCGCATTTCTATTTACAAAAACATCTTGCGTTGCTGTATTTCTTAAAACGTATACAATCAAGCGTTGATCGTCGTATTTCATCCAAATACTAAATGTAGTTATGAATTACATATATATATATATATATACGCGTATATTTCCATGCATATTCTACATTATCGTATCGCTATTTTACAGTAAGCCGTCTACGGCAGTCAGCTCGTCCTCTCGCGATTAAAATTCTCTGCTCTTTTAAATCTTTCGAATCGCGCGCGGTATCTCTCCCCGGTTGGTGCTGCTTTACGCGGTAAATTCGCGAGGCGCGTATCGCGGAGCGTTACATTGGCAGGTTAACCTCGCCATCTGTTGAGGGGTTGTACCACTCTCTTCAAGGGCTCTTGGCCTTTAATTCGTCTTCTAAAGTAAGGGTTCACATCATCTATTCAATCTCTCGCAGTCCAGAATATGTTTGCAATGACCCCTGTGGGTCATGCCAATAAGCCAGTTTCGAGATATCGAAGTCTAGTGATTTTCCGGCGAATACCATTCCGGCGAATATCGTCACGGCGAATATCGGACCCTACCGTTTTTTCGAAAAACATCGATTCTCCAAACATCGAGCGAACATCGCCCATTTCTAAAACCAACGAATTCAGACGTACATAGAAGCACAGTTCCTATACCTTCGGACGAACTGGGGTACACTATGCTAATGGGGTACAAAGTATACCCCAATAGCGTAGTGTACCCCAGCTCGTCCGAAGGTATAGGAACTGTGCTTCTATGTACGTCTGAATTCGTTGCTAAAACTTTGCCTCAACATTTACTATGGACGCTGCACTGACTATGGTGGCTTGTACCCCCTGGACCCTACTCAAGAATGCATTGTTGGATCGTGCTAATCAAGAAGTGAGAAATAATTTGGCAAATTGGAATTTGCAAATTGCTTCTGCATTCAGCAGTTATCTTTGTTGTATCATCAATTCTTTATAATCAAGTATGTGCATCAATTTTGGTTTTTGCATAAAGGAAGTTGAACGAGCGATGAAAAAGAAATGATTAGAAATTAAATTCCAAATTCTGTCAAAATAAGAGTATCCAGGCAACACCAATCTAACCAGGCAAAATATACGCTAAGGGTGGACTTTTTGTGTTTCACTGAATCTTAATGATCGGTTAATAAAAAAACAATACCTGAAATTCTATTTGAAATTTGGCTTTGAGATTTTTCAATATTGTAACCAGGATGGGAAGTTGAATGTTGAGACAATCTAGCGGATTAGCGGGACAAGATATATTCGTGAATATCAAGCTAATATCCGGACCTCTGATCTCTATAACTCTATCTCCGTTTAGACTTCTATCCACGATTCTTCGTACTCCCCTTCCGACGGAATATACTTGGACCACAATCCCAAAGGATTATCGCCGATACTGTACAACAGTGATATGAAACCATGGCTACCATTTAATTGTGACATTATTTCTTCCAAAAATTTTCACTCTGTATGATTCGTGTCAAATATAGGACACGTCACTGGCATATACGATTGCATGGCAACGTATATACGAATGAATAATAATAAACATGGGTCATTCAATGCCAAATCGACAAAGAGTTGGAATTTACCTATTTCAATTTCGATAAAATTTGGTTCGAAGTTTAGTTTCTAATTTTGGTTTTACCGAAGGAAAAAAATTTGAAATGCAAGATTCACAATGTCCCAATTTCCAAAATCTTTCAAGTACATTTTTTAAATATCTCTGAAACTATTACAGTTACGAAAAAAATCGTTGTGAGTTCGTCTTGAAGAAGAGTACACTGGTGGCTACGAAAAAAAAATATTCCGACAAATTTTTTAAAAAATTATAAATTTGGAGAATGTTGAATGCATTCATTTATTTCTCGTATGTTTATGGAGAACCCATATCGGAAATAAATAGATATTCCATGTAAAATTATCTCAGCTTTTCCAAAAAAATTGTGAAAAATTTTTCAAATATTTGGACAACTGCCAAAAAACAGCTTTTTAGACTTTAAGCACAATTTTGAGATCTTCCCAAGTGCATAAGCAGAAAACAATTATTTTTTTGAAAAGCTGAGACTTTTTCACACAAAATACAAACAAAAGCGAAGGAATTGTAACGGAAAGGGATAAAAGCACAAACGAATGGAGCCAATTGAAAAAAAATGTAATTCATAACGATATATATTTACTTGTGTGTGAGTGTGTGTGTGTGTGCGTGCGCGTGTGTGTGTGTGTGTCAGAACGAAAACTACCAAACATAATACGGAGATGTAAAAAACAAATAAAAACGACTAAAACTAATAAATAAAACATTTGAAATTGTTGTAGCATGCAATGCAAACGCAGGTGCAGGCTATCTGCACTTCAATCTCATTTCCGGTGCAACGTTGACAAAAACTTGCTTCTTATTCCAGGAACTTCTTATTCCATACAATCGACCGATTCCGTTGTGGAACATTTGGTTTGGCCGTTTTTAAACTGTGCGATGTCAGTGTGGCTCGTTGATCTCCGTTGTTAGCCACATTTTTTTAATATCGTTGTGGTCGTTTAAGGGGAGTACCGTTAATCGTTCCTTGATGGTGGCATGCGCTATTATTTTTGGCCGTGCCCTGTCATTTCTTTGTATAACAGCAATTGACTCTTCGTGACTTGCGACATTCAACGTCCCGATTGCTGCAACGGTACGGGCACTTTATTAATAATTAATTCTTGCTAACAATCGTATCATCGCATGAACAATAGTTATATACTCACCGTCGTCATCGTTTTCCGCGATGTTTAGACAATTCTCATCCAGGAACTCGTAATCCGTGTATTCATCGTCCTGGCGGGGCATTAAACACTCGCGCGATTGATGGACGTGGTCACTGTTGACCGATGATCCGTCATCACTGTCATCACTATCATCGTCATGTTCAGTCTGGAGAGGAACGCGTTCTACATCATCGGAAAAACGGTAAGATATAAGTATATCCCATGAGACTTCGATTAATGTAGTAGCAGGGTTGCAAATAATGCATTACTTTTTTTAATGCATTTGCATTTTCATTAACCATTAAATTTTAATGGTTAATGAAAATAATTTCCATTAACCATTAAATTTTAATCATTAATGAAAATTTAATGGTTAATGACAAAAATTTCCACTAACCATTAAAATAATTTCCATTAACCATTAAAATTTAATAGTTAATGAAAATGATTTCCATTCACCATTAAAATTTAAGGATGTACGAGCACTAGGCTTAATGCTACATTTTCAATTAATAATATCTTGCTTAAATAGTCGTTAAGAGGCCTTGAAATTTTTGGAGTACTGAATATTGAACCTCGACAATATCATATAAAAAAGTCAGCGTTTAAGCTTATACTAATTAGTATATTACGACTATTTGAGCAAGATATTATTAATTGAAAGTGTAGCATTATTCATCGTTATACACAGAGCTTACGGCAAGGTTGACTTTGCAACTCTTTGTTTTCTACAGTTCCACCGTTTGTATATATGATACCGTAGATGAAAAACATCAAGTATATCCATTGAATGTCAGGGATTATGATGATACATTGAAAAACAGGGGTCAACGAACATTCGAATTAGATATATCAAGCTAAACACGGCCTTCTTTACTTTTATTTGGAGGGTAAAGCTGGGGAGCATACGATACACCACCGGAGTCAGTCAGTTACTCCGAACGAAATAATTCTTAAAACGAAATTAATTAAATATTTTATGTTCTCTGAAAATCATCTATGTACTTTTTATTAATATTTTGCTAAATGTTACTACCTAATGTCCTCTTTCTGCAAAATTTCAATGAGATCATGTGTATTGACTACCACGTAGCGCTCATACATCCTTAATGGCTTAATGGTTAATGAAATTTAATGGTTAATGAAAATTTCATCGTTAATAAAAATAATTTCCATTAACCATTAAAATTTAATGGTTAATGAAAATAATTTCCATTAACCTTTAAATGTTAATGGTTAATGAAAATAATTTCCATTAACCATTGAAATTTAATGGTTAATGAAAATAATGTCCATTAACCATTAAAATTTAATGGTTAATGCAAATAATTTCCATTAACCATTGAAATTTAATGGTTAATGGTTAATAAAAATAATTTCCATTAACCATTAAATGTCAATGGTTAATGGTTAATGCATTACTTTTTCATTAAAAATTTCGCGACCCTGTGTAGTAGTAATATGCCATTAGCATAATATAGTAAATATTTGTAAATATCTACTACCGGTCGAATTGCGTTGAGAAAGTCGCGGCACTTCGTTCTCCTCTCGGGGCTCGAACACGACTGCAAATCTTCCACATCCTTCCACGCCGCATCCAACTTCTCGTTCCAGTCTGTGCCGGATTTCGATTGCGGGCGATGAGGCTTCAGACCGTGATTCAAGAGTATGACATTTCGGTGCGATGTCTCTTGAATTTTGTTCAACCCTTCTGTGTTAATCGGAAAGAAAATATACAACAATGATGCATGCTGGACAGGTACTGTGCGAATGGGAGATTACTTTTCATTATTTTCAAAATGTAACGCACTTAAAAATTTGTAAAGTTCGGGTTTGGATGCCACCAATTCTTTTATGGGTCGGTGGTATCTTTCCACCACGTTATTTTTTCGAAAAACGCGTCGAACAAATAACGTGGTGGAAAGATACCACCGACCCATAAAAGAATTGGTGGCATCCAAACCCGAACTTTACAAATTTTTAAGTGCGTTACATTTTGAAAATAATGAAAAGTAATCTCCCATTCGCACAGTACCTGTCCAGCATGCATCATTGTTGTATATTTTCTTTCCGATTAACACAGAAGGGTTGAACAAAATTCAAGAGACATCGCACCGAAATGTCATACTCTTGAATCACGGTCTGAAGCCTCATCGCCCACAATCGAAATCCGGCACAGACTGGAACGAGAAGTTGGATGCGGCGTGGAAGGATGTGGAAGATTTGCAGTCGTGTTCGAGCCCCGAGAGGAGAACGAAGTGCCGCGACTTTCTCAACGCAATTCGACCGGTAGTAGATATTTACAAATATTTACTATATTATGCTAATGGCATATTACTACTACACAGGGTCGCGAAATTTTTAATGAAAAAGTAATGCATTAACCATTAACCATTGACATTTAATGGTTAATGGAAATTATTTTTATTAACCATTAACCATTAAATTTCAATGGTTAATGGAAATTATTTGCATTAACCATTAAATTTTAATGGTTAATGGACATTATTTTCATTAACCATTAAATTTCAATGGTTAATGGAAATTATTTTCATTAACCATTAACATTTAAAGGTTAATGGAAATTATTTTCATTAACCATTAAATTTTAATGGTTAATGGAAATTATTTTTATTAACGATGAAATTTTCATTAACCATTAAATTTCATTAACCATTAAGCCATTAAGGATGTATGAGCGCTACGTGGTAGTCAATACACATGATCTCATTGAAATTTTGCAGAAAGAGGACATTAGGTAGTAACATTTAGCAAAATATTAATAAAAAGTACATAGATGATTTTCAGAGAACATAAAATATTTAATTAATTTCGTTTTAAGAATTATTTCGTTCGGAGTAACTGACTGACTCCGGTGGTGTATCGTATGCTCCCCAGCTTTACCCTCCAAATAAAAGTAAAGAAGGCCGTGTTTAGCTTGATATATCTAATTCGAATGTTCGTTGACCCCTGTTTTTCAATGTATCATCATAATCCCTGACATTCAATGGATATACTTGATGTTTTTCATCTACGGTATCATATATACAAACGGTGGAACTGTAGAAAACAAAGAGTTGCAAAGTCAACCTTGCCGTAAGCTCTGTGTATAACGATGAATAATGCTACACTTTCAATTAATAATATCTTGCTCAAATAGTCGTAATATACTAATTAGTATAAGCTTAAACGCTGACTTTTTTATATGATATTGTCGAGGTTCAATATTCAGTACTCCAAAAATTTCAAGGCCTCTTAACGACTATTTAAGCAAGATATTATTAATTGAAAATGTAGCATTAAGCCTAGTGCTCGTACATCCTTAAATTTTAATGGTGAATGGAAATCATTTTCATTAACTATTAAATTTTAATGGTTAATGGAAATTATTTTAATGGTTAGTGGAAATTTTTGTCATTAACCATTAAATTTTCATTAATGATTAAAATTTAATGGTTAATGGAAATTATTTTCATTAACCATTAAAATTTAATGGTTAATGAAAATGCAAATGCATTTAAAAAAGTAATGCATTATTTGCAACCCTGCTACTACATTAATCGAAGTCTCATGGGATATACTTATATCTTACCGTTTTTCCGATGATGTAGAACGCGTTCCTCTCCAGACTGAACATGACGATGATAGTGATGACAGTGATGACGGATCATCGGTCAACAGTGACCACGTCCATCAATCGCGCGAGTGTTTAATGCCCCGCCAGGACGATGAATACACGGATTACGAGTTCCTGGATGAGAATTGTCTAAACATCGCGGAAAACGATGACGACGGTGAGTATATAACTATTGTTCATGCGATGATACGATTGTTAGCAAGAATTAATTATTAATAAAGTGCCCGTACCGTTGCAGCAATCGGGACGTTGAATGTCGCAAGTCACGAAGAGTCAATTGCTGTTATACAAAGAAATGACAGGGCACGGCCAAAAATAATAGCGCATGCCACCATCAAGGAACGATTAACGGTACTCCCCTTAAACGACCACAACGATATTAAAAAAATGTGGCTAACAACGGAGATCAACGAGCCACACTGACATCGCACAGTTTAAAAACGGCCAAACCAAATGTTCCACAACGGAATCGGTCGATTGTATGGAATAAGAAGTTCCTGGAATAAGAAGCAAGTTTTTGTCAACGTTGCACCGGAAATGAGATTGAAGTGCAGATAGCCTGCACCTGCGTTTGCATTGCATGCTACAACAATTTCAAATGTTTTATTTATTAGTTTTAGTCGTTTTTATTTGTTTTTTACATCTCCGTATTATGTTTGGTAGTTTTTGTTCTGACACACACACACACACGCGCACGCACACACACACACACTCACACACAAGTAAATATATATCGTTATGAATTACATTTTTTTTCAATTGGCTCCATTCGTTTGTGCTTTTATCCCTTTCCGTTACAATTCCTTCGCTTTTGTTTGTATTTTGTGTGAAAAAGTCTCAGCTTTTCAAAAAAATAATTGTTTTCTGCTTATGCACTTGGGAAGATCTCAAAATTGTGCTTAAAGTCTAAAAAGCTGTTTTTTGGCAGTTGTCCAAATATTTGAAAAATTTTTCACAATTTTTTTGGAAAAGCTGAGATAATTTTACATGGAATATCTATTTATTTCCGATATGGTTTCTCCATAAACATACGAGAAATAAATGAATGCATTCAACATTCTCCAAATTTATAATTTTTTAAAAAATTTGTCGGAATATTTTTTTTTCGTAGCCACCAGTGTACTCTTCTTCAAGACGAACTCACAACGATTTTTTTCGTAACTGTAATAGTTTCAGAGATATTTAAAAAATGTACTTGAAAGATTTTGGAAATTGGGACATTGTGAATCTTGCATTTCAAATTTTTTTCCTTCGGTAAAACCAAAATTAGAAACTAAACTTCGAACCAAATTTTATCGAAATTGAAATAGGTAAATTCCAACTCTTTGTCGATTTGGCATTGAATGACCCATGTTTATTATTATTCATTCGTATATACGTTGCCATGCAATCGTATATGCCAGTGACGTGTCCTATATTTGACACGAATCATACAGAGTGAAAATTTTTGGAAGAAATAATGTCACAATTAAATGGTAGCCATGGTTTCATATCACTGTTGTACAGTATCGGCGATAATCCTTTGGGATTGTGGTCCAAGTATATTCCGTCGGAAGGGGAGTACGAAGAATCGTGGATAGAAGTCTAAACGGAGATAGAGTTATAGAGATCAGAGGTCCGGATATTAGCTTGATATTCACGAATATATCTTGTCCCGCTAATCCGCTAGATTGTCTCAACATTCAACTTCCCATCCTGGTTACAATATTGAAAAATCTCAAAGCCAAATTTCAAATAGAATTTCAGGTATTGTTTTTTTATTAACCGATCATTAAGATTCAGTGAAACACAAAAAGTCCACCCTTAGCGTATATTTTGCCTGGTTAGATTGGTGTTGCCTGGATACTCTTATTTTGACTGAATTTGGAATTTAATTTCTAATCATTTCTTTTTCATCGCTCGTTCAACTTCCTTTATGCAAAAACCAAAATTGATGCACATACTTGATTATAAAGAATTGATGATACAACAAAGATAACTGCTGAATGCAGAAGCAATTTGCAAATTCCAATTTGCCAAATTATTTCTCACTTCTTGATTAGCACGATCCAACAATGCATTCTTGAGTAGGGTCCAGGGGGTACAAGCCACCATAGTCAGTGCAGCGTCCATAGTAAATGTTGAGGCAAAGTTTTAGCAACGAATTCAGACGTACATAGAAGCACAGTTCCTATACCTTCGGACGAGCTGGGGTACACTACGCTATTGGGGTATACTTTGTACCCCATTAGCATAGTGTACCCCAGTTCGTCCGAAGGTATAGGAACTGTGCTTCTATGTACGTCTGAATTCGTTGGTTTTAGAAATGGGCGATGTTCGCTCGATGTTTGGAGAATCGATGTTTTTCGAAAAAACGGTAGGGTCCGATATTCGCCGTGACGATATTCGCCGGAATGGTATTCGCCGGAAAATCACTAGACTTCGATATCTCGAAACTGGCTTATTGGCATGACCCACAGGGGTCATTGCAAACATATTCTGGACTGCGAGAGATTGAATAGATGATGTGAACCCTTACTTTAGAAGACGAATTAAAGGCCAAGAGCCCTTGAAGAGAGTGGTACAACCCCTCAACAGATGGCGAGGTTAACCTGCCAATGTAACGCTCCGCGATACGCGCCTCGCGAATTTACCGCGTAAAGCAGCACCAACCGGGGAGAGATACCGCGCGCGATTCGAAAGATTTAAAAGAGCAGAGAATTTTAATCGCGAGAGGACGAGCTGACTGCCGTAGACGGCTTACTGTAAAATAGCGATACGATAATGTAGAATATGCATGGAAATATACGCGTATATATATATATATATATGTAATTCATAACTACATTTAGTATTTGGATGAAATACGACGATCAACGCTTGATTGTATACGTTTTAAGAAATACAGCAACGCAAGATGTTTTTGTAAATAGAAATGCGAGACGAGAGAATTTTCGAGTACCCTGCTGGCTGCAAAAAAACGCACTTTCCCATGAATCGGAATTTCCATTAACCATTGAAATTTAATGGTTAATGGTTAATAAAAATAATTTCCATTAACCATTAAATGTCAATGGTTAATGGTTAATGCATTACTTTTTCATTAAAAATTTCGCGACCCTGTGTAGTAGTAATATGCCATTAGCATAATATAGTAAATATTTGTAAATATCTACTACCGGTCGAATTGCGTTGAGAAAGTCGCGGCACTTCGTTCTCCTCTCGGGGCTCGAACACGACTGCAAATCTTCCACATCCTTCCACGCCGCATCCAACTTCTCGTTCCAGTCTGTGCCGGATTTCGATTGCGGGCGATGAGGCTTCAGACCGTGATTCAAGAGTATGACATTTCGGTGCGATGTCTCTTGAATTTTGTTCAACCCTTCTGTGTTAATCGGAAAGAAAATATACAACAATGATGCATGCTGGACAGGTACTGTGCGAATGGGAGATTACTTTTCATTATTTTCAAAATGTAACGCACTTAAAAATTTGTAAAGTTCGGGTTTGGATGCCACCAATTCTTTTATGGGTCGGTGGTATCTTTCCACCACGTTATTTGTTCGACGCGTTTTTCGAAAAACACCGAACATCGCCGGACCCTTTTGGTCAATCCAATATTTTTGGAAATGGTCGAACAGTTTAGCCATCATGGGATTGAGCACTTCGTTATTTCGCAAACTGCAATAGAGGTCGTTGAAAGCCTCCTTTATGTATAGATGCGGTAGGAGCGCCAAATTCTACAAGTCCCTCTCAAATCTCTTGGCCTCGGGGATCATTGCAGGACATTTTTTTTTCAGCCGGTCAATTAAATTCAATTTTCGCTGACGGTATCTTATGATTGCCTGAAACATTGTCCAAGTAATATTTATGATAATATTTGTAATAATAATAATTTTAAACTAATGTATATGGGGCGTTTCATACCAAGTCGACCTGAGTGTGACCCTCGACCTCGCTGGTTTCGTTTACGATTTTTTATATGATTCTTCCAACCGAAAAAAGCATTCCGAATTTTTTTCACATTTTTAAAATCAAATCTGAGTACGTTATGATTTTTTGAACATTTCTTTCGAAAACATCGAGGGCTGTAATTAAAAAATCTGAAGAAATTCTCAAAAATCCGGTGTCAAAAATGAAGATTTTTGACCCAAAATTCATTATGTCCAGGCTTTCGCTTCCACCTCGATGTAAGGTTTTCATAAAGACAACTTTAAAAAATATATGCAGAAATTAACGAATTATTTTTGGAAATTGTTGGTTAACGATAAAAATATTCAAGCCACTTTCCACGGTAGATAAATTTCTGCATCTATTTTTTTTTAAGTTTTCTTCATAAAAGCCCAAAATCGAGGTGGAAGGGAAATCCTGGGCATCATGAATTTTGGGTTAAAAAATGTTCATTTTTCACGCCGGATTTTGTAAGAATATTTTTAAATTTTTAAATTACGGCCCTTGAGGTTTTCGAAAAAAACGTTCAAAAAATCATAACGTACTCAAATTCGGTTTTAAAAATATGAAAAAAATTTTGAATGCTATTTTGAGTTGGAAGAATCATATAAAAAATCGTTAACGAAATCAGCGAAGTCGAGGGTCATACTCAGGTCGATTTGGTATGGAATACCCAATAAGCCTTTTCTAATTGTCTTTAATTGAAGAACTTACCTGGCAGAAATGAAAATAGCAGCCTTGCAGCGTCACTCTGGGGAATCTCATCCGGATTGCGTTTTGTAACGCCGGCTCGTAATCCGTCATGATGAAAGCGACATCCATCTTCGGGAGTACTTTTTCAAAAATGACGTCAAACTTTTAAACAGAGCCAACCTCTTCAGCAAGATCTATTTTCCTTCCTAGCGGAATTTGCAACGGTCTACATACCTCTAAAAGCAACGGCATTTTATTTCAAACTTCAAAATCGGTAAAAGAACGGTGCAAGCAATGTGCTGGCAGGGGGTAAAATTTTTTGAAAATCATTTTTCGCAGCTCCGTACTTTACCGATGGGAGCAAAGAGTACTTGGGAAACCAAAATATGTATGAAATCGGGTGTCGCTTTGCCGTTGTTCCGACCTATTATAAGCAACGTTGATTTTGCCGTTACTTTTTGCGTTTTTTCTACTTTTAGAATCGCGTTGCAAATTCCGTTAGAGCTCGGGAGAGTTCTAAAATAATTCGTATTAGGTAGGATTACGTATTCGAAACATAACGCGTTCATATTAAACTGCAAGATTGTTTATTAATGGATCGTCGCTCACCTCGTTGCGATATTCAATCATCACAGTTAAAAATTGATACGCCCCGGCTATGTTTGGCACAACATCGTAGGTCGCATCAACGTAAATGTCTGTCTGATGTTCAAATATTTTGGCGAATCCTGGCGTGCCGAATACGACGTGGTGGAAGATGTCGTTACCGATACCGATTAAGGGTGGCTCCCGACGGCGCGTACTTTGCGTATCGCGTAACTTGCGCTACCAATCGGCGAACCGTTCTATTATCGACCGGAAAGCTTACGGCGACACATGATTGGCCAACGCAAGTTACGCAATACGCAAAGTACGCGTAGTCAGGAGCCACCCTAAGAAATGAGGAATAAGAAATAGCACAGAGGCGCAAGACACAATAGGCGATAAGTTACAATATTCAACCAATCACAGCGGCACGTGCTGTTGCGTGCGCTAACGTCAAATACATAACGTCAATGTGATGCTGAGAAAACAAACGCGTTGCCCTTTTGACTGTGCACGAGAGATTGATGAGTTTTTTTAGAATGTATGTATATTATTAATAAAATCATAAGCTTCTTAATTTTTGAATTGAATAACCTTGTAAATTTTTAAACTTTATAAACTTCTTATTTCCAAAGTCATTCGATTATGAGATCTTTCAAACATTAAATTTAAAATCGTAATTTAATTAAATTACATTTGAAATTGAATTGTAGTGAATAAATTATAGAGAATGAACATAATTTTATTACAAATGTAATTTAATTATATATGTAATTAAATTTGGTTCCAAATACTCGAATGATATTCAGTATGAAATGTTGTAAATAATTTGTAATTACATGAATAATAATTAAAACTGCTCCAATGAATGCATAACTTTATTTTATCAATAAGTACAAATGCCTCGAATAATTAGTAATTGAACGTATAATTTCATTATAAAGATAATTGCAACGGCCCATCTCAGTATAGAATGTACATTTATACACGACATATATTATATACAAAATACATACTGTACATTACCCACGTCGTGATACAAGGCATATCAAGGCGAAGAAAAAAGCTTGAATTTCGTACCGCCATTTTTAAGAAGCTTGTGCTGGTCCTGTAATTGGCTGGCAATAAGAAATAAGAGATAGATTTCCAACGCAACGGAAATTCTATCGCTATTTCTTATTCCTTATTTCTTCATTGTGCGTTCCCTAGCGGATTGGGTGACGATGTTTTCACCCTGAAAAACCACTGAATCACGGTGATTTTTTACGGTGACAAAGTGCCCACAAAATCACCGAGATCTTGGTGATTTTAAGGTGATTCCAACGTGATTCCACGGTGATTGTCACGGTGATTTTGTGACGGTGACAATCACCGTGAGAATCACCGTGGAATCACCTTAAAATCACCAAGATCTCGGTGATTTTGTGGGCACTTTGTCACCGTAAAAAATCATCGTGATTCAGTGGTGACTTCATCCACTAGGGTTGACCAACGGTTCTGCCATAACTGGACTTCTGCTATTTCTTATTCCTTATTTCTTATTCCTATCTCTTATGTTTTTCATTGTGTCCGGGCCTTAAGTCGCAGACGCGAAGTGCGGCATATATACCGGGTGAGCGTGCAATAGGCTGATACATGTGGTATAGCTGAGCCGCAGTGTGGTCGTTGTCCGCCATTTCGTGGTACCGCGGATACGAGGCCCGTATATGATAGCGTTTTCAACTGGCTAGTTTCGTGCACACTCGGGGCACACTGACGTTGTGCACTGTGTTTTACTCGTTCTATGATGCTCGTTACACTCTTGAAGCACCATGTTTTGCTGGTAGCATAAATGTAAAAATATCACATTAAGGGGCTATACCAGTGTAACTCATGAAAAATTAGCCCAGGTAACACACATGTCAAAATGATACCAATAAGTTATCGTTTTTAGGTTGCCTTTTGGATTTGACTCAAAGATAACTAGAAGTCACTTGTAATTGGATATCAATTCATGGTTGCCTGAAAGGTGGCTCTTTAAGGTTATCGAAACGACTAATCAAAATAGTTATTAAAATGATATCTTATTGTAGAGTCCAAAAGATGACTATTTAAAGATATCGAAAAGTTGTCAATTTATTGCTAACTAATGTATCTGTTAAAAAGTTGTCCAAAGGATATCTTTTGGCGCATTTTTAATGTTGGCATTTTGGAAATTGGCAATGCGTTGTCTAAAAGTTGTCATCCAATAGCCTAATCCAAATGTCATCGGAAACGTGACATTTAACAGATCACTTTAGACAAGTGGCGACCTTTGTTATTATTAATACACTCCATGTGTGCCAAAATTTATATTTTGGATATATAATCGGGAAAAATGGGGCGTTGATTGTTAAATATTTCTGCAGGTTCCTAAGTATACATGTAGTGTATTTTTATAATGTTAAAAAATTCTCATTTCATACAAATGTGTCGTGTACTGATTTTTTAGGTTACGTAGCGTCAACGATTTCCGGCATTTTTCGTTTATTATTTCTTCGTTCAAGTGGAATAACCGAGAGGTAAAATTCGATAGATCTATTGAATTTTACGTACCGGTTATTCCACCTGAACGATGAAATCATAAGTGAAAAATGCCGGGAATCGTTGACGCGACGTAACCTAAAAAAATAAGTACACGACACATTTGTATGAAATATATACGCTCCTCATACATCCCAAATGAGACATCTTTCGGATGTCATTAAGTTAACTGTTTGTTGACCTTTTTCATCCTTTTTGGACGTCTTTATGACAACTTATCGATAACGTTAGGATTGCGATATTTGGTGCCTTTATGACACCTTTTTGGTGACGTTTGGATTCCGACATTTGATGCCTTTAATTGAGCTATCTTTTAGTCATCGCAATTCTATAACATTTAGATGCCGCATTGATAACCGAAATATGTCTCAAAGTCATCATTCGGCCACCCATAAGGTGATCTGCCGGGCGGACATAAGTTATCAATTTGCGATCCCGAAAGGCATCTTTTTGGCCGTCCAAAAAGTTATCCTTGACTTATTTTGGATCCCGTTTGGATTACAATAAGCTATCATATTGCTACCTGGGAGGCGATTTTCGGGAATTTTTTTGAAAGAAAGTACTCGATAGAATGTTTTAAAGTTTTTTGGACATAATGAGGTCTATTTTCAGCCATATTCTAAGGTTTTTTTTAACAAAAATATTGAAAAATAACGGCGTTATGTGCTGTCTTCGGAGGTGCCAAAAAAAAAGTTCCCCAACTGCTGACATGATTCCGGCCGAATGAGTAGCTGAAACAAAAAAAATTCAAAAAGGTTATTAAAGTTGAAGGTATTTCCTATCCAATGACCTACGATTTTTGAAAAATATCAAGAATTAACAAAATGGCGTAGTTCTGAAAAAAGTGTTGTTTTTTGGGGTAAAAAATGGTCGCTTTTTAATGCCAAATTGACAATTTTCAACCAATCAAAAAGATCGTAGGTCATTGTATACTAAATATATTCAAGAATACTCAGTTTCAATTTGGAGTCGATCGGTCAATTTCGCTTCAAGTTATGATGTCAGCAATTTTGAAAAATGTCGTTTCGAAAAAAATGCGTTTAAAGTTTCAACTATCGATTTTTGCTAGATAAAATTATATTTACCATAAAAATTGCTAATCTGCTATGCCTGGCCCATACAATACACCTTCTTCTTCCTCGAAAAATGCCTGCTGAGAGGCTAATGCTTGTCTCCGGGCTGTTCGTCCCTTTTTTGAGGACGCCGCGTGACGTATCTCCGCCTGCTTGATTCGGCTGACATCTCTTTGAACTGCATATTCAGGGTTGCTACGAAATTCTGAAGCTAAAATTCCCTGACTTTTCAGACAGCCATGATTATCACGCCGTGTATACATTTGATGAAGCAAATTTTCCATCATATTGGCTACATGTTGTAATGCATGCCCATGAGTTCATTTAGTATGATGAATTTACAAAATATTTCGATCTCATCATGTCGTTTACAAATGCATCACCCGTTGACTACAAGATAAACTCATAAGACGGCAAATTTACATTCTGCAATGAATATTTGCAGATGGATATCATATGAAAGCCATTCAATGATTTTTTTGGTGTATTCGCTAGGTTAGCATTGAAAGTATACATGCCATGCATGCAATATGATGGCGTTATGCGTGTTTCTCAGTTATACATTCGATGAGCGCCAGATGATGGCGATGCGCATGTTTCTCCGTGATACATTCGATGAGCGCAATATGACGGCTGCAAAATCACTGCAAAATAGGAGCATGTTGTGACAAGCCTCGCATCTTAATTGTGCAAGTCCAAAAAATTCATTATATAAGGTTATTAATAATATGTTCACCAACATCTGAGAATTTTTGCAAATCACGGCCGCCATATTGAATTTTAATAAATTATTTTTATTTTTTTGTTTTATATTTCAGTTTCATATAAGCAAACAAACTTTTACAAAAGTTGCACTATTTTTCATAATTTTTTTTATCAAATAGAACCCCCAATTTGAATTCTACAAATTTCCCTATAGATTCGATTGAGATATTCGAATCCGCGAAACTGTAAAAAAACTGAGAAATTGACATTCACGAATATCCCATTATTTTGAAATTTTGGATGCCACATTGAATCGTCTATTTTTTTTAATTCTTAATTTATTAATTATTTTCATTTTGAACTGTATATTGGGGTTACCGCAATTAAGGTCGAACTTGAATTTTCGAATTCACCACGTAAAAACGTAATCAAGATATTCCCTACCAGGACGAACGACAGTAACCAACGTCGTTTGTCTTAAATTCCGACGGTTGAGTGATGAATTCCGACGGTTGGACCGCCGGGAACTGTCGGAATTTAAGACAAACGACTGTCGGTTACTGTCGTTCGTCCTGGTAGGGTTTAAAAAAAAATGTGTGCAAAGTTTGAAGGCGTTGAAAAAATTTTTAAAGGTGCCTGTAAAGAGTTAAATTTTAAATGACAAAACACATGTATTTTGCAGAGAACTAACATATTTATTTCTTAAACTCGTAATTGTGGTGAAAAAAATCTAAAACTAGGCACGCATATTGTACACAAATCGATGTTCAAAACATAATTTTTACAGATTTTTACAGCAATAATTTATATGTTGCAAAGAGTTAAAAAATTCAAAAAAATGACCTCGAGGCTGACTTTGTAAAGCGTGTATTTATGAGAAATCTTTGCTGTAAAAATCTGTAAAAATTATGTTTTGAACATCGATGTGTGTACAATATGTGTGCCTAGCTTTAGATTTTTCTCACCACAATTACGAGTTTAAAAAATAAATATGTTATATCTCAGCAAAATACATGTGTTTTGTCATTTTAAATTCAACTCCTTACAGGCACCATTGAAATTTTTTTTAACATCTTCAAACTTTGCACACTTTTTTTTTTAATATTTTGATTGTGTTTTTACGTGGTGTATTCGAAATTTCAAGTTCGACCTAAATTGCGGTCACCCTACTGTATATATATAATATTCAAATGTGTCTCGTTTTCCCTGGTATGTCACCACTGATATATAATATAAGTGAAGAAAATTCATAAGTACTCGGTAGCGTAATAGGTAGCGTGTTAGGTTGTTAGGTAGGATAGATAGGCAGGTCGCAGGTTCGAATCCCACTGGAGACAGAAGAAATTGAAATATAATGAAATTAGGTGTTTTTAAAAAAAAAATTCTATGTAATCGGTTCAGAAGCTATGTAAATGAAAAAATATACATAATGAAATTTTTTGCAAGCAATAGAAATTTAGAAAAAACCGTATGAAAATTACAATAATACCTCACATCCCGACGATCATATGAGCTTCATATGAGCGCAACCAATTTCACCACGGTATGACGTCAATATGATCTTCATATGAGCACCACAATTTTATCACACCGTGACTGCCATATGAGCCCATATGATGGGTTATTGTCAATCATCATATGATGCAAATATGACTTCCGTGTGAGCACTCATAAGCGACACACAGCTATGAGTGTTCCTATGCGTCATAGATGTATGCAATATGATGCCAATATGAGCTACATTTGTCTATCTGGGCAGGTTTTCCAGACCAAAAATGGTAATTTTCCAGGCTATCTATGGGGGGGGGGGGGGGGGGCTCGTCAAAACACGGTTCAATTAGGGTCAATAAAACTAACGTCAATGATTCGAGCACTTTTAGCTCATTTCAGTGGTCCTAGAATCATTAGCTGTACGGATCTCGCTTACCCCTATGTACTCTATATATAACACATTTGATTTAGCTTTATTGCTATTATTTCATCTCATATAATAATTTATTATTATATGTTATGTACAGATCTATATTATTCATCGAATAATTAAATGACACTGGGAACGGTCAAGCGAGAGTACCCATAAATTGTACAGTTACATTTCATATAGGAAATAGCCGTGTGGATTAGGGCGATTTTTTCAACTTTTGTTATTTCTTTCACTCTCCACCCGAAATTTTGTTGCATGTCTGAAAGAAAATTTCCTGAAAGTTACAGCCCTTAATATTAATATTAAGTACTTTCCCTTCGCGTGATAAGTTTTTCCATCTAAAATACACGTAAATTAAAAACTTTTTTCTTCTAAATTCTACCACTCCGCAGTTTTTTGAGCTATCGCATTGATTTTGGTCGCAATGTACGCAGAATTGAACGATCTTTGAAAGTGTTTGCAGCAGCGTAAGTGTAACTTACACTGGTGAAGTGGTACGAGGTCACTAAAGTTGATTTTTACATACAATTCTCGTTTCTTCGCTGTTATCTCCGAAAAGATTAACTTTACCGAAAAAATGTAAAAGTAAATTTTTCTGGAAATTTAATTTCCTACAAAAAAAGTCCTTTAGATATAATTGCTAAAATCAATATTTCTTGAGATATCGAACCTTAACTTATTTGTGATATGAAATTTTTTATGGATTATCGAACCGAAAGTTTCAAATTGTTGATATTCCATATCATATCATCACTCGTGATATGATATGTGATATGGTGATATGATATAGAATATCAACAATTTAAAACTTTTGATTCGAAAAACTATACGAATTTTATACCATAAATAAGTTAAGGTTCAATATCTCAAGAAACATTTATTTTAGCAGTTTGGTCTAAAGGACCTTTTTTGTAAGAAATTCAATTTCCAACAAAATTCTGAAAAAACGAGAATTCTGGGTAAAAATCAATTTTAGTGACCTTGTGCCATCTCACCTGTGTAAGTTATACTTACGCTGTTCAGGACACTTTCAAAGATCGTTCAAATCTGCGTAAATTGCGACCAAAATCAATGCGATAGCATAAAAAACCGTGGAGTAGTAAAATTTTGAAGAAAAAAGTTTTTCATTTACGTGTATTTTAGATGGAAAAACTTATCACGCGAAGGGAAAGTTCTTAATATTAATATTATGGGCTGTAACTTTCAGGCAATTTTCTTTCAGACATATACAACAAAATTTCGGGTGAGGACTGCAAGAAAAAAAAATAAGTCGAAAAAAATCGCCCTAGTGTCGATAAGGTAAGAGACCCGATTGTTAAAGATAAAAAAATATATCGTTGACGGCAAAAATTTTCGAAAAAACATGTTAAACAACAATTCCGAAAAAATTTCATTAAATCCACAATGATTGTATGCAACTTTTTCTTTCTTATTATTTCACGAAAACCCACTAGTTTTAGAGTTACGCTCCATTTTTCAAATATGGTCGTTTTTTGCGAAAAATTGAATATTTTTGCGAAAATATCCTACAAAACTTTTCAAAAACGAAATTGAAGCTTGTACAACCCACCCACAATTTTTTCACGCGAAAAACAGTTTAAAAAAATGTTGTGGGTCGTGCGCCAAAATTTTAAGTCTTAAAAAAAGCCAAAGAACGACTATGTTTCAAAGGGCGTACCGTTCGAAAAAAAATAGAAAAAATTGTTTGGAAAAAGCGAAATGAAGCCGAATCTGTCCCCTTTGAAACGCTGCTTGTTGAATTGAAATATCTTTATTTTTTAAAAGAGCAATTAAATGCAGTGTGAAATCGGGGCGAGTGCGTTTCCAAACTTTTGGACAGCAGTGTAGCGACAAATAATAACGGCGCAGAAAATTTCCAGAAATTCGAAAAAATTCCCTGACTTTTCCAGGTCTGAATTAATTGCCTGACTTTTCCCGGTTTTCCAGGTTTTCCAGGTCCGTAGCAACCCTGATATTCTTCCGCAATAGGGCCGACAACCACGCCCATTACTTCCATCATTTTTAAAATACTATAAAAACCATCATTAAATATTGAAACTGCTAGGAAATTAGCGAGCTCAATCGTTTCCATCCCGCTGTGAAGGTGCTTTGGAGGAAAGTGCCATAGCAACCCATTATAACTTTCGTTGTTGTTTTGTGTGTTTCCTCCTTTGCATCGCTCTAGCAATTCCCTTGAACTCAAATCAGTATAAATTGGTTTCAAAGCTTGCGTAACATCCTTATCAAGCGGTAAATAAATGTGCTTGAACTTTGATAAGTCCATTCCTTGAGCTTCCGCCCGACGATAGGAACACCAGCTATTCTCACCTACGGGGCAATTTTGATAGTTTGGATTTTTATCTGATGAAGATAAGTGATAAAATGTTGCCCAAATTTCTTTGTACGTTTCATCAACCTTATCTTGATGCCCGGTAATTGCTAATCCGTAATATTTCTGTAATTTATTGATAACTTCATCAGTCAACTTCTTCGTATTTTTACTCCTTCCTCCTAATCCTTTGGTTTGTTTTTTTCGATTACGGCATCGCGTTCCCATTCTTTTTTTTTACGTGCAAGTAGCATTCTAAGTTTTACCTATATTACCTATGTACTGTTTACAATGCGAAAGATTCGAGTAAGGGGCCATTCATTAATTCAGGGATGTCAGGCGGCCACCCAGAAATCCTTGTGCCGAGCTCGCTCAAAGCTGGTACTAAGGACGAAAAACTGGTACGCCCGTGCTCCACTGCGGCGCTGCCAACCAATGTTACGACTATTGTTAGTGTACGTCCTGCACCCCTCTCTTGGTTTACCCGAAATGCAGTAAAAACATTTTTTTTTACCTCAGTCGGTAACAAAAACGGTAGTTTTTACCTCAGTCGGTAACAAAAACGGTAGTAGTTTTTTTACCTCAGTCGGTAACAAAACGATAGTTTTTTTACCTCAGTCGGTAAAAAAACGGTCGTTTTATCTCAATCGGTAACAAGAACTCGGTTAACGGCCAATCTTGGTATTTTTGCGTACCAAGACAGAGTAGTCTTGGTACATGGTACGTGACTCTAAAAACTGGTATGTGTACCAAGAAGTTGGTACGTCCAACATCCCTGCATTAATTACGTAAGGATAATTTCGGCCATTTTCGACCCCCCTACCCCCATGTAAGGACACATAAGATTTGTTGGACCCCGCCCCCCCTTTTTACGTAAGATTTTACCTAGTTTTCCTAAAACGCATTCAACATAATTAAATGTCGTTAGAAAAGGGTCAGTTACACTAAAACACGTTATTTGATTTAAAAAATTGTTTTTTTTAAAAAATAATTATTTACTCTTTGGAAAATGCATATTATATTTAAAGATAAGATTTCGAACAAGCTTAAAGTGAGGAAACAAATCAGTCAAATCACTACAAACGAATAATACTTTGCGTAAAATAATGGGTGACTAAATTTGAAACAATCTTAAACGAAATAAGTCAGAGTGAAAGTCAGTTCATTTCAGATCATCAATCGTAGTCCGGGCTGAATTATAATGGTGTTGCGACCGTTTGAATTGAATTTTTTTTAATAATTAAATGATATAACAGGGTGGCCAGTAAATCGGACGAAAAAAATTCCCTGACATTTTCGAAAATTTCCCTGACAAACCATTCGGATTTGTGAAAAAAGTGACAAGATAGGAACATCGTATTTTTTATAGAAAAAAAAATTGCAAATTGTAAATTTGCACATCGCTTCCTCAGTATTTGTTCGCATTTACAAATCTTCCTCTATGATAAGCAAATAGCTTTCACAGTTTTGGTTTCATCATAGAGGAAGCTTTGTAAATCCGAAAAATACTCTGGAAACGAAAGGAATTCTTTACCAATAATTTAAGTAAGATTAATATAGAAAAAAATGTACTATAATTTTCATTTACAAGCTTCGAAATGTGTAAATATGAACACGTTCAAGATTTTTAAAACTTAATAAACAATAGAAATTTTCAACATAAGAATATGTAAATGAAATTGTACATCAAAAATAAAAAAATAGATCCCATAGTTGCTTCGCCTAACGGTTTGCTCTCAAATGTCTATCACTCTACATTGCAAAACGCAAATTCTGTCTTATCGTAAAATCTTACGTAAGAATGGCTTTACCCCCCCCCCCCCCTCCCGCCAGGTAAGTTCATGTAGCGATTTTTCAAACCCCCCTCCCCCTCGGGACCCTTACGTAATTAATGAATGGCCCCTAACTACACGTACAGTTTACAATGCGAAAGATTCGAGTAACTACACACTAACTCCGAAACTCCGTCTATATAGGCAGGTGGAGCGGTTTATACTTGCGAGCGGTCGCTCTTTAGAACGCTGCCATTCAAAAACTATGCAAGATACGACCTTGCCGCTTTCACAGGATATTTTTGAAAGTATAAACTATCGAATAAGCCAAACAAATCGATTTTTTTAAAGTGTCACACTGGTATAGCCCCTTGAGTGTACACTTTTTTCCGACCTCGTGTCAGTATAGTGCAGAAGCAGATGTAAATAGACATAAACATCTTCAATATCGGTCCAAATATTTTTTCATAACAAGCAATATAACGGTTCGATTGAAAAGATTCACAGATGAATGAAAACAAATAGTTACTCAATCCAGTCAACAATTTCATGTGAATAACCATACAACGGCAGAAAATACATTCACAATACTTCTGCTAAAAAAATGCTTACATAACCTAGAAATATTTTTATTCGAATTTTCTCAATGCTCAAGTTTCCCAGTCTCCATCAATTCAGCCGTCAAGTTTACTCGAGAATTGTAGTAGATTTATTAATCACAATTACAAATTTTAAGCCTCTTATTATTTAGCCATCCCCGACAAAATAAAACTAAATACTCCAGTTTTTTAGAAAATAGCAAGGCCGGAAAAGATGGTTACGATTATAGAAATTTTTTCATTATAATTGTCTAGTGATGCTGGAGATGATGATGATCGTGAAGATATTAACAGTTATGCGTTATCAACAAGGAGATAACCGTACCCAAAATAAAGAATTTATTGAATTTTATCGATGAAGAATCCATGGCGATGTATTTAACAATGATAGAAGTCATTCTGTCGAATAAACATAATTTTCGCAATTTCTGAGAATCGTTTTATATTTTTAATACATTTTGCTCAGCATGTTGTTTACCATAATCCATGATAATCGGTAAACCTGGTGAAAATGGCCGATAAATTCAAATGATTATAATTACGGCGTTTCGTCACACTCCCTCCACACTGCTTTTCAGCACGGTAGTTTAGTCGAAAACGAGTGTGGTCCAATCAGGTGTAACCGAGTTGGCCCGAGTGTACATTCGTGGTCCCAGTTGAAAGCGCTATGAAACACGACGGTATCGTGTGCTCCTGTGATAGTATTCGGAGTAGTAGTTTCGTCGCTATTGGACAGTGTGTAGTCCGCGTCGTCTATTTATGTATATTTATCATATATGTAATACTCCTATATTACTAGCACTGGCCGAAACTCTGTGAGGACTTTACGGTGCAGACAATATCGTTCTCTCTCTCTCTGGCTCTTGCAATGCGCAAGCGCAAATGGAAGCGGGAGTGCCCTAGCCAGTAACATTTATATATTATGACTACGTAGTGGGTCGCGCGTGCGCAGTATGACCCAGTTGAAGTGTTCTGTCTCTCTTTTTTGTTTCACCTACCACTTATAGGGAAGCATAGGCCGCTAGCAATATAGGAGTATTACATATATGATATTTATGTTTATTTAATTATGTTAGGCCTTCAGCCATCTTCTACGTAGATTATTCGTGCCTCAAAAGGCTATAATAAAATACCGGCACCTTTCTTTATATCTACGCAACGTGTTATTATTTATTCCTGCAACCTGAGGAAAATTAGTGTGCCCACGAGAGAGAGGGGTTTTTCGAGTGAAAGAAAAATACCTTTTAACATGTATATTTCATTAAAATCATAGTAAGTTAATTTTCAAACATGAATGAAATAACGAAATATTAATTAAAATTAATATACGTGACCAGACGCTACGCTATTACAAAGCGTGCTACGAAGACGTTCCATTATTGCTGAAGCCAGTGCTGCCGCAGCGCTGCTTCGAATATTGGAACAGTCTATAAATCTTGCTGAATCAAAACGCGCTTCAAGCACTTCAAGCCAATAATGGAATGCACCCTATGTAGTACATGGTCTAAGGAGGAAAGTCAAAATTATGGGAGCGTTTCCGGTCACGATGAGTTAAAATTGGTGTGCAGTGGGAACGTCCACTGCACACCAATTTTGAATGCGAAAACTTCCACTATTTATCAAGCCGTGAATACCAATCCTGTCTCATATGAGCTCAAGGACTATCAGGATCAACCAATTGAAGATGGCTTCTATGTGGAACAACTAACCAAGTTTAGTATCCGGACTTTTACCTTGTTGAAAAAAATAGTGCGAAGACGTAGAAATATATTATTCGTGAAATGGTTAGGTTCCGATGATTCACACAACAGCTGGATAAACAAAACTAATTTGCAAAGATTTAAAAAAAAATAAAGATGAGAAAAAATAAATGGGTTTTTTCATTTTTTATAACCCAATGGTATAATATTCGTCGTATTACGTAGCAAAATTTTCTTTTCATATGGCCAACATAGTGCGAATTTTCGCTGTTTTATCGTATGAACTTTGTTTTTCACTCTGATTTGAATATTGATCTTTCATTACATTCTGATGTTCAAACGAATATTTTTTATAATCATATAATCATCATCATAAAATCTAATCATTTTCGAAGTTATTCCGTTAATACCATTAGTCTTTTTCATTCTTTCACATGTATTTTAAGTTCCGACCGTTCAAATAAACAGAAAATTTCACTTAAAAGTGATCAGACAATATTTCAAGTCGGAATAGGAGTTCAATTTTTTATCAGTAATTTCGTAAAATTAAAGATTTTTCAAATGATTTTTGAAATGTTTTCCTAAAGCCTAATGATTCTGGACCGCACCCTCCGGGCTTCCCGAATTCTGACATTTTTAATTCATCTAAATACCAATCCAATTTTTTGTCAGTAATTTCGCAAAGATAAAGATTTTACACGTGTTTACGTGCTGCGATGCTCGATGATGCAGGTGCCTTGTCGATTGATGTTCTTCGAGGGCGATAATGTTCTCGATATGATGGCGCCGTGTTGCAGGCGGCGGGAACCCCCTAGCAATTCCTGCAACCGTCCCGAGGAACCATAAAGGATATTAGGTTCCCTATACGCATTTTTTCAACTATCCCCGGGAACCACGAGAAACTAATTAGAAAGGAACAGTAGGAACTGTTGAAGGAACTTAAGGAACCACGAAAGGCACCCAGTTTCAAAAGCACGGAAATTAACCCAAACCTATTATAGTTGTACAAATTTATTTATACAAAATCGCAGTATCGTAAGGAACCATAGTGAACCGCGAAAACCCGCAAAGGAACAGTGAAGAAACAGCTGGAATCATAAAGAACTGAGGAACCATGAGGAACTGTATGGAACCACCCCGCATTTTTTCAGAGGGAACTACAAGGAACTAAAAAAATTGGTGAAGGAACCATGAAGCAACAGACTGAATAAGTTCCTCGAGATGGCTGAAAAAATGCGTAAAGGAACTGTGGTTCCTTTTTTGGTTCCTTTACGGTTAATGTCCTCGCAGAGGAACGGTTAAAGGACTTGCTAAGGCCGCCGTTCGTTTAGAATAATTTACGGAAATACAAAAATAAATTTGAACCTATCGATAAGTTAATGATTTGTCATTGTTGGTTTCGTTCGAGAGGGACTCAGCCGCAAAGAGAGATCGTTCCTCGCGTATTAACGAATCCTTTGTGACGACTCCAAAATTACCCTGTCACACATTGCACCTCCGTTTCTCGACCTTCTATGTTAAGTTTTCCATGACAGGCAACGCTCAGCACGGAAACGCCGTTCACATATAACGCGGCGTGAAAACTTCACGTAAGCGCACACATTTTTGCGAAAAATAATTGTTGGACTTTATCAACAAATTTAAGCACTTTGATACAGAAAACTGCAAAAAAGTTTCTTCATCATTAAATAGCTGTGATTGTAAAGATCCTCGTTTTTCTAATTTTCCGCTGCACCCTCGCGTGGCATAACCAAAATAAAAATACACTGGAGTCCCGTTACAACGAACAAAACAGGGGTTTGCTCGTTATACTTGAGCGCATATAGATCGATATACTGTTTTGAACTTTGCTCGTGACATGGGGGTGAGGTCATTATAACCGGGCTCCAGTGTAAATTTGAGGCGTCTTCACTCCATTTCACATTACACCAAGGATCTACGCCAAACTCAATGCACCAAGAGTTATTCCTAAAGTTCGACCCAAATTAAGAATCAGATTTTAAAAGAGTTTGGAATTAGGATATTGATCGAAATCTCTTACAGTAGAAACGGGTAAGTCTACGGTGCAGACTTGACGGCTGTACGAACTGGATATTGACGAGCAAAAAAGGATGGGCTCATCTCGTTGACCTCTACTCCAATTAGAGAATTTGATTATGGTATATGTTAACTAAAAGAAACAAATGAATATGTGCGACGACATTTATTAATGTACATCGTTTAAAGGTGTTATCTTCAAATGACATCGAGATCATGAGAAGAGTGAAAGTAAAAAGAATACAAATTTTTTATTCGGCATCTTCTTCATCATCATCTTCCTGACTGGTTATTTGGAAATATCTTAGTTCATAAGTGTCGCGGTCCTTCGAAACGACGCGTAGCCAGTCACGTAGCTTGTTTTTTTTCAAGTATTTTTTTGTTAAATACTTGAGGTACCTATACAAACAGTAATCACAATTTCAGTGCAAATATCGTTCGTACGCTTCTCATTTATCCATAATCACATTACATTTCAAATTATGGTAGACGCCCTCATGACTCAACTCGTCAATATTTACATTACCACTTATTCTGCCATTGTTCGTGACTCAAAGTTGTTCATTTCTACGGAAACAGACTTGTTACATGATTAAATCACAGACAATGTCCATTCCATTGTCGATTTTAACCACGGTGTATTACTTTCGTAATATGTATTTGATTGACTCACTGCAGCAAATGCCCTTATTGTACCTATTCGTCACAGCCATGCAATAACTCAGTTACGTGCCGCGTTACGAAACACTGACAAACACCTAACTCGATGTGAGCAAGCCTTGCGCAACATACAATAATACAAAATCTCTCTGCATAAATTGTGCATAGCCCCAACTCACGAAAATCGTAACTCGACCCATCATATCACATACAAACGGTTGTCTCGTGAAGATAAGCGACGATGCGAAAAAATCATCGGCAGAATCTACAAATCGACACAATGAACCATAAAAGGCTGGTCACATGACCAACTCAAGACCGGGAGGTAGATAACAACCATTTCCCTCGCGACCATGGAAACTAAAACGAAAGTTACTAATTCATCATTAAAAAATACACATAAATTCACAAAATCCCGTGATATAGTTGTCACCGATCATTATTACGTCAAGCATTACTCAGAACAAAAAATTTAAAAATACTTTTTTTGAAAAAAATATTCATCAAACATAAAGATTGCTTTTTTCAATTGTTGTTTTAAAAATTCAATCGAAAAAATATACCAGCATACTCGATGTTTGAGCTGATAAAATGTTATTGCAAAAATTATTCACTGTCATCGGTTAAATTATCCACAAATAAAATCGGAATAAGTTATGATCGTTACTTTCACGATATTGCTTTAACGAAATTATTTTAATAAGATTTTAATGCGAATGATGCTGAATTTTGCTGACAGCAGATAATAATTATCAGCGATAAACTTCATAATGAGATGACATTATTCAATATACTTTTTATTACATATTAGTCCTTAGATTGAACATCAATGCAGTCGGAGAGAATGATGTTAAAAACCTCCTATAGCCGTTCCGATACTTTGCACATTGTATCGGTTTCGTCAATGAAGATGTTTTTTTTTTAATTTTTCTTACCAAACCAAGATCGTGTCAATTTGGTGGCATATCGAGTTACGAATTCAATAAGTCAAGGCTGTATCGAATATACACATAGAGATTCGTACAATGGTACGTTGTTCTGCAGAGTTTGGTAACGGAGAGTTTCGCGAGTGTCAGTTTTGCCAGATCGAATAGGTCTAATATGAATTCAGCCATGCTGATTAGAAATGCAAGGTAGGTGCTAAACGTTGGTAACAAGTGAAATAAAACAAGATTAAGCTATGAGAACGTCTCCTAAATCTCATCTTGTTCATTTTTGTTGTGGTGCTTCGAATCCTCGACTAACTTCTTGGTCATTGACAGAAAACGTACACACGGAATGATATATATTGATTTATATAATTTTTTGTAATTTCAGAAATCACAAACAATTAGCAAGTGGTTATAATAATTTATCTTTCTAGTAGATAAATTGTTTTGAAAAAAAAAACGAAAAAGCTCTTTACTAATTTTTACAATCATCAAAGGATAAGCAATTGAAGAGAATGACTGGCGAAGGTAAATTCTCATTATATCCCGTCAGTATGAAAGATAACTATTTTTTCGTGAAAAACGTCGAATTTCAAAGTGAAGCCTTTGTTTTACTTTTCATCGAACGCTTTTATCAAGTTTCTCTGCTAAAAGTTTATTTGTGGCGGCAAAATGACAATTGTAAATTGTGAAATGAATGGTCAACGAACATGCTAATTCAAGTTTTGTGCTTTCAAGAAAGAATAAAGCATCTTTGAAATAAATGGTGTGCTCATAAAACAAACATAAATCGTCAAGTCGTCATAGGCGAACTTCGTTATTTTCTAGAGGATATCAAAAGTATTTCTCAAGTAAGGGCCTCCGCACACGTTGCAGGTTTTTCGTGCTCGCTTCTCTGCTGGATTTCGCTGATTGGTGGTAACCTTGGTGGGGGCTGGCCGCCAACCAATCAGCAAAATCCAGCAGAGAAGCGAGCACGAAAAACCTGCAGCGTGTGCAGAGGCCCTAACCAATGTTGTTAAAAATTATGATTAAATGATACTCACCGCTTGGAAAAGTCGACGTCGCTATTCACGGACAACTTCATCTTGTTACGTTCGAGTGTGACATTGTTTCCAAAGTTTCCGGTCTTGCCATTGACCTTAATGCGCTCCTGCAGGTACTTTTCCTGTGATCCAAATTAAAGCGTATATTATTATAACAATACGTAATGTAATTAAAGTTTACATAATTACTACAAATTATATTTAACATTCTGGTAGAAGAAAATGTTTGGAATGCTTTTATTATCGATTATGTTGAAATAATTACAAAAGTATTAGAAATATATATCAACTTGTAGCTTAATGTTATTACCTTTATAATAAAAGAATGAATTTTTGAAAAAATGTTTGGCAGACTCGAACCTACGAATAGCGAGTTACGAGTCAACTACGCTCCCGATAAGTTTTACAGTTAACACCCCGAAGTTACGTTCCGGCGAAAACGTATTCAGGTTTATTTATTTGTTAACATGATCATTATTTGAGAAACATCATTTTCAATCGTGCTCAAGAAAATTTGACACCTTAACCAATAATTGTATCACGATAAATAGATAGTGAAAACATCAGAAACATTTTTTAATCACTCATCATAAAATGTAGAATTATACTTTGAACTTTTGTGAATTTTTACGTAACAATATATTCTATGGCTGTCTAGCTAATATTAATGCTAGAGTTAAAAACTCTTCTGTGAGATTAGTTGCCGGTATTTTCATGCGAGAAGAACTACAAGGATTACAAACTGCCAGTTTGTAATCCGGCAGTGATAAATGGCGAGTAAATTTGAGATGGGTTTCTTCACACGAATCTATCTTTCGATAAGAAAATCTACTAGTATAAGATGGAAACTATATAGCATCGCTGTAAAAATCCCTTTCATCTATGTTCGTGTCATTCTTTTGGCTAGATTTTTGAGCAAACATATATCGAGATTGACGCAACTTGCAAGGTGTTCGGATTTGTAAAAAAATTGAAAGCAAGTATTTATATATATTTTTTAAAAAGTATGTATAGTCTAATCTTCCAAGAATACCTTGATGAAATATCTTTTTGTAAAATGAAAACAATATAAAAATATTGTACAAATAGAAGATTCATTTTTTTACTCAGCATGTGATAAAATTCTATATCTGGCTTGAACTGTGTACTAAAAAATCATTCATACTTAGTTGTTAAAAGACCAGCTTACAAAGTAGGTTTTCTCAGTTTGGTTATGTTTTTGTACAATTTTAATTTCGTAGTGTTTGCAAAAAAAATTTTACATAAAAAATTTTTGTGACCTTGATACATTTTGCAGTTGTCATCCGGTTTTCCCTAAACTCCGATAAGCAGTTATCAGTAATATTTTCTCTATTTGCAAGAATTTTTTTACAGTGAAGATGACCAATGAAAGTGTAGGGCAATTAAGTACAAAGTATTATTAAAAGAACTGCAATGTAATGAACTATATGCTAAATATGTCCAGAATATTTATTGTAAAAAAGTTCTATATTTTTTTAGATTCCTGCACACTAAAACGGAATGTTACAAATACCCTCCGTCGGTTCAAGATTTGATGACCATTTTTTCATTTGACATATATGACTGAGTTCAAAGGAATTTCTGAAGCAAATAGTGGCGTAATAACAATTTACTCAAAATGACCAAGAAATTTAGGACTTCTCTGCAGTGGAGGTTTTAGTCATATTTATAATATAGTTATCACTGAAAAGTGAAGCAGAATAATAAAACCTTATGTTATGCCGAATATAATAAAGATTTAAGCATTTGTTGTACACAGTTAAGTAGTGCGCATTCCTAATTGTGCTAAGTACATCGTGAGTGGAAGGCTGTTTGCCAAGAGTGCAGAGATTATATATTGATTTACAGCTGGAGCATTTTAGTCCAGTTAAATAACCACTAATTTTTAGTCACTACTTAAGCCATGCAATAACTCTACCCAATCAACTGTGGACAAAATTAGAAGTTACAAAAACCTGGGATCAGAATCAGCCATAAGAAAGATACACTGGGATATGTGGATGCAAGAATGGTGATCCACCATTAATTGGCTAATTAATTATCAGAGAATTATACAACTAAAATGTTGTGAAGTTATAATTTTTGACATGCTTGCTTTTTGTTTTCAGTTATTTATCAAAGTTTAAGATATAAAAAAAAAATTCATCACACAATAAATTGTTATAATTTACTTTCTTGGTGTCATATGTCAAAGTATTAGATGATCAGAATACAAGATTCCAGCTATTTTTGTCAAATACAACAGCGGGTTTTGGATTTTAGATCATTGCCCAATAGTTACAGTTGTTCTGATATATTATAGCTGCTGACCAATTAATCATATACAATGTTGATTGAAGACGTGGCACAGATGGTTTAATTGCTTCAAAAAAAAGCATATTTTCCAATCAATCCAATTGATGGAGACTAAATCATCATACATAATGGAGTGGCTTGTAGTTGTAAAGAAAGCGTAAGTTTATTCTTTTCAAGAATCTATTCCATCATGTAAAAATCATAGATCTTGATCTGCAATAAACTTCGTTCTACACAAGTCACGTATATTTACATGCCTGTCACAAGATAATGTTAATTGTGATTGGTTTTTAAGGAAAACAGTTTTAAATCTTTGAAAAACATAATCAAAAGGCATAACATCTAGCCTGCATTGTGTCACAGGCTAGATTCCCCCTTTGAAATGTGGCATTCTCGAACACCAAAAATATAAGAGAATCTCTAGTTCAGGTTATATCCATATAAGGTAATTATGTCTGTAGCTTGAGGTCCTTTAGGTAACGACACCATGAAAAAAATTCGAGTAGCCCAATAAAATATTTTCGCAGCATGATTTGTTCCAGGCAGACTCAAGCTGCATAAGCAGATTGCGATAGACATGCAACAATAAATTATGCAAGGTGCCCCCATGTGAATAATATGAAATCTACATATTTTATTGCTAATATTTGAACCCCCCCCCCCCCCCCAAATTTTCTGGTAAAATATTTTGAAAGTTGATGATCACTTTCAAATTTTTCCATCTTCAATTTGCGCGCCATTTGTCAGCGCGTTGATTTATCCATTTTTTTTGTCAAATTTAGACAAAACAGTAGCTGGCAGTGGTACATCTAAGCAGTTAGTAAACATAACATAACCTTACATTGATCAGATGTCCGAAATGAACATAGACTTAATTTGACTGAATGTGCAAAGTTATTAGATAATATTTTATTATTGTGTCTGCTAGGAACTTTATTTCGAAAGCAATTAGTTTGCCCCTGAGAGGTTTTTTTTAGATCTCAATCAGTGTATCGTGTAAGGTTGGTTATGACGTATCTCTAATGATATTTTGAAAGATTTTTCGAGGCACACTTAGCATACATAGAGTGTGGAGACAGACTTGAATCAACATACTGCATAACCAATAGAAATTAAATTGAATTTGATGAAAAGTTAGAAATTAGATTAGCACGTTAATTATTGGAAAGCTCTATTCCTATACTCACAATTAGTGAGTAAAGAAATAATATCAAGACTCACAAAATTGGCAACGTCCATAATGTTGTCCTCAACTGGATGAGTGCAATCAATGGTGAACTTGAGAGAAACCTTCTTTTTTTGGCCCTTGCCACGTAAATGTTGTTTCTTGCCAATAAGGCCTTTCGGTTTCTTTGCTGGGACCTGTCAAAAAATATTATTCTGTAAATACATCGCAGATTCTCATTCAATTTATGTTCATTTTCATTTTATTGTTTGGTTGAGATAGGTTCATTTCAAACATGAGCCACGTGGCATCGGCCGTGCATTACGAAAGGGTCCGACGCTGTTCGTGTACGAAGAGCCATCTGTATCTTTCACATCGTCGAAAAAATGTACATCAAAATGAACCAACACGATACATTAAAAAGTATAGTTTAACTTGAAAATGAAATTTTTCTATGTTTGAAACGCTTAACAATACTTTTAATTTTCTCGTGGACGTTCAACTCACCGGAGCCATGTTTAAGTCGCGATGAGAAGCAAAAGAAACCGTTTTTATAGGGACTAGGGAGGGTGAGTACTGGCAGAGAACATATATTACATAGAAGTGCACGGCCCGTGTTAAGAAGCAAAGTAGTTGGAGTTCTTGCCGGTAGACTGAGCTGTAATGTATCAAATGCTCAGGGTGGCTCCCGACAACGCGTACTTTGCGTATCGCGTAACTTGCGTTGGCTAATCATGTGTCGCCGTAAGTTTTCCGGTCGATAAAGTCTGGTTTATCCAGGCGGCCGTAACTTAACTTAGCCGTAACTTAAAGCCTGGTTTATCCAGCGGCCGTAACTTAACTTAGCCGTAACTTAAGAAAGTTGAAAGTATATATTGCCAGTGTAGCGTTTATGCACGGGTACGGTTACGGCTAATTGCTGCATAAACGCCACAAGGGCAATATATACTCAGTGCAGCCAGATCGGGTGTAAAATCGACCCCCACTCTGCGGCTTTGCACGGTGCCACACAATGATGGCCGCCCGTGTCTGTGAGCGAACGACGTTCGTGTCGCTTCGGGAGAGCCGAGCGCGGCCGAAGCGTCGACCCCTCGCGCGCTGTTGTTCTCCCACCCCATGGCGTCAGATATACGAACACACGTAGAAGTCGCACGTCCGTGTGCGACTACAATGTAAGCCGAAGCCGAAGCTGCCGAGGGCCCGAGGCTCCGCAGAAAAACGCGGTGAGACTCGAGGCGTGACGTCACCCGGGATCACGAGCGGGTTTTTTTTAATTTAAATGATTTTTTCCCTCGGTGCTCTCCGTTATCAATGAAAACGGAAAAATTTATCGGGGAACATTATAAATTATTTTTCAGTTCATACGTCGATTGAAATGTAATAATAATAAATAATAAAAACATTTTTCGTCAAGAAATTACTTACGACTTATTTACAAGCGATCCTAAATAAATAATTTAAAATGGAATTCAAATGTAAACCTCTTTATGAATTAAATTATTTCTTTGAAATAATTTAAATTTGAATTTAAATATTTTTACGAAAAATATTTTTACGAAAAATATTCATGTGTGACAACAAATCAAACCAAACATTTAACAATATTTTATAAATTATTGTTATTCGATTTTTCAGCACTTAAATCCAGTGTCAGAAACATGCCAGCGACGAAAAATTATTAACACCCTATTATATTGTATTCGATTTTTTTAAATTTAATATAAACAGTAAATAGTACATGCAACATTTTTCATATTGCATATTGCACGTACATACCTCATGATTCAAACAATCTTGATGTACAAGGAAATAGCAACTAATTGTAAGCGTCGAAAGAGCGGCGTGGATAGTATGCTCGCTCACACTCTTGAGGGTGCGGGTTCGATCCCATCACCTGCAATTTTTTTTTTTAACATACATTTTTGGAATTTTTTTTTTTTTAAATATGGTGAACTGTTCATTTCCGGAACAACCACCATAGATGAAACATTTTTTTTTTAATTTAAATTTAAATTTCTCAACTCTTAATGAAAATAAATATTTTACTGTAGGTTAAAACGAAACAATACTATTCTAAAAATCTCAGGATCTTTTAAGATTAATAAAAGATATTATATAAAAAAAAATTAATGAAAAATGTAATGTTAATCGTGGATTTGCACGATTTGTAAAAATTCAGGAATTCATTTTTTAAAAAAATAAAAAAAACCTCTCGGGAAATTTCAGGATCTTTTAAGATCAGTGCAAGGTATTTTATTCAAAAAATTGAACCAAAAAAATATTCCGGAAAAAAAATTTGAAAAATGATGGATTAGGAGAATTTTAAATTTTCAAAAATCGAGAAAATCCTAGCTGGACATTAAATTTTTGGTTCAATTTTTTGAATAAAATACCGTGCACTGATCTTAAAAGATCCTGAAATTTTCCGAGAGGTTTTTTTTATTTTTTTAAAAAATGAATTCCTGAATTTTTACAAATCGTGCAAATCCACGATTAACATTACATTTTTCATTAATTTTTTTTTATATAATATCTTTTATTAATCTTAAAAGATCCTGAGATTTTTAGAATAGTATTGTTTCGTTTTAACCTACAGTAAAATATTTATTTTCATCAAGAGTTGAGAAATTTAAATTTAAATTAAAAAAAAAATGTTTCATCTACGGTGGTTGTTCCGGAAATGAACAGTTCACCATATTTGAAAAAAAAAATTCCAAAAATGTATGTTAAAAAAAAAAAAATTGCAGGCGATGGGATCGAACCCGCACCCTCAAGAGTGTGAGCGAGCACACTATCCACGCCACTCTTTCGACGCTTACAATTGATTGCTATTTTCTTGTACATCAAGATTGTTTGAATCATGAGGTATGTACGTGCAATATGCAATATGAAAAATGTTGCATGTACTATTTACTGTTTATATTAAATTTAAAAAAATCGAATACAATATAATAGGGTGTTAATAATTTTTCGTCGCTGGCATGTTTCTGACACTGGATTTAAGTGCTGAAAAATCGAATAACAATAATTTATAAAATATTGTTAAATGTTTGGTTTGATTTGTTGTCACACATGAATATTTTTCGTAAAAATATTTTTCGTAAAAATATTTAAATTCAAATTTAAATTATTTCAAAGAAATAATTTAATTCATAAAGAGGTTTACATTTGAATTCCATTTTAAATTATTTATTTAGGATCGCTTGTAAATAAGTCGTAAGTAATTTCTTGACGAAAAATGTTTTTATTATTTATTATTATTACATTTCAATCGACGTATGAACTGAAAAATAATTTATAATGTTCCCCGATAAATTTTTCTGTTTTCATTGATAACGGAGAGCACCGAGGGAAAAAATCATTTAAATTTAAAAAAACCCGCTCGTGATCCCGGGTGACGTCACGCCTCGAGTCTCCCCGCGTTTTTCCGCGGAGCCCGGGCCCTCGGCAGCTTCGGCTTCGGCTTACATTGTAGTCGCACACGGACGTGCGACTTCTACGTGTGTTCGTATATCTGACGCCATGGGGTGGGAGAACAACAGCGCGCGAGGGGTCGACGCTTCGGCCGCGCTCGGCTCTCCCGAAGCGACACGAACGTCGCTCGCTCACAGACACGGGCGGCCATCATTGTGTGGCACCGTGCAAAGCCGCAGAGTGGGGGTCGATTTTACACCCGATCTGGCTGCACTGTATATACTATCAACTTCTTAAGGTACAGCTAAGTTAAGTTACGGCCGCTGGATAAACCAGGCTTAATTGAACGGAAAGCTTACAGCGACACATGATTGGCCAACGCAAGTTACGCGATACGCAAAGTACGCGTGGTCGGGAGCCACCCTTAGACCATATCAAGAAAACTAGAATAAGGAGAGACAACTGCTGCTTGTCGAGTCGCGAGAAAGTGGCACAAAATACGTCGCCAGCAGGCTACCCCACTCCGTGATCAGCACTATACGCAGTACACTACCGCGCACTCTTTGAGCCATCATTCCATAGAGCTATTATAACTAGAGGAGGTGAGCCATAGGACTGCCTGTAAGGGAAAGCGTATCACACAAAACAGAGACAGAAACTCGGTGGGGTAGCTCTGTCCTTGTCTTGCCGCATGCGCAATCGTGACATGCTGCGCGCTCTCCGCTGACGACGCAATAGACCTTTTCATCACAATTTTTTTTATGCGCATGCGTCAGTTTCAGCCATCTTTTTCGTACACTTTTTTGTAAACAAGCATGTTAAAATACCCGAATACAAATAATTAAAATTAACATCAAATAATAGTACATTTATTCAAAAAAAGTAAGCAATAAATAAAATAATAAGTGTCCTAATTGAGAAAACAAAATTTTTCAATCGATTATTATTACATTACCTTCACGAAAAGAAACAACGAAAGAGTGTTGTTATGGACTATGTAGAGTACATAACCTCAAAAATTATCCAAAGCCTTGCCTTCAATATCGCAAAAACATTATAAAATCATCGAGCAAAGTACTACATATTAAAACATGTCCAAAATGTGCAAAATGTGAATTGCGGGTGAAAAAATGTGGTCGAAGTGACAGAGGTTATGCTCAATCGGTTCATTTTTTTAATTGTTCACAATTATGTGCTTCCACTGAATTGTGAACTGGTAAAGCACCATCAACAATTTGTTCGAATAATTAATTTTTTTGTGTAGATATCCGGCTCTCCCAGCCATTAACAAGCAAAACTGTACGAAACTTTTGTATTACCGCCCTTTCAATATGGCGGCTGCGCTTGCGCACGTCACATGATGAAAAGGCCCCCTACCAGGACGAACGACAGTAACCGACAGTCGTTTGTCTTAAATTCCGACAGTTCCCGGCGGTCCAACCGTCGGAATTCATCACTCAACCGTCGGAATTTAAGACAAACGACGTTGGTTACTGTCGTTCGTCCTGGTAGGGCCTATACGAAACGTGTTCTCAGTTCAAATTTATTATTGCGTTTCAATTCGTTTACGTGCGTGAAAATTTCTTGCCGGTTATTATCTGTACGATTGAAAATATTATATGAAAAACAAAAATGGTGAAAACGTGCATTTTGTGCAAGACGGAATCAAATTCTCTCAATATAGGTCGTAGCTTTCACAAGTAAGTGGATAAAAACATTGTTTGTAGGTTATATCTCCAAACTACCGGTAATATTATTTCTATATGTTGAAAGTGGTATATTGATTCTAATTAAAAACATAGATTTCCAAACGATGAAAAGTTGAAGAAATAATGGATGCATGCCCTACCAGGACGAACGACAGTAACCGACAGTCGTTTGTCTTAAATTCCGACAGTTCCCGGCGGTCCAACCGTCGGAATTCATCACTCAACCGTCGGAATTTAAGACAAACGACGTTGGTTACTGTCGTTCGTCCTGGTAGGGTGCAGCTTAATGGTAGAAATAAAGTAATTTTTAATTTATACACTCATTTTTCGAAAATTTCATTCCATTTATCGTCATGAGTTCATGTAAAAAATAATTGGGATTAACATCGAAATTATCTTTTAATAACATTAATCTTATCATATTAATTCGTGAGAAAATGAGATTATTTTACAAAAACAGCTACACAAAATTCATAACCACAAAATTTTGATAGTCGAATGCGGGAGGGTCAGTATAGGCGAATCGTTTACTGCGCATGCGTGATCAGACAAGGAAGCAATTACCCTTCCTATCCTCTGTCTCTTTTCACCGTGATACGCGTTTCTGGCTGGCTCACCTCCTCTAGTTATAATAGCTCTATGCATCATTCTGTCTCGCGCGAGACCAGGGGGTCCAAGCACAGATGGGGATGAGTGAGGCAAAGTTTCGCCTTAACCGTCTACTAGGAGCGCTAGTGTCGCTACCCATAAGCCATTGCGTCGATTTTCCATCTCGCTCGCACGCACTCACGGCACTCACCCATGGTATCCATGGCAACGAAATTTCCGCCATCTTGGTTTGTTGCGTGTTGCGCGTCTTCATAGTGCGCTCGGGTGTGTTTTTTGGACTGTTTTTTGTTATCTTTTTGCAAATATATTGTGCAGCTTGCAGAAAAGTCGAGTGCATTGTATTGGGCGATCCTTTTAATAATCATTTTTTATCTTCACCGAAGCAAGGTAAATATATCTCGTTTTGTTATTAACCTAACCTCTTCTCGTATTTTGATCTCAAGTTGAATTCTCAACCGAACATTTCCCAGATAGACAAACGTGCTGTAGACGTTCGCGAGACGTTCGCCAGACAGCTTGATGGCAATGGGACGGCAGATTTGCGTCACGACGTGCTGTAAAAACGATGCAAATACGCAGCACAACGTGACGCCAATATAACGTCAAAATAAAGTTTAAGAGTACAGTTTGCTGCAAATATGCTGCAAATACGCAGCACGTCGTGGTGAAGCATTTACGTGTCGTCATAACGCAGCTTAATGCGGCCATACAGCATTACGTGTCGCCATAACGTAGCTTAATGCGGAAGTAGAAAGCTGCTCACTGACGCCACGCGCCACGGCGTGCCGTCCTATTGCCGACAATGTGGCGCCAAATGTCTATCAGGGTTGTTAATTTAAGCAAATATATAATATTGAAGGTGGACTGCACTATTTTTAAAAGAGTTATGAATCCAAAAAAATCCTTTCTACTTGTTGTTTGTAACAGCTATGTCGAGGAAGTGTTTGATAGGGGGATGTTCGTCGGAGGCTACATGCTTCTTCAAATTCCCAAATCCCATGACTGAGTCTGATCAGTTTTTAAAGTGGCTTGCTGCAAGTGGGAATCCTAAGCGGCTGAATGTTTCTCCGGTGCATGTGACAAATCGACATTTGTGTTCGGTTCACTTCGACAAAAATATATGTTGGCGAAAAATGTTAATATTGTTTTATATATAAAAGCTCGTTAAATATTTGATGTAAATGCTGGTTGTACGGTTAAAACTTTGCGAAGTTATAGCTGATTAATTTTATGTGACACCCGAATAGAAAAAGATTTTATAAGTTTGTTTTACATATAAAAGCTCGTCAAATATTTAATGTAAACAGTGGTTATGCGGTTAAAGCTTTGCAAAGTTATAGCTGAATAATTTTATATTATACGCGAATAGAAAAACAATTTTTAAGTTTCTTTATAACATGAAAGCTTGTCAAACATGTGATGTAAAAACTGATTGTGCAGCTAAAACTTTGCAAAGTTCGGACTGATTAATTTTATGTGATACGTGAATAGAAAAAGATTTTTTAAGTTTGTTTTACATATAAAAGCTCGTCAAATATTTAATGTAAACACTGGTTGTGCGGTTAAAGCTTTGTAAAGTTATAGCTGAATAATTTTATGTGATGCGCGAATAGAAAAACAATTTTTAAGTTTGTTTATAACATGAAAGCTTGTCAAATATGTGATGTAAAAACTGATTGTGCAGCTAAAACTTTGGAAAGTTCTGACTGATAAATTTTATGTGATACGCGAATAGAAAAACAATGTTTAAGTTTTTTTATAACATGAAAGCTTGTCAAATATGTGATGTAAAAACCGATTATGCAGCTAAAACTTTGCAAAGTTCTGACTGATTAATTTTATGTGATACGCGAATAGAAAAACAATTTTTAAGTTTGTTTATAACATGAAAGCTTGTGAAATATGGAATGTAAAAACTGATGGTGCAGCTAAAACTTTGCAAAGTTATAACTGATTAATTTTATGCGATACGCGAATAGAAAAAGAATTTTTAAGCGCGTTTTTTTTATCTAAAAGCTTGTTAAATATTTCGATGTGTAAATATGAATGTTGTAAATAGTCATATATTGAGAGGAATAATTATACAAAATATTTGAAATATATTAAAACACGAATATACTGGCATTTTCATTATATTTTTGTATGCTGGGACATTTGAAATGAAATAATAATAATAATAATGAACCTGCTTCGGGGGCCGTGGAGGGGGTAAATCTGTATATATATATGTCATACGCATATATATATGTCATAGGCATTAGTTCTTTAACCGTCTACTACGAGCGCCACCAGTGCAAACTTTGCCTCAACATTTACTATGGTGGCTTGTACCCCCTGCGCGAGACCCGCGCATACGCGAACCGACCCGTGTATGCGTGGTAGTATAAAAGTGCGACACTGCGCATAGTGCTGGTCAAGGAGTGGGGTAGCCTGCTGGCGACGTATTTTGTGCCACCCCCACTCCTCGAGTTGTTTCTCCTTATTCTAGACTTCTTGGACCATATCCATATGTGCTTTCCATCTACGACACAGTATAACACGGTATTCAACAAAATGCGTTCCATCAACGACACGGCGCGACACAGAAAAAAGTTGTGTTCGAGCGTGTCGAGCCTATAGTTACAACCGTAAGAGCTGCCATTGGTTGATTTTGTGTTGCCTCACTGCAACTACTTCGCGATAAAATCGAATTTTCATTCAAAATTTTCCACATTGCATCTCTTCCACTAAAATTAGCTAGATATTAAATAGTTGTTATTTACCCGTGAGTTTTAGGATATTTTCGAAAACTAGAAAATACTTCAAATGCTCGAGCTATTTTCTTGCTATCAGATAACTATCCAAGATCTTAAGCACTGTTTCTGTCTCCGCGCTTGTGACGAAATATCATATTTCTATACAAGGTATTTTTATATTCGATTTGTAACATTTGTGTTTCAACAAACGTAACTTATAATCAATTTTTAGGTTAGGCACCGAGTGTAGAACGTGAAGAAAGAGGTTCACAAGCGCTCACTAGCGGCTGTGCCGGGACCTACAGCGTTCCATCAGGCACATGACCACTGTGTGACTGTGTAACACCGTGTCACACCGTGTCGTGTAGATGGAAAGCACCCCATATATGTAATACTCCTATATTGCTAGCAGCTTATGCTTCCCTGTAAGTGGTGAGTGGAAAGAAAAAGAGAGACAGAGGACTTAAACAGGGTCATGCTGCGCACGCGTGACCCACTACGTAGGCATAATTTATAAATGTTACTGGCTGGCGCACTCCCGCTTTCATTCGCCCTTGCGCATTGCAAGAGCCAGAGAGAGAGAGAACGATATTGTCTGCACCACAATTTGCGACGGGGGTTTCGGCCAGCGCTAGCAATATAGGAGTATTACATATATGATCATATCAGGGGGCTGACACATTAGTGACCCCGCGTAAACTAATCCACCATGCAGCGCTAGTAGTCACCTGCAAAAATCCTACTTCCCCCACTCCAGTCGCGCAGCGTCGGCATCGTCTGCTTAATTCGTCTGCATTCGACGCGTTCGGATACAGTGGACGCTCCCACAACTTAACGCTTCGGGACCGGAAACGCTCCCATAACTGAACGTTCCCCTCATTCTCCCACTCTGGTGTTTCAACGCATGCGTACTGCCTTTTTTTTTATTGAAGCATCCCAGGTAACCAGGGATCGGCATTAATGATTAATTCATTAATATTTTTTGCTTTTATCGTAATTACATTCGTCAATCGTTAATTGAGATGCCATAAATTTTAATTACATTATTAATCGTCAATCACGATTGGCGATTACGCATTAACTGATTAGTTGTTAATTCAGATAACAATGGACCCGATTACTGAAATAATTAGTAATTAGTATAGAAAGAATGCATTATTCCATTAATCGGTTATAGCAAATGATTCAGTTAATCCATTAATCGTCAATCGACTTGAGTAATTACTTGATTACTGGACAAATGATTAATCACTATTGAAAATTATTCGATTGCGCCATTAATCATCAATCAGAAGTAGCGAATTTTTGATTATTTTGGCTATCTGTAATCGGGTTTAAAAATGATTCATTACTAAATCAATCGGTAATTGAAAAAACATGATTGTTGGTTATTCCCATTAATCCTCAATGGAAGTCGAGTTCGTTCAAATTATTTCTTGGTTATTCAATTAATGATTTGGAAAATTTTTTTCCACGAGTTAACATGGATTTACGTGTACATTTCCAACATTACTCCCTAGCGGATTCGACGACCGTACATACGGTCGAAAATGGTCGTTTTGTCAACCGTACTTTTGTGGTCGTCAGAAAAAGCATCGCATTTTGCTTGTGAGTCGTTACGACAAAAAATTATTAGTCGTAACAACCCGTTCCTGGGTCCGTTTGCTGGTCGTTACGACTGAGAATTATTAGTCGTAACGACCCGTTCCTGGGTCCGTTTGCTGGTCGTTTCGACTGAGAATTATTAGTCGTAACGACCCATTCCGGGGGCCAGTTGGCTGGTTGTTACGACTGAGAATTATTAGTCGTAACGACCCATTCCGGGGGCCAGTTGGCTGGTCGTTACGACTGAGAATTATAAGTCGTGACGACCTATTTCGGGGCCCGTTTGCTGGTCGTTACGACCCGAAATCCTTAGTCGAATATTTTTTTCTCAGCGCAAATTAATACAAAAATTTGTATAGTTTATTCTGAAATAGCCCCCATGCAATCGGAACTAATAAAATTGTACGCCCGAGATATCCACAATACTTAGGGATATTCGCAAGGGTCAGCTCGACCGAAAGTGCAATGGAAGAGCTTCGCCCTGGAGAAACCGCCTTAATCATCACGGTAACCTCTGCGCTAGGTAAGTACTTGGCTTGGCACGCAGGCTGTCCGGTATATAACACCGTCATATGCCTATTTCGTTTGGGCACAGAGTTTTGAGCGCATGCGACGCGTAGTGGTGGACGCGTCAACTAGCGCTACCTAGCAGATTTGTTGACCAGAATTTTTCGGTCGTAGTCAATGTGGTGGACACGTCAACTATAGTTGACGCGTCCACCACCATGCGTCGCATGCGCTCGAAACTCTGTGCCCAAACGAAATAGGCATATGACGGTGTTATATACCGAACAGCCAGCGTGTCACGTCAAGTACTTACCTAGCGCAGAGGTTCCCGTGATGATTAAGGCGGTTCCTCCAGGGCGAAGCTCTTCCATGGCACTTTCGTTCGAGCTGACCCTTGCGAATATTCCTAATGTGGATATCTCGGGCGTACAATTTTATTAGTTCCGATTTCATAGGTGCTATTTTGGAATAAACTATACAAATTTTTGTATTAATTTGCGCTGGGAAAAAAATATTCGACTAAGGATTTCGGGTCGTAACGACCAGCAAAGGGCCCCGGAATGGGTCGTTACGACTAATAATTCTCAGTCGTAACGACCAGCCAACTGGCCCCCGGAATGGGTCGTTACGATTAATAATTCTCAGTCGTAACGACCAGCCAACTGGCCCCCGAAATGGGTCGTTACAACTAATAATTCTCCGTCGTAACGACCAGCCAACTGGCCCTCGGAATGGGTCGTTACGACTAATAATTCTCAGTCGTAACGACCCACGAGCGGACTGCGACGATCCTTCATACGACCAAAAAATGACGGTCGACAAAACGACCACTTTCGACCGAAACTGTTTACGACCCTAAATTTCGGGTCGACGAATCTGCTAGGGCTATGTTGTCATTCGACAAAGGATAATTTTCATGGTATCTATGCATTGGATTGCGGAGGTGTAGGTAATTTTTCAACTTTTCTATGCAAAATAGAAAATACCATACCATAAAATAGTATTTTTTTTCACCCATGCCAGATTTTCGTGCTTTTCACCATATGCGTAGACAGCCGAAAAGTGACTCTTTTTGGCTATCCACGCATATACTGAAAAGGGTAGGGTGTCATGTTCGCCCGGGGCATCTTCGCCCGAGTCATGTTCGCCCGAAAGTCACTAGACTTCGATTCCTCGAAACTGGGTTACTGGCACGACCGCTACGTGTCTCTGCAAGCATATTCTGGGCCTTGAGAGATTGAATACGTGATGCGAACCCGTTCATTAAAAAACGAATTAAATGCCAAGAGCCTTGAAGAGAATGGCGCAGGTCCTCAACAGATGGCGAGCCAAACCTGTCAAACTAGCACGCTATGAAAAACAATCCGGAGTTCCGGAGTTCTTTGGTAAATAATGCACTTTGAGGTTATCGCGCGCACTGTACGCGACAATTAATCGTGAAATCAAGTACTTAATCAATTAATAATTAAATCAGTAATAATTAAATAATTGCGTGACAATGAATGTTAACAGACACACGATCTCTATATTGTTATTATAAAATGCTTGAAAACGAGTTTAAGATTTTTTTTGTAATTATCAATGAAATAAATGTATCTCGCTGCTGCATTACTACGTTTCTGTGCTCCGTTAATATTAAATTGTTATTCTTAATATTAAATTTTTTAAAGTAATGAAACTGTTTATTATAATTGTCGATGAAATAAAACTCGCCGCTGTATTTCTGTGTTCTGCACATTTATTATTTACGTAATTAAAACCAAAAATGTTTCTACATTATTCGCTGATACACCTTTGTCAATGGCACCTAAAATTCGACTAATTATATACATAGAGACATATTTAGACTATACACATTTTCATCGTTATCATCATTATCATCGTCATCATCATTATGATCGTTATCATCGTTATTATCATTATCATCGTTACCATCATTATTAACGTTATCATCATTATCATCAGTGATAAACAAATTAGAGAAAAAAAATCAAATTACTCGTTCGAAATCGTCGCGTTGTGGTGACGAAAGATTTTCGTTCTGACGGTAGACTGCACGGGACACAAAAAATTGGACTCGGTGGCTTCAGTATCAATACCAAATATGGAATAGCCAGTGGTACTATTGAACTCATTAAAATCGACACTTACAGTACGTATCTCATTCCTTTTCCTCACAATTTTGCGAGTTTTATTCCCAAATTGCGTGACACGCCTTTCTCGTATCATTAAAACTCATGAGTTAGCTCAAAATTAAATAATTTCTCATGATTTTCGTACATATCCGCGAAGAACCCGGTACCAAACCTGATCACCCGCTCGGCCTGTAAACTATTCGTTCTCGAATTATGGGTCTATATGGGAATGAGAGTTCTCATGTCAAGAGTGTATCGTCCCTCGATGTAACCTTGCACGACGAATGGAAGATCAATCGTACAAACAGCGGTGACGAATTTATGTCTACAAGACGACCGGCAATCATATTCATAGACGGTGATCTCGGCTGGGACCAATAATGATAAGGAAATCAACGACTCTCAATTTGCTAAAAATGTTTTACAAATTTGACGAGTTCTGCAGTCAACAGTTCAGAAGTATCAAGCGAGTTTTCAGTTCATTGCAACCGAGACATCAGCGTGCCAATAGCAGTAGCTTCAAGAAGACACAGCGAAATAAAAGATCAACCGTGGAGGGTAAAACTCACTTTTCCTTTTTTAAATATAATTCTGATCCTCATATTTCGAAATGTGTAGAAAATATTTCTCCGAAACGTGTGTGCATGTGGGTACAAAAAATGCCAAAAATATGAGGAAATATGAGAAAGTATATTCAATTGCAGTGTGATATTAATCACTTTTTATTTCTTTTTACAAAGGACCATGGACCGGCGTCTTTTGGCACAAGTGGCCAGTCTACAATTGGGCAGCCTGAGGTTTTCCTTACCGACAAACGACACTGTTCTCGGTGGTTCAATGGAATTGCACAGTTACAACACAGTTTATAAAATGAAAAATATTTATCAGTGAAAGAAAACCTCCGATTAATTACTTAGAAATATATTTATAGAGCTTGTGTAAAAATTTGAGTCTAATCTGTTATGCCGTTTTTGAGAAATCTTGATTTTCTGTTTATACACTTAAATATCTGTACATTACGAAACTAAAATGTACAAAAAATCGATTTTTTGTAAATCCTGACTGCGTATTAAAAAATGCACTGCGATACTTCATTGGTGAATTTTGTAGGCGTAAAATTGACGTTTTTACTATTTCGACAGCGTATCCATTAATAAATTCGATAATTGTACATGAATTTTAGAATACACATTATACAAGGATTTTCTTTATTGCCCAAATTGCTAGCTGATTTTTCCTAAAAACAACTTAATGAAATAAAAATAGAATAGGGGGTTTGCCTTTGCTTATTTGTTGGACAACTATTTACTGTTTATTCCATCAAGCCATTTTTCAATTATATTTAAATGAATTTGAAAGATTTTGAGGTCATGTTCATCTTTATTATCGCTGTGAATGTTCTTTTATGGATTACAAAATTACAATGTTTACTTTCCAAGTAATCATGGATTATTTGACAAAACTGTGGCCTGATTATATAAAACTATATGTAGCTTTGAATGCAAAGAATATCGATGGACATTTTTTAAGGCGCAATGTTTCTGCTATATCTGATTAACGATATTTTTCTTTTCGCAGTGTTTTTCGGCAGGTGCTGAAATAGGACAACACAAAAATGATCATCCCTCTCAATTTATGGTACGTTTCTCTTCCATTCTGCCATTTTTTTCGTGATTCGATGAAAAAAAAACTGATTTCGATAATGATGAATTACAAAAATGAAATTATAAAATAAAAAGAAATCATAATATCCCTTGTGGAATCTCGAAAATTTTAAACTCAGGACACAATTGTTTTCAGATGTTTTTGCTTGAAAAAAAGAAAAATTTTGAAAAAAATAAAAATATCCATAATTGAAAAATTAATTTACGCAATTTCATTTTCACAGGACTCTGGAACAATTAGCATATTCAATGGAAGAGGCAATTGGATAGCCAGAGAACATCTCAGATTACTCGACGCCATCGAACAATTTGGCTTTCGCAATTGGGAGGATATCAGCAAACATATCGAAGAAAGAACCCCTGAAGGTTCGTCATTTATTTAATTTCGAATCTTATTGGGAACAAATTAGATTTTCAAGTTTCACATCGCATAATTCGTACCCACAATTCTATATAATCTAACGCCTCATTTTAATGTCTATTTATGTTCTTTTTTTTACAGAGGCGAAAGAGGAGTATATCGTCAGATATCTCGATGGAAATATCGGAAAACACACGTGGCCACCAACAGAAAGCTACAGACCAAATCTCACCGATCAAACGAGCTCCGATCATGGTCCGTTATCGCCGGATCTCACCTCGAGGCTGCCGCCTTTGGACATTACACCGGAGGAAGCTACCAAACTCGGTTACATGCCACAACGCGACGATTTCGAACGAGTAATTTGATTTTTTTTCTCTAATTTGTTTATCACTGATGATAATGATGATAACGATGAAAATGTGTATAGTCTAAATATGTCTCTATGTATATAATTAGTCAAATTTTAGGTGCCATTGACAAAGGTGTATCAGCGAATAATGTAGAAACATTTTTGGTTTTAATAACGTAAATAATAAATGTGCAGAACACAGAAATACAGCGGCGAGTTTTATTTCATCGACCATTATAATAAACAGTTTCATTACTTTAAAAAATTTAATATTAACAATAACAATTTAATATTAACGGAGCACAGAAACGTAGTAATGCAGCAGCGAGATACATTTATTTCATTGATAATTACAAAAAAAATCTTAAACTCGTTTTCAAGCATTTTATCATAACAATATAGAGATCGTGTGTATTATCGTAACCTCAAAGTGCATTATTTACCAAAGAACTCCGGAACTCCGGATTGTTTTTCATAGCGTGCTAGTTTGACAGGTTTGGCTCGCCATCTGTTGAGGACCTGCGCCATTCTCTTCAAGGCTCTTGGCATTTAATTCGTTTTTTAATGAACGGGTTCACATCACGTATTCAATCTCTCAAAGCCCAGAATATGCTTGCAGAGACACGTAGCGGTCGTGCCAGTAACCCAGTTTCGAGGAATCGAAGTCTAGTGACTTTCGGGCGAACATGACTCGGGCGAAGATGCCCCGGGCGAAGATGACACCCTACCCTTGGAAAAGCACGAAAATCTATCCCATGGGGGAAAAAAAGATCGTGTGCAACGCGGGCCAGAGATTCGTCTTTTGTCTCGCGTGGTTGCGGCCCTCGCTTCGCTCGTTGCGGCAAACTTCACGCTCGACAAAAATACTTATCTCTGGCCCTAGATGCACAAAATACTATTTATGCACCCGAAACATCGGTTTCCATGGTCGGAGGTATTTTTTTACTGTTTGGGGCCATTCATTAATTACGTAAGGGTCCCGAGGGGGAGGGGGGGTTTGAAAAACCTCCACATGAACTAACCTGGGGGGCGGGGGGTTCAAACAATTCTTACGTAAGATTTTACGATAAGACAATGTGCGTTTTCCAATGTAGAGTGATGGACATTTGAGAGCAAAGTGTTAGGCGAAGCAACCATGGGATCTATTTTCTTATTTTTAATGTACAATTTCATTTACATATTCTTATGTTAAAAATTTCTACTGTTTATTAAGTTTTAGAAATCACACATTTCGAAGCTTGTCAATAAAAATTACAGTACATTTTTTCGTATATTAATCTTACTTAAATTATTTGTAAGAAATTCCTTTTTACTGACACGAAATTATACAGGGTAGCCACTGTCAGGGAAAACCTGGAAAATCAGGAAATTTCAGGGAATTTTTTGAGTGTCAGGGAAATCAGGGAATTAAATATCAGTCAGGGAAAATACGAAATATTAAATCGAGAGAAAAAAGTGTATGGGCGAACGTTTTTTTCTGCGCACAGATGAAAAAAAATGATAGGTGAACATTTATTTGTTTTGCTTCCTCATAGAGGAAGCTTTGTTTTCGTGAAATTTTTTGTTTCATCAGTATGTTTAAAATGTCCTCAAACATCGAGGAATCATATTTTTTCAAATGTCCGGATGTATGTATGTGTGTGGCTGCCTCGAAAAATTCAAACAGCTATATCTCAAGACCATATTAGAGTAGCGAGCCGATATTATGCACATAAGCTGAGCCCCACAGACTCTTAGTTTGCTATGAATTTTGCAAAAATTCATCGACTTGTGCGTATTTTTTGCAACTTTCAAATTTTCAAAAAAAGGGCCCGGTTGCTCTAGCGTCCGCTAATTTTGCGATATCAGGTTAAAAATAACTATACCGTTTGTTTGAGTGATAAAGATTGCTGATATTGAACTTCTCAAAAATTGCTCAAGGGGTTCATCGTTTATAATATTTTGAATTTAAAAAAAAAAAACGCGTGATCGCTGTAGCTTGCACATATTTCGCGATGTCGGCCTCAAAATTTGTATGATGATAGTTTAATGGAAGTAGTTACGTGGTATTCAATTTTGCAAAAATTGCTTGAGCTGTGCAAATTTTATGCGATCTTGAAATGTTCAAACAAAATCTTGATTAAAAATTTTACGATATAAAGCTATAGTTGTATTACTCCAATAACCAGAGATAGTAAGAAAAACTTGCAAACTGTAATATTGCACATCGTTTCCAGAGTATTTTTCGAATTTATAAAGCTTTCTCTATGAAGAAGCCAAAACTGTGAAAGCTATTTGCTTATCATAGAGGAAGATTTGAAAATGCGAAAAAATACTGAGGAAGTAATGTGCAAATTTACAATTTGCCATTTTTTTTTCTATGAAAAATACGATGTTCCTACCTTGTCACTTTTTTCACAAATCCGAATGGTTTGTAATGGAAATTTTCGAAAATGTCAGGGAAATTAGTGGTCACCCTGTTATATCATTTAATGATTAAAAAAAAAATCAATTCAAACGGTCACAACACCATTATAATTCAGCCCGGACAACGATTGATGATCTGAACTGGACTGACTTTCATTCTTTGACTTATTTCGTTTAAGATTGTTTCAAATTTAGTCACCCATTATTTTACGCAAGGTATTATTCGTTTGTAGTGATTTGGCTGATTTGTTTCCTCACTTTAAGATTGTGCAGAATCTTATCTTTAATTATAATTTGCATTTTCCAAAGACTAAATATTTATTTTAAAAAAAATTAAAATCTTTTTTTTTATGTCAAATAATAACGTGTTTTAGTGTAACTAACCCTTTTATAACGACATTTAATTATGTTGAAGCCTTTTTGGAAAACTAGGTAAAATCTTACGTAAGAAGGGGGGAGAGTGTCCCAACAAATCTTATGTATCCTTACATAGAGGTAGGGGGGGGGGGGGGCGTCGAAAATGGCCGAAATTATCCTTACGTAATTAATGAATGGGCCCTTTCACATAAACATTGTTCAGATGTGTTTTTCGGCATTATGATCGTTGTCACTTCCGTCAGTAAAAAAAAAAAAAATTCCACCAATAATTTTGAAAAATTGAGTTACTTTATTGAAAAATATTAAACGAGTATCGAAAAAAAAAAAAGTTCTGACTTTTTTGTCGTTTATTGCCATTTTTTAAAAAAATTCCATTTAAATGGCTATATCTTTGGCAGGATTTTACGTATTTACATTTGTAAAAAATAAAAATCTGCGTGTCTTTATGGCTTTATTTCTAGAAATAAATTAATATAGTTTTGATTGAGCAAGTCGAACGTCCGTTCCAGGGCAAAATATGCAAAAATATATTTTTTCTCAAGGAAAGAAACTTGTTATTTAATTTTCTTCAATTTCCCCGAATTGCAAATACGGAAAAAGAATTTTCTGTATTTTTTGGGTTTATTATCATAAACGATGAACCCCTTGAGCAATTTTTGAGAAGTTCAATATCGGCAATCTTTATCACTCAAACAAACGGTATAGTTGTTTTTAACCTGATATCGCAAAATTATTAGCGCAATGAGCGAGAAGACTATACGCCTCTTGGATAACTCTAGTGACGTGGCGTTGTGGCAGATTCAGGCAACACGCGAACGTTAGAGTGCGGTCAGCTGTACGGTCCACGTTATTAATTCAGTTAAAAACGTTAAAAAGTGAGTTGTCAGATATTTTTAGAATATATCAAAGTGCTTATATATCGTGATATATTTCAAATATATCATAATCCACTTTTACAACGGGGATAAACGTTTCGAAAAATAATAAAAATGTGTGATAGAAATTTTGGTAGGGTCTGATCTTCGCCCGGGCGATCTTCTCCTGACTGATGTTCGCCCGAAAGTCACTAGGCTTCGATTCCTCGAAACTGGGTTAAGATGGTGGTCCGGGCGAAGATGAGACCCTACCGAGACGGGCGAAGATGGTCCGGGCGAAGATGAGATCCTACCGCAGTTGATAGCTCGTAGGCGAATTCAACTTGTGCACTGTGTTTTACTCGTTCTATGATTCTCGTTACACTTTTGAAGCACCATGTTTTGCTGGTAGCATAAATGTAAGCCCTACCAGGACGAACGACAGTAACCAACGTCGTTTGTCTTTCATTCCAACAGTAAAATGATGAATTCCGACGGTTGGACCGTCGGGTACCGTCGTTTCACAAGACGAACGACTGTCGTTTACTGTCGTTCGTCCTGGTAGGGAAAATATCACATTAAGTGTACACTCTTTTCCGACCTCGTGTCAGTGTAGTGCAGATGCAGATGTCAATAGACATAAACATCTTCAACATCGGTCTAAATATTTTTTCGTAACAAATAATATAACGGTTCGATTGAAAAGATTCACAGATCCCTAGCAGATTCGTCGACCCTAAATTTAGGGTCGTAAACAGTTTCGATCGAAAGTGATCGTTTTGTCGACCGTAATTTTTTGGTGGTATGAAGGATCATCGCTGTACGCTCGTGGGACGTTGCGACTGAGAATTATTAGTCGTAACGACCCATTCCGAGGACCAGTTGGCTGGTCGTTACAACTAAGAATTATGAGTCGTAACGACCCATTCCGGGGGCCAGTTGGCTGGTCGTTACGACTGTGAATTATTAGTCGTAACGACCCATTCCGGGGGCCAGTTGGCTGGTCGTTACGACTGAGAATTATTAGTCGTAACGACCCATTCCAGGGCCCTTTGCTGGTCGTTACGACCCGAAATCCTTAGTCGAATATTTTTTTCCCTGCGCAAATTAATTCAAAAATTTGTATAGTTTATTCCAAAACAGCGCCCATGCAATCGGAACTAATAAAATTGTACGCCCGAGATATCCACATTAGGGATATTCGCAAGGGTCAGCTCGACCGAAAGTGCCATGGAAGAGCTTCGCCCTGGAGGAACCGTCTTAATCATCACGGTAACCTGTGTGCTAGGTAAGTACTTGACTTGACACGCTGGCTGTCCGGTATATAACACCGTCATATGCTTATTTCGTTTGGGCACAGAGTTTCGAGCGCATGCGACGCATAGTGGTGGACGCGTCAACTATAGTTAACGCGTCCACCACGTTGACTAGGACCGAAAAATTCTGGTCAACAAATCTGCTAGGTGGCGCTAGTTGACGCGTCCACCACTACGCGTCGCATGCGTTCAAAACTCTGTGCCCAAACGAAATAGGCATATGACGGTGTTATATACCGGACAGCCTGCGTGCCAAGCCAAGTACTTACCTAGCGCAGAGGTTACCGTGATGATTAAGGCGGTTCCTCCAGGGCGAAGCTCTTCCATTGCACTTTCGGTCGAGCTGACCCTTGCGAATATCCCTAAGTATTGTGGATATCTCGGGCGTACAATTTTATTAGTTCCGATTGCATGGGCGCTATTTCGGAATAAACTATACAAATTTTTGTATTAATTTGCGCTGGGAAAAAAATAATCGACTAAGGATTTCGGGTCGTAACGACCAGCAAACGGGCCCCGAAATAGGTCGTTACGACTAATAATTCTCAGTCGTAACGACCAGTCAACTGGACGGACCCAAGAACGGGTTGTTACAACTAATAATTTTTGGTCGAAGTGACCCAGAAGCAAAATGCGATGCTTTTTCTGACGACCACAAAATTACGGTCGACAAATCGAACATTTTCGACCGTATGTACGGTCGTCGAATCCGCTAGGGATGAATGGAAACAAATAGTTACTCAATCCAGTCAACAATTTCATGTGAATAACCATACGACGGCAGAAAATACAGTCAAAATACTTCTGCTAAATAAATGCTTACATAACCTAGAAATATTTTTATTCGTATTTTCTCAATGCTCAAGTTTCCCAGTGCCCATCAATTCAGCCGTCAAGTTTACTCGAGAATTGTACTAGATTTTTTAATCACAATTACAAATTTTAAGCCTCTTATTATCTGCGTCTTATTTCATTGATCATGTTATAAACAGGGCTGGGTAAAATGGTGTCTCGAGTCCATTTAAAATAGAAAATGGAAAATGGTTTCCAAAACGTATTTAAAATGTGAAATGGAAATGGTTTCCTTAAAACCATTTGAAATGCAAAATGGAAAATAGGTATTTGAAATGGATTATAAAATGAAAAATGGTTTTTAGAAAATTATTATTGCTTCCTCATAAAGGAAGCTTTGTTTTCGTGAAAAAAAATTTTTCAAGATTTTTATGCCAATGTGTTCAAAATGTCTTAAAACATCGAGAAATCATATTTAGAAAAAATGTCCGGATGGATGTGTGTGTGTCTGTATGTATCCTGAGTTTCAGATGTAAATAATTAATAATTCGAGAACGCTTCAAGATATCGAGCTAAAATTTGGCACACTTGTCGAGCACGAATTGCTCTTCATTATGAAAAAATTTTGTTTTAATTCTAACCGGTGTTCAGATTTTATCGACTTTTGTCGTTTTTTCAAGAATGACGTAAACGATCTAACTTCTGCAATTTTCAAGATGTTGCACTTAAACTTTGTACAGAATTAGTATAGCTATTAAGGTTGTTTGGTATTGTATTTGGTGAAAATCCATCGAGGGATTACAGTCCCAGTGGACACAGTAATGTTGCAGCAATGTAACGGCAATGTTACCGTTTGTAACATGTAACATTACATGGACGTTACATGTAAGTTACATGTAAGTTACAATTTCCTACTCAGCAATGTAACATTGTTACATAACAGTTATGTAACGTTATGTAACAGTTACGTAACAGTTATGTAACAGTTACGTAACAGTTATGTAACAGTTATGTAACAGTTACGTAACAGTTATGTAATTGTGTTACGTTACTGTAACTAGAATTAATTGTTGTTAAACATGTTATAAAAAATATATAGCTCTCGCAAAATAATTTAATATGCATAGTTTACCGGCCCGAAAGAGATTCATAGAAAAAAAAAATCTGCACGAATTGTCTGATCTAACTTTTCTCAGAGACTGGGAATCGAACCCTCGACCCTACCTACCATCCTACCTATCTACCTAACACGCTACCGATTACGCTACCGACTACTTATGAATTCTCTCTACTTGTATAATATATGAATGCTGGAGTGCCGAACAAATAATAGTAGTATAATAATGGTAGTAAAATAATAATAATAATAATAATAATAATAATAATAATAGTATATGCATTTGAATGAGCAATAAACCATGAAAGTTCGTTTTTTTATTTGCGAATTCCAATCCCCTGATCCCTCATAAGTTATGTAAACTTTATTCCAGAATACCTGAACCCTCATAACTTACGTTACCCTTCATAACTTAATTTCAGAGCTTCTAACCTCTCATAAATTATGTAAGCCCTCAAAACATGTTTGAAAGAGCTGTGACCTCTCATAAGTTAAGTGACCTCTCATAACTTAATTTGGGGGCCTCCGACCCCTAGTGTCATGTGAACTCTCAAGACTTCATTCCAAAATACTTGACCCCTCATAACTTACACCATCCCTCATAACTTGATTTCGCGACCCCTGACCCCTCGTAGTAAAAATGTTTACAGTGTGTAACTTCTATGGTATATTGCCGCAATAGAACATATGTTACATTACTGTAATGTAACAAGGTTATATAGCAGTTATGTAACCTACATGTAACAAATGTTACATAACATGTTACTTGCACGTTATATAACAGCAACGTTACATAGGAATAACATTGTAACATTACATGTAACTTCCATGTTATATTGCCGCAATATAACATTTGCTACGTTACTGTAATGTAACAAATTTATATTGCCGCAATATAACATATGTTACATTGCTGTAATGTAACAAAGTTATATTGCAGTTATGTAACCTACATGTAACAAATGTTACATAACATTGTTACTTGCATGTTATATAACAGCAACGTTACATAGGGATAACATTGTAACATTACATGTAACTTCCATGTTACATTGCGGCAACATAACGTGTTCACTGGGGTGTTATGAAATTTAGAATTCTTGGAAAAATAGCGTTAACGCTCTAACTTGAGCAATTTTAAAGATATTGTACTGAAACTGTGCACAGAGCTAATATAGCTATCGAGGTTGTTCGCTGTTGAATTTGGCAAAAATCCATCGAGGGATTAAAATTTTATGGAATTTTTAATTTTTTGAAAAATAGTGTAAACGCTCTAACCTGTGCAATTTTTGAAATACTGCACTGAAACTTCCCTACCAGGACGAACGACAGTAACCGACAGTCGTTTGTCTTGTGAAACGACGGTACCCGACGGTCCAACCGTCGGAGTTCATCATTTTACTGTCGGGATGAAAGACAAACGACGTTGGTTACTGTCGTTCGTCCTGGTAGGGTTTACACAGAGCTAATATAGCTGTCGAGGATGTTCGTTATTAAATTTGGCGAAAATCGATCGAATGATTAAAATTTTATACAATTTTTTTTTTTTCAAATAGCGTACTCTAACTTCGGCTATTTGCGAGATATTGTACTGTAATTTTGTACACATTCAAAATAGTAATCAAGATTGTTCGCTATTGAATTTGGCAAAAATCAAATTCAGCAAGAAGTAAATTTGAAAGAATCTAGCAAATTTGCACGTTGATTACTCATGTTTTTCGATAGTTAACAAAGCTTCCTTTATGAGGAAGCCAAATTTGATTGCCATACTTTATGATAAAGGAAGCTATATATGATTAAGATGAGGAATGAGCATAGCGCTGTGAAGTCGCTCTGCAGTTATAAAGAATCAATCCAAAAATATCGACCAAAAAGTCTTTCGTGAGCGTATAATAAAAAAAAACCATTTACCATTTTACAAATGGTTAAATGGATAGACTTTGCCATTTAAAATATAAAATGAAAATGCTTCTGCGGATTCTATTTAAAATAGAAAATACTAAATGCCATTTTACATTTCAAATACCTATTTCAAATGGAACCATTTCAAATACTACCCAGCCCTGGTTATAAACTATGTTATTTCAAAATTATGAAATGAATAAAACCGAATATAAAAAAACGGCAATATCTATTAATTATTCTCAGTGTAGTAAACTATTAATAACAACGAGGCAAGAATGAAAAAGAATCTCGCACTGACCCAGATAGACATGAGCCTACATTACGGCTGCACAGTAACGTCGCGTGTCGCCACTCCGTGTTGTCACAGATGTAGACATCTATTTCCGTTTGTAACTGTTTGGTATCGTCACGCCGTTCCGTCGTAGTGCGCGTCACAGTTTACGCATAGTTGCTGCACGGCGCAGACGCACTCGTTCATCATCCGGGCAACACAGTGACGACACGTTGTGCACTTTGACATCAATGTGTGATGACACCGTAACGGCACAGTAGCTGCACGGCGAGTATGTGTATCGTGGCAGCACGGGGACTACACTCCGTGCACGTCTGCACCCAGATAGAAATGTGACGGCACAGGGACGACACGGTGGCGGCACGGCGTTCTGGCATATCGTGGCGACTCCGTGGCTGCACAGTAAGTGCATGGTGTGCTGCGCTCTCCGTAGGGCCACCGTAGCGGCACAGAGGCGGCCCACTGTGCAGCGCATCATACTGTGCCCTTTAAAAATTTATATTGACGTCATCATGTGACGCGGTAGCTACTCGAGAACTTTCATATATGCTCTTCACGTCGCTTATTCGCATGTGAGAAGGATAGCGAGAGAGTCTGTGACACCTTCCGGCGGCTAGTCGAACTACTCCAGGTGCACGGCGTGCCGCCACCGTGTCGCTACAGTGGCGGCTGATAGGAGCACGCCGTGTTGTGTCCGTGTCGCCACGGTGCCGCCCCAACGTCCCTAGGTACGATGGCGAAGTGCACGGCGTATTGTCTACGTGCCGTCATCGTGACGTATTACAGCGTCAATATCGTGCAGCCACTGTGCAGCTATTGTGCCTATACAGCGTGTTTATGCATGATGTGACGGCAGCTATCAGTTACCTACGGAAATAGATGTCAGCATCCGTAACGACACGGCGTGCCGCTGCGTGGCGCCATCGCACCGCTACCGTGCCGTTACGTGCGATGTTTGCTGCACGTTTGTCTATCTGGGGAGCAGCGCTTATAAAAGGTCTATTATTGATAAGAAAGTTCTTTACTTTGCCGGCCAAAATTCGGCAATGCTACCACCATTACAACCGCATACCGCAGTTCGAGTTTCACGTCCTGCAGTTGGCAACTGATGCATGCCCCAACCAATCAGAAGCGTGTCAAATACATATATGTAATACTCCTATATTGCTAGCGGCCTATGCTTCCGTATAAGTGGTGGGTCCACAAAAAAAGAGAGATAGAAGACTCAGACAGGGTCATTCTGCGCACGCGCGACCCACTACGTAGGCATAATATATAAATGTTATTGGCTACCGCACTCCCGCTTTCATTCGCACTTGCGCATTGCAAGAGCCAGAGAGAGAACGATATTGTCTGCACCGTAAAGTGTTCGCAGAGTTTCCGCCAGCGCTGGCAATATAGGAGTATTACATATATGGTCAAATAAGCGAAGATCTTTTAGCATTGAATGTCATACCCCTGGTTCGTACTGTCGTTCGGGTCGGTAGGGAGAGCATAATATCTGACACGGGGATTTTGAGGTTAAGCTTGATAATACCCAGAAAGCGCATAGATCGCAGAGACGAGTAGTGACGAAATTACGAACTATTCTCGTGCTTCGATAAGCAAGGTACCCTCACCCTCGAAATTTGGCCGAGTTTCCAGACCTGTATGTACGACCGTGGTCTACAGAAAGCATAGACCTTATAAGCCTGGTTTATCCAGCAGCCGTAAATTAACTTAGCCGTAACTTAAGAAGTTGAAAGTATATAGTGCCCTTGTGGCGTTTATGCAGCAATTAGCCGTAACCGTAACCGTGCATAAACGCTACAAGGGCAATATATACTTTCAACTTTTTTAAGTTACGGCTAAGTTAAGTTACGGCCGCTGGATAAACCAGGCTATACTCCTGGACCGCACATTCCCTATCTGTTCTTATAGTGTCGAGTTAGGAGAAAGAGACAGAGAGAGATTCCCACGTGCGTGACAAGGACAACAATGCCATAGTTGGGTGAACGGTGCCTTTATCCAGCATTGCCGATTTGCTGTCCTTGTCTGGTAACTCGGCACGCGATGCGCAGTCCAGGAGTATAAGGTCTATGACAGAAAGTATATACGGCTATGCTCAGTCCACGGTCGTACATACAGGTCTGGAAACTCGGCCAAATTTCGAGGGTGGGGGTACCTTGCTTATCGAAGCACGAGAATAGTTCGTAATTTCGTCACTACTCGTCTCTGCGATCTATGCGCTTTCTGGGTATTCTCAGGCTTAACCTCCAAATCCATGTGTCAGATATTATGCTCTTATACGTTGTGTTTTGCTGCAGTTGTGATTCAAATTATATTCAATAAAAAGAAAAGATTTTTTAAAATTTGGCAAAAATGCCAAGACGGTGCACTGTTCCTTATTGCAATATTGGCCGCAAAGCCGATAAATGCGAAGGTGTCGGTTTTCCGGGTGCCAAATGATAATGTTTTGCGCTCGATATTCGACATGTTGTTAAATTAACTGGAAATCTCTCATTTTCAGACCCGCTTGGAGTCAGAGGTTTTTGAAAATAAGAATTTGCGTTTTAGTGCGTGTTATAATAGCCTACAATAATATTAAAAACGAGTGATTGAAAAGCTAGGCTATAGCGCTGTCTCTATCTCACTTCCCCCACCCATCGTCATCCGTGCTTGCGCCAGAGAGAGTTTAGATCGCAGCGGTCACAGTGACGAATTTATGAACTACACATCTGGCATCAATAAGCAAGGTACCGCCACCACGGGAGTTTCCAAACCTGTATGTACGACCGTGGCTCAGTCCATGTAGTACATGCACGGTCGTGTACATACAGGTCTTGCAACGACGGTAGTGGGGGAACGTCGTACTTTTGAAGCCTTTTTAACTCAATGTATGGCCGCTAGGTGCGCCACGCTAGAGCGGTGTCCGGTGCGAGTAGTATCTTCTGTCTCTTTCTAACTAAGCGCCCTAAGATAACCCACACCGCACGATAGCAGCGACACGCGGCGGCGTTGACGGGATCGAAAAACGCCTTCAAAACTACGTCGAAAGTCGCAGCATTGAAAGGGGTCTGCCTTGCAAGACCTGTATACACGACCGTGAGTACATGGTCTAAGCCACGGTCGTATATACCTTATCCCCCGTGGCGGTGAGACGCGGTGCGACGGCAGACGGGGTAGACCGTGGCGGGGATAATGAACAAGGACAGCACAAATCGCGACAATAATTCGTATCTGTCCGCCTCCGTCACACTTATGCTCAATCCCGTTTGGAACTTGAAACAGTGTATGTTTCGACAACAGGATCCTGCTGCTCGTTCAATACACTTCTAGGCATTTTTAAAAATGTTTATGCCAAAAAAACAAAACATTTATGACAATAAGTCGCTCATGTTGATGAAAAATGTAATTAGCATTCGACAACGCGTATCTCACTTTCGATTTGAAGGTTATGTTATCCGGGGGATAAATACAGCGCCGCGGCCACACGTGGTGGCAATTCAAACTAGGAAGGGTGCACGTAACGGGCCCTTCCCCCACCACCGAAAATCGCAAGTTTCCAGACCTGTATGTTCGACCGTGGTCTAAGCCAGGGGGGTGACATCGTTATTCTACCCTGACTATTTCGCTACTCATTCGGTGAGTTGGAAATGAAAAAATTCCAACCAACGAGCGCTAGGTAGACTACTCATAAAGGTGCTATTTCATGGGCAGTGAGCAGTAGCAGCAGTTTAGTGAATTCACTCAAAGTTACTAGCAACTTCCGTTGCAAGTTTTTGCTGCTACTGTTCGTTTGTCCGAACAGCAGAGCAGCAAAGCTAGCAAAACTGAGCCTATTTCATGAGCAGCACTGCTGCTGCGTAAAGTCACTAAACTTTCTAGTAATTTCCTAGTAAGTTCCGAAACTGCTGCTACTGCTCACTGCCTATGAAATAGCACCTTAAGACCCAAGAACTTCGGTTTTGTGGGTAGTCTACCTAGTGTTTGTGGGTTGGAATTTTTCCATTTCCAACCTACATGGGTAGATTACCCATAACGTGGGTAGAGAAACAGTCAGGGTATCCCTGTACTGCAAAATGACCCACTTTTTGCAACGGATTTTCAGTTCCTCTCGTTCCTCTACGTGGCGCTAGTTGTCACCCGGGCGGCGCAGGAGGGCGGCCCGGGAGCCCGGGTGGGAGGCTCGTGAGCCAGGGAGAGAGATAGATAGCGATGTCACCTCCCTGCGCGGAGGAGAGCACTGACCCCCCACCCTGGCACTGAAAGTGGCAGGCGCCGCGGACGGGTGACTACTAGCGCCACGATTAACGAAATTTGGCGTAAAATAAGTGTTGCTATTTATGTGTCAATTCTAGCGGTCTGATGTCACCCCCCTGGTCTAAGCCCGTAAATATCGCTTTGTCTCTCTCATTTCACTCTCTCTCTTTCACTCAGCACTCTCCTATCGACGGCAGCGCCTCCAACAAATTTTGCGCACAATATCATGATCATTCTCTTAACATTGCCTAATATTAAAAGGTGTTCCTCGTGCCCAACAAAATGGCAAAGAAAAGTGCTATTTTATTACTTGCCGATGGTGCCGAAGAGATGGAAGCCGTCATCACGGTCGATGTTTTACGTCGAGCCGGGGTAAGTCAATTTATTTCGGGTGTCTCTATAACATGATCACTTGCTATAAGCCTGGTTTATGCAGCGGCCGTAACTTAACTTTGCCATAACTTAAGAAAGTTGAAAGTATATATTGCCCTTGTAGCGTTTATGCACAGTTACGGTTACGGCTAATTGCTGCATAAACGCTACAAGGGCAGTATATACTTTCAACTTAAGTTACGGCTAAGTTAAGTTACGGCTATAAACCAGGCTATAAACGTCAAAGTTTCACGTAATCATGCTGGATCCTATTCTTTCGAATACGTGCGTTGTACGTGTCAGTATCACGGTCGTAAATGTCTTGCAACTCCAGTGGTAGGTGCATGGGTAGATGTATGACGTTCGCATGGTCGCCTTTCAGCCGGAGACACAATGACAAGAATAGGTGCTCTCCATTTACTGACACAAGTCGACACAAAGCGTGACTGATTCTTATTCCTTATTTTTTATTTTTGCCATTGTATCTCCGGCTTAAGAGGCTACAGTCATTAAGGGCCTATCTCGCTACAGTTGCAATGGACAACAACAGATGCTATCCCGTGGTAATGACAACGAATTCAGACGTACATAGAAACACAGTTCCTATACCTTCGGACGAACTGGGGTACACTATGCTATTGGGGTATACTTTGTACCCCATTAGCATAGTGTACCCCAGTTCGTCCGAAGGTATAGGAACTGTGCTTCTATGTACGTCTGAATTCGTTGGTAATGATATCGCACTATTTGGAGCGCATGGATTCCAGGCCCGTATTCATAAAAAAATACTTGTGTGCAGTTCACACGCGGTAGGAGTGAAACCTTCAGAAAACGAAACTGCAAGAGAATAAGACGAATCCAGTATCAAGAATGGGTGGATTGATTATAGAGTTTATTTATTATAATATTGCCCTACCAGGACGAACGACAGTAACCAACGTCGTTTGTCTTAAATTCCGACGGTTGAGTGATGAATTCCGACGGTTGGACCGCCGGGAACTGTCGGAATTTAAGACAAACGACTGTCGGTTACTGTCGTTCGTCCTGGTAGGGTGGTACCAAGTTTAAAAGTTATCCCTTCGTGTGAACACTATATTTTTCGAGACACGGTGTGAACACTGGGTCTCTTACAGAACAGTGCGGTTTTTAAAGTTTTCTAGACTTTCGAAAAATCTGCAAAAATTCTGGCTTACTTCTCAAAGTGTCTACTGTATGATCCAAAAGTTGCCAAAGTCAAAAACTAAAAACCGTTGTTAATAAAAATTAGATAATAAACCGGGAAATTTGAGTTTCAAATTTCGAATGTGCCTTTAAAGAACCAATGTTCAGACGGAGGGTTATTTTACATTTTATTATTGGGACTCCATGTTTGCAATTTCAACTAATGAAACCAGTGGCTTATGGTAACTAAATTATAAAATAAATGCTTTGGTTTGGATTTGATCAATATATCTTTGAAGTACAGCGTCAATTACTGTTTTTGATCTTGTTATATATCGATTCAGTGTGACTTCGGTACTTGACAATTTTTTTAAAATTGATTTGAAATTAAAGATTATGTGTGTATATGTTTATAACTTCAAGGATATATTAAATTGAAGTCAAGGCTTAAGATAAAACCGAAGTTTTATAGTCGCATTTCGATTTTCCCGCGAAAACGCCACTCTGTCGTTACGCCATGTTGATGACGTCATTGTTATGTAAACAAACAATTTGTATACGTGAGTTGAATCGCTTTACGCCATTTCTTTCAAATTTTTAAAGATCATGTATCATCCTCTGTGTACCAATTGGTACTATAGTCCACATAGTAAATTGAAAAGTGGAACTTTTCTGGTGGAGGAAGGTGGAAACTTGATGTAAGAGTCATTCGATGCCGCTGAATTCAACGGTGCTAATCATTTTGCTGTGCGTTCCGGGATTTGTTGTAAATAAACAATTAAAAATTTCAAATGCGTTTATTCCAAAACGTATGCATTTTATCACAGGTTTAGAGAATTAAAAAATGCATAAAAAAGTCTTCGGGCTCCATCTTCGTATCTTTAAAAATAAATGAGTATTGAAAATAATATGCTAGCCTTAGACACGCCCATTCGGGCTAGTGTGAATACGGCAGCTGCTAATCACCGTGCGGCGCACTAAACACAGCGCGGCGGCTCACTAAATACACGGGCTCGGACGGTAGTGTGAGTGCGGCCGCACGTTCCCGTCCGTGTGCACTACCACACGGAAACGATCGGCTAAAAATAGAACGTGCGAGTGAAACGACACCGTCTTCTCTCTCCGTCTATTTCTTTCTCGCGCTAGGCAGCATTTTTCATATTTTCAGGCTCGAGCGTCCTGTATATATATTTCGGCGTCCAAGCGCGGGATTTTCAAATCAGACCTCGATGCTGGTGTTTTTCTCTATATTAAAATATCTCTGATACTTATAAGATCTTGCCTATTTTATTTACCATTAAGCTTATAACAATATTTTTAAGGTCATCATTTTGAAATACATATATGGACATGTAATTTTTTTTTCTCAACAAATTTTAACGAGGACGCATTTTTTTCTTTTACTATTTTTTTTTATTGTTTCTTTTTTACTATATTTTCCGATTCTCCAATATTTTTGCGTCCTCATTGAAAAAAAAATATTTTGCAAAAAAAAAATTTTGAAAAATATTTTTTGCAAAAATCTCCAATATTTTTGCTTCCCGTCCCAAAAAAAAAAACCAAAGAAGTAGTCGGTTTTCGGGTTTCTACATCAGTGGCATAAGGCCTCAAATCATAATTTCATAATTGGAAAGCTTCTTCTATGAGGAAGCAAAAATATTGGAGAATCGGAAAATATAGCAAAAAAGGAACGATAAAAAAAATAGTAAAAAAAAAGAGTTGCGACTTCATTAAAATTTGTTGAGAAACAAAAATTATAAATAATAAAATAATTATTATAAATAATTATTCTTAATTATTATAAATATTATAAATTAATTATTATAAATTATTTTAAATTATAAATCATAAATTATAAAATTATAAATACACCGGCGCTCAAAAGTTTGGATACACCCGCCGATATTTCTTGCCGCACTAAAAGTTGCATAAATCCGTCAAAAAAAAATGATATTCGAATTTTTAAAGAAGCGGTTTGACGGGAAGGAATTCAGCTTTGTTTCCCCTATTTTTAATTTTTGTTATGATTTTTTTTCGACTTAGTATGCATTTTTGAAAGTGACCGTTTTTCGGCATTTTTTCGACCATTGAAAATCGGGCGCATAACTTAGGGACATTTTTTTTGTCTTTTTTTATCTACAGTACATTTGAAAGGGTAAGAAGCTGCTTCATTTTCATTCCTTAAACATTTCCGTACGATTTTTTCTCGCAAAGTTATTTTACTTTTGGTTAAAAAAGACAAATTTTAAAAGATGCAACATAGGGGAGACCGGGGACAAAAGTAACAGGGGTCGGTTGTAACATAGCGAATATCTCCCAAACTATAGTAGGTACCACCGTGTCCCGCAGGCACATAATGCATCTTGCAGTTCCTCACATTTGGTTACTAAGCTAAGAGACATCCGCACTAAACAGACTTGACCAAAGAGGTGTATTGGTTTTCGCAGGCCCAAAGTAAACTTTTGCGGCTTTCAAAAAACATGAATATCTCAATTACTGGGCTACACATAGTCTTTATTTTTTTTTCCCAAGCTTCCTTGAACATTTCTGTGTCAACTTTCGCGGTTTTTAAAGCCTCCAGCTTTAGAAAATTAATCAAATTATAACTTTGAAGTAGAAAAAACCATCTGTGGACAATTGTAACAATTTTGCCGGGGACGGTTGTAACAGTTTGTCGGCTGTCAGTTGTCACGAGAGCTTCACGCAAAATAATCATACATTGAATCTAACGTCAAACAGATATTTTTTAAAGAGTTTTTGTGTGCAAAAATGCCTCGACAACGCCTCAGAACCACGCAACGAGGCTTTGCAGACCTTTTGATGTACGAAGAAGCATATAAAATGATAAAAACCGGAAAATCTGTTCGAGGAACGGCCCATGATTTAGGGTTATGTCATGTATCCTTAACAAGATACAAGAGGAGTAGGGAAACTTCTGAAAATGAAGGCTCTTCAACTCGTATTACTATGGGGTATAGATCTAGTAACAAAGTTTTCTCCAACGATCAGGAATCGGAAATGGTGAAATATATTACGAGATCAGCGGATATATACTACGGCCTGCCGCCTAAAGAAGTACGAAAATTGGCTTTTGATTTAGCAAATACATACAAGCTGAAGATGCCTGACAAATGGCATGAAAACCGCACAGCAGGAGAAGAGCTCTCCAGAGCTACAAGCTTTAATGTGACGAATGTCAATGCGTTCTTCGATAATTTGACCAAGGTGATGGACCGTGACAACTTCGAAGTCAAAGATATTTATAACGTTGACGAAACTGGGGTCACCACAGTCCAAAAGCCAGACAAAGTGATAGCCAGAAGAGGCATGCGACAAGTGGGAGCTCTGACATCCGGTGAACGTGGCACTCTCGTCACAGTTACTGTAGCTGTAAATGCCATTGGAAATTCCATCCCTCCGATGTTTATATTTCCTCGCTTACGATATCGAGATCATTTTGTCCGGGATGGTCCAACCGGATGTATTGGTACCGGAAATGCTTCGGGATGGATGCAAGAGCAGGAGTTCGTTATTTTTCTGAAGTATTTCCAGAAATGTACTAATTCCTCTCCTTGCAAAAAAGTATTGCTTCTGCTTGATAACCATGCTTCACATACAACAATTAAAGCATTGGATTTCTGCAAGGAGAATTGGATCGTGATACTGTCATTTCCTCCCCGTTGCTCACATAAATTGCAGCCACTTGACCGTTCAGTTTTTGGACCTTTCAAGAAAGCATTGAATAACGCTTGCGACGCTTGGATGCGCAGCAATTCAGGGACGCCAATGACGATCTATGATATACCAGGTATCGTGTCCATCGCATTGCCTTTAGCGCTGACTCAAAGTAACATTCAAGCCGGATTCAGGTGCACCGGAGTTTATCCCTATAACAGAAATAAATTCACGGACTTGGACTTCGGTCCCTCGTATGTTACGGACAGACCAATGCTACCACCAAATGATGAAGCTTCTGAGCCAGTTATTTCAGTTGTTGCTGCTTCATCCGAGCCAGGTATCTCAGTTGACGCTGCCTCATCTGAGTCTGTTGAGCCAGAATCATCAAATGATGTTCTTCCGACAATCACGAAGGACAAATCGTTTCTGCCGACCGACATTAGACCGTTTCCTAAGGCACTGCCAAGAAAAATGACCACGAGAGGAAGGAAAAACCGAAAATCAAGTATTTATACGGACACTGCAGAGAAGGAAGCTATACGACTGGAAGCCAGTCAACGTGAAAAAAAGAAATTCGCAAAAGTAGTAAAGAAAAATCTCGTAGAGCTGAGTGGCACGTCGAAAAAATTGGAAGGAAAGAAGCATAAGAAGAGAGGCACCAAATAATCTGGATAGAGCGAACAAAAAGACCAGAATTGACCGTGATATATATCCCTGTAATACAGTTTGTCGTTGTTATAATGTTGATCACAATAAAAGATATAATTTTGTGTTGAAATCTTATGTTACAACTAGTCCCATCGACTGTTACAACTGTCCCCATCGACTGTTACAACTGCCCCGGGGTCGGGGTCGGTTGTAACAATATACCATTTTTTTTACAAAGGCCTATACTTTTTTTCAATTCTAGTTACAGACTTCTACATAGAACCATTTTGTAGACCATTACATGCTCTATGCAGAGGTATACGTGTCATTTGCGTGAGCATTATACTTCGGGCCCAGAAAAAGCCAAAATACAGATTGTTACAACTGTCCCCGGTCTCCCCTACCTTAAAGACTATTCAGTTTAAGAGAAAATGTCAAGTATGAAAAAAGTAGCATAGGTATACACGAAATCGCCTGGGCCTTATGCCACTGATGTAGAAACCCGAAAACCGACTACTTCTTTGGTTTTTTTTTTTTTTTTACGGGAAGCAAAAATATTGGAGATTTTTGCAAAATTTTTTTTTTGCAAAATATATTTTTTCTTAATCAGGACGCAAAAATATTGGAGAATCGGAAAATATAGTGAAAAAAGGGACTTCCGGTGAAGCTCGCGCACGGTGCGGACGTGTTGTTGGGGAGCTCCGATGAAGGGCTTGGTTTTTGGTGGTTTGATTAGAGTTTTTCGTGGGAAAATGCGGGTTGTTATCGGGAGATGAGCGAGGAAAAGTGAGAAGTTGGTGTGGGAGTATTGGCGACGTGCGGGATCTGCTGATTTGGGATAAAAGCAGGACTTTTTGTGCAAGCGTGGTTTGAGGTTATGGGGAAATTACTGCGAAGTGGCGAGAAGGACACACCGAGCGCGGGGCCTGGTGGAGCGCGGAGCCTTGTGGGAACGCCGTCAGATGGCGGCACAGCGGAGGACCAACCGATGGCAAAGAAGAGAGGCAGGGGAGGGCCACGGAAAAATGAAGACAAGGAAGAGAACATAAAGGTCGATAAGGCAGGGGCCGAAAATAATCAAACGTTGGACCGTTTTCTTGTGCTCGTTGCCCAGGACCTTGATGAAGAGGTACTCGAGGAGGAAAAAACAGCGTTTGCAACGCGAAATAGAGTGCAACACTCGCCGCACTGGGGGGCTACCGTGGGAACGCCGTATGAACCGCTGCTTTCGCCATATAAGAGGATTAGGCTCTTAAAGAGGTGGTTCAAGGATCATGCGGGCATGGAAAGAAGCGGACGAAAAGCAGCTGTCTGGACACAAGGAGTCGAGGAGGGGGGGGAGCGTGCAGTGCTCTCGCGTAACCGAAGAGGAAAGCTGGCATCACCATCGGCCTTATTATCGCCGCATTCTAGCGTGCTTTTGGAACCGACGCCGACGCGGCACAATCAGGATCGTCATCGGTGGAGGTGGTTGGGGGAAAGGATGGACGACTCTAGGTCGGAAGGCGAGGAGGAGGAGGAGAGAGTGCCGAGAGACACACGGTCTCTCGGAGGGCATTCTGCAGCGTTGTATTCGTCGCCGGAGCACAGTGGGGCCAAATCCCAAAAAACTGGCCAAAAGTCGAAAACGTTACAAATTCGGCTGAAAGTCAGTACTCGGGGGTTTTTAAGGTCGCTGATTACGAATCCGAAGTCAAAATTGGAAATAAAAACAAAATGGCGGATTTGAAGTCCCAAAGCTGGCAAAAAGTCGAAAGCGTTATAAATTCGGCTGAAAGTCAGTACTCGGGGGTTTTTGGGGTCGCTGATTACGAATCCGAAGTCAAAATTGGAAATAAAAACAAAATGGCGGATTTGAAGTCCCAAAAAGCTGGCAAAAAGTCGAAAGCGTTATAAATTCAGCTGAAAGTCAGTATTCGGGGGTTTTTGGGGTCGTTGACTATAAATCCGAAGTCAAAATTGGAAATAAAAACAAAATGGCGGATTTGAAGTCCCAAAAAGCTGGCAAAAAGTCGAAAGCGTTATAAATTTGGCTGAAAGTCAGTACTCGGGGGTTTTTGAGGTCGCTGACTATGAATCTGAAGACAAAATTTTCAAATAATAACAAAATGGGGGATTTGAAGTCTCAAAAAGCTCGCAAAAAGTCGAAAGCGTCATAAATTCGGCTGAAAGTCAGTATTCGGAGGTTTTCGGGGTCGCTGATTATGAATCCGCAGTCAAAATTTGAAATAAAACAAAATGGCGGATTTGAAGTCCCAAAAAGCTGGAAAATAGTCGAAAGCGTTATAAATTCGGCTGAAAGTCAGTACTCGGGAGTTTTCGGAGGCGTCGATTACGAATCCGAAGTTAAAATTTGAAATAAAACAAAATATATCCATATGTTATATATAATAGCATAAACATACAATCAGTCGATTAAAAGTTCAGAGATCGTCATCGGAAGAATCAGATGATGCACAATCAGTTGATTAATCCATTAAATCGCTGGAACTTCCTGTAGTTGCTGGTATACGTGGCGCAACTAACAATGAAAGTGCTTCTGGAAGGAACGACTTTGTATTTTTTCGAGGTAATTCGCGCAAACTCGAAATAAAGGGATCGGATATTAATAATAACCGTAAAAAAATGTCCTCCATTGTTTTGGCTCGGGAACACTTTCTTGCAAAATCTTCATGAAACTTTTTAATGTACTTATTAGTAGACTCTTGGGCGTCTTCAGACATCTGCCCTATCGGCAATATTGCTGAGTTTATCACTTCTGCACCATGAATCAATATCTTGTGTACCGAAGTTGGCATGTAGAACCACGGATATAATTGCACAAAGTTCCGAGCTGTCTGTAAGGCATAATCTTGGAATTTTAGGAAATTGATTTCATGACCACTCGAAATCGTCTGCAATATCACATGAAATCGCTTCATCAAGTCCTCATCTATCCCTGTTATCGCAACAGAAATGCTTGAGTTTTCGAAAAATCTTCGAGCTGTATTTCCATCATTCGAGCTACCAAAACCAGGCTTTGGTTGATCGACTATCAGACCTAATTTCATACGGAAACCTTTCTGTATGTTGGTTTTTCGGATATTTACTTGTTCCTTCTCGTTATCACTACGCGGTTGCCACTTTTTAATTCCAAGCTTATATGCTATATGCAAACAGCATTCGAAAAATCGTATCCATGCATGCAAAGTTGACAATCCAAACTGTAGATGATCTTCAGAGACTTCCTTTTTTAGAATTGCGTCGATAATGTTGAAGTCTTTTGAAGTTGCTTTGCATAAATAGCATCGTTGCGCAGACTTATTATGCGTGATAGCGTTACAAACTTTACCGTCTATCATCGTGAAAGCCAGTCTGAAAGAAACTCTTATTTCTTTTCCATCTACGATCTTTTCGAAAGGCATAAGATTCTTCTCTTGCTGTTGAATATACTCCATTTCTTCACGAGTGGCTTCAGAACTCTCGTGAAAAAATTGGATCCTGATTGGTCTACAAAAACGAGATGACGGCCTCGGATTTTTCCATACAACAAGCTTTGCGTTTGTTTCTTGGTCGTCAGATACAAGCTGCAGTGGAACGATTGATGTGAAAAAAATATTAGCATCGGACTTGCTTCCATCATCATTGGTGAACTTTTGTTTGTACGTACTTTGGCCGGAAGTGCCATCGCAGCCCCACTTACAAATTAAAATCAAGCTGCAAATATTTTCAGCCGACAAACTTTTGACAACATCCATCTGTGTCAATAATATTCTATCAGCTGTGTGATGCAGCAAAGCTTGCAATTTTACCTCAGCACTACATTCATTAACAGAAATATCTGACTTAGGCGGATAACATTTGAGCTTGGCTTTATATGGCAATTTATACGGCGGAAATAAATCACAGCTCTGCTCTTTGCTTCTATTCCGAAGCTGCTGATATTGCCATTTCGATAATTTTAGTTCGACTATGAGCGACAAAGCAGCATCCGCAGATAAAGTCGTTTCTCGAATGGTATCTATGGACGCCTTATACTTCTTAGCTCGAGATGGGCTCCCCAGTCCCACATCACGGATAATTTTGGCATCATCTGATTTCCCGGGTGATCGAAGGCTCATTTGAGTGGCATACGTTAATTCGTCCGTAGTATTTCTTGTGCGTAATTCTTCAGTCCTTCTTCGTTTTGTCCGGTCACTAGACTCTACAAATTCTGAAGAAGGCCGACGCAAATTTGCAGATTTTTCCGAAGATTTTTTTGATTCTTCAAAAGAAACAAACACGCTCAACCACTCAGAATATTGTTGCAGAAATCTCTCTTCATGTCTTGATGCGTGCTACCACTTTTTATGCAAAAGGTGCAACAACTTGCGGAGGGCAGTTTTTGCATTGTCTGATAGAGCGAAGGGGCGTTGCAATTTTGTGGACACAAAATTTTCGATTATTGCATACGTTTCAGGCATTCCTCCACTCAGGTGACCTTTCGTGATCGAAAAAATTTCCTTCCTTGTTAAGCCACATCCTCCACGTTCATCAGCGACTAATTCTAAAATTGAAAAATATAATATCTATATAGATGGATAATTCCATATTCAACCTCGTTTCTATTATTTATTTTTAAATATTATTTGAAAATAAAAATAAAATATGCATAAAAAAGAATTACGGTCCATAGAACTCAATACATTAAACTCTCTGATATTCTCTCCCCTCTGGGGCTTAACCATATAACTACGAGGCATATGAGGGATTCTCTGTCAACTCAGCCACAGGTTTCGGTAGAAAAAAAAATTAATTTGTGAAGTTTCATTTTTTTACCCTAGAACCTCGATCCGTGTCACTCTAGTGATCTTTTCGCGATATCGTCAGATATACTGAAAGACTAATTTTTTCAGTCAAAAAAAGTGGCCTTTTTTGAATAAAAAAATTATCATTCTATTTTTTGGTAAAAAAATCAGCGTTACCGGAACGTAAAAACTATTTCAAATATTCCGCTCGAATGCTAACACAAAACTACAACTTTTATGTGCAGACATTTTTTTTCAATTACTTCAAATTTCCGAGATATATTCATTTGGAAAGAAAACGGCGATTTGTAAAATTTTTAATTTAAAAATGTGAAGAATTTCACAAATTAGTAGCACTTTAATATACCCAATTATGGGGCACATCTGAGATGGTCGAAAAAAAGTGGCTGAGTTGACAGAGAATCCCTCATATATAGATAGAGCGCTCTTCAACTTGACCGACCCCGACACGCTGCTTGGATGGGTGCCAATGTATTTCAGTGTACAATGAAGACCGCAATAAAATTCAATAAAAAGATTCAATTCAAGAAAGACATTCTGCGTCGTTAATGTACGAAATTCAGAAAACTATGTTTTATATTGAAAAAACTCGTAGCAATGACACGCGCGCAGCTAAGCGCAGCCATTTTCGATGTTTTCCATTCAATAATACATCCATCTACAACATGTAATAGGTCACCTCCTGGAACACTGGGAACTTATCAACTTTTCTCTACGTTTTTAGAATTTTCACTTGTAATTTTCCGTGAATTTTCGTACAAATGATTCATTTATTATTATCGCATGAACTATTATTATCAATTTTCAGTTACACAATGATTTTCTACTCACTTTCAGCTGTTGATTCCATTCGAAAAAATTCGAATCGGATAGATTGTAAAGTTTTGGCGTCCTGTTCAATACAGCGTTGAAATGGTCATTTACTGCACGACGCGTCGAGCTCGCTCGAGGGCTCCCTTTCAACTGCCGTACAAAAGCAGGTATAAGGGCTAGGGCCCGCTGATGCCAAGAATTTGACCTTCGGACTCTTCCCCCACCTAACCCACGACTAAAAATTACCGAAACTTAAACTTTATTTTTCGACTTTTGGCCAGCTTTTTGGGATTTGGCCCCACTGTGCGGAGGCCGGGCAAGGGGAATTAATGGACAGTGAAAAACTGGGGGGTGAAACTCTTAGTGCAGGAGTGGATGTCATCACAACAAAAATTCGGCAAATGTGGGAAGAGGTGGAGGCAAGACTGAGGCAATTCGGTCAAAATGAGATGGAGAAGGTTAGAAGAGAGATAAATCCGGTGTCATGCCGTTGTGAAAGCATGGACGAGATAGCCAAGTATTTTGCGGCGAAAACTGAGCAGGCGGAATACGCTAGGTACAGAGACGCTGTTCGCTGGGAGGAGGAGAAAGCAAAATACGAGGACATCATCGAAGAACTACGGAAGGAGAGAGACGATGCTTGGGGAGAGGGATGCCGCTCACGGGGCGAGAGATGCTCGAATTGAGAAAGTGGATCAAATCGACGGGGCGCTACAGCAGGGGTTCGACAACGAGAGGGCTGAGGATGCAAGAACGATCGAGATGACGCCGACGGAGTCATGGGATGGCTCAAGGAGGGGAGACAACGAATGCGTGGAAGAGATGCGGGAGAGCGCCTGGTCGCTGCACGTGGGGGGGGGGGGGGGGGGGGGGGGTTCAGCGAAGCCGAAAGGGGGGCCAGTGAAAGGGGCAGCAGGGAAGAGTTCAAGGGCGGGAAGGGAAGCAAAAGGGGCTCTAGAAAGAAAAGAGGAGAGGGGCCAGGCGGGGAAGGGCGACTGGCCCAAAGAACGAGGGCGGGGGCGGACAGAGGATCCAAGTCGGAGGTTTTGAGGATCGTAGGGCAGCCGATTCCAATGACTCTCAAGGAGTGGGGGTGGGAAATAAGAGAAAAGGTGCTGAGGAAGATGAATATTAGGGTTAGAGGGTTTGGGTCGGCGGGAAGCGAGGCCGGGACCAGGCAAGGGATCACGCAGGCCTTGATGGAAAAAATGGGCATTGACCCGGGAATAGCAAAAGTGATATTGCTGGGGGGAGGACCGGTAATCACCGCAGATTCATGGAATACAAAAAAGAGAATCATGCATCGAAAGGCGGCTCTAAAAGGTTCGGGAATTTGGCTGGAGGACGACTTGACGACAAGAGAAGAAGAGGTGAAGGAATGGGTAAGCAGCGAGGCTGAAAAATTAATAAAAGAGGGAAAATCGGTGAAACAGGGGTATCTAAAGTTATGCGTAGAGGGAGTATGGTGGGGCTGGGTAGAGTTAGAAGGAAGAATGGAGAAAATTGCGGGCATTTCGGGGTCAAGGATATGGGGGCTTGAAGACGCCGAAATTAAAGGGGATGAAAATTCATGATGAAAGAAAGGGTATTGAAAGCTACGCGGTACATTGAACAATAAAATATTTATTTATTCTTATTCTTACCAATGTCGTTTTTATTAAATGCTACAGCTGCATAGTGAAGATTTTGCTTATATAGAATCTACAATACTGGATATTTCTGAATTTCTGAATTATGTAAAAAGAGATTATGTAAGAGGAGAAGAAAAGAGAGGAGATTGTAAAAAGCGAAGGACGCTGTACAGTGGAATAAAATACTACTAGTAAAAAAGAAACAATAAAAAAAAATAGTAGAAGAAAAAAATTGCGTCCTCGTTAAATCTTGTTGAGAAAAAAAAATTACATCTCCATAGATGTATTTCAAAATGATGACCTTAAAAATATTGTTATAGGCTTAATGTTAAATAAAATAGGCAAGATCTTGTAAGTATCAGAAATAGTTTAATATAGAGAAAAACACCAGCATCGAGGTCTGATTTGAAAATACCGCGCTTGGACGCCGAAATATATATACAGAACGCTCGAGCCTGGAAATATGAAAAATGCTGCCTAGCGTGAGAAAGAAATAGACGGAGAGAGAAGACGGTGTCGTTGCACTCGTTTACCTTATCGTTTCATACTAGCTCGAACGTGCGTGTCTAAGGCTTGCATATTATTTTCAATAATACTCATTTATTTTTAAAGATACGAAGATGGAGCCCGAAGACTTTTTTATGCATTTTTTAATTCTGTAAACCTTTTGTTCTATACATTTCTTTGATAAAATGCATACGTTCTGGAATAAACGCATTTGAAATTTTTAATTGTTTATTTACAACAAATCCTGGAACGCACAGCAAAATGATTAGCACCGTTGAATTCAGCGGCATCGAATGAGTCTTACATCAAGTTTTCACCTTCCTCCACCAGAAAAGTTCCACTTTTCAATTTACTATGTGGACTACTATGCAATCAGGGTCGCATTCACGGTCCCGTGGTCGTACTAATACTACATAACCTCATAAACATAACCTCTACGCCGTGAACCGTGAACCGACCCCCCCCCCCACCTATACAGAGGCCGTGAACCTAGTTTTATCGCGCAGCAACTTTTTACACCGTCTTTTGAATTTACTTTCGAATACTTTAGAAATTAACCTGTCATGTTTATACAATTTACCAAAGTTATACGTATTTCTTAAATTGAATTTATTTGTTAATTTTTCAGGGTTGCTACGGACCTGGAAAACCTGGAAAACCGGGAAAAGTCAGGGAATTAATTCAGACCTGGAAAAGTCAGGGAAAAGTCAGGAAATTTTTTCGAATTTCTGGAAATTTTCTGCGCCGTTATTATTTGTCGCTACACTGCTGTCCAAAAGTTTGGAAACGCACTCGCCCCGATTTCACACCGCATTTAATTGCTCTTTTTAAAAATAAAGATATTTCAATTCAACAAGCGGCGTTTCAAAGGGGACAGATTCGGCTTCATTTCGCTTTTTCCAAACAATTTTTTCTATTTTTTTTCGAACGGTACGCCCTTTGAAACATAGTCGTTCTTTGGCTTTTTTTAAGACTTGAAATTTTGGCGCACGACCCACAACATTTTTTTAAACTGTTTTTCGCGTGAAAAAATGGTGGGTGGGTCGTACAAGCTTTAATTTCGTTTTTGAAAAGTTTTGTAGGATATTTTCGAAAAAATATTCAATTTTTCGCAAAAAACGACCATATTTATAAAATGTAGCGTTACTCCAAAACCTGGGGGGGTTTTCGTGAAATAATAAGAGAGAAAAAGTTGCATACAATCATTGTGGATTTAATGAAATTTCTTCGGAATTTTTGTTTAACATTTTTTTTCCGAAAATTTTTGCCGTCAACGAGATATTTTTTTATCTTTAACAATCGAGTCTCTTACCTTATCGACACTAGGGCGATTTTTTTTCGACTTATTTTTTTTCTTGCACTCACCCGAAATTTCGTTGTATATGTCTGAAAGAAAATTGCCTGAAAGTTACAGCCCTTGATATTAATATTAAGAACTTTCCCTTCGCGTGATAAGTTTTTCCATCTAAAATACACGTAAATGAAAAACTTTTTTCTTCAAAATTTTATCACTTCACGTTTTTTTATGCCATCGCATTGATGTTAGTCGCAATTTACGCAGATTTGAACGATCTTTGAAAGTGTCCTGAACAGCGTAAGTGTAACTTACACAGGTGAGATGGCACAAGGTCACTAAAATTGATTTTTACCCAGAATTCTCGTTTTTTCGAAATTTTGTTGGAAATTTAATTTCTTACAATAAAGGTCCTGTAGACCAAACTGCTAAAATAAATATTTCTTGAGATATTGAACCTTAACTTATTTATGGTATAAAATTCGTATAGTTTTTCAAATCAAAAGTTTTAAATTGTTGATATTCTATATCATATCACCATATCACATATCAGATCACGAGTGGTGATATGATATGGAATATCAACAATTTGAAACTTTTGGTTCGATAATCCATAAAAAATTTCATATCGCAAATAAGTTAAGGTTCAATATCTCAAGTAATGTTTTGATTGAATCGGCTTCGATTCGGCCAGTGAAATCCAAGGTCTCTACTCTACTCTACAAGGTCACCATCTCTACTGCTTTGAAAACGACTGGCTATGAACTTGGACACAATGACTTTCTTCAATGAGATTCTTCGACTCTTTGCATATATCATCTTGACAGCATTCAAAAACTGGAAACGAAATGCCACCACAAGGACTCGCTTAAATCAACAACTTAGATTCTTATTGAAATGTAGACAAGAAGGTTTCTTGAGGTACATACTCATATTTACTCACGAAACTTAAACAACATTTTAATCTTCAACACGAAAAACACTCTGAAACTAAACAAAATCTTACACAAAACTCACAAATCATTACTAAACATAAAAATTGATGATCTGAATTTCTGAATAAAATCATTAAATCGCCAAATGGGAAAAAACACTGAACTAATCAAAAGAACTCCAAATACTATATATGAAAAATTTTTTACCTTCGAACTCACTAAACTAAATCGACTATCCAAAAAATTCTATGAAAAACATCAGAGAAAACCACAAAACCTCAGATATCAACGAACAAACAATATACATCAACACATTTTCAACCATGATGAATTTTTTAAAACAATCTCGTCACAAATACACCTCAATCAAAACAATACACAATAACAAAGTCATCAGAAAAGAAACCAACCAACAGAAATCACCAATTTCTTAAACACAACAATGAATACTAATAGACATGATACAAACAATAATGTTACTACAGATCCACTCGTGAATATTGAATCAACCATTACAAACACTAAAACAAATGGATGGCTCATAAATCTTTCAAATATTGACATTCCATCACATATCTCTGGCTTTTTGTCACTTTGTGAAAAATTTTGCTTTCCTTACCTAAAACCTTCCAACATAAAAACATACATACACAAATCAATCTCTGAGTTCGAATCAAAATTGGAAACTTTACTAGACAAACCGAGGCAAAATGAAATCAGAACAAGATTCACTAAAATCATAGACAAAATGAATATTCCTACATCCTTCTTGAATACGAACAAAATCATCCAAAACACCTCCTCACTCATCAAAAACAATCCGCAAATACTAATTACACGAGCCGATAAAGGGAACTCAACAGTTATCCTAAATAAATCTGACTACACCACCAAAACATACGAATTACTCGCTGATTCATCAATATATAAATTAACCAACAAAAATCCTATCAATAGCTTACAAAAAGGCATTAACAACATTCTCACTCGATGGAAATTCTTGAAAATAATTGACGAAACGAAACAAAAATATCTAAAAGCCGAAAATTGCAATTTATCTCGCTTATACTGCCGCCCAAAAATCCATAAAAATAATTTTCCTCTTCGGCCAATAGTATCCTCAATTAATAACCCAACACACAAACTAGCTAAATTCATTCAAACTAAACTCTCAAAACTAATAATCACAACAAACTCACATATAAAGGACAGCTTCCCTTTAAAACAATTAATTTCAAATACCACTATTCCAACAAACTTCAAACTTGTTTCTTTCGATGTCGTATCTCTTTACACAAACGTTCCATTAGAACTTGTTATCCAGAGCCTTCAAAAAAGATCAAACATATTTTCTGAAAAATTTCCATTAAATGAAGTAATTAAAGCCATAAAATTCATCATGTTTTCAACATCCTTTATTAGGGCGATTTTTTTTTCGACTTTTTTTAATTTTCATCCCTCCCCACCTAAAATGCTGTTGCATATGTCTAAAAGAAACTACCCTGAAAGTTACAGCCCTTAATATTAATATTAAGTACTCGCCCTTCGCGTGAAAAGATTTCCCATCTAAAATACACGTAAATAAAAAACTTTTTTCTTCAAATTGCTATAACTCCACGGCATTTTATGCTATTATATTGTCCTTGGTCGCAACTTACGCAGAATTGAACGTTCTTCAAAAGTGTCCTGAGCAGCATAAGTGTAATTTGCACTGGTGAGATGGTACGAGTCACTAAATTTGATTTTAACCCACACTTCTCGTTTTTTTGCTGTTATTTTTGAAATGATCAGCGTTATCGAAAAATTGCAAAAGAAAGTTTTGTTGGAAATTTAATTTCCTACAAAAAAGGTCCTTTAGACCTACTTGAGAAAATTGACATTTCTTGAGATATTGAACCTTAATTTATTTGCGGTATAAAATTTTTACGGTTTATCGAACCAAAAGTTCTTAATTGTTGATATTCCATATCATTTCGCCACTGGTGATATGATATGTGATATGGTGATATGATATAGAATATAAAAAAATTGAAACTTTTGGTTCAATAAACCATAAAAATTGTATACCAAAACCAAGTTAAGGTCCAATATCTCAAGAAATATCAATTTTCGCAAGTAGGTCTAAAGGACTTTTTCTGTAGGAAATTAAATTTCCAACAAAACTTTTCTTTGCAATTTTTCGATAACGTTGATAATTTCGAAAATAACAGCAAAAAAACGAGAAGTGTGGGTCAAAATCAAATTTAGTGACTCGTACCATCTCACCAGTGTAAATTACACTTACGCTGCTCAGGACACTTTTGAAGATCGTTCAATTCTGCGTAAATTGCGACCAAGGACAATATGATAGCATAAAATGCCGCGGAGTTATAGCAATTTGAAGAAAAAAGTTTTTTATTTACGTGTATTTTAGATGGGAAATCTTTTCACGCGAAGGGCGAGTACTTAATATTAATATTAAGGGCTGTAACTTTCAGGGTAGTTTCTTTCAGACATATGCAACAACATTTTAGGTGGGGAGTGAAAAAAATAAAAAAAGTTGAAAAAAAATCGCCCTAATACTTTATATTCGACAATAAAATCTATCATCAAATCTCTGGTCTACCAATGGGCTCACCTCTAGCCCCTATACTTTCAAATATAGTTATGATTGACCTCGAGACGAATTGTTTAAATAAATTGAAATTCACTATACCGTTATACAAGAGATACGTGGACGACATAATTATTGCTCTTCCAACCGACAAAATTGACTCTACCTCTAAAATTTTCAACTCTTATCATTCAAAATTACAATTCACAACAGAAATAGAAGAAAACAATAAAATTCCCTTCCTTGACATACTTCTAATCTGTAACCAAAACTCAATCATCACAGATTGGTATAGAAAACCAACTTGGTCCGGTAGATTCATAAACTTCTTCTCCCACCACCCTCTTCCCCAAAAGAAAGCAATAATCTACATGCTAGTCGACAGGGCGATACAACTATCTCACCCTTCATTTCATAAGAAAAACCTCGAACTCATCAAAAACACTATGACAAAAAATTGCTATCCGATCGCCTTCACTGAAAAATTAATAACACAAAGATTGCACTCAATAAACACACAACAAAACAATAACAATAACAACTTTGATTCATCTAGATTAATAAATGTACCATACACAAGAAATATCCACCACCAACTAATTCGTCTATTCAAACAATATAACATAACGCTAGTAACCAACAATAAACAGAACATCCTATCCATCATAGGTTCCACCAAAGACAAAATTGAAGACATGAATAAATCGAACATTGTTTATAAAATTGATTGTAATGATTGCAATTCGGTATATATAGGCCAAACTAAAAGACATTTGAAAACCAGAATTGATGAACATAAAAACAGCATAAAACACACAACCATTCAAAACAGCGCCCTAGCACAACACGCAATAGAACTCAAACACAATGTTAAATTTGATGACGTCAAAATTCTTAACAATGAAAAAAAATTTAAAAAAACGATTAATTTTAGAAATGATCCAAATTAAATCGCACACAAATGCTATAAACTTCAGAACCGACATTGACAAACTTTGTTGCTTGTATAACTCAATAATATAACCAATAACAATAACATTTTAATATCTTACATGCACTAATTATAATTTAATACGCTCATATTACCAGCACACAGAATTTTATCATTAGACACATTATTCTTAAAACTCTTGACACGGCACTGCCTAAATTAATTTCGACACCCTCTCGCTACTTAAAATTTCAGACGCCAGTTAGTCTCTCTCGATCGTTCGGAGATATAATACTCGAAATGTAGAAAAATAAAGGAACTAGGTTCTCCGTTTGTGCTTGGATATTACAAAAATATGAATTTGACTGGCAAATAAAACATTCATCAATTATTACACAAACTCTCTATAAAACAACTGTTAACAAATTTACCACATATCAAAATAACTTTTTGCTCACAGATAAGAGAGATCACAAAAGAACGATCTTCTCTTTCATCAATCAAACTCCACGAACAGAATTTCCTATCAATTCTCGTTCACAAATAGCACTATTGTTTTTCCATCAATAAATATAAAAAAACTATTCTCCAACCACAAACTGAAAACTAGGAAAATCAAACGAACTGAGGTTAGTTATATCTGACATATTACACAACCTAAAAATCTATAACACAACAATAAATTATGAACACATACAATAAAACACCCATAATACCAAAATTCTTCTTATACACAATTATGTAAAACATTTATAGAGCGAATAAATATTCTGAAGAGGATCCGAATCAAGGATCGAAACGTAATTACTTGAAAAACTTATTCCGTCGAGACCTTGGAATTCACTGGCCGAATCGAAGCCGATTCAATCAAAACATTATTTGATCAACACGGCCGCACACCATCTCTACTGCTTTCAATATCTCAAGAAATATTGATTTTAGCAATTATATCTAAGGGACCTTTTTTGTAGGAAATTGAATTTCCAGAAAAATTTTCCTTTACATTTTTTCGGTAAAGTTAATCTTTTCGGAGATAACAGCGAAAAAACGAGAATTGCATGTAACAATCAACTTTAGTGACCTCGTACCATTTCACCAGTGTAAGTTACACTTACACTGCTGCAAACACTTTCAAAGATCGTTCAATTCTGCGTAAATTGCGACCAAAATCTATGCGATAGCTTAAAAAACTGCGGAGTGGTAGAATTTAGAAGAAAAAAGTTTTTAATTTACATGTATTTTACATGGAAAAACTTATCACGCGAAGGGAAAGTACTTAATATTAATATTAAGGGCTGTAACTTTCAGGGAATTTTCTTTCAGACATATGCAACAAAATTTCGGGTGGAGAGTGAAAGAAATAAAAAAAGTTGAAAAAAATCGCCCTAATCCACACGGCTATTTCCTATATGAAATGTAACTGTACAATTTATGGGTACTCTCCCTTGACCGTTCCCAGTGTCAATTAATTATTCGATGAATAATATAGATCTGTACATAACATATAATGATAAATTATTATATGAGATAAAATAATAGTATTAAAGCTAAATCAAATGTGTTATATATAGAGTACATAGGGGTAAGCGAATTCCGCACCGCTAATGATTCTAGGACCACTGAAATGAGCTAAAAGTGCTCGAATCATTGACGTTAGTTTCATTGACCCTACTTGAACCGTGTTTTGACGCCCCCCCCCCCCCCCCCATAGATAGCCTAGTAAATTTCCATTTTTGGTCTGGAAAACCTGGAAAAGTCAGGGAATTTCAGCTTCAGAATTTCGTAGCAACCCTGTTTTTCTAATGATGTATTTTCATAATATCTTGAAAAAATATTGTTAATTTTTGCATTTCATTAATGAAACCTTTATTTTTTAAAGTTATGTTTTATTTAAATTTTTATCACTTCAGTAGTGAACTATGAAAAAAATATGATGAAGTTAAATATATGACAGAAAAATATAACTTATTCATCTAAATCGATCAGTTTAAGAACATCAAATAATTATTCAAATTATTCGAATAATTCGAATATTATTGATAACCATGATACAATTTTGGCACAATTATGAAAAACTTTTTTTCCCTATCTTATATATTTCCCTTTAACACTATAAGTTAAAATTTTTGTTTAAAAGATACGCCATGTTAAGATAAAATAAAAACAACTTTTTGGCCCAAATAATGGATTTATTTATATGATTTAAACTTTCATTTTTATTTTAACGCATATTTACATAATTTCTATCTATTGAAAATAATATTTCATATTCAAAACAATCTTTTTCCGCCAAAGACAAAAATTAAACCAGTTAAATATCAATCACCCATTTTGTAGTAATTTTAAGAAAAAAAAATAAATTTTAGATATTCATTTCCCTTTTTATTATTTATTGATTAAAAACTGTTTTTTGTGTTATAATTGTATAATTATATCTATGTCTTAAGGCTATACAAATATATAAACAATCGAGTTTCATAATAAAATATTGTTCCTAAAAATATTTGTTAAAATTACTATTACGCTCAACATCGTTGGAAATGCTTATCTTTATTCAACACTATTTTCAGTTGTTAAAAAAAATTGTTTTTGTTTTATGTCATGTATAGCGAAAGGTACCAACTCCTGACCTCACTTAAATTTTTTTCACATTTATCTCATTTTACACCGGAATCGAAGGCGCAATCACGATTACACGGGGTTAGGAGGCTGCGCAATGTCCTGAAGCTAAATATCGTCACCGACGCAAAAATTGCGCTCCTTTGAGGTCGTTCAGAATAGCTCCGGGCGGAATCTATAGCGCTTTCGACGATATTTTGGTTTTGCGTCAGGCGCTATGCTGTTGCGCCTGGAGGGTGATTCTGTACCAGGCGCAACAGCATAGCGCCCGACACAAAACCGAAATATCGTCGGAAGTGCTATAGATTGCGTCACCACCAAATACAGTTTCTGCGTGACTGGGACATCACAATTTTACTGGTGACAGCGGTGGGATAGATTAAAGAATTGGCAAAGACTTTTGTGGATCTCGGTACGTTGTGTTTTTGTGCGCAAAAATAAGTGTAGTTTCGATTTGCGAGTAGACACGAAATTTGTATGACATTTTAAAAATTAAAACATTTTTATAGTTGACGAGTGAACACAAAATTTGTGCCACGAAAAATAATTGATTGAGTGATTCGCGCGCGAACGCGAAATTAGTGCCGCGAAATACAAACATTGCTGTGCATTGTGCATCAGAACAGTATCTCGTAGAGTACGGAGCTTTTTCCATCATCCCTTGGATCGACGTCGACCTCGAGGAGATCATTCGAGTCAGAGCGTCGAGTTTTCTCTGAAAACCTCAAACACTCGGTGGATTGAGTAGCCCAGTCAGTAGAGGTGGACGGGGAAAATTTGAAACTCTACTCGCGACATCACGGTGGATGAACAAGGCCGAGTTCGTATTATCCACGACCGATATACACACCAGCACCCTTATCGAGACGCCTTTGCACGGTTTACCGCGTAAGCTCGCATCAGAGAGCAGAGATAATAAAATCCGAGGCTGAAAGTGAGCATCCAGACCGTGCAATTTTCTGTTTTGGCCACAAGTGTGTGTAAATGCGGTAAACTCCAACCGAGGAATCCAGAGGACGAAGGGCCGCGTATACCTGGGCCGTCGGGCACTGGGTCAGCAAGGCGTGGACACAACAACACAGCAAACTGTAAGTCCGTTCCGATTTCTTTTTGTCGAGTGACCATTAGGCAGGGAAATCGATTCATTGCCTCTTTATCCCCCTTAAAATAGCAAAGGAAAAAGTATTATTAGAAAATAACGGAAAATTCCGATTAGAGTAGTATTATTTTGAATTTTGTTTGTTTATTTTTAGTATAATATAGAAAAATGTATAGAGTGCGAAAAACTCGCTCAACGCGAGGCCGTATTGGCACGCGCAGGAGTACGCGAAATATAGGTCAAGTGCTTCCAAATCCACCGGTCGGCGACGGTGAGCCGCTCGCTCCTGCAAACGCGATGCAACCCATTGAGAGCGAAAACGATAGGGGTATAGAAGCGAGGCCTCAACAAACGAGGCGAGTTCCTCGTCCTCAATGAATTTAGTGCCTCACAATGCGCAATTGATGTATCAGGCCCCGAATAGCATCACACCGTCCGTAAACGGCATAGAAACGCGATCGGTTGAACCCGCGAGCAATCCGTCTTTTATGAATTAAAAACTCGCTATCGATCTCGATCCGCGATTTGACGGAAAATCTTGCAGTCTGGCGAAATTTTTAAAACAATGTAAGCTCGCTTATTCACGTGCCTATCCCGGGGACAAGATTAATCTCCTCGCGCTGATAAGAAATAAAATCGAAGGGCACGCGGATCTTCTAATATCAAAGTTCTGCTGAATCAAATTGCTATCACTGGTTTCGTAACGGGACTCCGCGACCCGTTGTGCTATCATCAATAAAGACAAACCGGATACACTAAATAATGCGATTAATACTGCATCCATCCTGGAGAGAGGAACGGAGGATAGAAACGCGTTATTTGGGATAGAAGAACAAGCAAGTAGTCAGGATAAATTTAACCGAATCGCGAAGATTAATGCAAGTATTCAGGATGAGGTTTGAAAATCAGCGTGTTGACGGTGAAGGCTTCTCATGGATTCAAGTACATAAATTCAATGAAACAATAAATTCAATGAAATTTTCACGTGATTGAATAATTATTATTTTGGTTACAAGCTTAACTCGCGCATTATTATAGGTTAGCAGCGTAAAGCTGTTACCATGGGTAACACCTTTCTGTTTAAGGGGGGAGCTGTGACGTGATCCCACGTCGTGATGCAATTCGCGAACGAGAGATAGTTTCTCCTCCGTAAACTAGATAGCGCGAGACACGCCGCGAGTTTCGCGGCAGAATTCAAGAAAGATACATATCGTCAAAAAGCAGGGAAGACTCAAATTATTAACAATAGAATATTTTAGGCTGGTCACTCGGCAGAGATTTCAGGTGCGGACATGCAAAAAATCGAAGGCTGCAAGACATATAATATGCTGTAATATGCAGTCGGGCAAGACACGTCGAGACGCGAACGTCCAATTTCTCAAGATTTCTCTCAAAATTAACTGCGTCAAATTTTTAGGCATAACCTTGCTTTTTCTCATGGATATATAAATTCAAAAGGGCTTATTATTCTTGAATGCAAGGAAAAAGGACTTTCCTTTCGGGTCAGGTTCGCTCTCGAGAAGCCATAAAATTTATAGCGTTTTCAACTGGGACCACGAGTGTACACTCGGGTACATTCGGGTACACCCGATTGGACCACACTCGTTTTCGACTAAACTACCGTGCTGAAAAGCAGTGTGGAGGGAGTGTGAAGAAACGCCGGAAGCGTGCAGCTATATGCTTCATTATAATCATTTGAATTTATCGGCCATTTTCACCAGGTTTACCGATTATCGTGGATTATGGTAAACAACATGCTGAGCAAAAAATGTATTAAAAATATATAACGATTCTCAGAAATTGCGGAAATTATGTTTATTCGACAGAATTACTTCTATCATTGTTAAATACATCGCCATGGATTATTCATCGACAACATTCAAAAAAAAATTATTTTGGGTACGGTTATCACCTTGTTGATAACGCATAAAGTGTTAATATCTTCACGATCATCATCTCCACCATCACTAGAAAATTATAATAAACAAATTTCTATAATCTTAATTATCTTTTCCGGCCTTGCTATTTTCTAAAAAAATGGAGTATTTAGTTTTATTTTGTCGAGGATAGCTACAAATAATAAGAGGCTTAAAATTTGTAATTGTGATTTAAAAATCTACTACAATCCTCGAGTAAACTTGACGGCTGAATTGATGGACACTAGGAAACTTGAGCATTAAGAAAATTTGATTAAAAATATTTCTAGGTTATGTAAGCATTTATTTAGCAGAAGTATTGTGAATGTATTTTCTGCCGTCATATGGTAATTCACATGAAATTGTTGACTGGATTGAGTAACTATTTGTTTCCATTATTCATCTGTGAATCTTTTTAATCGAACCGTTATATTGTTTATTATTAAAAAATATCTAGACCGATGTTGAAGATGTTGAAGATAAAAAAAGTGTATACGTAATGTGATATTGTTACATTTATGCTACCAGCAAAACATGGTGCTTCAAGAGTGTAACGAGAATCATAGAATGAGTAAAACACAGTGCACAATGTCAGTGTACACCGAGTGTGCACCGAGTGTGCACGATACTAGCCAGTTGAAAGCGCTATTAGTATATACTTTCGAGGGTCTGCAGAACAAGAATACTTGGCGTCACACATGTTGTTTTTCTCAAATAACTCTCGCCTCTCTGGCGACGCGCTTCACGCGAAAAAGGGGGTGACGCGCGCGGGCCCTATGACGTCACCAACCCCTCTCCTTGGACGGAGGGCCTTCAGCCCTCGGAGAGTAACGCAGCGACGAGTCTTGCCAAAGTCAGTCGTTATCCGACATTCAATCGAACAACAATCAATACAAGCTTTGAGCTTAAGATTCATTTTCCTGAGATTAAACTTTGTAATTTTATAAATTTAATTTTTTAGAGATTAATTCTTTTCTCTTTGAATATTATTCACGTATAATCATATAAATATATTCACGGACGCGAATTACTTCAATTCATTTAATTTATTCAATAAATGTGTGTGTTCAATATAACTTTAAAATTATTCAAACACCTGCGCCCGCTCCGAGATTCCCTTTCTGCGAAGAAAGGCTTCTTTCCAACGAAAGTCTCCCAATCCCTCTACCAACTACAATTTCTGCGTGACTGGGACATCACAGGGTACAGATTCGCACTCATCGATACGCAAGCGAAAACTGTCGATAGCTAACGACATCAATAACTAACGATAGTCGTGTACGGAATCCCACTCTGCAGACGGTGAAATAGTGAAGGGAAGAATCGGCTGCGATTCGGCCGAATCCAAATAAAAATGGACACCTTTTTTGTATAACGTTTCGATCCTTATTCGGATCCTCTTCAGATTTATTATTTCTAAAAATTACATTCATTTTAGTCTTATTTCATATAATAGGTTTTGATATGTTTTACATTATAAGCTTATGTGTTATGTGTCATGACTGACCTGAATTTTCATGGGTAATTATTGATCATTTGATGAATCTTGGATGATATTCATTATGAATTTATTGAGAGAGAGTTTTGATATTTTAGTGCTTATTTAATGTTTTTTGTGAGAAGGTGTTTACGTGTTTTTTACCTATGATTTTCGTATTTGATATTTTCCAAGATTCATTCAAAAATCGCTAAAAAAGCGATTAATTCTTGAAATGATACAGATTAAAGCGCATTCCAAAGCGATTAATTTTAGAACCGATACCGACAAACTAAGCAGCATATATAATTCAATAATTTAACAAATCTTTGAATAATAACTTGAAAACCTTAAATTACCAGCCGTCTATAATAAAATATTTTTTATTCTAATTAATTTTCATTTTTAACACATATTTATGTGCTTGGGGTCAGCCGAGGCTGTCGAACATTCGATGAACATTGACACAGTACGAAAATTTATGTTTCAAGATAATGATCATTTATCGAATCTTATTTATCCAATCATTATATACGAGAGTTTGTGTTTCAAAATAATAAACATAATACCATTAAATCTGACTCCTGTGTGTCACACAAATATACACTTACAATATCGCACGAGTTATCCCTTAACATTCGGAGTATATGGCGATGATGTACAATTACCTGTGTCGATGCGCGCTCAATTACACAGACACACATCGCACAATACATATAAACGCCTATATCTGTCGCACGACGCCAACGGCGATATATATACAAAAAAAAATATTCACGGTCGAAACTTATCTTCGGGCGTGATGAGAGCGTCTATTTGAACAAACGATGATATAGCCTTGCGAGAGAGTCTGGTCCGCGAGAGTACGTTCTTTCAAACGTTCAAACGTTCAAAATGTCCAATAATCCTTTTTGTACTCTTGGAAATCACGACTTTCGTTTTAGATACGGAGATATATATATCAATATAGATGCGATCACATGATCCCTTATAATGGCCCATTCGTCCGCCTCGAGATAATTACGGGCCGATTCAAAAACGATTCCGGAAATATCGACGCTTGTCACGATGATTTCCAGTACGAGGAGCACTATTCGTCGTGACTCTCTCACTTGAGACGATGAAAATATATTTCAACACAATATGCGCGGTTTCGAATATATTTCAAATAACACATGTTTCGATATATAGTTAAATAGAGGTGCCGTAGCATTGAGACAATTATTCGGCCATCTAATAACTGAATGAGGTATCGGCAGCATGTCACGAACGACTGGGGCGAGACACCAAGCTCCCATACGCATATCGCTTTCAACTTGAATATAGAAATTTCATGAGATCGGCGACGACAACACGCAATTTAATCACCGGTACAGCCTTTACCCTCACACTTCTACGTGGCACCAGAGCGCAAAACGGAAAAATGAGATGACCGCCTGAATTTAAACTACCCACTATTACACATCGGTTTAAAACTCATTACCAAATCTAACAGTTATCAATTCAAAATCTGTTCAAGACTCGTTACCACAATTCGTCCGGCATGTGAAAATAATTAACGGCAACTTCCTCAACCGTAACAAACACCCCTCACTCTTCAATACTCGATCCCACTGCCCCAACAATATAAATACCTCCTCACTCGTCTCTAATACTCAGTCGCTACTAAGCTCTCGAAACATCTTGACCGTTTAACCACATCATGTAATGAAAATTGTTAATTTTGATCAAAAATGAATCTTGGAAAATATCAATTACGAAAATCATAGTTAAATAACACGTACACACCTTCTCACAAAGAACATAAACTAAGCACTAAAATATCAAAACCCTCTCTCTCGCAGACATCAAGGATCGCAAAAAAACGACCTGTCTTAATACAATAAATTCATAATATCATCCAAGATTCATCAAATGATCAATAATTACCCATACAAATTCAGGTCAGCCATGACACATAACACATAAGCTTATAATGTAAAACATATCAAAACCTATTATACGAAATAAAACTAAGATGAATGTAATATTTACAAATAATAAATCTAAAGAGGATCCGAATAATGATTGAAACGTTATACAAAAAAGTTGTCCATTTTTATTTGGAACCACTGGCCGAATCGCAGCCGATTCCTCCCTTCACTATTTCTCTACACGGCCACACATCCAAACCAACACTTGAAGCACACGGTGAAAGTGGGTGCTTTCCATTTACACGACACGACGCGACACGGTGTTACACAGTTTTCATGTGCTTGATGGAGCACTAGGTCCCGGCACAGTCGCTAGTGAGCGCTTGTGAACTTCTTTTGTGACGAATCCCGATTAAGTCCGCGAATTCGCCGCGCGGAGCAGTATCGCTGAATTTCTGATAACGGGCGGGAGAATTCAAGCTACAAATATTTGGCACAATACTCTGAGAGGCATGGAATTAGCACGACGACTGCTATAATGATAACTATAATTTACCAATAACTATGCAAATGAAACACGCATAATTATAATGTTTGAAATATATAAGACTAGAAATAAGAAACTTTTGTATCACGAGTACCCTGCTTTTCCTTTTTCTTTGCTTCTCTTAGTTTGAATGCCCATTTCAAGATTACAAAAATATTAACTTTCAAATCATAAATTTAGTTGAGTACGGCTGCAAGCCACATAGATTGCAGGCGTCAAGTAAATGTTATTTTCAAGCAGTTTTTGTATAGAATCCTTGTTTCGAGTGCGTACGTGACTCCGTTTTCTAGTTTTACACGAAAATACACACAAAGACCCTTTTTTTGGTAAAGTAAAGAAATTTGAGAAAGCGTTCTGGCGATCTCAAGTACTCACATGTGGGAGATAGAAAAATACATAGAGGCAAAGGAAAGGAACGCGCGGAGAAACCGAGAGCAGAGAAAGAAGGAACGAGACGTGAGGGAGAACGGACGAGAGCTGAGAGAGACGGAGCGAGAACGAGGAGGAGGAGTTGAAAGGGTGGGAGGCCCAACAAGACGAAGGACTTGTGGAGTCCTCCGGAAAATCGTCAGCGAAAAACGACAATACTCGCTCGCAGGACGCGAAACAACGAACATAAACTCTCTCTCTGCACTGAGTAATCTTGAACTTATATCTAATTTTTAATCAATACATTGGTAGCAGATACGTTTGATTTCGTCGAATTATTACAAATACACCTGAGTGAATTTGCCTTGCTAAATCTTAATTCCTGTTTATTTGCATGATGAACCAATATTATTAACGTCGAAGTCGCTACGTGGGGTGGACTTTCGTCCTTCACGGTGCGGACCAACAGCCCGGAGCTAAATGTCAACGGAGGACATCGTTGGGTTGAATTCTCAAATTCAAATTTGCCGCGCTTCACGTGACAAAAGTGTTTCAGAAACTTTTTGGAGACAGCGGTGGGATTAATTCAAATAAATTTGGATAAATTCAATTTGAACTATATAGTCATATTTTAATAATAAACTATTTTCGTCGCATAAGACAATGTTTTAGTGGCGCGTTTCATATTGTGATTGCAACCAACCGTTTTCTTTTTGCGCATAATCGCCGGGCGGACCGAGCAGTTCGGTGAGAGTGTGTGAGAAGAAATAGGGGATCACGCGAAGGCGCTAGCGACGATTCGGGAAAGTGCGCGACCTTGTCTGAGGTTTTTGCCCGGAATAGCTGGTTTTCCCTCACGTTGCTCGTAGGCGAATGCCGAGGTCTGCGACATTAGCCGAGAACAATTAAGACGGCCAACGATTGTGCGACACGTGTGTCGAGAGGAACGTGGACGAGGACGAGAACGAGTATGAGAAAAGGGACGGCTACAGAGGACGACAGGAAACCAACCGATTCGATCATCAAGCTTTCAACAAGTCGACAGCTCTTCGAGAACGTCAATCAGTAAGTCGTCGTGCAATTTTTCTTCTGTCTCTCAGAGTTAAAGTATAATTTGCCTTTGTGGATAAATTAGAGTAGAGAAAAATAATTTTTGATTCATAAATTGATCAAAATGTCGGGAAATTGGGTCGTAGAAGACGTACCTGCCATTCAGGAAAATGTTCAAAATTTTGCCGAGCGTAATAATCAGGAAAACGATAAGGCCTATCGTAGAATATCGCGATCGAGAAAATAATATCAGACGAGTTCGAGTGCGTTCATTCTTCGCGAAGTGATTCAAATTTGCCAGTCGTAATTCGAGGCCCATTAGAAATGCAGCTATCCTCGCGATTTTCCGACAAAACTACGAGTGTGTCCAGTGCCTCGTCGAGTGAATCCGCGCCCTCCCGAAAACGATACTTGAGTTTTAAAACCGCGCTAGAGTTCATTCCAAAATCGTTTGATGGCACGAATATTCCGGTCAATAAATTCATTCGAGATTGTTTATTCGCACACGCGTCAATCGACCCTGAAGACAGGCCACTCCTGTTAAAAATGGTTCGTTCGCGATTGAGTGGTCAAGCAGACGTAAGATTATTAGATCAAAATATTTTCACGTTAGAGGATTTATTGCAGAGCCTCAAGCTATCGTTTTCCTCTACTGAAACCGCCGAGAGCCTGACCACCATGCTATCGACAGTCGTGCAGAAAGACGGGGAAACGGTAGAGAGCTACGGCGTGCGAACGTGTAAAATTCTAAACGAGCTCATGAACGCGGTTCGAGAAAAAAAATCCCCCGAGGTAGCATACGGGTTACTTGAATCAACGCGTGAATCGGCTCTGAAAAATTTTACGCGGGGATTACGGTCCGAATTGGAAATGCGAGTGAAGCTCGGTATGCCAAAATCGATTCAAGAAGCAATACGCATCGGTAAAACCGCTGAATGGGAAGTCGAGCATCAAAAGACCTTATTACATACAAACAACAACGTCGAATCAAGTAAACGTAAGAATGAGCATAGAGAAAAGGGCGGATCGCACATATTCGCATTTAATAGGGGTCGGGATCCCGGAAAGGGTCACCGTAACAGTAGGTCACAAGACGAGGGCCATAAACCGAACGAGAATGTTCAGGAAATAAATATGGGACAAGAGAACGGCGGGGGAAAGGGCCATAGCGGCGGACCGGTCACTTGCTACAAATGTGGTAAGGTTGGCCACTACGCGCGAGAATGCACTACTAGTGTAGGAAAGGGGGGCGCGTGCCAACGCTGCAATGAGGAAGGACACTTCGCTCGTCATTGCACAGCGGAAGTCGACGCGAAAGTCATTTGTTATAAATGTGGTGTTCCTGGGCACATATCGCGCAACTGTAGCAAATAGGTCAAAACAATTGCATGTATCGATTACGGAAAAATATCAAACAGTTTGTTGATGATTTGACAGGTTTTTATCGGCGTTTTATACGAGAATTCGCAAAAGAGTACAAGACTTTGGCGATTTTACTAAAGAGCTCAGTTCCATTTCAATTGATCGAACAACAAGAATGAACATTCGAAGAATTGAAGAACATTTTCCACAGCTTTGTTGCTTCAATACCGTGATTTTTTCGAGATCCTTTTATTTTAACGGCCGATGCCTCAGGTTAATCAATAGGTGTAGTCCTTAGTCAAGATTTAGCAGGTCGAGACCTCCCAGTGGCGTATGCATCACGAACGCTTAATGCAGCTGAAATGGATAATTTAACGATAAGGAAAGAGTTATTGATTATCGTTGTTGCGATGGGTCGCTTTTGTCTCTATTGGCATGGACGCAAATTCAGCTTAGTAACCGATCATAGACTTTCGATAAGGTAACAAGATCTTGATTACGAGATTCAATATAAGCGTGGAAGAGTAAATCTTGATGCAGACGCCCTCTCACGACACGTTATTTAAAAAAAACACAATACCTGTTCCGACAGTCCTGAAAGAAATAATCGTCAGATATTGATCTTCAGTGATCATTTATCTGCCGCATTTTCTGATTACTGCGAATCTTTCCTAATAAACGAGTTTCCTATCGAAAGAGTTTTTCTGAGCAGAGTATGCCCCGAGAGAGAGAGAATAGTGTGAAGAAGAAAAGAGAGAAAGTACGGTTACAGGTGGTAACGGACAAGAAGATGAAACGAATCTTGTAAATGACCCCTGCCTGGGGGTTCTCAAGAGTTCAGGTACTTTGAGAATTGGTTGTGGCACCAATGAGGGTGTGTGGACACGAATCTTGGGAATGACCCTGCCTGGGGGTTCTCAGGAGTCGAGGTACTTCGAGGAAAAGTCCCCGCACCAGTGAGGGTGTTGTCATGAATCTTGGGATTGGCCACTGCCTGGGGGTTCCCGGGAGCTCGAGTACTTGGAGGGATGATTATAACACCGATGAGGGTGTTGAGACAAGCTCTGCGAGTTGGCCCTGCGCGGGAGCTCGTGAGAGCGAGATCGGCGGGTCTCCGTCTGTTGAGAGTGAAAATGATGAAAGAAAGTACCAAGAGAGACAAAGGAGAAAAAGTGAGGAAGAGAGCGAAGTAAGGGCAAAACTCAACGTAAAGATTTCCAGAAAAAACTCTTTAAATAACGAAGATAACCTAGTGGGTGGCGTCTGCTCTGTTGTAAGTCCGGTAATCCGTCAGAGTAGTGACAAATTATGGATTCGTGAAGATAATATTATAAATTTTATGTCAGCGGACTGTGTGTTGACCATTGGAATAGGTCGCGATTTGAAGGCTCGAATGTTTCGATTATCGAATCTGAAAGAACAGAAACCAGAGTTGAATCAGGTCGTGGATCCAAAGCACGACAGGTGGATCATCTTTCATTTGTTCCTCAAAGAAAGTTTTGATGATAAATTATACATAAGGAATCTAGAGGTTACCATAGGAAATGTTAAAAAACAGCAATAGATGAACCGATCAGTCTTAAAAGCCGTTTTATAAAAACACCTTTTTGTATAAGAGCGGCGGTGTGACGAATCCCGATTAAGTCCGCGAATTCGCCGCGCGGAGAAGCATCACTGAATTTCTGATAACGGGCTGGAGAATTCAAGCTACAAATATTTGGCATAATACTCTGAGAGGCATGGAATTAGCATGACGACTGCCATAATGATAACTATAATTTAAAAATAATCATGCAAATGAAACACGCATAATTATAATGTTTGAAATATATAAGACTGGAAATAAGAAACTTTTGCATCACGAGTTCGCTGCTTTTCCTTTTTCTTTGCTTCTCTTAGTTTGAACGGCCATTTCAAAATTACAAAAATATCAACCTTCAAATCATAAATTCAGTTAAATACGGCTGCAAGCCACATGGATTGCAGGCGACAAGTAAATGTAATTTTGAAGCAGTTTCTGGATAGAATCCTTGTTTCGAGTGCGTACGTGACTTCTCCGTTTTCCAGGATTACACGAAAATACGCACAAAGACCCTTTTTTTGGTAAAGTCGTAGAGAAATTCGAGAAAGCGTTCTGGCGATCTCAAGTACCCACATGTGGGTACTTGATAGAAAAATACAGAGAGGCAAAGGAATGGGAAACGCGCGGAGGAACCGAGCGCAGAGAGAGAAGGAACGAGATCTGAGAGAGAACGAACGAGACCTGAGAGAGACGGAGCGAGAACGAGGGGGGCGAGAGCGGGACTCCACGATGACAATGAGAGGGCTGAGCGAGAGGGATAGACGAGTCGAAAGGGTGGGAGGCCCAATAGGACGAAGGACTTATGGAGTCCTCCGGAAAATCGTCAGCGAAAAACGACAATACTCGCTCGCAGGACGCGAAAAAACGAACATAAACTCTCTCCCTCTCTACACTGAGTAATCTTGAACTTATATCTAATTTTTAATCAATACATTTGTAGCAAATACGTTTGATTTCGTCGAATTATTACAAATACACCTGAGTGAATTTGCCTTGCTAAATCTTAATTCCTGTTTAATTGCATGATGAACCAATATTATTAACATCGAAGTCGCTACGTGGGGTTGGACTTTCGTCCTTCACGGTGCGGACCAACAACCCGGAGCTGAATGTCAACAGAGGACATCGTTGGGTTGAATTCTCAAATTCAAATTTGCCGCGCTTCACGTGACATAAGTGTCACACACTTAATTCTTTACGTTCTACACTTGGTGCCTAACCTAAAAATTGATTACAAGTCACGTTTGTTGAAACACAAATGTTACAAATCGAATGAAAAAATACCTTGTATAGAAATATGATATCTCATCGATCAGGATAGAAATATGACATTTCATCGATCTGGATAAAGAAATGATTCATCTATCGTTTGAAACTATTGTTATGCATTGTCACAAGCGCGAAGAGAGACATAGCGCTTGAGTTCTTGGATAATGGATAGTTATCCGATAGTAAGAAAATAGTTGGAGCATTGGAAGTATTTTCTAGTTTTCGAAAATATCCTAAAACTCTCGGGTAAATAACAACTATTTAATATCTAGCTAATTTTAGTGAAAGAGATGCATTGTGGAAAGTTTTGTATGAAAATTCGGACACTTCGATCGGCCATTGACACGTGTTCGACGCATTGCACTTTCGAGACTATCGAAGCTAGGCGTGAACGTTGTTGGAGGCGACGGGTGGTGGGGGTTAGCACTTTTGGGAACTATGTGGTTTTTCGTTTGAGGGGTGATCGGCTCTGGAGCCGAACGTCGGTGGGGGCATTAGTGCGGGGGAGCATTGGTTCGTGATGGTGGGAGAAAAAAGGTGCCTTGGCGAAAAGTGGCAATGGCTCGGAGTGTTGAACGCTACCGGGTACTAACGTCGGAAAAGGTCTTCGATTTGGGAGCTTTGGGCGCTGATTGCATTGCTTTGTAACACCGGTCTATGGCATCCAGCAAAAGCTACCTGCAGCCGCTTTGACGAAGCTATCTCTCTCGATACGCGGGGCGCCCGTGTCCGAATTCACTCTATGACGTCATCAATGACGTCACTTTCAAGCGTTCACGGTGCTCACGGGTCGGATCGTCAGCACCGGATTCATAGCACCTAACCTTTATTACTTTCGACTCATCCCGCCATCAACATTGTGATTTCATCCAGAGATGGGCCGCTGCAATTACTTTTATAATCAAATCGCGTGTTAAATTACTAATTATCCGAAGCATTTGTAATTTGATAGAATTAAGTTATGCATTACTTAGGGCAGTTTCAATTGTCATTCATTCAATTACAAATTAATTTAAATATTTCATACTGAAAATGAACCTAAACAGGTTTATCATGGAAAAGCCGAACGTTTAAAAGTTATAATGAATTCGATTTTTTAGAAAAATCTAAATTCTCATAATTGTTCAGAAAAATTTCAATCGCCACACCTTTGAATCGTCTGGATTCTCCATAATAAAAGTTTTGATTACTTATTATGTCAAGTACAGATTATAAGAAAAAATCATCGAAAAAGTCTCGAGTTTCTGTTTAATGCCTATTTTTGTTAAACGTGACTTTTCCACTTTTTTAAATGTTAACACTTCAAACATTATTTATAAGAGGTTATGAGCCACTATATTTATAGCATCTAGCCTTTACTGCTTCGCGTCAAGCGAAGTGCGCTCACGAGTGGTCCGAATTAATTGAGTGCAAACATACGTTAGCGCGCTCAGTGAAATCGGACCGCACGTTTGCAGCGTGAGCATCGTGAGCACTGTGTGCACAATTTGACCGCAGTATATGGTTGGCGCCCAGCCCCCACTAAACGAGGGGAGGGCGCCAACCGGACCGCGAGTTTTTTAATGAAACTTGGCAGGATGGTCGTAGGGACTGGTAATAAGAAAAGTGTCAGAGATTGCACTGAGAGTGCACTGTGTGCACAATCCGCGCGTCCCGGGTTCGAGTCTCGCTCGATGACTTTTTTTTCTTTTTCGCAATCAACTTTTTATTGAAAATATAATTCATATCACTTCCCCAAATGCTAATTTTTTAAACTTTCGAGTCGCCAAAATTTTTTAAATTGTTATGTGATAGTGGAACAATATATATATATATGTATTATAATTTAATAACGCTTTATTATTTAATTATGGTTTAAAAAATGACGATTGTTTACAAATGTTTTTATTCTGATATTCAACGTTGCATATTTAATGTTATTATACGGGAGATCGGAATGTAAATTTTCCATAAAAGTGCAACGTCGTAGGAAAATGAAAATTTTCTAACTGCGGGCCCGGGTTGTTTTCGAGAAATCCGTGTATAGCCTGCGACCGTTAGCATATTATTGTACTTTGTCAGTAATCCCGCCGAAGTGCACACCATTTTGCCAGCCCTGTGACGTATATTTTTACCGGCAAGTAAAAAATTACATACGACACATCGAATACGCGCCGTACCTTCTGCTATGTGTACATAAATATTGTACACATTTTTGTATACATTGAAAACACACTTTTCAAAGTTTCACACACATAGCAAAAAACGATGTCTCCATGATGGGATAGCGATCAAAAGATGCAGTTTTAAATGTACTTTTTTGTACATTTACCTCTTGTCGGAAAAAAATTGTACATTGAAAGGTGTTAAAACGGAAGGGGGTGAAAAATGATTGTTTATTTTTTATTTGTGTACATAAATATCTCCTTTTTTAGGCCCTCACTCATTTATGACAGAAAGTGCCTATTGCAGTCACCTCGAAATCTGTGTCGGATGTCAGTCAGACCCAGATCTCAGAAACCGGTGTACGAAATTCAATTTCCTTTGGAGGGTAGTTGTGTATGGTTGTAATCTCTATACCCAAGGAGTTTAAATCCAAACGGATATTGTAAAACAAAGATTTTCGAAAAAAAATAGCCATTTTTGAGCAAAAAAAGACATTTTATGACCATATGTAGTTAAAACTTGGAATTTCTCTAACGAATTTTTCTCCAACTCACAGAATGTGTGTATATGATTGTGTATATGAATGTGTGTATATGTAAACAAATGTCTGACGAAGTATGAATCCAATCAGACACCATTAAGGTTGCAATTTTGGCAAAAAACACAATTTTAACCAAAAAATGCTATTTCTATCTGTATGCACTTGGATCTCCGAAGTTCACGGACGAATTTTTCTCTAACTCACACAATGTCTGTATATAATTGTAAACAAATGTACCACGAAGTATGAATCCAATCAGACACCATTAAGCTTACAGTTTTGCAAAGAAAACACAATTTTTAACGAAAAAACAGCTATTTCTGTCCATATGCACATGGATCTCCGAAGTTCACGGACGAATTTTTCTCTAACTCACACGATGTCTGTATATGATTGTAAACAAATGTCCCACGAAGTATTAATCCGATCAGAGACCATTAAGTTTACAATTTTTGCAAAGAAAACACAATTTTTAACGAAAAAAAAGCTATTTCTGTCCATATGCACTTGGATCTCCGAAGTTCACGAACGATTTTTTTTCTAACTTACAGAATTTCTGTATATGATTATGAACAAATGTCCCATGAAGTTTCAATCCAATTAGACACTGCTAAGTGAATAACTTTTGCACAAAAACAATATTTTTAACAAAAAAAGACTATTTTTCTCACTGACAGAATTTCTATATGACTGTAAACAAGCACATATCACTCTCACCGCTTTCACGTAAAGCATAAACCGGCGCACGCGACGTCGCCACGTACGTCAGGACGCCGCTACGCCACGTACAGAGTAAAAGAGGAACTAAACACGGCCGAGCGCGCCAAATTCAAAACCCATATTTCGTTCTTATAAAAAGTACATGGTTCTTTTGTGTGCTTGCGCTCCATTGGCAATATGGCGATCACCCACGCGTTTCAAACGTGAAAAAACAGAATCTGAGCATTGATTTATAACCGAAAGCTTTTTTTACTTATTATAAATGGACTGATAATCATCAAATGATTAAAGTGTTATGATAAATATGCCCATCTCAAATGTCACTAATATTCTTCATTACTGCCTAATATTGTAACAATTCTGTGAATATAATCTATCAAAACATTTAAATGATATGATTGTTTAGATACATTTATATCATATTGATTATATTCAAATCTGTCTTTTTAATTATGATCAATAGAATTTATACGACTACTCGATGTTCACAATGAATCAAAGAGTTTAAATAACGGTGTGAGAGCCTATTAAAACGTCTCTAAGGAACATGTTAACCAACATTCAAAATATATCACAAAAACAAAATATATGATCATTATATTATAAAATGGTGAGTACCTACTAATATAATTCTTAAAATGCGGCCATTAACTTTATGAATCATTGCCCTCATTGAGAATGAAAAATGTGACTCAATATTATCAAAAACAATGTTCAATAACATAAAAACAATATAGTATTTTCATACCGAATAAATTAAGATAATGGTCAAGAATACGGAGCGCAAAGCCCCCCAACAAAACGTTAAGGGGGGTTTGGGGGGTGGATCCCCCCAACGAGTACGCGGAGCGTACTTGTTTACGCATAAAAACACATTTTTCAAAGTTTCATACACATAGAAAATATTGAAAAATGATTTATCCATGATGTGATAGCGATCAAAAGATGCGGTTTTAAATGTACTTTTGTGTCCATTTATTTGAAAAAAATCGGAGGATACACTCTTGTCGAAAAAACAAAACTTATACTTTGAAAGGTGTTAAAACGGAAAAGGATGAAAAATATTTTTTTTTGAGAAATCTGTATGTTTTATTTTGTCGAAAAGTAACTGAAAAAAAATCGGAGACACGAAAAAAAAATGTCGAGGTAATGGCCGCTCGGCTATAGCTGGAATGCCTCATATATTGTTCCACTATCATACAACAATTTAAAAAATTTTGGCGACCCGAAAATTTAAAAAATTAGCATTTGGGGAAGTGATATGAATTATATTTTCAGTAAAAAGTTGATTGCGAAAAAAAAAAGTCATCGAGCGAGACTCGAACCCGGGACGCCCGGATTGTGGGCCGGAGCGCCTGCCGCTCGTTGTTCCATGCTTTACCTTTACGGGATATAAGCGACTGCGAAACTTTCCACCCACACTATCTCAGGAACGGCTGCGTGCTTACACCTAATCTCTGACACTTTTTTTATTACCAGTCACTACTACCATCCTGCCAAGTTTCATTAAAAAACTCGCGGTCCGGTTGTCGCCCTCCCCTCGTAAGTTTTCCACCAATCAGCGAAATCCCAAACTGCACGTAAACAAGAACTATGACGTCACGCATCGTGATTGGCGTTCGTAATCACGTGACAAACAGTTTAAAAACTTTATTTTTATTATTGAATTTCTAAAAAAAAAATATTACTATAAAAATTCAATAAACCGCGAAATATGACTCCTAAATTACTAATCTAGCATTTTGATAAAACCGAAAATCTAAGAATGATCTAAGAACCTTGTCAAGTACCGAATTCACATTAAAATCCTCACTCAAATTCATCGGAATTTTAATGTAATCTTTTTTAAGAATCTGCGATACTTCCGGTGTGCACTTTATTAAATTCTCGCGGATGAATTCAATAATTGTATTTATTGATTGGTTCGGAAAAATGTAAATTGCCACAATTATAACTGAATTAGCATGATCCAATCTGCTTTCACAAGCACATATTTCTCCCACTTTAGAAAGCTGAACAGACCCTGACCCTCTCGTATTTATTTGATTTTTTTTTCATATGATCGCATTGAGTCTAAAATATACCCTCATAATTTTTTTAGATTTTTCCAAACATCCCTTAATCGAAAAAAAAATGTTTAAATAAAAAACGTCATTTTTTCAAAATTCGGAAAAATTCTGAACAAACCGTGGTAATATATGAAAATTTGCAAGCTATCACCAGTATTGGGCAGATTTTTTTTCTGTATTTTACGTACTCGATTAAAAAAAAAATTTTTTTTATACGCTATTCTTTAAAAATCTAAAAAAATTCTGAAAAAACCGTCGCAGAGTAAATGATCACCGTTTGAACTTGGCGAAGAGGTTATATAAGGGTGCTTTCCATCTATGACACAGAGCGACACAGTGTGACACGGTGTTCGACAAAATGCGTTCCATCAACGACATGGCGCGACACAGAAAAAAGTTGTGTTCGAGCGTGTCGAGCTTATAGTTACAACCGCAAGAGCTGCCATTGGTTGATTTTGTGTTGCCCCACGGCAACTACTTCGCGGTAAAATCAAATTTTCTTACAAAATTTTCTACAGTGTATTTCTTCCACTAAAATTAGCTAGATGTTAAATAGTTGTTATTGACCCGAGAGTTTTAGGATATCTTCGAAAACTAGAAAATACTTCCAATGTTCGGACTTGTTTCTTACTATCGGATAACTATCCATTATCCACGAACTCAAGCGCTGCTGTCTCTCTTCGCGCTTCTGACAATGCATAACAATAGTTTCAAACGATAGATGAATCATTTCTTCATCCTGATCGATGGAATATCATACCCCCAAAAACACCAAAAATGGTGTGCAAAAATTGGAGACAAGCACATTTATGAAAGTATCTCTTGTTTAGTGCTGCAAATATGCAGCTGCACATTTGTAGCATATTTGCAACACGGCGTGCTGCGTATTTGAAGCATATTTGCATCCCGGCGTGCTGCACATTCACAACATATTTGCAACACGGCGTCCTGCACATTTGCAGCGTATTTGCAGCATGGCGTGCTGCACATTTACAGCATATTCATAGTTCACTGTGCTTTAAACCTTGTTTTGACGTTATATTGGCGTCACGTTGGGCTGCGTATTAGCAGCGTTTTCGCAGCACGTCGTGGCGCAAACGTGCCCTATCATATTGCATCAAGCTGAATTTTTTTAGATATTAATCGGACTTTACTTAAATGCCCTTGGCGTGGCTTCATCGCATGTGAGAACAATAGCGAGGGGTGTGCGACACGTTGTGACGGCTAGCTGAACTACAATATAAACAGCACGACGTGCTGCAATTAGGATGCAAAAACGCAGCCACGACGTGCTGCAATTAAGACGCAAATACGCAGCACAGCGTGCTGTTATTCTGCTGCATTCTAACGTTAGATCTTAACATAGTTATAACGCAAATCTGACGGCGCGTGGCGTCAATATGCTGCGTAATTCGGACGTAGAAAGCTATTGAATGACCACACGCTATGCCGCATTTTGCCGTCATAATTGCGTCACTGTGCCGTCATGCGGTTTTCTACAGCACGTTTGTCTATCTGGGTATCTTCATTCGATTTTTTAATTTTATATAATTCATTATTTCACTTAATTATATAATTAACTATTATTTATAGTTTCATGTAATTCAGCACTGGTCACAATTCTATCCTTAATGAGGTTTATAATTATTTTACTCATCAATGGGAGATTTTGTACCCAGTATCTAATTCGTGATGTTAGTAGCTGAAGAAACAAAGTTACCAACTTCAATACATATTAATACTATTTTGTTCACTGCACAATCAACAATTTCGATCGCCGCAATGGACAAAATTCTATCCATAATGAGGCTTATGATTTTTGTATTCATTGTTGGTAGATTTTTTATTCAGAATCTAATTTGTGGTGTGAGTTGATGAAGAAAAAACGTTATAACCTCAATATTAATAGCATTATGCCCACTGCACAATGAAGAAAATTCTATCCATATTAAAGTTTATGATTCTTTCTCTCATCGATGGATGATTTGGTGTCTAGAATATAATTTGTGCACTCCATTTGTTAAAGTCACTTTATGGTCGTTTAAATAACTCGCGCAAAATGATTAGTGCTGATAGTAATGTCGTGTTGGTGGCGCCACGTGATGGCCACGTATAAAGAAAGTGCCACGTCCTAAGCGCGTAGCGCATTGCGCATACGGTGGATCGCGTGATATGTGGCGTAATCGACCGATTGATCGATGATTGGCTAGCGAAAGTCGTACGATGATGACGAAGCATCATCGAGAGAAAGTACGAGATAAGGATCGAGCGAGATCCGCGGCAGTTGAGATTGAGACTCGATAACGAGCGGTCGAGTCGAGAAGTCGCAGACGCGAAGTGTAGCGTATATACCGGGTGGCGTGCGAGGCTGATACATACGGTATAGCTGAGCTGCAGTGTGCTTGTTGTCCGCCATTTTGAAGTACTGCAGACACGTGGCCCGTGTATGAGACACGACGGTATCGTGCGCTTCGGTGAAAGTATTCGGAGTAGGAAACTCGTCGTTATTGGACAATGTGTAGTCCGCCGTGTATATTTATGTATATTTATGTTTATTTCGTATATTTAATTGTCAGGCCTTCAGCCATCTTTAATGTGAAGTGTTCGTGCCTCACAAGATAAAATAAAAATACCGGCACCTTTCGTTATATCTACGCAATCTGTTCAGGGGGTCCAAGCACAGATGAGAACGAGTGAGGCCAAGTTTCGCAGGGCCCGTCCGCTGGGGGCGCTAGTGTCGCTACCCATAAGCCATTGCATCGATTTTCTTTCTCGCTCGTACACACGTACCCAACGAAATTTGCGCTATCTCGGATTATTGCGTATTGCACGTCTTCATAGTGAGCATCGGGTGTGTCTGTCGTAATGTTTTTTTTCGGCTGTTTTTTGTTATCTTTTTGCAAATATATTGTGCAGTTTGCAGCAAAGACAAGTGCATCATATTGGGCGATCGTTGTAATAATCATTTTTATCTTCACCGAAGCAAGGTAAATATATTTCGTTCTGTCATTAACCTAACCTCTTCTCGTATTTTGACCTAAGTTGAATTCTTAACAGAATATTTCTTTATTTTCGCAAATATGTCGTATTGAAAGTGGACTGCACAATTTTTATAAGTATTATGAATCTAAAAAAATCCTTTTTACTTATTATTTGTAACAGCTATGCCGAAGAAGTGTTACGTAGCGGGATGTTCGTCGAAGGCTCCACGCTTCTTCAAATTCCCAAATCCTATGACTGAGTTTGATCGGTTTTCGAAGTGGGTGGCTGCAAGCGGGAATCCTGAGCTGCTGAACGATTCTTCAGTACAGATAACAAATCGACGTTTGTGTTCAGCTCACTTCGAACAAAAATATATGTTGGCGAAAAAACTTAGCAACATTGCAATTCCGACTCTGTACCTTCCAGGTAATTTTCTCATCTTTGTTTAATACTTTAAACTAATATCTTAGTTAGGTCTTATTTATGTATAAAACTCACATTCTTATTTAAAGTTACTGCGCTGCAGCTGCAGAGTAAATTTCGTAAGACGTTTCTCCGTAATAGAAAACCTATAATATAACTATCGTTTCGGTGCCGAACATTAAAATGTTAAATACTATGTTTGGACCAAAAATATTACTTTTAAAAGGACAGAGAAATTTAGCACAGATTGTCCGTATTATTTGTCTATTTGTCCGTATTATTAAAAGCTTAGATAACAGCAAAATGATATTTCCACTCATAGACTAATGAATCGATTGATTGAAAAACTGTTTTGAATTCTTTTCCAGAAAAACCCGATGCGAATACAAAAAGGATTGTTACTTTTGTTTTTTTTTTATATAAAAGCTCGTTAAATATGTGATGTAAAAATTGATTGTATGGTTAAAACTTTGCAAAGTTACAACTGATGAATTTTATGTGATACGCGAACAGAAAAAGAATTGTTAAGTTTGTTTTTTACATAAAAGCTCGTTAAATATGTGATGTAAAAACTGATTGTATGGTTAAAACTTTGCAAAGTTACAACTGATAAATTTTACGTGATACGCGAACAGAAAAAGAATTGTTAATTTTGTTTTTTTTATACAAACGCTCATTAAATTTGCGATGTAAAAACTGAGTGCACGGTTAAAACTTTGCAAAGTTATAACTGATCAAGTTTATGTGATACGGGAATAGAAAAAGATTCGTTGAGTTTGTTTTTTACATAAAAGCTTGATAAATATGTGATGTAAAAACTGATTGTATGGTTAGAACTTTGCAAAGTTATAACTGATAAATTTTACGTGATACGCGAATACAAAAAGGATTGTTACTTTTGTTTTTTTTTCATATAAAAGCTCGTTAAATATGTGATGTAAAAACTGATTGTATGGTTAAAACTTTGCAAAGTTACAACTGATGAATTTTATATGATACGCAAACAGAAAAAGAATTGTTAATTTTGTTTTCTTATAGAAACGCTCGTTAAATTTGCAATGTAAAAACTGATTGTACTTTTAAAATTTTGCAAAGTTATAACTAATTAATTTCATGTGATACGCGAATACAAAAAAATTTGTTAAGTTGGTTTTTTATATAAAAGCTTGTTAAATATCTCGATGTGTAGAAAAGAATGTTCTAAATATTCATATATTCAGATTAATATTTATACGAAATGTTTGAAATATATTGCAATACAAATATACTGGTATTTTTATTATATTTTTGTATCCTGGAACATTTAAAATAAAATAATAATAATAATAAACCTGCTTTGGGTCGTAGAGTGAGGGTAAACCTTTATATATATCTATATATATGTCATAGGCATTAGTTCGGGGCCCTTCTACTAGAGGCGCCACCAGTGCAACTTTGCCTCAGCATTTACTATGGTGGCTTATACCCCCTGACTGAAGTGCGCTGTAAGCATCTAAGCGAACGCAGCTGTGTCGTTCTACCACGTACGCTCGTGACGTGCGATGTAGCCTCAAACGAAAAAATAAAAGCCGATATCATCGTTATGCCTATAGCTACAGACTTTGTATTAGTGCCATTCGAAGAAGAAAAAAAATCTTTCTAATGAGCATGATTAACATCTCTAATACTAGATAATTCATAAGATTTGATGAACGAAAACTGAAATATGTGGCTAATTCACGTTGCTTGGCGTATAAGAGACTTGGCGCGTCTCGAGGTCCGTGAACTTCGCCGTAAATGTACTTGTCTCGAGACGCTACCGCGTCTCTTGATTTCTATACAAGGTATTTTTATATTCGATTTGTAACATTTGTGCTTCAACAAACAAGACTTATAATCAATTTTTAGGTTAGGCACCGAGTGTAGAACGTGATGAAAGAGGTTCACAAGCGCTCACTAGCCGCTGTATCGGGACCTACAGCGCGTTCCATCAAGCACATGAACACTGTGCACTGTGTAACACCGTGTCGCACCGTGTCGTGTAGTGTTACGAGCGGACTCTGAGAGTCGCCCGCCTGATTTTTGTCGGTCACCGATTGGTTCACGTCATTTACCGCCTAGCGAATAAAAGTATAAGTTCAAATTACCATTGAAATAAATTTACACCACAACATAGTGATTTATATCAAAGAAAATATATAAATGATCAATTTTATTAAAGTATCCAGTAAAAATTAAACAGTTCTACAATTCTATTTAGCGCGTATCGCGTTACTAGCTTGATAGTCAAGTTAAGAAATTGTGTTCCTTCCAAGAGTTGTCATAAGACTGCCTTTTTGGCGATGAGGTTCCCAAACATTTTGGTTTCTACCCTTAATGAAAAATTTAAAGAGAAAGGGTCAAGTTCTTCTAACGAAGATTCTTATTAGTCATTGGAAGAAGGACATTCCCCGATGCCAGCTTCCCCTATGCGCGTCTTCGAGGTGTCGAGGGGGCAACAATGCGAGTTTTTCCAATCGGGGGGAAACAGCCCCTTTTTCTCAAGCGCGTACCCTCGGCTTGTATAATAAAAACTCCCTCAGTTAATTCCTTCCGCATGTTTTCCGCGACGTTCAAAATAGTATGAATATTAAAAATGACCCTTTTAAGGAAATACAGAAATGATTTTACAATGGATTGAAACGTTGGGGAACCACATGCGCTTCCTACTATTTCGTGCTTATGGTTTGAGAATATTCTTATTTCTAACAAATCCGCGAATATTACTTTTATTGTGCCGAGGGAGATTAAAATATTCATTCCTGGATCTTGCTCGGCATTTATTATACTGTCCCGGCATTCACCTACGATCCTCGGGGAAACCAGGAAAAACCCGAGGAAAGACAGAGTCATACGACAAAACAATAATATAACGCTTCAAATATCGAGAAAATGTTTTAAGTTCTATACATTTGATTTTACGTAGATATAAAATATTTACAAACTCATACCGTAATATACAGAACTACGTACATTTATACACAAATATATACATACATGACACACAAAATAGACATAAACATCACATACGTCGTGATAGAAGGCATATCAGGGCGAAGAAAAGAGCTTGAATTTCGCGCGGTTCTTATCTATATGCGTGGCGAGCCTGCGCTCTTCACAGTCGATGGAAAGTACCCTAAGTATTTCACAAACTCGACACCGCGTAATGCTGGATTCACATACGTGTGGAGGCGCGGAGCGCGGTAGAGCGTAACCAATCAGCAAGCTCAAAATCTGCTCCGAGCGTTTGGACTCTCGCTCCGCAGAAAAAGACTCTATTCCTATTTTCTGCGGAGCGGAGCTTACGGAGTTGGGTGGAGTGGGCGTCGCGAGGCGCATGAAATATAATTTTTATCATTCGGAGGATATATAACGGGTGAAGGAAAAATGTTAGGATTAGTTATGGTCACTCGAGTATATAAAAAAAGGGATTTTGATGAACTGTCTCTGAATTTCAAGAGTTTTCGTCTCATCTTCGTCGGAAAATTGATGAAAAGACGTCTCGACGACAATTGAAAAAAAAATGAAAGATGAGGAATGTATGTCCTTTAATGCTGGAAAATCGAAGTATTTTATCATTGACGCGTTGATTTATATATTTTTGCAGCTATTTCAGCTGTGGCACTTTGACACTTTCATTTAAGTAAGGTTATGTTATGTGCTTTTTTTTGAATGCGCCATCTTAACTGCGCGGCTCCGCGTACTGCACGTTCGCTCCCACGTGAACCAATGTAAAAATTATTCAAGCGAACTCCACTCTACCGCTCGTCCGCGTTCCGCGCCTCGGCGCGTATGTGAACCCAGCATAAACCGTCACCGCATTTAACTCTACACGGGCGAACTGTCACCGACCTAACGCGTCATAGCAAAACTAACATTGGCTCCATTGTACACGCCAAAACCGTCACCGTACTAGCGCGATATTTTACGAACTCACAATTTTTCAAACTCTGGGTGCGATCTTTAATTCAACTTTTTATCTTTTTTCATCGTCGCAACTCTTTTATTTCAATGTGTTGGATAGAGAGAGAACGATAAAAAGCCGAATTTAAAAGGGCACCCATAGAGTTTGCAGAATTGTGAGTTTGTGAAATATCGCTCTAGCACGGTGACGGTTAGGGCGTGACAGTTTTGCTTCGTGACAATTGTGCCATGTACACTTTAGGCTGGTTCGCTGGTTTCAGTTGCGACGTGACAGTTTTGACCGGTGTCAATTGAGCCGTGTACAATTCAGACTCGTGACAGTTAACCAAAGACAAATATAGCCCGTGTCAGTTGTTCCGTGTTTAATTAAGCTAGAGAGGATTCAAATGTCGACAGTTTTGCCTCATGACAATTCGGTCGTATACAGTATAGACGTGTGAGAGTTTAATCGTGAGTATTTGATTCGTGGAAAGTTTGGTTATATGTTGTTTGACTCGTGACAGTTGTGCCGTGACAGTTTTGCGGTGACAGTTTTGCCTCTGTAGAAACGCGGTCCTTCCACGGTTTTTTCAGAATTTTTGTAGATTCAAAAAAAAAGCGTTAAAAAAAAATTCTTGAAATCGAATATGTAAAATACAGAAAAAAATCTGCCCACTACGGGTGATAGCTTGAACATTTTTATATATTACCACGGTTTTTTCAGAATTTTTTCAGATTTTTAAAAAATGGCGTTTATTTTTTTTAAGATTTTTGTTTGAAATAAGGCATGTTTGGAAAATCTAAAGAAATTATGAGGGTGTATGTTAGACTCAATGTGATCATATGAAAAAAAATCAAATAAATCCGAGAGGGTCAGGGTCACGAGTTTACACACTTGAGCTGGAATACCCCGTATGTATTGTAACGGAATGGAATGTTTATATGTATTATAACGCCCTCGTATATATGTATTAAACGCCCTCGCAAAAACGTATCGTTCTCGTTTCGTTACCCCGATTCGATAATGCATTGAGAAAAAATTGAAGTATTGCCAATTACGCGATGAGGTTGAGCAGTCTTCGTTACGTCAATAGTCATATTATGTTTAGTTAACCACCCAGTGGTTGATCCACAGAAAGTCATGGTGTTGAGCCAACTACGCGACGACTTTGCCGTCAATGTGCCATATCTTAAAGTTGCATGTATTACGGGTGATACAATTCTAATATGTAATTAAATTAATAAAAGAACAAAAATTGTTTTAACAGTATGTTCCGTCTCATCAAAAAAATCTAGTTTCGGATTTGAGCTATTCTTCCAGTTAAAAAGAATAGTAAATGCTTTCAAGTCGATCAAATTGTTTAATTAATTTGGCTAAACATTTGACTGCACTGGGAAAAAATTCAAGTATTGCCAACTATGCGATGAGGTTGAGCAGTCCTCGCTACGCCAATAGTCATATTATGTTTAGTTAACCACCCGGTGGTTGATCCACAGAAAGTCATGTCGTTGAGCCAACTACGCGACGACTTTGCCGCAAATTTGCTGAATCTTAAAGTTGAATGTATTACGGGCGATACAATTCTAATATGTAATTAAATTAATAAAATAACAAAAATTGTTTGAACAGTACATGTTTCGTCTCATTAAAAAAATCTAGTTTTGATTTGAGCTATTCATCCAGTTAAAAAAGGATAGTGAATGCTTTCAAGTCGATCAAATTGTTTAATTAATTTGACTAAATATTTGACTGTGGCCATAACACATTTCGTCGTTCGATCTTGACACTTCGCCGGAGATCCGTTAGGTGGCGTCGGTCGGCGCGCGCTCTCGCGCCAGCGAGAGAGCCACCGAGAACTTATAAAGTCCGGTGTATTACCAGCATCAAGGTCTTCAATTCACAAGGAATTGTTGGAACATTACCTGCGCCCTTTAGTCGCGCAGTCCTATGGACTAAACACTATATATTATTGAGATCACCATTAAATTTCGGTGGCGCTCGTGCTCTCTATGGGAGCGAGGATAAATAAGTTAAGCTTTCGCTGAACTGATTGATCCCACGGTTAATTACTTAAGTAAAAGCCCTCGTAGCGTAAAAAATATTGTATCTCATCAAATATTTCGTAAATTCAATTGAAATTTTCTAGCTTTATATTGAATGCATTTTTTTCCGGCCAACAACATCTGAATTGCATAGAAAATATAAACTGTTCAGTCAACTAAAGCATTTGGTTATGCAATCGCATATTGAGTACATTTTACTGAATATAGAATCAAAACAATGTAATGTTCAACTGAACGGTTTCTTTACTCTTTTGGGTCAAGGATTTATGTATTTATGGGAATGCAATTTTTGTTTCTATTTTGATAAAAATTTGGAGTTAATTGAATTACACATTATGTTCGCCACGCATAACCGCCGGGTTTAGTTAATTCAAGTCAAGTTTTTCACTTTACCGAACCTTTTTCTCGATGCAAAATATGGACGTAGATAGCTCAACGAACTACGCCATTGGTTTCGCCGTATCCAACATCACAGCGTAGTTGGGCCAACTACGCTTCTGTTATTAACACTATGCCTTTTTTCAGTGTGGGTGCGTTCCATTTACTGACACAAGTTGACACAAAGCGTGATTGTGAGAGAGACATTCGAGCGGACCTCTCTCTCGCACTCACGCTTTGTGTCGACTTGTGTCAGTAAATGGAAAGCACCCAGTGCATGGAAAACGTGTTCTCGCATTACCCTAGCAATCCGTCCAACCGGTCAATTATCAGCTTTTCCAACCGGTCGGATTTAGCGGTACGAACACGGTCGGATCGACGTCGGAAGGCGGTATAGACACGGTCGGATCGACGTCGGAAGACGGTGTAGACACGATCGGATCGACGCCCGACCATATCACCAAACCGCCTTCCGACATCGATCTGAACGTGTCCATACCGCCTTCTGACGTCGATCCGACCGTGTTCATACTGCTAAATCCGACCGTTCGGAAAAGCTGATAATTGACCGGTCGGATTACGGTCTGACGGATTGGTAGGGTAGTCGCGTTTTGAGTGACGAACATTTTTGGTTCAGGTTTCGTTAGGAAAGGTTGGAAGACATCGCGTGCTCGAATCCGTCGTGGAAGGTAATGAGTTGCCCGGCGGAGGAGAGCGCGTATGTAAGACCGTGGTCGTGACCAGCCTTCCATTCAGTCGACTTCTCACTTTCTTTGTCTCAATATCAGTGTTTCTAATTTTGTACGCTTATAATTACTATTATACTTATTATTATTATTATTATTATTATTATTATTATTATTATTATTATATCGCATCATCGTTGGCGAATTCCAGTTGAACATCCATACCTGGTCTACGCTTTTTTTTTGTCACCCACCAACGTCAATATATGTAAACACCAGAGATAATTAGAAGTCGGCGATAAGTAGAAATGAGAAGCAATATCTTTTAAAAATGTATTAGCAACTGATGAACGAAAAATGTAACTATGTAATATAATAAGCCAAAGTCAGTCCCGGCTCGGCAACCTGATAGATCGGACCAATAAGATAAACGTGCTAACCTTCGTTCAGTTATTAAAACCTACACTTTCTCTTCGTGGTATTAGAATATCACAATCCTCAAACCTCTAATTGGGGTACGATAGGATTTATGTTAGAATTCATAATCATAGATTGTAGGTCAGCATAAAACAAACCGTTTTTCAAAAATAATATGTTTCAGATTGATGTAACGATTGCCAGCATTGACGGAAAGCAGTCTATCAAGTGCAGCCGAGATGTCAATATACTGGTTGATGCGACACTTGACCATGCAACGAAGGATGCTCAAAAGTATGATGTTGTTATACTTCCAGGGGGTCTTAAAGGATCTAAAGCACTTGCATCTGTAAGTTTTCTACATTCTTGATGTTAGAGCATGTATGCATGAGTCGCGCAGGATGGAGTAATTGAGAGTCAGTACTAATTATGAAATAAATTCTTTGACTTTATTAACAGCAATATACTATACCCTAGCAATTCCTGCAACCGTCCCGAGGAACCATAAAGGAACTTAGGTTCTTTTACGCATTTTTTGTTACGCATACCGTCCCGGGTAGCCACGAGGAACCAATTAGGAAGGAACAGTAGAAACTGCGGAAGGAACTGAAGGAACCACGAAAGGCACCCAGTTTCAAAAGCCCAGAAGAGAACCAAAACCTATTTTAGTTGTACAAATTTAATTGCAAGAAACCGCAGTATCGTAAAGAACTATAGTGAATCGCGAAAACTCTCAAAGAAACCGTGAAGAAACAGCTGGAATCATAAAGAACTGAGAAATCACGAGAAACCATGAGGAACTGTATGGAACCATCCGGCTATTTTTCAGAGTGAATTACGAGAAACTGGAAAAATTGGTAAAGGAACCATAAACAAACAGACCGAATAAGTTCCTCAAGGTTCCTCGGAACGGTTGAAAAATGCGTAAAGGAACTGTGGTTCCTTTACGGTTAATGTCCTCTCAAAGAAACAGTTGCAGGACTTGCTTTGATAATTCCCCGTGATACTTGAGCGACACTCCTCGTATGATACCTCATACGAAACTGGAGCCGCGAGAGACTCGCGTCGGTTGCTACCCGCACTCGCTTCGATGTACGAACATCGTCGAAATGGCCCGAGTCGCGCTCTTTTATTTAATCGTACACCCACGTACATAAGTTCGTGCCTGTATACTTGCTCTCAAAAAATACATTGAATTCTGCCATTCTTAATACTACCGTCGTTCGAGCGTTTCTTCACGAGAAACATCTTTCAGCAGTTCAGCTTCGAACTCAATTCTTGGAAACGATCCTCGCGGCATCGCTCTCGTAAATATATTTACGCGTTGACTCTTAGACAGAACGTACTCAATTTTGATTTCTCTCTCGTTTACTTTCTTGCGGATAAAGTGATAATGAACATCTATGTGCTTGGTTCTCTTATGAAAAACTGGGTTTTTGACTAGTTGAATCGCGCTTTGGTTCTCAACATATAACCAGTGCCGGCGAAACAGACTTAGCCCGGGTGGGGAGTAAAAAGTGGGGATTTTGGTTTGCCTACTTCCGCTACAATAAAAAATTCAAAAAATTAGTTTTTGTTGTGAAAAGGTCTCAGCTTTCCGAAAAAAGTATTGTTTTTTGTTTATGCACTTGGAAAGCTCTTAAAATTCAGCTTCAAATCTAAAAAGCTGTTTCTTGGCCATTGCCTAAATTGTGAAGTTTTTTAAAATATTTTTTTCAAAAAGCCGAAAAAATTTTACATGGAATATGTAATGTTCAAGATGGGTACCAAAAACTGATTTTATTCATTTTTTTGCGATCTGGCGCCACAATAACAAAATTTTGAAAAAATAGATTTTTCGAGTAAAAAAGTCTCAGCTTTCCAAAAAAATATTGCTTTTCCGAAAATACTTGTAAAAGGCTCTCGAAATTGAGTTCTATATCTAAGAAGCTGTTTTTTAGCCGTTGCCCAGATTTTGCAATTTTTTTCGAAAAAATGAGAAAATTTTACTTAATATATGTCATTTTCAAAGTCAGTACTGAATAAACATACGAGAAACATACGAGAAAATGAATTGAAAAGTGTTTATTAATTCATTTCTCGTATGGTTATTTAGAACCCACCTTGAAAATGACACATTCACACAACCAAAACTCATGACAACATTATTATCGAAAGAGAGATACATCATATATTTTCATAATTTGAATCATTTTACATAAATTATGTAAAATTTTCTCAACTTTTCGTAAAAAATACGGAAAAAAATTCAAAATCTGGGCAAAATGGCCAAAAAACAGCTTTTTAGATATTAAACGCAATTTTGAGAGCCTTTCACAAACATTATCGGGAAATCAACATTTTTTTTTAAAGCTGAGACTTTTTTATTCAAAAAATCTATTTTTCCACAAATATTTTTTTGTGGCGGCAGCTCACACCAAAAAAAGAAGAATAAAATCAATTTTCGTTCATTTATCCATTTCTCGTATGTTTATGGAGAACCCACCTTGAAAATTACATATTCCATGTAACATTTTCTCAGCTTTCCGAAAAAAAGATTGAAAATTTTTTCAAAATTTGGGCAATGGCTGAAAAACAGTTTTTTAGATTTGAAACGGAATTTTAAGAGCTTTCCGAGTGAATAAACAAAAACACAATATTTTTCTCGGAAAGCTGAGACTTTTTCACACCAGAAAGAGATTTTTTGAAATTTTTTTATTGTGGTGGAAGCAGGAAAAACAAAATGAATAAAACAAAAATCGTAAAACTATCTGAAATACTCCATACAATAACTATGAAAATTAGAGGGGAAAAAATCTGAAAAAATTCGGGATTCTGTTTATCGATGAGGAGTATCAGCTTAAAAATCGCAAAAAGATCTGAGGGATGAGGCCGGATTCAATATTTATAATTGGTGGAATGGCTCATATATAGAAGCGGTTCCGCGATTTCGGGTGTGGAATTTCCCCATGCGGAATTTTTCGGGTGGGGGATGCTCCACACCCGCCACACGTCTTCCGCCGCCCCTGATTGCCGTTGCGACGACCACATAACGGCACCGTTCGCTAGACAGAACACGTATCCTAGCTGTCATGGATCTTCGTGTCTTGATATCTTCGGCGTAGTCAGCCTCAGAAAAATCGATTAATGCTGCTTCGCTACTGCCGCTTACATACTTTATACAAAAACGAATATATGCAAAGATTCTTCTTACTGCCCGCCAGTGCGCCGCGTTATGATGCGACTTGAATCGTTGCGATTGCCCGTTGACATCCGTTTTCACCCAAAACTCCCTTTTAGAGTCAATTAGTCGCATTATCAGAGATTTTCTCACGAGTGATCACGCCCTCGTATATATGTATTAAAAGCCCTCGCAAAAACGTATCGTTCTCGTTTCGTTACCCCGATTCGATAATGCATTGAGAAAAAATTGAAGTATTGCCAATTACGCGATGAGGTTGAGCAGTCTTCGTTACGTCAATAGTCATATTATGTTTAGTTAACCACCCGGTGGTTGATCCACAGAAAGTCATGTTGTTGAGCCAACTACGCGACGACTTTGCCGTCAATGTGCTATATCTTTGTAAAGTTCACAACACTCACGAGACGAGATTGAAAAGATTTATTTATTATATCAATGAATAAACAAATACAATATCGTGATCGCACTCAGCTAACGAACGTGTGTCTTGCTCCAAGACTTTCTTTAATCTCTCGACATTTTTTTTTCCGTTCTTCTTTTCTTTTTTGCGTTTCCTTTTAGTTTTCGCTCGGTCTATTCTAATCTTTTGTCTTTTTTAAATACAGTGACTTTTCTATACCGGCATCACAAAATAATATCTCACACCCGGCCCCCTTGATCAGACATTCGTCCTCGAATGTCTTCTTCGACATCGTCGTAATTTTCGTCCTCTGACGAATATTCACTGCCTTCGTCGATCCACAACTTCATGCAATCAGCCGATGTAGATGTTCGTTGAGGACCTTCATCTTCGCCAATTTTCTGAACTGAATATCGCTGATTGCGTAATACTCTCAGAATCTCGTAAGGACCAAGGTATTTATGTGTTATCTTCTGACCTGGACTTTGCTGGGTGCGTTTTATAGCAACCAAGTCACCTTCACGATAGCTTCTTGCTTCCTTTCTTTTCTTATCGAAAGTCCTTTTATTCTCGCGTTGAATTTTTAATATGCTCTCATTCGCTTGAGCTCGAAGATCATCACGTCTTTCTTGAAAAGACGAAATCCACTCCGCTTGTAATAATTCTCGCATATCGGGGTAATCTTTTAGTTTTGGATGTGTTCCGAATAAGAGATGGAACGGTGATGTTCCGATACTTCGATGAACCTTGCTCTGTCGATGACAAAACATAGCCTTCATCGCGACCAGAATGTTATCAAACGTCATTGCGATATAATCTGGCTTCGAGTGTAACCATTCGAGCTCTTTCTCTTTCAGTCGCATACCAATTATTATTTTCGCAATGTCGTCTTCTAATTGGTATATAACCTAGAGTAATTTGATCTGCTTCTCCCACAATTCATAATTACTGGACTTACCGTCGAAATGACTTAGCAAATCTGCAATAGCTGTTACATTCGGTCTCGGTTGAATAAAATGAGCTTCAGAGTCTCTGTCGCCATGGTTTGCCGTTAATAAACGCTGATGTGACCCTCGAAGGTTACCTTCACCGCCACTATTTGCCAAAAACTCTTCCTGACTTCTACGCATCATCTCTATTTCAAGACGTGCCAATGCTAGTTCACGTTCAGCCAATTCCTTCTCTTTTCTGAACATCTCGATCTCTCTCTGTTGCAAAATAGTCATCGCTTGTTCACTCGAAACACCAGGTCTCTGAGAACTGTCACCAACGCCAACAGCATCTTCGTTAATCCACGCTCCTGAAGGATCGAACTCCGTTAAACGCGAGATTAGTTCCGCTTTTGAACCAGTCGTAGGTAGCCCGTTTGTTGCTAATATATCTTTCAGCACGGCTACTTTCATTTTATTTGGATTTTTCATCGTATCAAATACACGTCGCACTTCTCAATTCTCGTGTAATTAAATTATTACAACGTCTCAATATTTCTCCAACGTAATCAATCGCGTCCAATGAATGTCGCGTTCTCGAATGTCTTGTCGCGTATCCCGGACGAGCCCCCAATTGTAAAGTTCACAACACTCACGAGACGAGATTGAAAAGATTTATTTATTATATCAATGAATAAACAAATACAATATCGTGATCGCACTCAGCTAACGAACGTGTGTCTTGCTCCAAGACTTTTTTTAATCTCTCGACATTTTTTTTCCGTTCTTCTTTTCTTTGTGTCGTTTCCTTTTAGTTTTCGCTCGGTCTATTCTAATCTTTTGTCTTTTTTAAATACGGAGACTTTTCTATACCGGCATCACAAAATAATATCCTACATCTTAAAGTTGCATGTATTACGGGTGATACAATTCTAATATGTAATTAAATTAATAAAAGAACAAAAATTGTTTTAACAGTATGTTCCGTCTCATAAAAAAAATATAGTTTCGGATTTGAGCTATTCTTCCAGTTAAAAAGAATAGTAAATGCGTTCAAGTCGATCAAATTGTTTAATTAATTTGGCTAAACATTTGACTGCACTGAGAAAAAAATTAAAGTATTGCTAACTACGCGATGAGGTTGAGCAGTCCTCGCTACGTCAATAGTCACATTGTTTAGTTAACCACCCGGTGGTTGATCCACAGAAAGTCATGTCGTTGGGCCAACTACGCGACGACTTTGCCGCCAATTTGCTGAATCTTAAAGTTGAATGTATTACGGGCGATACAATTCTAATATGTAATTAAATTAATAAAATAACAAAAATTGTTAACAGTACATGTTTCGTCTCATTAAAAAAATCTAGCTTTGATTTGAGCTATTCATCCAGTTAAAAAGGATAGTAAATGCTTTCAAGTCGATCAAATTGTTTAATTAATTTGACTAAATATTTGACTGTGGCCACAACACATTTCGTCGATCGATCTTGGCACTTCGCCGGAGATCCGTTAGGTGGCGTCGGTCGGCGCGCGCTCTCGCGCCAGCGAGAGAGCCACCGAGAACTTATAAAGTCCGGTGTATTACCAGCATCAAGGTCTACAATTCACAAGGAATTGTTGGAACATTACCCGCGCTCTTTAGTCGCGCAGTCCTATGGTCCAAAGATTCTTCTCACTGCCCGCCAGTGCGCCGCGTTATGATGCGACTTGAATCGTTGCGATTGCCCGTTGGCATCCGTTTTCACCCGAAACCCCCTTTTAGAGTCAATTAGTCGCATTATCAGTGATTTTCTCACGAGTGATCACATGTTGTTTTCCTCGTGAGCGCGAAATTCACTTTGAATCGCATCCGCCTACTGCGCGGCTTCAGTGCTATTCGTAGCCTCCTCGTACTACGTATTTGGTACGATGTACTCGGTGACGTTTGCTTTTTGCCTGTACCGACTCGGAGTTTCAATTTTCGCTCAATGTCGAAAAGATCTTGGAGCTTTCCGCGTTCGCTCGTACCTCATTCTCGACGTCGTTCTCTTTCTCACGTTCGTCGTTGTTCCCGTTGCCTTCTGCGTCGGACTCTTACTTGTGGTCGTTTTCGTTCTCGACTCTCGGATGTCTTCGCCTCGTACTGAAAACATCGCGCTCGGCTTAAAAAGTCTCACTTTCCCTCCCCGTTACACAATGTACTATTTCCAGCCATGCATTTTGTTTGAATTTTAATGGACGATGAATTTTTGTTACATGAAGGCCGAGGGTAGGAGCTTGGTTCAAATTATGGAAATATATGATGTATCTCTCTTTCGATAATAATGTTGTCATGAGTTTTGGTTGTGTGAATCCTAGGATCTATAATATAATGTTCGGGACATAGTGGGAGATCTTTGTGTAGCTCGTGAATAGCTCGTGATATATCCTATATCCTATCCTATTTATATATCCTATTTAATGATTGTCGCGAGGGTATTCATATCAAAATTTCCTACCCATTCGAAGGGACTGTATGGCAAAGGACTGCTCATAGCTGCACCGTATAAATTGTTGGCATCAAAAAAGTGAGTCAAGATTATATGCAGCCAAGCGGTTGGAACGAAATTTTTTAAAAATAGCACACAATTTTTAAAAGTGTTGCCCGGTAATATGTCGACCCCTTTTCCAGCTCGTTGCCAGGCTTCTAGAATCCGCGAGTGCTGGGTGATCGGCACTCGCCTGCCATTCGATGAAACGCTGTAGACCACTGAACCCCCGAAAATGGTATCAACTGAATCCCCTTTCGGGAGATGATCAGTCTCCCGAATGCCTAAAATTCCAAAACGGGGCCCTATCATGGCTAGACAATCGACGATCATTAAGATTTAAATTATGCATCCAACGAAGTAAAGGATAGATAGCCATCATTATATAAAAATGACCTAGATTACCCTCAAACGGATAGATTGATCCAACGAGATGATGAAAGCTGAGAAAATTCAACATTGAACGACGGGACTGACGGTTCTCGACGGTATACGACACGAATCTTATATCATAGGCACCCTCAAGACAATTTACTCAAAATTTCTGAGATAGCCCTAGATAGCCGAAAATAATACTACAGACATCCCATATGGTACCTTCACTCTCTGGAGATGATCTCAGCCGAACACGCAGCGTCCCAGGGCTGTAAACCCGTCCTTCGCCACGACTGCACTTCGCGCAAGTGCACCGGAACCAAATGTTACGTCACAGCACGTACACACACGCACTCACACGAACTCAAACATCCACATCCAACACACAAACCGACATAAAAACGACAAAACTACCGTTCTCAATGACGAAAACAAAATTTCTTTTATAACAGACGGAAATTAAATAAAATAACTTCCATCGTAAGTCTCATGTACTGTTCATTTTATAGCCTAGTTTACACCGATGCCTATTGAGAGCGGATTTAGCGTGCGTGCAAGTGAGAGGTCCGCTCGGATGTTTTTCATCCCAACTGAATCTTCATCGGTGTAAACTAGGCCTATGAAAAATGTCACGACTTGAATTCTTCATTACTCTGCCTTTTTTCTAATAAACTACTTTGTAGACAAATATTATTCATCACATGTGAACTTGTTTATAATAATCAATTTTCATTACAGTCTCTACCAGTTGGAGCTCTCCTAAGAGATCAAGAAAAAGAGAATCGCATCATCGCGGCGATTTGCGCCGCACCGACTGCCTTGAAAGCGCATGGAATTGCATATGGAAAACAAATAACCTGTTACCCATCCATGCAAGATCAACTAACCGAAAAATACCAATTTATCAACCAAAAAGTCGTCAAAGACGGTAATAAAAAAGGATGTTGTTTATCTATTTTTTAATTTCCACTGAAAGCCACTTCACGCTTCGAAGTATTTTCTACAATTTCTTTATGATTGCAGGTACTTTGATAACTAGTCAAGGACCAGCTACTTCATACGCTTTCGGACTATTAATAGTTGAAACATTATTGAATAAAGAAGCTGCGCTCTCAGTAGCGAATGGCTTATTATATGATGATTACAAATAGAATGATAAATCTTGTTATAAAATTAATCCAGCATAATATATGATATTTGTAGATTTCTCAATAAAAATTCATTCGCGTAACGATTATCACTTTTATCAATCCAAAATAACTAACCAATAGTTCCGAACAAAATAAATGCTAGCTAATGATTATTATATAACTTATTTTTGACTGTTTTTTAGTCCAGATGTAGACAAACGATTTCGAATGATATCGTACCTAAGTACCTTGGGACACAATATTTTTTTGGATAGATTTGCGATAAGCTACGAACATTTATAGATTACTCATGTGCAAATATTAGAAGTAAGGCCGAGAATAGGAATAACAAAATAAAGCAGCGTCTAACTCTTTGTAGCATTATTTTTCATTGGCAACCCCAACAAGTGCACAAAACGATTGTCTGGAGGCTCTCCCTTTTATTTTCCCAAAGCGCCAGCTGCGCAGAATACTAAGGAAAACTCACGTATAAAAACAACAATCGTGGTTGCCCAGTGAGCTAAACTTACAAAGCACGGCAGAGAGGCCGTTCTAATAATATTCGCCCCAATAAAGGTGCACGGGGGAGAGCAGTAGCCGTGTGGGTCGAGCGTGGGTTCGCAAGTTGCGGACCCGGGTTCGATCCCGGCGACACCGCTGAAAAAATGTATCGGGTTTTTTCAAGTGTTTTCGGCTGTAATCCCCGGTGGTTTGGACACCACCTTAAATAAGTTTGTCCCAATACCTCATTGCGATGGGTGGGAGTCGTCGCACGGTTTCGGGGGTGGCATCCGCGCGGTCCTTATCGCGCGAATGTGTATCTCTTAACCGAGTGAACGACTCACTGAATCGCAATGGAGGAGGTAACTGCCTAACCATCCGTTGATAATCGTGCGAGAGTCCTCTCGCGCTACTATCGGGGGAATTAGGTAAGTTACCGGCTGTATCGGTGGAGGTCTTCTGCAGTTTCCCTCCACCCACGGCAAAATTGCGATACAGCTTTGAGTTTCGAATAAATCAAAAAAGGTGCGGGACTGCAGACTGACCTAGAAGTGAGGAAAAAACGGCTACATGGGCTAGTTCCCGGAGCCACCCAAAGGGGGAAATAAAAAAAATAAAAAAATAAATAAAAAATAAAGGTGCACCCATCATTTAATGAAAATTCTTGATTGAATATGAACTTTGATCAAATTACTTCATTCTTGATCGAATAATAAATCGCGTGAAGGCGTTTTTTCCACCTCTTAGTTAACGCTACCTGCCAGGTATCCTGTGCCTTATATACAGGATACCTAGTAATTAGCGCTAACTAGAGGTTGGAACAAGCCTCCTTAAGTATAATTCCGTTTTAAGGCATCCCGTTAATTTTATTACCAACTCGACATAGGTTCGTTTCATGCTTCAAAGGGATCTTACTGTCTCATTCTTCCCACGATATGGCTCTTATTCGGTTACTCTATTATCACTGATTTTTCGCAAGACTAATGTAAACAGGCATCACGTAATCAGCTACTGACGATTCCTCAGTTACAGTGTTGGGCAGCACCAAATTACATAGTGTAATTAATTACATTTCCATTACAAATTGCAGCTGTAATTTGTAATTTTTAAAAATAAATTACTAATTACAATTGTAATTTGTAATTGAACCGAAATCCATGACCCATTTGTGATTAAACCGCAATCCATTATCCATTAGAATTGTAATCTGTAATTAAACCGATATCCATTACCCATTACAATTGTAATTTGTAATTAAGGAGGTTTATCTGGTACACGATTTACAATACAGATGTTGATAAAAAAATCAGAATATAATTATTAATATCTAAAAAGTCATCTGTTGAAATTTCAAGACCTGAAGGTAAGTTGTTCGTGAGACAAATAAAAATGTAAATCCTAAATAACATGGGCTCTTATGGGATACCGTCTATAAATATTAAATGCACAATTATTACGATACAGATTTTGACGAAAATTTAAGAATTAATGAAAAAGTATCTAAGGAACATTTTTAGAGCTTCATAAAATCGATTAGGTACTTGTGAGATTCATAATAAATAAATTAGTCTCGCAAATGCTGATTATTTTGAGGTTAAGCATGGTCAATGACTACGCTAGTCACCGCTTATTTTGAGGTTAAGCATTGACATTTTTCTTTTGAATCACTCGGTACCAGATGAACCTCCTTAAATCGAAATAAAAATGTGGGACTAATTTTATTCGATTGGTGCTCGTTTGGTGGTGATTGGTAATCTAATTTAAACATTTGATGGTCAATCGTTTAATTAGAATAATTAAAAAAAGACATCAGGCTCAAAGTTAGCCCAACATTTTTTCTTTTTTTTTTTAAACACTTTGGATAAAGCTTACTCGATGCAGAATCGTTTGGTGGTCATGAATATTGTAATTAAATTGTTTGGTGGTCTTTCGCTTAGCTAGAAAATGTAAAAACCAAGTGCGACTTACGATGGGGGCACGCTAGTAAATTGCACGGTACTGGCGTACTGGCCCATTACAATTTTTAGCACCAAAATAACATGTAACATCAATAAGAAAATTTAGGACTAATTTTATTCGATTGGTGGACGTTTGGTGGTGATTGGTAGTCTCATTAAAACGTTTGGTGGTGAATTATTCGATTAGAATAATTAAAAAAAGACATCAGGCCCAAAGTTAGTGCAACATTTTTTTGTGTTAGATACTTCGGAGGTTAGGCATGGGGCCCACGTTCTAACTTGACTACTGGAGGATGGACGATAGAAAATGGATTAAAATAACTAGGTATTTCAATTGCTTTTTTTAATATAAGAAAAATGGAAAATATTGTAAAAATAATGTATTTCAGATACGACGATGTTATTAGAACAAGAATTATGCAATCAGGTACAGAATAAGAAATATGTGCGACGATTGATGGACATTTTGGCATTTCCAAAAGCCTGGTACGTCGTAGCATCGTACGACGCTAGTTCCTCGATTATCTCAATACGGGTCTTGGTTACAGCGAGAACGACGGTACATCACCACCGTTGAATCAAGAAAAAACCGCAATGGCCAGTTCATTGTTGAAACATTACGATAGACACGGGATTGAAGCTTTGTCGAAAAGCACACGTAAACGTAGTACGATGTTGAACAGAGATAACTTGAGACTCAGTTTGAAGAGTGATATGCCATGGCAAAGACGATTAAAAGGTTCGATCTAATTTTTGAAAATTTCCCACCACTCATACTCAAAGAATATTTCAATTTTCGCACTACTCGTACATTCTTTGGAGCAATGATAACTGGCTTTCCTTTTTTTCTCTTTCCATTTAGATATCGGTCGAGGCTGGAGTTTTACCTCTGATAAGCAAACATCGTCTAAGGTTAAAATGGGCGAATCCACAGCTTGGGAAACTCTCGTTCTCTTTGCCGTAAATTTCACTCGTCTGAATGTTCACATGAATATGAGCAATGTATTGGGTAACGTCGTATGGATGACGAAATATTTGCGTTCTGACTGTTGACTCGATCGGCAGCACGGGACACAAAAATTCGTACCTCGGCATTGGACTCGGTGGCTCGAGTCTCGATGCCAAAAGTGGAATAGTCGGTGGTAAAATTGAACTCGGTAAAATCGACACTTGCAGTACGTATCTTATTCCTTTTCCTCACAATTTTGCGAGTTTTATTCCCAAATTGCGTGACACGCGTCTCTCGTGTCATTAAAATTCATGTGTAAGCTCAAAATTAAATAATTTATCATGATTTTAGTACATATTTTAGACATCAGCGTTTCTTTTTCAAATATCACTCCGATTCTCATATTTTGAAATGTCGAAATATTTCTCCACAAACGTGTGTGCGTGTGGGTGCAAATATTGCGAAAAATATGAGGAAATACATTCAATTGCAGTGTGATATTTATAATTTTTGTTTCTTTTTACAAAGAATTATGGACACTCAATCAAACGGCAATATCAGACGCCCGCCATCATCGACATTGGCAACGTGTTTTGGCACAGGTGACCAGTTAACAATTGGGCAGCCTGAGGTTTTCGGCTGCAACGTCAGTCTCGCTTGTTTTTATGGTATTAACTTCGAGCGCAAAAGTTGGGCTCTGTTTTCTCTCAAGGAGCCGTGCATAAGTTTTGCGACCGGGGCACAAGAAATACCTGGCGTCGAGTATGAGTAAAGAAAATTATCTAAAAATAGAATTAACATGTTCTTCCAAGTAATCGCGGTTCAAAAAAATTGTATACAGGAATTATTTTTCTCGCTGTATGTTGTTGTCTATGCAGTAGAGTTGTTGGTACATCATTTATTCATATTTTTTTTGGACAATACCCGAATGATAATTTTTTTTCTCTTTCTCAGCTCCAACCACTTGGGACGTTCACGTGTTTCAAACATTGACTATAAGTCTCGATCAGCAGCAAGAACAACACACCAGACATCATTCGATGGCGACAGTCTGTCGACTGAGTCGAACCGTTTTATTTCCACCGCAATTCAAATCACTGCGAGAATGGTTCCACTCCGCTTTTGCCAATGGCGAGGTCGATGGTATTTCTTATTCTTTTGATCCCTTCTTATTTCGAGCTTCGATATTCTTTGTTTTTAATGTGTACGGATTTTTGGGACAGGATTATTGTCTAGATAATTGTATATATTTAAAGCATGTTTGAAATTATTCTAAATAAGAGAACTACAAAAGGCCTGCGTCCAATATTGAATCAGCCCATGAAAAGTGTATTTACAAATCCTACGATTTGGACTGAAATACTATTAGTAAGTGATAATTAATTAGTTCTTTATAATAACAGACGATAGATTTCCGTGGCATGAGCGTGAACGAACGGACAGCACCTCCGATGGTACCGGGACGAGGGTCACTTCATGATCACCCTGACATCAGAGATGTTATTTGGGCATTGCCATAGTTACAGATGCATCTTAAAAATGAACATCTTCAAACCGCAAGAATTCCTGATGTTATTAGCAAGTAGTGTATACTTAACAAAATTGGTTGGCTTCCGGATGGATGCCGCGTTCGGTTTCAGCAATGTGCCGACGTTTCGCAAACGTTCCAGTCTGCATCATCAGGGCGAGGAGGCTCTGATACTGAGCTCCCATCAGTTCAGGAAGGGTTCATATACCCGATGCTCAGTCAGGTAGAACATCGGTCAGCCAATCAGAGCTCTTGATCGGGTCAGCTAATCAGAGCTATTAATTGATCAGCTGGTCAATTAAAAAACTGGGAGGACGCTGTGCCAGATCGGATTGACCTGATAACCTCTGTCTCTGTTGAGATTATCTGGGTGTTTCAGGATTTCGATTCCCTTGCGATGTTTCCGAGGAAAATAATTGTTAGTCTTGGCTAAGATTTCCACTTTGTCAAATTGAATCTTGTGACCAGTGTCCATCCAATGTTCTGCCAAGGCCGACTGTGCGGAGTGGCCGAGTCTAACACTGCGTTCATGTTCTTTCAGGCGAGTACTAATTTTCCTCCCGGTTTCTCCAATGTACACTTTATTGCATGAGCAGGGAATTTTGTATACTCCCGGGACGTCCAAAGTTGATCTTTTGTCTTTGGGATTTGGGAGGATTTGTGCAATCTTTGTGGGAGGTTTGAAGATCACACGGATGTTGTGTTTTCTGAGTACCCTAGTGATTTTTTCCGATGTACCCTGAATATACGGGAGGACAGTTGTTGTAATCTTTTCCTTCGTTTGATTCTGTTCAGCGGGGTTGGGGGATTGTGGCTCAGCTCACAGCTGGGACTTAAAGTGTTTGATGATGTAGTTGATGTTTCTACGGTTATAACCATTACTTTCCAGTGCCTGTGTTAGATGCGTAACTATAGTGTATACTTATTAATTTTACCCTTCAAAACAAAACAAAAAGCATATTTTTAATTAATTGTCGATTAAATTGGCATGTCTGGAATAATGATTCAATAAACCAATGGTTAATTCAATTATTTCGTTATCCTAAAAAAAACGTATATCAATGTTGCATCACGTATTTCTATCATAATTCCATCTTCACATAAATGTCTGTCTATTTAGTATGTGCGAGTAACTTTCCAAAATTCTACAATTTTGGATAGAGCGAAGAGATCCCTCTTCACTCTATCCGAGGATATTTTTTATGCGAACACTTAACAAGGAATTGGAACGTTATCAAAATGAACATTTTCACAAAGTACTCGTGAATTATTTATCTAAAAAGTCTTAAGCATATAACGCCCGAAAACAAAAATTAAATTCGGCACAGCTATACTTGTTCAACGAAAATTATTTATTTGCAATAACTGCACGTATTATTTTAGTTGAAATTCTATTTCCGATGATTTTTCAATTCTGTTTGAATCTAAAAAAACAAAAGATATCATGGATTTTGCTGTAATATGTTCGTGGCAGTATTTTCTCTCTTTAATTCTTTTTTCTCTGTCCAAATTTTTTATTTCTTTTAGGCCTGCCTAAACATATTTTATATAGTAACCAGGGTTGCAAAATTTTTAATGAAAAAGTAATGCATTAACCATTACTTTTTTAATGGCTAAGGAAAATTATTTTAATGGTTAATGGAAATTATTTTCATTAACCATTTAATGTTAATGGTTAATGGAAAATATTTCCATTAACCATTAAATTTTTATTTATTTATTTATTTATTTTCTTTTATTCTTGAAAGTGCCAAAAAATAAAAAAATAAGTAAGTAAATGAATAAATAAATAAATAAAAGAATAAATAAATAAATAAAAATTTAATGGTTAATGGAAATATTTTCCAGTAATCATTAAATTTTAATGGTTAATGAAAATTATTTCCATTAATCATTAACCATCAAAATTTAATGGTTAATGGTTAATGAAAATGCAAATGCATTACAAAAAGTAATGCATTACTTGCAACCCTAATAGTAACTATAAGGGCCATGGACGTTTTACGACGTTCTTTCGATCTCCTTCAATCTTTTTCAAATCGGTTTTATCGTAGTTGAGATTCTTTGATCAATCCGAGTATAAAAATAGAATCTTTTTTAAATCTTTGCTCTGATGCATGGAGTAGCTCCATAGAATTGTCGATAACATGAAAGTCACGCTGACACGAATGTTCTTTTTTAGGTGAAAAGCCACTGGTCAAGTGCAGCTTCGTAACGAAATTCGAGGACCACATATTCCGTGGACGCAGAAGCATTTTTCTTTCTTCACGATCTCATTACTTAAAACGTCAAAGAGAAGGATCGAGTGGTATATAAGAGAAAAAAATATGTCTGTGCACAATTTTTTTTTATTTGGGCTCCATGACGCGAGTCATTGTTGTAATGATTTTTATGAATGGCGAATCGATTGATTGTTATCATCAATATTTTTTTTCAGCGTACGATGCAAAATCTAGGCGCGAGAGCTCACAGTCCCGAAACGAGCGCGTCGAGCGGAAACACGAACTTCATGTCCGAGGACGAAAGAGAAAACAATTTGATCTGGCTGAGATGTTTATCAAGGATTGGCGACCGTACAGATGCAAGACTCGGCATTTGGAACCAACTGTCAGGTACAACTTTTTTTCGCTTACGAAGCTTTTTACTTTTCCCAGAATAAAAACAAATTAAGCTGCGAGCATATCATAGGAATTCTATAAAAAAAAAAAATATATCATAACATGAAGATTTCGTTTTTTTTTCTGTTCGTTCGCTTAACCGCTGAATCGCGCAAAATAATTTACAGCATAACTATTAACTGCATCCATCGTTTTTCTTCGTCATTTTATTGAATGTTTAAAAATATTTCAGAATGCTCTCTTGGGCCGGCAAGAGCATACAGCATACGTACGGAATAGATTATATCCTTCAGAAATTAGGTTCCTTTCATGCTCGTACGACAATACCAAAATGGATGCAACGAGGTTTCATGGATCTTCTTGACAAGAGGTACTCGCGGTTCTTATGTTAAGAATGGTTCTGAACGTTCGCGAAGAGGCCTCCGACGAGAAGGAACACAAGAAGGACCAATGAGGGGCCCACTATGAAATCCCTCACCTCGTTGAAATTCAAACGTAAAGACTCTCATATCGGAGAAATAGAAGGTTTAACAACGACGTTGCGTATTTGTTTTTTCTTTTTTTTTCGAGTGTTGCGGTTAATTCGCCAAGCAACGATTCAAATGTCTATACTCCAAATATTTATATCCGTATATAATTAATCGAATTTTAGGTGACATTGAAAAAGATGTATCGGCGAAAAATGTCGCAGAATAATGTTTTTCTTTTCGAATAACGAGAGAATTTCGAGATATTCGATGAGTGATCTCGTCGTGCAGCAGTTCTAACTAGGTATTTCAATTGCTTTTTTAAAATAAGAAAAATAGAAAATATTGTCAAAATAAAGTATTCAGATACGACTATGTTATCAGAATTAGAACTATGCAATCAGATACAGAATAAGAAATGTGTGTTCAGATTATATCAACTAAATCAGATCAACTAAACTTAAAACAGAAAATGCGCCCTCTCCTTTAAGCTTATCAATTATTAAACTTTGGCGGAAAATCAAAATCGGATACAGTGAACGCTCCCATAATTTGATACGTCAGGACCGGAACGCTCGCATAATTTGATTTTCCCCTCATTCCCCCACTTTATATCTGTATAGCACATTTTACGGAAGTTTCTTATTTTTTAATGTGTAAGAATTCCTTTTTCATTGAGAAGTATAAGCTAATTGATGATAACATTGAATTCCTCATGTTTAATTGTGTGGAAAATTTGATAATTAAGGTTATATTGCCCTCTCAGCGCGGCAGCTGAGTTTGGCGTGGGGAATAAAACTCGCCAAGTGCGAGTCGAACTCGCGCTAGAAGGGTTCCGTACCATGTAGCTCAGTCGAGTTACACAAAAAGAGAGACAAACATATACATTTATAGGGTTTAGCCTGCGAGAGAATGAGATAGAATACAGATATACAGTCTTTCCTATTCTCTTCGTCTCCTCTTTGTGCGGTGCTTCGTAGCCTCCCCACTCTGTCGAACTAAGAGAAAAGGCGTCGTATCGTGAGTATAGTATCTATATATCCACTCCCACCACTAGGAGTTTGAAAACATCAATAGAAGACCCCTTTATTATTAACTTTATTTTATTTTTATTATTTGTTGTTATAGCGGCAATAGAAATACACACTCTGAGAAATTTTCAACTGTCTATCTATTACGGTTCATGAGATAGAGCCCTGTGGCAGACGGACGGACGGACAGCCGAGGCTTAGTAATAGGGTTCTGTTGGATACCCTACGGGTACGGTACCCTAAAAAGCGCGATAGGGGTGATCAAATTATGGGGGCGTGTTGCCATGCTAACGAGTAAAATTGTGGGAGATTAAATTGTGGGAGCGTCTACTGTATTATCAACTAAATTTTTTTTAAAATTGAGCAGCTCTTTTATATGAACTTCAGTAGAAAATCTACAGTAGATTTTACCCACGTTACTGAGTGTCTCTTTACATTTTTTATAAAGAATCATCATCAAATCAAGTAAAGTTAAAACGGAAAATGCATACTTTTTAGGCTTCTTAATTAAACCTTGGCAGAAAATCGACACCAGATATTATCAACTAAACTTAAAAAAAAGGAAACCCATGTTATAATTGCTGCGAAGAATATACGAGTGTTGCGGCAAATTGCAATATTCTTGGAGTATCAGTGTTGGGAAATTTTCAAAAATTACATCGAACCTTTTAATCTCGTTTCCTAACCTTTTAATCTCGTCGGCATATCACTCTCCAAACTGAGTCTCAATTTATCTCTGTTTAACGTCGGACTACGTTCAGGTGCGCTTTTCGACCAAGCTTCAGTTCCGTGTCTCTCGTAATTTTTTAACATTAAACTGCCCATTGCGGTTTCTTCTTGATTCAACGGTGATGTGCCGTCGTCCTCACTGTAAGTAAGACGTGTGTTGCGATCACCGAGAAACAAGCGTCACACTATGCTACGACGATACCAGGCCTTTAGAAATGCCAAAATTTCGGTTAATCGTCGCATGTCGTACTTGAACGATGTTGAGCCGATATCAATTATGGCTGTAACTATTAAGAGTTAAGTTAAAATTAATCTCTCGATAAATTCATCTCATCGTGAAATCGCGAATCACAGTGTTACTTACTGAAAAATCTGATAACAGCGCAACTGGTATCGGCGCCCTTCTTTAACTGTTCACTCGGAAAATTTAATTTGCGATTTCGCGATAGATGAAATTTGACAAATTCGACGTTTATGCTAAGCGAATCTTTTCTCTCGTTGTCCGACAATGGTGGCCACTGAGACTCCTTGAGGCCGGATTTCTTTCCACCACCGTAAGGATGAAATATATATACGAAAAAATCGGCGAGACAATCCGTGACGGATCGACCACCGATTGCCGAACCTCTCCCTTTGCAGGTTGATTGTACGGTCGTTGTTTTGAATTCACGAAATTCCGTCAGCTCGTTTGGACGAGAATACAATGTCAAGTGATGGCAATTGAAGCATACACTCGACCCGAGAAACCGGCAAGCAGGAAAATCTTGAAAATACAAAAAAAATACCAGATACAATACTTTTTGAAGCATTATTTGATCGCAAAAAAATCTGTTTAGCTTACCGGATAATTTCAACGCTCACCTGAACGTGGACGGTTGCATGTGAAAGTATACGATAACGTCGACGGGAAAACTCGCGTAAACGTAATTTCCACTTGCCGCTGTGGCAGTCCACGATGACGCTGTTTCCGTACTTTCCATAGCAAATACCGTGCTGCTCTGTCCTCCTACGTAATAAATCGTTTTACTCGGTTTTGGCTCCAGTGTTTGTTCAAAAAAATTCCAACATGTGCGGATTTGTAATGGTCTCCTCGCGTATACTCTGAAGTGTCATCCAGGCAAACAATCTGGCTTTTTTCGTGCTCGCAGTTTTCGTAGATTTATCGACATTGGATTGAGAAGATTATTATCGGTCGAGATACGCGGGGTATTAATTTTTCAGGCAAAGTTTTCGACTCGTAATGAACCTGTGGGAGCGAAAAGAAAAAATCATACTTATAAATTTAATTGAATGCAAAGAAAAAAAAGATGGCGAAGCAACAATGCAAATTTTAGAATCACAGGATCTGCTTTTTCTTTCTCTACGTTTGTGGTAAAGTGAAATCTTGACTATTGTTTCATCTTCACGTCCAAACCCGGTATGTGGAATATCGTCAGATCAACAAGAAGCACGATGCGCTCGTGCTCGATGATTTTTCTTTGCTACTCAGATGCTGCAGCTTGGATACTCGGTTTAAATTCGAATGTGCCACCTGAGCAGGAACGTTCCTTTTTCATTCTGTTCACCCTGACGAGTAAATCACAAATATACATGAATTTTTAAAAACGGTTGAGACATAATTTTCTCTTGGTGGAAAATTCCACAATTAAATACAAATCTCACAATTTGAGCTCGTCCTCGCGACCCGGATCTTTCGTGTGCGCAACATATTTGCCGCTGTTTATTCGAACTTTGACGTTGAGCTCGAAACCGATGTTTGGCTCTTGGGGCTTTTGGAATACCAAGTGTAGCAAGGACGTCGTTGAAGTTTGGTCTCGACCGTACGTATCGAGAAGTGGTGCACTAACGAACCATTTAGTTGTAAAATTAGATATAAATCGTCATTTTTATAAAATTGCATAAAATTAATTGAAAATAGAATTACTCACTTTCCATCCATAGCTTATGTTTACGATGTTTTCTTCTCAATTCTACTTGTTCTCCCTCGATGTCGATCGTATCCGGCCATTTCAGATCACCCTCTGGAAAACTTAATTCCGAGCTGGCACTAGGCAAAGACAAAGATTGCCTGCATATGTGTGAGTATCGCTGAATGTCAATCTCGGTTTACCAAGACCTTGCGCTCGCAATGGAGCAGAACTATGAATGAATAATATAGATTATTATATTATCAATTGTAAATGTTGTATTTAATTTTTTTTTTAAATAAAGTGGGAGATTAATTATCGGCTTGGTCCACTTCTGGCCTGCTCTCGTAACTCGCTGAATTCGCGGGATTTATCTCGGCATTCATGTCCTCCGGACTCTCCAATTGATGTTCGGGTGTCAGTGACGGAACAATAAATGATCTCCAACGATAAGCATTCGTTTTGCTGCCCATCCAAGTTTTTCCTTGATGCCCGAAATTTTCACCGACTGTTTTCTCAGTTTTTGTATCATGTCTCTGCGTATATTGAAATCAATATTATCAACCTCGTGTGATGCACAAGAACTCACTTTCCGATAAATTAGTTCTTTTTTTCAAACTACCTTCGAAAATCTTTGAAAACCATGACCTCGAGCTCGTGCAAGCGTTTCATCTCTTGCTCGATCGTACCGCGCGAAACACCCAAAGATCTCAAATCGTTGATTATCTTGGCTTGTTCGTTCATCTCCCCCTCGATTAATATCGAACGTTTTTTCGCATCCAACGACGGATCAAAGACGAAAGCTGGCAAGCTGTCCGTCCAATTTTTCGAATTTTTGATGTGAAAACATCTTTAGCGGGACTTTTAATTGAAAAGTGTCCTCAAAAAGCGTTACGGCGCCGCCTCCGCCGTCGCCGCCGCCGTACACGGTTTAGTGAAAATTTTTCAAGTCCCCTCAAAAAGGTTTGGGTTTGAATTAGGATTTATCAAAAAGGTTTGGGTTGAGGTTTGGGTTTGAGTTTGGGTTTGTCAAAAAGGTTTGGGTTTGAGTTTGGTCTTGTCAAAAAGGTTTGGGTTTGTCAAAAAGGTTTGGGTTTGAGTTTGGGTTTGTCAAAAATGTTTGGGTTTGTCAAAAAGGTTTGGGGTGGGGTTTGGGTTTGTCAAAGAGGACATGCGAAAAATTTGTGAATAGCTGAAAAATATCCTTAAAAAACTTTACGGCCCTTCGAAAAAAATTGTGAACAGCTGAAAAGTCCGAAGTTTCCTGTAAAAGGGTTTTGACAAAAAAATGACAGTCGCCGTTCAAGCTCCAGACAGCTCGGGACAAAATTTAGACAGCAAAAGAGAGAAATTCACGCGTACCATCAAAATCTTGCAGTTATGCTCGATGACGAGTGGGAGGAGAAAATTTTGAGATCTGTGGAAAAATTGGAAAGTAATGCTGAAGCGTACGCTGAAGGAGTTTTAAGAGGAGAGATGGAAGATAAAGAGAGAGATATCAGAAAGAAAAAATCCAGTGAAAGGTAAATTGGACTTAGTATATTTGCATTAAATAATAATAGTGCATAATTTTGTTAAGTATAAAACTGTAAGTGTGTAATCTAATTTTTTTTCATTCAGATTCGCTCGAGTCATCATTCAAAAAATTTTAAACGGAATTTACTTCGAAAAAAATTCTCGCAAGAAAAGAGAAGACCAATCTAGATCAAAAAAGAAGAAAAGAACATTAACATAGTGCTGTGCAACCTCCAAACAAGAGCGCAAAAGCCTTCAAGAGCATAGTTTTTTCAAGACTCTCTCTTTCTCTCTTTTCGGCATGCGATCATCTTAGTAAAAATGCTCGAACGAGAATCAACGTGTTCAAGTTGTCAAAGTAAACAAGTTCTCGATTGCATGTGAATACTGTTTTCTGCAATAAATTGTTTTATATTGATGTACATATTATTCATTTTATCGAATTAAATAAATCATAGTAGTTTATGAAGTGAAGGTCATTGGGTATATATATATATATATATATATATATATATATATATATATATATATATATTGGTTGGCATATATTTTAATTAATATAAAATTTCTTTGATAATAAATTTGAATTTAAAAAAAATATATATTTATTTATAAATAAACAAAATTTAAATGGCTTCAATGAAGAATAAGAAGTATTGATTTCGTGTACGCGAAATTTCTTGATATATAGGGAATCCTTCATCTATAAGAATATTGACAGATGTCTCCAATGCTGACAGATTGAACAAAAATTGACAATCGTTTTTCGAATTTCGTAATCTTAGTATCTCGCTAATAAGGGTTGTTCGCGACCAACAGCTTTTCGGTCTTTTAATAAATTTCGACGTATGATCGGTCCCGCGAAATAAGCCTATTTTTATCTGAATACCATTCAAAATTAAAGAGTCTTCATCATGGGCAGGACTAATGCTGAACGACAGAAGGCTCATCGGCGGCAAAAGAACGCGAGTAAGCAGAAAAGGCTGTGTCTATTCGCACAACTTTTCGTGTCTTTTGGCTCGTGTCTCGTAACGTTAAGCTAAATTGGGACACTTTCTTCGTATCTCGTGACTCGTGCCTCGTAGCTTTGAGTAAAATTGGGGATTTATTTTCATCAAGAGTTGAGAAATTTAAATTTAAATTTTAAAAAAAATGTTCCATCTATGGTGGTTGTTCCGGAAATGAACAGTTCACCATATTTAAAAAAAAAAATTCCAAAAATGTATGTTAAAAAAAAAAAATTGCAGGCGATGGGATCGAACCCGCCCCCTCAAGAGTGTGAGCGAGCACACTATCCACGCCGCTCTTTCGACGCTTACAATTACTTGCTATTTTCTTGTACATCAAGATTGTTTGAATCATGAGGTATGTACGTGCAATATGCAATATGAAAAATGTTGCATGTACTATTTACTGTTTATATTAAATTAAAAAAAATCGAATACTATATAATAGGGTGTTAATAATTTTTCGTCGCTGGCATGTTTCTGACACTGGATTCAAGTGCTGAAAAATCGAATAACAATAATTTATAAAATATTGTTAAATATTTGGTTTGATTTGTTGTCACAAATGAATATTTTTCGTAAAAATATTTAAATTCAAATTTAAATTTAAATTATTTCAAAGAAATAATTTAATTCATAAAGAGGTTTACATTTGAATTCCATTTAAATGATTTATTTAGGATCGCTTGTAAATAAGTCGTAAGTAATTTCTTGACGAAAAATGTTTTTATTATTTATTATTATTACATTTCAATCGACGTATGAACTGAAAAATAATTTATAATGTTCCCCGATAAATTTTTCCGTTTTCATTGATAACGGAGAGCACCGAGGGAAAAAATCATTTAAATTAAAAAAAACCCGCTCGTGTTCCCGGGTGACGTCACGCCTCGGGTCTCACCGCGTTTTTCCGCGGAGCCTCGGGCCCTCGGCAGCTTCGGCTTCGGCTTACATTGTAGTCGCACACGGACGTGCGACTTCTACGTGTGTTCGTATATCTGACGCCATGGGGTGGGAGAACAACAGCACGCGAGGGGTCGACGCTTCGGCCGCGCTCGGCTCTCCCGAAGCGACACGAACGTCGTTCGCTGACAGACACGGGCGGCCATCATTGTGTGGCACCGTGCAAAGCCGCAGAGTGGGGGTCGATTTTACACCCGATCTGGCTGCACTGACTCTAGTGACTAATAATCTAGGGGTAATTATTTCGTATCTCGTGACTATTACTATTAAACTGAAATTCGTCACTTTAAAGGTTGGATGAATGTGCGGTTAAATGACCGTGTGGAAACATATTTTATAATTTCTTTCCTCTCTCGAAAGACTGTTTAGGTTATGAACGAAATGAGAAACTTTTACAAATAACCAGCCCATACCATAATGGTGTGTAAAATTATACACTTACTCACATGACACGATTTTTTTGTTATTACCATCGCAGTGTTCTGTTTGGAGGAAGAATAAAGCCTGGTTTATCCAGCGGCCGTAACTTAATTTAGCCGTAACTTAAGAAAGTTGAAAGTATATATTGCCCTTGTAGCGTTTATGCATGGTTACGGTTACGGCTAATTACTGCATAAACGCCACAAGGGCAATATATACTTTCAACTTCTTAAGTTACGGCTAAGTTAAGTTACGGCCGCTGGGTAAACCAGGCTTAATAACGCATAGCGGAAACTACATAACAACGATAACAACAGTCTCACGAGGCACACGATGAATGAAGGCTTGACCAGCAGCCAATAAAAAACATTTTTACTCTTGTCTCGTCGAGACTCGCTAGGTATCTAGAATAACTGCTTGACAGCATATAATGTCGGTAAGAGCAATCCCTCGTTTCTTTTGATCTCCGAGACACGAGCCGCGACTCATAAGAAGCACGCAACCTGCAGGGCAGATCCGCGGCAATTCGTGGAGTTGAAGATACAGACGCACAGTAGGAGAAAAGCCCAAAAACCTGGCCAAAACCTCAAATGACCTTTGACGGAAATGAAAATTGGCTTACAGGGGTTTTCAAGGTCGCTGATTACGAATTCGCAAGCCAAATTATCGTAAAAAAATGGCTGATCCAATATGGCCGACATGAACGTTAAAAAGTTACCAGATGTTGACAAAAATTGGTATATACGGGTTTTCAAGGTCGCTGATTACCAATCCGATATCTATTGTTTATAACTTGCAACAAAGAGCTTACAGCAAATTGTTATAAACAAAATGGCCGAGTATCCTGCTAAATAGATAAATTAATATATAAAAAAAATCATCATAATAAAATAAACGTGAACTGTGTATTCTACGCAATTATTATTTTTATTTCCAAAATACATACGAAACGTTTCAAAAATAGAAAATTTTATTCTTAATCAAAATCGTAATCGGAGTCGGAGTCGGAGTCAGAATCATTATCGGATAAATGCTCGCTGATTATCAGAAATACTTCTTTCCTTGTCAGCACCAATTCTTTGTAACCGGATCCTGTAATAAAGACATAAAATTGTAGAAAATTGGTGTTAAAGGAAAAGATAAAATTTTCAATTAATACAATAACTTGAACAATGTACATTATTTTACCAAATAAATAACCGCAATAATTGAAATAATTTTAAAAATTAGACAGAAAATATTGACATGGATTTGGTTAAAAGAAAGCTTTGCTTACTATATAATATATATATTCAAATATTTTATTTGAATGTTATAACATTTCATTCATATTTAAGAAATTTTTATGTGGTTGATTTTAATATGTATATGTATATATATATATATATACACATACATATATATTAAAATAATTTATTTCAAGCGTATAACAGCCGTCTTGTCCGTTATGATGCTACTTCACCCATTCTCAGGTAGAGGCGCGGAGGCTGCTCAATAGTGCCGCGTGCACGCTCGGCTACCGCACGTTGCGAAAAAAATCATAACGGACAAGACGCACGTTTTCCGCAGGTAACTCTTGTAAATTTCGAAAGCTTATACATTAAACTAAAGGCCGAGACTAGGAGCTTTGCAAAATGTGACAAAATATATAACTTTTCGGACCGTTGAAAATATAAGTTTTCAAAATTATTCAATTTTAGTTATGCCGAAGGCTATACTACATTTCAATCATTTATACATAAAGTTTAGATTCAACCGATGTAAAAATATGTTCTACATACCTCCAGAAGTCGTATCCATGTTGCAGAATTGAAATTAAACCCGTCACTTTAAAGTTATGGGTTTTTGAAGTCAGCGTTATTTTCGTCTGTTCATCGCGTGACACGTACACTCTTCACGAACACTAACTGCCAACTGACGCTGCGGCGCAGGTATACACTTAAAGGGCTTTCCCTTCCACAATAGAATGCAGTTACTAGTCCTCTACCTGAATGACTACTCAACTGACCCTATTTCGAAAATTTATTTTTTGGGGGTTTGGCTAGGTTTTTGGGCTTTTCTCCTACTGTGAGACGTGAGTGACAAATTCTTGAAGATACAGACCCGAGTCACGATTTCTTAAAGATACTGACACGAGACGCGACCCAGTGAACACGTTATGTTGCCGCAATGTAACATGGAAGTTACATGTAATGTTACAATGTTATCCCTATGTAACGTTGCTGTTATATAACATGCAAGTAACAATGTTATGTAACATTTGTTACATGTAGGTTACATAACTGCAATATAACTTTGTTACATTACAGTAATGTAACATATGTTATATTGCGGCAATATAAATTTGTTACATTACAGTAACGTAGCAAATGTTATATTGCGGCAATATAACATGGAAGTTACATGTAATGTTACAATGTTATTCCTATGTAACGTTGCTGTTATATAACGTGCAAGTAACATGTTATGTAACATTTGTTACATGTAGGTTACATAACTGCTATATAACCTTGGTACATTACAGTAATGTAACATATGTTCTATTGCGGCAATATACCATAGAAGTTACACACTGTAAACATTTTTACTACGAGGGGTCAGGGGTCGCGAAATTAAGTTATGAGGGATGACGTAAGTTATGAGGGGTCAGGTATTTTGGAATAAAGTTTTGAGAGTTCACATGACACTAGGGGTCAGAGGCCCCCAAATTAAGTTATGAGAGGTCACTTAACTTATGAGAGGTCACAGCTCTTTCAAACATTTTTTGAGGGCTTACATAATTTATGAGAGGTTAGAAGCTCTGAAATTAAGTTATGAAGGGTAACGTAAGTTATGAGGGTTCAGGTATTCTGGAATAAAGTTTACATAACTTATGAGGGGTCAGGGGATTGGAATTCGCAAATAAAAAAACGAACTTTCATGGTTCATTGCTCATTCAAATGCATATACTATTATTATTAGCATTATTATTATTATTATTATTATTATTATTATTATTTTACTACCATTATTATACTACTATTATTTGTTCGGCACTCCAGCATTCATATATTATACAAGTAGAGAGAATTCATAAGTAGTCGGTAGCGTAATCGGTAGCGTGTTAGGTAGATAGGTAGGATGGTAGGTAGGGTCGAGGGTTCGATTCCCAGTCTCTGAGAAAAGTTAGATCGGACAATTCGTGCAGATTTTTTTTTTCTATGAATCTCTTCCGGGCCGGTAAACTATGCATATTAAATTATTTTGCGAGAGCTATATATTTTTTAGAACATGTTTAACAACAATTAATTCTATTTACAGTAACGTAACACAATTACATAACTGTTACGTAACTGTTACATAACTGTTACATAACTGTTACATAACTGTTACATAACTGTTACATAACTGTTACATAACTGTTACATAACTGTTACATAACTGTTACATAACTGTTACATAACTGTTACATAACTGTTACGTAACTGTTACATAACTGTTACGTAACTGTTACATAACGTTACATAACTGTTATGTAACAATGTTACATTGCTGAGTAGGAAATTGTAACTTACATGTAACTTACATGTAACGTCCATGTAATGTTACATGTTACAAACGGTAACATTGCCGTTACATTGCTGCAACATTACTGTGTCCACTGGGGAGCTACGATTCCCCCATGCTTCTAATGGATCGTGACTCGCGTCTCGTGTCAGTATCTTTAAGAACTCGTGACTGTATTTTTAAGAATTTGTGTCGTGTCTGTATCTATGACTCTACGGATCTCTGGCCTGGTCGCGCGCCTTTTTTAGTTGAAGATACAGACACGAGTGACAGATTCTTAAAGATACAGACACGAGTCACGAGTTCTTAAAGATACAGATACGAGTCACGAGTTCTTAAAGATACTGACACGAGCCACGATTCCCCCATGCCTCTTATGAATCGTGGCTCGTGTCTCATGTCAGTATCTTTAAGAATTCGTGACTCTCGTCTGTATCTTTAAGAATTTGCATCGTGTCTATATCTATAACTCTACTGATCTCTGGCCTGGTCTCGCGCGTTTTTAAGAACTCGTGACTCGTGTCTGTATCTTTAAGAATTTGTGACTCGTGTCTCTATCTTTAACTCCACGGATCTCCGCCCTAGTCTGGTGGTTCTTATGCATCGCAGCTCGTGTTTGTATCTTTAAGAACTTGTGACTCGTGTCTCGTGTCTGTATCTTCAAGAATTTGTCACTTGTGTCTGTATCTTTAACTAAAGAAGGCGCGCGACCAGGCCAGAGATCCGTAGAGTTATCGATACAGACACGACCCAAATTCTTGAAGATACAAACACGAGTCACGAGTTCTTAAAGATACTGACACGAGACACGAGCCATGATTCATAAGAGGCATGGGGGAATCGTGTCTCGTGTCAGTATCTTTAAGAACTCGTGACTGTATCTTTAAGAATTTGTGTCGTGTCTGTATCTATGACTCTACGGATCTCTGGCCTGGTCGCACGCCTTTTTTAGTTGAAGATACAGACACGAGTGACAAATTCTTAAAGATACAGACACGAGTCACGAGTTCTTAAAGATACTGACACGAGACGCGAGCCACGATTCCCCCATGCCTCTTATAAATTGTAGCTCGTGTCTCGTGTCAGTATCTTTAAGAACTCGTGACTCATGTCTGTATCTTTAAGAATTTGTGTCGTTTGTATCTATAACTCTACGGATCTCTAGCCTGGTCGCGCGCCTTTTTTTAGTTAAAGATACAGACACGAGTGACAAATTCTTGAAGATACAGACACGAGGCACGAGTCACAAGAGTTATAGATACAGACACGATGCAAATTCTTAAAGATACAGATACGAGTCACGAGTTCTTAAAGATACTGACACGAGCCACGATTCCCCCATGCCTCTTATGAATCGTGGCTCGTGTCTCATGTGAGTATCTTTAAGAATTCGTGACTCTCGTCTGTATCTTTAAGAATTTGCGTCGTGTCTATATCTATAACTCTACTGATCTCTGGCCTGGTCGCGCGCGTTTTTAAGAACTCGTGACTCGTGTCTGTATCTTTAAGAATTTGTGACTCGTGTCTGTATCTTTAACTCCACGGATCTCCGCCCTGGTCTGGTGGTTCTTATGCGTCGCAGCTCGTGTTTGTATCTTTAAGAACTTGTGACACATGTCTCGTGTCTGTATCTTCAAGAATTTGTCACTTGTGTCTGTATCTTTAACTAAAAAACTTATCGATACAGACACGACCCAAATTCTTAAAGATACAAACACGAGCCACGAGTTCTTAAAGATACTGACAAGAGCCACGAGCCACGATTCATAAGAGGCATGGGGGAATCGTGGCTCGTGTCTCGTGTCAGTATCTTTAAGAACTCGTCACTCGTGCCTGTATCTTTAAGAACTCGTCACTCGTATCTGTATCTTTAAGAATTTGCGTCGTGTCTGTATCTATAACTCTACGAATCTCTGGCCTGGTCGCGCGTCTTTTTTAAGAACTCGTGGCTCGTATTTGTATCTTTAAGAATTTGTGACTCGTGTCTGTATCTTTAACTCCACGGATCTCCGCCCTGGTCTGGTGGTTCTTATGCGTCGCAGCTCGTGTTTGTATCTTTAAGAACTTGTGACACATGTCTCGTGTCTGTATCTTCAAGAATTTGTCACTTGTGTCTGTATCTTTAACTAAAAAACTTATCGATACAGACACGACCCAAATTCTTAAAGATACAAACACGAGCCACGAGTTCTTAAAGATACTGACAAGAGCCACGAGCCACGATTCATAAGAGGCATGGGGGAATCGTGGCTCGTGTCTCGTGTCAGTATCTTTAAGAACTCGTCACTCGTGCCTGTATCTTTAAGAACTCGTCACTCGTATCTGTATCTTTAAGAATTTGCGTCGTGTCTGTATCTATAACTCTACGAATCTCTGGCCTGGTCGCGCGTCTTTTTTAAGAACTCGTGACTCGTATTTGTATCTATAAGAATTTATGACTCGTGTCTCGTGCCTCTAACTTTAAGAATTTGTGACGAGTGTCTCGTGCCTCTAACTTTAAGAATTTGTGACGAGTGTCTCGTGCCTCTAACTTTAAGAATTTGTCACTCGTGTCTGTATCTTTAATTCCGGGGATCTCCGCCTTGGTCTCGTGGTTCTTATTCGTCGCAGCTCGTGTTTGTATCTTTAAGAACTTGTGACTCGTGTCTCGTGTCTGTATCTTCAGAATTTGTCACTCGAGACCCCTCTACAACAACCAACCTAGCGGTCGATTCTAGAACTACGCGGATATACATGTCGAGGAGACCCCTCTACGACGACGAACCTACCGGTTGATTCTACAACTACGCAGAATTTGCCTCACCAATCGAGTCACCCCCCACCATAGGAGTTTCCAGACCTGTATGTACGCCGTGATACAGACACGACCCAAATTCTTAAAGATACAGTCACGAGCTCTTAAAGATACTGACACGAGACGCAAGCCGCGATTCATAAGAGACATGGGGGAATCATGGCTCGTGTCTCGTGTCAGTATCTTTATAAGAACTCGTGACTCGTGTCTGTATCTTTAAGAGTTTGTGTCGTGTCTGTATCGAGAACTCTACGGATCTCTGTCCTAGCGCGCGCCTTTTTTAAGAACTCGTGTCTCGTGTCTGTAACTTTAAGAATTTATCACTCGTGCCTATTTCCTTAACTCCACGGATTGCCGCGTATCTGCCCTGCAGGTCGCGTGCTTCTTATGAGTCGCAGCTCGTGTCTTGGAGATCAAAAGAAACGAGGAATTGCTCTTACCGACATTATATGCTGCCAAGCAGTTATTCTAGATACCTAGCGAGTCTCGACGAGACAAGAGTAAAAATGTTTTTTATCGGCTGCTGGTCAAGCCTTCATTCATCGTGTGCCTCGTGAGACTGTTGTTATCGCTGTTATGTAGTTTGCTCTATCCGTTATTATTCTTCCTCCAAACAGAACACTGCCACGGTAATAACAAAACAATCGTGTCATGTGTGTAAGTGTATAATTTTACATACCATTATGATATGGGCTGGTTATTTATAAAAGTTTCTCATTTCGTTCATAACTTAAAAAGTCTTTCGAGAGAGGAAAGAAATTATAAAATATGTTTCCACACGGTCATTTAACCGCACATTCATCCAACCTTTAAAGTGACGAATTTCAGTTTAATAGTAATAGTCACGAGATACGAAATAATTTCCCCTAAATTATTAGTCACTAGAGTCAGTGTCCCAATTCGGATTAAAATTATGAGACACGAAATCCGAGATACCATGCAACTGTCCCAATTTTACTTAAGGTAGAACGATACCCTAAACCAAAAAAGCGGGATTTTGATGAAAATTGGTAGATGCATTTGAAATTGACTCAAATGTTTGCTCGACAAATTTCAACCCGTTCGACCAAACCGTTCCTGAGAAAATCGAATAAGTTTTTTACATTGGCTCTTATGGAAACAGTAAAAAATCGCCAAAAAACATTGAAAAAGTACTGTTAAAAAAGCCAGTTTTTGATAAAATTTACACGAGTACATGAACCGTTTCTCAAGATCACTCGTGCAAAATTTGAAGCAATTTCATCACACCGATATTCTGCAATCAGCAAAAAGAAATTAGTAAACGCACTTTCCTTCATTTTCTGGGGAATATAGCTGCAAGCGCGGCAACGTCGCATCGACTAACGCGCTCCCGTACATCGATATATATAGTGCGGCTTACAGATTGCCTGGAAGCGATGGCTACCCCCTCTCTATCTCTCTCTCGCTCACGCGCGCACAGACGAACTTTTGTTTTTTCTTTCTTCTAATTTTAATATGATGTCGTATATAATTTTTTTAAGATAATAAGGTTTAAATTGAGGTCAATAATACTCGGGACAAATAATACGGAAAACACTGGCCCATTCTTTTAATTTTCTTTGGCAATATACATTTTTTCTTATGTTATAATTATAATCAAAATATCTCGTTCATAAAGCGACAAATTATAGAAATATCCAACTATAATCCGAATCGAGAATCACGAATCTAGAATCACGACGGCTTTTTCAAATAATTTAGTATCTTTAATAACATTTTTTTTTGTTTTAATAAGCTGGGGTTTCCCATCTTTTCTTTGCTCGAGTAATTCAATGGCTTCTTTTTCATTGCGACGTACACACTGGCCATCCTTTTAATTTTTTTTGGCAATATACATTTTATAATTATAATAAATATATCTCGTTCATAAAAAAACAAATTATAGTAATATCCAACTTTAATCCGAATCACGAATCAAGAATCACAACGGCTTTTTCAAATAATTTAGTATCTTTAATAACATTTTTTTTGTTTTAATAAGTTGGGGTTTCCCATCTTTTCTTTGCTCGAGTAATTCAATGGCTTCTTTTTCATTGCGATGAAAAGTACTCACTAGTAATGAGAAATTAACGCCAGCAATTGCCATTCTCTTTCTGATCGCACAAGAAATTATTTTATCAAGTGGTTCCAAAGCTTGCATCGCATTCGCAATAGTAAGCGAGCGCTCTAGAGCCGTTGCTTTTGAACAGCTTTCTTTGACAACAAGTTCAACTGCTGCTCCGACCACTCTCTCATATTTCTTGTACGTTTTCCAGCTCATGCTTGGGATGTTCAGGGTTTCCAGGTATCTCTGCGTGTTTCCGTACCCGAACCCGCTATGCAAAGTGCCTGTATAAAACAATTGAACATTATATAAACATTTTTTTTAAATACAATCTTATCTGTAAGCACATCTTAACAACAAATTCTCAAATCTTTTATTTCTAACTATTTAGTATGTATAGTCAGTACACAAAAATACTTACTTAGAGCCGCTTTAGCATTTACGTCGAACAGTAATTTTTTGGAATTTACGTCGAAATGTTGCCTCGACGTTGGGACATTGTTTGGTAACAAACACTTGCAGCATCTTATAGTCAATATTGATGCCAATCCCTGACGGTTCTCTCGCTCGATACGTCGTAGTGATAATTCTTCGGTGCACGATACACATTGGAGATGTTCACACATAACCTCGAAATCGACAATTCGGCGTCCTTCGACTGGACACGATTTATTCTCTTTCTCGTTTTCCACATTTTCTGTCTCCTGTATCTCATTTATTTTTTGCTTTTTGAATTTCTTCCCAACTTCAACAAGCCTTTCGTGATTTTTTTTTGTTTCGTGCTGATAAATCGTCCTTTACACCTTTCCGCCATGGTAAAAACATCTGTTGTGCCCGCCGCCCGGCCTCTCGAGCTCGAGGAGGGCAGCCAACAGTTACAAACTGAAACGCGATCACGCTGCGTTGCCGCTGTCTAAGCTACGATTGCGAAATATTTAATATTTTGAAATGTTTACCGAAGAGCCTTTTTTGTCGCCAAAACCGGAAATATAATCTTCGAAATAGTTATTAGCGGTAATTTTTTCATTAAAAAGTGCACAATTATCGTCTTAAATGTAAAATGAAAAGCAGAAAATTCGTTCACGCGCAGTTGGTAACACGAGAGGCTTCCTATGTTTAAGCATAAGAGTACCCCTCTCACCGCCTGCCCCGCAAAAGGGGTGTCGTTCTACCTTAAAGCTACGAGACACGAGTCACGAGATACAAAAAGTTGTGCGAATAGACACTCCGTTATTAATATTGATAGAACTTTCTTAGTATAATCACGATAAATAATAAATCACGCCGGAAACTCTTTCCTTGAAAACATTAATAACTAAATAAATCGATGAGGTTAACAATTTTTTGACGTTTCGCCATCTCATTGACACGTAGATATCGCTTTGTCTCTCTCATTTCAGTCTCTCTCTCCATATATGTAATACTCCTATATTGCTAGCGCTGGCCGAAACTCTGTGAACACTTTACGGTGCAGACAATATCGTTCTCTCTTTCTCTGGCTCTTGCAATGCGCAAGCGCGAATGAAAGCGCGTGTGCCCCAGCCAGTAACATTTATATATTTTGCCTACGTAGTGGGTCGCGCGTGCGCAGTATGACCCCGTTCAAGTGTTCTGTTTCACCTACCGCTTATAGGGAAGCATCACGGTCGTACATACAGGTCCGATATCTCCTATGGTGGAGGGTGACGTACTCGAAGCAGTGCCGTCAGAGCGCTGTGATCGAGTGCCGTCCTAGTGCCACCATGTGTGAGAGAGAGATAGATGATAGCGCATGCGCAGTCATTAATCAAGGAGTATTACTATATATTTCACTTTGGCACTCGATAGTAGCGACGTGGCAATAATGTAAACTAAAAACTCCTTCGAATTCTATGTCACCCTCACTACCGAAAGAACAATAGAGATATCAGATCTGTATGTACGACCGTGGAAAGCATAGGCCGCTAGCAATATAGGAGTATTACATATATGTCTCTCTCACTCAGCACTCCTCTATCGACGGCAGCGCCTCCAACAAATTTTGCGTACAATATCATGATCATTCTCTTAACATTGCGCTGAGCCTCCTTTACTCTAGTCTCCATGGTCAAAACGCAGAAAGATTGACGAAGATGGCGCTTTCTCCCACGGTCGTACATACAGGTTTGGAAATTCTCGCGATTTTTGGTGGTGGGGGAAGGGCCCGTTACGTGCAGCATTTCTTGTTTGAATTGCCACCACGCGTGGCCGCGGCGCTGTATTTATCCCCCGGATAACATAACCTTCAAATCGAAAGTGAGATACGCGTTGTCGAATGCTAATTACATTTTTCATCAACATGAGCGACTTATTGTCATAAATGTTTTGTTTTTTTTGGCATAAACATTTAAAAAAATGCCTAGAAGTGTATTGAACGAGCAGCAGGGGCGTGTTGTCGAAACATACTGTTTCAAGTTCCAAACGGGATTGAGCATAGGTGTGACGGAGACGGACAGATACGAGTTATTGTAGCGATGTGTGCTGTCCTTGTTCATTACCCGCGCCGCGGTCTACCCCGTCCGCCGTCGCACCGCGTCTCACCATCGCGGGGGATAAGGTTAGCGCTTCTAGCGGCCCCTAACAGTTTCAAAAATGAGGCACATAACGGAGTCATCTAATTTGACAGCTCGAGGAGTGGGGGTGGCACAAACTATTTGGCACGGTCGTACATACAGGTCTGGAAACTCTAGTGGTGGGGGGTGACCCACTTAGTGTGACCATCTTGTAGTTGACATTATTCCCACCTGTAGCGCTGCACGTTAGAGATTTTTCAAAAAAGCGAATAAATAATTCCTAACTAAGAAATTTACATGTTAACAACGAGAGTAATGCTCGGTTTATGCAGTGGCTGTAACGTAACTTTAAAAAATTGAAAGTATATATTGCCCTTGTGGCGTTTATGCAGAATTGTTAGCTTATTTTAAAAATCCTTGCAGTGCAGTGCCACGCGCGGTCAGATGGCGAACCTCCGAAACAGCCACATTAAGCGGGTCACCCCCACCACCGAAAAACAATAGAGTTTCCAGACCTGTATGTACGACCATGCTATTTGGGCAGCAGGCTGCCCCACCCCTGACTTACAAATTGCGCAGTGTCGCACTTTTATACCACTGCGCAGCTTTCGTATATCTTTTTGGCGTATCGGTCTCGGGCGAGCACTGAAATATAGTAATATATTTCAGTGCGCGCGAGAGAGAATGACGATGCACCATGTGCGCAGTATTGTACAGCGCAATTTGTAGGTCAAGGAGTGGGGCAGCCTGCTACCCAAATATTTTGTGCCACCCCCACCACTCGAAAAGCCGCTAGTTGACTCTCCTTATTCTAGTCTTCTTGAAAGCAGTCTATCTCACGATGACTTCCCACTTACACATTTTGATAAGCGATGCACCCTCCAGTATGTATATAGCTCCCCAGATAGACAAACGTGCTGTAGACGTTCGCGAGACGTTCGCCAGACAGCTTGATGGCAATGGGACGGCAGATTTGCGTCACGACGTGCTGTAAAAACGATGCAAATACGCAGCACAACGTGACGCCAATATAACGTCAAAATAAAGTTTAAGAGCACAGTTTGCTGCAAATATGCTGCAAATACGCAGCACGTCGTGGTGAAGCATTTACGTGTCGTCATAACGCAGCTTAATGCGGCCATACAGCATTACGTGTCGCCATAACGTAGCTTAATGCGGAAGTAGAAAGCTGCTCACTGACGCCACGCGCCACGGCGTGCCGTCCTATTGCCGACAATGTGGCGCCAAATGTCTATCAGGGTCGGTGTATTTCACTGATACTTGTTGGATAATTGTACTATTGATTTTTATTTTGTACAAGGATAACTGTTTCAGAAAGATCGGATAGTGGTTTCCGCGGCATCCATATTCCATTTTCCGGCTTATTCTTTTAGAGCTCACAAGTCACGACATACGAGATACGAGTATACCCTAGCGGATTGGGTAACGATGTTTTCACCCTGAAAAACCACTGAATCACGGTGATTTTTTACGGTGACAAAGTGCCCACAAAATCACCGAGATCTTGGTGATTTTAAGGTGATTCCAACGTGATTGCACGGTGATTGTCACGGTGATTTTGTGACGGTGACAATCACCGTGAGAATCACCGTGGAATCACCTCAAAATCCAAGATCTCGGTTATTTTGTGGGCACTTTGTCACCGTAAAAAATCACCGTGATTCAGTGGTGACTTCATCCATTAGGGTACGACACGTTTCATGGATAATGAATATTAATTTAAAAAAAATACGAATATGAAGCGGTACGTATTGAAATTTCGTAAAAAAGATAGATACTTACAGATACTAGATACAACATTACAACATGCAATATTTGCAATATTGTAATTCTGAATACAATGTTCAGAACTTCGTAAAACACAAATAATAATCAGTGCGTTATTTCATACATTCATATCCTAAATCCTACATCCCCACCCACGTATAAAAGCAAGGGAGCACGCGGCATATTTGTGTATTAACTATTCCACTCTTGCGGTATATATATGTATGTATGTATATATATATATATATATACATATATATACATACATACATATATATACCGCAAGAGTGGAATAGTTACTCTTGCGGTATATATATGTATGTATGTATATATATATATATATATATATATATATATACATACATACATATATATACCGCAAGAGTGGAATAGTTAATACACAAATATGCCGCGCGCTAAAACTAAAAAACTAAACTAAAACTAACTAAAAAAAAAAAAAATGTACTAACTTTTCGATATATATATATATATATATATATATATATATATATATCGAAAAGTTAGTACATTTTTTTTTTTTTTTAGTTTAATTCCCCCTTTGGGTGGCCCCGGGTACTAGCCCATGTAGCCGCTTTTTTCCTCACTTCAAGGTTGGTCTGCAGTCCCGCACCTTTTTGATTTAATCGAAACTCAAAGCTGTATCGCAATTTTGCCGTGGGTGGAGGGAAACTGCAGAAGACCTCCACCGATACAGCCGGTAACTTACCTAATTCCCCCGATAGTAGCGCGAGAGGACTCTCGCACGACTATCAACGGATGGTTAGGCAGTTACCTCCTCCATTGCGATTCAGTGAGTCGTTCACCCGGTTAAGAGATACACATTAGCGCGATAAGGACCGCGCGAATGCCACCCCCGAAACCGTGTGACGACTCCCACCCATCGCAATGAGGTATTGGGACAAACTTATTTAAGGTGGTGTCCAAACCACCGGGGATTACAGCCGAAAACACTTGAAAAAACCCGATACATTTTTTCAGCGGTGTCGCCGGGATCGAACCCGGGTCCGCAACTTGCGAACCCGCGCTGGACCCACACGGCTACTGCTCTCCCTAAAAGTTAGTACATTCTATTACGTTTTCGTCGCGCCATCTAGTACGAAACAAAATTTTCTTCTGGCAATACTGAGTACGGAACGATTTTCCTTTCTGGCAACCAGTGTTGTTCCTATCGGCACTAAAGTATGAATCTAGTACTTCTTTGATTTTTTTAGTACTATAGTACCACCATGACGAATCTAGTACCACTCGCTTAGTACCTTGTACCACCAGTACTATTTAGCACACTTTTTGGACTTCAGAAGTTTTCGAGCAGATTTTAGCTAATATTTTTATCGACTGATGGTATAGAATAACACAACTATTTTGTCTTCTAGTACAGTGAACTGTCACCTATTTTACATGGTTGAGCTTGAGACTGGCGCTCGCCACTTATTTTACGGCGTGAGGGCAACGAATTCAGACGTACATAGAAGCACAATTCCTATGCTTCGATCCGAGACAAGTTTTTTCGGACAGAAACTGTCGCTTGGCAGCGCTGTGATCGGATCGTGACGTCACGTCAAACAGCGTACGCCCAGTGGGCGGTCTCAAGCATAGAGGTATTATGACTAGAGGAGGTGAGCCATAGGACTGCCTGTAAGTGGAAGCGTATCACGGTAAAGAGAGACAGAAACTAGAAATAGTGGCACTGTCCTTGTCTTGCCGCATGCGCAATGGCAACATGCTGCGCGCCGTCCGTTGACGCCGCAATACGAAATGTTCTAACCTATTATTTCGCTTCAGTTCGTTCACGCGCGTGCAAATTTTTCACTTGTGTTTATTTTCGATATTATAAAAAATAAAATATAAAAAACTAAGATGGTGATTGCGTGCATTTTGTGCAAAAAGGAATCGACTTTCCTCAACGAGGGTCGTAGCTTTCACAAGTAAGTGGATAAAAACATTGTGTGTTAATTCTCCAAACTACCGGTGATATTATTTCTATTTGTTGATCTCGATATATATTAATTCTAATAAAAACAGATTTCCAAACGATGAGAAGTTAAAGAAAGAATGGCTGGATGCAATTGGCTCGACAGTGGTCTGTAAAACTGCAATGATATGCAGTGACCACTTCGATGAATCTGCATTTCATGACACTGTTGAAGTTGAACGCAGAAAAAAAAGACGATTACTTTCAAATGCTGCGAAAATGATATTATTTTACAAAAACAGCTACACAATATACATTACCACAAAATTTTGACAGTCGAATGCGGAAGGGTCAGTACAATACCGGAGGCGAATCGTTTACTGCGCATGCGTCATCAGACAAGGAAGCGAATACTATTCCTATGCTCCTTCTCTTTCTACCATTATAACGCGTTTCTGGCTGGCTCACCTCCTCTACGTATAATACCTCTATGGTCTCAAGAGAGAGAAAAGTATATGTCGCCGTTTCTGACTCTCTCTTTCTCTCTCTCTCTCTCGCACATATTTAAAGCACGCACAAAACAAAAATGTGTCATGGCATGACATGCTATTAAAAAAATGCACCTCTGGGAATCATATCCAATAAACCAAACCTTTGTACCTACTTGACCGCAATTATACGGATTTAATCTTTTTCAGTACGCGTTTCATAACGAAATTTTAATTTGTTCCATTTCAATGGGATTAATGTGTCTCTCTCTACAGATGTTTTCAAATAAAACATCGTTTTTCAATAAATAAACTAGACTTACGTCGATTCATCTAATGGAAAACGGTGAAACGTGACATGTGGTTCTTTCCATTTGCTGCTGGAGCAGCCACGGTATACACAAATGTTCCGAGACGGCATTTTAATTACATAAAGACCCTTTGAATATCTTCAAAAACCAAGGAAACAATGAACACAAAGGCACGTGCCGGCTTGGACTGACAATGGACCTTTAACTCGTGGTGTGATACTGGAAGTTGGAGGGGAGAGAAGTGAGAGCGCTGAAAAAGAGTATATGATAGAGCGAGACCGTGCTAGTACCCCACTGCATAAGCCGCAAGGAGCAAGAGAGAGATGAAGCGAGAGAGCGAAGAATGATGATAGAGCGAGACCGTGCTAGTACCCCAGTGCGTAAGCGGCCGGGAGCAAGAGAGAGATGAAGCGAGATACCTAAGAAAGAGTGCGTGATAGAGCGAGACCGTACTAGTACCCCAGTGCGTAAGCGGCCGGGAGCAAGAGAGAGATGAAGCGAGAGACATAAGAAAGAGTGCGTGATAGAGCGAGAACGTGCTATTACCCCAGTGCATAAGCCGCCGGGAGCAAGAGAGAGATGAAGCGAGAGAGTTCAGAGTGCGTGATAGAGCGAGAAAGCGCCATTACCCCAGTACATAAAGCCGCAAGGAGCAAGAGAGAGATGAAGCCAGAGGCGGAGCTACGGTGGAAAATATTTATGTGTTACATCGGTGAGCCGTTGGTGTACAATACACGCATACGGCGCCGCCAGCGCCTCTAGCTACTGGGGTGCAGAACTAACGCGTGTACCCCAGTTCGTCTGGAGGCATAGGAATTGTGCTTCTATGTACGTCTGAATTCGTTGGTGAGGGGTTCCCCACCACTGATAGAAATGGTGGCGACATCTCACGGCAAGGCGCGACATCACGACGGTTAACACAGAGAGGAGAATAGAGTGGGAGATAGGGGAAGGATACCTCGGTAAAATAGCCGGTCGTGATTTTGTAAAATAGCTGGTGGTAAAATAGATGAGAGTTGACTGTACTAAATTATCTTCTTTTGTTTCACTTACGGTTTGCCCTAATCTTAATAATGATAAAAAAATATGAGCATGTTTTTCAATACGAGATGCAATTACCGCATGACATTTTATTCAATTTAAGAGTAGTTTAAAGGTCAACATAACCTCAAAACTTGTTCAACACATTTTTCTCGGAGATGGCTTAATGGAATAAGAAAAAAGAGTGGGCACACCTGCGTAATTAATGTGGTCCGACTATTATTTTTTTATTCCATCCAGTCATCTCTGAGAAAGATGTGTTAAAAGTTTTAGCTCTATCTCTCTCGCACTCAAGAGAGCGGAAAGGTGGAGAAGGGGGTTTGTGACATGGAATATTTAAATTTTCCCGCCGTATCTTCAGTCAATACGATTTAGTACCACTTTTTCCCGCTAGCACTATTCTAGTACTAACCGTCTGGCGTTTCTAGTACCCCTCTCTTCACTCGTGGAACAACACTGCTGGCAACACTGCCTGTGTGTAGTGGTGCAGGTTAAGAAGATCTTGTACTCAAATCTTTTTTTACGGTATTTCAAAGTGACTAAAATATAAAATATTCATTGATGAGTTATCGCCAGTGCTGTAATCCAACAAATAATTCTACGGTATTTCACCACTGCCTTTAGGCGCTACATTCTTTACTCAAAAAAGTAATTCGCACCTCTGGTTATGATGTTAGGTTATGATGTCAACGCAATGACTTTGTTCATAGAGTAAAGCCCGAGACACAATGACAAGAATAAGAAATAAGGAATAAGAATCAGCCAATCGCCGCGCACTTTAGATAGGTTACGCCAATCGGATGGCTTATTCTTATTCCTTATTTCTTATTTTTGTCATTGTGTCTCCGGCTTTACTTATTTATCTCCTACCACACCCTTAAATTTTGAATAATGACGAATTCATACCTCAAGAATATGAGTACATTTATACGACGTTCGACGTGGTTGATTCCTTTACCAATTACCAATGGTGTAAAATCTGAGTTAAAAGTACGTGCAATGCAGTACCCTGAAATTTGCAGTAACTAAGATCTTGTTATTTCATCCCTCTTTTTTTTAATACAGTTTTCTTATTGAGTAATAAATTGCCGAACATTTTTGGATTGCAATACGTACGGTTGAACTTTAAAAACTAAACGCATATTAATCGCAGATTAATGTCAGTCTTTAAGCTGGCTCTGATCACCATCTCTAATACTGAATAAAGTTTTGTCAATGAGTAACAATGAATATAAGGCGATTTATTATTTCATCTCTTCTGACTAATTAACATGACATATGATATTGCTAGTGAAAGCACGTGTAATCGGCATAAATTCTCAAATATTAAATTAGTGGAATCTTATAATATACAAACCAATTAAAATTTACAATCAATGATCATGAGCTCCGCAAATTGGGTGAAAAATATGAAGCCAAATCTACAGATCATAATGAATATTAAAAATAGCATGCTATTTTTCTGAATTTTTTAAGTTTATTTCAGGCAAGAAACAGTAGGAAGCGAAAGACCGAGATTTACAGATAGGCAGAGTGGAAGAAACGTTTACAGACCAAGTGTTACATTGTACTATCCATGTGTAGGAATTAATAGATACTGTTAGTCAAGATATAAACAGTCAACTATGAGTGCTTTCCACCTAGAGCACAGCCGGGCACAGTACGCCATTGTTTCCACCATTGCGAGTTCCAACTGCGGCACTGTGTCGCACTTTTGGACACAGGAAATTGTTGTGTCCAAGCGTTCTGTCCTGTCAGGGATAGCAACAAGTCGACTCGTGTTCCAAGAAGCACCATTTACACAATCGCAACGTGCGGCACAGTGCGACACGGTGTCGTTCAATTAGAAAGCACTCGATGATAGTTTGTCAACCCTAGCAAGTCCTGCAACCATTCCTTTAAGAGGACATTAACCGTAAAGAAACCAAAAAAGAAACCACAGTTCCTTTACACATTTTTTCAACCGCCCCAAGGAACCTTGAAGAACTTATTCGATCTGTTTCTTCATGGTTTGTTTCTGTTTCTTCTCGTGATTCCTCAGTTCTTTATGATTCCAGCTATTTCTTCACGTTTCCTTTGAGGGTTTTCCGCGATTCACTATGGTTCCTTACAATACTGCATTTTCATACAATTAAATTTGTATAACTAAAATGGGTTTGCGTTTATGCCTGGGCTTTTGGAAGGTTCTTTCAGTTCCTTCCCGGATTCCTACTGTTCCTTCCTAATTGCTTCCTCGTGGTTCCTCGGGAAGGTCGAAAAAATGCTTAAAAGAGCCTAAGTTCCTTTAGGGTTCTTCGGGACGGTTGCAGGAATTGCTAGGGAATGATTGTAACTGAAGTGCCTTAATGTGACCGGTCAATGAGATATGACATTTTTTAACTCTCCATCAATCGATTTTGTGGTGAATATCAGGCAATGTATGGTAGGTGGATCTTAAGGAGGGAGGCAACAGTGAAGGATGAAAAAATTGTCAATATCTGAGAATCTTTTTCATCAACATAACTAATTGTTAAAGAATTAGGTTATTGATATTTTATTAAACATATGTTGAATTTAACTCATAGACATTTTTGTTAAGAAATTTAAAAAATTAACAGATATAGATATTACCTTAATGGCATACAAAAATTTGCTCTTCGTTGTACCATTGATATCTTGATGAAGGGTTGTCGGAAAATTCAAAAAATCATGCAAATTGGAAATTTGCACATAGCTTCCTGATATTTTCCGTGTTTCGTCAAGCCTCCTTTATGAGGATCTCCTTGACCATCTTTATAGCACGTATGTTTATTTTCATGGCTTCCTCATAAAGGAAGCATCACGAACGACGGAAACAATTGAAGAAGTTATGTGCAAATTTCCAATTTGCATGATTTTTCAGCATTCCGTTCAATTACATTATTAATTGTTTATGTCATCTAGTGTATTGGTGCTAAAAAATTGAACTCAATAGCTGCTAAAGTACGAAACTTAGTGTTCACAAGTATTTTCCGAAAAGTAAAAAACATCAATATCTCTACGAATATAGTTATCGTTATGCATCATCGTTTTTCTTACTTTGATTCTTTACAAAATGGAGTCCAATAGAAATTTTTTCATTTCTAAGGCTCTGTTTTTGTTCTAGCAAGTTTTCGAAATAATAACTCAAATTTTTGTTAATCGTTTAAGACGTAGGCACTGTGCTTATAAATATTTTTTCAAAATTGTAAATTGACTCATCTGTTTTCAAGTATCCGTTAGCTACCTTCAAAGTTTTTTCTGCGTTTTCTTTATATAAAGTTATGTATTTTCTAAAACATGGATATACTTACATCAAACTATTTAATCTTAGGCCATATTATGTTTCTTCACTGGCATCTACAGTATTATCCTAGTTGTTATTGGTTTTTTTATGGAACATATTCGTGCGGTACTTGGTCACGTTGTCACCAACGTAACTCTACCGCACGAATTTGAAAAACATCGTCACCAGCATGACTAACTCAATCAATTTTTAGAAGTTTAACTCGAAATTTTGACTATATGTTTTTGAAAATGTATATGTTAAAGAAATGCAAAAAAAATGTTTAATTTTTATTGTGGCTTCAATTCCCACTCTCAGTTGTCATTTTCTGTTTTGAAGCTACCTCCCTAGCGGAACACGCGCCGCTGTTGCTTTTAGACAAATAAGGACGTAGCAAAAAGACTGCATTGAGAACGGTGTTCAAACGGGTTCAAACTGGTGGCGCGGCGGTCTTTTTCCGTACCGTCGCACGTACCAGCGTCGCACACAGGGTCCTTTTGCAGCATATTATTTTTCTAAAAGCAACGGCGTCGCAGATGCAGTTCTTTTCAGTGTCGTGACGTTCTTTTCTGACAGGTGGCGCAGCGATCTTTTTCCGTACCGTCGCACGTACAAGCGTCGCACGCACGGTCCTTTCGCAGGATATTATTTGTCTGAAAGGCAGGGTTGGCAACCGTAACATAATGATAGTAGATATCACATAATTTGACCATGTGTACTATGTTACATAACGCTTGTACTATGTAACATAATGTGTTTATTTGGGTTTCATCCGCAGCAGGTTGCAGTTTATTTGGGTTTATTGAGGTTTCATCCACAGCAGTTTGCAGTTTATTTGGGTTTATTGAGGTTTCATCCACAGCAGGTTGCAGTTTATTTGGGTTTATTGAGGTTTCATTCACAGCAGGTTGCAGTTTATTTGGGTTTCATTTGTACTGAGTAACCCAAACCGAAACCCAAATCGACTTTTTTCTATTTTTTCAATAGTTTTAACTGAAAAATGAAAAATACGATCATTTTTTGTATGTACTATAATTTGACGGCCCTGGTGCGATAATTTGATCACTCGAGGTTGCCAACCCTGCTGAAAGGTCTGAAAGCAACGCGTCGCAGATACAGTCCTTTTAAGTGTCGCGGCTTCCGTCAGGGCTGTCTTTTATCCGAGAGCAACGAGATTTATTACCCCCATCCCCGCTCCCTGCATTTTGGCATTTTCGTAACTTCAAACAGTTGTCTAGAGGAGCACTCGCGAAAGTTATCAACTGGACAACTTTTCCACGCACATTTTCGTTGACGATTATTGGATAAATTTTCGATGTCATTAAAAAGCCATCTATTGGATTCACCAAAATGATGACGTTTCGGCAACGATTTAACTTGCCATTTTGATAACATCAAAAAGTCATCTTTTTGATACCTAAAAATAACATTTATATAGTTGCCGTTTTGATGATACTTTTCGGACGTCTTAAAATAGCCATCTATTCGATAAAGTGACATAACGTTTCGACAACTACTGGACGTGTCGTTATGTTAACCCTGAAAAGTCAACCTTCAGATAACCGTATAATTGATGTCAGTTAAAAGTCGTAAAATAGTTATCTTTAAGTAATTTTCGTAAGGCAACCAAGAAATGATATCTTTTCGATGCCAAATAGACATGAGTGCTACCTGGGTATCGAGATCACAAAAAAGGATTTTGAAGCTCCAAGATTCTAGTTTTTAAATATGTTGGTAAAAAATGTTTAAGAGCTACGGTTTTTACGCAATCCTAAAAAATGGCGCGAAAAAAAAATGTTGCAAATTTTCTACATTTTATTTTTCGGTCCACGGGCTCAGATTTTTTTCCATTTAAATTAATATATGAACTAGGTAGCCTGTTTATCCAGCTTCAATTTCTTTTTTTTATTTTTTGTCTACATCGATTTCTCGCGGAGATATACGATTTTGAATGAAAAAGGATCCTTTTGTCTTTAACGAGTGAGGTTCGATCCTACACAATTTCTGTCCTACACAAGGGTCGTCCTACACAAAACGTCCTACACATATTATTATCCACCATCTCACATCCTACACCATTATTTGATCGTCCTATACAAGCTTATAGCCCAGCAAGTTCGTCTTACACAATTATTAAAACACAGACTACCGTCCTACACATATTTTCCTACACAATTCAATTTTGGAATGCAAACGTTTGTCCTACACATAATATGCGACACATATTATTATCCACCATCTCACGTCCTACACAATTATTCGAACGTCCTACACGAACTTTTAGTCCAACATATTCGATCTACACAAATATTTGAACGTCCTACATGAACTTATAGTCCAACATATCAAGAGTCGCGGCAGCGACTCGACGCCAAGTATTAAAAAAACTGAGTCTCAGTCGAGATGCCGCGCACTCTTATATACGCGCATATGCCTCAATCCACGCCGCTTTTACACTTCAATTCGATATTACTGAAAAACGAGACAACTTTTTTAACATTTTACGAATATACTTTTCTTAAAAAAATTAGCTTTCCATTGATACCATTATTTTTTTTCCGCCTACGCGATGCTGAGATATCATAATATTGGGCGAATTATTCCGAATATTTATCATCAGAAAAATTCTCCAACCGGTCACGTCTCTATAGATATACTAGCCCATGTATAAGCGGTATAATACGACTTTTACAGAGAGGCCTTGCATTAGTGTGGGAAAATATGAGTGTGTGCGAGAACACGCCGTTCCCCCACCCCGCCAACCGTAGTCTCGGGCTTATACACAGGCTTGCATGAATATTCTATCTCTATATATAAAAAAGAGTATATGTGTGTATGTGCGAGTGTGTCGAGTATTTTTTTATATACACGATGTAGATTAGGGTGGTCGTTTTTTCAAGTATCAACTTACATTTGGGTGGTCATTCGAGATTTGATGCTTTAAATATATATTTTATCTTCATATATATAAAAGAGTGTATGTGTGTGTGTGCGAGTGTTCGCGAGTGTTTATATATATGATGTATATTAGGGTGGTCGCTATTTCAGGTATCAACTTACATTTAGGTGGTCATTCTAGATTTGACGCTTTACATATATATTCTATCCATATATATAAAAGAGTGTACGTGTGTGTGTGCGAGTATTTTTTTTTATATATATACGATGTATATTAGGGTGGTCGTTATTTCAGGTATCAACTCACATTTGGGTGGCCATTCGAGATTTGATGCTTTAAATAATTGTATACATATTTATTAAGATATACATTAGTGTGGTCGTTATTTCGGGTCTGAATTTATATTAGGGTGGTCATTCACGATTCAAATTTTCTTTATTATTTACATATATGTATCTTTAAAATGTATATTAGAGTGGTCTTTATTTCAGGTCTCCATTAATATTTGGGTGGTCCTCCGAGATTCAATGCTTTAAATGTTTATATACATATTTATTAAGATATACATTAGGTCGGTCGTTAATTCAGGACTGAATTTATATTAGAATGGTCATTCTAGATTCGAATTTTCTTAATTACTTATATATATGTATTTATAAGATGTATATTAGAGCGGTCGTTATTTCAGGTCTCAGTTAATATTAGGGTGATCCTTCGAGATTTAATTTCTTTAAATATAGCATTATCTACATATATGCAGCATATCTATGTATATATAGCATTATATATAGGATTTTCTTTATATATAGATCATCTATGTACATATATATATCCTTATCTATATGTTTAACATATCCATGAATGAATAGCATTATACATAGCTAATACGTCAAAATGAAACTTAAATTTTAAGCTAACCCAAAACTTAACTCATATTTTAAGTTGAATCAAAATCTAACTTAAATTTTAGGCTAAACCAAAATCTAACTTACATTTTAAGCGAAACCAAAATCCAACTTTAATTTTAGGCTTAACCAAAATCTAACTTAAATTTTAAGCTAAACCAAAATCCAACTTAAATTTTAGGCTAAATCAAAATCTAACTTAAATTTTGAGCTAAACCAAAGATCAACTTAAATTTTAGGCTAAATCAAAAACGAACTTAAATTTTAAGCTCAACAAAAATCTAACTTAAATTTTCGGTTAAACCGAAATCTAACTTAAATTTTCGGTTAAACCGAAATCTATCTTTAATTTTAAGCTAAACCAAAATCTAACTTAAATTTGAGGCTAAATCAAAATCGAACTCAAATTTGAAGCTAAACCAAAATCTAACTTTAATTTTAGATTAAACCGAAACCCAACTTTAATTTGACGCTAAACCAAAATCTAACTTGAATTTTAGGCTAAATCAAAATCTAACTTAAATTTTAAGCTAAATCAAAATCTAACTTAAATTTTAGGCTAAATCGAAATCTAACTCAAATTTTAAGCTAAACCAAAATCTAACTTAAATTTTAGGTTAAACCGAAATCCAACTTTCATTTGACGCTAAACCAAAATCTTACTTAAATTTTAGGCTAAACCAAAGTCCATCTTGAATTTCAAGCTAAACCAAAATCTAACTTAAATTTTAGGCTAAACCAAAATCTAACTTAAATTTTAGGCTAAACAGAAATCTATCTTAAATTTGAAGCTAAACCAAAATCTAACTTAAATTTGAGGCTATATCAAAATCGAACTTAAATTTTAAGCTAAACCAAAATCTAACTTTGATTTTAGGTTGAACCGAAATCCAACTTTAATTTGACGCTAAATCAAAATCTGACTTTAATTTGAGGCCAAACCAAAATCTGACTTAAATTTTATGCTTTATATTCATAGATCTACCATATATCAACAGTCGCGGCAGCGACTCGACGCCAAGTATTAAAAAAACTGAGTCTCAGTCGAGATTGCCGCGCACTCTTATTTACGCGAATATGCCTCGGCCCACACGGAAAAAAAGGAACAGTTAAAAATACAGGGGTTACCCAGTTCGCATTGGACTCGAGGAATTGCACAGCGATATTTACTAAAATAAACTGCTCAAAATGCAGTGAGCTCAAAGTGAATTATTACAGTTTCCGCACTGTCCTCTTTGGACTGGAGCCACCCCACAGTTTCTTTTACTGGAACGCATAATCCAAAATACAGTGTAGTTTGAAGCAAATTATACAGTTTAACACTGAAATATAAACTTGATGAAGTCCGTAAGTTTACAGTGTTAATGTGTATTATATACTATGAATGCGTTTATTGTATGGACAGTGCCCACGTAAGTGTTTCAATGGTGAAATCCTCTGTTGAAGAAAGTCGGCAGCAACTGATATAGTTTCAGTTTTCAACCGTTGCTTTTTACCGTGTGGACCAAGTGAACCCTCCAGTTTTGTGAACCCTCCAGCGAACCCCTCGAATGAGGCATCGCCGAATTGAGCACATTGTCGATAGTTGCCATGTTCAAGATCGTTCAAAGACCTTGATTGATTGACCTCCGATTGACAATGTCAAGCGTGAAATGAAGCCTAGTTGAAATGATAAATCAAGTGAGGATAGTAAAACTCGAGAAGTTATTTGCATGTTCGATTTTGACAAGGATGCTGCTGAATATAACTACGATGGTATTTTTTAAAAATAATTTTTGATAATTCGCGAATCACACATGCACAAAAATACGCAGAAATGAAAAAAGATAAGCCCAATACACACATGACACGTTTGATCATACGCACATACACATAAAAAGCAAAAACTGTACAGATTAATACATTTAAGTACATTAGGTTAAATTAGATTGAACAAAAACAACCTTTTTCTTTCCGTCTCCGATGAACCACTCACTACTAACTGCCACAGCGCTTGACGACACGGTGGCAGGCACGAGACAAGCCCTTTGTTACCACCATTACGATCAAACACTTGATAAAATTCACAGCGTCACACTGTCATTTTGACTGTCTGAATCCAGTAGCGCGAAAATAAAAAGATATATATAAATATACAAAATGCACGTGCACGCTAGAAATTATTGCGCCACACTTTAAAATTTGATGATTCACTCTGTATTCAATACAGTGTACACTGTGTATCTTGCAGTTTGTATACAGGAACAAATTCAGTGATTTCATGTAAATTCTACAGTCAAATTTCTTTACTGGGCACACTAGTTTATCCACAACTCCAGCCTGTAAAGAAGCCATTGTACACTGTAAAAACCTCAGTGTGCACAGATAATGTCATGAACTGTCGAAAGAAGAGTGAATTTACAGCGTCACTCTGTAAAATTTAATGAATCACCCTATGTTCAATATAGTTACGTGCAGAAAAAAAATCAGTGATCTTATGTAAATTCTACAGTAAAAATTTTTTACTGGTGACACTGAATTATTCACATACCAAATTGTAATTAAGCCAGTGTACACTGTCAAAATCTCAGTGTGTCACAGGAAAAGTCATCATTTTGGTAGGAGAGGATCTACATTACTGTGTTCTACTGTAAAATTAAATATGTCACCCTATTTTATATCCAGTTTATGCTGTGATTTCCGCTGTTTCTTACCTCCCGAGTCCAATGCGAACTGGGCCCCCCTGTAATATTAACTGTTCCTTTTTTTCCGTGCACGCCCTTTTTACATTTCAATTCAATGTTACTAAAAAACACGACAACCTTTTTCAACATTTACGAACTATGGTCATCTTAAAAAAAATTAGCTTTCCATTGATACCATTTTTATTCTTTTCCGCCCACGTGATACTGAGATATCATAATATTGGGCGAATTATTCCGAATACTTATCATCGCGAAAATGTTCAAGTCACGTCACTATAGATATAGAGCGCGTGTATAAGCGGCGTAATACGACTTTTACAGAGAGGCCTTGCATTAGTGTGGGAAAAATATGAGTGTGTGCGAGAACGCGGCGTTCTCCCACACCGCCAACCGTAGTCTCGGGCTTATACACAGGTTTGCATGTATATTCTATCTCTATATATAAAACAGAGTGTATGTGCGTATGTGCCAGTGTGTCGAGTATTTTTTTATATATACGATGTACGTTAGGGTGGTCGTTATTTCAGGTCTCAATTAATGTTAGGGTGGTCCTTCGAGATTTAATTTCTTTAAATATAGCATTATCTACATATATGCAGCATATCTATGTATATATAGAATTATATATAGGATTTTCTATATATATACATCAACTATGTACATATATATATTCTTATCTATATGTATAACATATCTATGAATATATAGCATTATACATAGCTAATAAGTCAAAATGAAACTTAAATTTTAGGCTAAATCAAAATCGAACTCAAATTTTAAGCTAAACCGAAATCTAACTTTAATTTGAGGTTAAACCGAAATCCAACTTTAATTTGACTCTAAATCAAACAACGTTCTGGCACAATTATGAAAATGATTTTTTTTCTGCGTTTTACTATTCCATATAATGTCCCCAAATTTAAAATTCATCGAAGAGGTACTTCATATTTAAAAAAAACCCATTTTTCAATTTAATTAAAATTTTTTTTTTTAAATATGAAGTACCTCTCCGATCAATTTGAAATTTGGAGACATTGTATGGGATAGTAAAACACAATAAAAAAATTGTTTTCATAATTGTGCCAAAACGTTATCCTGGAGAAAAAAAAATAATTACCGAAAAAATTACACGCGGTATTGTTAATTGAAATAAAAAAAAAACACCTCGCGTTTTTTCATTAAACGGAAGCTTTTTAAGGGGCGTTGCAAAAAAATTAATTTTTAACGACGTATATATATTAGGATGAATCGAAAAAATCAAAAACTGTTGGCTACCCTAAAAAATCGAAGATATCGTTGAAATAAAGGTCTCTGTGCAACGGTTCGATTTTTTGAATTTTTTTAGAGGGCGCGCGGGACGTTCAAAAACGCCATTTTTAGCGTTCAATTTACTATATCACTGATAAACGAAAACAGATTATTCATAATATTCTGAAATTTTTTTTATATAAGGTGTTCAGATATGTACTCTTTTAAACCGTTATTTACTGAACATTAACAAATGTTTCATATATTCGAAAAAAAATCTCTGAAAATCCATATTATAACTATTTTTCAATTAATTATACCATTACAGATTGATTTTTTTCTTCTAACACGTTTTTGTATTTCCACTATATTTTTTCTTGTAAAACTTGGTATCAGTATCGCTTACAATGCGAAAATGGCTAAAAAATAAATATTTATTTTGGAAATTTTCATATTTAAAAAAATTTATCTTTCATAAATATTCTCATTGTAAGCAATAGAGATAATTAGTCTTACAAGAAAAACGATGGAAGAAATACAAAGACATTTTAGAAGACAAAAATCAATATTTAATGATATAATAAATTGAAAAATAGTGAGCATGTTGATTTTCAAAGATTTTTTTTCGAATATATGAACCATTTGTTAATGTTCAGTAGATATGGGTTTGAAAGAGTACATATCTGGGGACCTCATGTAAAAAATTCAGAATTTTTTGAATGATCTGTTTTCGTTTATCAGTGATATAGATATTTGACGTGAAACCAGCTGGTCAAAAAAATCGATGTCTCCGATCATACTCTCGATATTTTCCTGTTTTCTCTACCATGATATAAAACATTGTTGTTAAATCGCTAGCCCAAAATAAAATGATTTGTACGAGTTATGATTTTTTGAAAATTGGGTACTTTGAACGACTCGAAAAACTACTTTTTTGCTTTTGTGTATAAATCCACCGGATTTTGTAAATCGAGAATTTCACTTCGAGAAATCGGAACTATATTCAAAACTCTCAAAAATTACCAAAAATTAACCTCATTCGTCGCATTTATGACGCCACAATCGTAAAACAACGTTTTTTCGAAATCAAGAATAACTGAAAAACCTTATTTTTAACAATCTGGAAAAATCATATTAAATTTTTACGACAAAAAATCTATATTTCTGTGGAGATTGATCTAGTTCTGAACAATAGATTTGATAAATGGGTTCCATGCACATGGGTGTATAATGGGTGTATACACAACAAGCCATGCATTTCCATTTTTTGTTCTTCTGTATATTGGACGATTTCAACACCAATTTATATAAAATTCATGTAAATAAATTGAATCAGGAAAGATACTTCGAAAGAACTTCCAAAAAGAAGTGAAATCAATCACAAAATACTTCTGAGAAGTAAAAAAGGACGCCAAGTATTAAATCCCAAAAATTCGAATTCAAAAAAAAATCCCAAAAATTCAAAATTTAGAGGAAATCCTAAAAATTTGAAATCTGGAATTTAAAAAAAAAAACAAATCACACAAGCCAAGTCAAAAATTTGGCGTACGTAAATTATTAAAGATCAAGCCAAACTAGAAAACTTGGCGTGCAGGGTTAAGAACCAATACGCTCGGCGAGGGCAAACGGAGTCCAGTCGCCCTTACCGTTTAACGAAGGAGTAAATGAACGAGAAAATAAAAAAGAAAACAATTCATCAAGTTCACTAGTAAGCAACCACGAGAGAAAACACAAGAGGTTACGGCCGAGTAAGCTAGTGAGTAACTATGAGAAAAGTTCACTGAGAAAAATCTTGTACAAGGTTTATATTTTATGGAACGGACAATTATATGATCATTATTTCTGGAATAGTTTATAATCTTTTATTGAACTTTTGTTATGTCCGAATTTGATAAATCATAGTAGCATCACTGCACATAATGGTTGCAATAATCATAAATATCGTTGCTACTTCTTTGTCATAAATTTTCTTGGTGTAATATATGTAACGTTATTATATTTTCATAACGATTTCTTTTTTTTTCCTCTCTTAACGGCCAATCGTTTAAATATCGAATACTCATCTCAACTATTGAACGTCGATGACATCCGCGACGTACGCAAAAGTGCGACCAGGCCTGGATTTGCGATGATTTTCGTGGATGCACGTGATGATTGAGCGAGTGTATTAGAATATTCAAGATTCTAATTGACCATATAAAGAGCGATGCTCTAATTACGGTTAAATTCAAAAATCGCATAACGATCATTGTACATAATGCGTCAGTAATCATGAGCAAACTACAGTAGACGATCAGATAACTTAACTCGACGGGACCGGAAACGTTCGCATAACTTAACTTTCCCCTTATTCTCCCACTCACATGTCTAAGTGCATGCGCACTGCGCACGTTGGCAAAACGCATGCTCATAGATGTTTCGCGGTCGGTCGAAGGTTTAAATTGGGGAGAAACGGTCATAGGGGGAGTTAAGATATGCAAATGTGGTCCCATGGTAATGAGTTAAGTTATGCGAGCGGTCAAGTTATCTGATCGTCTACTGTACTTGACAGTAAAATAACTGATCATAATCTGTGTTAATACTATATGAGTAGGTATAATATTTTTCTACTTTATCTCGTGGAAATCCTATGGCACCTCCCGGGCTTATTTTTCTTAATCCTGCACGCCAAGTTTTCTAGTTTGGCTTGGACTTTAATAATTTACGTACGCCAAATTTTTGGCTTGGCTTGTGTGATTTGTTTTTTTTTTTTTAATTTCAGATTTCAAATTTTTAGGTTTTCCTCTAAATTTTGAATTTTAGGGATTTTTTTTTTAAATTCGAATTTTTGGGATTCGTCCTACACAAATATTTGAACGTCCTACACGAACTTATAGTCCAACATATTCGTCCTTCACATTATTTGAACATTCCACATGATCTTGTAGCCCAACATATTCGTCCTACACGAACTTATAGTTCAACATTCGTCCTACACAATATGTGTACGACGTTCAAATAGTGAACGACGACATGTTGGACATAAGTTTGTGTAGGACGTTCAAATATTTTTGTAGGACAAATATGTTGGACTATAAGTTTGTGTAGGACGAATATGTAGGGCCATAAGTTCGTGTAGGACGTTCGAATAATTGTGTAGGACGAATATGTTGGACTATAAGTTCGTGTAGGACGTTCAAATAATTGTGAAGGATGAATATGTTGGGCTATAAGTTCGTATAGGACGTTCGAATAATTGTGTAGGACGAATATGTTTGGCTATAAGTTCGTGTAGGACGTTCGAATAATTGTATAGGACGTTCAAGTAATTGTGTAGGACGTAAGATGGTGGATAATAATATGTGTAGGACAAACTTTTGTATTTTAATATTGAATTGTATAGGAAAATATGAGTAGGACGGTAGTCTGTGTTTTTATAATTATGTAGGACGATCAAATAATGGTGTAGGACGTGAGATGCTGAATAATAATATGAGTAGGACAAAAAGTACTGGACATAATTACGCGTAGGATGTTTTGTGTAGGACGACCCTTGTGTAGGATAGAAATTGTGTAAGATCGAACCTCACTCCATCTTTAACCACTGATATCTCAAATGTTGCAACCAAATGCTGCACAGATATTAATCTGGCAGTTCCGGAAACTGGAATAAATTTCCTACGAGATTCCTCCAAGATATTTGGGGACAAAAAAATTTCTTCTACCCTCAATATTCAGTTGAAAAAAGTACAAAACAGTGAAATTTGATGAAAATTCTAAAAACATGTTTTTTTTTTAATTTTGGAAATTTTATTTTTCTCGAATTTTACCGGTAACAAATGCATAATTGTAAAAAAAAGTTGAAAAAAAATCACTTTTTCTAGTTTTAAGAAGATACCCGATGTTTACAAAAATGAAAACCTTGCTCCTTTATTTTTGATTTTTTGAAATTTTAATGAATTGGTCTGGAAAAACCGTTCAATGGATCAATCTGCAAAATGAAAAAAAAATAAAAAAATTCCAAAAAGAAATTTCTGTTTGAAAATTAAAATTGTTTTTTTTTTCAAATTTAACCGTAAACAGATGCAGATTTATAAACAATACGACCAAAAAAATAAATTTTTCCATTTTTAAGAAGATTACCCGATGTTTAGAAACACTAGCTCACGCGCGCGCTTCGCGCACGCCAGCTTGTCAGATATCTAGTGTTAAAAAAGATTATAATGAATTTAAGATTATGTGGAAGTTACGCAAAATAAAAATGCTCAAATTCATTTGCAAGAATTCTTCAAATTTCTTCAAAATATTTTCAGTTCTTTTTCTTAATACTCAATGTTCGAGACTAATGTTTGGTAGATGCAATGAAAAAAAAAATGATATTTCAAAGAAAAAAAAATGTATCCCAAAAAAGTGTGATAATAAAATAAGGAAAGATATGTGTCAAAAGATGTGATAATCTTCAAATGTTCAGAATTTTCTTAAATTTTTATGTCATTTCTTCAAATGTTCAATGATTTCTCAGATTTTTATTTCATTTCTTCAAATACTTAAAACTTACTTTCATTTTCATGTAATTTCTTTAAATCTTCGAAATTTCCTCCAATTTTTATGTTATTTCTTCAAATCTTGAAAATATTCTCAGATTTGTATGCAATATCTTCGAATCTTCAAAATTTCCTCAGATCTTACGTAATTTCTTCTAATCTTCAAAATTTCCTCAAATTTTTATGTAGTTTCTTCAAATCTTCAAAATTTCCTCAGATTTTTATGTGATTTCTTCGGAAATCTTCAAAATTTCTTCGGATTTTTATGTAATTTCTTCAAATCTTCAACATTTCTTCAGATTTTTATGTAATTTTTTCAAATCTTCAAAATGTCCTCAGATTTTTGGGTCATTTCTTCAAATCTTCAATATTTTCTCAGATTTTTATTTAATTTCTTCAAATCTTCAAAATTTCCTCTGATTTTCATGTAATTTCTTTAAATATTCAAAATTTCCTCCGATTTTTATGTAATTTCTTCAAATCTTGAAAATATCCTCAGATTTGTATGCAATTTTTTCGAATCTTTAAAATTTCCTCAGATTTAAATGTAATTTCTTCAGATTTTAATGTAATTTCTTCAAATCTTCAAAATTTTCTCAGATTTTAATGTAATTTTTTCAAATCTTCAAAATTTCCTCAGTTTTTCAATTTCTTCAAATCTTCAACATTTCCTCAGATTTGTATGCAATTTCGTCAAATCTCCCAAATTTCCTCAAATTTTCATGTAATTTCTGCAAATCTCCAAAATTTCCTCAAATTTTTAAGTAATTTCTTCAGAAATCTTCAAAATTTCTTCAGATTTTTATGTAATTTCTTCAAATCATCAACATTTCTTCACATTTTTATATAAGTTTTTATAATCTCCAAAATTTCTTCAGATTTTTATGTAATTTCTTCAAATCTTCAGAAATTCCTCAAATTTTAATGTAATTTCTTCTAAGCTTCGAAATTTCCTTAGATTTTCATGTAATTTCTTCAAATCTTCGAAAATTCCGCAGATTTTTATGTAATTTCTTAAAATCTTCCAAGTTTCCTCAGATTTTTATGTAATTCCTTCAAATCTTCAGAAGTTACTCACATTTTTAATTTCTGAAAAAATCTTCAAAATTTCCTCAGATTTTTAATTTCTTAAATTTTTATGTCATTTCTTCAAATCTTCAATATTTTCTCAGATTTTTATTTAATTTCTTCAAATCTTCAAAATTTCTTTTTATTTTCATGTAATTTCTTCAAATCTTCAAAATTTCCTCAGATTTTTATGTAATTTCTTCAAAAATCTTCAAAATTTCTTCAGTGTTAAATGTAATTTCTTCAAATCTTCAACATTTTTTCAGATTTTCATGTAATTTCTTTAAATCTCCAAAATTTCCTCAGAATTTTATGTAATTTCTTTAAATCTTCAGAATTTCCTCTGATTTTTATGTAATTTCTTCTAATCTTCAAAATTTCCTCAAATTTTTATGTAATTTCTTCAAATCTTCAAAATTTCCTCAGATTTTAATGTAATTTTTTTAGATCTCCAAAATTTCCTCAGATTTTGGGTAATTTCTTCAAATCTTCAAAATATCCTCAGATTTTTGGGTAATTTCTTCAAATCTTCAAAATTTCCTCGGATTTTTTATTTCTCCAAATCTTCAAAATTTCCTCAGATTTTTATGTAATTTCTTTAGAAATCTTCAAAATTTCTTCAGATTTTTATGTAATTTCTTCAAATCTCAAAAATATCTTCAGATTTTTATTTATTTTCTTCAAATCTTCAGAATTTCCTCAGATTTTTATGTAATTTATTCTAGTCTTCAAAATTTTTTGAGATTTTTATGTAATTTCTTCAAATCTTTAAAATTCCCTCAGATTTTTATGTAATTTTTTTAAATCTTCAAAATTTCCTCAGATTTATATGTAATTTGTTCAAATCTTTAAAATATCCTCAGATTTTTGGGTAATTTCTTCAAATCTTCCAAATTTCCTCAGATTTGAGTAATTACTTCAAATTTTCTAAATTTCTTCAGATTTTTATGTCCTTCACATTGTCAAAATTTTCTCAGATTTTTATGTAATTTCTTCAAATCTTCGAAATTTCCCGAGATTTGTATGTAATTTCTTCAAATCTTCAGGAATTACTCAGATTTTTAATTTCTACAAATCTTCAAAATTTCTTCAGATTCTTAATTTCTTAAATTTTCATGTCATTCCTTCAAATCTTCAATATTTTCTCAGATTTTTATTTTATTTCTTCAAATCTTCGAAATTTCTTTTGATTTTCATGTAATTTCTTTAAATATCCAAAATTTTCTCCGATTTTTATGTAATTTTTTTAAATCTTTAAAATATCCTCAGATTTGTATGCAATTTCTTCGAATCTTCAAAATTTCCTCAGATTTTCATGTAATTTCTTCAGAAATCTTCAAAATTTCTTCAGATTTTAATGTAATTTCTTAAAATCTCCAAAATTTCCTTAGATTTTTATGTAATTTCTTCAAATCTCCAGAGTTTCCTCAGATTTTTATGTAATTTCTTCAAATATTCAAAATTTTCTCAGATTTTTATGTAATTCCTTCAAATCTTCAAAATTTCCTCAGACTTGTACGCAATTTCTTCAATTCTCCCAAATTTCCACAGATTTTCATGTAATTTCTGCAAATCTTCAAAATTTCCTCAGGGTCGCACTAATTTCTTCAAATTTGGGGACATTTCCTCTGACCGGGCAGCATTGTATCTGTAACGCAAAAAAACCAACAATTATTTATTTAGCTAAAATTTCTAAATTAAAAAAAAAAAATATTTTTTTTGGCATTTTCACCATTCTTTGACCATCCGTTGAACATTCGTTGTTTTATTTGTAAAATCTCCGCCATTTTATTATTTGTCAATAACTATTAATGTCCGTAGAATGCGCGAGAACCACAGCCATACTGGAACTAAATTTTTATTAGTTTTTCGTTTTAATGACCCGTTATATAGATATCAGAGTCGCCAACGATATATTTACTGTTCCAGGAGTTCCGTTCGCCTGATATTTTTATGTATAAAAGTGTTGAAAATAAAAAAATTAAAATTGTTTTATGTATGTATTTCGAGAGTGTATTTATTAAGCTAAACAAATTTTATATCAGTATCTATAATCATACGTCCGTAACAAATTTACAAAAATATCACTTTTTTTTAACATCTAAACCAGAATGATACCTTAAGGAACCGAATTGTGAACGTGATTGAATTTTTTGGTACTTACCAGAGTTTCTTTGAAGTTCCGTGATGATATTCGTCACTAATCCGTAATTTTTATTCAGCTTTGTGCAGTTTTATCGATACACTCCCCTGTCAATTTGTCAAGCAAACTCGTAACGGTCATGAATTTTTATTTCCACGAATTTATATTAACCGGCATCTTGGCTATCGAGAACTTGTTAGAAGTAAATGGTTCGGTAGGAAGCAAAATCCGAATGAATGATATTTTTTATTGAGCAATAAGCAACGACCTATCGACGTGTCAGAATACACATGTCAATCTGTCAAATGTACGACCACTGACACACGAAACTTAAGCTAATCACATCAGCAACAGCTTCAGCCTTATGCAGCAGCCAATCAGCGAACGAATAAAACGGCCTCAAAAATATATCGAACTTCGATAAAACGTAACACGGATCTTTGAGGGGCGGGAAAAAACCTTGCTCCTTCAATTTTTTTTTTAAATTTGATGAAGCGGTTCAAAAAAACTTCAATGGATCGATCTGCAAACTTACAGGGTTATTGAGGGTACATTGAGCTGTAAAAATTCCTGCAAACATTATTAGCCTTCCCATCAATATTTGCAAAGCTACAGTCGATTTACCAAAACACGAAAAAAAGTTACTTTTTTGTACTTTTTCAACTGAATATTGAGGGTAGGAATTTTTTTTTCAAAAATCTTGAAGGAATCTTGCAGAAAGTTTATTCAAGTTTCCGAAACTGCCCGAATATTTTCTGTGCCACCATTGGTTGCTGAGATATCAGTGGTTAAAGACAACTGGATCCTTTTTCATTCAAAGTCGGATATCTCTGCCAGAAATCGACCTAGAGAAAAAATGAAAAAAGGAAATTGAAGCTGCATAAACAGGCTACCTGGTTCATCCATTGATTTAGCTGGGGAAAAAATTCCGAACCCGTGGACCGAAAAATAAGATGTAAGAAATTTGCAAACAAAATTTTTTCGTGCTATTTCATAGGATTGCGTAAGAACCGTAGCTCCTAAAAATTTCTGACCAAAAAGTCTGAAAACGAGAATCTTGGACTTCAAAATCCTTTTTTTTTTATTATTTCGATAGGACTATTGTTCACTTAAATAAAGTCTGTCAAAAATCACCGAAAAATTTGAAAATTTGTCTTGCTCCCTTAATTTTTGGGAGTAGTTAATTGTGGAAGGTTAGTTTTAATTTCGTACGATATGGAAACATTTCGATTACTTTTGTATTTATAATTGTTTAAATAATTTTCTTAATTTGCAACTTTTTTCACTTCTCTAAGGGCTTAGATACAGTTGTCATATTGAAAAAATCGATTTTCTTTTGCATTTTCTGAAAGTATAACATTTCAAAAATTCTGTTTCACAATTTCATGTAAATCGGAGTATAACTTACGGAGTTTTATGACTTTAACCGAAGGAGTCACCAACGGCTTTGAAGCACACAGCTATTGTAACCGCGCTCTTAGGCATTGCGTAAGTACGTAAAAGCCAAAAGTAAAGCAAAAAAAGTTGCAACACAGCTGAAAGGACTCTGCGGCAAAGGTAGACTTACCGCGACTAGAATCGATAAATTAGCTGTTTATTACGGAAAAGCCACGCGTAACAACTGAAAATCTACTTCTCTTCGAAATTTGCAAGACGCTATTTGAGTTACGTTCTTTCACTACAATTCTACCGACGAAAATCCACAACACTAAAAATGCCCCGAAGGTGAAAATTCATGGTGCGAGTATCAGCGTGCTAAAGCGAAGAATGAAGAAAAATTCTTCAAACCCAGCTATAAATCTTGGCCATGTGACGTGATGACTGGTATTAAAACAATTTATGAAGATTTAACAAAGGACGAATCGTTGGAAAAATGTTTAGGAGGTTACACTCAGAACAGCAACGAAAGCTACAACCATCACGTTTGGAAAGTAATGACAAAACATCTACCTGCCAATACACCTACGGTCAATATTGTAGCCTACGTTGCTTCCTGTCAATTCAATGAAGGTAAATATGGCCGTCTCGCAATTTCGGATGGATTTGAGATTACCTGTGGCCCGAACGGACACCAATACGTCGTTAATGCCGATTTAGAGAGGACTCGACTGAGTAACGTTTGTGCACAACAAAACACTAGAGAGGCAAGAATGCTTCGAAGACAGAATTAAATTGCTTCCCATAAAGCTTCTGTTGAAGAAGAAGGTTTACCTTATGGTCTTGGAGTGGATGACTCGATAGAAGTCAAGATTATAGTCAAAACTTTAAACGCGTTTTTCTCGAAACAACGTTCTCAAAGCCGGTGTGCAAGACACCTCCAGAACGGGTTAACCGATTGCTACCAAATTTCAACCAGTTATTTTCAACATAATCGTGGTGTACTTGATCGAAGGATATTCTGATTGATGAATTTTTTTTACAGCCGAAAAATAAGCGATTTTTTTTAGCAAAAATAGTTTTTCGCTTCCAACATCCGCCTTTTTCAAAAATTATATTTTGGTAAAATGCTTCGATCAGGTACACAGAAATATTATTTTTTAATTAACCTCACCGGGTTTTTTGTTTCAGATAATCCAGTCACGAGTTCAGCTGCACACCGCACAACAATTTTTACCTTTGCGAGAGTTGCTGTAACTCGATGATTTATCGTCATTTTTGTATAAAAAAAACTTCTTCAAATGTGTATTGTTAGAACTACCAATCATAGCTCAATAAATAATAAAACCAGTACTAAAAAAAATCTCAAAAAGTGTTTTTTTGCTTCTTGCAACTGTACCTAACCCCTTAAAGCATTTTAGATTTACTTTAACCTTTTTCGGAAGCTTGTAAGCTTGGAACCTTCTCGGAATATTTCGAAACATCATTGCTGATTGAATTGATGAACATAAATTTTGATCATCAAACTAAAAATTTGAGAATTATGCAGTACCAAAAGATTTATCGCTATACTTTATGATTAATATTGTATTTCAATGATGTTGAAGCATTGGGGAAAAATAGGTGTTTTAAGCTTGCCCAATATACATAAATCTGGGCAGATTTATTCGACCAACAATGTCCGACCAAAACACTCGTCAACGGATGATGTGTTAAATTTCGAAGCGAAGCTATAAACTCCCAAGCAACAAATTATTTCATATTTCTATCATTGATAAAATCTGCTGTTTTTTATTGTTCTTAAGACCGACTAATGTGGAATTTCAAAAGCAAAGCAAAACTTTGAGCAAAAAGGTCGAAATATGCTTTGCCATTATATGAGAAAAAAATGGTGGATTTCAAACTCCTTCGGAATGAATCATTTTGGAATTTTTTCCTGAAATGAATTTTATAGAGTGGTATTCAGTATTTTTTTTCTCCAAATTACTAATAACTTTCTAGGTTTTTACATTCAGGTAGGTTTGGTAACGTGAAAATATTAATATCTTGCATATTTCAGAAGTTGCAAGAAGCCCATGTGATTCGTAAGACTTTTTTTATTTTTAAATTTGATAATATTCTAGCAAAAAAATAGGAGACAGAAAAACAATCAAATACCAAAAAAAAAAACGTTCGTTTCCTCGTTAAGAAAGCTTCGTTTTCGTGAAGAACGTCAACTGACAGTGTGGTCAAAATGTCCCAAGACGTCTATGAATCAGGTTTAGAAAAAGAAAATCAAGCGCGTATGTCTGTGCATTGAGGCCTCAAAAACTCCGAAGGAATGTATTTACTCGAGCAGGAAAGGCTCCCCCTTTCCTGCTCGAGTCGAAATTGGGTACATAAGTATGTACATCTTTCTCCCTTCATTCAGCGGCAGTTTTCTCGAAATGCCAGGACAATTGGCGATTCGACGGGAGTTTTAACACGTTGCCGAACGTCGATCCCTGGGGAGCAACAGCGGATTTTTCTACGTGCTTTTTCGAAATGCTCGATTGCTGCCGGGCTCAACGTATTAATGTTTGCCTGAACGTTTAGGAATGCTCTAACTCGAGTAATTCTGTAGTTATTTAGTTAAATTATTTTCGTGACGATGCACAGTGGTCCCAAATCGCCAAAAGCTGGCCAAAAGTCGAAAAAAAAAAATTCTAGGGACTTTCAATGGTTGGAATAGTTGTAGTGGTACCTCCAGTATGGATTATGACCGTTAAGAAAAGGGGAGCGTCTATATCTGGCTCAGGAATCCATTTTATTCGTGAGCGTCGAGCCGACCGCATTGTTTGTTCGTTGCGCGGAGAAATAAGACGAAAGTTTCGACGCGTCTGGAAGAGTGAAAAGTTAACGGATTTGGATTTTACAAAATGGATTCTTCTCCAGAAAGTAAGTACAATTTGAGTGTGTTGCTCAAAATTATCGTTAACGATGTATGAAATTGTAAGTCATTAATGACAGTAGTGGTATTTTTCTTGGTTATGTTCTGAAAAGTCGTGTTAGAAAAAGCAATAAGTCAAAACCCCTATCGACCCCCGCTCTTAAACTAAATGGAAATTGTTACTTAGACATTTCTTCAAAACATATCCAAAAATTAGCTGCTCATAGCTGCTCCTTCGGTTTTGAGTGTAATTTTTATGCCCCCCCGGCAGTAAAAGTTTTGAATGGCATATACGTGTATTTTACACGGTCAACAATTTGAACATTTTTTCAACTTAGTTAATACTCATATAAAAATTAAAAACTTGGCACATATATTCCCCACAGTAGAAGATATAATTGTAGTAGTTTATGAAATTCGGTATTAAAAGAAAATATCAACATTGTCACTGACATTGTTGAAATGGAGGTGTCAAAACAATTGAAGCATCCATACATTTTGTCGAAAAATCTGAAAGATGCCATGGGTAGATTGGTATCGAATTTCAAAAAAAGGTGGCAAGAAGCGAGGAGGGACGAAACCAAATTCTTCAATAAATTCGATGAGTGGCTCAACGTTCCTGTGTCTTTCACGATTGAAAAGGAACGTTTGAAGACTTCCACGGAAAACACAATGAAGCGTCCTTCTACGGAAAACACAATGGGGCATCCTTCTACGGAAAGCCCAATGGGGCGTCCTTCCACAAGCTGGGGCGATTTAAGTGATCGGTCAAAACGTAGGAAGACGGAAAAGGTTCGAAAAGAACATACCGTCCACGAATTGGCCTACGCTACACAAACACGCTACACTACTCGGGAATCATGCAATAAGTACATTAAAAGATTCCGAGAAGATTTTTCACGAAAATGTAACCGCATCAAAAACATGGAAGACATTTTTTGCAGATGTTTAGTAACGTCAGATCCAGTAATATCCAGTTTGCGAAAACTTCCTTCGAAGAAACTAAGATCGTTATCCCCATACGCGGTTGAACTATTGATTCCACTTTCAGTTCCAGAATCAAGGCAGATTTTTTCTGATGATACGAGCGATACATGTGACGATGATGACAGTTCACAGGACAGTGATTAATTGTAAAAAAAGCTAAAATTATATCGATTAGAAATAAAAGAATGAAAGAAATATATTATGAATGTTCATTGTCATTGTAATAATGATTATAATGACTGTATTCCAATCCTCTTCTTCCCAAGTCTTCAAGTCTTCAAATGTCACCCGAATTGAATACGTTTTTGACGAAATTTCCCGCCACATTGGATCCGCCATTTTGTTTTGCTAAATTTTGACTTCATATTCGTAGTCAGCGACCCCGAAAACTCCGGAGTACAGACTTTCACCCGAATTGAATACGTTTTTGACGAAATTTCCCGCCATATTGGATCCGCCATTTTGTTTTGCTAAATTTTGACTTCATATTCGTAGTCAGCGACCCCGAAAACACCGGAGTACAGACTTTCACCCGAATTGAATACATTTTCGACTTTTGGCCAGCTTTTTGGGATTTGGGAC